>CM066039.1:344896549-347296549 GCA_033557465.1 Ichthyophis bannanicus | reverse complement strand
GCTGGCCAATGTGCTGGAGCGCTATGAGGTGCTCTATGGGCAGCTGAGCTCCAGCAGCACGGTGGCGACATGATTATCACACCAGACTAGTATACCAACTAGTGACGAAATCGAATCAGAGGACTCTCCAATACTCAAAAGAACCGTAGACACACGGACTTGTGAGAAAAACTGCAACGCTGGAAGCGCGTTCTAATCAGCTGAGCAAAACGCGCTTCCAGCGTTGCAGTTTTTCTCACAAGTCCGTGTGTCTACGGTTCTTTTGAGTATTGGAGAGTCCTCTGATTCGATTTCGTCACTAGTTGGTATACTAGTCTGGTGTGATAATCGTCTACGTGTGCATGGTGTTATTCCCCCTGAGGAAGGCGTTGCCGAAACGCGTTGGGGTCCCTTGTGCATAATAAAGACCCTGATTCTTCCTACATCTCCTGCTCCTTGTGTCTGCTTCTAGATATGCAGCACAGGCATCTTTATCAATGGCAACATGGAACCTGAATGGTGTGGGGCCCTCCAGGACTGCATTTTGGAGACTCTGCTCTAGGTAATGCGCCTGTTTATGGTATCTGTGTTTGGTGTGGTAAAATATAGGTGTATTAACCATGCGTATGTTCTCAGCAATAAAGTTTTGTCCTTACTATCACGGTTTAGTTGTAGGAAAAATATGTGGACTGGATTGGCAGTAGCCCAAGCTGGGCTTTGAACCTGTGACCTTCTGTTCTTGCACACACTGTCTGCGTGCACTGCACCACTGTGTTGCCACAGATATGCTGTGTTCACTGGGGAGTCCATGACTGTACATCCAACAGAGCCTGTCTGTTGCGGTGGACGATGCCAGGCTGCACAGGCCTAGGCCACTGTCTGCTGTGGTTTGCAGCCACTGCCCCCTCCACCACCTGTACCCTTCCGCCAACATGCAGACATGTCCTTATCTAGGAGAAAGCATATGACCTGATTGACTCGTGGCACTCCAGGACTGAATTTGTGGGACTCGGCTGTAGGTAATGCCCATTGTTATGGTTTGTGTGCGGTGTAGGGTAAAATATAGGTGTTGGAACCATGCTTATGTTCTCTGCAATAAAGAAGTGTCTGTACTATCACTGTTTAGTGGTGGGTAAAACTATGGGGACTGGGTTGGCAGGAGCCCCAGCTGGGATTTGAACCTGTGATCTTCTGGTTTTACAGGTACTGGCTGTGTCCACTGCACCACACTATGGCCACTGAAACAGTGCAGTCCCTGGAGATAGGAAACCTGGCCAGACGAGTCAGAAATCCTGCTCTGCACAATTTTTTTTTTTAAATTAATTTTAATCAAAATACATGATCAAAAACATAAACAGGTCAATCTAGGCAAAACAAACTATGGTCAAAGCCAGTCACTAATAAAATAAGAAATCAAACAAACGATAAAGTCCACATCAAGAGAGAGTAGATCAAATTTGAAAAGAAAGACAGTAAGTACAAAAACAAGAAAAACAAGACCTTACCATGGGTCCAAAAAATAGAAGGTGATACATCAATTACCAGAGCCGTCTCCAACTAAATCCTGTCTGTCCTGCAAAAACCTTTCCTGATGTGAGACCCTTTTACTAAGCGCTGGTAACCAGTTAATGTGCACAATTTTACTGTGGGCTCATTTACCTTGTATGGGGACAAAAGTGCAAATAAACCTCAAAAATGACCTCGAAAAAAGGGGAAAAAAAACAAAACCAAGTTGGGCAACAGTGATAGCAATGGGCAACATAAAAAACACTCCCAAGAACGCTCCAATAAAATGAAGTGATTTTTGAAAGAGTCTACGGAGCGTAGACCCTTCCAAAAATCATTTCTTTTTTTTGGAGCTTTCCTGGGAGTGTTTTTTATTGTTGCCCATTGATATCACTGTTGCCCAGCTGAATTATAATTTTTACAGTTTTTCTTGTGGTCATTTTAAGGTTTTATTTGGAATTTTGTTCTGTGCACATGTATCACACTGCTCACGTTTTGTAGGTTTCCCCGGTTTTGCTGTACATTGCTGACAGAAATGGTTTCTCTTCCCTTTAAATCGGCTCTAACGCGAGGTTTTCACTCGCGGTATTTTTTTGACCGAAATTCAGCCCCGCTCCTGTGTGGGGAGCCTCTCCCCTCCCACTCTCCACCCATTGACCCCGTCCCCCCGCCCCTCGAGAGCCTTCCTCCGCCCTCGAAATGCCTTTCCACGCCTCTATCGCACATCAGCGCGCCGCGCACTTGTGCGTGCGGCGTGCACTTGTGCGGGCGGCATGCACATGTGCGGGGCACCATAAACGCACTATTAGCGTGCGCTAAGGTACCTTTGCGCACGCTCAAGTGCGCCCCGCACAATTGCGCGGTTTAGTAAACATACCCCTTAGTCTCCGGAGCGTTGCAAGTTTGAAGAAGGCCGTTTTCTATATCTTGTTTATATGTGGTTGGAGGGTGAGTTGCTTGTCTAGAATCACTCCAAAGTATCGGACTTCATCTTTTATTGTAATCGATGTATTTGTTATGTTGATAGAAGTAGGATGAATGAATGTGGGGTCTCTCATAATGATGATTGCTTCATGTGTACAATTGATTTCCGCACCCAAAGAAGTTCTAATGCAGGTTAACATTTTATTAACACAAATGTGTGAAATGAACAGAAAAAAAATTATGAAAATGGAAGAAAAAAAACTAATTTTCCAAAAACAAACCTTTTATTTTTGCCTGTGCACAGGCCTAATATGTGTAGTTTATCTGTGAAAGAATTCACTTACGCCAGTATATAGGTATGAAAGTCCTTGAAGAGTTTGTGTCACCTTTTTCTGTGGATGAATGAAAATGGGAAAAAATACGTATGCAGGTTTGAAAATACAATTCTGGGGGTGACCTTTAGAGTTAAATGTGCCTCCAGAAAAGCATTTTTGAATTTGACTAAAAGTGCACAAGTGTGGTGAACCTCATATATACCTTTCATCTGTTCTGAGGAAGGCAATTTTCAGACAGGCAAATCTAACCCAGTAAGTAGCTTTAAAAATGACCCCTGGTCATCTTGTGGTTTAACTTGAAGACTGTGATTAATTATTACTGTGAAGGCACATTTTAGAAAGGCCATATAGGTAAAATCTGGGCTGTCCCGGTGAAAATGTTTCCAAATCAGCAGGAGGGGCAGCAGAGAAGGTGGTCATGTGTAGGTGTCATCCCCCCCCCCCCCCGAACCATACACGTGTTCGCAGAAGAAAAGAGAATATGGGGATGTACAGAATAATGGGCTAGACTCATGCAGGAGAAGGTATAGTCATGGATGTCTCCAATGGCGAATTGAGGCGTGCAGCGCCAGTCTAACCTCGGGCGCATACGTTTATCTTTTTGGGACTGTCCCTGCCATAGCCCCAGCACTGTGCGACATAGATGTGACCGTGCTAGACATTTGCAAACTCTGGGCCTTCTAAGATGGCTCTTAGAATGTGGATGTTATTGGGAAGCCCTGAATGAACATTTTCCGATGCCCAAATCACAAAATAGGACTTCTAAAATGACCCCCTTAGTGAATATTTTTCTGTTAACTGCATTGTTTTTCCTTTACATTTCTTTAGCAAGGGTACACTTATATGTTATTATTTACAATTCTATGACTAAAAAGAAAAAGAAAATGATCCCTGGTATTTGAACCTACAACATGTTCCCTGTAAAATAGTTATCTCCAAGTTATAATGCCCTGTTCAATGTAATTTCAGTTTGTTCAATGTAAACCGCACTGATGCAGAATAGCGCGGTATATAAGAGAATGTAAATAAAATAAATAAATAAATAAATAAACATTATTGTCATTTGTGGTAGTTGCCTCTAACCATTGTCAAGCAGGACTGTCACACAAATAAGAAAAATTAAATTGTGGAGGACTAAGGGCCTTTGTATAACACAATCTCTAAATCAATCTTTAGTCTTATTCTGCAAATTCTTCTGGGAAAGCATTTTTCAGAAGATGTCTCACTCTTCTGGCGTGCACTCATTTTCATGCTTGCCCTTCCTGCACCTCAAGTTTGATGCGCAGTCATTCAACTGGTCTGGCAGGCTCTGGGAGGTGGCAATTTCTTTTCTGCGTTATTGTTCTTTTATTGTAAATATTGAGGAACATTGCTGTGTAACCCTTAGGTGTAATATAAAATGAACAAAGCCATAAATAATACAGGATATAATTCATAGATAAAGAGAGAAAAGACAGGTAGACAAACAAACATGAATACGTTCGCTGCACCTTCAAAGTCAACATTAAAGGCAAAAGAAGAGAAAGTCCGGAGGGTGATGGCTGATTAATTTGAAACGTGACTGCAGGCTCTTCAGATCTGAAGCAGCTGTTCCAAGAACAAACACCTTGAAACCCAACTATAAAAAGAGAGGAGCTGGTCAAGACTGAAATTGGGGGGGGTGGGGGGGGGGTGGGGGGGAGGGGTGGAGGGGAGGGGAGGGATGAGATGTTGTGAAGAAATATTCCACCTGCCTGATCTGCACATTACGAGTCTTCAGACTTAGCGATGACAGAGAAAATATGAGCTAAAAAAAGCCAAAGCAGAAAGAATGGAGAGTTGCAGATGCAACGAAGGACGTTATAGAAAGCATCTTTTAAGTAAAACATGAAGCTCTAGAGATCCTAGAGCATCCTTGAAATCTCCCAGTGGGACACAGACTACAGCTGCAAAGCTGTTCATCAAGAAAAAAAACTGGAGACCAAAAATAATGACAGAAAAAGCAGCAGCTGTGTTGGGTGAAAAGGGTGAACGACAAAAACAGATCCGAGTTCTGTTGAATATAACAAATGGAGGAATGACTTTGCTCTTTGAATTAGTTGGCCCTTGCTGTGAGTGGAGGCCTTTGATGGGGAAACTCACATAGAGGTCTTAAGCTGCTTGTCTTAGATTGTTTGAGGTGGATATTCGACATTTGAATGAAATGAATCAATTCTATGAAGCACAGGTAAGCACAAGGCTCCTGGTAGTTTATTCCACTCGTTTCATGTTTATGGCTATAGAGCACCTTAGCAAAGTCTCGAGCTATCTCCCACATCCGACATAAGCTGCTTTTGACCTAGAATGTAATTCAGCTAAGAGTAATCATTCACTTTACTTTATGGAGCAAGACCAGGGAAGCATATTTGTTAGGCTGCATTTAGTTTTGTTAGTGTGATTTAAAATTTTTTAGGAAGCACTTAATTGTTTTAATGCATTTTAACCTACAAATTAATACATGCTAATTTGATTAGCAAGCATTAAAAAAGTGTAATGCACATTAAAAACATTATTAAGATGAATGCATAAAACAAACTGAATAAAGGTCTGAAAATCAGGAAAAACAGCAAAATGAACCAAAAGGTTTTAACCCTGTGCCCATCCCTAAGCAAGACCTACATAGGGGTCTGTTTACTAAATCGCGGTAAACGTGAATAACGCGCGTTGTATGACGTTAACGACCGCAAGTGCAGTATAACGCGCGTAAACACGCGCCAACGACCGGTAACGTCATACTACGCGCATTGACCGCGTTTAACAATCGTAAAGCCCCGCGGCGCGTTAAAACAGCGCAGAAGGTGGAGAGTGGGCGGAGAGAAGGGGTCAATGGGCGGAGAGGGGGCGGGGAGAGGCTCCCCCTCACTAACGCGCTGTAATTCTGAGCTCAATTCCAACGCGAATGAAAACCTGCCGTTGAAGGCATCTTTAAAGGTAAGAGAAACCATTTCCGTCAGCAATGTACAGAGAAACCTGGGTAACACACAAAACGTGAGCAGTGTGATACATGTGCACAGAATGAAATGTCACAGAAGACAATAAAAATGACCAGAGGAAATCCCTTTAAAAGCATAAATCAGCAGTTAAACAGTGATAGCAATGGACAACAAGGAACAGAACTCCCTGGAAAGCACAAAATAAAACCTAATGATATGTGGAAGGGTTCACGCTTCGCAGACCCTCGAAAAGGGAAAGTCACTGTAATGGAGCTGACCTGGGAGTGTAGTGTAATGTCTCCCAATGATATCATTGTTGCCCAGCTCGGATATGGGTGTGTGTCCCTTCTGTGAGGTCCCCCTGAGGTGTATGTGCACCGTTGTCTGCATACAAGGGAAATGAGGCCACAGTAAACCTTTTGCAGAGCAGAGTCCCTGACCAGCCAGGCAGGTCATACTAACACCAGGGACAGCACCATCTCTGTGGCCCCAGTGTGGTGCAATGGACACAGCCAGTGCCTGTAAGACCAGAGGGTCACAGGTTCAAATACCAGCTGGGACTGCCACCAACCCAGTCACAATAGTCCTACCCACCACTAAAAAGTGAAAGTAAAGACACACCTTTAATGCAGAGAACAAAGGCATGGTCTATTTTTACACCACACCAAACACAGACACCAGAAACAGGCACAGCAACGAAAGCTGAGCCCCACAAATGCAGCCCTAGAGGGCCCCACAGCATTCCTGTCCCATGCTGTCACATCAAAGATGCCTGTGCTGTATAGCTATGCCCCACCCCCATGGTAGGCAGATGTAGGTCAGGCATATGTATGAGGGACAGCATGAAAACACAGATAAAACGTGGAAAATAGCAGAAAGAAAACTGTAAACATCACAAGTCAGCTGGGCAACAGTGATAGCAATGGGCCACAATAAAAAACACACTCCCTGGAAAGCGAAACCAAAAAAAGAAAAGATACTTGGAAGGGATCACGCTACGGAGACCCTTTCAAAACACATCCCCTGTTATTGGAGCATTCGCGGGAGTGTCGTGTATTGTTGCCCAATGATATAATTGTTGGCCAGCTTGGTAATGGGGGATTGCCCCCTCATGCGAGGTTGTATGTGAGGTTACGTGCAAATTGCCTCCATACAAGCTATATGAGTCCACAGTAAAATGGTGCAGAGCAGGGTCTCTGACCTGTCAGGCCAGGTATCCCATCTCCAGGGATCACATTGTCCCTGTGGCCTCAGTGTGGTGCAACAGACACAGCCAGTGCCTCTAAGACCAGAATGTCACAGGTTCAAATCCCAGCTGGGGCCATGCCAATCCTGCCCACATATTCTCCCCACAACTAAACTGTGATGGAATGGTCACACCCTTATTGCTGAGAACATACGCATGGACAAAACGCCAATATTTTACCACACCAGATATAGGCGCATTACCCAGAGCATAGTCCCCCAAATGCAGTCCTGGAGGGCCCCACACCATTCAGTTACCATGCTGCCCCCAATAAAGATACCTGTGCTGCATAACTATGCCCCCCCCCCTTGTCTGCAGATGTAGCCCATGCATATTTATGAGGGACAGCATGAAAACCTGATCAGTGCCTGGAATGACAGGACTGGAGTTGTGGAACCCTGCCGTAAAGCAGCAGCTAACAGTGACACCCACCCACCCACCCACAGGCCCCATTGGCCAATGAAACCCGAAGAGGTAAGACAATTGGCCCTGCTGTCAACTCCCAATACTAGCAGGTGCATACCTTAGCAATGGCACCCTACACATGGGTATATGGTACACATGCACTAAAAGTTGCCAATGATAAAATGTAGAACTCATGTCCTATGTAAAGCACATTGTGCACATTGAGCTGCGCCACAACAAGCAGTCAGATGTCTGTGGTGTGTGCCGCAGGTCTGGCCCCTGACAGTGTCCAACACCCTTGGGAGTGATCCACCAGAGTATGTCGTACCACATCCATGCATGTACTGTGCCCATGACAAGTGGTGTGTGTATGGCTGCAGAACCCCCCTACAGTAGCACAATGCTGGCATAGGTGTGGGGGTGGCTGTCTGTCCAGCCAGTGTGTGGTGGCTGCAAACACTGTCGACAGGCCACACTGCCAGCAATGTTGCCAGTAGTGGGCTGCCAATGTGCATAATGAGTAGCAAAGTACCATGGGTAGAGGTCGGATAAGGCGGCCTGGCCAGGGTGTATATGCACAGGGTAAAGGGCAGTGACAGGTACATTGTAGTGCCAGGCAACCACCTGCCCAGACAGGGTGACCACGGTAGATGCCGCTGCAAGCTCAGTGTCACCCTGAATGTGCAGTGACCACAGCATGTCTAGGCTCCACCATGGTGCTACATAGTAGTTCACTCATGTGATAAATATGGGTGTTCCCCTGGGGCCCAGTCACAGATGTATCTGCTGGCTGTGTATGCTGGCACCCCAGGTCTGGGTGCAGGCATCTCTGCTGGTCACTAGCAGCCTGTTTGCAGCTGGTAGGTGATGTGATGGAGTGGCCTGCAGGGTGTGTTGGCCTGCACCAGGGGAATCACAGATAGTGGTTGGGATTGTCATTTTCTACCAAGTCCCAATGTCAGATTGCTCCTGTGGCATGCATGTGTCTGGATCTGCAGTGACTGACCTGTGGGGTGTCTGCACCTCAGTAGGACTAGGGTTAATGTCCCCCCTCCACTGGCACCTTCCAAGGGAGGTAGAATGTGCAGATTATGATGGGTGACCCTGTTTGCCACCCAGGGGTGAGGGGGGGCGGTGGGGCATGGGTCTACACCTGCCCCAAACAGACAGAGATGTCCAAGGTGGTCATGCAGAAAATATCTATCTCACACAGTAACACTGCTGTGGACTTGCGCCATGGACGGTGCTGAGGACCTAGGGCTGGATGCCCCACTGCACACTCAGGGTGAGCAGAGCACCCGCACAATGTGGTGTTGGGCAGGTCCTCAATGCCAGTACAACAAATGGTCAGTACCCCCTATAAGGGCAAGGGGCTGTGGGGGGTGCACATGACAATTTACCCCTACCATGTCCAGAGTCTGTGGGGATGCATTCCATATGGTGTGCCTGTGTGGAGAGCTGATTAGCATGTGCAGTGCATCATGGGGGTGACTGTATTATTCAATCCCTCTGAAACCGCAGCACGAGCTCGCAGCCATTGATAAACCATGGGACAGCACACGTACATCTGGTAGCAGAAAGCATAGGTGCACGACACCCTACAGAGTCTGTAATATATGAGATGCCCACACTGCTGAAACCCCTACATACCCACACACATAAAAGAAAAGATCCCCGGGCTCAATGGTACGCGCGTCGCTACGCGCGGCGCTGCACACGCAACAACGCACGTAGCTCGGCTCGCATACGCAGTGTCCCGTCCAAAAGCCTCAGCAATCCCCCTCCAATATACAGGCCAATACCCCTTCCAATATACAGGCCAGTGCCCGGGACTCGAACCCATGCTGCCTGTAACAGCGGTCATTACCGTAACCATTGTGCCACAGCTCTCTGTTAGTGCTCTGTGTCGCCACATCTCTCTACTACCCTAGCAACGCACGTTCATACGCCGCCAGCAACGCACGTGGCCACGCCCCCGGCAACGCACGTGGCTACGCCCCCGGCAACGCACGTGGCTACGCCCCCGGCAACGCACGTGGCTACGCCCCCGGCAACGCACGTGGCTAGGCAGTAAAGGCACTTATAAGACATGGCAACCATGTCGAGGAAGCCTCCCTTCAGCCAAAGGGACATCTACCTGCTGACAGAGCTTTTCTGCCTACGCCAGCAGAGACTCTTCCCTGGCTCGTCCAAGAGGCAGGACCTGGCCAAAGTCAGGAGGGCCTGGGAGCGGCTGGCCCACCATTTTAACAGGAGCGCAGACTACCCACGTGAGGTAAGTGCATGGGGACAATTCAACCAAATGATGAGACAAAAGAAAAAACACCCAGCAAACCCTGCAAAAATACACAATGCACTGACAGGGTATAGCAGGTGCTGACATATCCTGCGTCCAGCAAAGCCCTCCACACACCCCTGAAAAAGACACCCCTGCCCCAAGGGGTTAGCTGCACCCATGGCAGAGGTGCACCAAAGGTCACAGAGGTATGGTACAGGGTGCCCCTGCAGGCTAAGTATGTCCCCCAACCACAAGACACCCTAGTCCCACCTCCATGGCCAATAGGGAAGGAAGGGGTTCTGGACCATGTCCCTCTTAACTAACAGATTCGCCAAATGAATACATCGATGCTGCAAGCCACAAATGAGGGCCCCCCACCCTGCACACTGACTGCTGGTGCCCTGTGTGAATAGAAAGGCCAAACCCCTGCCCCTGAGTGATCCAGCCCCAAATGAGGGCATCCCTCCCCCCCACCCTGCACACTGTCTGCTGGTGCCCTGTGTGAATATGAAGGTCAAAACCCTGCTTAACACACATGTAGGCCCAAATGAGGGCATCCCTCCCCCCCACCCTGCACACTGTCTGCTGGTGCCCTGTGTGAATAGAAAGGCCAAACCCCTGCCCCTGAGTGATCCAGCCCCAAATGAGGGCATCCCTCCCCCCCACCCTGCACACTGTCTGCTGGTGCCCTGTGCGAATATGAAGGTCAAAACCCTGCTTAACACACATGTTGGCCCAAATGAGGGCATCCCACCCCCCCACCCTGCACACTGTCTGCTGGTGCCCTGTGTGAATATGAAGGTCAAAACCCTGCTTAACACACATGTAGGCCCAAATGAGGGCATCCCTCCCCCCCACCCTGCACACTGTCTGCTGGTGCCCTGTGTGAATAGAAAGGCCAAACCCCTGCCCCTGAGTGATCCAGCCCCAAATGAGGGCATGGGGGGGCCCCACCCTGCACACTGTCTGCTGGTGCCCTGTGTGAATAGAAAGGCCAAACCCCTGCCCCTGAGTGATCCAGCCCCAAATGAGGGCATCCCTCCCCCCCACCCTGCACACTGTCTGCTGGTGCCCTGTGTGAATAGTAAGGACAAAACCCTGCCCCTGAGTGATCCAGCCCCAAATGAGGGCATCCCTCCCCCCCACCCTGCACACTGTCTGCTGGTGCCCTGTGCGAATATGAAGGTCAAAACCCTGCTTAACACACATGTAGGCCCAAATGAGGGCATCCCTCCCCCCCACCCTGCCCACTGTCTGCTGGTGCCCTGTGTGAATATGAAGGTCAAAACCCTGCCCCTGAGTGATCCAGCCCCAAATGAGGGCATCCCTCCCCCCCACCCTGCACACTGTCTGCTGGTGCCCTGTGTGAATATGAAGGTCAAAACCCTGCCCCTGAGTGATCCAGCCCCAAATGAGGGCATCCCTCCCCCCCACCCTGCACACTGTCTGCTGGTGCCCTGTGTGAATATGAAGGTCAAAACCCTGCTTAACACACATGTAGGCCCAAATGGGGGCATCCCTCCCCCCCACCCTGCACACTGTCTGCTGGTGCCCTGTGTGAATATGAAGGTCAAAACCCTGCTTAACACATATGTAGGCCCCAAATGAGGGCATCCCTCCCCGCCACGCTGCACACCGTCTGCTGGTGCCCTGTGTGAATTGAAAGGCCAAACCCCTGCCACTGAGTGTTCCTGCCCAAAATTAGGGCATCCCTCCCCCCCACCCTGCACACTGTCTGCTGGTGCCCTGTGTGAATATGAAGGTCAAAACCCTGCTTAACACACATGTAGGCCCAAATGGGGGCATCCCTCCCCCCCACCCTGCACACTGTCTGCTGGTGCCCTGTGTGAATATGAAGGTCAAAACCCTGCTTAACACACATGTAGGCCCAAATGAGGGCATCCCTCCCACCCACCCTGCACACTGTCTGCTGGTGCCCTGTGTGAATATGAAGGTCAAAACCCTGCTTAACACACATGTAGGCCCAAATGAGGGCATCCCTCCCCCCCACCCTGCACACTGTCTGCTGGTGCCCTGTGTGAATATGAAGGTCAAAACCCTGCCCCTGAGTGATCCAGCCCCAAATGAGGGCATCCCTCGCCCCCACCCTGCACACTGTCTGCTGGTGCCCTGTGTGAATATTAAGGACAAAACCCTGCTCCACAGTCATCCAGCCCCAAATGAGGGCATCCCTCCCCCCCACCCTGCACACTGTCTGCTGGTGCCCTGTGTGAATATGAAGGTCAAAACACTGGCCCTGCCCGATGGAGGCCCCGCAAGGGGTCCCCTGTACCGACCCTGTACCCCGTGAAACAGGCCCTGTATGGGATCACAAGGGGCAAACCACAGGCAAAGAGCAGCCCAGCGACCACTGTAGGTGATAACTGCACACCCCAACAGTGGATGACATGCACATGCAGATGTGTGTAGGTGGCACACACAGTTGGGATGGTACATGTATGTGGTGCGCACATATAGGGCACATGGTGCACACATCAGGGTGGCGTGTTTGTCACACACACATGTGGCTGTTACACGCCACTGCATGGGGGGATGTGTGCCAAAGGAATAGGGGCATGCGCAAGTAGTATGACGTGGGAGTGTCAGTTGCAGGGCCAGGGGCCACCACTTGTCCCCCCGCTAGCTAAGGGCAATGTTCTCTGTAACACCTACAGGTGGAGGACCTTCGAAAGAAGGCAAGGGAGCTGAGGGCCCGGTTCCCCCGATTTGTTGCCAGGGTGCAGCGTGACAGAATGGCACAGCTGAATGGTGAGTACCTGGACATGGCCATGTAGGGGGATGTGTTGTGGAAACACAGGTCCACAGTGACATGGTATGTGGATCATCCACCAGGGGATGACATGTTCTATCTCTCCCACAGCTGATGCACGTGCAGCCAATCAGGCCGAGGTTCCGGAGGAGCCCCCAGACGTAGAGGGCCAGGAGGGGGATCAGGTGCAGCGTGACCAGCAGGACGGCGGACAACAGCAGGATGAGGAGGATGGGGGGGATGGGCACGAGGATGGACCTGAGCCTGCACCCCCAACCCCTGACGAGGGGGATGAGGGGGATGAGGATGCGGCCCACATGCGAGGGGATGAGGGGGAACCCACAGAAAGGGGGACAGAGGTCGGGGAGCCAGGTGAGCAGGATGTGGTGGGGGGGGGATGTCGGTGGAAGGGTAGAGGAACGTGAGTGGCTGGGTGGCAGGGACAGCGACATGGAGATGGGGGTGGAGGGGGATGGGGATGTGGGCGGGATGCTGGGGGCAGGGGGGAGGGAGGTTATGCCCACTGGAGGGGGTGGGGTTGTGGCAGGGTCACAATGGCACGCTCCGCCACAGGGCACTGGGGGCACCAGCCACCTGCCCCTTGATGAGGGCACGGAGGGCCAGCTGGATGTGTGCATGCCACACATGGCCGCAAGCAGGACCGCTGTCCATGCAGCCACACAGACACGTGGATCAGTGTGTCTGTGTGGCTGCATGTGCGGCCAGCGCCTGGCTGCAGCTGTGCGTGCACAGGCACAGGCCCAGAGGCAGTTTGGCCTAATCCAGGGGCAGGTGCTTGCGACCCTGTCGATGGTGGCTAACCGTCTGCGGGAGCGGGATGAGCGCCGTGACTGATCCACACACAGTCAGCCACCATCCGACAGGGGCACCCAGGGTGTGTAATATGTGGACACACATAGCACACCTGCCCTGTGGCGGACCGTGCCATTCTGTGGCCATGTCAGGGGCACGGGGGGGAGCAGGGCCATGTAATCCCGTTCCAGAGGGCATTGTTGACCATGCTGATGTAACCAACAGCAGATAGACCATGTGACACATGGCCCATGTGTGGCCACATGAAAATGTGTACATTCTGTTTTAATCAAAGTTGTATAAATACGTTTACGTTTACACATACCAACTGTGTGTGCAGATGTGCCTCATTGCCAGGTGACAGTGATGTGCGATTGATGGGTGTGGCTGTGGCGACTAGGAGGGGCAGGGGCCGAAGTGGAACAGGTTTAGTCCATGTTGACAGCACACCCGCACACATGTAACTATCACGCTGCAGCAAGGTTGGGCCAACGTGGGGGAGGTGAGTGACGTGCATGACCGACATGCAATAGCATGTGTGTGGCTCCCTGGGCCACACACAGGCCAGAGTAACAATGATACATACGGAGGTGTGGAGCAGGTGGCCTGTGTGACCAGTACAGCAGGGCCACATACTGTTGGCCTGGTTGGACGGGTGCAGGACACCTGTGGTGTATGTGTGGCGGTGTGCAGAGGGGAGCGAACCACATACTGTGCACTGCAAGGTCACATGAGGCTGACACCGGAGGGGTGGCGGGGAAGAGGCCGAACGTGTGTTGCCATGTGAGACCGTGTGGGGCCTGGGAAAAACTGTGCATATGTCAGGCACGTGTATCAGCATGCAGGACAGAGATGGGGGATGGTACACGTTGGTCAAACGGGACATTCCAAAACATATTAACAACATGTTGTGTGTCGCCATGGGTGGACATCCAGGGCCCAGGGGGGTGCGGGAGCATACCGCCGTTGGTGGACATGGGGCCATCGGTGGGGACACACACGGGGGTTGTGGGGGTGCACACAGCAGAGGGCGGGATAGCGGCTCAGCGGGATGATGGCCAGTGGTGTGACACACTGAGGTGGTCATGCGGAGGGTGCAGGCTGCAGTGTGGATGATGCTACAGGTGACAGTTGCTGTATGTCGTCATGTGAAACCAATGTGGTACTGGTATGTGCCAGGATGGGTGGCAAGGGGGTGTGTAGGTGTATACAGTGGCCACCGGTGCATAGTGTGACGGGTAGCCATTACTGGCGGTGACACCAAGGTGCTGGTGCATGCATCCCTGTGCCCAGGTATCCACTGTGCACATGTGTGACGGGTGAGACAAGGTGGATGTGTGCAGGTGCAGGTGAACCTGGGTACAGGACCTGTGCAGTGCACATACTGTGCGTGTCCGGGGTGTTGCGAGCAGCGATTGGGTCACCACATGCAGGACATACAGTGCACCCACAACAGCACACAGGCCAATGGTGGCTGGGGGGGTCCCCGGCGCGTTCTCCCAGGGGTGCGCCTGGTAACACTGCACGCCATGCACGCCACCACGGTGTGGGGGTGAGGGGCGAGCACGTAGGCCAATGGGATTGGCTGCACACCCATAGTGGGCATGGGTTAGGGGGGGGGCAATGGTGAATGACAGCAGTGGGAGCGGCACGTGCCCACCCCACAGGGCATGGGGTGGTTGCGGGGATGTGAGTGGTATGACCAAAATGAGTCACGGAGCACAGGTCACCATCAACGGCCATCGGTGTGGCCCTTTATTTGCCTCTACCCCTGCCAGCCCCTGTACGCCCCCTCCCACCCCTAGGCGCCTGCCGCCTTGCCGCCGGTGTTGCGGCTGCACATGCTGGTGGGATCCCTGGCTGTGCCTGATGGTCGGGGGGACTGCCAGCCACCCTCCCGGCTGCCATTCGCACATGCGCCTCCGCGATGAGCTCACATGCGTCTGCCATGCGTCCTGCATGTGAGACTAGGGCAGTTATCGCCCTCTGCATGCGCCTTGTGTTCCTCCTGTTACGCCTTTGGTTGCGTACCACTGAGCGCAGTAGACGGCGCACACCTGTGGGGAAAGGACATAGTACTGTGTGGGTTAACGGAAACAGAGGTACCTGCACATGGCCATATCTACCATAACAGCGTGTCCCACTCACCCTCAGCATCAGCTCGCGCCGCAGATGAGCTGGCCTGCATCTCATGAACGACGGTTGCGACCGCAGCCAGTGCCTCGTTGTGGTGTTGCCGTTGCCCCTCTGCAGACACGTCCTCTGTCCCTGCAGGTGTCTCAGATGTGTCCCAATCGGGTATGTTGGGGATGTCCATGTCCACATCTGGCAGTGGTGCGGCATGCTCCTCCCCCTCCAAAGCAACGGCCTGGGCCCCTGTGTCCACAGAGCCCACTGTACCCATCTGTGACTCTGCATCCGGCTCCGTGCCCTGCACGATGGCGCAGACATCACCTGTGTGACACACGGCAACAGCTGTCTGAGGGTTTGTCCCGCTGCCTGCCCACCCCACAACATCCCCCCCTCAGGCATCTGTGCGCCAATGATCCATGTGTGTCTGTGGCATGGCTGTTGTGGCAGCCCTCTACACCTGGGGACACCCCATGCAGATGCCCCATGTGATCTGCCCCCCAGTGCATTCCCCCACCTCCTCTGGGTGCCATTGAACACCCCTGCCAGGGCTGTCAGCGGCCTCATCGTGACCCTACACCACGTTCCCATAGCAGGTGCATCGGATCTCCAGTTAGCCCCCCCTCCCCCGTGCGGCCCACCGCTCCTGCCAGCCCTGCCACGTGCGGGATGCAACAGGTACACAGGGGCGGCCCAAGGGGGGTGCGGGGCAATGTCCGGGGACTCGGTGCGGGGACACAGTTGCATATGTGGCCACCGGTGCAGGGAGAACTGCATGGTGTTACTATACACTGGCTATCTGTGGACATGTCACCTGATGAGTGTATGGATGGGGCGGGACAGATGGACCCCCACATAGCTATATTCCAGTGCACCACGCCAGGCACAGCGGGTACCAATACAGACGCTGCCCACTCAGATGCCATGGCACACCCGCCGTGCCCTGTCAGCATCACCAGGTCCTACGAAGCACCATAACCTACCTATCACATGGGAGCACTGCCAATATGAGGCCTCTGAATCACAGAATAGACCGGGGAATGGGGACAGGTGGCAATGTCATATAGGGGTGACAGGAAGCGAAACCCGCAGCTCAGTCAGACATGCAGAACATGGAGCATCACCGAACAGGCAAACACATCCTGGTGACAGGATTGCACCAATCAACCTGGGGACCCCGGGAGCCAGACACGGTATGTACCACGCCACTGTGGGGATACAACTATTGTGTACCTCCCTCCCGTACCAGACACTGCGCAGACATCACTGATGCACATTTCCCAGAGCTGTCATGGTCCATGTAATACATCCAAAGGCAATAGATATCTCCGTACATATTGTGTCTTCGTTCCATTTACATTTTCCCCAGCAACCTCCCCCTGGTCCAGCCATGTTTCCCACTGTCCACCGCCTGCTGGCCTTTTCCCCCTCCTGCCACCCCTGGTTCTGTAGTCCACTCTCCCACTCTCCACATCTGCTCAGACAGACTAATCTGTCTCCTGTTTCCCTCCCGTCAGTCCAATCGTATCCACATATATGTCACCTCTCCGTCCTCAGCCACGACGGCCCCCCCCCACTACCCGGCCAATGTGTGGCCATACCTGCCTCACACCCAGGGTGTTTCTGTCCCCTCCCCATTTCACTCCCACAGCCCCGTCCCAGTCTGGCCCGCCACCAACATCAGCTCTCTTCCGCTCCCTGTCTCTCCCAGCGCCCACCCCCGACAGGTCCCTGCAGCAGCCCATCCCCAGTATTAGCCGCACAGTAAACCATGTCCAGTCCTAGGCACCCAACAACCCATGTCCAGTCCGAGCACCCACAGCCATTGTCAGTGTGTGTCCCTCCATCAGCTCATTTCCATTTCCAGCCCCCCATGAGCCCAGCAGCCACGGTCCAATCCTAGCTCCCCTCCACTCAGCCCATTTCCAAACCAAGCCCCCATGAGACTACGTCCAGTTCTAGCCCCTTCATGAGTCCATTTCAATCCAAACCCCCACCACAGCCCATTTCCAATCTTAGCCCCCCCCCAACAGCCAATTTCCAGTCCTATTCTAGCCCCTCCATCAGCCTATTTCAAGTCCTAGCCCCCCGCCAATTCACCCATTTCCAGTCCTAGCTTCCTCCCCCTCACAACCCATTTCCATTCCAAGCCCCAGTCCCCATCAGCTATATGCGGTTCAAGCCCTCCATCCACTCAGCCCATTTCCAGTCCTAGCACCCCCACCAGCCCATTAACAGTCTTAGCCCCCCAGCACATTACCGGTCCTAGCCCCCCATAGCCCATTAACAGTCCTAACCCCCATCAGCCCATTTCCAGTCAGCCCCCCCAATAGCCCATTACCCGTCCAACCCCCCCCATCAGCCCACTTCCAGTCCTAGCACCCCCCCCTGGCCCATTACTAGTCCTAACCCTCCCCTATCGGCCCACGTCCAGTCTTAGGCCCCCCCCCCATCAGCCCACTTTCAGTCTTAGGCCCCCCCCCACTGGTACCAGTCCTAATCCCCCTTCCCCCCTATCTTTCCAGGTTCCAGACCACCAGCTGCTTCTGCCGCGGCAGCATCAGGAGTGCTGCCGCGGGGCCCCCCTCCTGGCCAGCAGAGCCCCTCCCCTGCCCGGCAGAGCCGCTCAGTCCCTGCATCGCTGACGTCATCCCCGAACGCGGGCTTATTTTCAGAGCCGCGAGCTCTCGCGGCTCTGACAAGGAGCCCGCGTTCGGGGATGACGTCAGCGATGCAGGGACTGAGCGGCTCTGCCGGGCAGGGGAGGAGGCTCTGCCGGCCAGGAGGGGGGCCCCGCGGCAGCACTCCGGATGCGGCCGCGGCAGACGCAGCTGGGGGTTTCGGGTGTTTTATGTGTTTAAAATATGGGTTGGAGAATGTTTTTTGCGAGGGGCCCCCTGAAACGCGGGGCCCTGTGCAATAAACATTCTTGCTCAATGGACGGGCCGGCCCTGAGTGGACTGTTATTTGCGCAGGAACCCCTGAAACGTGGTACCCTGTGCAAAGCACGTTCCTGCTCAATGGACGGTCTGGCCCTGCCTGTGTACACCATCCTCTGTCAGGGGGGTTCAGGCACCCATTCCCAGCCCTGCATGCACTGCCTAATGCCACACACCACCACCCAATGGTGGCCACCTCTCATCCTTGCTCCTGAGTGTGTGGTCCCTCTGTGCCCGTCTGATCCCCCGCGTCCAGCAGAGACAGTTTCTGTCCCACCCCCCTGCCCCTTCACACACCATGTGCTTGTACTATAACCTACCGGCCTGTGGGTGGGCTGTGTCCAGCACAGCAGGCAAACCGTGGACATACATGGGCCCCAGTCGATCCGCCAGGCGCCTCTCAAGGTCTGTTAATTGGGCCACGGTCGCTGGGCCCCCTCCTGTGCCTTGTGCCGCACGTCGCTCTCGCACCAGCTCTGCCCGTATATGGCGCTTGATGTCACAGAAGCGTTTTCTTAGGTTTTCGATGTCCCGGGGCGGCCCTTCTGCTCCTGCCACCGCCGCCTGCACCTCCCGCCATGCCCCTGTGCGTGCTGCGATGGTCAGGGTAGCGCTCTGCCGGCCGAAGAGCAGGTCATATCTGTCCAGTATGTTAGACAGCAGGTGCTCATTCTCCTGTTGGCTGAACCTTGCAGCCCTGCGTCGGCTCTCCGCAGGGACAGGAACCCTTGCCTGGCGGCGTGGTCCTCTTGGATGGCCACCTGGGGTCAGTGGCACCCCCGATGGTCCTGCTACCTGGTTGTCACCAGATGTGGCTGCTGCTCCTTCTGTTGTGGGCTGCTCTGGTGCATGGTCCATGTCCTTGCTCCCTTGTGCGTGCATAATGTTGCTGTTTGCTCCGCGGAAGGGATGGAACCTCCATTTCCTGTCATTTATATGGGGCATCCTGGGGTGTGGCTCGCAAGGGGACGCCTGCGCACGCAGTCACGTTTGTCTTTGGCGCGCGTTGCTACGCGCATTGCGTCGCGCATCGTCACGTGGCGTCGCACATCGTTACGTACGTGACCTGACATCATATATCCGCGTTTCTGCAGTGGCTGCCGTTTCGCGTATTCTACTCCCACATCCCTTATTGAGTGTGTAGTTGTCTGCAATGCTGGTGCGTATATTTGTTTAGGTTTTGCTATCTGCGATGTGTTTCTGGCGTGAGCTGATGCTGGCCAACGTCACACGTAGGCGACCTCGCGTTGACGTTGCACGCGTTGTTACGCGCGTTGCCTCGTGTCCTCCGTCGTTTGTGCATGGGTGTATGCCTTCCAGGTTATCAGGGTAATGGCGTCTTGGCGTCGCAGTATCTGTGCTATGTAGTTGCTATACGGCGTTCGACATCGCTCGGTATCACCCACATCTGTGTAGCAGGCAGGGGATCATCCACGGCTGCATTCCCGGAAGGCGCGTATCAGCGCGCGTTGAACCTTTCATCAGGTATATTTCCATTATACTGTTTTCTAGATCTTTCTATTTGCCCATGGGAGTGGCACCCATGTGGTGTCCATCCCCACCCACACCACTATATCTAACCCTTTTACCCTCCTCACTGTATGGACCATGGCTCATACTGCACATGCAGCTGGCGCAGTGGTTGCTTTGCTAGAGATTGCTGAGTTGCTTTACGAGGGGGAGGGAGATGTTGTCCCAGGGGCAGCGGCCCTGGGCATGGGTGTGGCACCACTGCAACTCAGGCCTGCAGCTGTTGGGCCAGCACAGGCAGCTGTGGCTGACCAACGGCGCCATCGGCGCGCTGAGCTCCACCCACGCCTGGCCCGTATCTACAGGACCAGGGTCCTGCTCGGGGACCTGCGGGAGGGACAGGTATTCTCCCTCTACCGGTTGGACAGAGGGGCCATTAGGGAGCTCTATCAGGAACTCAGACCTGACCTAGAGCCCCTGACTGCCCGGTCACATGCTATACCGGGTATGACCAAGCTCCTTGCTGCCCTACATTTCTTTGCCTCTGGCTGTTTCCAATCCTCAGTGGCAGCAGTGGGTGGTCTGAGTAGGCCCACCTTCTCCCGCTGTCTCCACCAGGTACTGCGTGCCATGGTCAGCCGGGTTGGGAATTACATTGCAATTCCCAACGGTAGGCAACATTGGGCAGCCCTGGCACTGGCATTCCATAGGATCGCTGGAATACCACAGGTGATGGGCGCTATAGATTGCACACATGTTGCCCTTGTCCCGCCACGCGACAGGGAGGTTGTGTACCGCAACCGGAAACACTTCCATTCCCTCAATGTGCAGGTTATCTGTGATGCTACTATGCGTATCCTGAATGTGGTTGCACGTTTTCCAGGGTCTGCCCATGACTCCTATATCCTGCAGAACTCAGCTGTGTTTGACCAGTTTCAGACTGGTCAATTTGGTGACTACATACTGCTGGGTGTGTATTCTGTGTATCTGGCAGACTCCTACTGTAGATGGGTGTCTGTACTACATTGCCACGGTTTCCCACTGCCTGCCTGCCCCTGCAGCAGTCCTTGTGGGGGCACACTGTTTGGTGTTGGCCACGTCCTCATGCGCGGTGGCCGGTGTCTTGGTCACAGACATGTGTCATGTGACACACCTCTCTGTCAGATGTGTGGTTGTTTTGGACTTTGTTTCCAGGTAATGCGTACAGCTATGGTCTTGTGCCAGCTTATTGCGAGGGTGTTGTTTCTACACCAACCTGTCATTTGTGAACGGCCCTCTGTTGTGTTGGGGGAGTCTGGGTTGTATATTGAAATGAGGGTGTATAACATTGGGTCATACACATAGATTGTGTGCTGCATGTTGTTCTCTTTCATGATGTTGCATAGTGTTTGTTTGTAGATGTTACATAGGGGTGCTGATAGCGCGGATCCGTGTGGTCCCCCTTGTCGGCTTTCGTTGGGTCACCCAGGGGGGGTGGCCTTTACACATCATCATGGGTGTCACCCTGTGTACGCAGCCTACTCTTTCGGCCCATGTTGTGGGTTCAAAAAGGGTTGTGTTCTGGCCGTTTCACCTATTACACATGTCTGCTGCATGCCTGTGGGCCGTCTTCGGGGTCCCCTGTCACCCGCGCCTGTTGCTTTCCCCACACCACACAGGCAATATGTCCCAATGGCTTGCACCCTGTATGCGGCAGTTTGGCTCATCCACCTACCTGCACACCTGTGCCTCCCTGCACCCCCATGTGCTACTTGGCAATGTACGTCATCTGGCCGCACAGCGACCACCACTGCTCCTTTACGCCACAGTTCATGCACATGTCCTGTATCACAGTTGCATGGGTGTGCCCTGCCACTATCGGCATGTCATGGTCATTTGCCACTGGCCTTCACAGTCTCTGCTGCACTGCCACTGTGTTCACTGCATTTGCCTCGTATCTGTGTGCATGTCCTCTCGGCTCTCCAGTTATGGATTACTACGTCATTCATTTCATTGTTTGCTCATTACGCATGTGACATTGATCCATTATGTTTTGCAGGTGATGCAGGATATGGGTGTCGCACCTGGCTGCTCACCCCTGTGCGTGTCCCGCGCACAGGTGCAGAGATACGGTACAATGAGGCCCATGCCTCCAGTCGCTCAGTGATTGAGCGCACCTTTGGCGTTCTCAAATGTCGCTTCAGGTGTCTGGATAGGACTGGCGGAGCCTTACAGTACCATCCACTGACTGTGGCACGGATCATCATAGCCTGTTGCATACTACACAACATTGCTCTCAGGCACAATATCCCTGTCGAAATTAATGAGGGTCCTGGGGAGGATCCTATGTGCCCCCCTGCACCTGGCCATGGTGACACACGTGCAGGGATGGCAGCCAGGCAACAGCTGATCGAGGACATCTTTACCTGTAAGTTATGGTTGTGCTGGCGACGTGTCACTGTCTTCACCATGTTAGATGGTGTGCGTATTGTTCTTCACTGCCAGCTCATGTCTCCATATGTCTGTCCTGTTCCTGTCTCCACAGGATGTGCGTCTGCATTCCAGGTCCACCCAGTGTGCCTTACTATCCAGTTTGCAGCTGTGCTGCATGTGGGGATTGTGTGCTCATATCTGCATCCTTCCTGTTTGCTATGGTGAGTTGTCAGGTTTTTGGGTATGCATGGCGGTCATCACGTCTGGGCACATATACGTTGTTTTCTCTCTACTACTCCTATGGTGCTACACATGTATCTGTACCAGTGCTCCTTCGCCCCTCGCCTCCATGTGTCACACATGTGGCCTTTACCTGTTCACATCCTTGGGGTCTTCATGGTGTTTCTTGCACACATCATGTGCATCTGTGTGTGTGCTCTTGCGCGGGACAGTGTCTGTTTGGGGGGTGTGCAGATCAGCAGCTGCCATTAGGTCTCTGGACAGGTTTCTGCCACACATGCATGTGATGTGTTGTGTGTCTCCATTTGTCGGTCAGTGTTTGGTGGAGGTGCATCTGGCTTTCGTGCATGCATACCTTCCCATGATGTGTATGTTCCTTGTTGTTAATTGTCCTGGCTACATGTCCATTCAGTATGCGCGTCCCTGCCTATCTGTGTTGTAAGGCTGTGTTTGGACACATCACCAATTATCGTGGAGCAACCAGCTGTTACCCTTTGTTGTTGGCCGCATGTACATTGTGCACATGTGTCCCCTATGTCACACCGCTGTGTCACGGTCAGGCGAATAATCCGCTGTACATGAAAGTTGTGTTCACACAGGGCACATTGAACCATGGGAATGTTCCTCTCACAGCAACACATATAGAGGTGATTACGTACGCTGTGCATTGGTGTCTGGATACACGTTTGGGGCTGTTTGTGCATTTGCCAGACACGGACATTCCCAGTCAGGGCACTGGCGTAACATTCAGGTGCCCCTCTCCTTCCATTGTCTGGGACATACACGGCCTGCCTATGCTTCAAATCGGCTATTGTTCACCAGCTGTTGTTACGTTTTATCTAGTTATGTCAACTCTGCTGCCCATGCCCTCGACCCCTGTGGTGTATGCGTGTCATGTGCATGTACATGATCCTCTTGGGATGGTGCGGTGGTGTTCACTGGCATCTACGTCAGTGGTCCATGTGCAGTGTGCTCAGTGTTGTGGCCATGTTATGAGGTGCTATCTATGCATTCAATGTGTTGCTGGTCTTAGGTGTGTGTCTCCTTTGTGTCCACAAGGTGTCGTGGGTGTTTGTGATAGTCCCTTAACTGATGTCTGCATCATTTCACACAGGTCACAGGCAGCAATGGTGACACATGTGTTCCACTGCATCCTGGCCTCTCGTCATCCATATGTGGTTGGGCACAGCACCCATGTGGGCGTGTTCACACATGTGGGCGACCCGGGGGGGGTCATCCTTTGCACGTTGTACACACGCCACTTTCCCTGACACATTGTTGGCCTATTGTTCCTGTTCATGCGGTGCGTGGCCTGTCGTTGCTGGCCAGACCTTCCTTGGTGTTTCCTCATTTTATGTAGGGGGTTGTAGCGCTGTACATGGGTTTGTGACCTATGGACTGTCCAGGTTATCATGGCATCTGGCCTTGTTGCTCTGCATGCTTTCTCCAGTGTCCTATGTTTGCAGGGGATGTTGTCTGTTGTGCATACGGTGCATGCAGGCACTGTGCGGTCCTATCATGTTTTGACCATTAGCCTCACATATCACTGTCTGTGTCCAACGTCTACTGTTGTTGTGCCCTTTTGTGCATGGGTGCCAGCAGGGGGTTCTTAGAGTGTGTTGGCTCCACAGACATTAACAGGTGTGTGGCGTTGTAACGTGTGGTGGGTGTGTCCATGTGACATTTCCTGCCACACAGGACCCATGTGGTTCCTCACGTCATATGGTACACCTGACTGCTGCATATGATGTCTGCTTGTGTCTGGTGCTTGCCTCGGGGGGAACAGATGTCTGCACATGCGTGGTGTGGCATGTTTGGTGTGTGGGTCACCCCATTTCATTTACACCTGGGTGCATGACGTTTTTGTTGGCACCTACACGTTGTCTGTTTCTACTTTGTGTGCTGCTTACCTGCCCATATCATGTGTGTGGCACCATCACATCTCCACCCACCCATCCATGTTTTAGCTGTTCATGTCCATGTGGCATGTTTGCTATCCATGCGCCACATTGTCTGGACTAGGGGTAATGCTCCTTGTGGGGTGGTGCATCTGATGAGATACCTGTGCAGTGGTTCTGCCGATGTGTGTTAGCCTGGGCCTCATCCCTGATGTTGTTGGTGATTGGCATGTTTGTCCTTTGATCCTGTGCCCCTTTCCACAGCCCATCCACATGGGCCTTCCTTGCCGTATCCACTTGGCCACCTCATGTGTCACATCCCTACTCATTTGCATGTTGTTGGGTTGACATAACGTCTCCTGGTGTGGGTGTGTTGGTGGGTGTGTGTGGACATGTTCATTTGTGTCGCCCATCCCACCTGTGGACTGTGTTGTTGTCATCTGTGCACCCCTCCTCCACATGTACGCTGACTCATGCCTACACTCTGTGGCTCCATTTCCTGACACGCAGCT
The DNA here is from genome assembly GCA_033557465.1 of Ichthyophis bannanicus. Classification (NCBI taxonomy): domain Eukaryota; kingdom Metazoa; phylum Chordata; class Amphibia; order Gymnophiona; family Ichthyophiidae; genus Ichthyophis; species Ichthyophis bannanicus. The sequence goes on along the minus strand of CM066039.1, from coordinate 347,271,741 downwards.
GTGGTTTGTCATGTTGGCCTGCTGTGGCCCTGTCTACATCCCTTGCTATGTGCCACAGTGTACTACACAGGTCATCTGTTCACTCCAGTGGTTTCCATCCGAGGGGTTTGAGCTGTACACTCTCTCTGTTGCTCCCTTCCTCTGCCTTTCCCGCACTGATCCCTGTTGTTGCTCTCACACTGGTTGTTTGGCTTCTGCGTCCTGTCTGGCCATATTCTCGTGGTCACATGTGCTGTGCCTCCTTTGGTGCCTGTATTTGCCTCATTGTGGGCTGAGGTGTCATGTATGTTGGTGTGGACTGCGGCCCCATATCCTACCCAGCTACCGTTGTGTACGTGGCATCTGTTTGTGCGTGTTGGCCGTGTGTTTGCTCTGCCTTTTCTGCTCACCTCCCTGGCAACCTCACTCTCCAATGGGGGACCCATATTCCCCTCACCTGCCACACACAGTCTTTCCACGTACACCAGTTTCCCAACACCCTCCATCTGCTGCCTGTTCATTGTCTGTACTGTGTGCTCTAGGTGGTGTTTGTGCTACACGTGTCTCTGTTCCACACAGGTCCTGCGTGCTCTCCAGCGACCGCTTGCAGCCTATACAGCACATGGACCTTTGCAAACATACCATTTCTGGTACACAATGCCAGATTGTTCTGGGGACACAGTTCCATCAGCGGTGTCCTGCCACGTTCTCCCTCAGATTGCAGGTTAGGTTGGGCACCTGTTTTGACTGTGTCCTTGTACACCTTTTCAGCCGACTTCCTGCCCACAACATTATGCTGGAGTCGTTAGGTGCTCTATGCCAGTGGCGCACATATTGCTATCTCCCTCCTGTACAGGCGCCGTGGTGGCGCCAGACCCCTGCTATGTCCTGCTGGTGTGCATCTGCTGTGCACCATGGTTACTGTTGCTTGCACCCCTATCCTTGGCTCACCAGCAGACCCCTTGGGTATCGACATGGCACCCCTCGCTGCACAGTCAGGGGGTTCTGGGTCAGGTGTATGGGAACATCTGCATCTCCCTGCGCACAGTGACCAGGGTATGCTTGTTATTGCTGTTGCTTTTGCCTCTGACATTCAGTTTGACAAAGCGGTCTGTGATGTTATTGGGCCTTCTATATTTGGTAATGATCATGACCTTGGTCTTGATTGTGCTTGCCATATGCCCTTGTTTGCTGAGACCTTGCTTTGTTTCTTTGTCAGGCAGCCCTCACATGTACATGGTGCGTCAAATGTGATTTTGTTTGGGGGCTTGGATCATTTGGCATTTTTGACCCAGAGGTTGCCAACCTCATTATTGTGACTGTATTATGTGCACTGGCAATATGGGCATACAGTTGGTTCCAGACGTGTGTTTGGGCCACAGGTCATGGGTGTTAGCACACAGTTGGTCATTGTGATCACCTTGGTGTTTATTTTCTTATCCTGCTTTAATCTGCTGCTGACAACAACACATCCCTCACACTGCAGACTCCTCACAGTGACTCATCATGGACCTTGTCACATGCCCTATGGGGGGGGCTTTGGGATACGCCCTATGGGGTGCTGTGCCAGGCAGTGGACAGTGGCCTTTGCCCTCTGGTGCGGCTTTCATAGGATACACCAAATGGCAAACTCCGATTGCATTCATGTGGGTGGATGTTGTCCAGCAGGACCTGTGGGACATACAGACCTGACACCTATGACATATCTGATCTGGTGTAGGGGACAGGGCGTGCACTCATCCACACATACGCACACCTTGCTGTGACACACCCACCTAGTACCAGGCCCATAGTTTTGTCACACAGAGCATGTCCTGGTGCTGTTTGCTGCTGGGTTACACTGGCAGGGTAATTGGGTTGTCACCTGCATTGTTTCTGGTACCATATGACGCATTCTCTCCTTTCTTACCTATTTGTGTAGAGATTTGCCTTTGTACGTTTCACACGCCCGGTTCCAGCTGCACATTCACAGCATATCCTACCTTTGGGGGCTGCGCCTCTCAGGCTTACACGCACACTACCAACGTGGGGTTGAGGCCAATCCTTCCAACCTCTCATGTTCATTTTCTCATGCTGAGTCACTTGGGTTATCTATGGCTTAGACACAGGGGTGACTGGTTCTACATATGTGTGACCTCTATTTCTAGAGGGTACTGTTGCAAGCAACCTTGGTACTTTGCCACCACAGGGGGACGTGCACTCAGGGACCCTGCACCAACAGGCAGTTCCTTGCCCATTGTGCTGATCATCGGTCTGCCCTGACATACAGATTTTGTGGCTTCTTCCGGGACACCATGTTGGGATACTGTCTGTTACTACTATGTACAGTGACACACACAGTCCTTTCACCGTAGCATACCCGTGGACTATGTGGGTAAGGCCCCCTCTTGTGTTCATCTATGGACTGCTGGTCTGCATGTGCATTGCACCATGGGTGTGCCTGCCTTTGTGCTCATCATGGCCAGGACAGCAGCAGTTACATGGTGTTCTGCTGTCCTTCTGTGGGTAGCCAGGGGGTGGTTAGCAGCTCTGGGGCTGCAGGCCAGTGGGTTATTCATTGCGTGTTGGGCCAGTAGTCATGGGATCAGACCCACAATGCATTCCTTTTATTTGGCTGTCTGGAGCATTATATGTTTTACATACACCAGACTGCTACCGGTGACAGCCCCTCCACGGACTATTACCTTACTGCGCCTCATGGGCCCACCATGTGTCACCTTCTCTGGCTCCCTCTACATTACCTTAGGGACCGCTCTATGGGGGACATTCTGTTGTACCTAGGCTGACACTACACTTTATTATGTGGCATGTGTTGTGCATTGTGGGGTTCTTTCTGCAGTAACCTTGGGTACGCCAATGTGTGTGTGTGTTTTCTAGCAAATGTACGTCACATACATGACATGTACATGCCCCCTCACTCACTAGATAACATGTGGGTGTGTTTACTTGCACCCCATTCGGAATGGGAACATAGACATGCCCCATCACTCAATATCTACTGTGTGGGTGTTTTTACTTGCACCCCTCCAACACGACAACCATAACAATATGGGACCTGCCCCCTCCCTCATTGTGTCATGTACAGGGTGCTACATCAGGCAGCCTTCTGCATATGCCACCCTGGGAACTCGGACCCATGCTGCCCGTATCAGCTGTCAGTGCAGTAACCATTGTGCTACAGCTCTGTATGGGTCAGGGATGTTTGCTGGCAACCCTCCGACACATAACAGACATATACATGCCCCCACACTCAGTGAATAATGTGTGGGTGTGTTTACTTACACCCCATACGGACAGCAAACATAGACATGCCCCCTCACTCACTATCTGATATATGGGTGTGTTTGCCTGCATCCCTCCGACACGTCCAGGAAATAAAATATAATTGGTGCTGCCCCCTCCCTCATTGTGTCATGTACAGGGTGCTACATCAGGCAGCCTTCTGCTAATGCCACCCTGGGGACTCGAACCCATGCTGCCCGTATCAGCTGTCAGTGCAGTAACCATTGTGCTACAGCTCTGTATGGGTCAGGGATGTTTGCTGGCAACCCTCCGACACATAACAGACATATACATGCCCCCACACTCAGTGAATAATGTGTGGGTGTGTTTACTTACACCCCATACGGACAGCAAACATAGACATGCCCCCTCACTCACTATCTGATATATGGGTGTGTTTGCCTGCATCCCTCCGACACGTCCAGGAAATAAAATATAATTGGTGCTGCCCCCTCCCTCATTGTGTCATGTACAGGGTGCTACATCAGGCAGCCTTCTGCTAATGCCACCCTGGGGACTCGAACCCATGCTGCCCGTATCAGCTGTCAGTGCAGTAACCATTGTGCTACAGCTCTGTATGGGTCAGGGATGTTTGCTGGCAACCCTCCGACACATAACAGACATATACATGCCCCCACACTCAGTGAATAATGTGTGGGTGTGTTTACTTACACCCCATACGGACAGCAAACATAGACATGCCCCCTCACTCACTATCTGATATATGGGTGTGTTTGCCTGCATCCCTCCGACACGTCCAGGAAATAAAATATAATTGGTGCTGCCCCCTCCCTCATTGTGTCATGTACAGGGTGCTACATCAGGCAGCCTTCTGCTAATGCCACCCTGGGGACTCGAACCCATGCTGCCCGTATCAGCTGTCAGTGCAGTAACCATTGTGCTACAGCTCTGTATGGGTCAGGGATGTTTGCTGGCAACCCTCCGACACATAACAGACATATACATGCCCCCACACTCAGTGAATAATGTGTGGGTGTGTTTACTTACACCCCATACGGACAGCAAACATAGACATGCCCCCTCACTCACTATCTGATATATGGGTGTGTTTGCCTGCATCCCTCCGACACGTCCAGGAAATAAAATATAATTGGTGCTGCCCCCTCCCTCATTGTGTCATGTACAGGGTGCTACATCAGCCAGCCTTCTGCTAATGCCACCCTGGGGACTCGAACCCATGCTGCCCGTATCAGCAGTCACTGCAGTAACCATTGTGCTATAGCTCTGTATTAGTCTTGTATGTCTGGGTGGCTACTTATGCTTTACGCGCGGTGGCCCGCTCGTTAGTTTCGTAACGCGCCAGGTAACGCTCCTTGGTTTCGTAACGCGCGCTAGGTCTTCCGCGGTCCCGCCCATCTCTTTATTTGGGGGTTTGTCTTCTTAACACGGCTCCTACCGCGAACTGCACTAACGCGATTTAGTAAACAGACACCTTAGACTTTGTAGGATCTATACCACATTACCTGAATTTAAAAAACATGCCGCAGACTCACAGAGCGAGGCTATCAATAGGCAGTTATTAGAAGAGCCTATAAAAGGGCTAGATATTCCCAGTGGGCAGGGTTACTTTTACCAAATCACAATAATTCCCAGGACTCAGACTGGGCCATAAGGATTATACCTTTCATGGCTAGGTCCTCCGAAGCAGTTTCTATTCTTAGGAAACATTGGAAAATTTTAGCTTTACATGCATGTTTTCAGGTGGACTTTACCATTGCATTTACCCGTGGGAGGAATATCAGAGATCTGGTAGTTAAATCTATGATACCTACTGTGGGATCAACTATTAGTAATCTAGCCATTCCGGGTCATTTTGCTTCTTCCCAATGTAGGTTCTGCTCCAGTGCCCTAACAGCTGAGACTTGGACAAATCCATTGACTACCAAGGTTTATTCAACTCAGTGGCATACCACCTGTGACACATCATTTGTGGTTTACATTCTTATTTGTCCATGTCCCTTACTGTATGTAGGGAGGATGATTAGACCTATTAAACATCATTTGGGAGAACATAATTCACCACTGAAAAATAAAATTCTTACAGCACCAATTGTATCTCATTGTTTGGAAAAAGAACATAATTTTCATCAGTTGACATGGAGAGTAATTGATCATATACCCCCGATCCATGGGGAGGGGATAGGGAATCTAGATTACAATATCTAGAGCGGCATTGGATTTACCTTTTGAGAACTGTGCACCCCACTGGCCTTAACTTAGAGATTGACTGATGGAGCCTAATAGAGGACATATGATACCACTCTGTTTACTCCTCATTGAATGGTCATAGAACATTAGGGACCTTTTCATTGCCTATGACGTCATTGGACATCGATACTTAAGAGTGTGATAGACGTAGCACTCATACCGCAATTGGGGAGAGATACAAGATCTGTTTGTGATAACCCTGGATTAAAACAAAAGCCTGATGCAGAGCTCAAAGATGATTTGGAAGCTCGAAACACAGTTTCTGTGTCGCTATGGACAACTGGGTTTCTGAAGAATTCATATGGGATCAATGAGAGTTTCCAAAAAAACTCCCATGGTGTGGGGAGTTGTTGCATTTGCCAGTTAAGTGTTTACTTCTGTTTCACTTGGTGTGTTTACACAGTTTTGATGCTTATTCAGTGTCACTTATGTAGATCAAAAAGGAAAACATTATTATTTGAACGACATTTGTCATTCTCAAAGGTTCCAACAAAAAAATAAAAAATATAAAGGAAGTTTACTTTTCACTTATTTTTGATCTCGGATATTGTTGGAAAAACCTAATTTTTGTTTTTGACTAGTTAAGTTTAGGTTTTTTAGGTTTAATTTTCTTAGAGATGTTTTCAAGTACGGCACGTGTCTGGGACATAGGAAGAGGCTGTCTGCACCCTGAAGTGTAAAGATAACAGAGTCTATGCTGTGAAAGGCTATCAGGTGTCATTAAATCAGGTCAAGGTCGAACATGGGCAAGCTGAAACCGAGTATGTGGTCTACAGTCATAGACGTCGTTTCGGTCATCTGTAACTTTCCCCCACCATTAACTGATGCCATCTGTCCAACTAGCACTATCTCATCAAGTCTTTTCATTAGCTGGCCCCCTAAGCCTTATCCCACCCTCTCTCTTAATCTATCTTTTGTCACAGATTGCTTCAGGGAAGCTTCAAAGTGGCTTAACAACCATAACCTCCGCATCAACTTCAGCAAAACGAGGTGATGTATATAACCAGGAACCAAAACTTTTCACCCCCCCCCCCCCCCACAAAAATCAGCCTTAACGATACAGATGCAAAATGCAATGTGTGCCTTCAAATCAGTCCTGACTCCTGGCGACCCAGAAGCTCCTGGGTTTTCTTGGCAGTGTCACCGGAAGTAGATTGCCAGGCCTTTCTTCCGAGGCAATGGAGGGTTAAGTGACTTGCCCAAGGCCACAAGGAGTGCTAGTGGGAATTGAACCCTGGTTGCTTGGTTAAACGATACAGATATCCCAGTAAAAAAGAGTAGTAAAATATCTTGGGGTCACCTTAGATCAGTCTCTTAGCATGACCACCCACATAAAACTTGCTACAAAGAAACTCTATTACAAACTCAGCATGATACAACAACTAAGACCCTTACTCCCAAATCATGACTTTAGATCAGTCCTCCAGGCACTAATCACCCCACACTTTGACTTCAGCAACAGTATCCTACAAGGTCTTTCCAAACAAGCCCTAAACCAACTTCAGATGTCCAGCACGAATAGCCTGGAAGGCACTTAGAACAGAACACATTACACCTGTTCTATATAACCTGCACTGGCTCACAGTTCAAAGCCGAATAAACTATAAAACACTAAATGACAACATTTAAACTCATTAGGGAAATAGCCCCATCCTACCTCACCACAATCATTGTCAAACCAAAAGAGTCACGACTAAGAAGAGGTTGCACACAGAATAAACTAGCAATCCCGACAGACTTCCACAAATCCGATCGAACTACCAACACAGCTTTCTCTCACTTTTCTCCTATTCTATAGAACAAATTCCCCGATCAACTAAGAGCAATCATAGATCTCTCCATATTCCACAAAGAACTAAATGCACATCTTTTTAGATTGCATTTTGGAAACTCACATGAACCCATAAACACAGACCCTACCTAATACCACACCTAAACGACACACACACAATCACACACAGCAAACATTCTATCACTGTAACTAGCTCACTACAAGACTACAAGCTTAGACCTAAATTATGTTTCAATGTATATAGTTCACAGAACAGGACTGCTAGCTCAGTCCCAAATTCATTGTTTACTGTACATAGTTATTGAACTCTTATATGTAATTGACTTATTACTCTTGTTCAATGTAAACTGCATTTGGCCCCTGGAAAAAGTGGTATTTAAATGTAAATAAATAAAATAAACTAGATATTATTCTGCTATTGTCAGTTATTGTCAATATATGTGTATGTAAAGGCTGCTCATGACCAGCAACACAATACTGTGCCAATGACCAGTCGTCCCCTAAAATTTTAGGGTATGCATCCCCATAAGCAGCCAGCATGTGACTGAAATATCTATAGGGCAAAAGACCCATGCCTAAAGTTGTTGATAATCCAGCGGACAAAGGATGAAAATAACTATCACAGAGATGCGCAACTCCATATGGCCATGTAAAGGTGAAACACACAGGCATGTCTGGAAAGCTACACAGTTCCCTCCACATGTACAATGCGCAAACCAGTCATAGAGATGAGAGGCCACTGTGTAGGGGGAGCTGTGAAGTTGTGCAAAGCACACTGTATCCCCTAGGTAAGCCCTGTGGCTCAGATATTAATCACAAGGGTATATGTGTAGCATGCATCAGCATTGTGGTCATATGCACTGCCAGGTAAGATCTGCATCCAAGACAACACCACACCGGGATGTTCAGAGTGACACACTGTCAGGTGCCCAGCCAATCCACGATCTGTTGCATCTTCTGCTAATATGCACATCTGTGAGGTGCTCCACGGAGTACATCACCTCCTCACTGATGGCGCACACTTAAAGATCCCTGCGGCGGGGTGCTGATAGGCAGAGGATGCCAGAATAGAAGGGGTTAAGGGGAGCAGGGGGCAGAGGACCATCAATCCTTCAACACATCACGATGGTATGGGACAAGCTCGCCAAGGAGATTGACTTTGGAAGGATAGCTGGTCCTTTCACAGAGTCACCATTCATAGATCTAATCGTATCCACACTGGGCACAGTGCCAAAAAACGATCCGGGAAAATTCTGATTGATTCATAACTTGTCCTACCCGGAAGGTGACTCCGTCAATGATCATATTGATCCACACTTATGTTCGATGCAATATGCATCAGTGGACCAGGCCATAAGGCTGGCACGAGGAATGGGCACACAGCCATATTTAGCAAAAGCGGTCATAGAATCGGCCTTTCGCTTGTTCCCAGTGCACCCAGATTCCTTTAAATTGCTCATTTTCTGTTTCAAAGACAGGTTCTACTATGACAAGCGCACACCTATGGGATGCTCTGTTTCGTGTGCCTTCTTTGAGATGTTTAGTTCCGTCGTACACTGGGTGATCGAAGAAATCATGGGGCCAGGGAAGGTGGTTCACTATCTGGATGACTTTCTTTTCATAGGCTCTAGCAATTCGGGATTCCCCTGGCCACAGACAAGACCACGGGTCCAGCAACAGCTATAACTTTTTTGGTTATCGAGCTGGATGTGAGAGAATAGATCTTGTGCCTGCCCCACGAAAAAATTCATAAACTGAGAGCAGCCATTAAACGAATGCAGAATAAGCGCAAGGCAACCCTGGAACAGTTCCAATCCCTGATGGGCATAGTCAGCTTCGTGACTAGTCATTCCCATGGGAAGGATTTTCTTCCAGCGAATGGCCCTGGCAACTAAAGGAGTGAACAAGCGACATCACCATATCAGGGTGACGAGGGACATAAAGGAAGACCTGGGCATATTCCTTCAATCCTTTAATGGCCTGGCCTTCTGGCAGGACCCACCCATCTTCAACTCAGATCTTGAACTTTACACTGATGCTGCCGGGGGAAAAGGATTCAATATATACTTTCATTGAGCATGGTGCTCTGAAACATGGCCGAGTGTCTGACATGCACATGGTGACATGAAAGATATCACCTTCCTGGAATTGTTCCCAATGATGGTGGCATTGTTCATATAGGCCCCACAACTGGCGAACAATGCAATCACCTTTTGCACAGATAACATGGCAGTAGTTTAGGCAGTGAACAGACTGTATGCTAGCACCCAGTCCAAAATACGTGGTTAAAACAGGAAGGAACCTTTTATTGAAAGTTGATGTAAATCGCACTTCTAAAAGCCCAAAGAGCCCGACACAGGCCGTGTTTCGATTTTACTTCATCAGGGGATTTAGGCGTGCTTTGTTAGTAGGAAAATTCAATTCAACTACTGTGCATACTTGTAATAACCGATGAATCGTTTGGTAAAAATAAAGGATAGCTGTACATCAGATACGCGTCTGATCTCCTAGCTTTACACTTTCTGCTGGGTGCTTTCTGCTGACGTGGTGTAGTGCTCCAGACTGTATGCTAGGACAACAGGAGTGGTGGCCTTACTGAGACAGATAGTTTTGATATGCCTGAAGCATAACATTACTTGTAGGGCTAAGCATGAACTGGGATATCGTAATATATTGGCCGATGCTCTTCAAAGATAATGGCTTTCTGGAGCAGTGCTCCTGGCGCCAACGTGGACAGGACTCCCATACCAGTGGAGGTTTGGGCCTTTGATCCACTGAAATATGGAATCTAATGATGAACTCACTGGCAATGCAGACTAGACACAGGTACCTGAAAGGGTGGAACCAGTTTCAAGAATTCTGCTGACAGAAGGGTATCGGGAGTGGTGATCAGTTTTAAACTGACACTATAATTTGATGGCTATTGTCATGCCAAGAGGAAAGTTTGAGTAAATCAGCAGTCCAAAAGCGCCTGGTGGCCATCACCTTCTTTGCCAGAGCAATGGGGGAGTGGGGCCCGTCATTGCTAGGGTGGTGAGGGGATTGTTGGCTGGGCATAGCTGCACACCAGACCGATGCCCTATTACTCATGAATTGCTGAGGGCGATGCTGAGGGCTATGGACACAGTCTGCCACGCCCCGTTTGAAGCACGGCTCTTCCGACGCGCCTTTGCAATGGCATTCTTTGGCGCGATGAGAGTGGGCGAATTAGTGGCACCATCAAAGAGCACGAGAGAAAGGAGGGCTGCCGTGGCACAATGTGACAATACAGGACAGAAGACTGGACATCCTTATAAGGGTATCTGAAACTGACCCAACAGGTAGGGGTGTCAGGGTGTCTTTGGCCCCCTTGAAAGGAGATGATTCCTGCCCAGTAAGAAATGTACGAGAGTACATCAGGATCTGGCCACAAGGGGGAGAGTGGTTCCTAGTCCATGAAGATGGGACACTGCTCTCAGGGTTCCAGTTCTCCAAGGTACAAAACTTTTGTATAAGGCAATTAGGGCTGCAGGAGGAGAAATATGGTACACATTCCTTCTGGATAAGAGCAGCCACAACTGCAGCAGGGCTGGGGATGACGAGGGAGCAAGTCATGGCAATTGGCAGGTGGCGGTCGGACAGCCATAAGCTGTACGTGTGTCCAGAGGGGAAGCCAGGAGGGCACCCTGCTGAGCGTAGCAGCAGTTTTTAGGGACATCACGGCCATAACTCACATGTCTTGGTTGGTTCTGTTGTAGGCGAGGACACCACCCAAAGTACGCGAGAGGTATAGATCTGCAGCTACTCATTTATACACTGGGCAAAGAGGACGACCAGGGACCAACCTTTGGGGCTTAATCTGGGAATGAACACAACAGAAGTATTGATTGTTTGGATGGGACTGCGCAGTATGCTGTGGAACCAGTTAGTGCCTATGCTCCTTCATAAAAGGAGGGCGCGGGGGGCTCCCTGGGCGCTGATAGTCCATCTAGAGATAAATGACCTAGCAGGGACCTGCAATATAGATTTGGCCAGGAAGATGCAAGGGGACATGTTAGCACTGCTAGATGCTTTCCCGGGTATATACCTAGCCTGGTCTTGCATCATACTGCACAGAGTATGGAGAGGTGAGCGCTCGCATTGGGCCATCGAAAAGACCCATCGTAAGGTCAATCGATCTATGATGCGATTTACCGAAGCCATTGGGGGATACTGTGTGAGGCATGAACTGATCGAGGAAACATGCCCTGGACTGTATCGCTCAGATGGGGTACACCTGTCTGACATAGGAATGGATCTTTCTCTCTCTGCGTTACAGGACACAGTGGAAATGTTATGGAGTAGGGTGAGGCGGGGGCCCACCGACAAGCGAGAAGTCACTGTCGGTGGGCAGTGGTGCAAAGAGGGGCGTAAAAAAGGGGACTCATAGACATGTTAGGAATGAAGGGGGTTGGCCCAGAGCAACTTGTCCTCCCCAAACAGGGCGACTGGCCGCAGCAGGGACAGAGGGTAGGTGCTGCCACCTTCCACATGTAATCCATGCTTAAATGGCTCAGGGTGAAGGGAGGGAGAGGCACAGTATGGACACAGGCATGAACGACTCCGAGCTGACCTCGGATGGGGTAGGATCGGAGCTGGACCCTGTTGCAGTTTGGGTAAGGTGTATTTCTTACGGCATAACCTGAGTAACCTGAATAACATGTTATAGGAGGTGCATTAGCAATAAAAGGAAAGGGGGCGAGGCTTCAGACAGCTCCACACCCCAAGGCTGTGGGTCCCTTCTTGAACCTGTTACAGGAATGTATAAAGAATGTGTAAAGTTGAACTGATTTAAATGGAATAGTTAAGTTGAGATGATTGTACAATTATGAGCTGTATATGGTTAATCAAGATTAGATGTGTGTGTAAATTAGGGATGCTGTGGCCAAGAATTACCAATAAAATGAGTTGCAATGTTGAGACAAAGAAGCGTCAAGGTTTTCAGTAAGGGGAGGGGAGGGAAATAAGGAGGAATGGCTGCCCTCTTGCCTGGCTGTGACTAGTGCCCAGCTAAACAACTCCCAATGCACTTGACAGGTAGGTGACATGTATACCGGGCATGTGACCTCACAAACATATCGATAAGGACCAGTGAGGGACTGTCAATCAGCCACTGTGTCAGCGATGAATAGTGCTTGCGGTTCATTTACGAGCCCTGAAGTAAGCACATCACTGTGTAGTGTGACATGACAGATGCCAGGCACAGAAATGCCCCTTGAGCAGAAGACAAATCCCTAGTAACGCAAAAAATCTATGATAATTTGTTGTAATGCAACAGTGAACCAAAGAAATACCTTCTGGCTGGAACCCACCTTATACCCTCCCCAGCAAGGCCCAGCTACTGTCCCATCAGCCACAATCATCAGGATGTGTACACAATGACAAAACTGGTAGATACAATCTGTGTGGAGTGGAAGAGTAGCCTAGTGGTTAGAGCAACTGCCTAGTACCCAGAAGATCAAGGGTTCAATTCCCACTGGCACTCCTTGGGCAAGTCACTTTACCCTCCATTGCCTCAGAAGAAAAGGCTGGCAATCTAACACTGACTTGATGGCACTAAAAAAAAAATGATCTGTGTGATGTCATAAACTGACAGCACACATAGGTATAGTGTTCAGGAGTGAATAGCCTGGAACATGCACTACCATGGTTTGCAGGATCAAAGGCCCCAGGGAATCCTCAGACACAGATCCCAGCAGACACATCTGAGAGCTGTCCTTGACTGTGTGACTATTGAGCATGACCAAGGGAGGGTCTAGATGTCATGTAATGACATCTCATGAGTGCTTTTACATTGTTCCACACGTGACATGCATACAATGTGAGCAACATCAGGATGTATCTTATGGTAACTGATAGGGTCAGAAAGTGGATGGGTGTGAAGCGGCAAAGGGTGCAGGTAAATGGAGCTCGCTCTAGGGATATGGTGGTCACCAGGGTTGTGGCATACAGATCATCTGGGGGTCCACATCATAGCCACATCAGTGTTGGCGATAATGTGGAAGGAATGTTGGTTATAGGCCAGTTTGCACTGGAAGTGACACCCAGAAAGGAATAGATAACATTAGTAGGGATAAAGGTACGCATCAGGAATGGCTCAGACATTGGTGCCTGATATGGACGGATGAACAAAGCAAGGTTATGCAGCAGGTCTGGTGACATGCAGAGGATGTGTAAAGTGTAGGATGTGTTGAACCTCTGTCCATGCCAGAGAAGCAGGACATAGGTGCATATGTATGAAGCTCCTATAGTCAAAAACATGGTAGAAATGGCATCTATGCAAGCAAGTTAATTACCCAGGGCAGTTTCTCCAAATGGGTCAGTTTTGCGGATACCGTGGCAGTTGTGAACCTCACTTTTAAAGCCAGGGTATGTGGAGTATGATCTTAATCTCTCAAATTTACTGCTAATAATTGACATAATACTTGCATTGTACCAAAGAGAGCTTCCTTCCGGAGTTCATAAGATGTGATAGGTATGGGGTAGTTTGTCAAGATGTGCTTGGAAATTCTTCTTTATCAAACCTGTCACTCCCAGTAAATTTGGAAAAAGTTTGGTATCTTTCTGCTATATTTTTTCGTCTGACTGCATGTCTTGATACTTCAGGATCTTCTGTCTCTCCATGGAATTCCCTAATATTACTGCTTGGGTTAGAAATTGGTTGGGTGGGAGGCGACAAAGAGTACAAGTAAATGGAGCTCACTCTGAGGAGAAGGATGTTACCAGTGGTGTGCCCCAGGGATCTGTCTTTGGTCCGATTCTTTTTAACATCTTTGTTAGTGATATAGCAGAAGGGCTGTGGGGTAAGGTTTGCCTCTTTGCGGATAATACCAAAATCTGCAATAGAGTAGACACCCAGGAAGGTGTAGATAACATGAGGAGGGATCTAGCTAAGCTTGAAGAATGGTCTAGAATTTGGCAGCTGGGATTTAATGTTAAAAAATGTAAGGTCATGCATTTGGGCTGCAGCAATCCAAGGGAGCAATACAGTATAGGAGGTGAAGTACTTTTGTCCACTAAAGAAGAGCGGGACCTAGGAGTGGTTGTGTCTGATGATCTTAAAGTAGCTAAACAGGTAGAAAAGGCGACGGCAAAAGCTAGAAGGATGCTTGGGTGCATATGGAGAGGAATGGCTAGCAGAAAAAAGGAGGTGATAATGCCTTTGTATAAGTCTTTGGTGCGACCTCATTTGGAGTATGGTGTGCAATTCTGGAGACCGCACCTTCAAAAGGATGTGAACAGGATGGAATCGGTGCAGAGGGTGGCTACTAAAATGATTAGTGGGCTTCATTATAAAGCATATGAGGGCAGACTTAAGGATCTTAATATGTACACCTTAGAGGAAAGGCGGGATAGAGGTGATATGATTGAGAAGTTTAAATACCTCCATGGCATAAATGTTCAGGGAGAGAGCCTCTTTCAATTGAAAGCAAGTTCTGCTACGAGGGGACATGGGATGAGGGTGAAGGGAGATAGATTCAGGAGTGATATGCGGAAATATTTCTTTACGGAAAGAGTAGTGGATCCATGGAATAGTCTCCCAGTGGAGGTGGTAGAGATGAGGAGAGTAACTGAATTCAAAAAAGCATGGGACCAACACAGAGGATCTCTAAAGGTAAAAAGTGGACTGTTGTAGTTGTTATTGAAGGACAGACTAGATAGGCCATGTGGTCTTTTTCTGTCATCATGTTTCTATGTTTCTAATTCACAGAATAATTACTCGGTACCAACACTTATTTATTTATTTATTTATTACAATTTCTTATATACCGCGCTATTCGGTATCAGCGCGGTTTACATCATAACACAATGACCATAACAACAAGCTGTCTGGTTTTACATCGAACAGGAGTATAAACTTGGATAACAGGGGTTAACTATATACATGAGATATTTACACGGAACAAGGTTAGGTAAAAATCACATAACAAATGTAAGGGTCTTTCTAGAGTGGGTCATTTCCCACTCTAGAAAGCTTTCTCCCGGGTTCTATGATGCAGCACTAGTTGTGCTTTTCTGGGGACACATTTCCCAAATTCAGTACAACTAAAAGGTTTCTAGCCTGTGGGGGTTCTATGATGCCTGTGATAAGGAAGCTTATCATAGCTCAGGAAGGAGCTATAGAAAAGATGATGTGACTCTGAACAAGCAACCTGTCAGTTCTGGTAGAAATAAGAAAACAGAATTTTCTTACAAAAGACTACCAGTCCCAGAATGCACCAGGTTTCCAGCAGCCATTAGAGGAGCTGAAGTGGGGAAACGTGTGTTCAGTCAGGAGGGCTATGAGGTAATCCCTAAGCACTCATCTCAAAGGGCAGGGCCTGATTCAGCACAGCTGCGCTGTATTAGGAAGGAGCACTCATCAAGGCAGAATAAGAATAGAGTTTGTTCTACAGATGACAAGCATCAGCTCCATGACCATCTTCATGATCACCTTGGATATGCAGAGAAGGATCATCAGTTTCATCTGAAGAATCAGCAGAAGCAGAAGCCAAACCGGACGGATAGAGAAGGAAAGAAACCCTCTGGAAGGAAGAGGAGAAAAGCCTTTGAGAGGTCTAGAAGAGTCCAAGGCAGTACGTATACTAGGAGGTATTCCAAGGGCCAGCATAGACCATTGGACTGGGGAAAGCCAGAGGAATGGTGCTGCAGAACAAGGAATCACCAGAGGCTACCTGTGAGGGAGACGGCTGCACGTGGAAGGGACTCTAAGACCTATGCCAGAAGGTATGTGAAGAGAGATGCAGTGTCCAGGGATCAGGACTGGAAGGCTGGACATAAGAACTGGACTACATACTGGCCAGGCTATATAGAGAGGAACTATAGCAACAATGGAAGCTCAGGTATGAACATTGATCTATGCCCTAGCTATAACCTTGAAAGACAGCAGGGAAATAAGTGTTCTCCTGAAAGTGCTCCATTGAAAGATTCATCTGTGCCAATTCATGATAGTGACCCTATGCTTGTTGATGAAGGGGAAATAATAGCAGATCAAGATATTGTTTATATGGACTGCTCTCTATCCAAACTCCGTTGGTAACTTTCTGTGATAAAGCACAGCAGCCATCACAAAGAAAATATAAATTTGTTCTTTATTCCACTAAGAAAAGCTCCTGAAGCAGGATTTGACTCACACAGTAGAAAGCCAGCCTGCTAAAGGGTTTCAGCTGGATAACTGATAGCAATTGAGCTGCACCTAATTGCTTGTGAGCTAGGAGAGAATTACTTCTGGATCTGTGTGGAAAGTAATCAGAAGTTAACCTTACAAGAACAGTTTATTTCTTTCTTTGTGGCTTTTCGTTTGTTAGAGATATGCTAAGAAAACATTAGCTAATTGCCTGACAAGTTTGAAGGTTGTTTTCCTGATTTTGATTTTTGACTTTGTTTTACCAAGTTAAACACGGCAAGCAAGTAACCTAATTTATGTGCTACCAAGCATATCTGTGCTGGGAGAAATAACCCCATAAATAAAGAAGTATCTTATTGGCTTTAACACTTGTGCACAACTAAATTATTGTCAGCAGCTGTGTCTG
Source organism: Ichthyophis bannanicus (assembly GCA_033557465.1). Classification (NCBI taxonomy): domain Eukaryota; kingdom Metazoa; phylum Chordata; class Amphibia; order Gymnophiona; family Ichthyophiidae; genus Ichthyophis; species Ichthyophis bannanicus. The sequence goes on along the minus strand of CM066039.1, from coordinate 347,254,908 downwards.
GTGTGAATGAACTACATTACCCACAATACCTTGCAAAAATCATATAAATATATGCATTGTCAAGACTGTGAAGATTCTCACCCAGGCAGCCATCTGACAAATGGCATAGTTTTTCGGATTGCTTTTGCACAAAAGGGGATTTACTTGCTGAGGATTACAACTACAGTTCAAGTTTAAAGCTGGAAAAAAAGATTTTCCCTCAACTGCACTTTGGAGGAGAGGAAGCTGTCCCAGGAGGAAAAGACCCTGTGCAGAGCTGGATTCATCACTGAGACAAGGTAATAAGTACCTGGGCATGTCTAGTGGTGGATGGGAGTAAGCACAGGGTAATTGAAAAAAAAAAAAGTGTAGGAAAAATACACCTGTTTGGAAGGTGGTGCACTGTGTTTTTTTCTTTGTATTTTCTTACAGGGTTCAAGATGGATTCAAAGGATCAAGCTCAGTGGATGGCAGCCCAGTTCAGCAGGCAGCAGGAGCTAGCACAGCAGGCTCAGGACACTGCTATGAGAGCCTTAATGGACCAGCAGAAGCCAGTGCTTGATCTGGTGCAAGCCCTAGTTGAGCTGAAGAACCAAAGTGGAACAGATGCAAGACCAGCAGTGAATACTGGTACACCACATGTGGACAGTGTGGGACTCAATCAAGGGATTGGGGCATTTAGTTTTGGGAAGCTAACTCCAGATGATAATGTTGATGATTTTCTAGAGTCTTTTGAAAGAGTGGCACAAGCATTAGCATGGCCAGAGACCCAGTGGGCAGTAAGGCTGGCAGCCTCATTAACTGGAGAGGCACTTGCAGCGTATAGAGCAATGCCAGCAGCCCAGGCTTTGATTTATAAGGATGTAAAGGCTGCTATTAGGGATCGCCTAGGGTTGTCTATTTCAGAGTATAGGCGAATGTTTAGAGCTACTACATTGAAAGTGGGTGAAACACCCAGGGCTCTGAGTCAGAGAATCAGAGGTTTAGCTGTAAAATGGTTGGAGCCTGAGCAAAAGACGGTAGAAATGTTATTAGATATTATAATGCTTGAACAATTTATGTCTGGGGTGCCTAAAGATTTGCACACTTTCCTTATACAGCAAAATTGCCAAAATCTTGGAGAGGCAACCATGCTAGCAGAGAGATTCTTGGAAGCCACGCAGGCTTGCCATAGAATGGGTGGCCCTCTAAAGATGGATGCGGAGGCTAGATGTGCTGTATCAGAAAAGAAAATAATTAAAAATGTTTCTGAAAATGAATGTACTGTATCAAACCAGATGACACAGTGGAATAGAAAGAAATGTTTCAAGTGTGGAAAATGGGGACATTTAGAAAAAAGATGCCAGACACACACTAGCTTAATGGGTCTGGATTTAAAACAGCCCAAAGAAGGATTTCTTTTGATGGTTGATGTGCAAGGAATTACCACAAATGCTTTATTAGACTCTGGGGCAGACCAGAGTATGATGTCAAAAAGGCTTTGGAAGAGGATAGAGGCCCAAGAAGGATTTGTGCCTAGAACCCCTGAAAGCCAAGTTCACATCAGATGCATTCATGGTGCTGCAACATCATATCCCACCTATAGGCTAAAGGTTAAGTGCCTGGGGGGACAAGAGGAAGTCCTGTTAGCAGTGGTGCCTAGGCTACCCGTTGATTTGGTTCTAGGAAGAGACTGGCCAAGATTTAAGCAGGGTCTAGTGGAAGGACTAGGAAAGAAGGAGGGAGAAGGTTTAATGGTAATAGCTCCCGGGCCTTTATTTGGAAGTCCTCAGACCCCAGCTAAAAAGATGGTTAAGCGTCCAGAAGACCAAGCTACCCCAAAGCAGATATTTGTCCTAAAGTACCATAGGGTCACAGAGAAGGCCCAAGCTCCTAAGCGGGCAACCCCTCAAGCTGCTGGGTTTGACCTGTGCAGCATAGAAAATGTGACGGTACCTAGCCAAGGGAGAGCCCTGGTTGACACCAGTCTCCAAGTGGAAATACCTATTGGATGTTATGGGAGAGTAGCCCCAAGGTCCGGATTAGCCCTTAAATATTTCATCGATGTGGGTGCGGGAGTAATTGATCCCGATTACAGGGGCAATATTAAAGTTCTGTTATTTAACTTTGGACAGAATGATTATCACGTGAAGACAGGAGACAAAATTGCCCAATTGATCTGTGAGAGGCTGGGTTTTCCACCTGTGGAGGAGGTCACGTCCCTGGAGAATTCTGAACGTGGAACCAAAGGCTTTGGTTCTACTGATGTCAAAGGGGTTAAAAGCCTAGCTGCCACCTGTGCCCGAGAGAGGGAGGTGAATGAAGAGGAAGATTTGGGACCCCAGGTATCTGATTGTAAAGAAAAATCAGAGCCCCAAATAGGTGAGGACCTGACAGTGGTACAACAGGAAGAAATTAGGAAGCTGCTTAAAGAATTCCCAGATGTGTTGACACCCATACCTGGGGAGACACATTTGGTTGCCCATGAAATAATAACTCCACCTGGGAAATTAGTTTGTCAAAGGCCATACCGCTTGCCTGAAGCCAAGAGACAGGAAGTAGTGGCACAAGTCCAGGAGATGTTGGACATGGGAGTAATAGAGGAGTCAAAGAGTCCCTGGAATAGCCCCATAGTCCTGGTGCCGAAGCCTGATGGATCTTTAAGATTTTGTATTGACTTCCGGCAGGTAAACGCCATATCAGTTTTTGATGCATATCCAATGCCAAGAATTGAAGAGCTGTTGGACCAGCTGGGACAGGCTCAATACTTAACCACCCTTGATATGACAAAAGGATATTGGCAAATCCCTCTCACCAGAGAGTCGAAGCCGAAGACTGCATTCAGCACCCCCGTTGGCCTTTTCCAGTTCAAGAGGATGCCTTTCGGACTGCATGGAGCAGCGGCTACCTGCCAAAGGTTAGTGGATCAGGTACTTCGACCCCACCAAAATTATGCTTTTGCATATATGGATGATGTCATAATCCATAGTAACACCTGGGCGGAGCATCTGAAGAGGATCAGGGCAGTCTTGTGCTCCATGAAGCAAGCGGGAATCACTTTAAACCCGAAGAAGTGTGCCTTTGCAAATAGGGAGGTAAAATACCTAGGTCACCTAGTGGGAAGAGGAAAAATTAAACCTCTAATAAGTAAAATAGATAGCATCAGGAATTTTCTTCCTCCAACAACAAAGAAACAACTAAGAAGTTTCTTAGGACTTATTGGATACTACCGCAGGTTTATACCGCAATTCGCAGAGAAGAGTGCCATTTTCACGGATATGCTGCGGAAGAATTGTCCAAACCAGCTAAAGTGGACACCTGAAGCTGAAAAAGCGTTTTCAGTCTTAAAAGAAAAATTGTGTACAGGACCGGTACTGAAAGGGGTGGACTTCAAGAAACCCTTTCTGGCTCAAACGGATGCATCGGATGTAGGGCTAGGAGCGGTCCTATCCCAGTGCCATGATGGGGAGGAGCATCCTGTGATGTACCTGAGCAGGAAGTTGTCACCAGCTGAACAAAAGTATTCCACAATAGAAAAAGAATGTTTAGCTATCAAGTGGTCAGTGGAGGCGTTAAGGTTTTAGCTTACAGGGAGAAAGTTCCAGTTGGTCACGGACCATGCCCCACTTAAGTGGTTGCAGCAAATGAAGAACCACAATGCAAGGTTGACACGCTGGTACATGGCCTTACAGGCGTTTGATTTTCAAGTTGAACATCGTGCTGGGAAGTTACACAAGAATGCGGATGCACTTTCCCGTATTACGGACTGTAGAGAAGAAGTTTCACCAGAAAAACCAGTCCGTAATAACTTAAGCAGGGGGTATGTGATAAGGAAGCTTATCATAGCTCAGGAAGGAGCTATAGAAAAGATGATGTGACTCTGAACAAGCAACCTGTCAGTTCTGGTAGAAATAAGAAAACAGAATTTTCTTACAAAAGACTACCAGTCCCAGAATGCACCAGGTTTCCAGCAGCCATTAGAGGAGCTGAAGTGGGGAAACGTGTGTTCAGTCAGGAGGGCTATGAGGTAATCCCTAAGCACTCATCTCAAAGGGCAGGGCCTGATTCAGCACAGCTGCGCTGTATTAGGGAGGAGCACTCATCAAGGCAGAATAAGAATAGAGTTTGTTCTACAGATGACAAGCATCAGCTCCATGACCATCTTCATGATCACCTTGGATATGCAGAGAAGGATCATCAGTTTCATCTGAAGAATCAGCAGAAGCAGAAGCCAAACCGAACGGATAGAGAAGGAAAGAAACCCTCTGGAAGGAAGAGGAGAAAAGCCTTTGAGAGGTCTAGAAGAGTCCAAGGCAGTACGTATACTAGGAGGTATTCCAAGGGCCAGCATAGACCATTGGACTGGGGAAAGCCAGAGGAATGGTGCTGCAGAACAAGGAATCACCAGAGGCTACCTGTGAGGGAGACGGCTGCACGTGGAAGGGACTCTAAGACCTATGCCAGAAGGTATGTGAAGAGAGATGCAGTGTCCAGGGATCAGGACTGGAAGGCTGGACATAAGAACTAGACTACATACTGGCCAGGCTATATAGAGAGGAACTATAGCAACAATGGAAGCTCAGGTATGAACATTGATCTATGCCCTAGCTATAACCTTGAAAGACAGCAGGGAAATAAGTGTTCTCCTGAAAGTGCTCCATTGAAAGATTCATCTGTGCCAATTCATGATAGTGACCCTATGCTTGTTGATGAAGGGGAAATAATAGCAGATCAAGATATTGTTTATATGGACTGCTCTCTATCCAAACTCCGTTGGTAACTTTCTGTGATAAAGCACAGCAGCCATCACAAAGAAAATATAAATTTGTTCTTTATTCCACTAAGAAAAGCTCCTGAAGCAGGATTTGACTCACACAGTAGAAAGCCAGCCTGCTAAAGGGTTTCAGCTGGATAACTGATAGCAATTGAGCTGCATCTAATTGCTTGTGAGCTAGGAGAGAATTACTTCTGGATCTGTGTGGAAAGTAATCAGAAGTTAACCTTACAAGAACAGTTTATTTCTTTCTTTGTGGCTTTTCGTTTGTTAGAGATATGCTAAGAAAACATTAGCTAATTGCCTGACAAGTTTGAAGGTTGTTTTCCTGATTTTGATTTTTGACTTTGTTTTACCAAGTTAAACACTGCAAGCAAGTAACCTAATTTATGTGCTACCAAGCATATCTGTGCTGGGAGAAATAACCCCATAAATAAAGAAGTATCTTATTGGCTTTAACACTTGTGCACAACTAAATTATTGTCAGCAGCTGTGTCTGGTGTGAATGAACTACATTACCCACAATACCTTGCAAAAATCATATAAATATATGCATTGTCAAGACTGTGAAGATTCTCACCCAGGCAGTCGTCTGACATGCCTCACTAGTTCTGTTTTTCTGTGGAAACATTTCCCACAATCAGTACAACTAAAAGGTTTCTCCCCATGTGGGTTCTGAGATGCCGCACTAGATGTGTTTTTGAGAGGAAACATTTTCCACATTCAGTACAACTAAAAGGCTTCTCCCCTGTGTGGGTTCTATGATGCCTCACTAGTTGTGCTTTTGTGTGAAAACATTTCCCACACTCAGTACAACTAAAAGGCTTCTCCCCCGTGTGGGTTCCATGATGCAGCACTAGTTCTGCTTTTGCTTGAAAACATTTCCCACAATCAGTACAACTAAAAGGCTTTTCCCCTATGTGCCTTCTATGATGCGTAACTAGATGTGTTTTCGTGAGGAAACCTTTCCCACATTCAGTACAACTAAAAGGTTTCTCCCCTTTGTGGGTTCTATGATGCGTCACTAGATGTGTTTTCCTGAGGAAACATTTCCCACATTCAGTACAACTAAAAGGCTTCTCCCCTGTGTGGGTTCTATTATGTAGCACTAGTTGTGCTTTACTGGGGAAACATTTCCCACATTCAGTACAACTAAAGGGTTTTTCACTTGTGTGGCTTCTATGATGCGTAACTAGATGTGTTTTCGTGAGGAAACCTTTCTCACAATCAGTACAACTAAAACATTTCTCCCCTGTGTGGGTTCTATGATGCAGCACTAGTTGTGCTTTTCTGGGGAAACATTTCCCACAAAAAGTACAAGTAAAAGATTTCTCACCTGTGTGGATTCTATGATGCCACACAAGTTCTGCTTTTCTGGGGAAACATTTTCCACAATTAGTACAACTAAAACGTTTCTCCCCCCATGTGGGTTCTATGATGCAGCACTAGTTGTGCTTTTCTGGGAAACATTTCCCACAATCAGTACATAGACAACGTCTTGATGCTGTGGGTAGGTCCATTATCCCTTTTGGAAGAATTTAATAAATGGATCAATTCCTGTGATGATAACTTACAGTTTCAAATTACCTTTGATGACAATAAACCTTTGATGACAATAAACTTCCATATTTGGATTTACTCATTGAAAAAACTGACAGAGAATTCTACACTCTACAAAAAACCTACAGACCTTAACCAACTTCTCCATTATGGTAGTTTTCATAACTTAGCCTTGAAACATAATTTGCCTAATGGGCAATTTTTGAGAATACATAGAATTTGTACGTTGGATCAGGAATTTAAACAGCAAGCAGTCATGATGAGTGAGAGGTTTAAACCAAGATATTACCCTCCACAACATAGGGCAATGCAGAGTTCACGTCAAGAGTTATTACAACAACATAAGACACACCATGATGTTGGTATGGTATGTCCCTTGTTATTTTCCTATCAGTCACATCGCATAGCTAAAATAATTAAGAAGCACTGGTACTTGATTCAAACAATTCCATCATTTCAAAATTTAAAGATTACAATCGCATATAAACAGAATGTTAATTTGAAAAATATGCTAGTTCCGTCAGCGTTGACTGAGAGGAAGTTTTTGTCCACACATAAAGGTCATTTTCAGTGTGGCAAATGTTCGGTATGTGTTCACGTTTTGACGGTGAAGAAACAATATGTTCATCCCACAAGTGGACAAATATTCCAACTGGATGATTTTTCCAATTGCTCCACTAGTCATGTCACTTATGTAATCCAGTGCCAATGTATGAAATTGTATGTAGGCAAGACTATTCGCCCAGTCCGCAATCGTATTATAGAACATAGAAGCTGCATCAAAAGAGGAGCAGCAGATAAACCCCTTGTTAGTCATTGGCAGGAACTTTCACATAAAATTTCTGACTTAAAATATCTATTATCAATGCCGTTCTGGTATTCTTCTTTACCACTATGTCAGGTTTCTTGGCATCCAGTTTTTCATCCAATGGAATGGGAATATCCCACGTGATCATAACCTCTTCATTCTCTGTTATTCTTCTAGGGTCATGATCCTAGTGCTTTTCAGGGACAGTGATGTTGTAGTGTTTACAGAGTTTCCAGTGGAGGTGGCGTGCTACTTTGTTGTGCCTTTTGGTATAGAAATTTTCCACCTTCAGAACTTCACAGCCTGCTGTGAGGCGAGTCACTGTTTTTAGCTCTTTCTTACAAAATCAATATATGTCTGTTGTGCCATTGTTTTCAATACTCGCCATAAACCATCTCGTCCATAATCCACCGTTCTGGGCTACAGCTATCAATCTTTCATCCTCCAGTTTCAGTTCACCTCTCCGTAACCTCTCATGTGTCCATTCTTGATTGACAAAAGGTTCTTGGAGTAACATTCTGTATTTTCCTCTGTATTTGTGCATTTGCCACTTGTTTTTCCTTGCCTGCTTATTTAATTCTTTGAAGAGTTTCTTCTCTTGTTTTGCAAATTCTGTTACTTCCTTTCCTATGGATGCCTGTGGATTCTCACTCATTCCTTCTAATCGTCTGAACACTTGTCCAAGTTTGATGATGGAGACAGATTCTGAACATTTACTTTCATATTTCAGCACTTTTTGAGTATTTGGATCCAATGATGCTGTCAGGTAGGCATATTCCACCTCGGAGCTGGAATAACTGCCCCGAACATGTCACCGGACTGGACATATAGGACCGACATTAGAATCAGCCCTGTACGTCCAGGGCTGGCGACCGCCCACTGCCCACCCAGACTCTGCCCCCGAGCCGTCCATTCCCCGCCCACATCTATCTTCCCTGCACAGCCAGCAGGGAAGTTAATTGGGGGCAGGAGAAACAATGAATAGCGGGGATGGACGTCCCAACCCCCACTATTCATGGCTCAGAATAACCCCCTGAGTGTATAAGGAGATGATGTCATGGAAGATAAGAGGTGGCCAAAATTGCTCTGCCTTTCTTCCTCGTGGACCTGCAGTAGGTTACGTCTGTGCCATTCGGCAGAATGCACCATCCAAACAATATGAGTAGGTTGCATGTGGGCAAAATGGTGGCTCCCCAAATGGTTGTGGGTCCTTGTTAGCTTTTCAGATGTTGAGATCCAAATATGTATTGTCATGAGGTGGATCAACCAGAGCCTATGGAAATAGGAAAAACTGAGCAGAACAGTTCTAATAATGACAGGCTAGAGCAGCACATGGACCAGAGTTGCTATAGGCAACGTACACAAACTGAATTACCAGGTGTGAGAGCACGCCCAAGCAGTAGGTTACCTCACAGCCCATTAGGTAATGAGGGACAGCTGGGAGGAGGCGAGGCTCAGAGAAACACCAAGAGTGATGCAGTTAAAATTCACTCACTGGAGGATAGAGTCAGAGCCGATAGGAGAGCCGATTGGGGAGCTGACTGCAGAGCTGATTGCAGAACCAATCAGAGAGCTGGACAGGGGGCCAGAGCTTCACACGGAGTCTTACACAAAGTTCTAGGGGAAGAAACCCAGGAGAGAATACCAGGGATTTGCTTCAGAGAGCAGTGCACAACTGAACAAAAGCCCAGTGGACTTTGCCACGAAGGTATTTCTGGAACCAGGCTGAGAAGAGCTGTGGGAAAGAATCTTCCTAGTAACAGGTACAAGGAGGGCAAGAGTTTTTTATCTTGAGGATACTTTTGTGCCCAAAGGAAAGCAGAAAGAGAAAGGCAGTGAGAGGCTTTCATCTTGGCAAAGCTCTGTTAAGTTCCCTGTACCCAGAAGCTCCGTGAGAACTAAGCCAGAAGGTAGGCTTATTCCTTCTAGTATAAGGGAAGCTGAAAGTAAGAGTTTTTCCTGCACTTATCCAAGAGTGTGTGGCTCTCAGGAAGGAAACTCTATTGTGTGTGGTAACCTCCCATTTTATTCTAGCAGAGAGGAGGAGGGGAGCTCTCTTAATCGAGAAGAGGGACTGTTTAAAATAGCCTAAGTTACAATCCTAGGGTGTATAGCTCAGAAGAAGTATGTGAGGAAATGCAGTGTGATTTCTGTGAGGAAACATCTTCTGAGTCTTGCATGGATTGTACGTTAATAATTTCTGATGAGATTTCTTCATTGTGCTGAAGTAGCTACAGAAAATCTGTTTAAGGAAAACAGCAGTGAAGAAACTTGCTTGTTTAAGAAAAAGGACTGTTTGAATTACCTTTTGTTTATTGCCAAGCTGAAGATACAAGCATTTATTTTGTTCCAGTAGTTTACCTTTATTTTTATAACAGAAGTATTTGTCTTTTGTTCCAATGTGCTGAAAATTCACCCGGGAAGGGAAAATAAAAAGTCCTCTCTTTAAAGCCTTGCTACTCGTCTGCAACTACATTCTTATATTAGCTTGTGGGACTACAATTCCCAGGGGGCATTTCAACACCTTCTTGATACCATCCCCCGCTGTTTAAGAAGAGGCCCCACTGTAGCTCCCATGCTTTATGCCTCTGGGAACCTATAGGTGGGTGACAAATGGCGTAGTTTTTCAGATTTTTGCCTTAAGGAATAAAGGACATCACTAAGGAAACTACTTGCCACTGGAGAAGACTGCTTCCAGACCGGGAGAGCCGTCGGGGACGATTTCTCACTGGCAGATCGGCCAGGTGGTGCTGACGCAGTAACCTTTCTCACAGGCTGGAATCTACACGAAGGCTCAGGTAAAGCTTACCTGGGGCATGAGTGTAGGAGGACACGGGTGAGAAAGGGGGCGCTGGTGGTGCACACAGAGAAATAGACGGGGAAAAAGAATCGCAGTACCGCACTTTGTGGCCTTTTTCTTTTTCTCTCTCCACAGGGACGCAGACCCCAAGGATGGAGCCGCCGGACGTCATGCGCTGGATGCAGGCACAATGGGACAAGCAGGTCGAATTGGTTCGTTATCTCCAGGAGCAGACTGCAATAACCATGAGGGAGCAGCAGAAGCTGCTCATGGACACAATGGAGGCACTCCTAAAGAAGCCACTGGATGCAGGAGCTGCCATCCCCTCTATAGTTCAGGGGGTAGGACTGAACTCTCACAGTGCATTTACACTGGGACAATTGAATCCCTATGATAATCTTGACAATTTCATAGACGCTTTCGAGCGTATAGCTGGAGCTTTAAAGTGGCCTATAGAGCAGTGGGCAACACGATTCGCAATGTTGCTCACGGGCGAAGCCCTATCTGCCTATAAGCTATGCCTGCTGTCCTTGCCTCTGACTATGCAGAGGTAAAAAGAGCAGTCAAAGACAGACAAGGGTTAACTCCTGTACATTATAGAAGAATGTTTAGGGAGGCTAGGATAAAGCCTCGGGAGACCCCTAAGGCCCTGTCTCAAAGGCTAAAGAGTCTAGTCGGAAAGTGGTTGACTCCGGAAGGGAGAACGCTAGAGTCAGTAGTTGATATAATTGTTTTAGAACAGTTTATGCAGGCTGTCCCTATTGAAGTGAAAACTTTTCTTACACTCCAGAACTGCCGAACCACTGATGAGGCAGCCAATCTTGCAGAAAGATATTTTGAAGCAGAGATGGCTGGCACCTCAGGGGTAGGTGTGTTGAAAGCAGCTGGTATGGCAAGTTTTAGCAAAAAGGGTAAATGTTCAAAGGGTAACATGTTTAATGCTAAAATGTCTAATGTTGATGAGAAACATGATAATGACAATGTTTTGTTTGTACGTAAAGGGAAGTGTTTTGCCTGTGGAAAAACAGGACATTTTCAGAGTAACTGCACTGAAAGAACGGTCCTTGTGTCGGGAGCCGAGGAGCCAAGCCAGGAAGGATTCCTTCTACAAGTCCAGGTAGAAGGTATTGAAGCACTGGCACTACTTGACTCGGGGGCTGACCAGAGCATGGTTTCACGCAGGCTCTGGGAAGCCATTGAGGAGCGCCGTCAGTCAGCCCCGAGTCAAGCAGAAGGCCAGGTGCAAATAAGGTGCGTGCACGGCGCAGCCTCACACTATCCCTTACACAGTTTATCAGTGAGTGGGTTAGGAACAAGACAGCAGATGTTAGTAGCTATTGTTCCAAAACTACCTCGTGAGATCGTCTTGGGACGAGATTGGCCACCATTTTATCAGGAAATGGAAAAGGGTCTTAACAAACCCGGCCAGAAGTCCACCCAACCCCAGGCAGGGACAAGAGAAACAGGGTTAGAAGCCTTAGCGGCCAGACTCCCTAGTCCCTTATTCGGGAAAACACAAAAGACTAGCCAGAATGAACAAATGGATGATGAAATGGCTCAAAGAAATCAAGGAAGCTAGCAAAAGTTACAGTGCCGTAATAATAATGGGTGATTTCAATTACCCCAGTATCGACTGGGTCAGTGTCACAGCAGGACATGCTAGGGAGATAAAGTTCCTAGATGAAATAAATGACTGCTTCTTGGAGCAGCTGGTTCATGAACTGACCAGAGGTGAAGCAATATTAGACCTAGTCCTTAGTGGAACACCAGATGTAGTGCAAGAGATAAGGGTGTTGGGGCCACTTGGCAATAGTGATCACCTTTGATTTAATTAGTGGAGGAGGGATAGTAAGGAAATCCACAGTACTACCATTTAACTTTCGAAAGGGAGACTATGATAAAATGAGGAAAACAGTTAAGAAAAAACTAAAAGGAGCAGTTGCAAAGGTTAAAGACTTACATCAAGCTTGGGTGTTGTTTAAAAATACTATCTTGGAAGCCCAAGCCAGCTTTATTCCACGCTTTAAGAAAAGTGGAAGGAAGTCAAAAAAACTGCCAGCATGGTTTAAAGGTGAGGTCAGAGAGGCTGTTGTTGCCAAAAAAGCATCTTTCAGGAAATGGAAAAAAGAGCCAAACGACGAAACCTGGAAACAGCACAAGCACTGGCAAGTCAAATGCAAGGCATTGATAAAGCAGGCAAAGGGAGAATTTGAGAAGAAGCTTGCTGCAGAAGCAAAAACAAGAAATAAAGATTTTTTCAAGTACATTCACAGCAAAAAACCTGTGAAAGAGTCAGTTGGTCCATTAGATGATAGAGGCGTTAAAGGGGCACTAAGAGGTGACAAGGCGATAGCAGAGAGACTGAATGAATTCTTTGCTTCGGTCTTTACTGAGGAAGATATAGGGATGTTACCCATGACTGAAGTGGTATTTAAAGGTGCGGAAGAATTGAAGGAAATATCGATACATCGGGAAGATGTATTACAACTATTAGATAAACTGAAGAGTAGCAAATCACCTGGGCCAGATGGTATACATCCAAGGGTGTTGAAAGAACTGAAATATGAGATTGCAGACCTGCTATCAGTAATCTGTGAACTATCATTAAAATCATCTCTAATTCCTGAAGATTGGAGGATAGCCAATGTAACACCAATTTTTAAAAAGGGTTCCAGGGGTGATCCGGGAAACTACAGACCGGTGAGCCTCACGTCAGTACCGGGAAAAATGGTAGAAACCATCATAAAGAATAAAATTACTCAGCATGTAGATAGTCATGGCCTAATGGGAGACAGCCAACATGGCTTTAGACAAGGAAGATCTTGCCTTACTAATCTGTTATGTTTTTTTGAAGGTGTGAATAAACAGGTGGACAAAGGTGAGTCGGTTGATATAGTGTATCTGGACTTTCAGAAAGCCTTTGACAAGGTCCCTCATCAGAGACTTTTGGCAAAACTAAAGAGTCATGGGATAGGAGGCAGTGTACTACTGTGGATCAGAAACTGGTTAAAAGATAGAAAGCAGAGTGTAGGGCTAAATGGCCAATTTTCCCAATGGAGAAAGGTGAATAGTGGTGTACCCCAGGGATCTGTGCTGGGTCCTCTGCTTTTTGACATATTCATAAATGACCTGGAAAGTGGAATAACGAGTGAGGTTATCAAATTTGCAGATGACACAAAACTATTTAAAGTTGTTAAAACCCAAGAGGATTGTGGAAAATTGCAAGAGGATCTTGATAAATTGAAAGACTGGGCATCAAAATGGCAGATGAAATTTAATGTGGACAAGTGCAAAGTTATGCACCTAGGGAAGAACAACCCAAACTATGGTTACACGATGCTAGGTTCCACTTTAGGAACCACCACACAGGAAAATGATTTAGGCATCATTGTGGATAACATGTTAAAACCCTCGGCCCAGTGTGCAGCGGCGGCCAAGAGAGCAAATAGAATGCTAGGTATCATAAGGAAAGGAATGGAAAATAAAACAAAAGATATTATAATGCCTCTATATCGTTCCATGGTGAGACCACACCTTGAATATTGTGTGCAATTCTGGTCGCCGTATCTTAAAAAGGATATAGCGTTATTAGAAAAGGTTCAGAGAAGAGCCACCAAAATGGTAAAGGGGATGGAAGGATACTCCTATGAAGAAAGGCTAAAAAGGTTAGGGCTCTTTAACCTGGAAAAGAGACGGCTGAGAGGAGATATGATAGAAGTCTATAAATTAATGAACGGGGTGGAACGGGTAAACGTAGATCGATTGTTTACATTATCAGAATATAGAAAGACTAGGGGACATGCAATGAAGCTACAGGGTAAACTATTTAAGACTAATAAAAGAAAATATTTTTTCACTCAACGTGTAATCAAACTCTGGAATTTGTTACCGGAGGATGTAGTTAAGGCTGTTAGTGTAGCTGGGTTTAAAAAAGGTTTGGACAAGTTCCTGGAGGAAAAGTCCATAAACCATTATTAAGAAGGGACCCAGGATATCAATTCTTGACCCAGTACAAGCATTGTGGAACCTGTGTCTTTTGGGGAAACTGCTAGGTACGTATGACCTAGATTGGCCACTGTTGGAAACAGGATACTGGGCTTGATGGACCTTGGTCTGACCCAGTATGGCATATCTTATGTTCTTATGTAACACAATCTCAGGCACACAGGATTGAAGTACCCTTAGGGAAGCAGAAATTTGTGCTCCAGTTTTGTAAAGCAACTGAGCTAGCGAAAAGCCCACAGAGAGCTTCCGCAGCGGCTGCAGGTTATGACCTTTTTAGTGCCGAGGAGGCCATAGTTTTAAAAGGGGGGAAAGCCTTGATTAACACTGGTATACAAGTAAAGATACTAGAGGGCTGCTACAGGCGTATAGCCCCAAGGTCGGGCCTGGCGGTCAAATACTTTTTAGATGTAGGGGCAGGGGTTATAGACCCCGATTACAGGGGCTGCGTAAAAGTCTTAATTTTTAACTTTGGGGAAAAAGACTTTAAGATACAGATAGGCGACCGCATCGCTCAGTTAATATGTGAGTGTGTGGGTTTTCCCACGGTAGAGGAGGTACCATCATTATCACCAACTACTCGTGGGGCAAAAGGGTTCGGGTCTACAGGCCAGAAAGAGGTAAAAAACATGACGGCCCTAGCTGAGGAGAACAAGGAGGAAGATCTTGGTCCTCAGATTGCCGACTGGAAGGAGAAACCAAAACCCAGATTAGGCGCAGGGCTCTCCCAACAACAGCAACAGGAATTGACCCAGGTGCTAGACAGATTTTCAGATGTCTTAACAACAAAACCAGGTGAAACCCATATGGTTGCCCATGAAATAATTACTGCACCAGGGCAAGTAATTAGGCAGCGCCCCTATTGTATGCCTGAGACTAAAAAGAAGGAGATAATTGAACAAGTGAAAGAGATGGTTACTATGGGCATAATTGAAGAGTCACGGAGTCCCTGGTCGAGCCCAATAGTACTAGTACCAAAGCCGGACGGGACTCTTAGATTTTGCATAGACTTCCGCCGGGTTAATGAGATTTCCCAATCCGATGCCTACCCGATGCCCCGCATCGACGATCTATTGGATCGCTTGGGCAGGCAAGGTATTTAACAACGCTAGACCTTACTAAAGGGTATTGGTAGGTACCGTTGACGAGAGACTCAAAACCCAAAACGGAGTTTAGCACTCCAAAAGGACTGTTTCAGTTCCGGTGAATGCCGTTTGGGCTGCATGGGGCGGCAGCCACATGCCAACGCCTGGTGGATCAGGTACTAAGACCCCACCATGAGTATGCGTTGGCATACATGGACGATGTCATCATTTACAATACAACGTGGACTCAGCACCTCTCTAGGGTAGAGGCAGTACTTAAAGCACTGCGCAGGGCGGGTTTAACGCTCAACCCAGCAAAGTGTTTGTTCGCTAGCGAAGAGGCTAAGTATCTGGGCCATATGGTCGGGAGGGGAGTAGTGAAGCCCCTAGCGTGTAAGATCGAAAGCGTTAGGGATTTTCCTCGACCAGTAACAAAAAAGCAAATACGTACCTTCCTCGGATTAATAGGTTACTACCGTAGGTTCATACCTCGGTTTGCTGAAGAGAGCATCCTATTCACGGAGATGCTTCGGAAAAATGCACCAAATAATGTAAGGTGGACCCCAGAGGCTGAAGAGGCGTTCACCTCCCTTAAGGAGAAACTTTGTAAGGCCACGATACTACGAGGGATAGATTTTAGCTTACCCTTCGTAGTACAGACAGATGCTTCGGAGACAGGGTTGGGGGCAGTAATGTCTCAGGAGTTTGAGGGGGTGGAATACCCAGTGACATATCTTAGCCGGAAGCTCTTGAAAGCCGAGAGGAATTATTCCACAATAGAAAAAGAGTGCCTCGCAATAAAGTGGGCCATGGAGGCATTGCGATTCTATTTGACGGGCAGGAAATTCCTCTTAGTCACCGACCACGCCCCTTTAAAGTGGCTTAATCAGATGCGGAATAGCAATGCACGTTTAACTCGGTGGCATCTAGCGCTGCAGTCTTTTAATTTCATAGTACAGCATAGGGCTGGGAAACTACATGGAAACGCAGACGCGCTTTCGAGAATTACGTGCTGTCCGAAAGATTCAGCAGCCCGTAATATTTTAAGGGGGGGGGGATCTGTCATGAGGTGGATCAGCCAGAGCCTATGGAAATAGGAAAAACTGAGCAGAACAGTTCTAATAATGACAGGCTAGAGCAGCACATGGACCAGAGTTGCTATAGGCAACGTACACAAACTGAATTACCAGGTGTGAGAGCACACCCAAGCAGTAGGTTACCTCACAGCCCATTAGGTAATGAGGGACAGCTGGGAGGAGGCGAGGCTCAGAGAAACACCAAGAGTGATGCAGTTAAAATTCACTCACTGGAGGTTAGAGTCAGAGCCGATAGGAGAACCGATCAGAGAGCTGGACAGGGGGCCAGAGCTTCACACGGAGTCTTACACAAAGTTCTAGAGGAAGAAACCCAGGAGAGAATACCAGGGATTTGCTTCAGAGAGCAGTGCATAACTGAACAAAAGCCCAGTGGACTTTGCCACGAAGGTATTTCTGGAACCAGGTTGAGAAGAGCTGTGGGAAAGAATCTTCCTAGTAACAGGTACAAGGAGGGCAAGAGTTTTTATCTTGAGGATACTTTTGTGCCCAAAGGAAAGCAGAAAGAGAAAGGCAGTGAGAGGCTTTCATCTTGGCAAAGCTCCGTTAAGTTCCCTGTACCCAGAAGCTCCGTGAGAACTAAGCCAGAAGGTAGGCTTATTCCTTCTAGTATAAGGGAAGCTGAAAGTAAGAGTTTTTCCTGCACTTATCCAAGAGTGTGTGGCTCTCAGGAAGGAAACTCTATTGTGTGTGGTAACCTCCCATTTTATTCTAGCAGAGAGGAGGAGGGGAGCTCTCTTAATCGAGAAGAGGGACTGTTTAAAATAGCCTAAGTTACAATCCTAGGGAGTATAGCTCCGAAGAAGTATGTGAGGAAATGCAGTGTGATTTCTGTGAGGAAACATCTTCTGAGTCTTGCATGGATTGTACGTTAATAATTTCTGATGAGATTTCTTCATTGCGCTGAAGTAGCAACAGAAAATCTGTTTAAGGAAAACAGCAGTGAAGAAACTTGCTTGTTTAAGAAAAAGGACTGTTTGAATTACCTTTTGTTTATTGCCAAGCTGAAGATACAATTAACCCGGAAAATACTAACACCGGTGAAATTAAGCAAATAATTTTTGTTGGAAGAGCCAACTCAGTCAAGGGGAAGAAAACCCCATACCGCCGTGGCAAATTCCTTTTTAATAAATATTTCTTTTTTAGAAAATTTTTCTTCGTTTTTAAAAGAATCAGTGGGCACTTAACTGAAGTAACAGTCCTTCTTCATCCAGAGAGCAATGTAGCAGATGACGTGGCACGTTTCGGGGCCGATCATAGTGTATGCCCCTGCTTCAGATCTAAGACTTCGCTCAATGAACTTGCACTGCATAATAGTGCCTCAAGAAGCCGGTTTTTTATCACGGCAGACATCACGTAACCCAGCCCTCCAACGCCCAGCTGTAGGGGACGTCAACCAAAGCAGCCAATCAGAATTAAAAGGGGAAAAGTCACCATTTGAAGACCCGCCCCTATATCTGAGCATGGCCATCAAATCAACAATGGAAATTAAATGATAGTGTACCAGTCCAATTGTGCGTTGAGACCATGAGGGGAAACAGAGTTCAAACGATAAATCCATCTTTGCTCCCGATGTTGTAGGATTTGTACGCGATTGCCTCCACGTGGATCAGGTGGTATAAAGTCCAAAATTCTCCAGGTGAGCGATTCAAAGGAATGAGCCTTGGAAAGGCAATGTTCCACTATGGGCGCTGATAAGGTCTCCGTACGAAGTCTAGATGCATGTTCTCCTAGGCGGACTTTAAAAGGTCTGGTGGTGCGGCCAATATAATATAGGTCGCATGGACAGACAAGAAGGTAGACCACATAAGATGTGGCACAATTAGTGTGCCATCGGGCATGATGAACATAATGAGTATGATCGTCCTGCCAGGACGGACCAGAGATAGTATTATGACAATAGGTGCAACTGCCACAAGGGAAATGCCCCGCATTTTCATGAAACTTTGTTGGGCGATCTAAAACCGGTGCAGTATGAACTAACATGTCCCGTAAATTAGACTGCCTAGAATATGCTATCCGTAGACGTTTACGAAAACAGGAGTGCAACCCCAAGATAGGCCAATAACGATGCAAAATACCTACAATTTTGGAGGAGCCTCTCATATAGGGGAACACAGCCGTAACGTCATCTGACGAATTAGAAAGGGAAGAACCCTGTAACAACCATTCCCTATGAACGTGACAAGCACGCTTGTAGGCCTGATTAACTACATAAGAGGGATACCCCCTAGCTAGTAAACGAGAGCTTAAATCAGCGGCATGACGCTTGAAGTCTGCTGAGTACAGTTCCTTCGAAGACGAAGGAACTGGCCAAAGGGTAATCCACGCTTTAAGGAGGGTGGGTGGAAACTATCAAAGCGCAGGAGAGTGTTCCGTTGAACTTTCTTACGGTAAAGAGAGGTCTCAAAACCATGTGCTGTCAAAGTTACAGTGATGTCCAGAAACTGAATGCTCTGGGTAGCAATCTGTGCTGTAAATTGTATGTTAGTCTTGAACGAATTCAAAACTTGAAGAAACTCATCCAATAGCAATTTTGTGCCTGTCCATATAAAGAAGACATCATCTAGGAAGTGGCGCCAAAAAGGTATGTATTTAAATAAAGAATGAGGATAGATATGTTGTTCCTCAAACCACCCCATGTACAAGGTGGCAATGGAGGGCGCCACAGTAGCCCCCATGGCGATGCCATATACTTGGAGGTAGTATTGCTGCTGATATAGAAAGTAATTATTGTTTAGCACCAGACTCAAAAGCTCTAAAAGGAAATGTTGAGGAATCCGTTCAGGTAAAGGCACAGAGCAAGTAGAAAGTCCCAGTAGTACCTCCCTTTGATCGATATTCGTATAGAGGGACTGGACATCCAAGGTAACTAAGTAAGTATGCTGAGACGGTGTTGTACAAGAAGTCAATTGAACCAAAAAATCCCCCGTGTCTTTCAAATAGGATGATACGGTACTTGCCAAAGGTTGTAAAAACAAGTCACAGAATTGTGAAAGTGGCTCAAGGAGAGAGCCTCGACAGGACACTATTGGGCGCCCCGGAGGTTGAACCAGTGACTTGTGAACCTTGGGGACTAAATAAAACGTGGGAGTTTTAGGGAAACGATTAATCAAAAAGTCTGCCTCCCGTTTCATCAGCCAGTTGTTCAGAAAGGCCTGAGAAACTAGATTTTCAATCTTTTGCAATAATTCAGCCGTCGGATTCGAAATCAGTTGATAATGTTTATGATTGCTGAGATGCAATGTGATTTCAGTGTCATATTGATGAGATGACAAGACCACTGTGGCCCCTCCCTTATCGGCCCGCCGTATGACCAAGGAGGAATCCGAGAGTTGTTGAATGGCCTGAAATTGATCACGAGAAAGGTTACTAAAAGCAAAAGATTGTGCAGATTCCAATTGAGAGAGACCCTCAAGAACCAGCCTCTGAAAAGTAAAAATAGCCGCCTCAGTGGGGCCCGGAGGTACCCAGCGAGAGGAATTCTTTAATAAAGCTGGTTGTGAGGTTTCAGTTGCCCCAGAAAAATGATGAATCACCCGAAGTTTGCGGAAAAAACGGTGTAAAGATACTCTAGCAGTAAAGCCATCATAGCGAGAGGACGGCACATAAGATAGCCCCAGCTCCAACACAGACAGCTGTGCTTCTGTAAGAGTAGCTCCAGAGAGATTTATGACTGACGACTCCTGGTTTTGGAGCGAGTGTCCGGGCCTTCCAGAAAATCCTGATGACTAGAACCCCGAGGGGGACGGCCACGGAACGAACCTCCTCTAGCAGCAGCTGAATAAGACCGCGATCTAGAGCGGTTGGAGCCCGAACGAGCTGAATCGGGACCCGTTGAATCCGTGTCTGAAGCAGAATCAGATCCCTCCGAAAAAGCAACTTTCTTATTTCAAGAACCAGCATTACGAGATGGCCATTTAAACACACAGTTGTTATCGTAATCGCTTTTATCACGTTTAAATTTGTTGATCTTTAAACTTTTTACATGATCCCTAAATGAAGCTAATTGCTTCTCAATTTCCACCCATTGAGTTTGAAAGCTTATTGGTTCCAGAGTAGTGAGTAATTTCGATTTCAGCTCTGTTGCTTGAGAGGTTAAACGTTCTTGTTCCACCAAAGACCGCTCTAGTAATAAGGCTATAAGGTCTATACTGCATTTGGTCAAAATAGCATCCCATTTAGCCAGAAAATCTGAATCATCGACAAATTGCTTTGGGGGTTTAATGACTCGAAGTCCCCTAGGGACAATAGAAGATTTTAAATATTGAGCCATAGCCGAGCCATGTAAATTGGCCCAAATTAACTTTTTTATGTATGTCTTTTAATTCCAAAATTGTTGGTGGTAAATCTGCTGCTAATGTTTCAACAACGTCCTCATCAAAAAGTGACTGATGTTTTCTAAGCTGGGCAAGGCGTTCCTCCGTGAATGCAAATGTTGCAGACGCCATGACATAAGAGGTATATATAAAGGATCCACTCAAAACACTAATACCCTATTCCCGGTAAAACCAATCAAATAAATAACTAACCCGGAAAATACTAACACCGGCCTGATTAACTACATAAGAGGGATACCCCCTAGCTGGTAAACGAGAGCTTAAATCAGCGGCATGACGCTTGAAGTCTGCTAACTGAGTACAGTTCCTTCGAAGACGAAGGAACTGGCCAAAGGGTAATCCACGCTTTAAGGAGGGTGGGTGGAAACTATCAAAGCGCAGGAGAGTGTTCCGTTGAACTTTCTTACGGTAAAGAGAGGTCTCAAAACTGTAGTAGATGTGGCTGGTTTGTCCACTGCCCTGTGTCAGAAGAGGATAAATAATGTACGTATAGGTATGCTGCTTGCAACATCAGCACAAATTGCAGAGTCAAACATGACTATGCGCATAATAAAACGTCACACAGGCAAACATGACATTATCACAACACAGAACACACTGCATGTTGGGGACATTTTGATTTGGAACCGCAGACACGGGTGTCACATGGATATGGTCATGTCTATGCTCATGTTACACAGGCGTTTCACATCTCCACCCCATGTGCGTCAGCGTGTGTGAACACAGAGCCAACATAAAATGTCTATGGAACAAACGGTAAATCATCAACATGTAAAGGCTGATGTCATTCTCAAGAGAACAAAGGTGCAACCTACCGTGTGCTTGCATCAAGTGTATGTCTTGGATCCCCTCAGGCACTCAAAGGTCACAACAGGTCACAGTGAAGGGAGACAATGTCATCAAAATGTGTAGAATCACCTTGTCACCATGTCAAGCCACTGTTGATGCATGTCCACATTATGGCGATATCTGTGATACAAATATGCTGGTTAACAGTGGTATGTCAGAACACAAGACACAGTTCTGCTCAGAACACACAATACATGTCCACAATGTTCACACGGTAAACAGCAGTAAGGTAGAGATAGCACAGTCATCACCGTCCCCCAGGTGTACAGACCCCTCAGACATGATAATGTAACATGCCTGCACACTGTATCATCTCAAAGCCAACCCTAAGAAACACACCCACACAGTATGCTAAGGTGAGCATGCCAGCAGTAGCATCCGGCTGGTATGTGCACAATTGGAGTTTGGAGGACCAAAAGGCCGTGTGAAATGCAATGATACACTGGTGTTGGCTGTTGGTACAATGTCGGGGAAGGGTGTACGTGTAGGCCACCACCAAAACACCTAGGACTGCCACACACATGAAGCTCTGTTGGATGTGTCACAGAGACAGTGTTGCAGAAGACAATCTGGACAGGAACAGATATGGGTTATGGTGGTGCAGGGAAAAGAGGTGAACCACAACATATGTACAATATGACATATCACTGAGGACATGTGTTTCCCATGACTGTCGTCACAGACAATGTAGCTGTAGGTCCATCTACCCTAGACCACTGCATGTTGGATGACCTACAGTCACCTGTCAATGCACCACAGCACCAAGAACTGCAACAAGTATGTTCTGTGGTTTGAGAAACACAAGAGAAACACACATATGTCATGTTCTAGCTGTGCAACACACACTGCACCATCCTGTCCTCAGCTCGCAGACCTCCCCAGATCCTTTACAGACCGCTTGTTCCCCATCACACTGTACACATCTCTTACATGTGTGAGTCATCATTGAAGTGTGTTTGCCAAACTACAAGGGTCTGTACTCTGTCCCCCCTCATCTCTCTGTTGCTGTACAAAATGGTGATCAGAGTTGTTTGCTCCCTACCGTGTCGCTGCTTCACTCCAAGGCCGCAGTCATATCCTGTGTCCCCCATATCTCCCCCAATGGCCCTCACTGTGTGTGTCCTGGTGTCTCAATGTTGTCTGCAACCCTGCTGTCAAGTCCTGTAACACACCGAACTATGCAGGGCCACCTCCCTCAACCCCTGTCCATATACATTTCCGTGGTGTATATATCTCATACCTTCTCCTACATTAACAGCGGTGTGATGATGAGCTGCAAAGATACATTTCAATGGCTGAGTTATGTCTGACAAACCACACCATGATGCGTGTATGTGACCTGACCTTGATGGCTGCATGTCACCCCACTGTGTGAAATTGATAATGGTAAGGCATGGATAGCCTATATGTGCACCTAAACCCTCCCCCCCCCATCTGAGCCCCTTTGGGTGTGTGGACATAACTTTCCTTCGCTAGGGTCAGTAATGTAGTTGTTGTCTCGGACTGCACTGTCCTCCTCCACAAACCTACCCAGCTTGTAGGTCAGTGTTGTGGTATATGTCCAGATGTCATCAGCTAGATTTGCCCTGTCCTCCCCGAATACACCATGAAAACCCAATTGCACCCCCATATGTAACTATCAGCTTGCGTACTGTGACCTACACCTTGCTGATCTGGCCTGAACAATCTCTGTCTGCATGTAAATATGCAACACAGCACTGCATGGCTATTCCACATCACCAAGAAAGGACAAAAATACACCCCCTGGCTGGACACCTCACAGGTTCCCTTATCCTTCCCCGCATCAATGTCAGGGCTACGTGATGACCTAGACAGTCAAGCACACTGCGGTGTGGCAGTAACCTCCCATAAGGATATCAAATACCAGTACGACAAATACTACTGAGCATGTACATTTTGCTACCTACCACATGTATCGCCATAAACCTTGTCATGGTGGCGCCCCTGGTGGCCAATGGCGGTAAGGGCAAGCTACACATCACACTTACTTTTTAAGGAGCGTGGGGTATTTAAGGCCAAGTGCAGATTGGTCTTAGGGATTTTCGCTCCTTGTGAGCACACAACAACTAAGCCACGAATGTAGGGAAACAAGGCTTTTATTTCCCCTCTGTGCAAGGGTTCATTAAGACCATGGAAATTAAAGGGTGTCCTTCTTTACAAAGGTTCCAGTACCAAACAGATAAATCAATTGTTGATCTCTTCACAATTAGGTGCAAGGGATAAATGGAGGAATTCAATTCATTCCTGGGTAAAACAACTAAACAAGGTTTCTTCTTATTTACAATGTCGCTATGGATTCCAGGCTAGTAGCCATACACAAACTACAATCCATAGGTTCTTCTTGAGGAATGGGAATAGTGTTTGCATTTTCTATTTCCATAAATTCTGCCTCACTCCCCCTCAGAGCACATGCTGTCCCTGGCAGTTACAGCTTTACATGGACCGTCTCTGTTATCTTGCCTCCAATAAGACTGTGCTTTAAAGTCTTTTGGTAGTTCTTCAAACCACTCTGGTTTCTTTCCTCTTCTTATAAAGTGAGTTTTAGTTTTAGCAGTGCTTTTAGGAGTTAAGCTTTCATTAGCAGGAATAAAATTTTCATACCTTGAGTTTCTGTAGCTTGAAGCTCTGGAGCCTTCTCTCTCATGCATGTATCTGTGACAACAGGTTTTCTGTCGGTAGCTTCTGGGCAGTGCTGGACTTCCTGAAAGCTTAGTAAAACCTGGTGCGGATTCTCCAGCTCTATGCTTCAGTGACACAGTAGCTTTGTTAGAAACTCCTTTTCCTCGGGTACCTGGTAAAGCTTGTTCAGCATACTCCAATGCCTGGCTCCAAGCCTGGCTCTCTGTATATGTCTCTCAGCTTTGGACTCAGGAACGTTGCTTAAGCAGGGAGTGGCATACCCTCCAGCCTGACTGCTTTCCTTGGCAGACTCCCTCTGAACAGCAGCTCTCGTAGCTTGGCCCCTCTGAACTCTACCTCTGTGGATTCTGTCCTTTTGGGCTTGCTCAAGGAGGATTCCTTCCTTCAAGTCTCTCCTTCCTTCTTTAGCCGTAATCCTTGTTCCTTTTCTTCCTGCTGCTCCAGCTTCTGCTGCTTCTCCGTCTGTGTCTGCCTCTGCTTTGCTAGCATTAAGCTTCCGTTTATAAAGGGATCTTCCCTTTGAATCTCCCGGGCTCATTTCCAGGTGCAACAGGTTAGCTCTCCTTGCCTCATTAGCTTCTGTAGAGTCAATCCTGCCCACTCTAGCTGTGCTTTGAGGTAATTGCACACCTAGAGCTCTGTGAAAAACAGTTTCTTTTCAACTCTGCAACTTTATTGGCACCAGCCTCATGACAACATACAACTAACACACAGACCCTGCTCAGCCGAGCATACAAACCACACACTCATCTCAAAGGAATCAATGAAAAACACACACATAAAGACAACCGGCCCCACCCATGGACTGCCCTCCCACTGGTAACGCCATACCACATGGCTTTCACCTTGCTGCACTCAAAGCAGCTACATTAATTACCTGTGGCTGCACAGCTGCCCCTATCACAAGCACAATCTTAATAGGTCAATAACTTCAGAGTAATGTAACTGTTAAGCCACTATGAATTCTATTACTCCAATAGATAAGAATTTCCCAAAAATTCTTATCTATTGGAGTAATTCTTCAAAAACATATGAATGTTATTCGGAGTATTCCGGCATTAAAAGAGAAACAGATTAGATGCGTGTGGACACGCAATAGAAATTTGAAAGAAATACTATGCCCCACGGTTCTTAATCCGCCAATTAGTTTTGATTCAGGTAAACCAACGGGGTCATACACGGTGTGGAGAGTGTTCATTGTGTGAATCTAATGAAGAAATAACCTCCTTTGATTATCATGGCAAACAGTATCATTTACGTCATACAACGAATTGTCACACTACACAAGTAGTTTATGCTATACGTTGTCCATGTCAACTTCTCTATATTGGCAAGACCATGCGCCCTTTTAAGGTTTGACTAACAGAACATAAAAGTAGATTGAAATGTAAGTCTTTAACAGCTCCAATTGTAGAACATTGTCTTTTACATCATCACACTTTTGCTGATCTACGATGTTTCTGTATTGACAGAGTACAAAAAGGTGCCGGAGGCAAAACTTTAGATCAAACTTTAATTCTTCGAGAGCAACGTTGGATATATACCCTGCAGACAGTAACCCCCAAAGGTTTAAATGCACAAATTGACTGGAATTTATGCATGTAATCATTATCCTCTATTGAGGTTCTCTGGCTAAACAGTTTCAATTGATTATAGTATTTAAAAGAGGTTCTCAATTTCTAATCCGCATGCGCGGCGTTTTTGTGTCCAGGGAGACATCTGATCTGGGTTGAAGCAGTTGGTAAGCTACATACAGCCATTTTTTGAACCTAATAACGAAAGATATATAATCTTTTCTAAGTTCTTTTAGATTAATAGTTTTAAATGAGATGTTTTCCGTTTTTCCAGAGATTGCTGATATTATAAGTCGGTTTACATACCCCTGAAGAAACGAATCTAATGTGAAACGCAGTGGCGCCAAGTCTGGCGTTGGGATACCAATGAAAAGATAAGCCTGACTTTTACAATATCTCACTGGTTATTTGGAAAAGTTACTAAAAAGTTTTGTGAAATCAATTGAATCAAAAAAAACATATTAGAAAAATGGGTCGTTGATGCAAATAAGGAGCAATAAGTGACTTTTATCACAAACAGCTCCCCAATAGTCTGAGACCCGGTTTGAAAAAATTATTCTGAATACGTTTTCCAAAGTGAATTTTTTTGGGAAATTCTTATCTATTGGAGTAATAGAATTCATAGTGGCTTAACAGTTACATTACTCTGAAGTTATTGACCTATTAAGATTGTGCATCACAGAAATGGAAGGTCGTTCACCATGGCAGAAAGCTTTTAGCTTTATGGAAGATTATATATCGGCTGCCTGTAAGGAGAAAACACCATTTGCTTTAGAGGCAGAGGATGAAATACGAAATGATCAAGCTACATGGGATAAACTGTTACAATTACAGAAAAAAATAACTAGATTAGAACTTCATAGATTCTCTTTAATTGAGTATATTCAGAGACAGCAAATTCCGAGGGGGTTACGTGTCTATAAAGAGCCGAAAATGTTTACAACTGACAACACTTTTATTGACAAATGGAACTGCATTTTAAATAAATGCTCTAGAGATCTCATGATGCTAATAGTTGACACCACGAAGGTTAATTTGGAAACCTTAAGGAAGGAGGAGGAGAATGTGACACAGGATCTCAAACAATCGTATACGGAAGAAAAATATAACACGACCAGTGCAGAAGTTAAACAGAAAGTGGCAGCACTACACGATGAAGTCAAAAAACTTAAATCCAATAAATTAAAGAGAGATTATGGGGATTATACGTCAGGCTACGTATATCCCTGGATGAATCCTAAGCGAAAAGATAAGAAGAAAGTTACCTTTGAAGACAGCTCAGGAGACAATACGTCCGGTTCAGATACCGATCGTAAGCAGCAGGATTTTTATGCAGCAAAGGATGGTCACATCAAAAAGAAAGACAATCCGCCCGAAACAAAAAGATCATCAAATCGACGTCGGTAAAAACCTCTATTCCATCTATGGTGATTAACATATCAGGAATTTTTTTGCCTGCCGCCTACATTCAACTGTTGGAAAAGGGGTTATCCTTTGTGCCACAGATAGGCTTTGACATGTTTACTTTTCAAGTTGACTTCGAGCACCTTATTAGAAAACTTCATTTGAAAGTTTTCTTTGCGTCACAGAATTTTACAACATTGAATACGGCAAGTTCTATATCAGTGATGGCTAACCTTTTTGAGCCCGAGTGCCCAAACTGCCGCACAAAACCAAAGAATTTCCTCAAAGTGCCAGCACGTCAATTAAAGCTCTATTTGCATAAGGTGCTTCATTTGCATAAATATTTGCATAATGTTACCATACACTAACTTTTAGTAAACATGCCTCTTAATGAGTATATGGATAAAGAAAGACTAAAAGGTTTCTACATTACTATAATCCAGTACCAACCGCCAGGCACATTAGGAACTACTACAAACGCTGCCCATTTAGAACCCATAGCAAACCCGCCGTATCCTAACAGCACTACCAGGACTCACAAAGCACCATACTCTACCTATCAAAAGGCAACACTGCAAATATTAAACCTATACATCTCAGAGAACAACAATACATGACCTACTGGGGAAAGAACAAGTGGCAATGTCAAATAGGAATTATATAAACAGAATACCTCAG
The DNA here is from genome assembly GCA_033557465.1 of Ichthyophis bannanicus. NCBI lineage: Eukaryota > Metazoa > Chordata > Amphibia > Gymnophiona > Ichthyophiidae > Ichthyophis > Ichthyophis bannanicus. The sequence continues at coordinate 347,227,321 of CM066039.1, read as the reverse complement.
CTCAGTTACACATGCAGAACAGACCATTACCAAACAAGGAATCACAATTTAGAAACAGGAAGACAATAATTAAACTGGGAACCCCAAAAGCCAAACTTGGAATATACAACAACACTGTAGAAATAAAACTATATATTAATTTCCTCTTGTACTAAACAAAGCGCAAAAATTAATGATGCACATTTCCCAGAGCTGACATATTCCAATTAATAAATTCAAAATAAAGAGATATTTTTCTACCTTTTGTGCATTTTTTTTCAGTTGCAATTGTTCCAGCCACTTTCTTCTGGTTTCTTCGTGTCTTCTGCTAACTCTCCATCTGCTGTCCATTTGTCCTTTCTTCTGTCTTCTTGGGGTTTTTTTTCCATTCTCTCTCTACATCTGCTTTAACATACTAATCTTTCTCCTTTTGCTCTTTCCTCATTCCTATTTCATCTACTCAAAATTTACCCCTCCATCCTCAATCCCCACTTACTCTCCCAATACCCGGCCAATTGTAGATTTTTTATCCCTCCCACACAAAATATTTTTCCCCTCTCCATTTTACTCTCCCAGCCCCATCCCATTCTAATCCTCCCCCAACACCAGCTCCCTTCTAGTTCCAGCCTCACCCAGCATCCATTCCCTTCTAGTCCCTGCATCAGCCCATTTCCAGTCCTAGCAGCCCCCCAACCCATTTCCAGTCCTAGCAACCCCCCAACCCAATACCAGTCCTATCCCCCCCTCATCAACCCACTTCCAGTCCTAACCCCCCATCACCCCATTTTCAGTTTAAGCCCCCCTCTAACCCATGACCAGGCCTAACCCCCATCAGCCCACTTCCAGTCCTAACACCATCAGTCCACTTCCAGTCAGCCCCCCATAGCCCATTGCCAGTCCTAACCCCCCCATCAGCCCACAGTCCATTACCAGTCCTAACCCCATCAGCCCACCTCAAGTCCTAACCCCTCCCCATCAGCCCATTTCTTGTCCCAGCCCCCCATAGCCCATTATCAGTCCTAAACCCCCCCATAGCCCATTACCAGTCCTAACCCCATCAGACCACCTCCAGTGTTAACCCCCCATCAGCCCATTTCCAGTCCTAACCCCACCCAACAGCCCACCTCACGTCCTAACCCCTCCCCATCAGCAGTCCTACCCCCCCCGAGCCCATTAGCAGTCCTAACCCCCCTCTCTAGCCCATTAGCAGTCCTAACCCCCCCCCATAGCCCATTACCAGTCCTAACCCCCATCGCCCCATTTCCAGACAGCCCCCATCAGCCCACAGCCCATTAGCAGTCCTACCCCCCCAGCCCATTAGCAGTCCTAACCCCCCCCCCTAGCCCATTAGCAGTCCTAACCCCCCCCCAGCCCATTAGCAGTCCTAACCCCCCCCTAGCCCATTAGCAGTCCTAAACCCCCCCCCCCCTAGCCCATTAGCAGTCCTAACCCCCCCTAGCCCATTAGCAGTCCTAACCCCCCCCCCCTACCCCATTAGCATTCCGAACCCCCCCCCACGCCCCTTAGCAGTCCTAACCCCCCCCTAGCCCATTAGCAGTCCTAACCCACCCCCCATGGCAAATTAAAAAAAAAAAAAAAAGCAGCTGGCTCTGGCTTCTGCCGCGGCAGCGGCAGAATGCAATGTCCCGTGGGGCCCCCTCCGCCCGCTAAGCCCCTCTGCAAGGGCTTTCAGATTCGCGAGGGAGAGCGTCTCCCTCGCGTCTCTGTTAAGCCCGCAGGGGCTAATGGGAAATTTCCCATCAGTCCCTCGCGTCTAAAAGGGCTGATGGGAAATTTTCCATTAGCCCCTGCGGGCTTAACAGAGACGCGAGGGAGACGCTGTCTCCCTCGCGAATCTGAAAGCCCTTGCAGAGGGGCTTAGCGGGCGGAGGGGGCCCCGCGGGACACTGCATGCTGCCGCGTCCGCGGCAGCAGCCAGAGCCCGCTTTTTCTTTTTCTGCGGACCTTCACGCGTGCCAGCTGCAAGGCCTTCGCGTGCCACAGCTGGCACGCGTGCCATAGGTTCGCCATCGCTGTTCTATATCATCAGGCCATGAAAATCAAATAGTGGATAGGATTAAGCTTCCTCTAAAATCTAATTGGTTACCAGCTGCTCTAGCCGTGTTTCGTACTATGGTATTGCAGGATGTAGAATCATTAATACAAGACACCCCACTGTATTGGCATGCCCTCACTAAGACAGAACGTGTTATTTTGAAGGAGATCCAATCCCGACAAGATCTCGTCAGTCGTCGGGCTGATAAGGGTGGCGCAACTGTAATCATGGCTAAGCATAATTACATTGAAGAAGCATATAGACAGCTTACTGATGCATGCACGTATCAAGTTTTAAAAGAAGATCCTATGGTCAATCTGTCTAAACGAATTAGTGCCATTACAACAACGGCTTTACAACAGAAAGTAATTAGTCTAAAAGAATTGCGTTTTTTGAATCCTCCGGATCCAGTTTTTGCACGTTTTTATCTAGTGCCAAAAATTCACAAGAATCTAAATAATCCTCCAGGCTGGCCCATAGTGTCCACGAGGGGCTCTATGTTGGAACCACTTTCGATATATCTAGATTCCTTTCTGCGACCTATGATACCACGGATTCCTTCATATGTGCGTGATACTGTACATTTTTTACAACTATTGGAAATCAATACACACTGGATTACTGAGCCAGAACTCTGGTTGGTCACATTAGATGTTAATGCTTTGTATACCAACATCCCTCAAAATAAAGCATATGAGGAGGTTATGACAATACTAAGAACTAGATCAGATTTGTCAGAAACGCATTTAACTTTTTTAGCACATGTAACAGAACTAGTGCTGTTTCACAATCATTTTCAGTTTGACAACCAGATATATCATCAAAAAAAAGGTGTAGCGATGGGGGCCACATGTGCCCCCTCTATAGCCAATATATACATGGGAGCTTTTGAGTCACAATGGTTGGTACAATCAGATCAGCATTCTCAGGTCCGACTATGGTGCCGATATATTGACGCTATCTTTGTCATCTGGACCGGCTCGTTGGAATCACTAAACAGGTTTGTTGGTTGGTTGAATACTAGGGAAGCCACGATCCAGTTTACCAGTACTTACAGTCAAACAAAAATAACTTTTCTGGACGTGGAAGTGCAGAAGGGAGCTACAGGGTGGATTACCAATGTTTTTTGCAAGCCAACCGACCATAACGCTTTGTTACACTATGATAGTTTACATCCCCGAAGATTGAAGGACAGCCTGCCGTTCTCCCAATTCCTCCGTTATAGAAGGAACTGTACAGATATTCATCAATTTAAACTGCAAGCGAGTAGCTTGAAGGATAAGTTTTTACAACGAGGTTATCCTAAAAACATCATAGAAACGGCGTACAAACGAGCTTTATTTAACCATCGCGAGTTGCTGCTAACACCAAGATCCTTCAATTCGTCCAGAAAAACTGAGTCTACTATCAATTTAGTTATTCAATTTTCATCACATAGCAGGGGGATTAAAACAATTCTTCAAAAACATATGAATGTTATTCGGAGTATTCCGGCATTAAAAGAGAAACAGATTAGATGCGTGTGGACACGCAATAGAAATTTGAAAGAAATACTATGCCCCACGGTTCTTAATCCGCCAATTAGTTTTGATTCAGGTAAACCAACGGGTCATACACGGTGTGGAGAGTGTTCATTGTGTGAATCTAATGAAGAAATAACCTCCTTTGATTATCATGGCAAACAGTATCATTTACATCATACAACGAATTGTCACACTACACAAGTAGTTTATGCTATACGTTGTCCATGTCAACTTCTCTATATTGGCAAGACCATGCGCCCTTTTAAGGTTCGACTAACAGAACATAAAAGTAGATTGAAATGTAAGTCTTTAACAGCTCCAATTGTAGAACATTGTCTTTTACATCATCACACTTTTGCTGATCTACGATGTTTCTGTATTGACAGAGTACAAAAAGGTGCCGGAGGCAAAACTTTAGATCAAACTTTAATTCTTCGAGAGCAACGTTGGATATATACCCTGCAGACAGTAACCCCCAAAGGTTTAAATGCACAAATTGACTGGAATTTATGCATGTAATCATTATCCTCTATTGAGGTTCTCTGGCTAAACAGTTTCAATTGATTATAATATTTAAAAGAGGTTCTCAATTTCTAACCCGCATGCGCGGCGTTTTTGTGTCCAGGGAGACATCTGATCTGGGTTGAAGCAGTTGGTAAGCTACATACAGCTGTTTTTTGAACCTAACAACGAAAGATATATAATCTTTTCTAAGTTCTTTTAGATTAATAGTTTTAAATGAGATGTTTTCCGTTTTTCCAGAGATTGCTGATATTATAAGTCGGTTTACATACCCCTGAAGAAACGAATCTAATGTGAAACGCAGTGGCGCCAAGTCTGGCGTTGGGATACCAATGAAAAGATAAGCCTGACTTTTACAATATCTCACTGGTTATTTGGAAAAGTTACTAAAATGTTTTGTGAAATCAATTGAATAAAAAAAAACATATTAGAAAAATGGGTCGTTGATGCAAATAAGGAGCAATAAATGACTTTTATCACAAACAGCTCCCCAATAGTCTGAGACCCGGTTTGAAAAAATTATTCTGAATACGTTTTCCAAAGTGAATTTTTTTGGGAAATTCTTATCTATTGGAGTAATAAAATTCATAGTGGCCTATCACAAGCAGCCACAAACCAGGGATGTCACCACAAAACCTTCCCCAAGCCTACACCGCCCCACACACGTAAGCCACCTCCACCCGCTGTTGTGCCCTGCCCACATCATTTATGTATCAGTCATGATAGGACATGAGGCTGGTATGGCTAGCCAGTCTCTGTTACATGTCAGTGCAGTGCTACATCTTACTGATATCATTATACAAATGTTAAGTAGTATTAGCAGTACACACATATGCAAACAAATGTAGTTAGGAACATATGTAGTACTTACATGTGAAGTGCTCCGCAATCAGCTGCCGCCTGACTGCTGTGCCCTCACGTGTGTCACCACGGGCACGTGCAGGGGGGCACCTAGGATCTTCCTCCAGATCCTCATTAATATCGACAGGGATATAGTGCCTGAGAGCAATGTTGTGCACGACGCAACAGGCTATAATGATCTCTGCCACAGTCTGTGGTCTGTATTGTAAGGCCCCGCCTGTCCTATCCAGACACCTGAAGCGACTCTTTAAAACGCCAAAGATGCGCTCTATGACAGAGCGGCTGGAGGCATGGACCTCACTGTACTTCCTCTCTGCACGTGTCCGTGGTTGACGCACAGGGGTCAGCAACCAAGGGCGACACCCATATCCTGCATCACCTGCAGAAAAAAAGGGGTACGTTAAGACAGGAACCCACGTCCAGCCAAATGAACACAGGTATCTACATGCCAAACATATGCAGGACACATCCAGACAGACACATATGACATGACATGATGTGATAACAACTATGCATCAGGGGGTGAAGCCAGGAAACACCAAACCAGGGGTGGGTGTACAGATTGCAATCAACATAATCTGTACCAACGACACAAATGCTGCCGTCTATTCAACTATCAGCACACTGCATCATAGCAAGTTGGAGCTCAAGGGCCCCAAACCCACCACCCTACGTTATATCACACACAGACAGATGAAACAAACAAGCAACGATGGCTACACGTCCAAGACAGACAGTTACACATACGGTTAGTCACTTGATCACCATGTGCATGTCAGAAATGAGAAATACACACCCAGCAATATACAGTCCTCATACCGTCCTGCCTCAAATTGTCTGAAGAGTGCCGAGTGATGCAGGATATAGGAGTTATGGGTGGGACCCTGCAAACCTAGGGACCACATTCAGAATATGCATATTTGCATCACATACAACCTGAACATTCAGGGAATGATAGTGTTTGCGGTTGCGGAACACTACCTCCCTGTCTCTAGGCGGGACCAGGGCAACATGTGTGCAATCAATAGCTCCCATCATGTGTGGTATCCCGGCTAATGCCTCAAAGGCCTGGTTCAGGGTCCCCCACTGTTGCCTAGTGTGGGGAATTGCAATGTAATTGCCCACCCGGCTGATCATGGCACGCAGTACCTGGTGGAGACAGCGTGAGAAGGTGGGGCTGCTCATGCCACCCACTGCGGCCACAGATGTTTGGAAACAGCCAGAGGCAAAGAAATGTAGGGCACCAAGGAGCTTGACCAAACCCGGTATGGCATGTGACCGATCAGTCAGGGGCTCGAGGTCAAGTCTTAGATCCTCATAGAGCTCCCTAATAGCCCCTGTACTCAGGTGGTACAGGGAGATGACCTGGTCCTCACGCATGCCCTGGAGCTGGGCCCTGGGTCTGTAGAGGCGAGGCTGGCGAGCCTGCACCTCAGCACGCCTCCTGCGCCATGCCAGCACAGCCCCTGCCTGGCCTTCCTCCACAGCTGCAGGTCTGTTTTGCAGCGGGGACACACCCATGCCCTGTGCCTCAGCCCCATAGACACCATCTCCCCCGTCAGGCAACCGCTGCACCTGCTCACCTCCCTCTGCACATGCAGCAACCACAAAGGCCGCCATCCAACTCCTCCCATCCAACTCCTCCAATCCAACTCCTCCAACACACACAAACACACCCCTCACTAACCAAGCCACACCTTTTGCACCACACACAAACGCAGCCACACAATACAAACACTACTCACAAACACAGCCACACTCCACAAAACACCTGCTTCTGACTCTCTCCTTACTTCACTGACAATGCACGCGTGCTCTCGCTCGCCTACACAATCCCCTCAAAGTGAACCAGGTGTGCAAGTGTTTATATAGGGTATATTACGTAGCACACTTTGCACATGCACAGTTGCGCAAGGCTGCGTGCATTGCGCATGCGCCGCATAGATCCGTACGCATGACATTGTTACACATATGCTGTGCGTGTGCATGAGACATGCGCATGCTCCACGCATCACGCACACATTCAGTGTGTTTCAAACAATGTATGCGCACACCATGCACGTCTACGCTGCGCAGACGCGGCGCGTGCACAATAGTGCATGTGCAACGTGTGCAACATCCAAAAATCTATAAATAACCTAAACACCTGATACATGTTGAGGGGTTAGTGTAGGAGAGATAGAGAAGGTGTGTGGCGTCGTAGAGAGTGAGAGACAGGTGCGTAGCGAAGATTAGCAGGAATTGTGAGAGACAGTAGAGAGAGAGAAAGGGAGGCGTGTTGGAGATAGGTGTGTGTCAAAGCAGGCGAGACAGAGAGAGGTGTAGGCGAGGAGCAGGTGCGAGAGAACAACACAGAGTTGAGGGACATACAGCAGGGTGGAGAGGCAGAGGCCAGGACCAGCAATGAGTGATAGGGATGGAGAGGGCACAGAGTGCAGGGATATGGAGGAGCAGGACAGGGCAGGTGTGGAGGAGGAGGGGGGTGCGCCTGTCCACCAGGACAGCGAGACCCCTGAAAGTGTGAGGCCTGTGGTGGTGGCTGCAGGCACATCATGTAGTTCCCAGCCCACACAGGGACCACCCAGTGCTAAGCAAAGGCAGGTACCAGTGCCGCCTATGCAAAGGAGGAGGGCTGTGCGGTTTAGCCCTCACATAGTAACATAGTAAGTGACGGCAGATAAAGACCAGCATGGTCCATCTAGTCTGCTCAGCAAGATGGCAAGAGTAGGTGCACCTGTCGCTCTGTGCAGGCCACCCCTCCCCATGTTTTTGTTTCTGTTTAGGGGTGAACCCACCACTCCATGTAGGACACCCTTATTTGTTCAGACGCTAGATAGTTCAGAGGTTAGATGGTACCGTTTATTTTGCTTTTATCCTGTTGCTGTAAAGGGATCCACTGTGTTTGTCCCATGCCGTTTTGAATTCCATCACCGTGTTTGCCCCCACCACTTCCATCGGGAGGGCATTCCAAGCATCCACCACCCTTTCAGTGAAGAAATATTTCCTGACATTGCCTTTCAATTTACCACCTTGCAGCTTCATGTTATGCCCTCTAGTTTTACAGCTTCCCGTCTTTGGAAGAGGTTTGTTTGTTCATCATTTCTCTTTAAGTATTTAAAGGTCTGAATCATATCTCCCCGTCCCTCCTCTCCTCCAAAGTGTACATATTTAGGTCTTCAAGTCTCTTCTCATAAGGCTTCTGACGCAGGCTCCAAATCATTTTGGTCGCCTTTCTCTGAACAGTTTCCAGTCTTTTTACATCTTTTGCAAGATATGGCCTCCAAAACTGAACACAGTATTCCAAGTGAGGCCTCACCAGTGACTTGTACAGTGGCATAAGTACCTCTTCCTTTATGCTGGTAATCCCTCTTTGTATGCAGCCCAACATCCTCCTGGCTTCTGCCACCACCTTGTCGCATTGTTTTGCCACCTTGAGATCATCAGAGATAATCACACCAAGGTCTTTCTCCTGAACCGTGTATACCAACCTCTCACCCCCTATTGTGTACTTTTCCCTTGGATTTCTGCTACCCAAGTGCCTGACACTGCACTTTTTCACATTAAATTGTAGTTGCCAAGCATTAGACCAGTCTTCCAGCTTTTGTAGATCTTTCCTCATGTTATCCACTCCCTCGGGGGAGTCCACTCTGTTGCAAATTTTTGTGTCATCTGCAAAAAGACAGACTTTTCCATTCAGTCCTTCAGCAATATCACTCACAAATATATTGAACAGTGCCGGGCCCAGGACCGAACCCTGAGGCACTCCGCTAATCACCTTCCTCTCATCCGAGTGAGCTCCATGTACCATCACCCTCTGTTGTCTGTCAGTCAACCAATTTCTAATCCAGTTTACTATCTTGGGACCCATCCCCAAGCTACTGAGTTTATTGACAAGCCTCCTATGAGGAACAGTATCAAAGGCTTTGCTGAAATCCAGATAGATGACATCCATTGCATGCCCCAGATCTAGTTCCTTGGTCACCCAATCAAAGAACTCAATCAGATTTGTTTGGCAAGACCGTCCTTCGGTAAAACCATGTTGCCTTGGATCTTGCAACCTGTTGGTTTTGAGAACGTTCACTATTCGCTCTTTCAGGAGCACCTCCATTACTTTTCCCGCCACCGAGGTAAGGCTCACGGGCCTGTAATTTGACACTCCTTCCCTGTCACCACTTTTGTGTAGAGGTACAACATTAGCCATTCTCCAGTCCTGAGGAACCACTCCTGTTTCCAAGGATCTGTTGAAGACATCCTTTAATGGTCCTGCAAGAACCTCTCTGAGCTCTTTCAGTATCCTGGGATGTATCCCATCTGGTCCCATGGCTTTGTCCACTTTCAATTTAGCAAGTTGTTCTAACACCTCATCTTCTGTGAATGGTGTGGTATCTAATTCAGTCCTATTTTTATATTTGGGAGTCACAGCTGGTCCATCTCCAGGATCTTCTTTAGTAAAAACAGAGCAGAAGTATTTGTTTAGCAATTTCGCTTTTTCAGTGTCACTTTCCACGAGTCCTTTCCCAGCACTTCTGAGTCCTGCAATTCCAACTCTGATCTTCTTCCTTTCCTGAATATACCTGAAGAAGTTTTGTTGCCACCCTTAACATCTTTAGCCATCTTTTCTTCTGCCTTTGATTTTGCTATCCTTATTACTCTTTTAGACTCTTTGAGTTGGATCCTGTATTCATTTCTGTGTTCTTCTGTTTGCAAGCTTTTGAATTTTGCGAAAGCTGTGTTTTTTGCCTTTATTTGCGCAGCCACCTCTTTGGAAAACAAAATAGGTTTCCTTCTCCTCTTGTTTTTATTTATTTTTCTTACATATTTATCTGTTGCCCCTTTTATTGCCGTCTTTAGTTTAGTCCATTGCAATTCCACTTCCTTTATCTCCTTCCACCCCGTCATCTCCTCCTTTAAGTACTCGGCCATTTTATTGAAGTCAGTGTTTTTGAAGTTTAGGACTTTGAGCTTGCTATGATTGGCCTGTACCATGGCTTTTATCTCAAACCACACCGTGTGATGGTCGCTGTTGCTCACAGGGGCACTCACGCAGACATTCAACACGTTATCACTGTTGGTAAGCACTACATCCAGCGTTGAGCTTTCCCTGGTTGGTTCCATCACCATTTGTCTAAGTAATGCATCTTGGAGAGCATCCACAATTTTTTGCTTCTTTCCAGATGTGCAGAAGGAGTAATCCAATCCACATCAGGTAGATTAAAGTCACCTAATATGATCGCTTCCCCCTTTGTTGCTATCTTGGCAATATCTATAATCAATTCGTTATCTCTCTCTTCAATTTGAGTCGGAGGTCTGTAGACTACAGCAATATGGATGACAGTGCCATCTCCTCTTTCCAACGCAATCCAGAGCGCTTCTTCTTTTCCCCATGTTCCCTGCATTTCAGTAGCTTTAATACTGCTTTTGACATACAAGGCTACTCCTCCTCCTTTTCCATTTTCTCTGTCTCTTCTGAATAGATTATAGCCAGCTATGGCTATATCCCAATCATGCGATTCATTAAACCATGTTTCCGTAACGGCCACGATGTCCAAATCCGTTTCCACCATTAGGGCTTCCAGGTCTGGAATTTTTTTGGCTAAGCTTCGAGCATTTGTGCTCATTGCTTTCCAGCATTTACCTGGCTTGTGTGTATTTTGCATTGATTTTATTCTGCCCACTTCTTCCCACTTGCATTTGATGTGTGGTTTAAGAGTGTGGCTGTTTCTGATGTTGTTCTGCTTTTGCAGGGGGTGGCATGCAGATGTTGACCTTCCACATCCGTCACCCCCTTTTCCTAGTTTAAATGCATATCCACATACTGCCTGAATTTTTCACTTAGGTTTCTTTTCCCTGCGACAGAGAGATGTAGTCCATCAGCACAGTATAGTCTCTTGTTGGTCCATCTGTTGCCCCAGTTGCCAATAAATCTGAATCCTTCTTGTTACTGCTGGCAAGTGTTCTGGAGAACTATGAGGTACTTTATGGGTGGCTCAGCAACACCACCACCGTGGCAACACGGATACATGTGTGGGAGGAGGTGCAGGAGGCCGTATCACAGGCAGGGGGACCAACACGGGACCTCGACAGCCTCTGTAAACGGTTTAATGACATCAAACGTGGTGTGCGTGCCCACATGGTTGCTGAGCAGCAACAATGCCATGGGCACGGGTGGGGACGCCCCTTTATCCCAACTCTCACGCCTCTACAGCAGGAATTAGCTGACTGGCTGGGTCCAATATACCTGTGTGGCCTGCCGGAAGCACTGGACACTGCCCATCCCCGGGCAGGTAGGTACACAGATAACATCTTGCTGTTCCAAAAGCATAATGTGAACGCTCTCTGTATATGCGGCATGCATCTTATCAGCACCCCCTCAGACCTGGTGGCACATGTCATCACCGTCCCTCATCCTCTTGCTCATGGGTGTCCCTTTCACCAACACAGCCCTTTACATTTGCATGATCCTGTCCCCCACCCACAAGTGTCGCCAACACCATCCCCTACTAACCCCTGGCTACACATGTGGCTGTACTCCTGCTAATCTCTCACATCCCACACCTGTTTTTGCAATGTCTGTCCCAATGTTAATCACCGCTGAGCACGGATTCTCCCTTGGTGAGCTAACAATCACATTGCTGCGTGTGCTTGGGAGTGCTCCAGCAAAGCCTATTATCAGTAGTTGCAGTAGGAGAATTAGCTATGCAGCACATGTACAGGGCACGGCCAAGCACACATTGCATGTGGGGAGCATGTACCACACAGGTGTACATAGTTGCACTGACTAAACCAAGCTGTGTTGTGTATGCTTTCCCACAACCCAGGTGACTACACCATCATGGAGCCACCTGGGGAGGAGGATGTGTCAGTGCCCCAGGACGGAGGGGGGGGGGGGAGCCCGAGCCAACAATGTCAGAGGACACCACCAGCGAGGGTGATCGCACACCTGGGTCCAGTGTGCTTGCGGAGGGAGATTACACGCCCCTGGACCCAATAGCCACAGTGGAGGACAGCTGCAGCACCCAACAGGCTCAAGCGGGTGGCGACATGGAGGAGACCCACCACCCCAGGTAAGCCCCAGGGACAGCAGCCCCACCTCCCACCAGCATGGCAACCATACTTGCCGAGCTACGTGCCCACAGTGACTCAGCAAGAAGTGATGCCGAAGGTGGGTAAGAGCTGTGACACAGTAGCCCCTCAGGAACAGATGGATACAAGTGAGCAGCCGGTGGTAGAAGCCAGTACTGCAGGAGAAAGCAGGGATTTCTCTGCAGAAAGAAAAAAACACAGTTTCAATCAAGCAAAACAGCTCACCTCGAGGGAGGAGAGTAGGGAGGCTTGTGATTGGGCACGCCCCAAGGGGAGGCGGGCAGTGCAGGCTAGAAGCACCTGGTTAAATACACAGGAACCAGGAAGTGAAAGGCAGATCCAGACGCAGATCCAGAGAGAGATCCAGGGAGGGATCCAGACAAGACAGCTGAACAACGACAGAGGAGAACAACAGGACCGAGAGAAGCCAAGAGAGCAACGGAGGTTTCCTTGCTGTGATAATTTCCCTAACAGTCTGCAGCTGGAAGATAGCTTGGAGCAGCATTCAGATGAGGAAGAGACTGCTGGAGGCAGAACTCTTTTAGAACGCTGAGAAACCCAAGGCTACAGGAGTAGGCAGAGCTGGGGAATAAAGGCAGAAGGATAAAGAATCCTCCAAGGGAGAAGCTCCTGTATAAGGTACCCAGAGAGAGAGGAGTTTATGCTCTAAAGCCAGAAAGTCTATGTTCTACTTTTAAAAGCAAAGCCAGTCAAGATGGTGGCAGCTGTTGTCAGCAAAGAGAAGCTTTGAATGACAATAATTATTCCTTTAAACTAGCTGAGTCACCTAGCCAGGACAGGGCTGATATAAACGCTTTTAAGTATTCTCCTAGCACTGCTAAGTTTGAATGCACAGCACCCACGTGTAGGGAAAGGTGGGGAGCTAACGAAAGCCCAGCACATGTTTGTTTTCCAAATGCAAACAAACCTGATAAGCAGCCTGAGATAGATAGGCTCAGTCAATACCTATTCACCGAGGGGACAGGAAGACAGCTCAATGACGAGAAGTTACATGCTGAATCACTTCTTAAAGAGTTCCAGGATTATTTAGAACAGAAGAAGAGTTTTAAGCACAGTGTTCCAGTTACTGGCTGTAAGGAAGAAAACTCTGTTCATAATTCTATGTTTTCCCCTGATGATGATGAGATGTTGATGGACTGTTCTACCTGTTTAATTGATAGAGGCAATTAAGCAGAGAGAGGATTGTGCTGGTATATGAAGTAATATAACAGTGACACTTAACTTTGACCGACACAAGAAAGCTTGTGGAGGGAAACTGAATTAGAGCACTACTAGTGATTGACAGAACCTGAGCATCATTAGTGAAGGACTTTTCTGTTATCAGCTTGTATGTTAAAAGCACATGAAATAAATGTGAAGAAATACAGCATTTATTTATTTATTTTTATTTATTTACATTCTCTTATATACCGCACTATTCGGCATCAGCGCGGTTTACATGGAACAGAAACGCTCAGTACAGTTAACATGTATGAGTTTACAGATAACAGGGCAAGTAACTTAGATAACAGGGGTAAACTATTTACAAAAACTTGCTACATTTAAAGCCAGTCAGGCAAAGTTTCAGTTAATCCTGTTTTATTTGGTTTAAACTTCTGCACCGTCTGTAACCTTCTTTTGAACTGCACAATGGCAATATGAGCCACATGAAAAAAATAAACCTCATGTAAATAAATAACTCTTGCCAGCCTTACTGCTCGAAGCATAATAACACAACTACAACTAACTGCCTCAAGGGCATCACAAGGCAACCCCTCCTTAACCCTCAAGGTTAAGGGGCGGGCGGTGTGATAAGAGTGGCGTAGTATTGAGGATTTGAAGATTTCTGCAGACGCAAGAAGTGGCCATAGCAGGAGCTGCAACCACAGACTTCCAGAGGAGCCCAGCAGAGGTGCTGCCGAGCCCAGCAGTGGAAGGGGATTGCAGGAGGCTGCTGAACTTCATTGCTGACACGCCTATATAACTCCTGAGCCAGGTAAAGGGTATCCACCCAGGGTACCGAGGATACCGGGGCCAGGGGAGGTCTCCTAGTGGTGACTGGGGGAAAAGAAAGGAAAAAAAATATATATACTTTCAAAAGGGAAAGGAAAACTTTGTTCCAGTGGTATCGCACTTGGGTCTGTGTGTTTCTCTTTTTCCAGGTTCCAAGATGGCGTTGGAGGCCAAAGAGATCTTTACTTGGATGGCGACGCAGTTGGAGCGCCAGAGAGACATGTCTTTGGAGGCTCAGGCGAGAGCTAACGCTAGCTTCCAGGAGCAGCAAAGACCTCTGCTAGAGTTAATGGAGGAGATGCTCCGTGAGATGAATCCAGCGCCTGTTCCAGCTCCCGTAACAGGTTCCATTCTAACAGACAATTTACACCATGTTAGCATACAACCGGGAACTCTGTTCAATTTTGGACAACTCACAGATAAAGATGACGTAGATGATTACTTAACCAGCTTTGAAAGGGTTGCACAGCTTAGTTTGTGGCCTAAAGAGCACTGGCCGCTAAGGTTGGCAGCATCCCTTACAGGGGAGGCGCTAGCTCCTACCGTGACATGCCAGCTGATTTAGCGGGAAGCTATGAGGAAATTAAAAGAGCAATCAGGGAGAGATTGGGACTCACTCCGGTAGCTTATTGCGCTCGCCTAAGGAGTGTAAGATTAAAGCCCGGTGAGACTCCAAAATCTCTGTGCCATCGGATACACAGTCTACTTAACAAATGGTTAAATCCAGAAGGGAAAACTGTGGAATTTATTTTGAATGATCTAATACTAGAACAGTATATGAATGCACTTCCTAGTAGTATCCGTACTTTTCTGATATTACAGAACTGCAAAACCCCTCAGGAGGCAGTAGCACTCTCGGAAAGGTATATTGAGGCCAAGATTACAGGCCAGAGAGGTGGCTCTACTTCCCAGGAGTGGCAGGGGTGCAGATCAGAAAAGGCACGAAGGGATGAGAGCAGTCCTGTGAAAATGTGCATGCCTTTATGGAAAGGAGGGAAAGATATGCAAACCTGTTATAAATGTGGTCAGCAAGGGCATTTGCAAAGACAATGTCATGTAAAAACTGCATTAATAGCTAGTAATGCTATAAGAGACAGGCAAGGTTTTCTTCTGTCCATAGAAGTACAGGGAATCACTGCCCAGGCGTTGCTGGACTCCGGGGCGGAGTTGAGTATGCTCTCGAAGGAGTTGTGGCATGAGATAGAGGCCAAGCCAGGGGGAGAAGTGATTCAGCCTGTTACTTCTGTGAAAATAAGGTGCGTACATGGTGGAACTTCCACTTACCCAGTGTACAAATTACACATAAAGGGGTTAGGTACACATAGGACTATCCCTTTAGCAGTGGTCCCGGGTCTTCCCCCAAGCGGTAATCTTAGGGAAAGATTGGCCCCAATTCCACAAAGGGATAGAACAGGGCCTGCAGGAGCGAGAGGGTGCCCACACAAAAAAAGTTGCCAGCGAGGTTCAAGCTCTGGCCACGGAAAAAGTAAAATACGTTCCTACTTCTTCAGTGGCTAGAGCCAGCAAGCAGGGACAGGAGAGGGAAGTTCCCAGGGGAGAAAAGCCTAGGTTCATCCTAAAGTTCTGTCGGCTGACGCCCAGCGCTCAGGCACCTAAAAGAGCCACGCCCAGCGCCGCGGGATTTGACCTCACTAGCGCTGAAGATGTGGTAGTCCCGGCGGGTGGGAAGGCACTAGTGGACACCGCTTTGAAAATAGAGCTGCCAATTGGATGCTACGGGCGACTAGCACCCCATTCAGGGTTAGCCCTGAAATACTTTATAGACGTCGGGGCAGGGGTCATTGACCCAGACTACCGAGGTTCTGTAAAGGTCCTTCTTTTTAACTTCGGGAGGAGTAATTTCTATGTCAAGGCGGGAGATCGCATAGCACAGTTGATCTGTGAGCGAGTGGGCCTCCCCCCTTTGGAAGAAGTGCCTGTCCTGTCGGCGACGCTGCGGGGTGTGCGGGGATTCGGATCCACTGGCACTAAGAGTCTACAGGGCTTGTCAGCTTCGGTGGAAATGGCAGAGGTCGAGGAAGAGGACCTTGGACCCCAGCTGCCTGAGTGTAAGGAAAGCCCTGAGCCCCGACTGGATGAGAATCTTTCATGGCCGCAAAAACAGGAACTCCATCAAGTACTCTCCCGTTACAAAGATGTTCTCACGCCTACACCAGGCGAAACAAGGCTAATAACGCACGACATCATAACATCCCCAGGCCAAGTCATAAGGCAACGCCCTTATCGACTGCCTGAGGCAAAGAAGAAGGAGGTAGTCCGCCAGGTGGGGGAAATGCTGGCCATGGGAATCATTGAGTCGCCGCGCAGCCCATGGAATAGCCCCATTGTTATGGTGCCGAAGCCGGACGGATCAATACGCTTTTGTATTGATTTTAGAAAAGTGAACGCCACTTCTCGATTTGATTCCTATCCGATGCCCCGGATCGAGGAATTACTTGACCGCCTAGGACAGGCTAAATACTTGACAACGTTGGACATGTCCAAAGGCTATTGGCAGGTGCCCCTTACCAGGGAGGCCCGGCAGAAGACAGCTTTTAGCACACCAATAGGCTTGTATCAATTCAAACGGATGCCCTTTGGCCTGCACGGAGTCGGAGCCGCGGCCACTTGCCAACGACTGATGGATATGGTCCTCCGTCCACATCAGGCATATGCAGTCGCCTATATTGACGACGTCGTCATCCACAGCGAGAATTGGACACAACACTTACAGAGGGTCGAAGCGGTCTTGCTATCCATCAGGGAGGCTGGGCTCACCCTAAACCCGGCCAAGTGTCTCTTCGGAGGGCAAGAAGTGAAATATTTGGGGCATGTTGTAGGTAATGGAGTGGTGAAACCACTGATTAGTAAGATAGCAAGCGTCCAGACCTTCCCTACACCTGCTACGAAGAAGCAACTGCGCAGCTTTCTAGGACTGGTCGGATATTATCGGAGATTCATTCCCCATTTCTCAGAGAAGACGGCCCTCCTAACGGACATGCTGCGGAAAAACGCACCCACTAAGCTGAAGTGGACGGAAGATGCGGAGAGAATGTTTGACCTCCTGAAGAGGCAACTCTGCGGGGCACCAGTTTTAAAGGGGGTGGATTTTACCAAGACATTTATAGTTCAGACGGACGCCTCGGACAAAGGCCTGGGTGCGGTCCTGTCGCAAAGGCATGATGGCATTGAACATCCAGTCCTGTTCCTTAGCAGGAAGCTGGTCCCAGCGGAAAAACACTACTCCACCATTGAACGGGAATGTTTAGCCATAAAATGGGCTATCGAAGCTCTGCGTTTTTACCTGGTAGGAAGAAAGTTTATTTTAATCACCGATCACGCCCCATTGAAGTGGTTGCATCAAATGCATAATCACAACTCACGGCTGACGCGGTGGTTTATGGCCCTCCAGGCATTCGAGTTTCAAGTAGAGCACAGAGCCGGAAAACTCCATAAAAATGCAGATGCCTTGAGTCGTATCACGAGCTGTGCGGATGAAATACAGCCAGCCCGTGATATCTTAAGGGGGGGGATCTGTGACACAGTAGCCCCTCAGGAACAGATGGATACAAGTGAGCAGCCGGTGGTAGAAGCCGGTACTGCAGGAGAAAGCAGGGATTTCTCTGCAGAAAGAAAAAAACACAGTTTCAATCAAGCAAAACAGCTCACCTCGAGGGAGGACAGTAGGAAGGCTTGTGATTGGGCACGCCCCAAGGGGAGGCGGGCAGTGCAGGCTAGAAGCACCTGGTTAAATACACAGGAACCAGGACGTGAAAGGCAGATCCAGACGCAGATCCAGAGAGAGATCCAGGGAGGGATCCAGACAAGACAGCTGAACAACGACAGAGGAGAACAACAGGACCGAGAGAAGCCAAGAGAGCAACGGAGGTTTCCTTGCTGTGATAATTTCCCTAACAGTCTGCAGCTGGAAGATAGCTTGGAGCAGCATTCAGATGAGGAAAGAGACTGCTGGAGGCAGAACTCTTTTAGAATGCTGAGAAACCCAAGGCTACAGGACCAGGCAGAGCTGGGGAATAAAGGCAGAAGGATAAAGAATCCTCCAAGGGAGAAGCTCCTGTATAAGGTACCCAGAGAGAGAGGAGTTTATGCTCTAAAGCCAGAAAGTCTATGTTCTACTTTTAAAAGCAAAGCCAGTCAAGATGGTGGCAGCTGTTGTCAGCAAAGAGAAGCTTTGAATGACAATAATTATTCCTTTAAACTAGCTGAGTCACCTAGCCAGGACAGGGCTGATATAAACGCTTTTAAGTATTCTCCTAGCACTGCTAAGTTTGAATGCACAGCACCCACGTGTAGGGAAAGGTGGGGAGCTAACGAAAGCCCAGCACATGTTTGTTTTCCAAATGCAAACAAACCTGATAAGCAGCCTGAGATAGATAGGCTCAGTCAAAACCTATTCACCGAGGGGACAGGAAGACAGCTCAATGACGAGAAGTTACATGCTGAATCACTTCTTAAAGAGTTCCAGGATTATTTAGAACAGAAGAAGAGTTTTAACCACAGTGTTCCAGTTACTGGCTGTAAGGAAGAAAACTCTGTTCATAATTCTATGTTTTCCCCTGATGATGATGAGATGTTGATGGACTGTTCTACCTGTTTAATTGATAGAGGCAATTAAGCAGAGAGAGGATTGTGCTGGTATATGAAGTAATATAACAGTGACACTTAACTTTGACCGACACAAGAAAGCTTGTGGAGGGAAACTGAATTAGAGCACTACTAGTGATTGACAGAACCTGAGCATCATTAGTGAAGGACTTTTCTGTTATCAGCTTGTATGTTAAAAGCACATGAAATGAATGTGAAGAAATACAGCATTTAAAGCCAGTCAGGCAAAGTTTCAGTTAATCCTGTTTTATTTGGTTTAAACTTCTGCACCGTCTGTAACCTTCTTTTGAACTGCACAATGGCAATATGAGCCACATGAAAAAAATAAACCTCATGTAAATAAATAACTCTTGCCAGCCTTACTGCTCGAAGCATAACAACACAACTACAACTAACTGCCTCAAGGGCATCACAAGGCAACCCCTCCTTAACCCTCAAGGTTAAGGGGCGGGCGGTGTGATAGAGCATACAGAGGGATCCCCATGGGGGTTGGCCGGAGATCCACAAGGAGACTGCATGTTGGCAACATAGCACATCGATACCTATGTTGGGTGCCCTGTGCGTTCCACCCCTCTGTAGCATGGCATGTCAAGGGTCAGCATGTGTGAGGGGCTCAGACCTACACACGCTGTGCACCAACGGATACCCCAAGCAAGCGCACAGCAGAAACCACCAATACAAGACCACCCAGGACCCCTACATGATAGACACCACTCCATGGGTAGTGATATGCAGCACAGTGTCTATACATAATCAGCAATGTGTGCCAGCAATATTATAAAACCTCCCAAACAATTCACTGATGATTCGGACTTTCTTGCTAAATGGCATGCTATATTGAATAAATGTGGAATTGATCTGGTAGCCTTGCTTCTTGAGCGTTCTGTTCAACAACAAGAAGAACTCTCTTTGCAAGCGGCGGATCTCAAGAAGAAGATTTTGGAAACCATGGAACCTCTTTCTTTTCAGTCCCAATGGGCTGACATGGAGAAACAGCTTGCTTCCTTCCGTGATCACATTCGAGGTCTCAAGATTAATAAGTTTAAAAGAGACAAATCGGATTATGAGAATGACTGTGTCTACAATTGGCCATCAAAAACTGGCCAGCGTCAAGGTAAAAAGGTCTCTTTTCGGTTAAGCTCTGATGAGTCATCTGGCACCGATTCTGGTGACTCTCTGTTTGAGCAACCAGGAAGTCATAGGGGTAAAAAGCCTTATAGTAACCCTGAAGCGTTGCGGGGTAATTGGGCTAGAGGCCGCAGACCTCGTGGGTCCTCGCACCAGGATTTTCTGGAGGGTCTGGATACTCGATCGAAGACCAGAAGTCGACAGTTGTAAATCTATCCGGACAGACCCTCATTGTTAATCAGCTTCAAGTTTTGGATCTTGGTCTCTCATTCATTCCTACTACTTTTTATGATGGTTTCACCATGCTGTCTTACTTCAACAAAGGCTAACACCTTGTAATGAAGACGTGCAGTTTATTTACAAACAAAGTAAGGAAACATTTAGAAAGACAAGTAATTCTCTTAGTTACACATGAGTAGTTAGAAAAGATAACTAGAATGCACACTTAATTACAGTACTGAAAGAATTATGAGAGAATGCAGCTATGTACAAAGAATATACTTCACCAAACTTGTCATTAGCCCTTTACACATCAGCTGGGAGCGCTCAGCGAGAGGAACTGATGACAGTCTAGGATACTTCATGCTTGGCCAAGCAGATCTACGCTCTGTCTTGTTCTGGATATTCTCTGTACTTATATGTTGCAGCCAGCTCTCACCCATGAGCTTCTCTCCAGCTCTCACCCATGAGCTTCTCTCCACCCCATCGGCAGGCTTTTGATTACCCCCCTTGGTGTTAGAAGCTCAAACTTACACAGTCAGACATGGTCAGACATCTGAGAATGCTCAAAGGACACATCCTCCATGGCCTAAGTGTTCTTTTGTTATCATTAATGGGTCTCTGTCAAGGGAGACACCCAAAAGCATCTCAAAGCTTTTACATTATAATTGATGAATTCTTATCCTGTCCAAGAGAATTGTTCAAAGGCCAAGGGAAGAATTCTGTCTCCCTCTCTGATCTCTTAACACTCCCCAGGCTAGATGTGCAAAAATCTCTCATCTCTGGAGCAAGTTGGCTCAGATAAAGTACAATATCCTTTGCTGATCCAAAAATCCATATAAATCTTTAATTAGTAATACATTCCACCCTTGGATCAACAAGGATATTGTACGTAAGCAATGGCTGAATCGCATTTGTAATTCATTTAGAAATACAATAATAACAACATGGGCTTAAACATAGTGGATAGCATTAAGGCAAACGCTGGAGGGGACAAGCCTCAGTGTAATTTGGGTGATATTTTCCCATTCCCCCCCCCCCCCTCAGCATTACAATTGTCAAAGCCAAATGGCTTGTAGGTCTCAGCTATCTTTATCAGTTCCCCATGCAGTGGGGGACTCATTTCACCTGCACATTCAGAACTTTTTCCCACTGTACATCTGCCCCATAGACTCTAATAACTAAAATCTGGGGAACAGGTGACATAAGCAATTGGGCACATGATGTTCAGCAGAAAAAATCTGAGATACTAAAATTAGTTACTTTCCAAGGAAACAATAACAATACATAAGAAAAAAAAAATCATTCACAAAAGTCCAATAGTCCTTTTCCTATTTTCAGATAATTTGGCCTGCTTCTCAGCAGTTTTTCAGGACTCCGTAGCGTCATTTTCACCTTTCTCTGAAGTTTAAACTTGGCCTCTCTCAACAGTTGAACCTCTCATTCTCGTAGGTGGACATCTTGGCCTTTCTTTCATTGCGACACATTGAAGTAGATAGGGACTTCCTCACACGTTTCTGCGGTGTGTAGTCCAGATCTCTCGGGATGGTCTGCTCCATCTGGACTCTGGTCAATTCCCTCCGCTAGACTCTCCGGCTTGCAGTTAGTGACATGGCTCCAGGCCTCATTCAGAAGAGCAGCGCCAATATTAAATGAAAAGACTAAAAAAAATTCTAGGTTAGACTTTACAATAAGACAAACTTAATTTCATCTATATTTACTAAGATCATATCCTACAGATAATAAATATTGCTTTTATAAACTTTCAGTGATCTATTAGTAACTATCTCGTATGGTGTCAATCTTATCTCGCAGTTTGATTAACTCCTTGTCTCTCTATCACTGGAAATTCATTTTGCTTGTAGGAAATATTCCATTTTGCCCTTGAATGACCTTTACATGTTTCAGATCAGACAAGCTGCACATACGTGTTCTGCAATTTTGACAAGTTTTAGAATTATACCCAATTGTGTGAGAATTTGTCATCAAATCATCCCCCTTTGCCTCTGCATGCCTGGCCAGGACATACAGAGGAAAAGTGAGGCACAAAGCATCCGGAAGTACCACATGGCCAGTGTGGGTTTTCCAAAGCTCATCAGGGTGCAAGGTGCACCTAGCCTGTCTCCAAATATCTATTTCTTCCAATTGTTGAGTATGACTTCCTGAATTGAAGCTTCTGGAGACGGCATAGTTGAATAAAGTGCTCATAATTTTTTTTTGTTTACATATTCATTAGACAGATACATCACTTCAAATTACCTTCATCAGTTTCTTGTCTATCACAGTTTCCCCTTTAATATTCCACTTCATCCCTCATAACACAACACTTTTTCATCACCTGCATCATTCCACCAACTACTTACATAGGTCCTTTTCCTGTTTCTTTTATACAACACTATTGTATCCTTATTTGGCAAGGCTGCTAAGAAAATCAAACAATTGTTAATAACTTAAATTTAGATTCTTCTCAATAAGATAACAGTATGAGTAAACAGTGTCCCTTTCCCATCAACTTAATTGGTCCAGTGCTAAGTAGACATATACTCATTCTAAAATAGGAACAATCTGGGTAAAATCCTTACAATATAAAATTATTATTTTGCAGCATTCTATAACATCAACCCCAATAGAAAGAAATATGGCTCATCTCTCACGTATAACTAGAATCTATCGTATACCCTGTCCTCAGTAAGAGTGCTGTTAGACTGATTTTAAAATTGCAGTGTTCACAAGGATTTGTATAAGCTACTCATTAATTATGGTGTCAAAAAGAGATCCTTTTGAGGTGAGAGATCCGAGAGGGTACAAGGCATTGGTGGCTAGGCCTCATCTTCAGGTCCTTCTTGGATTGCAAGGCATTCATGACTATCCTCGAGTTCTTCTCGGCCTATGCTCCCCCTGCCTATCTATGTCTCTTCAGAGGCATAAATATGCAAGGTTCCTGTTCTTCAGGCCTTGTGGGTCCTCAAGGAGTCTTAGAGCTTGGTAGCCCAGATCATCACACTGGAAGCAGCACATTTAGCCTAGGCTGTGGCCTCACCTTTCTGCCTCTCTCTCTCTCTCTTATTCTTTTTCTCAAACCTCCTGGATCATTGCTGACAAGCAAGATTTGGTTTTATCCAATCAACTCAAGTTCTCATTTTCTGGGAACTCAGTTCCATCTTTAATCTATATTTGTTCTATATAGCTTGAGAAAAGAGCAATTTCATATCAGCCTCTGTCTAAAATTTCATCAAACTTATTAATATTTTAATTGCTGTGTGTGTACTGGACCTCTGCGTAATGTATTATTACCACAAGTGTCATAAGTGCAAGTGTATAAACTACCAACTTAATATCTCACAATGCTGCAACATATATCTGTTTTATATCTATTTTCTCAGGAACTGTACTGAAAATGAAATATAAACTTTTAGAACAAAGTACACTTTTTCTCTAAAATTCAAATACAGGAAAACAGGTGTCCCTCAGTCGTTAGCACAAAGCTTAAAGTAATTATCTTGAAGCTCACAGTTCAGGCTCAAGTGAGGTGAAACTTCTAAAAGGTGTTACTTTTAAATTAACATGTTATCTTCAACACAGCCAGTAGAACAAACCATTGTCTTTTGTCCTTCTGGCAGATGTGACTGAACAATTAACCTATAGTTATAGCTGTTTATGTTTAACTATGCCCCCTGGGGTGCTTGCCACAATTAAAAAAAAAATCCTCCTTTAACTTTTAGGTTTGCCTGGTAGCATATACAGTCAAAGACAAAGAACAGATGCATAACATATTAATGACAAAGATCACCCTCTCACCTACTCAGGATTCAATGCCCCACCGTCCTGTCAGGATTCTCAACCTCCACTTTGGAGGAAAAAAGTTTGCCTTGTTTATTTGAGCTAGTCACTTCAGCATACAGGGACTATAAAATCTACTGGAATAGCCAGTAATGAAAGAAAAATAGATTTTTACTACAAACATTTGAATACAGAACAAATCAAAGCTTACAAGTGCATTATACCTGATCTTGTATCAGTGGGTCAGAATTAATTCCCCGTCTCCTACGGTATTTATACTGAGCCACCCTCTCAGCAACTTGCTGATAAATGTCTATTTTATCTGTCCATGCAATCAAATCTAATTTGCTAGAATTTGTCTGATGCATCTTACAATATGCAGACAACAAAAGCAATCTCCTTCTCCCTAAGGTATGCAATTCTGTTCCTTTTTCAACAGGTATTTTTTGCAAGCATGTAAGGGAATTAACAGGTTCATCATCTTTTAAAACAGATTCCGAATTCTCACTTAGTCCTGACCCATAATAACACTCTCTAGCTAATATTTCATAAAAAGCCTGATACCCGCTATGAATATTTACAATATTCACAGTATTTACACTATTTCCTTTTCTTTTCAACATTGTCCAAGCCTTTTTTCCGTACCCCACTCCTGGTACCAATTGTCTTACTTCAACAAAGGCTAACACCTTGTAATGAAGACGTGCAGTTTATTTACAAACAAAGTAAGGAAACATTTAGAAAGACAAGTAATTCTCTTAGTTACACATGAGTAGTTAGAAAAGATAACTAGAATGCACACTTAATTACAGTACTGAAAGAATTATGAGAGAATGCAGCTATGTACAAAGAATATACTTCACCAAACTTGTCATTAGCCCTTTACACATCAGCTGGGAGCGCTCAGCGAGAGGAACTGATGACAGTCTAGGATACTTCATGCTTGGCCAAGCAGATCTACGCTCTGTCTTGTTCTGGATATTCTCTGTACTTATATGTTGCAGCCAGCTCTCACCCATGAGCTTCTCTCCAGCTCTCACCCATGAGCTTCTCTCCACCCCATCGGCAGGCTTTTGATTACCCCCCTTGGTGTTAGAAGCTCAAACTTACACAGTCAGACATGGTCAGACATCTGAGAATGCTCAAAGGACACATCCTCCATGGCCTAAGTGTTCTTTTGTTATCATTAATGGGTCTCTGTCAAGGGAGACACCCAAAAGCATCTCAAAGCTTTTACATTATAATTGATGAATTCTTATCCTGTCCAAGAGAATTGTTCAAAGGCCAAGGGAAGAATTCTGTCTCCCTCTCTGATCTCTTAACACTCCCCAGGCTAGATGTGCAAAAATCTCTCATCTCTGGAGCAAGTTGGCTCAGATAAAGTACAATATCCTTTGCTGATCCAAAAATCCATATAAATCTTTAATTAGTAATACATTCCACCCTTGGATCAACAAGGATATTGTACGTAAGCAATGGCTGAATCGCATTTGTAATTCATTTAGAAATACAATAATAACAACATGGGCTTAAACATAGTGGATAGCATTAAGGCAAACGCTGGAGGGGACAAGCCTCAGTGTAATTTGGGTGATATTTTCCCATTCCCCCCCCCCCCCTCAGCATTACAATTGTCAAAGCCAAATGGCTTGTAGGTCTCAGCTATCTTTATCAGTTCCCCATGCAGTGGGGGACTCATTTCACCTGCACATTCAGAACTTTTTCCCACTGTACATCTGCCCCATAGACTCTAATAACTAAAATCTGGGGAACAGGTGACATAAGCAATTGGGCACATGATGTTCAGCAGAAAAAATCTGAGATACTAAAATTACAGTTACTTTCCAAGGAAACAATAACAATACATAAGAAAAAAAAAAATCATTCACAAAAGTCCACAAAAGTCCAATAGTCCTTTTCCTATTTTCAGATAATTTGGCCTGCTTCTCAGCAGTTTTTCAGGACTCCGTAGCGTCATTTTCACCTTTCTCTGAAGTTTAAACTTGGCCTCTCTCAACAGTTGAACCTCTCATTCTCGTAGGTGGACATCTTGGCCTTTCTTTCATTGCGACACATTGAAGTAGATAGGGACTTCCTCACACGTTTCTGCGGTGTGTAGTCCAGATCTCTCGGGATGGTCTGCTCCATCTGGACTCTGGTCAATTCCCTCCGCTAGACTCTCCGGCTTGCAGTTAGTGACATGGCTCCAGGCCTCATTCAGAAGAGCAGCGCCAATATTAAATGAAAAGACTAAAAAAAATTCTAGGTTAGACTTTACAATAAGACAAACTTAATTTCATCTATATTTACTAAGATCATATCCTACAGATAATAAATATTGCTTTTATAAACTTTCAGTGATCTATTAGTAACTATCTCGTATGGTGTCAATCTTATCTCGCAGTTTGATTAACTCCTTGTCTCTCTATCACTGGAAATTCATTTTGCTTGTAGGAAATATTCCATTTTGCCCTTGAATGACCTTTACATGTTTCAGATCAGACAAGCTGCACATACGTGTTCTGCAATTTTGACAAGTTTTAGAATTATACCCAATTGTGTGAGAATTTGTCATCAAATCATCCCCCTTTGCCTCTGCATGCCTGGCCAGGACATACAGAGGAAAAGTGAGGCACAAAGCATCCGGAAGTACCACATGGCCAGTGTGGGTTTTCCAAAGCTCATCAGGGTGCAAGGTGCACCTAGCCTGTCTCCAAATATCTATTTCTTCCAATTGTTGAGTATGACTTCCTGAATTGAAGCTTCTGGAGACGGCATAGTTGAATAAAGTGCTCATAATTTTTTTTTTGTTTACATATTCATTAGACAGATACATCACTTCAAATTACCTTCATCAGTTTCTTGTCTATCACAGTTTCCCCTTTAATATTCCACTTCATCCCTCATAACACAACACTTTTTCATCACCTGCATCATTCCACCAACTACTTACATAGGTCCTTTTCCTGTTTCTTTTATACAACACTATTGTATCCTTATTTGGCAAGGCTGCTAAGAAAATCAAACAATTGTTAATAACTTAAATTTAGATTCTTCTCAATAAGATAACAGTATGAGTAAACAGTGTCCCTTTCCCATCAACTTAATTGGTCCAGTGCTAAGTAGACATATACTCATTCTAAAATAGGAACAATCTGGGTAAAATCCTTACAATATAAAATTATTATTTTGCAGCATTCTATAACATCAACCCCAATAGAAAGAAATATGGCTCATCTCTCACGTATAACTAGAATCTATCGTATACCCTGTCCTCAGTAAGAGTGCTGTTAGACTGATTTTAAAATTGCAGTGTTCACAAGGATTTGTATAAGCTACTCATTAATTATGGTGTCAAAAAGAGATCCTTTTGAGGTGAGAGATCCGAGAGGGTACAAGGCATTGGTGGCTAGGCCTCATCTTCAGGTCCTTCTTGGATTGCAAGGCATTCATGACTATCCTCGAGTTCTTCTCGGCCTATGCTCCCCCTGCCTATCTATGTCTCTTCAGAGGCATAAATATGCAAGGTTCCTGTTCTTCAGGCCTTGTGGGTCCTCAAGGAGTCTTAGAGCTTGGTAGCCCAGATCATCACACTGGAAGCAGCACATTTAGCCTAGGCTGTGGCCTCACCTTTCTGCCTCTCTCTCTCTCTTATTCTTTTTCTCAAACCTCCTGGATCATTGCTGACAAGCAAGATTTGGTTTTATCCAATCAACTCAAGTTCTCATTTTCTGGGAACTCAGTTCCATCTTTAATCTATATTTGTTCTATATAGCTTGAGAAAAGAGCAATTTCATATCAGCCTCTGTCTAAAATTTCATCAAACTTATTAATATTTTAATTGCTGTGTGTGTACTGGACCTCTGCGTAATGTATTATTACCACAAGTGTCATAAGTGCAAGTGTATAAACTACCAACTTAATATCTCACAATGCTGCAACATATATCTGTTTTATATCTATTTTCTCAGGAACTGTACTGAAAATGAAATATAAACTTTTAGAACAAAGTACACTTTTTCTCTAAAATTCAAATACAGGAAAACAGGTGTCCCTCAGTCGTTAGCACAAAGCTTAAAGTAATTATCTTGAAGCTCACAGTTCAGGCTCAAGTGAGGTGAAACTTCTAAAAGGTGTTACTTTTAAATTAACATGTTATCTTCAACACAGCCAGTAGAACAAACCATTGTCTTTTGTCCTTCTGGCAGATGTGACTGAACAATTAACCTATAGTTATAGCTGTTTATGTTTAACTATGCCCCCTGGGGTGCTTGCCACAATTAAAAAAAAATCCTCCTTTAACTTTTAGGTTTGCCTGGTAGCATATACAGTCAAAGACAAAGAACAGATGCATAACATATTAATGACAAAGATCACCCTCTCACCTACTCAGGATTCAATGCCCCACCGTCCTGTCAGGATTCTCAACCTCCACTTTGGAGGAAAAAAGTTTGCCTTGTTTATTTGAGCTAGTCACTTCAGCATACAGGGACTATAAAATCTACTGGAATAGCCAGTAATGAAAGAAAAATAGATTTTTACTACAAACATTTGAATACAGAACAAATCAAAGCTTACAAGTGCATTATACCTGATCTTGTATCAGTGGGTCAGAATTAATTCCCCGTCTCCTACGGTATTTATACTGAGCCACCCTCTCAGCAACTTGCTGATAAATGTCTATTTTATCTGTCCATGCAATCAAATCTAATTTGCTAGAATTTGTCTGATGCATCTTACAATATGCAGACAACAAAAGCAATCTCCTTCTCCCTAAGGTATGCAATTCTGTTCCTTTTTCAACAGGTATTTTTTGCAAGCATGTAAGGGAATTAACAGGTTCATCATCTTTTAAAACAGATTCCGAATTCTCACTTAGTCCTGACCCATAATAACACTCTCTAGCTAATATTTCATAAAAAGCCTGATACCCGCTATGAATATTTACAATATTCACAGTATTTACACTATTTCCTTTTCTTTTCAACATTGTCCAAGCCTTTTTTCCGTACCCCACTCCTGGTACCAATTGTCTTACTTCAACAAAGGCTAACACCTTGTAATGAAGACGTGCAGTTTATTTACAAACAAAGTAAGGAAACATTTAGAAAGACAAGTAATTCTCTTAGTTACACATGAGTAGTTAGAAAAGATAACTAGAATGCACACTTAATTACAGTACTGAAAGAATTATGAGAGAATGCAGCTATGTACAAAGAATATACTTCACCAAACTTGTCATTAGCCCTTTACACATCAGCTGGGAGCGCTCAGCGAGAGGAACTGATGACAGTCTAGGATACTTCATGCTTGGCCAAGCAGATCTACGCTCTGTCTTGTTCTGGATATTCTCTGTACTTATATGTTGCAGCCAGCTCTCACCCATGAGCTTCTCTCCAGCTCTCACCCATGAGCTTCTCTCCACCCCATCGGCAGGCTTTTGATTACCCCCCTTGGTGTTAGAAGCTCAAACTTACACAGTCAGACATGGTCAGACATCTGAGAATGCTCAAAGGACACATCCTCCATGGCCTAAGTGTTCTTTTGTTATCATTAATGGGTCTCTGTCAAGGGAGACACCCAAAAGCATCTCAAAGCTTTTACATTATAATTGATGAATTCTTATCCTGTCCAAGAGAATTGTTCAAAGGCCAAGGGAAGAATTCTGTCTCCCTCTCTGATCTCTTAACACTCCCCAGGCTAGATGTGCAAAAATCTCTCATCTCTGGAGCAAGTTGGCTCAGATAAAGTACAATATCCTTTGCTGATCCAAAAATCCATATAAATCTTTAATTAGTAATACATTCCACCCTTGGATCAACAAGGATATTGTACGTAAGCAATGGCTGAATCGCATTTGTAATTCATTTAGAAATACAATAATAACAACATGGGCTTAAACATAGTGGATAGCATTAAGGCAAACGCTGGAGGGGACAAGCCTCAGTGTAATTTGGGTGATATTTTCCCATTCCCCCCCCCCCCCCTCAGCATTACAATTGTCAAAGCCAAATGGCTTGTAGGTCTCAGCTATCTTTATCAGTTCCCCATGCAGTGGGGGACTCATTTCACCTGCACATTCAGAACTTTTTCCCACTGTACATCTGCCCCATAGACTCTAATAACTAAAATCTGGGGAACAGGTGACATAAGCAATTGGGCACATGATGTTCAGCAGAAAAAATCTGAGATACTAAAATTACAGTTACTTTCCAAGGAAACAATAACAATACATAAGAAAAAAAAAAATCATTCACAAAAGTCCACAAAAGTCCAATAGTCCTTTTCCTATTTTCAGATAATTTGGCCTGCTTCTCAGCAGTTTTTCAGGACTCCGTAGCGTCATTTTCACCTTTCTCTGAAGTTTAAACTTGGCCTCTCTCAACAGTTGAACCTCTCATTCTCGTAGGTGGACATCTTGGCCTTTCTTTCATTGCGACACATTGAAGTAGATAGGGACTTCCTCACACGTTTCTGCGGTGTGTAGTCCAGATCTCTCGGGATGGTCTGCTCCATCTGGACTCTGGTCAATTCCCTCCGCTAGACTCTCCGGCTTGCAGTTAGTGACATGGCTCCAGGCCTCATTCAGAAGAGCAGCGCCAATATTAAATGAAAAGACTAAAAAAAATTCTAGGTTAGACTTTACAATAAGACAAACTTAATTTCATCTATATTTACTAAGATCATATCCTACAGATAATAAATATTGCTTTTATAAACTTTCAGTGATCTATTAGTAACTATCTCGTATGGTGTCAATCTTATCTCGCAGTTTGATTAACTCCTTGTCTCTCTATCACTGGAAATTCATTTTGCTTGTAGGAAATATTCCATTTTGCCCTTGAATGACCTTTACATGTTTCAGATCAGACAAGCTGCACATACGTGTTCTGCAATTTTGACAAGTTTTAGAATTATACCCAATTGTGTGAGAATTTGTCATCAAATCATCCCCCTTTGCCTCTGCATGCCTGGCCAGGACATACAGAGGAAAAGTGAGGCACAAAGCATCCGGAAGTACCACATGGCCAGTGTGGGTTTTCCAAAGCTCATCAGGGTGCAAGGTGCACCTAGCCTGTCTCCAAATATCTATTTCTTCCAATTGTTGAGTATGACTTCCTGAATTGAAGCTTCTGGAGACGGCATAGTTGAATAAAGTGCTCATAATTTTTTTTTGTTTACATATTCATTAGACAGATACATCACTTCAAATTACCTTCATCAGTTTCTTGTCTATCACAGTTTCCCCTTTAATATTCCACTTCATCCCTCATAACACAACACTTTTTCATCACCTGCATCATTCCACCAACTACTTACATAGGTCCTTTTCCTGTTTCTTTTATACAACACTATTGTATCCTTATTTGGCAAGGCTGCTAAGAAAATCAAACAATTGTTAATAACTTAAATTTAGATTCTTCTCAATAAGATAACAGTATGAGTAAACAGTGTCCCTTTCCCATCAACTTAATTGGTCCAGTGCTAAGTAGACATATACTCATTCTAAAATAGGAACAATCTGGGTAAAATCCTTACAATATAAAATTATTATTTTGCAGCATTCTATAACATCAACCCCAATAGAAAGAAATATGGCTCATCTCTCACGTATAACTAGAATCTATCGTATACCCTGTCCTCAGTAAGAGTGCTGTTAGACTGATTTTAAAATTGCAGTGTTCACAAGGATTTGTATAAGCTACTCATTAATTATGGTGTCAAAAAGAGATCCTTTTGAGGTGAGAGATCCGAGAGGGTACAAGGCATTGGTGGCTAGGCCTCATCTTCAGGTCCTTCTTGGATTGCAAGGCATTCATGACTATCCTCGAGTTCTTCTCGGCCTATGCTCCCCCTGCCTATCTATGTCTCTTCAGAGGCATAAATATGCAAGGTTCCTGTTCTTCAGGCCTTGTGGGTCCTCAAGGAGTCTTAGAGCTTGGTAGCCCAGATCATCACACTGGAAGCAGCACATTTAGCCTAGGCTGTGGCCTCACCTTTCTGCCTCTCTCTCTCTCTTATTCTTTTTCTCAAACCTCCTGGATCATTGCTGACAAGCAAGATTTGGTTTTATCCAATCAACTCAAGTTCTCATTTTCTGGGAACTCAGTTCCATCTTTAATCTATATTTGTTCTATATAGCTTGAGAAAAGAGCAATTTCATATCAGCCTCTGTCTAAAATTTCATCAAACTTATTAATATTTTAATTGCTGTGTGTGTACTGGACCTCTGCGTAATGTATTATTACCACAAGTGTCATAAGTGCAAGTGTATAAACTACCAACTTAATATCTCACAATGCTGCAACATATATCTGTTTTATAT
Source organism: Ichthyophis bannanicus (assembly GCA_033557465.1). Classification (NCBI taxonomy): domain Eukaryota; kingdom Metazoa; phylum Chordata; class Amphibia; order Gymnophiona; family Ichthyophiidae; genus Ichthyophis; species Ichthyophis bannanicus. Next base: position 347,195,205 of record CM066039.1, on the reverse strand, counting down.
CTATTTTCTCAGGAACTGTACTGAAAATGAAATATAAACTTTTAGAACAAAGTACACTTTTTCTCTAAAATTCAAATACAGGAAAACAGGTGTCCCTCAGTCGTTAGCACAAAGCTTAAAGTAATTATCTTGAAGCTCACAGTTCAGGCTCAAGTGAGGTGAAACTTCTAAAAGGTGTTACTTTTAAATTAACATGTTATCTTCAACACAGCCAGTAGAACAAACCATTGTCTTTTGTCCTTCTGGCAGATGTGACTGAACAATTAACCTATAGTTATAGCTGTTTATGTTTAACTATGCCCCCTGGGGTGCTTGCCACAATTAAAAAAAAAATCCTCCTTTAACTTTTAGGTTTGCCTGGTAGCATATACAGTCAAAGACAAAGAACAGATGCATAACATATTAATGACAAAGATCACCCTCTCACCTACTCAGGATTCAATGCCCCACCGTCCTGTCAGGATTCTCAACCTCCACTTTGGAGGAAAAAAGTTTGCCTTGTTTATTTGAGCTAGTCACTTCAGCATACAGGGACTATAAAATCTACTGGAATAGCCAGTAATGAAAGAAAAATAGATTTTTACTACAAACATTTGAATACAGAACAAATCAAAGCTTACAAGTGCATTATACCTGATCTTGTATCAGTGGGTCAGAATTAATTCCCCGTCTCCTACGGTATTTATACTGAGCCACCCTCTCAGCAACTTGCTGATAAATGTCTATTTTATCTGTCCATGCAATCAAATCTAATTTGCTAGAATTTGTCTGATGCATCTTACAATATGCAGACAACAAAAGCAATCTCCTTCTCCCTAAGGTATGCAATTCTGTTCCTTTTTCAACAGGTATTTTTTGCAAGCATGTAAGGGAATTAACAGGTTCATCATCTTTTAAAACAGATTCCGAATTCTCACTTAGTCCTGACCCATAATAACACTCTCTAGCTAATATTTCATAAAAAGCCTGATACCCGCTATGAATATTTACAATATTCACAGTATTTACACTATTTCCTTTTTCTTTTCAACATTGTCCAAGCCTTTTTTCCGTACCCCACTCCTGGTACCAATTGTCTTACTTCAACAAAGGCTAACACCTTGTAATGAAGACGTGCAGTTTATTTACAAACAAAGTAAGGAAACATTTAGAAAGACAAGTAATTCTCTTAGTTACACATGAGTAGTTAGAAAAGATAACTAGAATGCACACTTAATTACAGTACTGAAAGAATTATGAGAGAATGCAGCTATGTACAAAGAATATACTTCACCAAACTTGTCATTAGCCCTTTACACATCAGCTGGGAGCGCTCAGCGAGAGGAACTGATGACAGTCTAGGATACTTCATGCTTGGCCAAGCAGATCTACGCTCTGTCTTGTTCTGGATATTCTCTGTACTTATATGTTGCAGCCAGCTCTCACCCATGAGCTTCTCTCCAGCTCTCACCCATGAGCTTCTCTCCACCCCATCGGCAGGCTTTTGATTACCCCCCTTGGTGTTAGAAGCTCAAACTTACACAGTCAGACATGGTCAGACATCTGAGAATGCTCAAAGGACACATCCTCCATGGCCTAAGTGTTCTTTTGTTATCATTAATGGGTCTCTGTCAAGGGAGACACCCAAAAGCATCTCAAAGCTTTTACATTATAATTGATGAATTCTTATCCTGTCCAAGAGAATTGTTCAAAGGCCAAGGGAAGAATTCTGTCTCCCTCTCTGATCTCTTAACACTCCCCAGGCTAGATGTGCAAAAATCTCTCATCTCTGGAGCAAGTTGGCTCAGATAAAGTACAATATCCTTTGCTGATCCAAAAATCCATATAAATCTTTAATTAGTAATACATTCCACCCTTGGATCAACAAGGATATTGTACGTAAGCAATGGCTGAATCGCATTTGTAATTCATTTAGAAATACAATAATAACAACATGGGCTTAAACATAGTGGATAGCATTAAGGCAAACGCTGGAGGGGACAAGCCTCAGTGTAATTTGGGTGATATTTTCCCATTCCCCCCCCCCCCCTCAGCATTACAATTGTCAAAGCCAAATGGCTTGTAGGTCTCAGCTATCTTTATCAGTTCCCCATGCAGTGGGGGACTCATTTCACCTGCACATTCAGAACTTTTTCCCACTGTACATCTGCCCCATAGACTCTAATAACTAAAATCTGGGGAACAGGTGACATAAGCAATTGGGCACATGATGTTCAGCAGAAAAAATCTGAGATACTAAAATTACAGTTACTTTCCAAGGAAACAATAACAATACATAAGAAAAAAAAAAAATCATTCACAAAAGTCCACAAAAGTCCAATAGTCCTTTTCCTATTTTCAGATAATTTGGCCTGCTTCTCAGCAGTTTTTCAGGACTCCGTAGCGTCATTTTCACCTTTCTCTGAAGTTTAAACTTGGCCTCTCTCAACAGTTGAACCTCTCATTCTCGTAGGTGGACATCTTGGCCTTTCTTTCATTGCGACACATTGAAGTAGATAGGGACTTCCTCACACGTTTCTGCGGTGTGTAGTCCAGATCTCTCGGGATGGTCTGCTCCATCTGGACTCTGGTCAATTCCCTCCGCTAGACTCTCCGGCTTGCAGTTAGTGACATGGCTCCAGGCCTCATTCAGAAGAGCAGCGCCAATATTAAATGAAAAGACTAAAAAAAATTCTAGGTTAGACTTTACAATAAGACAAACTTAATTTCATCTATATTTACTAAGATCATATCCTACAGATAATAAATATTGCTTTTATAAACTTTCAGTGATCTATTAGTAACTATCTCGTATGGTGTCAATCTTATCTCGCAGTTTGATTAACTCCTTGTCTCTCTATCACTGGAAATTCATTTTGCTTGTAGGAAATATTCCATTTTGCCCTTGAATGACCTTTACATGTTTCAGATCAGACAAGCTGCACATACGTGTTCTGCAATTTTGACAAGTTTTAGAATTATACCCAATTGTGTGAGAATTTGTCATCAAATCATCCCCCTTTGCCTCTGCATGCCTGGCCAGGACATACAGAGGAAAAGTGAGGCACAAAGCATCCGGAAGTACCACATGGCCAGTGTGGGTTTTCCAAAGCTCATCAGGGTGCAAGGTGCACCTAGCCTGTCTCCAAATATCTATTTCTTCCAATTGTTGAGTATGACTTCCTGAATTGAAGCTTCTGGAGACGGCATAGTTGAATAAAGTGCTCATAATTTTTTTTTGTTTACATATTCATTAGACAGATACATCACTTCAAATTACCTTCATCAGTTTCTTGTCTATCACAGTTTCCCCTTTAATATTCCACTTCATCCCTCATAACACAACACTTTTTCATCACCTGCATCATTCCACCAACTACTTACATAGGTCCTTTTCCTGTTTCTTTTATACAACACTATTGTATCCTTATTTGGCAAGGCTGCTAAGAAAATCAAACAATTGTTAATAACTTAAATTTAGATTCTTCTCAATAAGATAACAGTATGAGTAAACAGTGTCCCTTTCCCATCAACTTAATTGGTCCAGTGCTAAGTAGACATATACTCATTCTAAAATAGGAACAATCTGGGTAAAATCCTTACAATATAAAATTATTATTTTGCAGCATTCTATAACATCAACCCCAATAGAAAGAAATATGGCTCATCTCTCACGTATAACTAGAATCTATCGTATACCCTGTCCTCAGTAAGAGTGCTGTTAGACTGATTTTAAAATTGCAGTGTTCACAAGGATTTGTATAAGCTACTCATTAATTATGGTGTCAAAAAGAGATCCTTTTGAGGTGAGAGATCCGAGAGGGTACAAGGCATTGGTGGCTAGGCCTCATCTTCAGGTCCTTCTTGGATTGCAAGGCATTCATGACTATCCTCGAGTTCTTCTCGGCCTATGCTCCCCCTGCCTATCTATGTCTCTTCAGAGGCATAAATATGCAAGGTTCCTGTTCTTCAGGCCTTGTGGGTCCTCAAGGAGTCTTAGAGCTTGGTAGCCCAGATCATCACACTGGAAGCAGCACATTTAGCCTAGGCTGTGGCCTCACCTTTCTGCCTCTCTCTCTCCCTCTTATTCTCTTTGTCAAGCCTCCTGGATCATTGCTGACAAGCAAGATTTGGTTTTATCCAATCAACTCAAGTTCTCATTTTCTGGGAACTCAGTTCCATCTTTAATCTATATTTGTTCTATATAGCTTGAGAAAAGAGCAATTTCATATCAGCCTCTGTCTAAAATTTCATCAAACTTATTAATATTTTAATTGCTGTGTGTGTACTGGACCTCTGCGTAATGTATTATTACCACAAGTGTCATAAGTGCAAGTGTATAAACTACCAACTTAATATCTCACAATGCTGCAACATATATCTGTTTTATATCTATTTTCTCAGGAACTGTACTGAAAATGAAATATAAACTTTTAGAACAATTTACACTTTTTCTCTAATTTTCATATACAGGTAAACAGGTGTCCCTCAGTCGTTAGCACAAAGCTTAAAGTAATTATCTTGAAGCTCACAGTTCAGGCTCAAGTGAGGTGAAACTTCTAAAAGGTGTTACTTTTAAATTAACATGTTATCTTCAACACAGCCAGTAGAACAAACCATTGTCTTTTGTCCTTCTGGCAGATGTGACTGAACAATTAACCTATAGTTATAGCTGTTTATGTTTAACTATGCCCCCTGGGGTGCTTGCCACAATTAAAAAAAAAATCCTCCTTTAACTTTTAGGTTTGCCTGGTAGCATATACAGTCAAAGACAAAGAACAGATGCATAACATATTAATGACAAAGATCACCCTCTCACCTACTCAGGATTCAATGCCCCACCGTCCTGTCAGGATTCTCAACCTCCACTTTGGAGGAAAAAAGTTTGCCTTGTTTATTTGAGCTAGTCACTTCAGCATACAGGGACTATAAAATCTACTGGAATAGCCAGTAATGAAAGAAAAATAGATTTTTACTACAAACATTTGAATACAGAACAAATCAAAGCTTACAAGTGCATTATACCTGATCTTGTATCAGTGGGTCAGAATTAATTCCCCGTCTCCTACGGTATTTATACTGAGCCACCCTCTCAGCAACTTGCTGATAAATGTCTATTTTATCTGTCCATGCAATCAAATCTAATTTGCTAGAATTTGTCTGATGCATCTTACAATATGCAGACAACAAAAGCAATCTCCTTCTCCCTAAGGTATGCAATTCTGTTCCTTTTTCAACTGGTATTTTTGCAAGCATGTAAGGGAATTAACAGGTTCATCATCTTTTAAAACAGATTCCGAATTCTCACTTAGTCCTGACCCATAATAACACTCTCTAGCTAATATTTCATAAAAAGCCTGATACCCGCTATGAATATTTACAATATTCACAGTATTTACACTATTTCCTTTTCTTTTCAACATTGTCCAAGCCTTTTTTCCGTACCCCACTCCTGGTACCAATTGTCTTACTTCAACAAAGGCTAACACCTTGTAATGAAGACGTGCAGTTTATTTACAAACAAAGTAAGGAAACATTTAGAAAGACAAGTAATTCTCTTAGTTACACATGAGTAGTTAGAAAAGATAACTAGAATGCACACTTAATTACAGTACTGAAAGAATTATGAGAGAATGCAGCTATGTACAAAGAATATACTTCACCAAACTTGTCATTAGCCCTTTACACATCAGCTGGGAGCGCTCAGCGAGAGGAACTGATGACAGTCTAGGATACTTCATGCTTGGCCAAGCAGATCTACGCTCTGTCTTGTTCTGGATATTCTCTGTACTTATATGTTGCAGCCAGCTCTCACCCATGAGCTTCTCTCCAGCTCTCACCCATGAGCTTCTCTCCACCCCATCGGCAGGCTTTTGATTACCCCCCTTGGTGTTAGAAGCTCAAACTTACACAGTCAGACATGGTCAGACATCTGAGAATGCTCAAAGGACACATCCTCCATGGCCTAAGTGTTCTTTTGTTATCATTAATGGGTCTCTGTCAAGGGAGACACCCAAAAGCATCTCAAAGCTTTTACATTATAATTGATGAATTCTTATCCTGTCCAAGAGAATTGTTCAAAGGCCAAGGGAAGAATTCTGTCTCCCTCTCTGATCTCTTAACACTCCCCAGGCTAGATGTGCAAAAATCTCTCATCTCTGGAGCAAGTTGGCTCAGATAAAGTACAATATCCTTTGCTGATCCAAAAATCCATATAAATCTTTAATTAGTAATACACATGCGTGTTGCTTTGCACAAATTTTTTAAAAAATTGCAGATTATTCATTATTTTTCTACTCGACCAGCATGTTCTGATGTATCGATAATGAAGAACCCTTCTCGATGGCAACCATCGGGATCTACAGATGCGGCAATTTCCACTTTTCAGGAACTGGTTTTGACAGCACTCTCTGAAGCAGAAAAGAATGGTTTTCCCGCTTATACTAATATCACCCCGACACAGCGGTTAGCCTTGAAACAGCTTTCCACCTCGAATTTGATTATTCGTGGGGCGGACAAAGGTGGGGCTACAGTGGTTTGGTCTCGAGCTCAGTATGAAACTGAGATGTATAAACATCTGGATGACTGCCAGTATTATATAGCAATATCTGACCCCACGGAAATGCTGACCGCTCGTATTTCAGAATTGGTGAACCGTGCTTTTCTTCGAAACTGGGTGACTCATTCTGAGTTAGAATTTTTGATCAAACGTCATCTTAAAATACTTACCTTTTATTTAGTACCGAAAATTCATAAATCGCTTCTGGATCCTCCGGGCCGCCCGATAGTGTCTTGCCGTGATTCACTTTTGGAGCCCCTTTCCCAATTTTGTGATCGATTTTTACAGCCAGCGGCGGCCACAGTATCATCTTATGTACGTGATACGGGGGACTTCTTACGGCATTTAATTCAATGCACTGATATGTCCCTTTACACCTACATGATAATTTTAGATGTGCAATCCTTGTACACTAACATTGATCAACATGAAGCTTTGACAGTTCTACAGTGCTTTCCTATGGAATTATCTGCACGTATCCCAAAAGGTTTTTTGTTGGACTTGCTGGATTTGGTGCTGAACAATAATTATTTCATCTATCAAAAAAATTTTTATCTCCAGATTTTCGGCATAGCCATGGGGGCGACGGTGACGCCGTCTGTAGCTACCATATATATGGCATGGTATGAGGAGACATTTATTTATTCGCATCCACTCTTTAAGCATGTTCCCTTCTGGCATAGATTTCTGGACGATATTTTCTTTTTATGGTCGGGTTCGCGACCCGAATTGGATTCATTTATTGATAATTTGAACACATTTAAGGCTAACATCCAGTTTACAGCTCAAATTGAGACCCAGTCGATCCAATTCCTAGATATTACAGTGAAGCGGTCTTCTTCTGGTTTTGTTACTTCCTTATTCAGAAAACCGGTTCAACGAAACACCCTATTGCGATATAACAGTTTTCATCCACCTGCCCTAAAGAGGGGTTTACCTTTTGGCCAATTTTTGCGGGTGCGCCGCAATTGTACTAATTTGAGGGACTTCAAGGAACACGCTAAGGATCTTAGCCAATGCTTATTGTCACGGGGCTACCCATGTAGATTGATTTTGCGGGCATATAAATGGGCTTCTCATTGCCATAGAGAATGGCTATTTTGCACTGGGACTTCTGAGACTTCTCAAGATAAGATCATGGGGATTTTTCCCTATATGAAAGGTTCCTCTATAGTTATGAAAACTTTACATCGATTTTGGCCTATTCTCAGTTTACATGCCTGCTTTTGGGGCCAGCTCCACATAGCATATTCCTGTCGAGCTAATCTAAGGGATCGCTTAGTGCATACCACTGCCGAAATTGACAGTCCCCCTACATCTCATCCCTCTCCGGGTCATTATCCTTGTGGGTCATGCGCGTATTGTTGCAATACTATTGCTGGCATGACGTGGATTGACGGCCATACATCTATTGTTTACCGTTCGCGTTGGCAGACGGATTGCGCAACTAGTTTTGTTGTGTACCTGATTGTGTGTCCTTGTTCTCTCTACTATGTTGGCCGCACCTCACTCCCCTTTAAAGTACGTCTGGCCAAACATGCATCCAGATTGCGTACAAAGACTCTTACAGCCCCCATGGTAGAGCATTGTGTACAGCTCGCTCATAGTTTTCAAGATCTTAATTGGCGAATTTTAGATTTTACACCTGCTCATCCACGTGGGGGAAATCGTTTGCAGACACTTCAGAACTTGGAGCAGAGGTGGATTTTCCGCCTGGACTCAGTCAGTCCAAAAGGGATGAATATGCAAATTGATTGGCATACAGTCTACTAACTGATTATATTTCCGTCAATCTTTGGTTTTAGGGGGCGGAGCTTGAAGATATGATCCCTCCCCACTTTAACCCATGATTGGTCTCTTTAACAACAGCTGATGTGATTGACATATGGCAATTCAGCGGAAACATTCGAGGCCGGCTCTTTTTAAAAAGCCGGTTTTTTACCCTTCCGGGTTTCACAGGGCTGATGTTACATCGTGTGGCAGTTTTTGGCCTGAAGCAGGGGATTAAATGTTTTCAATACCCCGAAACGTGTCACGTCGTCTTCCCGCTATCTCAACCTACAGCCTTTCTGATATTGACTCAGCTAAGTAACGCATTCTAGTGCTTTTCTATAACATTTAAGATTCACATCTTACCTAATAAAATGGACGGGCCACAACGGCACAAGGAGTGCTTCCTTCTGCTTGGTTGACCTCTCCGACAAAAATTTAATCAATTGTTGCAAGTTCTTTTTGAAACACTGGCTTTTTGTTACCCAGGTTCTTTATTGTTTGAAGCAATATTGAGAGGCTGGCCCCCTAGATATATGCATGTGTGTCCCATGACACCTCACGTCCCCTCACCTACGTCAGATGGCCACTGTGCAGATCACACATTGGCAGATCAGACTGCGACACAGGCATATGTGAGATCGGTGAGTCATGACCCATCATCAGGACCCATTACATGCATGAGAATGGCTCATGGGACGCACAGATCTGACCATGGTCATGTGTTGCAATTTGTGCCATGCATGAGTGTTTCCAATCCTCACCCTTCCCAAAACCACAAAATATATTTTTTAGTATTCTTTTTGTCGGATGGAGCCAGGGGAAGTCAGAACTACACTCTAAACACTCCAGATGGCAACATCCATTTTATTTAAGATTCAATATAAATGTCTTAAAAAGGATGTTACCAGGATAGGGTCTTAAAAAGACTTAGCTTAAATTCAAATAGATACTCCTTCAAATCGCAGCACAACACAGTCTCCAACAAGCATGGCACGATGTGCACGTTTCGGGAACAACTCCCTGTGTCAAGTGCATTCCTCTTCAGTCTGTGCTAACCGCCAAACTCGGTTTATTTTCAGAAGGGATCTCATTATTGGCTACAAGCAGCCATCACTCACAACGACAATCCAATCCGACGGTAGGGGCGCCCCACAGAATCATGGGAACTCCACCACGTCAGATATTTTAACCTGTAAATGCACACACAACCATATCACCAGGGTGACTGGGAACCCACTTTGATGGACAAACAATATATATAAATATCTATGCTGCAAACACACATTGCAATGATGTGTCTGACCTTTTTAAACACAAGTTGTTTATTATGCATTTCTCTGGTTGTTGCCACACTTAGGTCTCAAACCCATCACCACTGGCTCTTAGGGCATTGTATTAACCAGTGTGCTATGCTGTTTCACATAGCAATGGCTTGTGAAACAGTTACACCAGGAGGTATGTTTACTAAACAGTCTTAATGTGCACCCAGCAATAATGTGCAGGATGCCATAAGAGTGGGTGTTCCGGTCTAAAATGTAGCAATCGCGCAATAAGATGCGTGGCGCACATTATCACACGACAGAGGGAGGCGTGCCACTTTAACACACGTTAGTCTTAAGTAGGTGCGCTGACGTGCAAGCAGAGCAGCAGAAGTGCAGCACATTGGTTGATACACTGACTGATAGTACAGGGGTCATGGGTTCAAATGCCCAGTGTGCCTAATGAATAAGGCTGGCTGAGGCGTTACCCTTTACGTTTATGTAGTGCTTTTTGAGGCATTTTATTTTTATTTTAATTAGTGCTGCCAGCAAACACACCCTCACAGTGCCGTAACCTAAGGTGCCGCATAAGGCGCCCTATAAGGCACTCCAGAGGGCACATTATAAAGTGCACTGTCCGCCAAGGCACCCTATATTGTCCCCTATAGAACGCCTTACAAGGCACTTTATAGGGCGCCTTATAAGGCACTTTATGGGGCACCTTAAGGTTACATCACTGTGAGAGTGTTTTTGCTGGCAGCACTAATTTACATTAAAAATAGCCAATGCCTCAGACAGCCCTATCAAATAACCCCATTGTGGGATCAAACCCATGGCCTCTGGCTCCACAGGCAGTGAAGTAACCAGCGGGCTACAGCTCTATAGCTACTAACAAACCCCTGGCTGGCTACAGAAGGACTGCAGGTCACCACACAAACATTCTGCTGTGGTTACCAGGATAGGGTCAACCCACCCGTACCCATGATGCACAGCACATGCAAATCAGCAGTCTACAGATGATCACAAGATGGGGTATATACCCCACAGCACCTCATCCTGGTAGGGGGAACTGACCGAGTGCACCCCCACAGCATCTCTGCCTAGTAGGGGGTGCTGACGGTGTGTTAGTGGCACAGTGTAGCTACAGACCGTCACATTGTGTGGGTACTGTGCTCACCCTGAGGGTGAGGTGGGGCGGCCAGCACCAGGTCCGCACCACCTTTCATGGCAGGAATAGGCAATGTTGTAGGTACCCATCAGTGCCAGTGTGTATGATAGGTTGTTCCAGCAGACACACCTAGGATACATTAGTGTCCATCTGTAGTTGTCAATCAGGTCTAGCCCTTATAGGCTATGATGCACCCAGAATAGTGCATATTCTGTGTTGGTAACATGATGTAAGTGAAGGGGGGCGTATGGACCCATAGGCAGATAATGTACCACCACCCAACCCACCCTCCGTGGCTCAGGGTGGGAGACAGGATCCCCCACCAACAGATCCACAATCTACCTCCCTGCAATGGTGGCAGTAGAGGGGGGACCATCAACCCCAGTCCTGCTGGGGAACAGACACCCTACAGGGCAGCCAATGCAGAGCTGTACACATCCATAAGGCAATGGCAGACAGACAGTAGGCCTGGAAATGGTCAGCTGCCCCACACCACCATCTGACATTCTCCAGCAGCAAGCACAGTGAGTCTCCAGCCACTGCACCCTGCAAGGTGTTCCAGCCATACACATATAACTGCAGACAATCTGCTAGCTAGTCCATAGTGCATGTTCCTGGAGGAGATGTGTGCACCCAAAACTGGGATGTGATTACACCCACCAAGCACATAAGTCAGTGATTAGGCCCCAGAAAAGAGAACCCATACATTTCACCTGAGAAAAATACAATATAACACTATGGGGTAACCTAGCCATGCCGTGGTCACTGCTCAGTCAGGGTGAGAGTGACCTCCCAGCAGGACATGCTGTGGCCACCCTGTCCATGCAGGTTGTGGCCGGGCACTACAATGTCTGAGCCATTGCCCTATGCAGATGCATCCTGGCCAGGCCACCCTGTCCGGGTGCTACCTTGCTCCTCATTATGCACATTGGCAGGCTGACACTGGCAACAGTGCAAGCAGTGTGGGCTGAGGAAGGTGTTGGCAGCCACCACACATTGGGTAGACAGACACACACTCCCACACCTATGCTAGCATTGTGCAACTATAGAGGCTTTTGGCAGCCCTGTCCACCGCACCAGTCCTGGGCACAGTGCAGGCATGGCTATGGTACGTAATACTGTTGGGGTCACTCCCCAGGGTGGTAAACACTGTCAGACACCAGACCTGAAACACACTTCACAGACATCAGAGAGTTTGCTATGATACAGCTCAATGAGCAGATTGTGCTTAACCTAGGGATTGCTATCTGCCAGTAATCATAGCAATCTTTTGATATATGTGTACCGTATTCCCAGGTTTAGGGTGGTAGTGCTATGGTATGCAAGTGCTAGTATTGGGAGATGGTGCTGCACGCAGGGCCCAACATCCTGCCTCTCCATGAGGCTTTGGATAATGGCGCCTGTGGGTGCGGGTGTTTCTGCTCCTGTTGGCCGCTGCTCTAGGGCAGAGGTTCCCAACTCCAGTCCTGGTGGGCCAAACACTGTTCGGGTTTTCATGCGGTCCCTAATGAATATGCATGAGATATATCTGCATACCATGGGGGCAGCGCATAGAAATGCAGCACAGGCATCTTTATTAGAGACAGCATGATGCCTGAATTGTGTTTGGCCCTCCAGGACTGCATTTGGGAAACTCTGCTCGAGGTACTGCACATGTATATGGTGTCTGTGCTCTGTAGGGTAAACTATAGGCATTTCTGGCCTGTTTATGTTATCTGCAATAAAGGTTCCCTCTTTATTACCACGGTTTAGGACTGGGTTGGCAGGAGCCACAGCTGGGACTTGAACCTGTGACCTTCTGCTCCTGAACATGCTGCCTGTGTGTACTGCACCACACTGTTGCCACAGGGACAGTTCATTCCCTGGGGATACCATGACTGTTTGTCAGACAGAGCCTGTCTGTTGCAGTGCACGGCACCCACCTAAACAGGGCTAGGCCATGGTCTGCTGTGGCCAGATGCTACTGCCCCCTCCACCACCAGTACCCCTCTGTCACCATGCTGACATGCCCTTATGCTGGTGGTGCGCAGTCTCAGGCCATCCAGTGTGCCGGTAGGCGGCTGCCTAAGGTGTGGGTTCTGGGGTAGGGGTGCCTGCACGCTTCCCCCCAGCACCACCTGCCAATGCTCTGTGCCCTTGGGGGTACCTGCTGGGTACTATCCCCTGTGACACTGTGGGAAACACACTCATGCCCATGTTGGGCCCTCATCAGTTGCTGTCTGGCTGCTCTACTTCTTTCAGCATTCCTATGGGCCACCTAAGCATCACCCTAGTCCACACTGTGGCCCAGCTGCACCACAGCATGTGCCGCCTGCAGCCCTCTGTATCCCCTTTTCCAGAATCTGTCCAGTTGCCCGTTCCGACATGCCCATCCTGCTGTTGCGGAACATGTGCATGCCATAGGAAACCTGTCCAATAACAAGGGGAAACCCTGATCAGCGCTATTTCACTGTGGGATCATTCATCTTGTATGGGGACAGAGCATAGACCCTTCCAAAATTAATATATTTTTTTTGGAGCTTTCTCGGTAGTGTTTTTTGCTGTTTCCCATTAATATCACTATTGGCCAGCTTGGTTATGGGTTTTTTTCCATTTTGTTCAGGTCATTTTCAATGTTTATTTGCCCTTTTGTTCCGTGCACATGTATCACAGTTATCACTTTTTGTAGGTTTCCCTGGCTTTGCTGTATATTGCTGGCGGAAATGGTTTCTCTTCCCTTTAAATCTGCTCTAACGCCAGGGTTTCACTGTCGTTAGTCTTCAGCCCCGGAATCCACAGCGTTAGTGTGCAGGGAGCCTCTCCCCTCCCACTCTCCGCCCATTGACCCTCTCTCTCCGCCCCTGGGGAGCCTTCCTCCGCCCCCCCCCCCCCAGGAGCCTTTCTCCACCCTCAGCGCTCGTTATCGCCCGATAATGTCGCAGCAGCGCAAATAGCGCCGTTTAGTAAACATACCCCCTATGATAAGATTATACCCCTGTTTAAGAAAGAGGTCAAAGATCAGAAGTTAGAGAAGCTTCAAAGGGATGAAGATGATTCTAGGCAGGGATACGATGACTCCTGGTGTAGGAAGAATCAGGATAAAAGAAAATGGTCCAGGCGTAGATCTAATTTCTTTGGCAAGAAGGATGCGCATGCAGGAGAATCTAGAATACAGATATGCAAGCTGAGCAAAGAAAAGGGTAGAGATCAGGGTTTGATTGTGAATATGGAGAATTTGTAGATGCCTCAGCAACCCTTTCCCCCTCCCCCCCCCCCCCCCACAGAAGAATAATCCCCTGGACTCTTCCACTAGGTTTTTCAATATAGACAGACTTTGGAAGGGTAGTGAATGGTTAGAGCACTGGCTTGGGAACCAGGAGACCAGGGTTTGATTCCCACTTGAACTCCTTATGGCCTTGGGCAAGTCACTTAACCCTTCATTGCCTCAGAAAAATCCAAGTTATCAATGTCCCTGTTTAATGCTCACTACCAAGTTTAAGTTACAATGTAAACTGCTTTGACCAACATGATAAAGCGGTATAAAAAACCTATTAGCTATATAAATAGAGATCACACCTGCACGTCTTCAGGCTTAGGAGTTTTATGGGGCAGATTTTCAGACCAGAGGTCGGGGGGAGAGGTATCAGAGGAGGGATGGGACAGATCAAACAGGATACCACAATATCAGGAATAAATAATGCAGCTGTGAAAATCTCCAAATATCAACTAAGTGAAATTGAGTTTGCTGTGCTTAATAAAGGCCTTTCCTTTGTACCAACAAAGATTTATGATCCATTTGAGACACAAATTGATCTGTTCACATTTTTCAGAATATTAAGAATTAGACATGTCTTTTCAATGGTAGGTGACCAACAAACTGATCCCTCCATTGTATTTAAGTCCACTTGGTTCCCTCTACCACAACAGATCCCTTGATGGAGTCTTACGAGAAAGTAGTTTCCAAACATGTTAGGGAATTGCAGTCCAAGCCTAAATGGGCTTTTTACAACTCAACGTGTATAGAAAACAGGCAATCCATTCATTACCATCAAACTCACAAAACCAGCAGATGGGGCCCTTGCATTTAACAGGTTTTTTTATACAGCTTTATCATTTCAGTCAAAGCAGGTTATATTGTAACTTAAACTTGGTAATCTAACCTTAAACAGGGACATTGATAACTTGGATTCTTCTGAGGCAACGGAGGGTTAAGTGACTTGCAAAGGCCACAAGGAGTGCTAGTGGGAATGAAACCCTGGTCTCTTGGTTCCTAAGCCAGTGCTTTAATGATTAGACTACGCCTAATGCTATCCTGTTGTTCGATCTGTTGGATACGGACCTTTACATTGGGGAAATCACTAAATTAAGAGAACCTTTTTATAAACGTTAGATGGAGACCCCACTGTGCACCTAGATAACCGTGGATTTTCCAATTATTCCGGCAATATACATTTTACCAAAAATTCATTAGTAATTGGAGTCCCCTCCAGGGCCTCCTATATCATTGGCCATTGGTTCCCTGTTCGATCCTATATCACAATTTCTTGATATTGTACTTCACCCCTTTGTATCTTCAGCTCCGTTGTATGTTTGAGACGCATCACACATTATGTTGTGTATTAATTGATCACCAGCGATTGAAGGAATATTTGGACACCACCGCTCATTGAGATAAGTGTTTTCTGGTCATGAATATATTTATTAAAAGGGCTTTACAAACATCCAAGCAGAGCGCTCTTTTCTGCTCTCTTCCTGTTTGTTTGACCTGACAATTGCATACTTTGTTTAATTTGTTTACTAACAGTAGTGCAATGCTATATTTCAGATGACCCCTTTTCTTCACTGTTTATATAGTAATGGTCATTTGGGCATTTGGAGGTATATATTTATGGTATGACAAATTTTTATGTGGCACAATTTCAAAATAGGTTTTTGAATCAGCATCCTCTTTTAGAGAATATAGAGCTATGGAAACAAAATATTGATGATATCTTGATGATTTGGGACAGAGATGAGCTGACAATGGAGAAGCTTAACATTTGGATCAATGATTTTGATCCAAATTTTACGCTTTCATGTTATGTTCGACTAAGTCTATGCCATATCTTGACCTTTTGGTTATTAAGGGCCCTGAAGCTTTTTACACAAATTTATACAGGAAACCCACTGACAGAAACCAACTTTTACCTTACCAAATTTTCATGATCAGTCCTTTAAAGCCAACCTCCCCACTGGTCAATTTTTGAGAGCGCGGCGGGTGTGTACCAGAAATTAAGACTTCAAGAAACAAGTATGTATTATGAAACAGAGGTTCCGAACAAGAGGATGCCCAGATCGATTCATTGATCGTGCATATCATAGAGCAAAGACGTCACAACGCATGAAGCTCCTGGGGAAAACCTCTCGACCTGTGGATGTAAGAATATGTCCCCTTACTTTTTTGCAACTCTCTAAAAGTATTACGAAGATTATATAGGAGGAATATCACATCATTTAAACCCTATCCAGTTTCTCAGACGGAAATGCACAGTAGCCCATAAAAGGAATATTAAATCTTAGAAATCTATTGGTCCCCTCAGCTTTCATGGAACAACCACTTCCTTCTAGATATAAGGGATATTAACAGTGTGGCCGATGTTTAGTTTGTGATTACGCCATGTCTGTGAAGATCTTTGTTCACCCCACCAAGGAACAATTCCACTTAAAAGATTTCTCCAGTTGTGAGTCAGAGAACATCATTTATGTGATCCAGTGCCCGTGCCACACAGTATTCGCACACGTATTATTGAACATAGGAGCTATTTAAGAAGATACTTGACTGATAAACCATTGGTCCAATACTGGTTGGAGAAGCAACACAAAATTTCAGATCTGAGATTCTTTGTTGTTAAAAAAGTAAAATCAAATTGGAGGGGAGGAGATTTTAACCATGCCTCGAAGGGATGGCCAGGAGGGGGAGACCTCTGTTGGTGCTTTAACAAGTCCTCCTGTCCTTTCCCAGACTGTAAGTTTAGACATGCCTGTTCCCTCTGCGGGGGCAAACATGCAACCACTAAGTGCAGTCGAAAGGGGGTGGCGGGAGCTCCATAGGGGCTTAAGTGAGGAGTCGAGTCGTGTATTGGCTCCTACTCCAATAAGTGTTGAAGCTTTGCATCCTTGGTTGCTTTGTTTTGGGGGGAGCCGGAAGGGTAAGGCTTGGAGGGTGATCTTGTTAGGTTTCTTACAGGGTTTCCGTATTCCATTTCAAGATGCGGTGGCGGATGCAGTGGCCAAGAATTCCAGCTCATCAAGGCTTTTGGTTGACATTGTCCATAAGAAAATCAAGGCGGAATGTGCTTTGGGCAGAATAGCCAGTCCTTTTGCTGAACCCAGGGCCGGATTTACCTATACGCCATGTATGCCATGGCGTAGGGCCCACAGCTGGCAAGGGCCCACAAAAAGCTGCCGCGGCAGCATGGACGGTCCCGCAGGGCCCCCTCTGCCCTGCCGAATCCCCGGCTGAGCCCCTCCGTGCCGGCTTTGAGAGGCGCGAAGGGAGAGTGTCTCCCTCACGTCTCTGTTAAGCCCGCAGGGGCTGATGGGAAATTTCCCATCAGCCCCTTCGGGCTTAACAGACATGCGAGGGAGACACTCTCCCTTCGCGCCTCTCAAAGCCGTCGCGGAGGGAGGGATTCGGCAGGGCAGAGGGGGCCCCGCGGGACCTTGTTAGCAGCCAGCGGTTTTGCTTTTTTAAAATTTCATTTTACTTGAGCCGATGGGGGGGGGGGGGGGGGTAGGACTGGAAATGGGCTGGGGGGGGGTTAAGACTGGAGGGGGGCGGATGGGGTTAGGACTGGTAATGGGCTGTGGGCTGTTGGGGGGCTTAGAACTGGTAATGGGCTTTTGGGGGGGTTAAGACTGATTATGGGCTGTGGGCTGTTGGGGGGGGTTAGAACTGGTAATGGGCAATGAGGGGGGTTAAGACTGATAATGGGCTGTGGGCTGATGGGGGCTGTCTAGTAATGGGCTATGGGGGGGCTAGGACTGGAAATGGGCTGGGGGGGTTAAGACTGGAGGTGGGCTGATGGTGTTAGGACTGGTAATGGGCTGTGGGCTGTTGGGGGGGGTTAGAACTGGTAATGGGGGGGGGTTAAGACTGGTAATGGGCTGTGGGCTGATGGGGGCTGTCTGGTAATGGGCTATGGGGGGGCTAGGACTGGAAATGGGCTGGGGGGGTTAAGACTGGAGGTGGGCTGATGGAGTTAGGACTGGTAATGGGCTGTGGGTTGTTGGGGGGGGTTAGAACTGGTAATGGGCAATGGGGGGGTTAAGACTGATAATGGGCTGTGGGCTGTTGGGGGGGGGGGGTTAGAACTGGTAATGGGCTATGGGGGGGGGTTAAGACTGATAATGGGCTGTGGGCTGATGGGGGCTGTCTGGTAATGGGCTAAGGGGGGCTAGGACGGGAAATGGGCTGGGGGGGTTAAGACTGGAGGTGGGCTAATGGGGTTAGGACTGGAAGTGGGCTGATGGGGGGTTAGGACTGGTAATGGGTTATAGGGGGGGCTTAAACTGAAAATGGGCTGATGGGGGGTTAGGACTGGAAGTGGGTTGATGGGGGGGCTAGGACTGGTATTGGGTTGGGGGGTTGCTAGGACTGGAAATGGGCTGATGGGTGGCTAGGACTGGAAATGGGCTGATGCAGGGACTAGAAGGGAATGGATGCTGGGTGAGGCTGGAACTAGAAGGGAGTTGATGTTCGGGGAGGATTAGAATGGGATGGGGCTGGAAGAGTAAAATGGAGAAGGAAAAAATATTTTGTGTGGGAGGGATAAAAAATCTACAATTAGCCGGGTATTGGGAGAGTAAGTGGGGATTGAGGATGGAGGGGTAAAATTTGAGTGGATGAAATAGGAATGAGGAAAGAGCAAAAGGAGAAAGATTAGTATGTTAAAGCAGATGTAGAGAGAGAATGGAAAAAAACTAGAAGAGAGAAGAAAGGACAAATGGACAGCAGACGATGGAGAATTAGCAGAAGACACGAAGAAACCAGAAGAAAGTGGCTGGAGCAATTGCAGCTGAAAAAAAAATGCACAAAAGGTAGAAAAATATCTCTTTATTTTGAATTTATTAATTGGAATATGTCAGCTCTGGTAAATGTGCATCATTAACGTCTGCGCTTTGTTTAGTACAAGAGCAAATTAATGTATAGTTTTATTTCTACAGTGTTGTACATTCCAAGTTTGGCTTTTGGGATTCCCAGTTTAATTATTGTCTTCCTGTTTCTAAATTGTGATTACTTGTTTGGTGATGGTCTATGTTCTGCATGTGTAACTGAGCTGAGGTGTTCTGTTTATATAATTCCTATTTGACATTGCCACTTGTTCTCTTTCCACAGTAGGTCATGTATTGTTGTTCTCTGAAATGTATTGGTTTAATATTTGCAGGGTTGCCTTTTGATTGGTAGAGTATGGTGCTTTTGTGAGTCCTGGTAGTGCTGTTAGGATACGGCGGGTTTGCTATGGGTTCTAAATGGGCAGTGTTTGTAGTAGTTCCTAATGTGTCTGGCAGTTGGCACTGGATTATAGTAATGTAGAAATCTTTTAGTCTTTCTTTATCCATACACTCATTAAGAGGCACGTTTACTAAAAGTTAGTATATGGTAACATTATGCAAATATTTATGCAAATGAGGCCCCGCACCCCCCTTGGGCCGCCCCTGCTGGGGGCCCACAATTTTTGTTGGCGTAGGGCCTCACTCAAGGTAAATCCGGCCCTGGCTGAACCCCAATTTTCTCCTTTTGTTTTATCTCTGTTGGGAGTGATCCCTAAAAAGGAACCGGGTCAATTTAGGTTAATACATAATTTGTCATTCCCGCCTGAAAATTCAGTTAATGATCATATTCCTCATGAGTTGTGCACGGTGTATGTTATGCTTCTTTTGACACTGCAGTCGCTTTGGTGCGTCAGTGTGGGACTGGGGCGCTGATGGCAAAGGTCGATATTGAATCTGCTTTAAGATTGTTGCCAGTCCACCCGTCGGCATTCCCGTTATTGGGTTTCCAGTTTGGTTCTCAGTTTTATTTTGATAAGTGTATGCCAATGGGTTCTGCTCTCTCTTGTGCTTATTTTGAGGCCTTTAGTACTTTTTTACTTTGGGTCTTGGGGCAGCGGATGGGGTTCTCCACCACCAAATCCCACATCACACTGTTGTAGCCCCACCCTTTAGCACAACAGTACACCCAGTATATTGAACGTGTATATAGTTTCTAATACTGCAAATAGATGCCATTGTGTATATAGTTGCCAATGTGTATATAGCTTTAAGAACATAAGATATGCCATACTGGGTCAGACCAAGGTCCATCAAGCCCAGTATCCTGTTTCCAACAGTGGCCAATCTAGGTCATACGTACCTAGCAGTATCCCCAAAAGACACAGGTTCCACAATGCTTGTATTGGGTCAAGCATTGATATCCTGGATCCCTTTTTAATAATGGTTTATGGACCTTTCCTCCAGGAACTTGTCCAAACCTTTTTTAAACCCAGCTACACTAACAGCTCTTGCTACATCCTCCGGTAACAAATTCCAGAGTTTGATTACATGTTGAGTGAAAAAATATTTTCTAATATTCAGATAGATGCCAATCATCCCCGGTCAAGGTGTACATCTGCGATCTGAATGAACAACCTGTATATAGTTAGACAACCTGTAAATAGCTGCCAGCCGATCTGGTCACCTGCGACCGGATCGCTCAGCCTGTGCATATAGTTACCCTTGTTAATCCCAGTTCATTGTAAGGACAGCGCAGGTTCTTTCTGCACTGTACAAATTTTGTTGACTGTAAACCACACTGATTTTAAAGGGCGCGGTATAGAAAAGACATTAAATAAAAATAAATAAAATAAATTGTGCATTACTTGGATGATTTTTTTGTTTGTGGGCCCCAGCCAGGTTGACTTCTTCCACCTTGCTGGCATCGTTTCAAAGGATGGCCCACGAATTCGGTATCCACTTAGCAGTTGAAAAGATGGTGGGGTCTGTGACATGCCTAACCTTTCTGGGGGTAGAGATAGATTCGGTGGAAATGTTAGTGTGCTTGCCAGCACAAAAAGTGGAATAGCTAAAAGGTTTGGTTGAGGATGTGAACTTGCAGTCATTGGTGGGGCATCTTAATTTTGCTTGTCGGTTTATTCCGATGGGGCATCCTTTTGCGCGGCAGTTGTCTCTGGATATGGCAGGGGTGCGACGTCCTTAACATCTTTGTTAGTGATATAGCGGAAGAGCTGTCGGGTAAGGTTTGCCTCTTTGCGGATGATAGCAAAATCTGCAATAGAGTAGACACCCAGGAAGGTGTAGATAACGTAAGGAGGGGTCTAGTTAAGCTTGAAGAATGGTCTAGAATTTGGCAGCTGGGATTTAATGTTAAAAAATGTAAGGTCGGACTTCCGGTGACATCACGGAGCTGATGGCGGCTTAGGTGCCTAGCTCCTCTCCGACCCCTGCATTTTCGCAACCTTTGTGGATACCCTCACGGCCTTAAGGTGGAAGGCAAGGGTGCTGAGGAGTTGGGGATGGCAGCGCGGAAGAAACTGGCATCCTTTCAATCCTCTTACGCCAGAACCGAGCGGCAGGAGGCCCAGTCAGACCCGGGGGAGTTGGTGGACACGGGGAACCCGGAGGCCGACGAGCCTATCTCTGACACGGAGGAGTTACAACTGAAATCCTGGCTGATGCTGTTTAAGGCGGAGATGCAAGGCGCGCTGCGGGAGATGCGGAAAGATCTGAAAGAGGCTTTGGAAGCTATACAGCAGGAGGTGAGCTGTATGGGACAACGCATGGTAGAACTTGAAGGCCATGTCGAACAGCACGAGGAGGAATTGCGGGAAATGGCGGCAGAACAAGACCGTGTTAAACTTCTTCAGGAGGAGATGCAGGAAAAAATCGAGGAGATCGAGGACAGAGCGCGAAGGTGCAATTTACGAATTCGAGGGGTGCCAGAAACAGAAAGGACTAAAGACTGTGAGAAGGTGGTGCAACGACTATGCAGCCATATATTGAGACTGGGAGGCGCACGTGGACTCCATAGCAGTGGAGCGCGCGCACAGGAGCCTTGGCCCCCGAAAGGAGAGACAAGGGAGAGACATTATAGCGTGTCTAAGCAGATTCCCTGTTAAGGAACGTGTCCTAACTTTGGCCCGGAAATATGGCAGGATTGCCTGGGAAGGACATGAGATTGAGGTATTCAATGACCTTTCAAGGGGCACGTTAGAGCGGCGGAGAAACCTAAGAGACGTTACTACATACTTGCGCAGGGAACACCTCCGATACCGCTGGATGTTCCCCTTTGGCCTGCTTCTCTCAGCGAATGGAATATCCCGTAAAGTTAAAACCGCGGAGGAAGCCTGGGTTGCACTGGCGGAGTTGGGGTGCGGGAACTTGCCCCAGTCAACAGGGAGTAAACACCGAGAACATCCGCAGGCCACCCCTGGGAAGCAACGAACGAAGACGCAGTGGCAGAGGGTCGGCGAGAAGGGGAAACGGCTGAAGCGGCTGGCCCCGGAGCAGGAGGACGCGGCATCAGAGTCTGTGGACTGAGTTTTTACCAGCGGTAGTTGGTTGCTGCCTTGCTGGGGGGAACGGGACGCATGTGTCTCTGTGCCCTAGTTGTTTGGACATTTATTACATGGGAGGGGTGGTGGGCACGGGGGGCAGGGGGGATATGATGGTGGTATTGCTTCCAGGGGATTGTGGGGAAGAGTTGGCTTGATTTCAGGGCTGTGGGGGTTGAAGGATACGGGTGGGGGAAGGATCTGATGGTCACGGAAGGGGAGGAGGGCGGTTTGGTGGGGGGGTTGGAGGGGGAAGGGGGGGTAGTGGGGAGGGGGGAGAGGGGGGGAATCAGGGGGGTGGGAGGATGGAGGGGGGGGGAGTTACTAGCACAACACCGGAAAGAGGGAGGTGGAAGGGGGGGGCGGTAGTATGCTGCGGACAGGGACACTTAATGTGAAAGGGCTGAATTCCCCGACTAAGCGCAGCTTACTTTATCGAGAGGCAGAACGTAATAAATGGGACGTTGTGTTAATCCAGGAGACCCACCTGCGGAGGGGGGAGGTGGGACGGTTGCGGCACAAGCTGTTCCCGGACCAATTTTTCTCTTGCCATAAGGGGGGGTTGAAAAGGGGGGGGGGGGTGGCGATCTTAGTACGAGCAGGGTGTAGTTTGAATATTAAGGGACAATTTAAAGATACCGAAGGTAGAGTGGTGGGGATTAAGGGGAGGTGGGGCATGGAGGAGGTGGTGTTGCTTTCAGTATATGGGCCAAACGGCAACCAAGGTACGTTCTGGGCAGAGGTGGGAAGGTTGGTGGAAGGGGAGGGAGGGGGAAAGTTGGTGGTTGGCGGGGACTGTAATGTGGTGCTAGACCCACGGGTAGATCGTGACTCGGCGGGTGAGGATGGGGGGAGTAGGAACCGCCAAGGGTTGAGAAGCTTGATGCAGCGCTGGAATCTGGTGGATGCTTGGAGGGTCCTTCATTCGGGGAGGTGCGAATATACGTTTTCTTCCGCTCCACATAATAGCTGGAGTAGGATCGACATGATCCTATTAGATAAGCGGTGGATGTTGGAGGTGATGGGAGGAAACATCCTCCCTGTGGGGTGGTCGGATCATGGTGCTGTGGAAGTAGTGCTTAAGAGTCCCCTACGGGGAGGGGTGGCCTTTTGGAGGCTGAATGAAAGCCTGCTGGATTGTCGTGATGTGGTGGAGGATGTGCGGGCGGCGCTGAAAGACTATCTCACCTTGAATGATACGGGGGAGGTGCGGGAGGTGATGGTATGGGACGGGCTTAAGGCCTTTATTCGCGGGAGGTTTATTATGTGGGGGGCTCGGAAGAAAAAGGAGAGGGGGCAGAAGGAAGAGAAGTTGAGGAAAGGGTTGCAGGAGGCGGAAGAAACCCATCAAGGGAGGGGGGAGGGGGGGAACGGGGAGAAGTGGAGAAGGCCCGGGCAGTGCTATACGCCCTACAGCTGGAACAGGTAGCATTGGATTTACAAAAGGTGAATCAAGTCCATTATGAGTTTGGGGATAAGGCGGGCCGGTTGCTGGCTAGGCGCTTAAGGCATCGGCAAGGGGCGTCCACGATCTATCAGATTAAAGGGGAAGATGGGGCGATGTTACGGGGGAAAGAGCAGATCCGCGGTTGTTTCCAGGACTTCTATAAGGGACTCTATACGGAGATGGCGGGGATAGAGGGGGGGGGGCCATTCGGAAGTACTTAGCGGGGGTGTCACTTCCCAGGCTATCGGAAACGGCCAAAGAGGAGCTGGAGGCCTTCATTGGGATAGATGAGATTGGTAGGGTGGTGAGGGGATTGGAGGGGGGGAAAGCTCCGGGTTTAGATGGGTTGCCAGGTAGGTTTTATAAGGTTTTCTGGGGAGAGTTGGGGGAACTGCTACAGCGGGTGTTTAATGGGATGCTTGAGCAAGGCGGGGGGCTTTCACGGGAGATGTTGACGGCTGGGATCACGGTGCTGTTGAAGCCAGGGAAAGACCCCCTGAAATGTGGATCCTACCGTCCTATTTCATTATTGAATGTAGATGTAAAAATTTTGGCCAAAGTTCTGGCGGATAGGTTGACTGGGTGGTTGCCAGGGTTGATCAACGGGGATCAGACGGGGTTCATTCAGGGGAGACAGGCCACGGATAATATCAAATGGGCAATAGGGGTGGTATGGGAGGCCAGTCAAGGGGGGGAGGAGCTGCTCTTGATGTCTATCGACGCCGAGAAAGCCTTTGACAGGGTGCATTGGGGATTTATGATGGAGGTCCTGGAGAAAGTGGGGTGCGGGCAAAATTTTGTGCGGTGGATACGGGGCTTATATCAGGAGCCGCGCGCTAGGGTAAAAGTCAATGGCAGATATTCGGGGGACTTCCCGGTGGGGCGCGGGACCCGGCAAGGGTGCCCAATGTCCCCCTTGCTATTTGCCTTGGTGGTTGAGCCTTTGGCGGAACGTATCAGGCGGAATACGCGGATTAGTGGATTGGAGAGGGGAGGCATCTCTCATAAGATCTCTCTGTATGCGGATGACATCCTATTGTATCTATGCCGGCCCACGTTATCCTTGCCGGAGGTGCTCCAGGAGGTGGAGGCATTTGGGGGGGGTGTCGGGGTTCAAAATGAACCTAGATAAGACAGAGGTGTTGAAAATACACCTAGTGGCAGAGCAGGAGAGGAAGCTAAGGGAGGCTTTTCCCTTGAGGTGGGTGCGTTCCTCGTTGGGATATCTGGGGGTTAGGCTGACCAGGCATTATGAGGAGCTGTATGCTGCTAATTACCCTAAACTTTGGGGAACTATTACTTCGGACCTTGAGGGGTGGATGGGCATGGAGACCTCTTGGTTGGGCAGGATTGCTGCTATTAAAATGAATATTCTCCCTCGCTTATTATATATGTTCCACGCGTTACCGGTGGCGATCCCAGAGGGCGCCATGAGGGGATTGCAACGCCGGGTTTTCCGTTACATCTGGCGTCGGCGACCGCCGAGAATTTCTCGGCGGGTCCTGTGCATGGGCAAGGCCGAGGGGGGGTTAGGAGTTCCCAACCTCAAGGATTATTATAAGGCGGCGCAATTAAAGCATATTCTGGACTGGAGGAATGGGGGGGGAGGGGCTCCTTGGGTTAGCTTGGATAGTACGCGGGTTCAGGGACCAGGGGGGGGAGCGGAAATTACTAGGGGAGGGATCGCCCATTCTGTCTCAGGTGTCAAAAATCTGGGATGCAGTGCGGAAGCCGGAAGCTCTACAGCGGAGGTCCTGGTTTTCAGTGATGACTCCCTGGCAGGGGTGGCGAGCCTTTCGGCCGGGATGGGAGGGGGGAAGGTTTGACGTTTGGAGCGGGAAAGGGCTCCAATGTGGCTTCCAACTGTTAGAGGATAGGGAAATTCGGGAGTTTGGGGAGGTACAGCGGGACTTTGACCTTGATGAGGGGGATCGCTTCGCGTATGTGCAGGCTAGCTCCTTTCTCAGACGGATCATGTGGCGAGAGGGGTTGGGGAGGGAGGTCTCGGACCTGGAGGCCCTTTGGTATGGGAAGCGGGGCTCGAAGGGGATGATCACGGCCCTATATAAGGGGGTGCAGGGACAAGGGGTGGGGAAAGTTAACTATATGCTGGAATGGGAGCGGGATTTGGAGCAAACCCTTAGCTCTGTGGCCTGGAAGTCCATCTGGGAAGTGATAAAGAAGGGGCCTAGTGCGAGCCAGTTACAAGAAAATAGTTATAAAGTGCTCATGCGGTGGTATCTCACACCAGTGAAATTACACAAATTTTAGCCAGAGCTTTCCCCCTTATGCTGGAGGGGGTGTGGGGAGGAGGGGTCTTTTTGGCACATCTGGTGGGGGTGTACAAAGGTACAAGAGTATTGGGGGAGGATTCAGAACTGGATGCACTTAAATTTAGGGGGGAATGTGGTTATGACTCCCCAGATTGCCTTGTTGTCTTGGTGGGGTGAGGGCAGATGAGACAAGGTGGGAAGATGGTGTTGGCCTGCCTGAGCGTGGCTCGGTGCGAGGTGGCAGCGGCTTGGAAAAAGCCTGAACTGCCCTCTTTAGGGGAATTTGTGATTTGACTCCGGAGGGTCACCTTGATGGAAAAGCTGACCGCTATCCAGAGGAGGCGCGCGATGAGATTTTATGAGGAATGGGGGGTGTTGTGCCAGGTGGTGGGATTAGAGGTAGGGGGAGGGGGCGGGCGGAGGGGGGAGGGGGGGGGAGGGGGGTGGGGGTAGAACGGGGCAGACCTAGAGGTATTTGTCACTATGGTCTTCCCTGAATGGGCAGTGAAGGGGGGGGGGGGTGAGTGGGTATATACTATGTGGTAAGCTATACGCTACCTGGTATTGGGCTATATTTGAACATTGTATTGGTGGTTGCCCTGTTGTGTGGTTGTTGTTCTGTTCTTTGTGTGTTGATTTCTGTACCTATTCAAATATAATAAAAAAGTTAAATTTAAAAAAAAAAAAAAGTAAGGTCATGCATTTGGGCTGCAGCAATCCAAGGGAGCAATATAGTATAGGGGGTGAAGTACTTTTGTCCACTAAAGAAGAGCGGGACGTAGGCGTGGTTGTGTCTGATGATCTTAAAGTAGCTAAACAGGTAGAAAAGGCGACGGCAAAAGCTAGAAGGATGCTTGGGTGCATACGGAAAGGAATGGCTAGCAGAAAAAAGGAGGTGATAGTGGCTCTGTATAAGTCTCTGGTGCGACCTCATTTGGAGTATAGTGTGCAATTCTGGAGACCGCACCTTCAAAAGGATATAAACAGGATGGAGTCAGTACAGAGGATGGCTACTAAAATGGTTAGAGGTCTTCATTATAAAGCATATGAGGACAGACTTAAGGATCTTAATATGTACACCTTAGAGGAAAGGCGGGATAGCGGTGATATGATTGAGATGTTTAAATACCTCCGTGGCATAAATGTTCAGGCAGAGAGCCTCTTTCAATTGAAATCAAGTTCTGCTACGAGGGGACATGGGATGAGGGTGAAGGGAGATAGAGTCAGGAGTGATATGCGGAAATATTTCTTTATGGAAAGAGTAGTGGATCCGTGGAATAGTCTCTCAGTGGAGGCGGTAGAGATGAGGACAGTAACTGAATTTAAAAAAGCATGGGACCAACACAGAGGATCTCTAAAGGAAAAAAGGGGACTGTTGTAGTTGTTGATATGGAAGGACAGACTAGATAGGCCATGTGGTCTTTTTCTGTTGTCATATTTCTATGTTTCTATGTTTATCATCGTATTCGTGTTATCTTCTGGAATGTGGGAGGATTTGTGGATGTGGGATTCCTTCTTATCTGATTTCAACGGTTGCATAGTATTGCAGTTGTTTCCTGATGCTGCGGGTAGTTCGGGATTTGGCATATACTCTCAAGGGGCGTGGTGTGCAGAGGCTTGGTCGTCGGAATGGCGGGTTTCTGGGTTGACTCGTAACATTGCTTTCCTGGTGTTGTTTCCCATTGTGGTCGCATTTTGGGTGTGGCCTGAGCGTTAGCAGAATAGGAGGATCGTGTTTTGGAGTGACAATCCGGCAGTGGTGGAGATTATTAATCGTCACTCGCCCAAGTGCCCACGAGTGGCGGCTTTGATGAGAGTCTTCGTGTTGGCTTGCTTACGTCTTAATGTTACTGCCAGGGCGCGTCATGTGCCAGGCATCCAGAATTCAATTGCTGATGCTTTGTCCCATTTTCATTGGTCGTAGTTTTGTCTATTGGCTCCGGAGGCAGAGGAGGCAGCCTGAGACCCTGGTGTGATGGCTTTGTTGCATGCGTTGGTGGCGCAGGGGACATGGTCGACGTATCTGCGTGGATACTCTAAGGTGCATGTCTTTTTGATGGGGAAAGGTTGGTGTGGCGGGAGAGTTTCTGAGGAGTTGCTGGGCCTGTCTGTGGTGTGGGCAAATGGGGAGGGCTGGTCCAGATCGTCAGTCATCTCAGTGTTAGCAGGGTTTTCCTTTTTCAGTAAGGCTGCTGGATGGGGCAATCCTCGAGTTTCATTATTAGTGCAGCGCCTGATGGCGGATTGGGCTAAGGTGCCCCCCAAGTTGCAACGTTGGCGACTCACAGTGTCGTATGAGTGGCTTCTTCGAATTTGGGAGGTGATGCCAGTGGTTGCGGTCTGAGTTTGAGTCAGTGTTGTTTCTGGCATTGTTTGTGACTGCATTCTTTGGAGCATTCCACGTTTGTGAGCTTGTGCCACGGTCGGGGAAGAGGGATGCGTTTGGGGGTTTGGATGTCAAGCATGTGGCTATGGAGGCGGCACAAGTGCACATTTTTCTCCCGCAATCAAAAACTGATCAGAGTGGGAGGGGGGCTGGCTGATACTAAATGCAATTTTCCCATTACCCTCCTGTCCAGTGCATAATTTGCAATTTTATTTGCACTTTTGTCCGGGGGCATCGGGCTACTTATTTTTGCATGAGGATTGTAAGCTTACTGCTGTGCTTCGTTTGGCTTTGCGTCATATTGGCTGTGATGAGAAGCGATTTGCATCGCATTCTTTTCACATTGGTGCTGCTACTAAAGCTTCAGCTGCAGGGCTCAAGGGGGAAGTGATTCAGCAGATTGGCAAGTGGTAATAGGGCGCCTATACGGGATATGTTCGCCCAGAGCAGTCTTGACGTAAGCTTTTGTCTAGGGCCTATATGGGATATGCTTGACCTCAGTCTTGTGAGGTAGCGGGTGGTCTGTGGAAGGGGAGGTTGGGTGGGGTGGGAAGGGGGAGGCACTAATAATTTTATTCATTTTGCAGCATTTCGTCTCATTGCAGATGGTTCATTCTCCGTAGATTGGTGGATCGTTGGTCACTCGTTTGTGTACTGGGCGGAGCTCCGGGCCATGTCGCACCCTCTTGGATTGCATTTGGGACTGGCAACTTCCGGCATTCGGCTGTTTTGGATGGGCGAGCGCGGCATGCGCTGGTGGCAGCAGGTATCATTTGTGCAGCTGAGGGCCGGACAGCGGCAGTGGCCAGTGGGACTTGTGATTCATCTGGGCGGCAATGACCTCTCCAACTGGTCCTGCAGGCAGCTCATACAGATGGTGCAGCAAGATATCGGACTGTTACGGGAACTGTTGCCTGGGGTCGTGATTATCTGGTCAGGCATCATTCCACGCCCTTCCTGTCGGTTTCAGCGTCGGTGGTCCCAAGGCCTTGTTAAGGTCAATAGACAGATTGGGCACCGGGTCCAGCAGACTGGCGGGCTTCAGGTGCAACATCCTTGGGAAGAGGTGAAGTGTGCAGGCTTATATCTCACTGATGGCGTGCACCTCTCTCCGGTGTGGCAAGATTTGTTGTTGAACAATTGGCAGGAGGCAAGGGTTGTGTTGGTCGCAGCTTTCTTTTCGGGGGGTGGGGGGGGTGCGGCACAAGGTTAGGTGGGCTACCTTGTGCCGGTGGCGGGGTATCAAACTAGCGCTCGCTGAGACGGTGGAGCATATACGGCTGAGGGCGCATTGAGGGGAGTGAAGTGCTCCCCAGGGGGGGGCGAGACATCTCGGTTGGGGTCTCTGCCCGGTGTAAGGCAAGTGGAGCCAGCCTTTGCTACTAACATGGCAAGGTAAGCGATGGCAGCAGGGGTGGGGGGAGAATGATGCACCAGCTTGCTAATAATATGGCTGGTGGGGGGGGTCATATGTTGGTATTATGAATGTTTTGTTGGCCCGGGTTGCGGGCCGGTGTTATAATCTGGTTAATAAAGCTGCAACCAAAAGTTGTTCCAGAGTTCTGTGTGAGCGTGTTTTGTGTTGGGGAAAAGGGGGTAGGATGAAGTATTTAAATGGTGTGGGGGGGGTTCTTTTGGGCGTGCGGGGATGGGCATCCGGGATACCCCGGTTAATGTCAGAGGCTGCTGGGCAAGGGCCCGAGGCCGGTAGTAACCAGGTTCCTGGGGCCCGGAGAGCTGCCTTGCGGCTTGTGCGGGGGTGGGAGAGGGAGGGCGAGTTGTTGGGTGTGCATCATTTGAAATCGGCCAACATCAGCCATGTGGGGTGATTTCATTGGCGGAGGAAGTTGGAGGTGGGTCAAGCAGAGCAGGAAGGAGACCATTGTAGTGCGGTCCTCCTTTCCCTGCTTGCTCGGGTGGCGGCGAGTCTTGTCACCAACCCTCCCACCTTTCATGTGGTGGAGTTTTGGAGGGGTTGTTGCATCTGGGGGGGAGGTGGCCAGGGGTGTTGGCGGGGGGGGGGGGGGGGTATCGAGCTAGCGCCGCCAAGAAAGCGGGGCATATACAGCTGAGGGCACATTGAGGGGAGTGAAGTGCGCCCCAGGGTGGGGCGAGACATCTCAGTTGGGGTCTCTGCCCGGAGTAAGGCAGGTGGAGCTGGCCTTTTCTACTAATAGACAAATCTGATTGATTTCTTTGACTGGGTGACTAGGGAGTTGGACCGAGGGAGAGCCCTAGATGTGGTGTATTTAGTGAAGCCTTTGACACTGTTCTCCACAGGCGACTTATAAACAAACTGAGCACCCTAGGGATGGACCCTAAAGTTACTGCTTGGGTTAGAAATTGGTTGGGTGGGAGGCGACAAAGAGTACAGGTAAATGGAGCTCACTCTAAGAAGAAGGATGTTAAAAGTGGTGTGCCCCAGGGATCTGTCCTTGGTCCGATTCTTTTTAACATCTTTGTTAGTGATATAGCGGAAGGGCTGTCAGGTAAGGTTTGCCTCTTTGTGGATGATACCAAAATCTGCAATAGAGTAGCTTGAAGAATGGTCTAGAATTTGGCAGCTGGGATTTAATGTTAAAAAAATGTAAGGTCTCCATGAGACACTTGGGCATGAGACATAGAATCAATCACTGCTTTAACCCCAACGGAGTCCATATGCATGAAGCCCACAACCTTAATGAAGGAATCGTTCAAAGCAGAGAGTCCTTCCTATAGCGATTCTAAAGTACATTTCGCCGGTCTCACCAATGTTACAATTCCCGGAGGACCCCTCTCCTGTGCAGGAACAGCCGCAGTACTCTCCTCCGATGTTTCCCCACTTCCTTGCCGCTTTCCAGCCTCAGTAGAGGAGACCACACTGGCCAGCATACCTCCTGAGCTCTCCCGCACCGGGGTACTCATTCTACCTCCTTCGGGGAGAGAAGCGCCGGTCAGAGAAACAATTCCAGGTCTCGGCGGGGGGGGGGGGGGGGTACGCTGCTCTGGAGAGAGCCAGATACCGGATACGCTCAGGAGCAATTCAACACCCATCGCTCCTGCCGAAGACACTGCTCCAGTCTCCGCCACAAACCTGCATTCCTTCAAAGTACGTTGTCCGGATTAACTCAGCTAGGTCAGTCCCAGAAGGTAAGGACGCCTGCTTCCGCTTTCTCCGCCCCATGTTCAATTACACGGTGCCAGTTCCACAGCAACAACCAACTCCAGAGTGCAGCTTGCAGCTAGACACTTCCTGCCACCATCTTGATGTTCCCCCAATTACCAGATTGGAAGAGGAAGTGGAACGCCTGCGAGAACTGACTAAAGCCCAAGTTAGGGATAGGTCTGTGACTCTTAGAAAGGATGAATATCTGGAAAATCAGGTCCGCAGATGTAATCAGCGATTCCTGAATTTTCCTAAATCTCTGGTTTTGTCAGCTGTAGAGATGGTGAGGAAATATTTTGGGGAAGTTTTGAAAATTTCTCCAGATCAATTTCCTCCTATGGCTAGGGCTGTGACATGGTGGATTCCTCCAGCCCTGTAGAAAGAGCCAAAAAGGAGGAATCAGAGGCAGTGCTGGATTGTAAACAAAAGCACATGGCTAGTAGTTACCAGGGAAACCAGACACAGGAGAAAGAAACACCCCTTGCTGCCAGTTAGCTCAGGAGTCACGAGCTAATTCAGAGCACCTGCTAGGAGGAGGAGTCAGGCACTGCCCTAAAGGGCAGATACATAAAGAGGCCTCAGTAGAAAAGAGGGGGTCTCCATTAGAAGCTGGATTGGGTTCTCGATTAGGAGCTTGACTAGGAGTCACAGAGAAAGCTCCAACACAGGCTCAGCTGGGAGGTTACCCACAAGGCCAACCGAGGGTTCCGGTGAGAGGCCAGCCAACAACCCAAGAGGAGGACCAGGGGGGAGTCCGGGTTCCAGGCCTAGGCAGAGCTACCGGTAGAGTTCCAGCCCAGAACTGTGGGAGAGAGACCATGGCAAGCCTAGAGGAACACTCAGCCAAGCAGAGAGAAAGCCCAGGGCCAGAGCCGAGTTCAAAGGTAAAAGGAGAACCATTTACAAAGCTTTATTCAAGAAAAGGATACAGCAGAAGCAGGCTAGGCTGTCTGCAACATTCTAGGGATTACCAAGAGGAGAGAAAGCCAAGAAGGCAGTTTCAACACTCATTGCACAAAGTAGGTTTTGAATCCACAGCTGTGTCCAAAGCCCAGAGAAAACCATTTGCAGCCAGGCACAGAGGTAAGCCCAAAGGCTGGGGTTTTGATAATCAAGGTGATTCTACTTACCCAGAAGGTTGGGGCGGTGATTATAATGACTGTAATGAGAATGACTGTTTAAAGCAATACATGATTCAAGAATATAATACAAAGCTTAAACCAGATAGGAAGGGCGGGGCCCAAGAAACAACGGTACAAACATTTCCTGCCTCTCATGAGGAGTTAATGGAAATAGAGCCAGGTTTTGAAAATGTCTCTGAAGAATTGATGGACTGTACGATTACAATATCGGATGAAGTATTGTCCCTGCGCTGAATGTATGCATTGCAGAGAAGTGCAGAGGTGTTGAGATAAAAAGTACAGAGCTGGGGAAAACAGAGCTGTTTCATTCTGATTGCTGGGAAGCAAATGTTTTGTGCTGAAGTAAGCTATTTATGTTGGAAACTTTACTTTGTCCTTTGCCAGAGGTATCTGGTTTTGTTACCTTTATTTCCATGCTGAAATCCGCCCCGGGAGGAGAAATAAATCCTTGTTGCTTTAACCACTTTTGAAGTCACACTACTCTTCATTGGACAGTGAAAGAAACTACATTTCCCAAGAGGCTTTGCTTTAGGAAACTGTAGAGTAGCTGTTCAGGAAGGAAAACAAGCCGCTTAAACCCTACCTGCTCTTGCTGGGGGGCACTAAAGAAGCGGGGTCACAAATGGTGTAGTAGTACGGATTTTCACCTGGATTGAAGGACATGTGAAGGATAAGGTTCCAGCAGCAGGGAGCTGACATCCAGGAGCAGAAGGATCCACTAGTCGGCTGACAATCGGTCAGGTTGGGAGCTACCTTTCTCAGTGCCTGACTCTGCACTGTGCCCAGGTAATTGTGGCTAGGCACGGGTGTGGAGGGATAAGCCGGAGAAAGGGGTAGTGCACAAAGAAATAGTGCACAGTATTGAAAAAAAAAAAAAAAAAAGGGGGAAATTTTTTTTTTTTTTGGGCCACACTTGGTGGGGTTTTTTTTTGTGTGTTTCTACAGGCACCTGGACATCCAAGATGGATCCTCAGGAGATGCTGAGGTGGATGTCTCTACAATGGGACAAGCAGCTCGAGATGACTCGGGTGCAGGAGCAGACAATGGCTGCCATCCATGAACAGCAGAGGCTTGTCAGAGAGCTCATGGAACAGCTAGTGAAGCAGCAGCAGGAGCCAGCAAGAGACTTGCCTATGTATACCCAAGGGGTAGGACTACCTAATAGTGGCGCACTCACGCTGGGACAATTATCTCCTACAGATAACCTGGACGATTATATAGATGCCTTCGAGAGCATTGCTGAAGCCATAAAGCTGCCTAAGGAGCAGTGGGCCATAAGGTTCACGATGTCCCTATCTGGCGAAGCCTTGTCAGCGTATAAATCTATGCCTGCTACTTTGGCGGTAGATTATAATGCAGTTAAAAATGCTGTGAGAGATAGGTTAGGGCTAACCCCTTTATTCTACAGGCGCAGATTTAGGGAGGCAAAGTTAAGGCCTGGTGAAACCCCTAAAGCACTGTACTACAGAATAAAAGGCTTAGCCTGGAAATGGCTAAAACCAGAACAAAAGACTGTAGAGTCTATACTGGATAATGTGATTTTGGAACAATATATGGAAGCTGTACCAGCAGAGGTAAAAACTTTTCTCATGCTGCAGAATTGTAAAACAACAGAGGAAGCAGCCAGCATGTCGGAACGATATTTTGAGGCCGAATTTGCAAAGACCTCAAAATCAGGCGTTCTAGGGGCGACAAGGGCTGGTAGTGTGGATGGGAACCCTCGAAGTAAACCACCATATGAAAATGCGGATTTTTCCAGTGTTAAAGGAAAATGTTTTAAGTGTGGGAACTTCGGGCATTTTCAAAAGGATTGTGTCATACGTACTGCATTGCTTTCTGGCAATGGAAAGAAAAACCAAGCAGGGTTTTTACTTCCGGTGCAAGTAGAGGGCATAGCGGCCCAAGCGCTACTTGACTCTGGTGCTGACCAGAGTATGGTGTCTCAACGGCTCTGGGAAGCCATACAAGCCCAATCAGCACTGAGTCAAGCAGTAGGGCAAGTTAGATACAGTGTATACACGGGACGGCCTCCTATTACCCTGTATATGACCTTACAATAAAAGAGTTGGGAACAGAAAAGAAAGTGAAGGTGGCAATAATCCCGCAGTTGTTGTATGATATTATTCTAGGAAACGATTGGCCCCCATTTTGCCAGGGGATAGAGAGGGGTATAGAAGGACGGACAGGCTATGTCTCTACCCGGTCCCAGGCAAGAACCTCTCCTGATAATGAGGACCTTGCGGAGGAAGTAGCAGGTCCATCCCGAGATAGGGAGGATTTCCCTGAGCTGGAAAAGGAAAGTAAAGAGGAAGTAACAGGCCCATTGCCCGCACAGACTGATCTTTTTGGTGCCCCATCCCAGAAAGTTAGAAAAGGAAAGGCGAAGAGAAAACAGGAAAGGCAACACAGAGCCCAAGGGAGGGCTGGATTGGAAGCCGGGGATGGGTTACCCTGGGTTCTCTCAGAATTAGTAAAAAAATTCCCTTCCTTCCCAGGGGAACAGAAAGCGGATCCCGCTTTAAAACGGGCTTTCGCGTTTGCACAAGAAGGAAGGAATACTCTGCCCCGATTTCTTTTAGATAAAGATATTTTGTATAGGGAGAGTAATAACCCTCTTACAGGAGAGGTAAGAAAGCAACTGGTGGTGCCGACCATTTTCAAAGCCATAGTTATGCGGTTGGCCCATGATCACCCAATAGGAGCCCACAAGGGAATTCAAGGGACACTGGACCAGGTCCTGGCCCGTTTTTACTGGCCAGGGGTCTTCAAGGAAATTTCCCGCTACTGTGAAGCGTGTCCCACTTGCCAACGGGTTACTGCCTTGAAGCCGAGGGCAGTACCTATGATACCCACACCGGCCATATCCACACCGATGCGGTGGATGGCAATGGATATTACAGGGCCACTCGTTAGGACTCCCCAGGGTTTTCAATATGTGTTAGTGATCGTGGATCAGGCTACGTGCTTCCCATGGGCCATACCTCTTAGGAGTACCTCCGCCAGAACAATAGCCCTGGAACTTATTACGTTGTTCTGTGAGGTTGGCTTCCCACAGGAGATGCTCACCGACTAAGGGAGCAACTTCATGTCTAAATATTTAGCTACTGTGTGGGATGCCTTTGGCATACACCATGTGCGTACTGCGGCCTATCACCCTCGGTCCAATGGTATGGTCGAAAGAATGAATCAGACCATTAAGCAAATGCTTAGGCAGGGACTAGATGGACAGATGTCCGAATGGGATACTTTGTTGCCCTTCATATTATACGCGTGTAGGGAACGCGTACAAGCGTCCCTAGGGGCGTCCCCATATGAGTTGCTGTTCGGTAGAGCCCCCAGAGGAGTTCTTGATATACTGCGAGAACAATGGGTAGAACCAGACAAGGAGGAGACGGAAGTACCCCAGTTCCTTAGAGACCCGAGGAGCCGTTTAAAAAGAACGTCTCAAATCTCTTTGGCAAATTTACAAGCTAGCCAGAGGAGGCAGAAAAAAATATTATGACCGGGGAACGAAATCCCGCCAACTGGCCGTAGGAGATAGAGTGGTAATTATGGTAGCAAAGGTAGGACCCAAGATTGAGTCAAGATGGAAAGGGCCCTGTACTGTTGTGGAAAGGGTAGGTCCCGTTTCGTACCTCGTAGAAAATAATAAGGGCCGTCGCCAGGTCTATCATATTAATGTGTTAAAACCCTGGCAAGAAAGGGTAGCAACAGTGAGGTTAGCTATTAGGGAAGACTACAGAAACCCATTGAAGGAGATTACGTGCTGGCCGTCGCAGGTTCCGGCAGCCCGTAATATTTTAAGGGGGGGTTCTGTGACATGGTGGATTCCTCCAGCCCTGTAGAAAGAGCCAAAAAGGAGGAATCAGAGGCAGTGCTGGATTGTAAACAAAAGCACATGGCTAGTAGTTACCAGGGAAACCAGACACAGGAGAAAGAAACACGCCCTTGCTGCCAGTTAGCTCAGGAGTCACGAGCTGATTCAGAGCACCTGCTAGGAGGAGGAGTCAGGCACTGCCCTAAAGGGCAGATACATAAAGAGGCCTCAGTAGAAAAGAGGGGGTCTCCATTAGAAGCTGGATTGGGTTCTCGATTAGGAGCTCGACTAGGAGTCACAGAGAAAGCTCCAACACAGGCTCAGCTGGGAGGTTACCCACAAGGCCAACCGAGGGTTCCGGTGAGAGGCCAGCTAACAACCCAAGAGGAGGACCAGGGAGGAGTCCGGGTTCCAGGCCTAGGCAGAGCTACCGGTAGAGTTCCAGCCCCGAACTGTGGGAGAGAGACCGTGGCAAGCCTAGAGGAACAGTGAGCCAAGCAGAGAGAAAACCCAGGGCCAGAGCCGAATTTAAAGGTAAAAGGAGAACCATTTACAGAGCTTTATTCAAGAAAAGGATACAGCAGAATCAGGCCAGGCTGTCTGCAATATTCTAGGGATTACCAAGAGGAGAGAAAGCCAGGAAGACAGTTTCAACACTCATTGTACAAAGTAGGTTTTGAATCCACAGCTGTGTCCAAAGCCCAGAGAAAACCGTTTGCAGCCAGGCACAGAGGTAAGCCAAAGGCTGGGGTTTTGATAATCAAGGTGATTCTACTTACCCAGAAGGTTGGGGCGGTGATTATAATGACTGTAATGAGAATGACTGTTTAAAGCAATACATGATTCAAGAATATAATACAAAGCTTAAACCAGAGAGGAAGAGCGGGGCCCAAGAAACAATGGTAGAAACATTCCCTGCCTCTCATGAGGAGTTAATGGAAATAGAGCCAGGTTTTGAAAATGTCTCTGAAGAATTGATGGACTGTACGATTACAATATCGGATGAAGTATTGTCCCTGCGCTGAATGTATGCATTGCAGAGAAGTGCAGAGGTGTTGAGATAAAAAGTACAGAGCTGGGGAAAACAGAGCTGTTTCATTCTGATTGCTGGAAAGCAAATGTTTTGTGCTGAAGTAAGCTATTTATGTTGGAAACTTTACTTTGTCCTTTGCCAGAGTTATCTGGTTTTGTTACCTTTATTTCAATGCTGTAATCCGCCCCGGGAGGGGAAATAAATCCTTGTTGCTTTAACCACTTTTTAAGTCACACTACTCTTCATTAGACAGTGAAAGAAACTACATTTCCCAAGAGGCTTTGCTTTAGGAAACTGTAGAGTAGCTGTTCAGGAAGGAAAACAAGCCGCTTAAACCCTACCTGCTCTTGCTGGGGGGCACTAAAGAAGCGGGGTCACAGGGCACAGTACCTAACTTTGAGCTATAGAAATCAGGAATCTGGGTCTCCTCCTGTTCCTTATTTTATTTATTTATTATTTATTTTATTTAGCTGTATTTATATCCCGCTTTTCACCAGGTCAAAGCGGTCAATTGGGGGATACATTTAACATGAGGGGATATGAGACACATACGCTAATACTTACAGGGAACATGGGCAATGGAGGGTTAAGTGGCTTGCCCAAGACCAAAAGGAGTGCCTATAGGACTAGAAATCCCAGTCCCTCCGGCCTGAAGTACCTTGTCCTAACCAATAGACCACTCCTCCCTTCTGGGATAAAGGACCTCACAGGGTTTCTGGAAAGTTCCCTGGAGGTCGTAATGGGAAGATCTACTCTCCTGGTGACTATGGCATTGGAAGCAGATACATTTTATATCCTCAGATTATATTTCAGGAATATGAATGAAGATTTCCTGGGTTCTAAAGTGAGAATTTTTCCTGACGTGTCTCGAGATACACAAATGAGAAGGAAGGATATTTTAGTCCTACGCCCCAGAGTTTTGGCTCTAGGGGCTACTTTTTAGTTGAAATTTCCCGCTAAATGTTGTGTTTCTTATAAGCAGATAGTATATTTGTTTTTTTAACCTAGGCAACTTCTGCAATTTCTGGAGGCGAGAGAGGTTGTAATTGTTAAAGTAGCGGATCCATCCCATACGGCTGACACATAAGTCTTCGCCTGCCTAATTTTTAAATATGTGGGTATAGGATTTATTCCTGTCTATTCGTTTTTATTTATTGTTCCCCCTAATTTCCTTATTGTGGTCTGAAAGTAATGGGAATATATTTTGTTTATCTATTGCCTGTGTATTACTGGAGTATCCATGGTTTTCTTTCATTCATTGTATTCTTTGGATGTAATATGTTGAAATCATAAAAATAAAATTAAAAAAAAAAAAAAGTAAGGTCATGCATTTGGGCTGCAGCAATCCAAGGGAGCAATACAGTATAGGAGGTGAAGTACTTTTGTCCACTAAAGAAGAGCGGGACCTAGGCGTGGTTGTGTCTGATGATCTTAAAGTAGCTAAACAGGTAGAAAAGGCGACGGCAAAAGCTAGAAGGATGCTTGGGTACATACGGAGAGGAATGGCTAGCAGAAAAAAGGAGGTGATAATGCCTCTGTATAAGTCTTTGGTGCGACCTCATTTGGAGTATGGTGTGCAATTCTGGAGACCGCACCTTCAAAAGGATGTGAACAGGATGGAGTTGGTGCAGAGGGTGGCTACTAAAATGGTTAATGGTCTTCATTATAAAGCATACGAGGACAGACTGAAGGATCTTAATATGTACACCTTAGAGGAAAGGCGGGATAGAGGTGATATGATTGAGATGTTTAAATACCTCCGTGGCATAAATGTACAGGGGGAGAGCCTCTTTCAATTGAAAGCAAGTTCTGCTATGAGGGGACAGGGGATGAGGGTGAAGGGGGAAAGATTCAGAAGTGATATACGGAAATATGTCTTTATGGAAAGAGTGGTGGATCCATGGAATAGTTTCCCAGTGGAGGTGGTAGAGATGAGGACAGTATCTGAATTCAAAAAAGCATGGGACCACCACAGAGGATCTCTAAAGGAAAAAAGGGGACTGTTGTAGTTGTTGTTATGGAAGGACAGACTACATAGGCCATGTGGTCTTTTTCTGTCGTCATTTTTCTATGTTTTTAACATGGCAAGGTGGGCTGTGGCAGTGGGGGGGGAGGAGGAGGATGCACCACCTTGCTATTAATACGGCTGGTGCGGGGCTTTATCCGGAATGGGGTGGTGGGGGGGTCATATGTTGGTATTATGAATGTTTTATTGGCCCGGGTTGTGGGCCGGTGTTACAATCTGATTAATAAAGCTGCGACCAAAAGTTGTTCCAGAGTTCTGTGTGAGCGTGTTTTGTTTTGGGGAAAAGCGGGTGGAATGAAGTAGTTAAATGGGGTGGGGGGAGTTCTTTTGGACGTGCGGGGATGGGCATCCGGGATACCCCAGTTACTGTTTCAATAAATTCATTATGAGTGGCGTTGGTTAAGGACTCCATGCAAAGCAAGGACAGCTGAGGAACCGGTAGGGACTTCGGTAGGTCTCTCTAACTTCAACAGGTACCAAAGCTCCACCAACTAAGCAATGGCTGGGAGAAATCGTATTGCTGAAACTGTTGCCCTCGTTACAGCTTCTCCTTCTGTACAGTGTGATGTAGAAGCCCCTATAGAGCCCATGGAAATAGAAAGAAAGGAAAAGGTAAAACAGCCTTGCTTGTTAATTGTTGTTCATTGTAAACCGCAACTGATCCATGGAAGTGGCGGTATATAAAAACCTGCTAATTAAATTAAATTAAAATTAAATTAATTAAATTTAAATTAAAAGGTTACCTTTAAAACAGACAGTCAGCCAGCTCACATAGCTCACTGTTTACAAGAGAAAGACAAACAGTGGGAGATAGGAGCTGAGCTGACACGCCCAAGCTCTGACGTAGCAGCAAGCCTGGAGCTTGATCACTCACACCTGTTCAGAAAGGCAGGGCCAAGCCTCAGGGAACAGAAATATAAATGCTGGTTGGGAGCAAAGGAGGGGCAGCAAGGACAACAAGAGAAGCAAGGAAGGAAGCCAGAGAGGGAGCAAGAGGAAAGAGCTCCTGAGAGACGTCGTTGGAGAGGCTCAGGAACCCTAGAGAATGGGAGACTTGGCAAAGAACCTACCTGCGGTTCTGGGAGAGAAGCCGGCAGACTAGAAGGTGGGAAGGCACAGCCTGTTGCCAGGAACCAGCCTGGGCAGAGAGAACAGGGAGCCCTTCAGTCCTTACTGCCTGAGGAAAGGCTTCAGAGTTTGCACAAGTGGCGACCCAGCACCAAAGCAGGGAGGTCAAGAAGCTCTACCTGGAACAGAGAGCCAGGGGGTGGCTCTAGTCAGGAATTACAAACGGAGAGTCACAGAGCATTTCCTTATAACTGGAAGAAACTAGATGAGAGCCAGAGAAGAAGCTCCAAAGCCACAGGTATTTCAAACCCTTGCTGTCTAGAATGGTATACAGGGGAAACACCCAAGTTTGAAGGGGGAGGTTACCTTAAACACAGTAGTAACAGCTGGCAGCCAAGCTCAGTAAATCCTGAGCTGGAAGATATGCAAGTGGACTGAAATGTTAATGACATAGCTGAAGTTCCAATGGATTGCACGCTTTGCTTAGCCGATGATATCGAGACACTGTGTTAAGTCTTTGAGTTAAAGAGCTGTGAAACAGCAAAGGAAAAGAAGTTATTTTACTTTGCCAGAAGAAGCTGTTTGGTTTTCCCATCTTTGTTACTTAGAAAAGGCCCAGCACGTTTTGGAGCCAGAGTGTGAAGAGCAGCTACCTTATTTTGTTGTAAATAATCCTCAAGCAAACACCTGGACACTCTCCTATTTTGTTCTACACTAAGTCCTAATGTGAGGGGAATAAATTTCTTGTCATTTTGCCTTAAACACTCGACTCATAACTATTCCTTTATCAGAGGTCTAAAAAGGGACTACAACTCCCAAGAGGCATTGCGAAAGCAGAAAGGTGTGGTCTCACTTTCTGATTAAAGGACATCATGGCAGACCAGCCCTCTTAGTCCTAGGCAGAGGGCTGACCTCGTGACAACAGACAGAGGTCCCAATGCCAGTTGAAGGACCAGTCCCATGTGCAGGATACCTGCATGCCGAGGCTCTCAGGAAACAAGTGGCGAGACTGAGAAGCATTCGAGACAGTGAGAAGTACACTGACAAGATGCTTCTTAAAACATCCAGAGGTGGAGATGGGATGCTACATAAGAAAGAGGTTTGGACATAAATCAGAGCTTGCAGTATCAGCACTCCAACAACTCCAGCACTTGAACAGAAGAAGCAGTCTGCAGCCCTGGAAGTGGAGGAGGTGGAAGCATCCGAGGAAAGGGAAGAACCAGAGCTCGAGCACCACAAAGTTAAAGAGTTAGTCACCACAATGAAGCGAAGGGTAGTGATTGGTGACCTTCTCCTGAGGGGTACTGAAGTGTCCATCTGTCATCCAGATTTGATGTCCACAGAGGTCTGCTGTCTGCCAGGTGCCAAAATCCGAGATGTGTGCAGTATTTGAAAAATATTGTAACTTGTCAGCTTGTTTCGATTATTACTTTCAGTAGTACTTTTATATATCATCCGTGAGGGTCCCTTCAGCGGTTCCCCTCTCTTAGAATTAGCTCCAAAATTTGAATTTTTAGTACGTTATATTTGCAATCTGACAATTTAAATCATGGCGCAACTTGGAGCCTGACTAATTTTCCTCAGCAGTATCCCTCTTTCCTTTAATAGCGACGACTTTCTCTTAACAGCACCTAGTTTTGTCATCGTTATGTCTGTAGTGTTTTGGAAACTCATGGTGGGTTGGAGGTTCTTATTGGATTTCTAGTTTTTGCAGACCCCTTCTTTGGGGTACCTCTCCTTTCATTTTACAAGCACTACATTTATTAATCAATGTTATCTTTTCATATTACGGTCCTAATTAAAACACAGTTTTGTTTTAAAATGACTTTTTTATGCACTCAATATGCCTAGTTTGTTTTTGAAATATACTGTGAAATGATTTGGAGCCTGCGTCAGAAGCCTTATGAGAAGCGACTTGAAGACCTAAATATGTACACTCTGGAGGAGAGGAGAGCAGGAACAGGGGAGATATGATTCAGACCTTTCAATACTTAAAAGAGTATTAATGAACAAACAAACCTCTCCCAAAGACGGGGAAGCTGTAAAACTAGAGGGCATAACATGAAGCTGCAAGGGGGTAAACTGAAAGGCAATGTCAGAAAATACTTTTTCACTGAAAGGGTGGTGGATGCTTGGAATGCCCTCCCAATGGAAGTGGTGGGGGCAAACACGGTGACAGAATTCAAAATGGCATGGGACAGACACAGTGGATCCCTTTATAGCAACAACATAACATCAAAATAAACCAAACCATCTCATTTCTCAACAAATAGGGGTGTCCTACATGGAGCGGTGGGTTCACCCCTAAACAAAGACATGGGGAGGGGTGGCCTTCTTACTGGGCAGACTAGATGGACCATACTGGTCTTTATCTGCCATCATTTACTATGTTACTTCAATTTGGCAGTTTATTTGATTAGGATTTTTAGCAATGAGCACGTTCTCTCTCTGTGGCTCTCTCTCTGTTTCAAAGAATGCTTGATATCCTATATTATATGCCAGATGGCTATTAACACAGTTTCTCCTTCACTCTTTTTCAAAGGATGACCTGCACATTTTTTCTTTCCCCTCCCCCCACTCCCCATTGTTCCTCATGTTTGGTTCCTTTAAAAATGTGAGTTTCTGTACTTTTCATTGATTTTATATCGTCAAGCTGCTATAGTTTCCAAATGGTCTCTTCTATGCTGGGTTCATTCTAGGTGCAGCTATATTGCTTATTTAAGGTAGTTAGTAATAAAGGTATTTGTTGGTACATTTTTCATCTTAAGATTTATTTTGTAGGTTGAGTATGCCATTTGCCTGTTTTATTGTCAAACAGACATTTTTGCCTAATGTACTGGTAATTTCTTTTTATTTGCCCTATATACCTCTTTGTATATTTTCTATGTAATGTTTTTTGGTTATCCATATTACCCTTTTGGTATTTTTATTTGTTTTTATGCTTTGATGAAGGCCTGGGTGCCAAAACCTGGCCAAGTTGGGTCCTTTAAGAAA
The DNA here is from genome assembly GCA_033557465.1 of Ichthyophis bannanicus. Lineage (NCBI taxonomy): Eukaryota > Metazoa > Chordata > Amphibia > Gymnophiona > Ichthyophiidae > Ichthyophis > Ichthyophis bannanicus. Next base: position 347,151,566 of record CM066039.1, on the reverse strand, counting down.
TTATTGGTGTGGCTGTGGTTTGTCTCTGCTCTGAAGTTGGACTGTGTCTTTTTTTGCAGAGAATACTCTCTCTTTTTCTGCTTGATCCCTCCGAGCATATCAAATGTGACTTCATGGCTCTGGAATAGAGGGTGAAGCAGATAGGGGCACAGGTGGTGTTCTCTTCAATCCTTCCTGTTGAGGGTAAAAGCCAAAGCAGAGAAGCTCGCATCCTGGAGATAAATGCATGGCTATGTGGATGGTGTCAGAGGGAGTTTTGGTTTCCTGGACCATGGGATGATGTTCCAAGGGCTACAGAGCACAGATGGTGTTCATCTGTCCAAGAAGAGTCGAAGCATTTACAGCAGCAAACCAGCTAACCTACTGAAGAGGGCTTTAAACTAGATTCGATATGGGTGGGTGAAGAGAGCCCCCAAGTAAGTGAAACATTAAATACCTCTATAGAATAAATGCACATAGCATGGGAAATAAGATCACAGATGTTGAGGCTTTAATGGAAGAGGCTGACTTGGATTTAGTGGCGGTTACAGAGACATACTTCACAGAAAACCATGACTGGGATGTAATTTATACTGGGCTATACTTTATTCAGGAAGGACAGGGTAGCAAGAAGGGGAGGTGGTGTGGCACTATATGTTAAAAATATTAAAGCTATAGACTTGCAGGGCTTAAAAGGAAGAGAGGAGACTGTGGGTTAAACTAGAGAGAGGGAAAGAAAAATCCATTTGCATTGGAGTGATATATAGATCCCCCTCACAGGGAGAAGAAGTGGGTGAAGATTTAATAGAAGACATACACAGCATTGCTATGAAAGGAGAAGTGCTACTAACAGGTGGTTTCAATATGCCAGTTATGGATTGGCACATCCCTGCTGCGGTGTCATCTAGAAGTAAGGAGATCCTCAATTCTCTACAGGGAGAACTATTCAGGCAACTGGTAACAGAACCCACATATGATGAGGCCATACTGGATTTAGTGCTTACCAATGGGGAAAGTGTTTCTGATGTTACAGTGGGAGATCATCTCATATCCAGTGATCACCAGATGGTGTGCTTCAGTATTAGGACTATGGCTGATAAAATCCATTCAAAAGCGAGGGTCTTAGACTTTAGGAAAACTAACTTTGCAAAAGATGGGACGACAATACCTCTGAGAGTCATTAGCAGGATGGGAACAGCCTGGGGATGTAGAAAAAAAGTGGGCAAAACTGAAAGGGGATATTTAAGGGCAACAAACCTTTTTGTTAGAAAGGTAAATAAATGTAAAAGGAAAAGGAGGCCACTATGGTTCTCAAAAGAAGTAGCTGAGAAGGTGAAGAAAAAGAGGGAGGCCTTCATGAAATACAAGAGATCACAGAGAGAGGAAGACAGGCATCTATATTGGGAGAAACTTAGAGAAGCTAGCAAAGTAGTCAGGAAAGCAAAGGTACAAAAAGAAGAAGAAATAGCCAATGCAATAAAATGTGGGGATAAGACCTTTTTCAGATATGTTAGTGAGAGGAGGAAGGGCAAAAGTGGTATTCTCGGGTTCAAGGGTGCAGGGGAGGAATATGGAGAAACTGATGAGGATGAGGATAAAACAGAATTGCTTAACGAATATTTCTGTTTTATGTTCACAGATGAAGGGACTGGAACAGGACCACAGAAAACACCCACAAATAGCAACAGAAGTGACGGGGATCTATAACAATTTTTAGAAGACTGTGTTCGAGAGGAAGTAGCTAAACTAAAAATAGACAAAGCCATGGGTCCAGATGGGATACATACAAGAATATTGAGGGAACGTGGGGGTCGTTCTATCGGCTCCACTGCATGACCTTTTGAATGCCTCTTTGGAGTTGGGAGCGGTGCAGAGGACTGGAGAAAGGCACATGTGGGTCCCTTTATACAAAAGCAGACATAAGGATGACATTGAGAACTACAGGCCGGTTAGTCTAACCTCTGTGGTTAGTAAATTATGGGAAAGGCTACTAAAGGAGAGAATAGTGAGGTTTCTGGAGTCCAATGGATTGCAGGATGTGAGTCTACATGAATTCACCAGAGGCAGGTCTTGTCAGACAAATCTGATAGATTTCTTTGACTGGGTGACCAGGGAGTTGGACCAAGGGAGAGCCCTAGATGTGGTGTATTTAGATTTCAGTAAAGCCTTTGACACTGTTCCACACAGGTGACTTATAAACAAACTGTGCGCCCTAGCCTAAAGTTACTGATTGGGTTGAAAATTGGTTGAATGGGGGTGCACGATACTCTTTTGTTGGACCTGCCAGTGAAGGTTACTTCATTGGAGCAGTGGGTGGACCATATCCAGGACTCAGTGTAAGCTGTGATGCATGATGCAGAGAAAGATAGAGTTGCTGGAGAATTTGTCCAAGAGCAGGAACTTGAGAGTTTTGAATTTCCCTAAAGTTCCTTCAGTACTTCCATTAGTTTTGCTTAAGAAGTTCTTGACTGAGGTTTTAAAGATCTCGGCTGATGTTATTCCACCAATATCTCGTGTCTTCTATTTACCTTCAGCTAAGTTCAAGGCAGTCGGAGGTTTGGGTCAGGGGGTATTTTCTACCCCGGCCCACCTTGAGGATAGCCTGGACTTGATGGGATATTTGGAAAGGTCTGCGTCTGATTCTGGAGTGGCTGCAACATTGTTGGTCACACTGGTATTGGATGTAGACCGGGATTGGCTTCTCAAAATGTATTTTCGTTCGTCAGTTAAAGAGTTTATGGATTTTTGTCCGATGTATCTAGGGCAACACAGAAAAGGAGGAGGCAGTTCATGCTTTTAAAGCCTGGGGTGCTTCAACTACATAGGTTATTTTTTCTTCATTTTCCATGTAATTGCCTGGTCAAGTTGGCTGGGATTAGTTATTTTTTCTTTGAACCCCAACAGTTGTCTATCCTTATTTCCTCTAAAAATACTGGTATCCAAACTTCTGGTTTAAGTCCCTTAAATGTGAGTCCTGATAATGTGGGATGAGCTAGTTGGATTTGTTAGGTAGCTGGTTTTTCTACTCACGATCACAATATTATTTGATTGTATTAATTATCTTTTGTATTGTGAATCCTCCTCCCTTCAACTTTGGAGGCTTGTGGGAGTAGGCCATGTATGGGGGGGTTTTCTGTTACTTCTTATTTCTTTTTTTTTGTTAGGATGAACTTAGTCTTGATTGCTTTGGTGACTCCTTTTTCTGTTCAAGATTGATTCTTGTTGAATTCTTTTTGAAATTGCATAAATACAAAATAAAAAAAAAGAAATTGGTTAAATGGGAGGTGACAAAGGGTACAGGTAAATGGAGCTCAATGAGGAGGAGGAGGTTACCAGTGGTGTGCCGCAGGGATCTGTCCTTAGTCTGATTCTGTTTAACATCTTTGTTAGTGATATTGCAGAAGGACTGTTGGGTAATATTTGCTTCTTTGCAGACGATATCAAAATCTAGAATAGAGTAGACGCATAGCAAGGCGTAGATAACATGAGGAGAGATCTAGCTAAGCTTGAAGAATGGTCTAGAATTTGGCAGCTGAAGTTTAATGCTAAAAAATGCAGGGTCATGCATTTGGGCTGCAAAAATCCAAAGGAGTCATACAGTGTAGGGTGTGAGGTACTTCTGTCCACAAAAGAGCAGAACCTGGGTGTAATTATGTCTGACAATCTTAAAGTTGTTAAACAGGTAGAAAAGGTGACAGCAAAAGCCAGAGGGATGCTTGGGTGCATAGGCAAAGGAATGGCTAGCAGAAAAAATAAGGTGATAGTGCCTCTCTATAAGTTTCTGGTGCAATGTCATTTGGAGTATTGCGTGCAGTTCTGGAGATTGCACCTTCAAAAGGATGTAAACAAGTTGGAGTCTGTGCAGAGGGTGGCTACTAAAATGGTTAGTGTTCTTTGTTATGAAGCATACAAGGACAGACTTAAAGATCTTAATATGTATACTTTAGAGGAAAGGCGGGATAGTGGTGATATGATAGAGACATTTAAATACCTTCATGGCAAAAATGCACAGGAGGCTCTCTTTCAATTGAAGGCAAGCTCTGCTATGAGGGGACATAGGTTGAGAGTGAAAGCGGATAGACTCAGGAGTAATATGCGGAAATATTTCTGTACAGAAAGAGTGGTAGATACATGGAATACTCTCCCAGTGGACACAAGGACAGTATCTGAATTCAAAAAAGCATGGGACAAACACAGAGGATCTCTAAAGGTAAAAAGGGGACTGTTGTAGTGGTTGATATGGAAGGACAGACTAGATAGGCCATGTGGTCTTTTTCTGCCGTCATGTTTCTATTTCTGTCATTCGTTGTACCCTGCAGTGTGGCCAAAAGTTGAAATAGTGCAAATCATATGATCGTAAAAGACTGGAGGTATCACTTTGACAAAAACAGTATGTTTGCATATTATATACAATCAGTGATTGGACCACCTTAATTAATTAATTAATTTATTTAAAAGTATTTATATCCCGCTTTATCCTTGAATCAAAGCGGTTTTCACTGCAAACCAATCAAGTAGGGTAGGGCGGGGGTGTCAGCATGCAGTGGTTGTGAAGGTAGTGTTCATGAGTGTGTGGATAGGTAATTCTTAATTCTGGGTGCAATATTTACAGGTTGGGCTATCTACATTGGGCTATATACATTTATTGAGAGTAACAGGTTATTTTTCTGTTGTGGTAACTCGTTAAGTTTTCTGCTCTTACTCATTCTTGAACCCTCACCTTACTGTTGGTGTTGGTGCCCCATAATTATAACCTCTTCCCTTTCTTCCTTTTTTCATTTTACTGTGCCCTGATCATAAATATTTGGGAGGTATGGATTTGCTGCAAATAGAATTTTATTGTTTAAGCCTAAAAAGTGCCTCAGATTTTTGACAGTGATATTGGTGCCAAAACTAGCTTAAAAATGCTGACCCGACCTGGGATCGGCTTTTGGATTCAGCATTGAACAGAAGGGACAGCAGTGACCACAGCACTAAGGTATTGATTGCATTATAGCCCATCACATGTATTTGGCCTTCAACACTCATAATCATGATTTGTGACAATCTCCAGTAGAGATCCTATATTGCTCTCCCCCCCCCCCCAGGGTTTCTATGTGAGAGGCTACAGTGTCATGGTTTGTTAATTGATTTCCCCCCTCTAATCTCTCGCATGTGCACCTTAATGGTTTTTAGGATCTGTTAAACTGTTGCTCTGTGTTTCGTCTTGACTAGATTGTAAGCTCTGACGAGCAGGGACCGTCTCTCCTACATGTCAGTACAGCGCTGCGTACGACTGGTAGCGCTATATAAATGTTCAGTAGTAGTAGTAGTATTGTAAAAATAGCTATTGCATATATCATTCACTCTTCTGTATCTCCCTGCAAGGATGGTGTCTTTTACAAACACATATATGGTAGCATTTTTACATGTACTTATCACTTCTACTTTTTATTAATGTTATGTATTTATTATTATTTATTGGTTTTAGAGTGTAATTGCTCTTTTAATGTTCAGAATGGTATTTATATTTTTCTTATTTTAATGTTTTATTTATATATTTCTTTTGATAATTGATTATATAATTTTATTGATATGTTTTATATTGTTTTACATGGATTCTTTTAATGATTTTGTCTTATTCTTTGTTTGTAGTGCCGAAGCACCCCTGAAGAAGGCAGTACTGAAACATAGTCATGTTGGGTGTGGCTCTTTTTACCCTAGGAATTCGATGTTTGTTTTCACCCCAATAATGCTGTTAGTTATTTCATCTTGGTTGCACTTCACTCCTGACTAGTTGTTGGTCTACCTGGAGGGCCTGCTGCGGTGGTATATGCCGGTGAGGGCACTGTGCTCCTCCCATGGCCAGCTGCTAGAGGTTCCAGGATTGGAAATAGTTAGAACCATGCGGGAGAGGGCTCAGTGCTTTCGGGTAGCAGCTACAGAGGTTTGGAACACCCTTCCTTTAGAGGTGCGGACCTTGAGTAGCTTGCTGGCCTTCTGCAAAATGCTGAAGACAGCCTTGTTTGAGGGTCTGATGTCTCAGAATCACTGCTGTTTAGTTGATGATCTGTTCTAATAATTTGTTGTACACCCTATTGATTGATGTTATGTCAGAATGGGGTTTAAACACTTGTAAATAAACAAATATCCATCACCTCACTGAAACCATTCTTGCCTCCCTCCTCTATTAACTTCATCAGTCCTTTGATCAAACACCACAACTACAAATCCCAGCAGCCCCGGCGCTGGATGAGGAAGAAAACTCTTTAATTAAAGGACTAACAAGTGCAGCCCTAGGCTTATAGGCAGTTGCCTGGGCCAGGGGCCTCCACACTGCTCAAGAAGGAAAGTGGGCTAGAAAGAAATGTTATCGTTGTGGGAAGATGGGACACTTGCAGAGGGGATGCAAAGCCCGCACTGGCCTAATGGGTACAAGTGTGAAACAGCTAGGAGAGGGTTTTCTCTTAATGGTTAGCATACAGGGGGTCACTACCGATGCTCTGCTTGACTCTGGGGCCGACCAAAATATGGTATCACAGAGGCTTTGGCGGGCAATTGAGGCCCAGAATGAGTCTGAACAGAGGAGGCCAGAAAGTAGGGTTCAAATTGGATGCATTCATGGCGCTGCTTCTTTTTACCCCATGTACTGTGATGGCGAAGACAGCCAAAGCCCTATGGAAGTGGAAAAAGTACAGGCAATTTCCCCTAGGCAGAGCGAAAAGGAAAAAAATGCTCAGTTTAAAAGTGTAGCTAAGGTTGAAAAAAAGAACCTGTCAAAAGCTGTTGACCAAAAGCCACGCCCCAGCTCCATAGCAACTGAGGGTGGTGATGCAGAACAGCTGGGGGCGGGGTGGAAAGATACCGGCCAGTCACATGGTTATAAGCCCCAGAGAACAGAGAGAGAGGGACTCAGGAGACTCACAGGATCAGAAAGATTCTCAAGCTTCCCGGGAGAGGAAGGGAGATTAACAAGGATCCAAAGAGAGGCAAGGAGATTGCCAGGAAAAGAGAGGAAGAGAGCTGACTCTGTTTCAGAGGAGGAGTCTGAAAGGGAGCTTCACTCAGGACACGAGGTTCACGTTCCTAGGAGGAAGAGAGACGAGAAGGCTGCTTTAACCCAGAGACAGCATGGCCAGGGAAAGAGCAAGGAACCCCTGCTAAAACTCCCAAAAGGTAATGCTGATAAAGCTTTTAGCCAGAGGTCTCAGGAAGAGTTCCCATACAGCCAGCTCCCAGAATTTAACCAGAAGCAAGGTTACAGAAAGCCTCTCAGCAAGGAAGGGTTAAATGTTTTAAAACTGGTTCAGCGTATGCTGAGAGACCAGGAAGTAATTAACAGAGAGAAGAATTCTGTGTACCGAGGGAAAGCACAGCTGTTTGTTGACAACGTCACAGAACACTCTTGCTCAGACTGCGAATCTATGGATATCGGGGAAAACATTCTTTTAAGTGACCTGGAGGAGCCAATGGAATGTGAGTTATCCCAGATAGTAAAATAATAGTGTGAGAATATATGTGTGGAAGAAAAGCTCCATTTCTTTGCTTTGCCTAATGTGTTACAGAGCTACCAAGTTTTAATTAGTATGCTTGCTGCCATGAATGAGACTTGATCAGGAGTGCTGCTAGAAGTCTCAGAATCACTGATTAAAACCAGTAAAAGCTCTGAAACAAAAGGGGAAAAGTTTAACTGCTGAACTTATTTGCATTGAAGATTTCAATGAACATTTTGGTTTGAAGCACTGTGAAGAGAAGCTTTGTAAGTGAATGGAAAGTTTTGTTTGCTGAAGTAAGCAATTAGTTTTTTTTTCTTACCTGAGTTTCCTGTGAATAAGTGTACCCGTGTTATACCAAGCTTCATTGTGAAGTTCCCGCTACTAAGGGAGGCTAATAAAAATATTCCTGCGTTTGCTTTCAAACCTCGGCTCAAGCCTTTGCTTTACAACTACACATGCTCTGAACACTACAACTCCCAGAAGCCTTTGCTTTGGAAGTTACTTGAAAGTAACATTTGCTCCCCCTTCACCTCGTCAGGCAGCCGCCTAGACGGGGGAAGGGCGCGACAGGTGGCGTAGTATTAAGGATCAAGCCTTGGTCACGTGGTCCTAAAAACACCGGATTTACAAGGAAGAAGAAAGAAGAAAAAAAGAAAAGAGGAAAAGTGTTTTTTTCTCTTTGGAGCTGTGATACAAGCTGCTGCTGGAGGAGGCCAGGATCAACAGCTGAGGATCGGAGTGGAGCAGTTCCGGAGGCCGTTCCTGCTGCTTGATAAGCCTGAGTCTACACCGGCTTAAGGTAATAGGTATTCATAAGGGAATACAAAAGGATACCAGAGCCGGGTGGGACTGCAGCAGTACAGCAGGGTCAAAGGAGAGAGGGCCTATACATTTGAAGGGCCGCACTTGGTGTTCTTTCTCTGTTTTCTCTCATTTCAGCTACTACCCAACATGGAGCAGGCGGAGCTACTAAGATGGATGGCTGAGCGGTTCCAAGAACAACAGGAAATGTCGGCCCGGACACTAGAACATATGGCAGCCATGCTCCAGGCACAGCAGAAGCCCTTGTTAGAGAAGATGGACGGGTGGCTGGGCCTGCAGAAACCGACAGCGGAGACATCAAGGACAGTACCAGGTTACTTGGGTGATATCCCAGGGTTGGGCATATATGGTACTGGGACATTTTCCTTTGGACAGTTAACCAAAGAGGACAATGTGGATGACTTTCTCGCCGCATTTGAGAGAGTAGCCTTGTTATCAGGCTGGGATGAGAAGCAGTGGGCCATACGCCTGGCCGCTTCATTAACTGGGGAAGCGCTAGCGGCGTATAGAGCCATGCCCGTAGAATTAGCTACGAATTACAAAGAGGTGCAAAAGGCGATAAGAGACCGCCTAGGGCTAAGTCCCATGGTCTACCGCCGCCTTTTGAGAAGCGCCAGGTTAAAGCCCGGTGAAACACCGCGTGCGCTATGCCAACGCATTAAGGGGTTAGCGGTAAAATGGCTAACGCCCGAGACACAGACAAAAGAGTCTTTATTGGATAATATCATATTGGAGCAGTTTATGGACGCTGTTCCGCGAGAGATGAGGTCCTTCCTGATCCTACAAGACTGCAGGACCACAGAGGCAGCTACCGCATTGGCCGAGCGTTACCTGGAGGCTAGTGTGGCGAGCCCAGTTAAAGTAGGTGGTCTGTCCTCCGCAGTAAATGTAGCATCAGAAAGGAAGGAAAAACATGTATGGAAAGAAGGTGTGAAAACAATGTCCTTGGCTAAACCTGATTATGTAACCAGGAAATGTTTTGCATGTGGAGAAGAAGGCCATATGAAAAGAAACTGCCGAGCTAGGACAGCATTGATGACCTCCCACTCTGAAAAGAGCGGAGAGGGTTTTCTCCTAGAGGTAGAGGGTGTACCTGTGGAGGCTTTGTTAGACTCCGGAGCTGACCAGTCAATGGTTTCGAGGAAGCTTTGGAGAGAAATAGCATCCCGGACTGGTCTGACTCTTGAGCCTCAAGAAAGATCCATAAAGATAAGGTGCATTCATGGGGCAGCCTCATCGTACCCCATTTATACGGTGTCTGTAAAAGGCTTAGGGATAAAGCGCCAAATACCAGTTGCAGTAGTCCCCAGGCTCCCACAAGCGCTAGTCCTAGGAAGAGATTGGCCCCAGTTCAGGCGTGGGATGGCAGAGGGTCTTCAGAGCAAGGCAGGTAAAACGTCCGCTTTAGCATCACCCAAAGCCAAGGAAAAAACCTCATCAGGGGCTTCACCTCATTTGGAGGGGGGGAGAGTACCCCAGGTAAAGCAGACTAAGGGAGAGCAAGTCCCACCTATAGGTATAGGGAGCACTAAGGCAAGGCCAGTCCCTCAACCATTATTTGGAACCCAGCAGCAACAGGCAAAAGGGGAGGTAGCTAGGAGGGAGGACACCCCTAAGAAATGCTCCTTTGTTCTTAGGTTTTGTCGCACTACCCCCAATGCCAAAGTTCCTAAGCGGGCTACCCAGATGGCAGCTGGATTTGACCTATGTAGTGCCGAGGAGACAGTTGTTCCCCATCAGGGAAAGGCCTTAGTAGAGACGGGCATACAAGTGCAAATACCCCCAGGTTGTTATGGGCATATTGCACCCCGTTCGGGCATAGCCTGGAAGAATTTTATAGATGTAGGTGCCGGCGTAATCGATCCGGATTACCGAGGGGCGATTTCAGGATAAACATAGGGGATCGTATAGCCCAGATGATTTGTGAGCGGGTGGGTTTTCCGGCCCTGGAGGAGGCAACGGAATTAACTCCTACCACCAGGGGGACCGGAGGTTTCGGATCCACCGGTAAAACAGCGGTGAGAGGTTTAGCTGCTAGTTGTGAGGTGACCGAGGAGGAGGATCTAGGCCCGCAATTACCCGATTGCAAGGCAGATCCAGTCCCCAGGTTAGGGGAGGAACTTTCCTGGTCCCAGCAGCAGGAGGTATTAGGGCTATTAAAGAAATATCCCGATGTGTTAACACCTATTCCAGGTGAGACAAGACTCGTGGCTCACGAGATTGTTACCCTTCCAGGGGAGAGAGTACGCCAGAGACCCTACCGGTTGCCTGAGGCAAAACGCCAAGAGATAGTTTCCCAAGTGCAGGACATGATTAAGATGGGGATAATCGAAGAATCCCATAGCCCCTGGAACAGCCCCATAGTGCTGGTACCCAAGCCAGACGGGACAATGCGGTTTTGCATTGATTTCCGCAAGGTGAATGCCATCTCCCGGTTTGACGCCTATCCCATGCCCAGGATAGAAGAGTTGCTGGACAGATTAGGCCAGGCGTCTTACCTGACTACCCTTGATATGACCAAGGGGTATTGGCAGATTCCCCTCACCAGGGAATCTCGCCCAAAGACCGCATTCAGTACCCCTATTGGTTTGTACCAGTTTCGTCGCATGCCTTTTGGATTGCATGGGGCCGCTGCGACTTGCCAGCGATTAGTTGATGTCATCCTTCGTCCTCATCAACAATACGCGACCGCATATATGGACGATATAGTGATCCATAGCTCTCGCTGGGACGAGCACTTGGCACGCATTGAGGCGGTTTTAAAAGCCTTGCGTGGTGCGGGTATTACTTTAAACCTGGCCAAGTGTATGTTTGGGGGAAAGCAAGTAAAGTACTTAGGACATTTGGTAGGGAGGGGCACAGTAAAACCCCTGATAGAGAAGGTAGAGAGTGTTAGGACATTTCCTAGGCCCTTGACAAAAAGGCAACTCCGTGGGTTCCTGGGTTTAATTGGCTATTACCGCCGATTTATTCCCCATTTCGCTACCAAGAGCGCGGCCTTAACAGAGGGGCTGAAGAAAAATGCACCTAACCAGGTCAAATGGTCAGTGGAAGCAGAACAGGCTTTTTCTAGTCTGAAGGAAGAGCTATGTCAGGCACCCATATTAAGGGGGGTGGATTTTAGTAAATCCTTTATCGTACAGACAGACGCCTCGGACACAGGGTTAGGCGCTGTGTTGTCCCAAAGATTTGAGGGAGAGGAACATCCGATTATGTTCCTCAGCAGAAAATTGACACCACCAGAGAGGAAATACTCGGTAGTGGAAAGGGAATGTCTGGCCATAAGGTGGGCGGTGGACGCCTTGCGTTTTTATCTGACAGGCCGCAAGTTTTTATTAGTAACGGATCATGAAGGATCATAATCCCCGTCTTACCCGTTGGTACATGGCCTTACAGGCGTATGACTTCCATATAGAGCATAGGGCTGGGAAGTTACACACCAACGCTGACGCCCTTAGCCATATTACGTGCTGTGCGGAAGAAAAAGCGCCAGCCCGTAATATCTTAAGTGGGGGGATATGTGATGGTGAAGACAGCCAAAGCCCTATGGAAGTGGAAAAAGTACAGGCAATTTCCCCTAGGCAGAGCGAAAAGGAAAAAAATGCTCAGTTTAAAAGTGCAGCTAAGGTTGAAAAAAAGAACCTGTCAAAAGCTGTTGACCAAAAGCCACGCCCCAGCTCCATAGCAACTGAGGGTGGTGATGCAGAACAGCTGGGGGCGGGGTGGAAAGATACCGGCCAGTCACATGCTTATAAGCCCCAGAGAACAGAGAGAGAGGGACTCAGGAGACACACAGGATCAGAAAGATTCTCAAGCTTCCCGGGAGAGGAAGGGAGATTAACAAGGATCCAAAGAGAGGCAAGGAGATTGCCAGGAAAAGAGAGGAAGAGAGCTGACTCTGTTTCAGAGGAGGAGTCTGAAAGGGAGCTTCACTCAGGACACGAGGTTCACGTTCCTAGGAGGAAGAGAGACGAGAAGGCTGCTTTAACCCAGAGACAGCATGGCCAGGGAAAGAGCAAGGAACCCCTGCTAAAACTCCCAAAAGGTAATGTTGATAAAGCTTTTAGCCAGAGGTCTCAGGAAGAGTTCCCATACAGCCAGCTCCCAGAGTTTAACCAGAAGCAAGGTTACAGAAAGCCTCTCAGCAAGGAAGGGTTAAATGTTTTAAAACTGGTTCAGCGTATGCTGAGAGACCAGGAAGTAATTAACAGAGAGAAGAATTCTGTGTACCGAGGGAAAGCACAGCTGTTTGTTGACGTCACAGAACACTCTTGCTCAGACCGCGAATCTATGGATATCGGGGAAAACATTCTTTTAAGTGACCTGGAGGAGCCAATGGAATGTGAGTTATCCCAGATAGTAAAATAATAGTGTGAGAATATATGTGTGGAAGAAAAGCTCCATTTCTTTGCTATGCCTAATGTGTTACAGAGCTACCAAGTTTTAATTAGTATGCTTGCTGCCATGAATGAGACTTGATCAGGAGTGCTGCTAGAAGTCTCAGAATTACTGATTAAAACCAGTAAAAGCTCTGAAACAAAAGGAGAAAAGTTTAACTGCTGAACTTATTTGCATTGAAGATTTCAATGAACATTTTGGTTTGAAGCACTGTGAAGAGAAGCTTTATAAGTGAATGGAAAGTTTTGTTTGCTGAAGTAAGCAATTAGTTTTTTTTTCTTACCTGAGTTTCCTGTGAATAAGTGTACCCGTGTTATACCAAGCTTCATTGTGAAGTTCCCGCTACTAAGGGAGGCTAATAAAAATATTCCTGCGTTTGCTTTCAAACCTCGGCTCAAGCCTTTGCTTTACAACTACACATGGGACCCAGGATATCAATGCTTGAACCAATACAAGCATTGTGGAACCTGTGTCCCTTGGGGAAACTGCTAGGTACATATGACCTAGATTGGCCACTGTTGGAAACAGAATACTGGGCTTGATGGACCTTGGTCTGACCCAGTATGGCATATCTTATGTTCTTATGCTCTGAACACTACAACTCCCAGAAGCCTTTGCTTTGGAAGTTACTTGAAAGTAACATTCGCTCCCCCTTCACCTCGTCAGGCAGCCGCCTAGGCGGGGGAAGGGCGCGACAGTACAAAGTAGTGATAAAAGGGTTAGGGGTGCAGAAAGCAATTCTGGTGGCAGTGGTTCCAAAACTCCTCTACGACCTAGTATTGGGAAGAGACTGGCCCCAATTTCAGAAGGGTTTAGAGAAAGGCCTTAGACAGAAGGGGGATGGGATGGTAATGGTGGTCCCCGGGCCTCTTTTTGGGAACCCCCGAAAAGCAAGCGAGAACCCAGAAGAAAAACCCCCGGGAGACAGTCCCCTCGGTAAACAGAAGTTTATACTAAAATTTTGTGAGGTATCCGAAAAGGCCCAGGCTCCCAGGAGGGCGTCCCCGCAAGCCGCAGGATATGATCTATGCAGCGCTGAAGATGGAGTGATACCCAGCCAGGGAAAAGCTCTCATTGATACCGGCCTGCAGATTGAGATGCCTGTCGGATGCTATGGTCGGATAGCCCCTCGCTCGGGTCTGGCTCTGAAATATTTCCTGGATGTTGGGGCTGGGGTGATCAACCCTGATTATAGGGGGTGTATAAAGGTATTACTGTTTAACTTTGGCCGCGAAGACTTCCCTGTAAAGGTTGGAGACTGGATTGCCCAGCTGCTGTGCGAAAGAGTGGGATTTCTCCCACTGGAAGAGGTCCCCATGCTGTCTCCCACGGAACGAGGAGCCTGTGGGTTTGGTTCTACCGGAGGGGTGAGGATGAAAAGTCTCAAAGCCACCTGTGGGGAGAGAATGGAAGAGGCAGAAGACAACGACCTGGGACCACAAGTGGCAGAGTGCAGGAAGAACCAGGAGCCACAAGTAGGTGAAGAGCTGTCTTTAGTCCAGAGGCAGGAACTGGCCAGACTATTGGAGAGATTTCCAGATGTTCTGACCCCGATCCCAGGTGAAACCTGACTTGTGGCGCATGAGATCGTGACCCCACCTGGAAAGGTAGTCAGACAACGTCCCTATCGACTACCAGAGGCTAAAAAGGTAGTGGCACAGGTGCGCGAAATGTTGGAGATGGGTATCATTGAAGAGTCAAGGAGCCCATGGTGCAGTCCCATAGTTCTGGTTCCAAAACCGGATGCTACCTTACGGTTCTGTATAGATTTTAGACAAGTGAATGCCATCTCAGTATTCAACGCTTACCCGATGCCTCGTATCGAGCAGCTTTTGGACCGTTTGGGGCAAGCGCAGTTTTTGACCACGCTGGACATGACGAAGGGATATTGGCAGATTCCTCTGACTAGGGAATCTCGGCCGAAGACCGCCTTCAGTACCCCGACTGGGCTATTCCAGTTTAAGAGGATGCCTTTTGACCTTCACGGCGCCGCGGCAACCTGCCAGAGACTGGTGGATCAAGTGCTGCACCCTCATCAAGAATATGCTTTTCACATATATGGATGACATCATTATCCACAGTGGCAGTTGGGTAGAACACCTCCTGAGGATCGAAGCCGTCCTGCGAACTATGAGGCAGGCAGGCATCACCTTGAACCCGAGCAAATGTGCCTTCGCCAGGCGGGAAGTGAAGTACCTAGGGCATATGGTAGGACGGGGAAGGATCAAGCCCTTGATCAACAAAGTGGCTAGCATCAAGAATTTTCCCCGACCAGCAACAAAGAAACACTTAAGAAGCTTTCTAGGCCTGATCGGCTACTACAGAAGGTTTATACCCAATTTTGCAGAGGAAAGTTCCATTTTTACAGACATGTTGAAAAAGAATTGCCCGAATCACCTCAGTTGGACCCTGGAGGCTGAGAGGGCCTTCACTCAGTTAAAAGGGAGGCTATGCACAGCTCCGGTATTACGCAGAGTGGACTTCACACAGCCCTTCATTGTGCAGACAGATGCCTCAGAGGTAGGCTTAGGGGCCATTTTGTCTCAGAAACATGAAGGAAATGAGCATCCTGTAATGTTCCTTAGTAGGACGTTATCCCCGGCAGAGCAAAAATACTCTACCATTGAGAAAGAGTGCCTTGCCATTAAGTGGGCAATAGAAGCAATCCGGTTCTACCTTACAGGGTGAAAATTCCTACTAATTACTGATCATGCACCCTTGAGGTGGCTCCAACAAATGAAGAATCACAACGCATGACTAACCCGGTGGTACATGGCCTTGCAAGCTTTTGATTTTAGGGTAGAACATCTGGCAGGAAAACTACATCAAAATGCGGATGCCTTATCAAGGATTACGGACTGTTCGGAGGAACTCCAACAACCTCCACCAGCCCGTAATATCTTGGGTAGGGGGGTATGTGGTAAGGAAGCCTATCCTGACTTAGGGGAAAGGGAAAAAGGAAAAGAGTTCACCCTAGTAAAAGGGCCCCTTTTGCAAGGTCAGGGGAACAAAGCCACAGCCTCACCTAGGAACCAAAAAACCCCAGCTGGAACAGGTTTCATGTTTCCCCTAGTGAAATAAGGGAGAGTGAATACAGACCTAAGGTCCAAGACCCTTATGTCAGTAAGCTCCCTGATTATTCAGGTGCCAGAAGGCAGAGTGATCTCCGTCACCTGGGAAGAGAGGAGGTGGGGCTAGAACCCTGGAGATATAAGCCTATGCTACATTATAGTAGAAAAAAAAGGAGACAGAGAGAAGGTGGAAGAAATGCCAGAAGCAAGGGCTGAGGCAAAGGCAAGAAGAGGAGAAAGAGAGAGAGAAGCTGATACAAGCCGAGGCACAGGTACGAGCCTAAGAAGCCTGATTCATGCTGAGCAGAGCAGGAGAAGCCTGACTAATGCTGGGCAGTGCAGAGGTGCAGGAAACACTCTCAGCTCTAACGAGAGGCTGTCAGCTGAGCCCAGTGAGCCAGAAGGAGAGTCAGAGTCTATGCAGCTAGGAGAGCCTGATGCTGAGCTGAATGAGGAAGACACCCGCATGGATTGCTCTTTGTGCCAAGCCTTAGCCACAAAAGGGTTGAAGGAAAGCCAGCCCTGAGATAAAACCCTCCAGAGAAAGGTAACCATAAGAAGCAGGTAAATGGATTGTAAGTTCCCACATGGTAAAGAGGGGAAGTTTTACTAAGACGTAAGAACAAGTAGGAGTTGTGAATTGTGCTTGTTAACCACCTGCTACCTGTGAAGTGAGACGGCAAGAAGCCAAATTAACTGTGGGGAAAAAGCTTTCTTTTTGCTCTTGAATTTTCCTGAGAAACCTGAATAGAACTTTGCTTGCACGTCGAAAGTTTGTTCCTGTTTGGAGTTTTTGTTTTGCTTGTAAATTAGAAACAGCCTGGAAAGGGTTGAGACTGGAAAAGAAGGCAAACTGCCACAGAAGAAAGCCTGTTTTGGTGTTTTTTGCTTTAACCAGCAAGGCTAAAGGAAGCTGGTAGCCTTGCTGTTAAAAGGCTATGTTTTTCTGAGCTGAAGAATACTTTAAGCTGTCATTTTGGTTTTGGGTTTTGTTTTGCTTATAACCTGTTGTACTTTGAAGAAGCCTGGAGAAGTATGCCTGAATGTGGTATTTATGAATCTTTTTTGTGCTCAATTGCCTTACCCAAGGAGCCTGACTACAGCTTTCTACCTAAAGCCCATATATATCACAATTAAACTACATTTCCCAGAAAGCATTGCGGGGAACGAGTCAGTTAAGGCTGAAAGGGGAAAGTTCCTTATACAACCACGCCCCTCTAAGCTGGAGGCGAGTGGTGAGGGCGTGGCAGACTGTTCAGATCATTATTTCTGGTTTATTATCTGGGGTCCCTTCTACAGGAGTGACGCTACTTAACATATGGAAGTTAGTGTCTGAGACTAATTCTCTTTTGTATTGATTCACGGGCCAAACTGTGAAATTCTCTGAGCTGCCCAGAGGCTTGACAGATTATATGGCCATATTGGGTCATTGCAGTCGGCAGGTGCTTTGGGTCTTAAAGATAGTTTGGGGGTTTTTTTTGCATAGGCAAATTGAAACTTTGGAAAATGCTCTTAGAGTTAAGAACCTCCGAATATTGAATTTTCCTCAGCCTCAATTGCTCTCTCCTTTGCTTTTGTTGAGAAAGTATTGCAAGGAGATATTATTGATGCCTGTTTCTGAGAATTTCTTGGTTTCACATCTGTATTATTTGTCGGCGTGATAAGTGCTACAAAACGAAGTGGCACATGTTGTGGAGGAATCTACTTTGAATTTGACAAATTTCCTTGAGACCTCTACAGATATAATTTCCTCCCGTGCTACTTTGGTGTTTCTTTGACCACGGAGGCAGACAAAAATTATTTTGAAAGCTTATTTGCAGAAAAAAATATTATTTTGTGGTCAAGGTGGTCACTATTTTTCCAGATGGATCTCGATTTACTCATGCTCAAAGAACGTTCTTCCTACAGATGAAGCCTCATGTCTTAGCTGCAGGAGGGACTTTCTTCCTATGTTTTCCCTGCAAATGTTTGATTTGATTTTTGTTAACGCAGTAAGATATTTTTACAAATCCTGCACAGGTTGAGAATTTCTTAGATACTAGGATTTCGCCAACGAAGCGCCATACTTATCCTGTGACAGCTTGTATTGGTTTCTAGTTTCTGTAAGGGGATAGGTTTTCCTATTATGTAGTTTATTTTCTCCTCCAGCCAGGATTGTATACTCCCCATAATGTGGATTATAAAACTGTGGTTTTGTTACTTTGTACTGTTTCTTATATTTTAATTCTGTAATTTCCTCTGTTTCTGCTTGTATTTAAAGCAAAACTCTTAATTTAAAAAGTCATGGGATAGGAGGTATTGTACTTTTGTGAATCAGGAACTGGTTAAAAGATAGAAAACAGAGTATGGTTAAATGGTCACTGTTCTGAATGGAAAAAAGTAAATAGTGAGTACCCCAGGGCTCTGTGCTGGGCCTGCTGCTTTTTAACATATTTGTAAATACGGAATGAGAATAACGGGTGAGGTAATCAAATTTGCAGATAACAAAATTATTCAAAGTTGTTAAAACCCAAGAGGATTGTGAAAAATTGCAAGAGGACCTTGATAAACTGGAAGACTGGGCATCCAATTGGCAGATGAAATTTAATGTGGACAAGTGCAAAGTTATGTACTTAGGGAAGAACAACCCAAACTATGGTTACACGATGCAAGGTTCAATATTAGGAACCACCACCCAGGGAAAAGATTTAGGCATCATCGTGGATAACATGTTAAAAACCTCCACACAGTGTGCAGCAGCGGCCAAGAAAACAAATAGAATGCTAAGTATGATAAGGAAAGGGATGGAGAATGAGAAGTGGCTCAGTGGTTGGGACAGGTGGTCCAGGGGTTCAATACCCACATAGGGACAAGTAACCTCAGGCTGGAGGGACTGTAGTCTAGTCCCATGGCCACTCCTTGTGGTCTTGGGCAAGCCACTTAACCCTCCATTGCCTCAGGTACGTTTAGATTGTGAGCCTTTCGGGGGATGAGAGAATAAAAAAGTGCCTGTCAGAACATATCTGTAAACCGCTCTGATACACACAGTAAAGGGCAGTATATCAAGTGCCAAAAACCATTAAACCATTATAATGCTTCTGTATCGATCCATGGTGGAACTGCCCCTTGTGACATGGTGGATTCCTCCAGCCCTGTAGAAACAGCCAAAAAGGTGGAATCAGAGGCAGTGCTGGAGTATAAACAAAAGCACATGGCTGGTAGTTACCAAGGAAACCAGAGACAGGAGAAAGAAACACGCCCTTGCTACCGGTTAGCTCAGGAGTCAAGAGCTGATTCAGAGCACCTGCTAGGGGGAGGAGTCAGGCACTACCCAAAAGGGCAGATACATAAGGAGGCCTCAGTGGGAAAAAGAGGAGGTCCATTAGAAGCTGGAAGGGGGTGTCCATTAGAAGCTGAAAGAGTGTCTCCATTAGAAGCTGGAAGAGAGTCTCCATTAGAAGCTGGAGTGGGTTTTCAATTAGGAGTTCCAGAGAAAGTTCCAGCACAGGCTCAGCTGGGAGGTTACTTACAAGGCCAGCCGAGGGTTCCGGTGAGAGGCCAGCTAACAACCCAGGAGGAGGACCAGGGAAGAGTCCAGGTTCCAAGCCCAGGGCCAGAGCTGAGTTCAAAGGTAAAAAGAGAACCGTTTACAAAGCTTTATTCAAGAAAAGGCTACGGCAGAAGCAAGCCAGGCTGTCTGCAATATCCTGGGGATTACCCAGAGGAGAGAAAGCCAGGAAGGCAGTTTCAACATTCATTGCACAAAGTAGGTGGAGAATCCACAACCGGGTCCAAAGCCCAGAGAAAACCCTTTGCAGCCAGGCACAGAGGTAAGCCCAAAGGCTGGGATTTTTATAATCAAGGTGATTCTACTTACCCAGAAGGTTGGGGCATTGATTATAATGACTGTAATGAAAAGGACTGTTTTAAGCAATACATGATTCAAGAATATAATACAAAGCTTAAAGCAGAGAGGAAGGGCGGAGCCCAAGAAACAACGGTACAAACATTTCCTACCTCTCAGGAGGACTTAATGGAAATAGAGCCTGGTTTTGAAAGTGTCTCTGAAGATATGATGGACTGTACGATTACAATATCTGATGAAGTATTATCCTTGCGCTGAATGTATGCCTTGCAGAGAAGTACAGAGGTATTGAGATAAAAAGTACAGAGCTGGGAGAACAGAGCTGTTTCATTCTGATTGCTGAGAAGCAACTGTTTTGTGCTGAAGTAAGCTATTTATGTTGGAAACTTTACTTTGTCCTTTTGCCAGAGGTATCTGGTTTTGTTATCTTTATTTCCTTGCTGAAATCCGCCCCGGGAGGAGAAATAAATCCTTGTTGCTTTAACCACTTTTTGAAGTCACACTACTCTTCATTGGACAGTGAGAGAAACTACATATCCCAAGAGGCTTTGCTTTAGGAACTTGTAGAGTAGCTGTTCAGGAAGAAAACAACCCGCTTAAACCCTACCTGCTCTTGCTGGGGGGCGCTAAAGAAGCGGGGTCACAAATGGCGTAGTAGTACGGATTTTCACCTGGATTGAAGGACACGTGAAGGACAAGGTTCCAGCAGCAGGGAGCTGTCATCCAGGAGCAGAAGGATCCAGTAGTCGGCTGACAATCGGTCAGGAGTGGAGCTACCTTTCTCAGTGCCTGACTCTGCACTGTGCCCAGGTAATTGTGGCTAGGCACGGGTGTGGAGGGATAAACCAGAGAAAGGGGTAGTGCACAAAAAAATAGTGCACAGTATTGGGGAAAAAAAAAAAAAAAGAGAGGGAAATTTTTTTTTTTTTTGGGCCACACTTGGTGGTTTTTTTTGTGTTCCTACAGGCACCTGGACATCCAAGATGGATCCTCAGGAGATGCTGAGGTGGATGTCTCTACAATGGGACAAGCAGCTTGAGATGACTCGACGGGTGCAGGAGCAGACAATGGCTGCCATCCATGAACAGCAGAGGCCGGTCAGAGAGCTCATGGAACAGATGGTGAAGAAGCAGCAGCAGGAGCCAGCAAGAGACTTGCCTATGTATACCCATGGGGTAGGACTACATAATAGTGGCGCACTCACGCTGGCACAATTATCTCCTACAGATAACTTGGACGATTATATTGATGCCTTTGAGCGCATTGCTGAAGCCATAAAGCTGCCTAAGGAGCAGTGGGCCATAAGGTTCGCGATGTCCCTATCCGGCGAAGACTTAGCAGGGTATAAATCTATGCCTGCTACTTTAGCGGTAGATTATAATGCAGTTAAAAATGCTGTGAGAGATAGGTTAGGGCTAACCCCTTTATTCTACAGGCGCAGATTTAGGGAGGCAAAGTTAAGGCCTGGTGAAACCCTTAAAGCCCTGTATTACAGAATAAAAGGCTTAGCCTGGAAATGGCTAAAACCAGAACAAAAGACTGTAGAGTCTATACTGGATAATGTGATTCTGGAGCAATGTATGGAAGCTGTGCCAGCAGAGGTAAAAACTTTTCTTGTGCTGCAGAATTGTAAAACAACAGAGGAAGCAGCCAGTATGTCAGAATGATATTTTGAGGCCGAGTTTGCAAAGACCTCAAAATCAGGCGTTCTAGGGGCGACAAGGGCTGTTAGTGTGGATAAGAATCCTAGAAGTAAACCACCATATGAAAATATGAGTTTTTCCAGTGTTAAAGGAAAATGTTTTAAGTGAGGGAACTTCGGCATTTTAAAAAGGATTGTGTCATACGTACTGCCTTGGTTTCTGGCAATGGAAAGAAAAACCAAGCAGGGTTTTTACTTCCGGTGCAAGTAGAGGGCATAGCGGCCCAAGCGCTACTTGACTCTGGTGCTGACCAGAGTATGGTGTCCCAACGGCTCTGGGAAGCCATACAAGCCCAATCAGCACAGAGTCAAGCAGTAGGGCAAGTTAGAGTACAGTGTATACACGGAACGGCCTCTTATTACCCTGTATATGACCTTACAATAAAAGGGCTGGGAACAGAAAAGAAAGTGAAGGTGGCAATAATCCCGCAGTTATTGTATGATATTATTCTAGGGAACGATTGGCCCCCATTTTGCCAGGGGATAGAGAGGGGTATAGAAGAGAGGACAGGTTATGTCTCTACCCGGTCCCAGGCAAGAACCTCTCCTGATAGTGAGGACCCTGCGGAGGAAGTAGCAGGTCCATCCCGAGATAGGGAGGATTTCCCTGAGCTAGAAAGGGAAAGTGAAGAGGAAGTAACCGGCCCAATGCCCGCACAGACTGACCTTTTTGGTGCCCCATCCCAGAAAGTTAGAAAAGGAAAGGCAAAGAGAAAACAGGAATGGCAACACAGAGCCCAAGGGAGGGCTGGATTGGAAGCTGGGGATGGGTTACCCTGGGTTCCCTCAGAGTTAGTAAAAAAAATTCCCTTCCTTCCCAGGGGAACAGAAAGCGGATCCTCCTTTAAAACAGGCTTTTGCGTTTGCACAAGAAGGAAGGAATACTCTGCCCCGATTTCTGTTAAAGATATTTTGTATAGGGAGAGTAATAACCCTCTTACAGGAGAGGTAAGAAAGCAACTGGTGGTGCCAACCACTTTCAAAGCCATAGTTATGCGGTTGGCCCATGATCACCCAATAGGAGCCCACAAGGGAATTCAAGGGACACTGGACCATCTCCTGGCCCGTTTTTACTGGCCAAGGGTCTTTAAGGAAGTTTCCCGCTACTGTGAAGCGTGTCCCACTTGACAACGGGTTACTGCCTCGAAGCCGAGGGCAGTACCTATGATACCCACACCAGCCATATCCACACCAATCTGGCGGATGGCAATGGATATTATAGGGCCACTCGTTAGGACTCCCCGGGGTTTTCAATATGTGTTAGTAATCGTGGATCAGGCTACACGCTTCCCATGGGCCATACCTCTGAGGAGTACCTCTGCCAGAACAATAGCCCTGGAACTTATTAAGTTGTTCTGTGAGGTTGGCTTCCCACAGGAGATGCTCACCGACCAAGGGAGCAATTCATGTCTAAATATTTAGCTACCGTGTGGGATGCCTTTGGCATACACCATGTGCGTACTGCGGCCTATCACCCTCAGTCCAATGGTATGGTCGAAAGAATGAATCAGACCATTAAGCAAATGCTTAGGCGGGGACTAGATAGACAGATGTCCGAATGGGATACTTTGTTGCCCTTCGTATTATACGCGTGTAGGGAACGTGTACAAGCATCCCTAAGGGGTCCCCATATGAGTTGCTGTTTGGTAGAGCCCCCAGAGGAGTTCTTGATATACTGCGAGAACAATGGGTAGAACCAGACAAGGAGGAGACAGAAGTACCCCAGTTCCTTAGAGACCTGAGGGGCCGTTTAAAAAGAACGTTTCAAATCTCTTTAGCAAATTTACAAGCTAGCCAGAAGAGGCAGAAAAAATATTATGACCGGGGAACGAAACCCCGCCAATTGGCGGTAGGAAATAGAGTGGTAGTTATGGTGGCAGAGGTAGGACCCAAGTTTGAGTCAAGATGGAAAGGGCCCTGTACTGTTGTGGAAAGGGTAGGTCCCGTTTCGTACCTCGTGGAAAATAAGGGCCGTCGCCAGGTCTGTCATATTAATGTGTTAAAACCCTGGCAAGAAAGGGTAGCAACAGTGAGGTTAGCTATCGGGGAAGACTACAGAAACCCATTGAAGGAGATTACGTGCTGGCCGTCACAGGTTCCGGCAGCCCGTAATATTTTAAGGGGGGGGGATCTGTGATGGTGGATTCCTCCAGCCCTGTAGAAAGAGCCAAAAGGGTGGAATCAGAGGCAGTGCTGGAGTATAAACAAAAGCACATGGCTGGTAGTTACCAAGGAAACCAGAGACAGGAGAAAGAAACACGCCCTTGCTACCGGTTAGCTCAGGAGTCAAAAGCTGATTCAGAGCACCTGCTAGGGGGAGGAGTCAGGCACTGCCCTAAAGGGCAGATACATAAGGAGGCCTCAGTGGGAAAAAGAGGAGGTCCATTAGAAGCTGGAAGGGTGTGTCCATTAGAAGCTGGAAGAGAGTCTCCATTAGAAGCTGGAAGAGAGTCTCCATTAGAAGCTGGAGTGGGTTTTCAATTAGGAGTTCCAGAGAAAGTTCCAGCAAAGGCTCAGCTGGGAGGTTACTTACAAGGCCAGCCGAGGGTTCCGGTGAGAGACCAGCTAACAACCAAGGAGGAGGACCAGGGAAGAGTCCAGGTTCCAAGCCCAGGGCCAGAGCTGAGTTCAAAGGTAAAAGGAGAACCGTTTACAAAGCTTTATTCAAGAAAAGGATACGGCAGAAGCAAGCCAGGCTGTCTGCAATATCCTGGGGATTACCCAGAGGAGAGAAAGCCAGGAAGGCAGTTTCAACACTCATTGCACAAAGTAGGTGGAGAATCCACAACCGGGTCCAAAGCCCAGAGAAAACCCTTTGCAGCCAGGCACAGAGGTAAGCCCAAAGGCTGGGATTTTTATAATCAAGGTGATTCTACTTACCCAGAAGGTTGGGGCATTGATTATAATGACTGTAATGAAAAGGACTGTTTTAAGCAATACATGATTCAAGAATATAATACAAAGCTTAAAGCAGAGAGGAAGGGCGGAGCCCAAGAAACAACGGTACAAACATTTCCTACCTCTCAGGAGGACTTAATGGAAATAGAGCCTGGTTTTGAAAGTGTCTCTGAAGATATGCTGGACTGTACAATTACAATATCTGAAGTATTATCCTTGCGCTGAATGTATGCCTTGCAGAGAAGTACAGAGGTATTGAGATAAAAAGTACAGAGCTGGGAGAACAGAGCTGTTTCATTCTGATTGCTGAGAAGCAACTGTTTTGTGCTGAAGTAAGCTATTTATGTTGGAAACTTTACTTTGTCCTTTTGCCAGAGGTATCTGGTTTTGTTACCTTTATTTCCTTGCTGAAATCCGCCCCGGGAGGGGAAATAAATCCTTATTGCTTTAACCACTTTTTGAAGTCACACTACTCTTCATTGGACAGTGAAAGAAACTACATATCCCAAGAGGCTTTGCTTTAGGAACTTGTAGAGTAGCTGTTCAGGAAGAAAACAACCCGCTTAAACCCTACCTGCTCTTGCTGGGGGGCGCTAAAGAAGCGGGGTCACACCCTTCAATATTGTGTGCAATTCTGTTCAACGTATCTTTAAAAAAAATATAGCAGATTTAGAAAAGGTACAGAGAAGAGCTACCAAAATGATAAAGGGGATGGAAGGATACCCCTATGAGGAAAGGCTTAAAAGATTAGGGCTCTTTAGCTTCGAAACAAGATGATTGAGGGAAGATAAGATAGAGGTCTATAAATTAATGGAGTGGAATGAGGAAACGTAGATCAGTTGTTTACTCCATTAAAAAGTAGATAGATGTAGAACAAGACTATCAGGGGTGTGGCTTATTCAAGATGGCTGATGGTGTTTGAGCTTGCGGTCCCATCAATGCCTAAGCATAAGGGCAAGATGAGGGCTTTCCTGCCCGAGTCCCAGACAGGCCCTATGGATAGGTTTGTGCAGCTCGCTGAGATGGTACGGGAGATTCGCACAGGTGTTGGAGAATGGCGTGAGGAAGCTGTCTCTCCCTTGGGCCTGGTTTCTACTCTCTGTCCCGTGGCGAGAACTCCACCACTATCCCCGGCTTATTCTCCACCTCTCTCGGCAGCTGTTCCTGCTCGCACGTCGGAAGTCAGCGAGCTCGCAGGTATGCGGCGGGAAGCCAATGAAATGGAACATGGGGGTTTTGAAGATCCTACCGGTGAATCGTTGGCAGTGGATCGGTTTTAATGTTTCTGCACCTGCACCTGATGTTTCTTTATTTGCTTTGAGGTTGTCTCACCCCAAGACTATTACTTTGGATTGTATTTGGGCCGCCATTACTTGATTATCTGAAGAGGTAATTTCTCAAACTACCAGGACTTTGACGAAGGTAACTCAAGTTGAAGAAAAATTGCAGGCTTATAATACTGTAGTAGATAAGATTAAAGGCCAAGTGGAGGAGAATGATCAAAAATTGAATTGTGTTTCTGATTCTACTCTGGCTCTCAAAGGATAACACTGTTTTGCGGGCTAAACTGGAAGTTTTAGAAAATTCTGCCCGTGCTTCAAATTTGAGACTATTGAACTTTCCACTGATACTGGGAACTGCACCGATTGATATGTTCAAAAAATATCTGGTAGACATTTTATTGGTGCCTCAAGATCTCATGTCACTGATTAGTAAGGCTTTCTATTTACCTTTGGCTAAGAAGGAGCCTGGTTCTACATGTGGGGACTTTGTCACAGATGTTCTGAATGTTTCTGATTTACTTTCTCCTCCAACTTTGGGCTCTGTTAAAGTTTCAACTCTGTTAGTTTCACTTGCCTTGGTCTCAGATAGAGATTGGTTGCTTAAACTATTCTATAAAAAACGTCTCTCTTTGTTTTATAGGGTTAAGATTTCCAAGTTTCCTGATGTATCTAGAGATACTCAAAAAAGGTGCAAGCAATTTCTTTTGTTAAAAGCTGGAGTTTTGCAGGTAGGGGCTACTTACTCTTTGCATTTTCCCTGTAAATGTATTGTAGTGCTTAACTCGCAAAGATTTCTTTTCTATCAGCCAGAAGATTTATCTGCATTTATTAGTGCTAGGTTGCCTCTAATATCTCCTACTGAGGTTCTCGAAGGCTAATTGTTAGTCTTAGGATCATGCTGTTATAGTTTATTTACCTCAGTGTTCCGCTGCCTTATAATTTTCCTTTTGCATATTATTGGTATTTTGTCCCCAGCTGGTGGTTCCTGATGCCAACTGTGGATGTTCTTATGTCACATCCCTCAATGTGTGGACTACAGACAATTTCAGTGTCTGTTTTATTTCTTTGCGTTTTCTTCGATGATTTTTTTTCTGGATGAGTTATTTTTTTTGTACAAGCTTTGCTTGATTGATTTGTAAAATTAATAAATAATAAAAAAATTAGAAAAACTAAGGAACAGAGAATAAAGCAACGATGTAGCCCATTTCAAACTAATCGGAGAAACATGTTTCACACAAACTCAGGAATTCGTTACTAGAGGAGGATGTAGTAAAAGCTGTTAGTGTAGCTGGATTTATAAAAAGGTTGACGAGTTCCTGGAAGAAAGTCCATAAGTCTATAACCCCCTGTTATAATGTAAGTCCAGTGCAGACCTCCTGCACTGGACAGATATGTTACATGTAAACCGCACTGATACTGAAGAGCACGGTATATAAGAAATTTAAATAAATAAGTCATTATTAATGACCAGAGAAATCCACTGCTTACCCTGGAACTGGTGCACCTTTTGGGAAGCTGACAGGTATTTGTGACCTGGATTGGTTGCTGTTAGGAACAGGATATTGAGCTTGATGGACTCTTGGTCTAACCCAATATAGCTTCTCTTATGTTCCAACCATTAGTTGTGATGAACTAATACACATCAGTGGATGAATTTATAAAGAGAATCTTGTGAAAATTACTGTTCCTTCTGAACTTACATCTCTCAAATTTGCTGAAAGTTGGACAGACCGATTTGAAATGACTATCTTCAAGCATAGAGACTATATTTACTTATTTAAACTTTTTTATATACCATCTTTCTACAATTCAAGATGTTTTACATAAAACTAAACTTGTAACAGTGTGGATACAGCTGCTGTACAGAGAACAAAACTTGGTATGTAGGTAACATTCAACAACCAACAGTTTACAATTTAACAATTTAAGAGTAATGTCAGGGTTGGCAACTATGTACAGTAAAAAGGAGGGGGGGGGGGCAAGGGCTAAGAGTGAGTTGTTGGAAGGGGAGGGCAGGGAATTGCTTATAAGAAGATGATTTGGTTAATTGTATGGGGTGGGACAGAAGCACCTGAAGTGGAAGAAGATTGACAGGACTAGCTTGCACTAGATCGTTGGTGGCATGGATGGGATGTGTTAAGGTATTCTTGGAACGTTTTGAACTTTTTTCGGAACCCTGAGTGATCAGAGTAATCTCGCTAGATGGGAGGACATTCCATTCTGTGGGGGCAAAGAGGGAGAATGCTCAGTTGCAGGTGGTTTGCTTTTTATTTTTTGGGTTGGGATATTGAGGTGGTTTGTGGAGTTGGGGCTACGTAGTCTGGAGAGGAGGAAGAGAAGATGGGATGCAGATTCATTGTTTATGACTTTGTGGATCAGAATTTTTTTCTAGCCAGGATAGGGAGCCAGTGGAGGTGTTGGAGGACGGGTAATGTGGGCTTGCCTGACTGTTCTGTTGATTAAACATGCTGTAGTGTTCTGGGCCATTTGGAGTGGGTGAAGGCTTTGCTTTGGGAGACCGTGGTATATGAGGTTACAATAGTAGAGAGTGGGGGTAGTTAGCAGAAAAGAAAACTGCATTGAGTTTACAGAAGTAAGAGAATCCCACATTTTATATGCTCAGTATTTTACTTATTATCAACACAGCAGATCTCTAAAGGAAAAAATAGGACTATAGTTGTTGGCATGGATGAGCTGACAGGATAGGCCATATTGTCTTTCTGCCCTCAAGGCTCTATGTTTCTGTGAGTACTTCCAGTGAGTGCTCAAAGTGAACTTCCTGAGGACCCCAGGACTGAAGCGGCTAAAACTCTTTATATTCATGACTCTGAAAATGCAGGAAGGATGCTATCCAAGAAGAACACGAGATAGTCTTACCACCGGGGTTCACCCATAGATGTTTTGTACCCTCTTACCTCAGAAGAATCCTTTAACATCACAATTAATGGACAACATACAGAGTAGATACCAGAGCCACAAGATCAGCCCTCAAATGTTCTGAGTTCCCTACAGTGCCTCTCACTGGAAAAATTGTGCAAATCGAAGGACTCTGAGGCAATCCTATACTGTAATCTCTGTCCAGACTCATACCTATACAAATAGGCCCTCTCCTAGAAGAACGCTTTCCTTGTGAGCCCTACTGTTCCACATACTTTTAGGAAGAGACTTTATAGATGGGAGTACACATTTTATTGTACTCCAGATGCTATGTATGGTGTATATTCCAGAACAGGTGAACAAGGCTGAAGAGATTGTTTGCAACTCTCTAGTATCTTACTCCTGAAGACTTAACCCTACCCTAGAAGAGTATCTCTGCGCTGTCCCTGAAGCTTATGGGCCTTGTACTCAAGTGAGGTTGGTCATCTTCAGACATGTTAAGGTTGTCTTGCATCCCAGCAAACCTTTGCCAAGGATACCAGTTTCCTTTGAACCTTGAAAGAGAAGGTGGCATTAAGATCTTTGAACCAAGATTCCATCTCCTCGGAAATGAATATTGTGTGCACTCTGAAGTTATGCAAAGGTCTCCCTTTGCTGATATTAGTGTCCAGATTATTGAACTTATTGTCCTTACTGGAGACTGTACCCTTGACACCAAGTCTCTATTAGAGGCCATACGCCTTCCTACAGAGATTGCATTGTAAAATGTTGAAGAAAAATAGTTTTCATGTCATCAGGACTTTAGTCATATTAAATGCTTAATAATTACTACTACCACCACTGATCATTTATATAACACTACACAGCACTGTACAGACATGTAAAAGACAGCCCCTGCTCATCAGAGCTTACAAACTAGTCAAGACAGCCCAACAGCTGGAGCAGCAAGGTGAAGGGCTTGAAGTCTGGAGTTAGCAGTAGAAGAGAAGGGCACAGATAGAAGTGATCTGCCAAAAGAGTGGAGTTCACGAAGACTTGTATTTAGGGAATAGCTCATGTCCACCCGTTGCATTGGTTACTCATTGCTTTGCAAACTGGTTAAGATATAGATGTATATCTTCTACCTACAGTTCCCTTACAAGCAGTCCTCAGTTTCAACAGTTTGATGTATCCTATGATAAAGCTTCTGGAAACATTAGTATGGTATGAAGAGAAAAGTCTATGTACATAGTTGGTGGGTTGACCCAAGTGATAAAGGTGACATGGGCTATTATAATGCAGAATAGTAAACAAGAACTTTGTATAGTAAACTGGTTCTGGATGGTTCAAAAGTGGAAAAGAGAAGTTAGACATGACTAAAGGTAACAATGTTGAGAAAAGATGTGTTAGTCTAATGGATACATAAGTTGAACATTTTACTCTGTAACCCCAATATTTAGTCATTACTTCTCCATTACGTCCAATTCAAGCTCAGAAACATGCTTAATAATTGGAAATACAACAATACAATTGGATAATTTTAGATAAGCCAATGCTCCTTTCTCCTGATGGACTCTGGAAAACCCACACTGGCCATCTGGCATGTCCAAATCTTTTTACTTCATGTTGCCTCCTTGTGTCGTGGCCAGACACCAAGACAAAGAGGGGAGGGGGATGATTCACCAAAATTAGAGAGGATCTATAAGCAGCACAATAATGCTAAACCTGGGAAGACCAGTCAAGGGCACAAGCCACAGCCATTAGAGCCCTTTCCAAATTTACCAATAGAATTTATCGAGTTACTTTTGTGTTTGTTTTCTGGACAAGCAGAAGCTTATCCTTGTAGAAGGTGGATAACTATTACTGCTGCAAGA
Organism: Ichthyophis bannanicus; assembly: GCA_033557465.1. NCBI lineage: Eukaryota > Metazoa > Chordata > Amphibia > Gymnophiona > Ichthyophiidae > Ichthyophis > Ichthyophis bannanicus. Next base: position 347,121,364 of record CM066039.1, on the reverse strand, counting down.
TACCAGCTAAAGAGCAGTGGGAGGTCCAACCTTCGTGAGAAACCAAACTTAAAACGTCAGAAAAAAGGGTGAAGTACGCTATGAAGTCCTGAAGAACTGAGAAGCAGGACCAAAACTTTATCTAAATATGAAGGAAAAACTATTAGATACTGTGGAAGGGATCAAAGTGGAAATCAGGAGAGGGAGAGAGAGAGATTGAGATTGGTCTCTGTTGGGGACATTTATAAAAAACTTTTATTTATTGGTTCTCTTTTTGTTAATGCTGCCTAACCAAGTCCAAAGAATAATTCTGCTATGTATATTCCCGAGAGTAAAAAAGCGATGAAATCTGTGATCATAATGGACTGGAAAGTGACTGACAGATAATGGTTCCTAGTGTAGCAGATAGAGTGAAGAAAGAAACACCCAAGGAGTCTTAGAAGGAAACAATGGTTTAATGTGCACAGACCCAGAGAAAATAGTTTTTCAAAATTCTGGGCCCTCACCAGAGGGCTCAGAGAGATTATATAGACATACGCAGCATTGCTAGGAAAGGGGAAGTGCTACTGCTAGGAGATTTCAATATGCCAGATGTTGATTGGCACATTCCTGCTGCAGTATCATCTAGAAGTAAGGAGATCCTGGATTCTCTACAGGGAGAAGTATTCAGGCAATTGGTAACAGACCCCACACGTGAAGGGGCCATACTGGACTTGGTGCTTACCAATGGTGAGAGTGTTTCTGATGTTGTAGTGGGAGATCATTTTGCATCCAGTGACCACCAGATGGTGTGGTTCAGTATTAGGACTAGGGCTGTTAGAATCCATTCCAAGGTGAAGATCTTAGACTTTAGGAAGACTAACTTTGCGAAGATGGGCCAATACCTCAGGGAGTCGTTAGTGGGATGGGAACAGCTGGGGGATGTAGAAAAACAGTGGGCAAAAACTGAAAGGTGTTATTTTAAAGGCAACCAACCTTTTTGTTAAAATGGTAAATAAAGGCAAAAGGAAAAGGAGACCGCTATGGTTTTCGAAGGAAGTAGCTGAAAAAGTGAAGAAAAAGAGGGAGGCCTTCATGAAATACAAGAGATCACAGAGAGAGGAAGACAGGCATCTGTATTTGGAAAAACTTAGAGAAGCTAGCAAAGTAGTCAAGAAGGCAAAGATTCAAAAGGAGGAGAAAATAGCCAATGCAATAAAATGGGGGGATAAGACATTTTCAGATATATTAGTGAGAAGAGGAAGGGCAAAAGTGGTATTGTCAGACTCAAGGGTGCAGGGGGGGAATATGTAGAAGCTGATAAGGATAAAGCGGAATTGCTTAACAAATATTTTTGTTCTGTGTTCACAGATGAAGAACCAGGAGCAGGACCTCAGAAAACACCCACAAATAAGAACAGAAGCGAGGGACATCTTGAACAATTTTCAGAAGACTGTGTTCGTGAGAAACTAGCTCAACTTAAAGTAGACAAAGCGATGGGACCGGATGGGATACACCCTAGAATACTGAGGGAACTTGGGGACGTTCTAGCAACTCCACTGACTGACCTTTTCAATGCCTCGTTGGAGTCGGGAGTGGTGCCAAAGGACTGGAGAGAGGCTCATGTGGTGCCTTTACACAAAAGCGGAAGTAAGGATGTGGTTGAAAACTACAGGCCGGTAAGTTTAACTTCGGTGGTGAAAAAAATTATTGGAAACGCTGCTGAAAGAGAAAATAGTGAGGTTTCTGGAGTCCGGCGGATTACAGGATCCGAGGCAGCATGGATTCACCAGAGGCAGGTCTTGTCAGACAAATCTGATTGATTTCTTTGACTGGGTGACCAGGGCATTGGACCGAGGGAGAGCTCTAGATGTGGTGTATTTAGATTTCAGTAAAGCCTTTGACACTGTTCCTCACAGGCGACTTATAAACAAACTGAGCACCCTAGGGATGGACCCTAAAGTTACTGCTTGGGTTAGAAATTGGTTGGGTGGGAGGCGACAAAGAGTACAAGTAAATGGAGCTCACTCTGAGGAGAAGGATGTTACCAGTGGTGTGCCCCAGGGATCTGTCCTTGGTCCGATTCTTTTTAACATCTTTGTTAGTGATATAGCGGAAGGGCTGTCGGGTAAGGTTTGCCTCTTTGCGGATGATACCAAAATCTGTAATAGAGTAGACACCCAGGAAGGTGTAGATAACATGAGGAGGGATATAGCTAAGCTTGAAGAATGGTCTAGAATTTGGCAGCTGGGATTTAATGTTAAAAAATGTAAGGTCATGCATTTGGGCTGCAGCAATCCAAGGGAGCAATACAGTATAGGAGGTGAAGTACTTTTGTCCACTAAAGAAGAGCGGGACCTAGGCGTGGTTGTGTCTGATGATCTTAAAGTAGCTAAACAGGTAGAAAAGGCGACAGCAAAAGCTAGAAGGATGCTTGGGTGCATACGGAGAGGAATGGCTAGCAGAAAAAAGGAGGTGATAATGCCTCTGTATAAGTCTTTGGTGCGACCTCATTTGGAGTATGGTGTGCAATTCTGGAGACCGCACCTTCAAAAGGATGTGAACAGGATGGAGTCGGTGCAGAGGGTTGCTACTAAAATGATTAATGGGCTTCATTATAAAGCATATGAGGACAGACTTAAGGATCTTAATATGTACACCTTAGAGGAAAGGCGGGATAGAGGTGATATGATTGAGATGTTTAAATACCTCCGTGGCATAAATGTTCAGGGAGAGAGCCTCTTTCAATTGAAAGCAAGTTCTGCGACGAGGGGACATGGGATGAGGGTGAAGGGAGATAGATTCAGGAGTGATATGCGGAAATATTTCTTTACAGAAAGAGTAGTGGATCCGTGGAATAGTCTCCCAGTGGAGGTGGTAGAGATGAGGACAGTAACTGAATTCAAAAAAGCATGGGACCAACACAGAGGATCTCTAAAGGTAGAAAGTGGACTGTTGTAGTTGTTGTTATGGAAGGACAGACTAGATGGGCCTTGTGGTCTTTTTCTGTCATCATGTTTTTCTGTTTATGTTTATGTTTTATGTTTCTTATCATATTATTACAGCATTTTTTCATGATTGGTCACTTTATTACAGTATAGTCCCAATTGGAGAAAGTCTACTGTACTCTTATCTCTAGCGAAGCAGAGAGAGCAGCAGGACAAAGGAATAGGGGAGGGACAAGCATGTACCAGGGTATGACTTCACCAAGAGGGGTGTATCCTTTTCACTTAACCCTTCCAGCTCTCAGCCCTGCCTGGATTTCTACCTCATTCCCCACTTTTTAAGGGAAAAATTTGCCTTATAGTGAAGGAGGCCAATTTTCCCTCATAGCAGTTGATCTGACTGTGGAAGGGATTTGTATTTGCATACTGCCATCACATGGGCAGCAGTTTTTCCGCTCCACCATGGTCTCAATGGTGGAGGTAATAAATCGGATAAGGATAGGGATACAGCATGGCAGGTTGACAAATAGCAGGAGAATAAGGAGAATCCCTACCACTAGGGTTTTTTAAGTCCACCTAACCAATTGAACCATTCCACAAACCACCCAGCACCTATAGAAGGGGCGGTGATATGATTAGCTAGATCACGTAGGTCTTGAATAGAGCGTTCAATGGAAACACTCTCATCAGTGAGATTAAAACAACACATACCCTCAAACTCCTCGCAGCCAAGATTTAACCATAGGAGCAGAAAATCAATGGTCATCCTATTCTGCAGAATCGTTGTCCGCAGACCAGACATCTCATGATTCATAGTGGCTAGGATGGTTGAGGTAACATTAAAGGATTTGGCCAAGGAACAAGCAATACGGCTTACTTCCATAGCGTTGTGCAAAGCTAACCCAGGTGCTCCTACAATGGATATTGCCAGTCCTAGAGCTGTCTGATCACTATAAGGTTCCACATTGGAGTTACAGGTAGGAGGCATAGGTTTTGATCGAGGATAGCGCGAGTGGGAACTAACCTTACTAGGGGCATGAGAGAAAGCAGCAGTAGTAAGTCTGCCAAAAGTGCAAGGACCTCCAGTAGCGTTTATGGGAACATAAGTGTGAGCAGTTTTACCACATAACAAAAACCATTCTAAGGGAAGATAAATTTCTGAGTAAGCATAAGATACCTTCGTAATAGACTTGCATGATAATACGGTGTTAGACAGATTAAAAACCCCTTTAGTGGCATTTACAAAAATAAAGCAATCTATAGTTTTAAGCGTGGAGACAACCTGCAAGGAGAAAGGGGCCTTGTTAAAATAGGCTGAGGTAGGACAGTAACACCAATGAACCTATGCGTGCAATTCTGGTCGCCGTATCTTAAAAAGGATATAGCATTATTAGAAAAGGCACAGAGAAGAGCCACCAAAATGTTAAAGGGGATGGAAGGTTACTCCTATGAAGAGAGGCTACAAAGGTTAGGGCTCTTCAACCTGGAAAAGAGACGGCTAAGGGGAGATATGATAGAGGTCTATAAATTAATGAATGGAGTGGAACGGGTAAACGTAGATCGATTGTTTACACTATCAGAATATAGAAAGACTAGGGGACATGTAGTGAAGCTACAGGGTAAACTATTTAAGACAAATAAGAGAAAATATTTTTCACTCAACGTGTAATCAAACTCTGGAATTTGTTACCGAAGGATGTAATAAGGGCTGTTAGTGTAGCTGGGTTTAAAAAAGGTTTGGACAAGTTCCTGGAGGAAAGATCCATAAACCATTATTAAAAAGGGACCCAGGATATCAATGCTTGACCCAATACAAGCATTGTGGAAACTGTGTCTCTTGGGGATACTGCTAGGTACGTATGACCTAGATTGGCCACTGTTGGAAATGGATACTGGGCTTGATGGACCTTGGTCTGACCCAGTATGGCATATCTTATGTTCTTAGAAAAATGTAGAAAAGGTTAGCTTTGGCTGTTTGCAGTTCAGATTATGCATTACAGTAAACATTTGCATTTCACACAAAGTAGTGGGTACAGCAATAAGGCATGTTAATAAAAATTCTCCAGGCTGCGATGAGCTGAGTACACAAAAGTCCAAAGTATTCAAAGCAGTCCCGGCAAGTAGTGTTACTACATTTATAGTCCCTGAGGCCAATAAGGGAAGGCCCCACATGAATGCCAGAACAAAAGTCAGCATGAGCAGGTGCATAACGACCATGGAGCTTATATCCCACTAACAGTATCTGAAGACGACTCCTCAAGCTTCTGCCGTGCATAGACTAGCCGGCTTCCGGTATGCGGCAAGCGCATGGCTCCGTCGTCTGCCGATTCCCTGGTTCTACGCAGCGTGAAGCGTAAGGGATCCTGAGAATGTTCGTGCGCTGTCCACTTATCCAAGTCAGGAGCAGCTTTCTTAAGACGAGTATGATGAATCCACGGGGTAACCTCTGCGACTTTGACTGCCTTCGGTGTGGCTAGGAGAACTGTGTAAGGACCTCTCCAGGTAGGGCACAGTGGTTCACATTTCCATTCCTTAATCCACACATGATCTCCCGGCTGGTGGGGATGGAGCGGCTCTGACAAAGAGATAGGTAGTCGCTCTTGTATCCACCTGTTCAAAGACTGAAAAACAGATCCCAATGCCAGTAGGTGTTGTCTTTAAGTTCATTACCTATCTGCTCTAGGTCTCCCTGAACAATGGGTGGTGGTCGACCATACAGTACTTCATAAGGGGATATTCCCAAGGTCCGAGTTGGGGAGGTCCGGACCCGGAGAAGGGCTATCGGCAAATCCTGATCCCACTTAAGATGAGCTTCCTGACAGAGTTTAGACAACTGGAGCTTCAGAGTTCGGTTCATCCTTTCCACCTTTCCCGAACTCTGGGCGGTAAGCAGTGTGAAGTTTCCAGGTAATCTGAAGGGCCTTAGAAAGGTCTTGAAGGCACTTAGCAACAAACGCAGGGCCATTATCTGACCCTATAGTAAGAGGTAGGCCAAACCTGGGAATGATCTCTTTCAGCAGGGCCCTGGTAGCCTCTCGGGCTGTCTCTGTTCTACAAGGATAGGCCTCCACCCATCCTGAAAATGTACATACTATCACCAGCAGATATCGATAACTCCTTACTCGGGGCAACTCAGTGAAATTAACTACAATATTCTCCATAGGGGCAGCCCCAACCACCTGTATGGAAACGGGGGGGGGGGGGGGGTAAAGGCCCTTGGCAGGGGTTATTCCTGTCACATTGGAGACAGCGACGTGCTGCAGCTGCCGTTAAGGCAGACAGATGTGGGACATAGAAATAAGACTGTAGAATGGTATGCATGGAGGTTTTCCTAAGTGGATGGTCTCATGAAATCGTCAGACAAAAGCAGGTGCTAGACTCTCGGGGATAACATATTGGGGTGGATCTCCCAGTAACCGCAACCACCCAGCAGTAGTGAGAGTAGCCCCTTCCTGAGTGAAGAAATCCATCTCTTTCCTGGTATAACGTGGGTCCCACTCTGACATAGGAATTGTAAACAGGGGGGCTTGAACACTTACTGGGACTGTTCCTTGCTGGGCTGTTAACTTGGCCTCCCTATCTACCCTGCGGTTACCCTGGATGACCAGAGTGTCTCCTCGTTGGTGTGCCTTGCAGTGAACAACAGCCACCGCTTCTAGTGCCCACACAGCCTCTAGTAACTCCAAAATTTCCCTCCCATACTTTATAGATTTCCCACTTGAATTTGAGTCCCTTCTCTCTATAGAGGGCCCCATGGGCTTGGAGTGTAGTGAATGCATACTTAGAATCAGTGAAAATGGGGGGGGCGGAGCCTGATGTCCAGCGGGTTAGACGCTTTGCGCTGAAGCTCCCGAGAGGCCTACTCAGAATCCTGACTTAATACCTACATAATCTTAATATTTTGCTCCGAACTTACCGAGGTACCTCGGGGGGGATGGCGGCCCACAAACCAGCGCGCTTAGACTTCGGGTCTCCCTCTTCTTCACACGGAAAGCGCTCCAAAACAGAGTTGTCTTCCCCACAAAAGATGGTTCCACTTCGGGAAAACCCCGAAATGCAACAGGAGATCTTGGAGGAAATACGCGGTGTGAAGGAACTGGTACAGTCCAACGGAGAAGCGCTCCGAGCCATGCGAGAAGACTTCGGTATGCTTCAGGATCGGCTTGAAGGTCTTTCACTACGGCAGGACGACATGGCGGGGGTCCTCGACTCACACGCGGTGCGCTTGGTGAAACTGGACAAGGCTGAGCGTCAGATACAGAATCTTCAAAGAGAGTTAGAGGATAGCAATAATCGAGCCCGTCGCAACAATGTAAGGCTCATTGGAGTACCGGAGGGGGCGGAAGCAGGAGATATAAGAGAATTCCTGGTCAAAACTCTTCCCTCCTTGCTGAAGATCACTTTTCACAGAGATCTGGAAATTGACCGAGCACATCGTGTTCCTACCAACATGGCGCTCAATCGGACGACCCCCCGGCCTATCATCTTTCGATTACTGAGATATCAGCAAGTTGAGCAAATTCTAAATGCTGCCCGGGCGAACCATCATCTGGAGTTTGAAAGTCATAAAGTCTCCTTCTTCCCTGACTTGGCAAAGCCCACAGTCGACCGTCGGAAGAGACTCCTTGCTTTTCGTCCTAGACTTCAACAGCTACAGGCTCGCTTTGGCCTATTGTATCCAGCGAAGCTCAGAGTGACTCTCCATAACCAAACTAGAACATTCGAAGATCCTGATCTACTAGCAACATTTTTAGACTCCAAAGAAGCAGACCAGATGCGCTAATTCAACAGCTTGGATTTGTAATCCGCCGGACCTGCCCGCCATTTTGAATGGCCCGACGTGGTGATCACAGCCTGGAACAGAGACTGCCTGGACTTTTCTTTCTTTCTATATATAACTTTCTTGGTCTCCTATCCCTCCAAGATGTGCACCTCGGTTGGACTCGGAACACGCACAGCTATACAGGTTATATGTTTCAATTCAGGCCTTCTCTGGGGTTTCTCCCCGCAGACACATGGTCGCCAGTAATTTCTGGGGGTCTGCTTCTTCTCTAATGCACCTCGGTGCTTATTTTTTTATATGGGGCGCTTCATTGTTTTTCATTAGCTTATTTTCTATCATGTCATGTGTACAGCCATATACAGTTAATATGAGGGACATTGTGAAATTATGTGTGTTATCATGTTCTTTTTCAGAATTGTTAATCCTTCTGAATGGCCTCATGTAAGATCTTATCACTGAATGTAAAAGGCATCAATAGTCCAATCAAAAGAAAGGAAATCCTTAGCTATCTTAATCATGAGCATGCTGATTTAGTGTTTCTTCAGGAAACGCATTTAAACTCCGCTGAAACACTGAAACTTAATGCTAAGCCTTACATGGTGGCTGCCTACTCTCCCGCCGTTTCCAAACGGTGTGGGGTAGCCATCTTGGTTAAGATATCTTTGCAAGCTACTGTAATGGATACTAGCTCTGATAAGGAGGGTAGATGGGCCCGTGCACACCTTAAGGTTGGAGATAGTGAATTCACGTGTATATGTATTTATGCTCCGAATGTGGATAACCCTGCTTACTATGCAAGTATTGCGCAGTTGGCACAGGCCTCTGCCAATACTCCATTAATACTTGGCGGCGATTTTAACCAAGTACTTGATCCTTTGATAGATAGATTGCCGCCTAGAACGAGTGGTCCACCCAAGAGTCTTGATACCCTTACAGCTCTGATGAAAGATCTTGCGTTAGTAGATATATGGAGGCTGCTTCACCCCTCCGACTTAGAGTTCACCTTTTTCTCAGCCCCCCATCACTCACAATCTAGAATAGATTTTTTTCTTATCTCCAAAGCACTGATATCCCAAGTGGACACGGCTAGGATTCATCCTCTCCATATCTCAGATCATGCTGCCATATCTTTCTCATTACATGTCACTACGCAAGGTGAACATCCCCGTGCTTGGTTCTTTGATAGATCCCTACTAGACCAAAAAGATTTTCAGGTTGACATAAAGGCCGCTATCCAAGACTACTTTCATTTTAATTCACCCCATGACACTGCGAGCTGGGCTTGGTGGGAGGGTTTCAAGGCGTCTATCCGTGCAACTATAACTAGCTATCAAATTCGACAGGGGAAACAAAGAAAGCAACATTTACTGATTCTAGAACAACAGATACAAGCTGGAGAGCGTCTCCTCACGTCCCGTACTGACCCATGTATTTTACTTCGCTTACAACGCCTTCGTTTTCAATACAATTAGCTTTTATATACCGCTGCTGCTAAAACTATTGAATCACAACAAGGGATGTACTATCGGGAAAATAACCGTGCTGGCACATTGTTAGCCAATGCCCTGAAAGGTCAAAAAGAAGCCAAGCGTGTTACCGCTCTCCGCAATCCGTCGAGTGGGACTCCGCTCAGCTGCGGGGATCCCCTCTCTTCCCAAATCGGCTTACTTCCTTTTAAACTTTATGCTGGGCATAGCTATTTCCCTAATTACGAAATACTGGAAAAATAGCTCCCTTCTGAGCCCCAATGAATGGTGGAATCATGTCTGTCTCTACAGTAAATATGAGCAAATACCTCGTATGTTAGCTTCTTCCGCTCAGACCCCCCACCACTTGTCTAAATGGAAGATGCTCAACGATTATGTTCAAACTGCTCAATGCTCTCATCTGACTGTTTAAATCTGTGTAAATCTCTGTCACATGATCATTCTGTATCGCAGATACTATTTCTGTTTGTTTTGATGTACAATTACTGTTGTTTGTAAGCGCTTATATGATGATACTTATCAGCTTAGAGAAGAAGCATCGGGGGGGGGTAATTGGGGTTGCTTTTCCTTATTGTATGCTTGTATTTGTTTCCTTTGGTGTGTTGTTTCTTTTTGCTTGTTGTAAAATGAAAATAAAAGTTAAAAAAAAAGAATCAGTGAAAATGTTTGCCTTCAGACTTGTAGCTAACTGGAGGGCTTGAGTAAGGGCAATGAGTTCAGCTTTCTGGGCAGAAGTCCCTAAAGGTAAGGGCTCAGGCTCCACAACAACCCCAGGAGTGACCACAGCATATTCGGCCTTCCGCTGTCCATCTTCCACGAAACCGCTGCCATTGGTAAAGTATTGAACATCAGGAGAGGCCAGCGGTACATCCTTCAAATCCGGATGGCTGGAGTACACTTCATCCATAACCTGGATACAATCATGTTCAGGTAGCCCAGGTGCTACAGGGAGTAGAGTAGCAGGATTGAGTGTTTTCACTATCTCCAAGTGAACCCGAGGATTCACACACAGCATGCTCTGGTACTTTGTCATCCGCTCGTTGGTAAACCAATAATTGCCTTTGTACTCCATCAGTGTCAATACTGCATGCGGCACTTTAACATACAGTTCTTGCCCAAGGGACAATTTATCAGCCTCTGTTGCCAAGAGAGCTGTTGCTGCTACTGTGCAGAGACAAGAAGGCCACCCTCTTGCTACTGGATCCAGCTGTTTGGACAGATAAGCCACCGGTCGTTGCCAGGAACCTAGGCTCTGAGTAAGGACACCAACTGCCATCCCCCTTTCTTCATGGACGTACAGATGGAATGGTTTTTCCACGTCGAGCAGTCCTAGACTAGGGGCTGATAGCAAAGCCTTCTTCATGTTCTGAAAGGCCTCCTTTTGGTCCGGGCCCCAGTCGAAAGGCTCTCATTCTCCCCCTGCTGTAGCTGCATACAGGGGCTTTGCCAACACTGCATAGTTGGGTATCCAGATTCGACAAAAAACGGCAGCCCCTAAGAAGCCTCTTAACTGCCTGCGATTTTGTGGCTCAGGAATAGAACAAACAGCCTCCCTCCGCTCAGAGCCCAATCTTCGAAGGCCTTGGGCAACATGGAATCCCAAGTATCTGACTTCAGTCTGGCACAATTGGGTCTTACTTCGGGACACCCGATAGCCCGACATCCAAAGTAGGTGTAGAAGTTCTGAAGTAGCGGTTAGACATTCTTCCCGGGAAACAGCAGCAATGAATAAATCATCCACATATTGTAGCAACACGCGTTGAGAAGGGCAAGACTGGAACTGACGCAAATCTTGACTAAGTGCATCTCCGAACAGCGTGGGGGAGTTTTTGAATCCTTGGGGTAACCGTGTCCATGTCAACTGACCCTTACTGCCAGTAATAGGGTCTTCCCATTCAAATGCAAACAGTTGCTGGCTAGGAGTGGCCAATCTCAAGCAGAAAAAGGCATCCTTTAAGTCCAGAACAGTGAAGCAGGTTGCTTGTGCAGGAATCAAACTCAGTAAATTGTAGGAGTTTGGCACAACAGGGTGAATGGTAACAACTTCTTCATTGACCTTCCGTAGGTCCTGCACAGGTCGGTAATCATCAGTACCTGGTTTTTGAACTGGCAGCGAAGGGGTATTCCAGGGTGATTGGCATGGTTTTCAGGAGTCCAGACTTAAGTCGGGCAGGGAATATTGCCTGACACAATTGGGACATTCGTTTTTTCTTCTCTTTTTCAGTGGCCCATTTCTCTGCAATAGGCACATTGATCTCGTTCCAATAGTCCTTGCTCCAATGATCCTCGCCGGGTTCCTCTACCCTGGCCTCGGCTTCTCGGTTCCCACGTCGACTTTCCTTGTCCTTTCTCGACTAGCGCCGCTGCTAACATATCAGCTGTCTTTTTCATCTTTCGTTCACACTCACGCTTCATCTCCTGATCGCTGTTCACAAATACTTTCATAGCAACTTCCATCCGCTGGGCTATATTCATTCCAGCAAAACCTTCAAGCTTCTGAAGTTTCCTTCGAATGCCCCCCTGTAATTGTTCCACAAATGCTGTATTCACCATCCGCTGGTTTTCAAGTGCTTCGGGGTCAAATGGAGTGTAAACACGGAAGGATTCACAGAGTCTTTCATAAAACTGGCCAGGACTCTCGTCAGGGGTTTGCAGTACCTCAGATATTTTCCCTACATTCATCACTTTCTGGCCCCCCTTTTAAAGCCTTCAAGGAGAACCCGATGATAACAATTCAGAGCGAGGCGGCCTGCATCACTGTTTGCCGCCCAGTGGGGTTTTAGGTCAGGAAAGTCTCTCAGCGCTTCTCGCTGGGGCCCCCAAATGAGGTTGCAGTGCTCTAGTACGGGGGGGTGAGGGTGGGAGGGCATACGAACGTGGAACTGACATTCTTCAGATCTGGGACTCAGGGAACTTTCTGAAGTGCTGGGCAGGTCTGTATCTGAAATTGGCATTTGTATGCTTCCCTCACTGATCTTCTGACTGTCAGAGAATGTAGTATCTGTTGAGAGGGGCGGGAAGAACTAGCCGAATTCCCTGCTGAGACTGCCGACCTAGCTGAAGTCACAGAAACCTGCCTGGGAGGAGGGAAAGGGGGGAATTCTTCTGTCTCTGGCTCCTGTACTAAAACGGGCAATTGTGATTTTAATTTAGGCTGCATTTCCTGTGGGCTACGAGACAAAAGTATGCAACAGTGTTCCCCTTAGCATCTCCGGAGCCATTTAGGTCTCTGCCGACAAACATCCAGCCAGGAATCAATATAAGGGAATTGATCAGGATGTTTAGCTACCACTACTTGGTGCACTCGGCTAACCAAGTCATAATCAAATGTTCCTTCTCGGGGCCAATCAGTATTAAAGCTAGCCACTCATGTTCACAATATTTCTTTAACAAGGATGGAGTCATACGAACTCCATAATCTGCAGAGAATCCCTTCCTGAAATGCTTTACCATACACTCTAAGGGGCTGCATTTCATCTCTGATCCACCCATATCTTTCTTCCAGGCTTTGAAAACAGAGGGAAAGGAATGCAGACAGCCAGGAATCCGGCTGCTCTAGTCTCAAGAAGGGTAACTAACAAGATGGTGCTTTCACCACACCCTAACAAAATGGCACTTTTGCCATTTTTCCCCGACCTGGGCGCAGTCGCCTGGCCAGGAACTGCACTAATCAGGAGTCTATGCTCACTGCACAAGCCTCTGCTTGTGCCAAACACATAAATCAACAGTTCTGTAGAAAACAGTCTAAGTATTAGGAACGCGGTTTCCCCCAGCTCAGCTCAGCTCAGGGTACTAGGGCGATTCCCTCGAGAGGTGATCAATCTCTCCTTTTCCCCATAGGAAGGACTGATTTTTCCTGAACTGCAGAGACAGACCCCCGTTATCACTTACCCCACTCAGATGTCCTCCAGAGTTGAAGGGGTTGTTTCCTAGACCCCAGAGCGGGTTCTTACGTGTCCTTCAGAGAAAGCCAGCGGCAGAGGTGAATCAGGAAGGAATACTTTCCATAACAACTGGTCTGGTGGCGCCTGGTATTCCCCCCTGCGTTCGCCACCAGCCCGGCTCAAACTGATTGAACCTAGAAGTAGCAAGATAACCTTTTCTTTCTTATCTCGCTGTCTCAGCCAGGTCAGGGAACCAAAAATGTAGCAGATAAACGAGTGAAGAAACAAACACCCAAGGAGTCTTAGAAGGAAACAATGGTTTAATGTGCACAGACCCAGAGAAAATAGTTTTTCCAAATTCTGGGCCCTCACCAGAGGGCTCAGAGAGATTATATAGACTTCTTATCAGATTATTACAGCATTTCTTCATGATTGGTCACTTTATTACAGTGTAGTCCCGATTGGAGCAAGTCTACTGTACTCTTATCTCTAGCAAGCAGAGAGAGCAGCAGGACAAAGGAATAGGGGCGGGACAAGCATGTACCAGGGTATGACCTCACCAAGAGGGGTGTGTCCTTTTCACTTAACCCTTCCAGCTCTCAGCCCTGCCTGGATTTCTACCTCACTAGTGGATCTATGACAAAAAGTGGAAACTGTGAAAAGGAAGGTTTATCCTGAGACTGAGAAAGCTAGAAAAAAACTAAAGAAATAACTCTGTTGTGTTTGTACTAATAGTAGAAAAATCTTTTGGAGATTACACAAGAGCTTCTTAGTGTCTCAAGGTTCCCCTTTCCTTGGCTGATTGGTTACTTTGAGAACGCAGTAGGGCTTCTAAGGCCCAGTCAAGGATGCAATGTGAATGTTTCTCCAAGAACCACCTTTTGCCATAAAGTGAGGTGTTATAGCTGATGGCTAGAAGATGTCTAGGTGTAAATCATCTCTAAGCTCTGGTATTTTCTGGCATAAGAGTCAGTGTGACTCCGATGTATGGCAGAGAAAATGCCTCTCTCTCTCCTGCCTGGCAATAACAATAAAAAATGATGCTCAAAGCGGCCACTAGGTGGTGTAATCTTATTTCAGGATCCACAAAGAAAACAGACAGTGACGACAAAAGACAATATGGGTAAATTCTCTAGGCTGAAAAGCAGCCGCAGAGTTGGGAACAGAAGTATGTGCACAGGTTTCACAGCACCTGTACTTGTAGGAGAGGAAGGGGATGGCACAGGAGTACGCAAGAATGTGAGGTCAGACTTCTCGTAGGCTGCCTCTGAGCGCCATGATCAGGATCAGTGCACTGGAACTCAGGCTCTAATTCCTGAGAAAAGGGACTCCATGAGTGTGAGACACTCCTGATGTGTGAGACTTGGCATCTGAGAGGTGAATACAGAACTTTAACCCAGTTACTCAGGGGCAGAGTTTAAAGGGCACCCATCTTCTCGACTCTGTAAGCGACCTGACAGCCTGCCTCTTTCTGGATTATTAGTAGTACACCGAGCACACGTTCTTCAGCTCTGACGTTAACCTGACTGTTCCTCTCGGTGGAGACCCGAGAATTAAGTGCAGGATCCCTTTAAGGGCACCGTCCTCCTGAACCAGTTACTGTATGGGGTCTCCTTGTTTCATCCTGCAGAGTAAGAGGATAAGAAGGGGGGTGGGAGCAACCCGACCACAGATCAGTCAGCCAGTTTTTGCTAATACCTCAGTTGTACCAGAGATGAAAGCCTAACAAACGGGGGAGGGGAGGGGGAGACACAGGAGAAGTGACCATGATTCCCCCTCCCCATTGGGAGCAGCTGATCCTCACTAAAGCAGGTACAGAAGAATTAACAGTCCCGGTCTGGTACCTCCATCTTCACTTCGGACCTTGGACTGGAAAAGCTCAGACGCAGTACTGAAGTAAACCCCCGATGAACAGCACTCACTGAAACTCTTAATGTGATTTGTCTGGCAGTAAACTGAGCAGGTGAACTACTCTGTAGCACTACAGGTAAAGCCTCTAGCGCTGAGGAGGAAATGGCCTAATGGTTAAAAGCAAAAGCAGAGTACCAGGAAGCCAGGGGTCAAATCCTTGGTCTGCCAAATGTTTCTCATCTGTGGCAAATCCATCTCCCGTTGCCTTAGGAACCCACTTAGATTGTAAGCTCTTTGGGGTAGGGGTATATTGTGTCTGATTAGTCACCACTGTACAGTATTGCACAGGTTCACCAGTGCTATGAAATGTTAAATCCAAGATTAGGCCACAGAAAGGTAATCACATTTTCCTTTAAAAGGAAAGGAAAACGTAACACCCCAAAACCATAAGCCTCCATATCTGTAAATATTGTTAAGGGAAATTCTGGATACAAGATCTGAGGTGAGGAGCTGCTTCTGCAATACTCTGGCTTTGGGCAAAGTCATCATTTTGTGCTATTTCCAATACTAAGCTCTTCAGGGAAGGGGGATGGATTTTAAGCATATGATGATTTGCACTGAGGACGTCCTCCGGGCAATGCACCTGAAGGAGAATCTGGGGTTTAACTTCCTCAGGGACAGAGCTGGGATTAATCCTGTGAGGCTGAGACTCTGCTTTCCCCGTTATACTGTGGCCTGACCCGACAGTCACTCAGGACAGTCATTTGCAACTGTTTGTTTCAAACTAACATTTCTAGAGCACTTTTCAAAGTAAAACCCTGCTCATAGCACTGGGCAGTTGAATGGGGTAAAATCCCCAAACCTTCCCCGTAAGCAGAACTCTAAAACCTGCCTCTGTCTCTAAAGCAGGAGCAGGAGCAGGAGCAATGCACTGAGGCTGGACCCCGCTGTGGCCTCCATGACCTGATCATGAAGGTCGGGGTCACTGAGGGCAGCTCAGCTCTGCTGCAGTCATGAGGGGTCCTGGCTTCCTGCTGTTAATAGCAAAATAGAAATGAACGGGGGAGGGGGAGAAAGCACTCCAACTCTTTCCTCCTCCCACCAGAAAAGCAGAACACACCCCCAAGTAGTTAACAGCACAGGAAAAAAATACCCTCACACTTAATACATCAGACTTTTCAGCAGGCCGTATGGCGGTAAAGCCTCAAACAATTCATTACCTTAAGTACCTTCATGCAATTTTACAGTGACGTGAGGAGTTTAGCGGCTTTGTAGTGCTACAGGTGAAAGCAATGTAGTGCTGAGGAAGAAATGGCCTAGTGAATACAGCAGGGGAACCCAGTCCTCCAGACACACCTAGGCAGTCAGGTTTTCAGAATTACCACAATGAATATGCATGAGAGAGAGCGCTGCACGCACTACCTCCATCACATGCAAATCTCACCATGCATTCAGTGTGGTAATTCTGAAAACCTGACTGGCGAGGTGTGTGTCCTGAGAACTGGGTTGAGAACCCCTGGATTAAAGCACGAGAATGAGAACCAGGAAGCCGGGGTACAAATCCTTATAATGCCACGAACACTCACTTATGATCTGAGCAAATCTCTGTCTGCCATTGCCTCAGGCATCCATAAGCTCTTTGGGGAAAGGACATATACCTGAATACCTATCACCTCTGTACAGCACGGTGTACCTTCACAGTAGTGCTGTATAGTGCTGCATATGCCTTGTAGCACTATACAAGTGATCAGTAGTAGCAGGCGGCTGGGACCTTATCTTCCATTGCTGTTGCTTGTGACTTTGGGCACGTCACTTAACCTCCATTCTATCAGGTACAAACTTAAGATTAGAAAACTTCCCACCCCGGGGAGAGGCAAATACCTACTGAATCCAAATTGCTTTCAGTGACTACTTGAAAGTCCTGAGCCAAGTAGAGAGAACATTGGAAGGATTGTTTGGCTTTGCAACTGGGAAGTGGAGTCCCCGCACTCTCCCCATCTGTAGTATTATGGAACAGTGAGGAAGCGGGATGGTCTGGGCTGGCCAACAGATTGGGTCAGGATGTGTCCACGTGACCTTTCAGATGCTGCTGGTGAGAGGAGCAGCAGGGTGGCATGCAATCTCACGCCCAGAAAGGAGCAGACCCCCCAGATAAACTGTTAGGGGGAAGCAGGTGGGGGCTGGTCTTCTACAGAGAACACAGGAGTAACAGACGCAGACATTCGGAGACTCTGTTAGATGAATGGGAGGGGGGGGAATTTCTGCGGTCGTTAGTCTAAAGTTGTATTTCCAGACATAGGAAAGAAGTACCCCACTCTGTTATACATCCAGGATTCCTGTGGACGCCAGAGGACAGACTCCAGCTTTGGAGAAGTGGCTACCAAAAATGAAGCAAGCGTCTTAAGGCAGAACAAGGAATTAGGAAGCTCCCTTCGTCTGTACTAGCATTTCAGTACTACATACAAAGTCACTTACCACCGACTTGTATGTCTGTTTAAATAAAAATTAAATTCTTCAGTTGTCTGGAGTGTTTCTGTAAAAAATCCCCCCCCCTCCTCCTCCTCTTAGTCAAGGAACCCATGCAGGTTTTCCTTAACTCATGGGAGCAGGGACCTGGAATAGTTTAATGCTTATCCTGAACAGGAGCTAGACAGGGCCACTGCACACCAGCAGTTATCTAAAGACACTAGCATCTCACAGCCCCAACTCAAGAGCCTCTTATCAGATTACTCCCTTCCAACCCCCCCCCCCCCCCGCCCCCCGCCCATACTGCAACAGCACTTCCTAGGGGAGAGGGGGTGTTCGTCTTATTCTCAACCTACAGAAGTATTCTTGTGAAGAAAAAAACAAACCAATGCAACTATAGCACATAGTCCTCTGAGACACCAAACTTTCCAGAATCCCCAAAGGCAGAGCTATGGCCTTACTATTTGCTGGGGCTATTTCAGAGGTGTCAAGCTCTTCATGAACACAGACCAGTCAGCTGTGGGCCTTTAATGCCCTGTGTGGTGCAAAGCTCTCAGTCTGTCCTTTCCCCTTAAGGGCTCTAAACCTGGCTGTATCCCCCCCATAACCTTCAGGGGAGCGGTGTGCAGCGTCTGCTGCTTGTGCTACTACCTCAGATATAAAGAGCAAAAAGCAAGATATCAGCCAGAGCAGAGCACCTGTGCCAAGCTTTACCTAACCCAGAGTGGGAGGCAGCCAGTCACTCAATCTCCTCCTAAGAGCATCAGGCACAGACCTGTTCATTAGAAAGCTCCATACAGCAGCAGCCAAGGCACTTGCTCTCCTTGTCTCAATAACCGGAGCCAGCTGCAGACAAAATCTGCCCATTACTAGAGTGGAGGAGCCAGTTCTTATCTTCCCACTGAGGGGGAGGGGGATACAGAGACATAGGGAACCATTAGGAATTCTTGAGGTGCAAAAGATGAAGATTTAATCATAGGATCTAGCTCATCAATGAGAGCCCAACTGGAACAATCAGTAGGAGTGGGGAGATCAGGGGAACCCAACTAGTTGTACATTCCTGGCCAATACATAATCCTCTGCACTCACTACTTCAGTTAAACGCCCTCTTTGGCTTCAGAGGGAGCCAGGCCGTGCTCCCCTGGCTTATGAAGTCCTCAGAGAGCCTTAAATCAGATCCAGACTGGCTGCCAATTCAGAGAGTGACTACCAAGCCCCAGAACAAAAAGCAGAGAAGTTTTTTTTTATTTTCAACTACCAGTATTGAGAAGGACTTAAAATTCTTTCCCTACACCACTGAATAAGTTACTCATAAGGAAAAGCTGATTATTTCAGAGTAACTATAAACACGGATTCACAATAAAAAACTACCTCTCAACCTCTTAAATTTTCTCTATGTAGTTTTTAAGTCATTATTTTTTCTCTACTCAGAGACTCTGAAGTAAATGCAGTTTTCTTTAAGATTTGTTTTCCTACCCTCTCTTCCCAGTATCATAAGTTCTCCTTAATACAAATGAAGGCAAAATTTAAAAAAAACCCTATTCAACTTCAGAAGAAATTTATTAACAGCTATTACTTATATAATTTAAAATATCTCTACATTGAAAACCAAGTCTGAAGCTCATGTATGCTTAAATCTTTTTACTACCCACATCCCATCATCACAAATAAACTGTTTAAAATGGCCCCAAGTGCCTCTTTTATACCCACCAAGTCATCAAGGAGGTGACAGCACTTCAGAAAACAGATGAGCACCTCATCAGGAACAACTGTCTTAAACGTTTGAAGCGCCATCTAGTGCATGGGAGGATTATGGCAGTTCCAGAATATCGGAAACAGTGGAGCAATGGAGAGCTGTAAAGCAGCTTTTCACTGTAGGATATTCATTGGGAGTCTGTTTTTGGAAAACACATACAGAAATGTGTTATTTCTGACAACTTCTACTTTAAATATAGCTGGTCTCAGAGAAAATGTTTCTCACACTCAGTAGATACTGAGTGTCTCTCAACCCCAGCCAGACTCATTTAATGCTTGTCTCATGCTGGAGTCCTCACTTACCTTAAAGGGGAAATACCAGGAAAGATATATTTTCCCAAATATTCCTCAAACTCCAATGTACCTTTTAACATTTTATTTTAAATAATTTATATAGCTGTTTAGAGTTACCTAAAAGTAGAACATTGCATATTTTAACCCTGTACAAGAACTTCCATTTTTAGATGTCTGAACATAATCTGGTCACCAGGCCATATTCATTATCCTTTAGTAATGTCAAAGTGTAAACCTAGAGCAAGAAGTGTGTGACCTGGGTCCAGTCCACTGTCCAGGATCCGCTCTCCCTCCTTCCCCCTGTCTCTTTCATAGATCCTGAGGTCCGGTGCTGCCATTAGATGACCTAGGTCATCCCCTCAAGTGCCGTTCTCCAAGGGAAGCCAAATTGCTGCCGCTACTGGCCCTCTCCAGGACCTTAAACAGCACTGCAGAGCTTACCGAAGCCTCCAGTTGAGCAGTGATGTTTGTGCTTACGCCCCCCCCCCCCCATGTAGATTTCCTATTTGTATTAGGGCGGAAGCAGATGGACCAGTCACTTCCACCCCCTTGCAAAGGGAAATGGAATCAGAAGGGACGGAAGCAGGAAGTATTAGTGCCCTTGTACAGGTCGTTGATGAGGCCTCACTTGCGAGGGCTGAAACTGCGACACCAGCCTGAACCGCAAGGCCGGCGCTGTTATAGTGAGCTCACAAGTTTGGGAGGAAGCCCAGCTGCTGGTGCTCCTCTCACAGCTGCCTTGCTTTAGACAGTTTGGCAAAGTGAGAGGCGCTGACTTCTCCTACCAATTGCAGCCCACTAGAGGCAGGGAGAGAAGCACAGAGGGCACCAGCAAGACTCCAATGCCCAAAGACAGCATGGTGCTGTGGAGGGAGCAGCTGTTGCTGTTGCCCCCAGAGTGAACACTGCCCGCCTGCTGCCATCTGCACTTGGTGTCCTGTCGCCCTGATTGCCAGCCAGCGTGGCAAGTTTGGCAAACCCACGACAGGGCACCCCAGGACTGCACTAGCGGCTGGAGAACACCAGAGCCACCTCCATATAACAACAATGGAATCATTGTAAATTGTGAAGAGGTTTATGCATAGTTTCTGGGTAGGGGCTATAACACACACTCAGGTCAAACCGCTTAAGAAGATTTGTTAAGAAAACGTTCAGGGAACAGCAATAAAGTTGATCCAAGTACCTGAGAAGTAGAAGTTATGAAAACAGCCAAAAAGCATAGATCAGCAGCACTGAGAAGATTGTTGCTGCACAGACATAGGAAAATATTTACTGCTGTAAAACAGTGGCATAAGTTCTAAAAGAGGACCCCCCCCCCCCCCCAAGCAAAATGCTGCCGAGCAGCCTCTATGGCGAGGAGGTGCCGGGTCCAGCCTCCCTCTGTCTGTCCGGCAGCACAGCAAGCAACTTACTTCCAATGCATTGCCCTGCTGTCTGCTCTTGCTTCTTCTAATTAATTGTTTTCTTGCTCAGCATCCATCACGTCCTGCTGCCGGTCTGAAACATTGTGCTGACAGCAGCATCATTTCATGGCTGTTATTGTGAGACTTTGGCCCGGTAGCATGAGGTGCTGACTACTGGGAAGAAAGCTATTACTTAGAAGCAGCAAGGGAAGGAGTAAGTGGTTTGCTGCGCTCTGTCTGACCGCTGCAGTGTGGGGTCCTGGGACATGTGCCCCCCCCCCCCCCTCTTGCCTGGGCCCCTCCACATTGCTGCTTGGGTGGAATTTACACCACTTGTTACAAATAATGTCAGTTCACAGGGGCTCTGCATTTCAAGTAAAGGGAAGGCTGGGTGGCTATTAGTTACTAGTTCTCTGCCTAAGAGCTCTTAAAAGGGTTTTTGGTACTTTTCAAAACAAAGTTACATTATTTTTGGTGCCTAAGTTCAAAAGAGGAAATATTTTCTTTAATAGTGTGGATTTAGAAACTCTGCTTTCAGTACCTTTCTCAGCTCTTCATCAGGTGTTAATTCCCTCCCTACCCTCCCCCCCCCCCCCAACTGCCACCCAGTCCATTTGAGTAGTCTTACTTTATAGGGCACATTTACAACATACTTAAAAGAGGTTAATTGTTTTTTTTTCTCTGAAAGAACAACTGGGAAACCGGCTGGTACTTTGGTAGATCTCTCTCTCTTTTCCTTCAACAGGTACCTAAGCTCCACCAACAGAACAATGGCTGAGAAAAATTGTATTGCCAAAGCTGTTGCCCCCATTACAGCTTCTGCCTCTGTCCAGACAGAGATCTCAATACGAGTTGAAGAACTGGTTCCATGTGCAGGATTCCTGCATGCTGAAGCTCTCGGGAAACAGGTGGAGAACTCAGAGAAGACGTGGCGGGGCTGAGGAGCATTCAAGACAGTGAGAAGTACATTGATGAGATGCTTCTTGCAACATCCAAGTTCTCAAACAGAGGAGAAGATGGGAGCCTACAGAATGACGAA
Source organism: Ichthyophis bannanicus (assembly GCA_033557465.1). Lineage (NCBI taxonomy): Eukaryota > Metazoa > Chordata > Amphibia > Gymnophiona > Ichthyophiidae > Ichthyophis > Ichthyophis bannanicus. The sequence continues at coordinate 347,099,499 of CM066039.1, read as the reverse complement.
GGTTGGACACAAGTCACCAGGCCTGCAGAATCACCAATCCATCTTCTCCAGCCCTTGAATTAAAGAACCATTATGCAGCCCTGAAAGAGGAGGAGGTGAAAGTATCCCAGGAAAGGGAACAACCAGAGCTCGAGCACCCCAAAGTTGCAGAATCAGTGACCACAAGGAAGCGAAGGGTAGTGGTGGTTGGTGTCTCTTCTGAGAGGTACTGAGACATCCATCTGCTGACCAGACTTGATGTCCAGAGAGGTATGCTGTCTGCCAGGTGCCAAAATCCGAGATGTTACGGAGAGTTTAACGAGACTCATCAAGCCCACTGACTATTACCCGATGCTGCTCATCCATGTCAGCACAAATGATATTGCCAGGTATCCCTCTGAGCGTATCAAAAGTGACTTCATGGCTCCGTAACAGAGGGTGAAGCAGATTGGTACACAGGTGGGTGTTCTCTTCAATCCTCCCTGTTGAGGGTAAAAGCCAAGGCAGAGAGACTCACGTCCTGGAGATGAATGCATAGCTGCATGGATGGTGTCATTGAGAGTATTTTGGTTTCCTGGACTATGGCATGCTGTTCCAAGGGTTGCAGAGCAGAGATGGTGGCCATCTGTCCAAGAAGGGTTGACATGTCTTCAGTAGCAGACTGGCTACCCTTCTGAAGAGGGCTTTAAACTAGATTCATTGGGGATGGGTGAAGAAAGCCTCCAAGTAAGTGAAAATGGGTAAAAGGCGTAACATATGGAAAGCAGTGCGAATAAATGCCCGTAGCATGGGAAATAAGATCCCAGATGTTGAGGCTTTAATGGAAGTGGCTGACTTGGATTTAGTAGCGATAACAGAAACATGGTTCTCGGATAACCATCACTGGAATGTAACTATACCAGGCTATATTTTATTCAGAAAGGACAGGGTAGGAAGAAGGTGAGAAGGAGTGGCACTATATGTAAAAAATAATATTAAAGCTATGGAAATACAGGGAGAGAGGAGGCACTGTGGGTAAATTAGAAAGAGGGAAAGTGAAATCTATTTACAATAGCGTGATATACAGACCTCCCTCACAGGAAGAATAGGTGGATGTAGATTTAACTGAAGACATACTCAGCATTGCCAGGAAAGAGGAAGTGCTAATGATAGGGAATTTCAATATGCCGGATATTGATTGGCACATCCCTGCTGCAGTATCATCTAGAAGTAAGGAGATCCTGGATTCTCTAGAGGGAGAACTATTCAGGCAACTGGTAACAGAACCCACACGTGAAGGGGCCATACTGGACTTGGTGCTTTCCAAAGGTGAAAGTGTTTTTGATGTTATAGTGGGAGATCATTTTGCATCCAGTGATCACCAGATGGTGTCGTTCAGTATTAGGACTACAAGGGGCAGGGACATGGGCCCCGTAGGCAGAAAACCCCCAAGCCATCAGCTCCGGCTCCTACACAGCAGGGAGCGGGGTTTTGACTCCCATTGCCTAGCCTCTCCTCCTCAGCTGGCTCCTCAGGGTTGATAAAATCCATTCAAAAGTGAAGGTCTTAGACTTTAGGAAAACTAACTTTGCCAAGATGGGCCAATGCCTCAAGGAGTCGTTAGCGGGATAGAAACAGCTGTGGGATGTAGAAAAACAGTGGGCAAAACTGAAAGGGGTTATTTTAAGGGCAACCAAACTTTTTGTTAAAATGGTAAATAAAGGTAAAAGGAAAAGGAGACCGCTATGGTTTTCAAAAGAAGTAGTTGAAAAGGTGAAGAAAATGAGGGATCTCTTACTGAAATACAAGAGATAACAGAGAGAGGAAGACAGGCATCTATATTTGGAAAAACGTAGAGAAGTTAGCAAAGACATGCTGTGTATGTCTTCAATTAACTCTCCATCCACCTCTTCCTCTTGTGAGGGAGGTCTGTATATCACAGCAGGAAAAAGGACACCTTCCGCAAAAACAAAATTGAAACAGATAGCGGAGGGCACAAACCACGGCCACACACTATGATTAAAAGGGGAAAAGTTTATTACGGAACTAACTAAAAACATTGTCCCATTGGGTGTAGGCCATGGTGAACCTCAAAAAAAAGCAGGAAAAGTAGTCAGGAAAGCAAACATTCAAAAAGAGGAGGAAATAGCCAATGCAATAAAATGGAGGGATAAGACATTTTTCAGATATGTTAGTGAGAAGAGGAAGGGCAAAAGTGGTATTGTCAGACTCGAGGTTGAAGGGGAGGAATATGTAGAGGCTGATGAGGATAAAGTGAAATTGCTTAACAAATATTTCTGTTCTGTGTTCACAAATGAAGAACCAGGAGCAGGACCTCAGAAAACACCCACAAACAGGAACAGGAGCGAGGGGCATCTTGAAGAATTTTCAGAAGACTGTGTTCGTGAGAAACTCACTAAACTTAAAGTAGACAAAGCGATGGGACCAGATGGGATACACCCTAGAATACTGAGGGAACTTGAGGACGTTCTAACAACTCCACTGACTGACCTTTTCAATGCCTTGTTGGAGTCGGGAGTGGTGCCAAAGGACTGGAGAGAGTCTTGTGGTCCCTTTATACAAAAGCGGAAGCAAGGATGTGGTTGAAAACTACAGGCCGGTTAGCCTAACCTCTGTGGTGAGTAAATTATTGGAAGTGCTGTTGAAAGAGAAAATATGAGGTTTTAACAAAAAGGTTGGTTGCCCTTAAAATATCCCCTTTCAGTTTTGCCCACTGTTTTTCTACATCCCCCAGCTGTTCCCATCCTGCTAACGACTCCCTGAGGTATTGGCCCATCTTGGCAAAGTTAGTTTTCCTAAAGTCTAAGACCCTAGTTTATGAATTGATTCTATCAGCCCTAGCCCTAATACTGAATCACACCATCTGGTGATCATTGGATGCAAAATGATCTCCCACTATAACATCAGAAACACTTTCACCATTGGTAAGCACCAAGTCCAGTATGGCCCCTTCACGTGTGAGGTCTGTTACCAATTGCCTAAATAGTTCTCCCTGTAAAGAATCCATGATCTCCTTACTTCTAGATGATACTGCAGCAGGAATGTGCCAATCAACATCCGGCATATTGAAATCTCCTATCAGTAGCACTTCCCCATTCCTAGCAATGCTGCATATGTCTTCAATTAACTCTCCATCCACCTCTTCCTCTTCTGAGGGAGGTCTGTATATCACAGCAGGAAAAAGAAGGACACCTTCCACAAAAACAAAACGTAAACAGACAGCGGAGGGTACAACCACGGCCACACGCTATGATTAAACGGGGAAATATTTATTACGGACCCAACTAAAAACATTGTCCCTTTTGGGTGTAGGCCATGGTGAACCTCAAAAAACAACAGGAAAAAGAAGAACACCTTCCACAAAAACAAAACTGAAACAGACAACGGAGGGCAGTTTTTGTTTTTGCAGGATCAGAGTCAAGGGAGTTAGTCAGATTGATGAAGTATTCTTGTTTGGCAAGTGCTATGGCTGACTGGAAGGAGCCAAGCATGAATTTAAAGTGTAGAAGGTCCTCTGGGGAGCGGGATTTGATCCAGGCACATTCAGCAGAGCGGGCATAGGTGCATAGATAGCGGGTTGTGGATGAAAGCCAGGGCTGGGGAGCAGAACGTCTGACAGGACATGGGGTGGGTGGAGCAAGAGTGTCAAGGGCTGAGGATAGTGCAGCATTAAAAGAGGATACTGCTTCCTCAACGGATTTGGAGGACATAATGGAGGAAAGAGAGGGAGAAATGGCGGAGGAGAGAGTCAAGGGGTCGATATTATGAAGGTTTCTAAATAGGTCGGAGGAGACAGGACGAGGTTGAGACAATGGAAGCTGGAGATTAAAGGTTAAAAGGTGATGGTTAGATGAGGGAAGGATGGAGTTGCGGAAGTTTGAGGGAGAGGAATTAGAGAAGAGTATCAGGTCAAGGCAGTGGCCGTGTAGGTGGGTGGGGGCAGTGGAGCAAAGTTGAAGGTCAAACGAGGAAGTGAGGGTGAGGAACTTTAAAGCATGGGGATCGGAAGGGTTATCGACGTGAATGTTAAAGTCGCCAAGAATAAGAGTGGGGGAAGAGGGATCCAGAAAGATGGAAAGCCAGGAGTCGAAGTCGGTAAGGAAAGTCAATTTGGATTTGTCAGGTGGGCAATAGATAGGGGTTTCTAGTCCCACAGGTGCTCCTTGTGGTCTTGGGCAAGCCACTTAACCCTCCATAGCCCATGTTCCCTGTAAAATAGTTATCTCCAAGTTATAATGCCCTGTTCAATGTAATTTCAGTTTGTTCAATGTAAACCGCACTGATGCAGAATAGCGCGGTATATAAAAGAATGTAAATAAATAAATAAATAACAGCTACTCGGAGGGGGAGTGTTGTGAAGAGGCAAATGGAGTGGACTTCAAAAGAGAGGGAGGAGTGTGATTAGGGCAGTGGGAGGGGTTGGAATTGGCAGGAGGGAGAAAGTAGAAGCCCAACACCATCACCGCGGCCAGTGGATCGAGGTGTGTGGGAGAAATGGTAGTCGCCGTGGCAGAGAGCAGCAGCAGATGCGGTATCGTCTGGGAGGAGCCAGGTCTCAGTTAGGGCAAGGAGGTGTAGTGCATTAGGTACTTCAGGCCGGAAGGTCGGTGGTTCAAATCCCACTAGAGGACAGCAACCTTGGGCTAGAAGGACTGGGGTTTCTAGTCCCACAGGTGCTCCTTGTGGTCTTGGGCAAGCCACTTAACCCTCCATAGCCCATGTTCCCTGTAAAATAGTTATCTCCAAGTTATAATGCCCTGTTCAATGTAATTTCAGTTTGTTCAATGTAAACCGCACTGATGCAGAATAGCGCGGTATATAAGAGAATGTAAATAAAAATAAATAAATAAATTAGAGATAAAGAGATCATGAGTAAAAGGGAGTTTGTTAGAGACTGAGCATGCGTTCCATAGGGCACATGAGAACGGGAGAGTAGAGGGGGAAAGGAGAGGGATGTGGATAAGGTTGGACAAGTTACGTGAGGATTTCTTTCCAGAGTAAGACAGCGGTCGAGAGGGGCCATTATGTGAGGATCTATTTCCAGAGTAATACAGAGATCTAGAGGGGCCAGGGTGTGGGTGGGTGTCTCTGGATGAGTGTTCCCTCCATGAGGGACATGAGGGAGGGGGAGCGAGAGGGGAATGAAGGGGAATATTGATGAGATTAGATAGGTTACGCGAGGATCTCTTTTCAGAGTGAGACTGGACTCTGAGGGGGATAGGGATGGGGTTGATATCTCTGGATGAGTGATTGGAGGATGAGGGGAGGGCGGAAGGGGAAAGGAGGGGGATATGGATGAGATTAGATAAGGTACGTGAGGAACTTTTCTTAGAGTGAGAAAAAAATCGAGGGGGGCCAGGGTTGGGGTTGATATTACCTGAAGAGAGAAGGAGAAGGAGTAGTAGAGAGCGAGGTAAAGCGGAGGAGTATGGCGGAAGCGGGGGTGGGGTTGTCTTAAAGAGAGAGGGGCTGTTTGAATAAGGGGGAGGTGTGATGAAGCTCAAGAGCAGATGCTAGGTTAGGAGACAGAATGGAGGGAGAAGTGAGGAAGGTAGAGGGAGAGGGGAGGAGAGGAGTGAGGGTGCTGGTAGGAGGGGAGGCAGTTGGGGAGCATGAAGAAAAGAAGGACAATGTGATGTGGGGCCATAGGGGAGGAGTAGTGGGGGCTATGCAGCGTATGTAATCTTACAAGCAATGAGGACTTACAAGTGGGGACTACACGCTATGAAGTATAGGTTAAAATACAAGCAGTGGGTAGTGGGGAGATTATAGCCTGTGCAGCAAGGTCAATGCAAGCAATGGGAAGCAAGTTCAATGCAAGCAATGTCCAGCCAAAGCAGCAAATGTTATGAGGCAGCAGTGGATTGACCAGGCAAAGCGATAATGTTAACCTGCAAGCAATGAGGCAGCAATTAATTGTCCAGGCAAAGCGATAATGTTAACCTGCAAGCAATGAGATGGGAGTGAGGCGGCGGAGGATCCTGTAGGCTATGCTGTGCAGAATTTGTTGAGCTGCTTACCTGTGGTGCTTACCGGTGGTGACACAGTCTGGGCAGCTTGTCCTAAGGAGGAGGTGGACGATTATTGTTGGGGAGATGATTACAGCACACCTAAGGGCCGCGCCAAAGGGCCCTTTGGCATGGCCCTTAGGCACGGGTGCCTGGGTGAGAGGGCCCTAATTAGGGAGACCGTGACTTCTCCCACAGCCGGGATTGGGCTGGAGCTCCCAGGCCACGCGGTGCTCAGGCCGGGAGAATGCTCGAAGCTTAGCCAACAAAGTTCATGACCTGGAAGCCCTAATGGTGGAAATGGACTTGGACATTGTGGCCATTACAGAAACATAGTTTAATTAATCGCATAAATGGGATATAGCCATAGCTGGCTAGAAACATAGAAACAGAGAAAAATGATGACATAAAAAGACCAAATGGCTTATCTAGTCTGTCCTTCCATATCAACAACTACAACAGTCCTCTTTTTTCCTTTAGAGATCCTCTGTATTTGTCCCATACTTTTTTTAATTCAGATACTGTCCTCATCTCTACCACCTCCACTGGGAGACTGCTCCATGGATCCACCACTCTTTCCGTAAAGAAATATTTCCGCATATCACTCCTGAATCTATCTCCCTTCACCCTCATCCCATGTCCCCTTGTCGCAGAACTTGCTTTCAATTGAAAGAGGCTCTCTCCCTGAACATTTATGCCACGAAGGTATTTAAACATCTCAATCATATCACCTCTATCCCGCCTTTCCTCTAAGGTGTACATATTAAGATCCTTACGTCTGTCCTCATATGCTTTATAATGAAGCCCATTAATCATTTTGGTAGCCACCCTCTGCACCGACTCCATCCTGTTCACATCCTTTTGAAGGTGCGGTCTCCAGAATTGCACACTATACTCCAAATGAGGTCGCACCAAAGACTTATACAGAGGCATTATCACCTCCTTTTTTCTGCTAGCCATTCCTTTCCGTATGCACCCAAGCATCCTTCTAGCTTTTGCCGTCGCCTTTTCTACCTGTTTAGCTACTTTAAGATCATCAGACACAACCACGCCTAGGTCCCGCTCTTCTTTAGTGGACAAAAGTACTTCACCCCCTATACTGTATTGCTCCCTGGGATTGCTGCAGCTTAGCTAGATCTCTCCTCATGTTTTCTACACCTTCCTGGGTGTCTACTCTATTGCAGATTTTACCTGACAGTCCTTCTGCTATATCACTAACAAAGATGTTAATCTATAATCTATTCAGAAGAGACAGAGAAAGTGGAAAAGGAGGAGGAGTACCTTATATGTCAAAAAGCAATATTAAAGCTACTGAAATGCAGGGGGCATGGGGAAAAGAAGAAGCACTCTGGATTGTGTTGGAAAGAGAAGATGGCACTGTCATCCATATTGGTGTAGTCTACAGACCCCCTACTCAAATCAAAGAAATAGATAATGAATTGATTATAGATATTGCAAAGATAGCCACAAAGCGGGAAGTGATCATATTGGGTGATTTTAATCTACCCGATGTGGATTGGAGTACTACTTCTGCAAATCTGGAAAGAAGTAAAAAAAATTGTGGATACTTTCCAAGATGCGTTACTTAGACAAATGGTGATGGAACCAACCAGGGAAAGCCCAACGCTGGATTTAGTGCTCACCAATGGAGATAGTGTGTCAAATGTCTGGGTGGGTGCCCCTGTGAGCAGCAGCGATCATCACACGGTGTGGTTTGAGATAAAAGCCAAGGTGCAGTCCATTCATAGCAAGCTCAAAGTCCTAGACTTCAAAAACACTAACTTCAGTAAAATGGGCAAGTACCTGAAGGAGGGGTTGGCAGGGTGGGAGGGGATAAGGGAAATGGAATTGCAATGGGCTAAACTAAAGGTGGAAATAAAAGGGGCAACAGATAAATATGTAAGGAAAGTAAATAAAAACAAGAGGAAAAGGAATCCTATTTGGTTCTCCAAAGAAGTGGCCGCTCAAATAAAGGCAAAAAACACAGCTTTCGCAAAATTCAAAAGCTTGCAAACAGAGGAACACAGAAATGAGTACAGGATCAAACTCAAAGAAACAAAAAGAGAAATAAGGAAAGCAAAATCAAAGGCAGAGGAAAAGATGGCTAAAGATGTGAAGTGTGGCGACATAAAACTTTCTTCAGGTATATTCCGGAAAGGAAGAAGATCAGAGGTGGAATTGCAGGACTCAAAAGTGCTGGGAACAGACTCATGGAAAGTGACATTGAAAAAGCGAAATTGCTAAACAAATACTTCTGCTCTGTTTTTACTAAAGAAAATCCTGGAGAAGGACCACCTGTGACTCCCAAATATAAAAATGGGAATGAAGTAGATACCACACCATTCACTGAAGATGATGTGTTAGAACAACTTGCAAAACTGAAAGTGGACAAGGCCATGGGACCGGATGGGATACATCCCAGGATACTGAAAGAGCTCAGAGAGGTTCTTGCAGGGACGATAAAGGATGTTTTCAACAGATCCTTGGAAACAGGAGAAGTTCCTCAGGACTGGAGAAGGGCTGATCTGGTACCTCTTCACAAACGTGGTCACAGGGAAGAAGTGACAAACTACAGGCCGGTGAGCCTTACCTCGGTGGAACGTTCTGCAAAAACCTTAAAACGCATCTATTTACGCTACACTTTAGCCCACAAACACTCTTTCACAAAAGAACAGAAAACACCACATCTCAATCCTACAACAGTCTGCCTGAGCAGCTAATCCCCCCATCAGCCTGATACATTATCTCACAAGCTTATGCTATATAACCTATGTAAAAACTGATACTTTCCAACAGCTTATTGTAAATAGTTCCAACAGATTTAATGTAAGCAAATTGAGTATCCAAAATTAATATAAATAGCTTTAATGTAAGCGGATTGAGTACATGTCTGTACAATTCATATTGTAACCCCAACAGTTTAATGTAAATAGTTCCAACAGTTATAATGTAAGTGAATTGAGTACTTGTTTGTACAATTCATATTGTTGTTCCTTATAAACCGTGTTTGATCCTTGGGAAAACACGGTATATAAATGTATATTAAATCAATAAATAAATAAATCAGAGCGAATAGTGGACTTTCTCGAAACCAACAGGTTGCATGATCCAAGGCAACATGGTTTTACCAAAGGACGATCTTGCCAAACAAATCTGATTGAGTTCTTTGACTGGGTGACCAGAGAACTAGATCAGGGGCATGTGATGGATGTCATCTACCTGGATTTCAGCAAAGCCTTTGATGCTGTTCCTCATAGGAGGCTTATCAATAAACCCAATAGTTTGGGGATGGGTCCCAAGATGGTGAACTGGATCAGAAATTGGTTGACTGACAGACGTCAGAAGGTGATGGTAAATGGAGTTCACTTGGATGAAAGGAGGGTGATTAGCGGGGTGCCCCAGGGATCGGTCCTGGGACCGGCACTGTTCAATGTATTTGTGAGTGATATAGTGATATTGCTGAAGGACTGAATGGAAACGTCTATCTTTTTGCAGATGACACAAACATTTGCAACAGAGTGGACTCCCCTGAGTGAGTGGATAACAAGAGGAAACATCTACAAAGTTGGAAGAATGGTCTAATGCTTGGCAGTTAAGATTTAATGCGAAGAAGTGCAGTGTCATGCACTTGGGAAGCAGAAATCCAAGGGAAATGTATGCGATAGGGGGTGAGAGGTTGGTGTGCATGGACCAGGAGAAGGACCTTGGTGCAATCATTTCTGAGGATCTCAAGGTGGCAAAACAGTGCAACAAGGCAGTGGCAAAAGCCAGAAGGATGCTGGATTGCATACAAAGAAGAATTACCAGCAGAAAGGAAGAGGTACTAATGCCACTGTATAAGTCACTGGTGAGGCCTCACTTGGAATACTGTATTCAGTTTTGGAGACCATATCTCGCAAAGGATGTAAAAAGACTGGAAACAGTTCAGAGGAAAGTGACCAAAATGATTTGGAGCCTGCATCAGAAGCCTTATGAGAAGAGACTTGAAGACTTAAATATGTACACTTTGGAGGAGAGGAGGGACAGGGGAGATATGATTCAGACCTTTAAACACTTAAAGAGTATTAATGAACAAACAAACCTCTTCCAAAGACGGGGAAGCTGTAAAACTAGAGGGCATAACATGAAGCTGCAAAGGGGTAAACTGAAAGGGTGGTGGATGCTTGGAATGCCCTCCCAATGGAAGTGGTGGGGGCAAAAACAGTGACGGAATTCAAAATGGCATGGGACAGACACAGTGGATCCCTCTATAGCAGCGATGGCGAACCTATGGCACGCGTGCCAGCTGTGGCACGCGAAGGCCTTGCAGCTGGCACGCGTGAAGGTCCGCAAAAAAAGAAAAAGCGGGCTCTGGCTGCTGCCGCAGACGCGGCAGCATGCAGTGTCCCGCGGGGCCCCCTCCGCCCGCTAAGCCCCTCTGCAAGGGCTTTCAGATTCGCGAGGGAGACAGCGTCTCCCTCGCGTCTCTGTTAAGCCCGTAGGGGTTAATGGGAAATTTCCCATCAGCCCCTTTAGACGCGAGGGACTGATGGGAAATTTCCCATTAGCCCCTGCGGGCTTAACAGAGACGCGAGGGAGACGCTGTCTCCTTCGCGAATCTGAAAGCCCTTGCAGAGGGGCTTAGCGGGCGGAGGGGGCCCCGCGGGACACTGCATGCTGCCGCGTCCGCGGCAGCAGCCAGAGCCCGCTTTTTCTGTTTTTAAATTTGCCGGGGGGGGGGGGGGGGGGGGGTGTTAGGACTGCTAAATGGGCTGGGGGGGGGGTTTGGACTGCTAATGGGGGGGGGTTTTGGACTGCTAATGGGGGGGTTTGGACTGCTAATGGGCTGGGGGGGGTTAGGACTGCTAATGGGCTAGGAGGGGGGGGGGGGTTTTAGGACTGCTAATGGGCTAGGAGGGGGGGGTTAGGACTGCTAATGGGCTAGGAGGGGGGTTAGGACTGCTAATGGGCTAGGAGGGGGGGGGTTAGGACTGCTAATGGGCTGGGGGGGGTTTGGACTGCTAATGGGGGGGGGGGTTTGGACTGCTAATGGGCTGGGGGGTTAGGACTGCTAATGGGCTAGGAGGGGGGGGGGGTTAGGACTGCTAATGGGCTAGGAGGGGGGGTTAGGACTGCTAATGGGCTAGGGGGGGGGTTAGGACTGCTAATGGGCTGGGGGGGTTAGGACTGCTAATGGGCTAGGAGGGGGGGGTTAGGACTGCTAATGGGCTAGGAGGGGGGGGGGGGTTAGGACTTCTAAAGGGCTGGGGGGGGGTTTGGACTGCTAATGGGGGGGGGTTTGGACTGCTTATGGGCTGGGGGGGTTAGGACTGCTAATGGGCTAGGAGGGGGGGTTAGGACTGCTAATGGGCTAGGGGGGGGGGGTTAGGACTGCTAATGGGCTGGGGGGGTTAGGACTGCTAATGGGCTAGGAGGGGGGGGGTTAGGACTGCTAATGGGCTAGGGAGGGGGGGGGGTTAGGACTGCTAATGGGCTAGGGGGGTTAGGACTGCTAATGGGCTAGGGGGGGGGGTTAGGACTGCTAATGGGCTGGGGGGGTTAGGACTGCTAATGGGCTAGGAGGGGGGGATAGGACAGCTAATGGGCTAGGAGGGGGGGGGGTTAGGACTGCTAAGGGGCTAGGGGGGGTTAGGACTGCTAATGGGCTGTGGGCTGATGGGGGCTGTCTGGAAATGGGGTGATGGGGGGTTAGGACTGCTAATGGGCTGGGGGGGTTTGGACTGCTAATGGGCTGGGGGGGTAGGACTGCTAATGGGCTAGGAGGGGGGGGGTTAGGACTGCTAATGGGCTAGGGGGGGTTAGGACTGCTAATGGGCTGTGGGCTGATGGGGGCTGTCTGGAAATGGGGTGATGGGGGGTTAGGACTGCTAGTGGGCTAGAGAGGGGGGGTTAGGACTGCTAATGGGCTAGGGGGGGTTAGGACTGCTAATGGGCTGGGGGGGGGTTAGGACTGCTAATGGGCGGGGGGGGGGTTAGGACTGCTAATGGGCTAGGTTGGGGGGTTAGGACTGCGAATGGGCTCGGGGGGTTAGGACTGCTAATGGGCTAGGAGGGGGGGGGTTAGGACTGCTAATGGGCTAGGGGGGGTTAGGACTGCTAATGGGCTGTGGGCTGATGGGGGCTGTCTGGAAATGGGGTGATGGGGGTTAGGACTGGTAATGGGCTATGGGGGGGGGGGGTTAGGACTGCTAATGGGCTAGAGAGGGGGGGTTAGGACTGCAAATGGGCTATGGGGGGCTTAGTACTGCTATTGGGCTGCTGGGGAGGGGTGAGGACTTGAGGTGGGCTGTTGGGTGGGGTTAGGACTGGAAATGGGCTGATGGGGGGTTAGGACTGGTAATGGGCTATGGGGGGTTTTAGGACTGATAATGTGCTATGGTGGGGCTGTGACAAGAAATTGGCTGATGGGTAGGGTTTATGACTTTAGGTGGGCTGATGTGGTTATGACTGGTAATGGACTGTGGGCTTATGGGGGGGTTAGGACTGGCAATGGGCTATGGGGGGCTGACTGGAAGTGGGGGTTAGGACTGGTAATGGGTTATAGGGGGGGGGCTTAAACTGAAAATGGGGTGATGGGGGGTTAGGACTGGAAGTGGGTTGATGAGGGGGGGATAGGACTGGTATTGGGTTGGGGGGCTGCTAGGGACTGGAAATGGGCTGATGCAGGACTAGAAGGGAATGGATGCTGGGTGAGGCTGGAACTAGAAGGGAGCTGGTGTTGGGGGAGGATTAGAATGGGATGGGGCTGGGAGAGTAAAATGGAGAGGGGAAAAATATTTTGTGTGGGAGGGATAAAAAATCTACAATTGGCCGGGTATTGGGAGAGTAAGTGGGGATTGAGGATGGAGGGGTAAATTTTGAGTAGATGAAATAGGAATGAGGAAAGAGCCAAAGGAGAAAGATTAGTATGTTAAAGCAGATGTAGAGAGAGAATGGAAAAAAAAAACAATAAGACAGAATAAAGGACAAATGGACAGCAGATGGAGAGTTAGCAGAAGACACGAAGAAACCAGAAGAAAGTGGCTGGAACAATTGCAACTGAAAAAAAATGCACAAAAGGTAGAAAAATATCTCTTTATTTTGAATTTATTAACTGGAATATGTCAGCTCTGGGAAATGTGCATCATTAATTTTTGCGCTTTGTTTAGTACAAGAGGAAATTAATATATAGTTTTATTTCTACAGTGTTGTTGTATATTCCAAGTTTGGCTTTTGGGGTTCCCAGTTTAATTATTGTCTTCCTGTTTCTAAATTGTGATTCCTTGTTTGGTGATGGTCTGTTCTGCATGTGTAACTGAGCTGAGGTATTCTGTTTATATAATTCCTATTTGACATTGCCACTTGTTCTTTCCCCAGTAGGTCATGTATTGTTGTTCTCTGAGATGTATTGGTTTAATATTTGCAGTGTTGCCTTTTGATAGGTAGAGTATGGTGCTTTGTGAGTCCTGGTAGTGCTGTTAGGATACGGCGGGTTTGCTATGGGTTCTAAATGGGCAGCGTTTGTAGTAGTTCCTAATGTGCCTGGCGGTTGGTACTGGATTATAGTAATGTAGAAACCTTTTAGTCTTTCTTTATCCATATACTCATTAAGAGGCATGTTTACTAAAAGTTAGTGTATGGTAACATTATGCAAATATTTATGCAAATGAAGCACCTTATGCAAATGGGGCTTTAATTGACGTGCTGGCACTTTGAGGAAATTCTTTGGTTTTGTGCGGCAGTTTGGGCACTCGGGCTCAAAAAGGTTAGCCATCACTGCTCTATAGCAACAGGATAAAATCAAAATAAACTTAACTATCTAATTTCTCAGCAAACAGGGGTGCCCTACATGGAGCATTGGGTTCACCCCTAAACAAAGGCATGGGGAGGGTTGGCCTGCACGGAGCGGCAGGTGCAACTTCTCTTGCCACCTTGCTGGGCAGACTAGATGGACAATATTGGTCTTTATTTGCCATCATTTATTTATTTATTTTATTTATTTAAAGTTTCTTTTATACCGCACTATTCGGCATCAGCGCGGTTTACATGGAACAAAAACATCTCAGTACATTTAACAAGTATGAGTTTACAGATAACAGTTTAAGAACTTGGATAACTGGGATACTCTATTTGTAGAACCATTCCATAAACTATTTACATAAGATCAACAAAAACATATGTATTTTCTATGTTACTATATTACTATGCTACTATTTTGTGACTGCTTGTTATTTCTTTATTGATTATTGATCCAAGCAGGTTGAAGTTATCTACTATTTCAATTTCTTCTCCATCAACAACGAACTTATTAATTTTGCCATCTTTATGCTAATATGCAGGCCCATTTTAAGACGATGTTCCTTTATCTTGAGAAGCAAATGTTTCAGATTGCCTTCTTTTTCAGCAAGTATTATGGCGTCATCAGCATAGCGAAGGTTGTTAATGAGTCTTCTACCAATCTTCACACCTTGGTTGTCTTCATGCAGTCCTGCTTCTCTGATGATTTGTTCTGCATATAAATTAAACAGGTAGGGGGAAAGTATGCAGCCTCATTGTACAACTTTGCTGATTTTAAACCATTCTGTTCCTCCTTGTTCCGTTTGAACTGTTGCTTCTTGATCAATGTAAAGGTTGTGGAAGAGAACTATTGGGTGTTCTGGTATAATACCTATGCTTCTTAATGTGGCCCAGAGTTTCTGGACTCCCAGCTTACAATCTAAAAAATGTACAAACTATCCAGAACACAAAAAGAAAATTTGATCATTACTACTTCTATTACTATTTATCATTTGTAAAGCACTACAAGGCATACACAGCGCTGTACAGACACATTAAAAGATGGTCCCTGCTCATCAGAGCTTACAATCTAGTCAAGAGAGACCACACAACAGCTGAGAACAAGGATATATCTAGGGGAGTGGTAAGGAAACACATAGGAGACTAAGCAGATCAGGATGCAAAGATTAAGCGGATCAGGATCCTGCCTCTCCCCTTCTGACTGGACATCATTGGTTTTCCATTAAGTATCATATTCAGCACAAAATTCTCACATTGACCTATAAATCTTTATAACAATGCACCAGACTATTTATTGTCCTTGGTGACTTTACATGCCCCTCCACGCTGTTTACGCTTGCTCCACGGGAACTCAATAATTATTCAACGCCCTTGTATAAAATAAATGTTTTTTAATGATTTGTTTAATATTACATATTACGTAATTTGCTGTGTCTTTGCTCTTTCTTTGTGTTCCTTGTATGAATGATGTTGCAACTCTTTCCTATTTTTAATGGAGTTATATCATGTTTTTATTGTAATTTTAGACTTTATTGTACACAATTCTGCTGAGATCCCTTGGGTGATTTATCAAGCACAATAAGCCATAAATCGTAAAAGCTAAGCTTGAATCCACACGGAACTCTGCCTTTTTTCCCAATGTTGGAGTTGTGTGTGTCGTGGGTGGGGGGGGAAGTCTAGTTTGTCTCCCAGCATATATTCTCTGAAGGAGGGGGAGGGAGGAAGGTACAAGGTGCTAGTAGGCCACCATGGAGATTTTTGGGGTGGGAGATAAGGGGTTGGGAATCCAAGGGCCATCAGGGCCATGTGTGCCATCAAGGGGTATCAGGAGCTCTGGAACCCATTTGGCCTGTTTTTTTCAGACATTAGACAGCACTTATCATTGGCTTGAAATGCAATTTAGAGCCGAAAAAATACCCGGAGGGCTTCGATGTTCTCAATTTTAACTTATTTCATCAATTTGTTCTATTTACTACTCTTTTTTGTTTTCTCACTCATCAGCAGCATTAAATCTAGTGAGCATTTGTATTTAATGTTCCATCTCCAAACAAATTCCTAATCTTAATAAAGAATTAAGGCTGATATGAATATTTATGAATGTTGGATTGGAAAGGCACTGAAGATTTTAAACAAGAAATTAATTAGAAAGCATTAGCGTTTTGAAGTAAGCCATGTGTCCGGATACTGAGAATACTGAGGGAACTTGGGGATGTTCTAGCAGCTCCACTGTCTGACCTTTTCATTGCCTCTTTGGAGTCGGGAGTGGTGCCAGAGAACTGGAGATAGACACTTGTGGTCCCTTTACACAAAAGCGGATGTAAGGATGACAATGAGAACTATAGACTGGTTGGTCTAACCTCTGTAGTTAGTAGATTATTGGAAAGGCAACTAAAAGAGAGAATAGTGAGGTTTCTGGAGTCCAGTGGATTGCAGGATCCGAGACAGCATGGGTTTACCAGAGGCAGGTCTTGTCAGACAAATCTGATTAATTTCTTTAACTGGATGACCAGGGAGTTGGACAAAGGGGGAGCCCTAGATGGTGGTGTATTTAGATTTCAGTAAAGCCTTTGAAACCATTCCGCACAGGAGATATATAAACAAACTGAGCATCCTAGGAATGGACCCTAAAGTTACGGATTGGGTTAGAAATTCGTTGAGTGGTAGGCGACAAAAGGTACAGGTAAATGGAGCTCACTCTGAGGAGGAGGTGGCTACCAGTGATGTGCCGTAGGGATGGTCCGATACTTTTTCACATCATTGTTACTGATATTGCGGAAGGGCTGTCGGATAAGGTTAGCTTGTTTGCAGATGATACCAAAATCTGCAATACAGTAGAAACCCAGGAAGGAGTAGATAACATGGGGAGGGAATCTAGCTAAGCTTGAAGAATGGTCTAGAATTTGGTAGCTGAAATTTAATGCTAAGAAATGCAGGGTCATGCATTTGGGCTGCAAAAATCCAAAGGAGCAGTACAGTATAGGGGGTGAAGTACTTCTTTCTACAAAAGAAGAACAGGCGTGATTGTGTCTGACGATCTTAAAGTAGCTAAATAGGTAACACAGTAAGATAATAACATAGTATATATATATATATATGAATAGTGCGGTATATAAGAGAATGTAAATAAATAATAAATAATAGTATATAATGGCAGATAAAGACCAGTATAGTCCAGCTAGTCTGCCCAGCAAGGTGGCAAGAGTATGTGCACCTGCCGCTCGGTGAAGGTCACCTCTCCCCATGCCTTTGTGTAGGGGTGTACCCACCGATCCGCATAGGTCAGCTCTATTTGTTCAGATAGAAGAGATAGTTATGTGAGGGAGGAGTAGCCTAGTGCTTGGGTCAAGTTGCCTCAGGCCAGAGGGCTGGGGGTTCAAATCCCACTGGAGGACAGCAACTTTGGGCCAGAGGGACTTGGGTTTCTAGTCCCACAGGTGTTCCTTGTGGCCTTGGGCAAGCCACTTAACCTTCCATTGCCTCTGGTACAAAATGTAGATTGTGAGCCCTTTGGGGGACAAGGGAAATAGGCGGCAGAATAAAGGAGAGGTGCCATCCGGCGCGCCCGCGCCTGAGGGCCTCACCAGAGGGCCCTTTGGCGTGACCCTTAGGCGGAGGCCACTGACGGAGGCCGCCATCGATCCCGCACAAAACAGCAGAGCTCCGGAGCACGAAAACGCAAGTAAAACCTTATTTCACCCAGTCCACAAAACAGAAATCACCACGACATAGGCCTCAGAACAGTAGACTGGCACATACCCAACACTGTTGACCACCCTAGAAATCGAAGCGTTTGATAATACAAGCTACTTAATCTACATCTCCAACTGCCTCTGATATATTGTGTAAACTATGCAACCTATTCATCTCTAGTTATCTCTGATCTATTGCGTAATTGTATAACCTGCCTTCCCGAAACTGCCTCTGATATATTGCATATTGTATCTGCTCTCTCCAATTCTCTGTCATAGTGTCTAACTGTGCAATCTGTCATCTCCGGTTATCTTCAGTTAGCTCTGATCTCTGATATATTGTATAATTGTGTAATAGACCATCCCAGCTCCTCTGATATACTGGGAATTTCAACTGCAACATCGGTCTCTCATACAGCTGTGCCAGACCCACTGCAAGAGCACCGTGACCAGATATTTCACCTCACCCACCACCTACCAAGGCCCCACCTGACCCAATTCAAGCCCGCTCTCACAAAATGGTCCTATCTAGCATCATCACATTTGCCCTCTACCTCCTCACCATGGGACTAGGCAACGTTACCAGCCTACAAAGTAGCCACAATCACATACCAACAATCCACAATTACAGAAGGCGGTGGCCAGATGCCCCCTTCTACAACACAGGGGAAACTACCCGAACTCCCCACCACCATCTTCTGCTCATCTCATTACAACATAACAAAAAAGAGAAACAGGAGAAAAACTCACTCCCCCAACATCTGAGATGTGCACTAATCAATGCCCGATCGGTACGCAATAAATGGCCAGTCATCTCTGACACGATATCACTACACAACCTCGATCTACTACTGATCACTGAGACATGGCTTTCCTGTGATGACAACGTGCTACTCAACCAACTCCTGCCCACCAATTTCTCCATCCATACATGTCATAGAAATGGCAAAAGAGGAGGAGGTGTTCTCGCCATTACCAAATCTGACCTCCATTTCAACCTCAGAGAAGCAACCAGCTCACCACTCCTAGACACCGTCTCGATAGCAAACAAATGCTGCTCCTTCAATCTACTATACAGAGCTCCCTCAGCCGACCCAGATGCCCTATCTACGATTGACTTGGCCTCCAATACCCAGAGCTCCCATACATCAAGTTGGATGCTGGGAGACTTCAACCTACCATCACTGCAAGACTCCCATGCAACAGCTTTTCTCGGAGCCATGCAGGATTTAGGTTACAACCAATTAATCAAGGATCCAACCCATGTCAAAGGAGGCATTCTAGACCTAATATTCACAACAGAGACAACCCTCAACGCACCAACCATCCCGGAGCTATCAATCACCCCAGTTCCTTGGTCGGATCACAAGATAATCCTATTCCAAGTTCCCCTTCCCAGCTGTAACCAAAAGGAAGAAAGAAGAGTCAGTGGCCACCCCAGTGCCCCCCCCCCCCCGAGAAGATTCCAGCCTTTCAACAAAGACTTAATCCTGCAAACAACACTCCCACTAACTACCTCATCAGCACGCAACCCAGACAATTTAGTCTCCGACTGGAATGAAACACTCAGTTCAATCGCAGTATGTCCATCAACTAACAAACTCCAAGGAAAGCGTCCCTCTGCAACCTGGTATTCAGCTGAACTGAAGGCCTCACGCACAACCCTAAGGAAACTCGAGAGACGATGGCGGCGCTCACACTCAGATGAAGACCGAAGTGCATACAACTCACAACTTGCAGCACATCGCACCGCAGTGACAGAAGCAATGAGACGTTATCACACGAACACGCTAAAAAGATCCCTGAACAAACCTCATGACCTGTTTGCCCTCGTCAAGCGTTTGACAAAAGAACCCGCCTCAGAACACATAAGCGAAATCCACCCTCAAACATTCGCCGACTATTTGCAATCCAAACTCTGCCAGATCAACAACAATCCAGCACCTAACACGATCCTTGAGCCATGCAACCGAACACCTCTCACCATCTTAACAACACCATCTAAACAGCGCATTGAGGACACCATTGCGAGTATCAACACGACCACCGCCCAAACTGATCCATGCCCTGCATTCTAGGATCAAGGAATTACGGACAGACCTCAGTCCCTTCATATCCAGACTCATGGAACAATCATTCACAACAGGGGCATTCCCAGGTACCCTCAAACGCACCTCCATAAGACCATTACTAAAAAACAACAAACTTGACCCTCATAAGCCAGAATCATATAGGCCAATATCAAGCATACCGTTACTGGCAAAAATAATGGAAAAGGAAGTACAAAGACAAATCCAAGATCACATAGACATCAACGCACCACTTGACCCATGCCAACACGGCTTTAGAGAAGCCCACGGTGTGGAAACACTGCTCACCACACTCTTCAGCAGCATCTTAGCAGGCATCGACAACATCCGCCAAGGGTTCGTCCTTGTCTTCCTAGACATCGCAGCAGCGTTCGACTCCGTGAGCCACGAGCACCTCCTAGAATGACTCAAGGGGAAGGGGATCACCGAAAAAGCACTGGAGTGGTGCAGGTCCTACCTTTCTGACAGATGGCAGCAGGTACGATCCAGCGATACATCATCCGATCCGTTCCACCAAAAGCAAGGTGTCCCACAAGGCTCCTCCCTCTCCGCCCTGATGTTTAATATATACATGCAGCCAATCTGCAACCTGATACGGTCATTCAGTGTTAACTGCCTGATATACGCTGATGACGTACTGTTATACATGCCTTTTGCAACAGAGAACCCCGACCTCACACCATTAACAAACTGCATAAACGAAGCATCCAACTGGATGCAATCCCAAAACCCCAGGATCCAACACAAGAAAACGGAGGTGTTGTTTATTACAAGGAACCGGAACTTCACCGCCCCATCCATCTTAAAAGTAAAGGAAGCAGACCTCCAGACCAAGCCCACTATCAGATACCTTGGCGTTACCTTAGACCAGCACCTGGATATGAAAGAGCACATAGGAAACATTGTAAGAGCGGTATACCATAAGATCCGATCCCTTCAACACTTACGATCCCTGCTCGAGCCGGACGATTTCAGGACCATCTATCAGGCCCTAATCATACCACATTTTGATTATGCTAACTCAATCCTGCAAGGGCTCCCTCAAGCCACCTTGAACCCACTGCAACTGGCAATGAACGCCGCAGCAAGAGTCCTACACGGCGCATCCAGGAAAGACCATGTCTCACCCATCCTAAAACAACTCCACTGGCTCCCGATACAATATAGACTCACATACAAGACCTTGCTATTTACATTCAAGGCCATCAAAGGGCTCACATCTGCGTCACTAACAGATCTAATACAGACAACTCCCCACAATAGAGATAGACGATCAGTAGCACTCAACACACTGATAGTCCCAAAATCAATAACACAATGCACAAAGGCGACAGCAGGCAGAGCCTTCAAATTCTGCGCACCAAGATGCTGGAACAGCCTCCCTCATGGTATCAGAGCAATCCCAGACATATTGCATTTCAGAAAGGCCTTGAAATATCACCTCTTCCTCCTGTATTACCCAGTAACCAATGCAGACACAGCACCAACCTCACAAGCCACCCACAACCCCCAGGACTGAAACTAATAAAGAGATTGCGAGTATATTATAAATTGTAAATAGTTACCCCTGTTATCCAAGTTTGTATCACCTGTTCAACTGTAAACACAAAGTACCATTGGAAATGCGTAATTTTATTGTTCATTGTAAACCACGCTGGTGCTGAATAGTGCGGTATAGAAGAGACTGTAAATAAATAAAATAAATAAAATACCATACCTGAATGTACCCCACTTTGACCTGGTGAAAAGCAGTACATAAGCACTGCTAAATAAATAAAAATAAAATGCTTATGTACTGTTTGCAATGGCCTGAACAATGATGGATTTACATTCTGGGCACAGTTCAGCCCTTTGGCCTGAATCGAAAGATCTATTGGTTCAATCTGCTTTAATTTTGTCCAATGGGAGTAGGACTTCCCAGATGATGATGGGGAGCTCCCTCCTTTCATTGGTGGTTGAAATTTAAGTGACTTAACAGTTCAGCCAACCCTGTATACAGCTGTCCTTTAGAAGAACTACTGTGGGAAGTGGCAGCGTTTAGTGGCGGTTGGAGTATCACGGAGAAAGCAGTACAGCACCTGATGCAGAGACTTTCCCCGAAACGTGCATGTCGTATATTTTATGGCTCCATACTGATGGACATTCTCACTGCTGTGTTATCACGAAGTGTTATCATATGAAAAATGTTCTACAAAACGTTTTTTTGAACCTTTGCTGATTAAAAGGGATATTACAGTCTGTTGTGGGTGATTAATGGTTCTCCCCTCCCTCGGCATTATCTGACAAAAAGTTAAAAGTTCTGAGGAACACCATTGGTGACTACCTTATTTTGTATTCATAGATTTGGTCACTTTATTTGGGGTTTATTTTGTTGTCTTATTTTTAAAAAAACAAAAAAGAAAGAACCTTGGCATATACCTCCGTATAATATAACGTGCAAAAAAACATGCAAAAACCAAATTATATTAGTCTTTTTTTTTTTTTGTCGGAGTGACCATACAAAAGGGGGAGGAACTCCAACCTGCCCCTCGCTGTGGTCACTCCAGTTTAATCATTTAAATGCTTGAAAAAGTCAAAAAACTTAGCTTAGTCCAGCCATCACAGAATTCATGAGACAAGCACAACGTGCCACGTTTCAGGCCAGCCAAAGTCCTTATGGCCCTGCATCAGATGGAGAAAAGAATTCCGGAATAATGGCTTCCATGTACAAAAATCCAAAACGGTCAGGTTTAAAAAGACAGCGTGTGACGTAAAATGCAAAAACAGAGAAACATCAGCCAATGAATGAACAGAACGTTGCAAGCATGATTGGGAGAAACCCCCACAGACAAAGGAGGACTCCCCATAGTAATAAACACCCCGAAAAAACATCAGGAAAAGAGGGTTTGCATCATAGCAGAGTATGCCATTCCACTGAAGCATTCAGTCCCCTTGGAGAAACCGTCTTCAGACGAAATATCCAGCGCTGTTCTAAACGTTGTAATTTGGCAACCCGGTCACCACCACGAGGGTCCAGAGGAACAAAGTCCAAAATCCGCCATCGCAGTTGATGAAATAGATGTGTTTCTGACAGGCAGTGTTCAACCATAGGCGCCGTCAAGGTTTTTGTCCGCAGCCGGGAGGCATGTTCCCCCAGACGAACCCTAGCACTACGAGTAGTGCGACCAACATAAAAAAGTCGGCAAGGGCATTGTATCAAATATACAACAAAGGAAGATTCACAGGTAGTATGCCAGCGAGATGTGTAGATGGTAGAAGTGTGGACATCCTTCCAAGTAAGCCCTATAAGAGCCATATCGCAATAACAACAGGAACCACATGAATAATGGCCAGGGTCTGCATGAGCATGAGGGGAACGATCCAAAGGTGAAGTTGATTTCACCATTTTATCCCGTAAATTGGATCCCCTGGAATATGCTACCCTAAGTTTCTTACTAGCAAAACAAGAATGCACCGCTAATACCGGCCAATAGCGACGCAAAATAGTAATCACTTTAGGAACCCCCAGCAAGTATGGAAAAACTCCCGTGAACTCCTCCCCGTTAGAATCCAAAACAGTTGAGGGCGAAGATCGTGGAAGCAACAGCCATTCCCGATGTAAAAAATGGGCCCTCTTGAAAGCCTTCTTTAATAATGAAAGGGGGTATCCCCTACATAGCAATCTGTCCCGTAAATCAGCTGCCTGCTTCTGAAATTCCTCCAATGATGAGCAATTCCTCCGAAGACGTAGGAATTGCCCAAACGGCAAACCCCTTTTCAAAGGAACAGGGTGATAGCTGGAAAAATGTAGCAGTGTGTTTCTTTGCACCGGCTTCCTATATAGTGAGGTGGTAAGTCCATCATTAGACAAATAAATGGAAAGATCCAAAAATTGTATCAAATGTCGGTCAAACGTTGCCGTGAACTGAATATGAGAAGTATAGGTATTCAGTGAAGCCACAAAAAGCTGTAAATCCACCAATGTTCCAGACCACAAAAAGAAAACATCGTCTAAAAACCGGCGCCAGAATGGCACATTATGAAAAAACGGAGAAGTGTAAATATGCAACTCTTCAAAAACAGCCATATAGATGGTGGCTTTTTTGGTTGACTTTACTACCTTGAGCAGGGGTTTTTTCTTGATTGAGTTATTTTTAAAAAGGCATGGTTCTTCGTATATACATAGTCCTCTAGGAATTTGCTGCCTCTTAATATACACTATAAAAGATAACCGATGCAGTTCAATTTAACAAATTGTTTCTATGTCAACAGTACCGACGACCAGGTTGCTGCCACTGGGATCTCGGAGACACTGTTTGAAACCAGTAGGGCCCCAGTGGGTTGAAGAGAGAGGTTTTTTTTCCATACGGGGCATGTTCAATTTGTGTGGGGCGAACCCCAGTAAAAGAATTTACATGTAAAGGCAAATAATATCACCTATGGTGCTGTACCATCTGTGCATCAACACATGTGGTTTATATAATATGCTACCCATGTCAACTTGTTTATGTAGGTAAAACAATGTCTACGTTTAAAGTGCGCATGGGAAAACATAGAAGTAGAATGGGCAGAAAATGTGTGGAGGCACTGATTGTGTCTCACTGTTTAGAGAAAGGTCATAGATTCATGGATTTGAAATATTTTTGGATTGACAGGGCCAATGAAAAATATGCCGATTGTGATAGGTTGTTGTCAAGATGTGAACAGCTCTGGATTTTTAGACTTCAAACTGTCATGCTAGGAGGGTTGAATGCTTGAGTGAACTTCCTGCATGAAGGATGTCTGTTACAGGAGGGAGGGTGATGTACTGATCTATGCGAAAGAGCCCCAGGGGGTTGTGCATCTGCTTGCGTGTGTGTTTGTCTGGATTGGGTGTCGATAAAGTGGGGTGACCTGATGATATATTGGGTGATAATAGGTAAGCTTCTCTATAGTGAGATGGGTAACCCTGGTGGAGACTGGCTTCTATAGGAAATGTGTGATTGAATGTGTGAGCAGTCCGTTCTTGACATTCTTCCTCAGTCATTGTGATATACTAGTCAATTTTATGAATGGAGTACGAGTGAATGATCTTCTGATTGCATGCTCATTTGAATGAGAAGAGACCGGTTACTATTGGGCGCCATGGCCTTTATGAGGCTGCATTGGCTGACGGCCTGTGTTTGAATGGCGGGTCGGTGCAGTTAGGAGAGGTGGTGTGGTGAGTTACTGGTGTATATGAGAATGGTGCTTTTAGCGGTCCATTTTGGCAAGATGGTGGCAACATCTTGATTAATATGTAAACTATGGGAGGCTGGTTGAGTTAGGGGTGTTCCTATATGTTAACATATGCTCTATAAGAGATGTAGACGTGCCGACATTTAAGGTTAAATTTGGGGAAATGTTTAGCTGCCGGGAGGTGGGCTAGAGCCGTCTTAAGGGAGATTTGGATATATATGGTGATGTTTAGTATGCATATCTTGATGTTTTTTAGTATGTGCCAATGATCTGGATACCCACTGTAGAAATGGCCATTGTGGGTTTTCCCCTGAAGAAGTGATTGCAGAACGCTTTAGGGCATCCACTGTAGCGTTGGGACAAGCTGCTATGCATAAGATGTGTCTTGTTCAAGGGGGTTAAGATGTATTATAGTGCTGATTAGTGCCGACAGTGTCAGCACTATACTCCCCAGCCAACACCAAGATTTCGTCTTTCTCTAACCTTGTCAGTGCACAGCCCAGTAGAAAACTCATACTCTCTGGCTCCCCGCTCACCACCTCCCCTGGTACAGTTTTTCATAACAGTCCCGAAAGACCTCCGTAATTTTGACTGACCCATACATTAGTTTCCTCTTATCATTCGTTATACTCATTATCTGTCCCTGACATGTTCTCTCCTTTAGTTTCTGTGTAAGCACCCTACTAGCCCAATTCCCTACCTCAAAGTAGGTCTGCTTTAGTGTGTTCAACTCATACGTTATCTGACTAGCTTGCAGTCTCTCCAACTCTACCATCAATATTTCCTCCAGGGCCTTGGGGTCGCTATCACTGATGCTGGGCTTCTAGGGAGCACACTTGGTCGCATAAGTGCCGTTTTCTGATCCTCCCACTGTGATACTCACCAAATGCCCCTGACTACTGCTTTTAAGTCATCCCAGACAACTCTCAGTGGTACCCCTAGCCCTTTATTAAATGTAAAGTACCCCCATCACAACCCTCACCTTTGCAATATTCTTCCCATCCTCCAGCATGGAATTCTTCAGTCTCCAAAATTTTACTCCCACTTCCACTATACTGAAAACAAAAGTCATACTCACCGGAAGTGATAGATCCAACCTCCACCACCTTGTGTAGTCACCCCTGCTTACTCAGACCATATCTAGATGGCTCTGTGAGTCCTATGGTTTAGAATAAAAGGTGTATCTCCTCACCCCTTGGAGCCTAACTCTCCATACATCTACCAATCTATGGTCCCCCTTCCCGCACATGGAAGCTCCTCCATTATTATCCACCCATGGGTTCAGCATTAGATTATAGTCGCCTCCCAAAATGAGATGCACATCCAAACTCCCCCAATTTATCCAGTAGCATACAAAAAACTCCCCGTCTTTCATTTGGGCTACATATGCATACCACAAGTACCCCCTCACCCCCCCCCCCTCTTCTTAGGTATCTCTGTTAGGCTCTAGGTACACTTGAGGGTACCACCATGAGTACAGCAACTTCTCTTGTCCCACTCTTAAATGAGTTTCCTGAATACCCAGTGTATTGGTTTTGAGCCTTCCTCTCTCCTTTTCTAATAATCTGCGTTTATTCAAAGTGTTCAGCCTTTTGGCATTAATGATAACTACCATAACTTTCTTTTCTTCAGCACCACCCACTTTATCCCCCCCCCCCCCCGAGAGGGCTTTCTTAAGAGGGGACAAACCCGAGCAGATTTCCAAGGAACAAGGACAGTCCCAGAGAGGAGGCTATTCCAGAACAGAACGTGGAAGAAGGATAAGGGTCAGAGAGGAAGGAATAGGATTGGAGGAGCAGGTGGTTAGGCACATAGAGCCAATCAACTGAGACAGGGAAGTGAGAGAGGGAATGTTGAAGGAATGTCATCTGTGGGCGGGAACGAGAGACTGGAAAGATGGAGGGAAGAGCTAGCAGGAAAGCGTGAGTGAACACTATCAATTTTACTAGTAAAGAAGTGTGCAAGCTGATGATCAGAAAGAGAGCCAGGACATGGATGAGTAGAAGATGAAAGGACAGCCCGGGAGAAAAATGCTTGCTTGGCAGAGGCAAGAGCAGGGTGATAGAGGGAAGAATGTGCAGTGAAAATTAGCAGAGAGGTGGAAATGCAGTTTTTATACTCGTGGTGTGCTAATTGTTGCAACTGGCGTTGAAGAAGACACAGGCCAGGATGGAACCAGGGTTGGCGCTTCAGTGAGGAAGTCCTGGGCTGGAGAGACGAGGGAGAATTCCAAATGCAAACTTACTCATCCACTGTGAAGGAATCAAAGCGAGGGAAGTAAAGCACTTGTGGGAGGAAAAGAAGAAAGGGGTTTGGCAGTATTTTTCCAGGAAAATGTGGCAGATGTCGTGCAGCCAATGCTGGAGTGTGAAGAAGAGGTAGGAAAAGTGAAATGAAAACGTGCACAAAGGTGGTCAGTCCAGAGTAGAGCGAGAGTAGAGGCAATTGAGAGAGGGAAGTAAAAATCAGATTACATATGTGCAAGTTGGAAATTGGCCGGTAATTAACTGGATCACAAGGATCTGATTTAGGGCCTTTCAAAGACGGCCAAACCAGGGCCTTTTTCCACCTGCTGGAGACCTGGCCAGGAGTTAGGCTCATAGAAATAATGGTGTGCGCAGGAAGAAGTAGCCTAAAGAAGGTTCCTTCAAACAGCTAGAGGGAATGGGATCCAACGGACAAGTGGCTATTTTTATTGTGGAGACTCGTTTCTGTACCTTGGAGAAAAATCAGATCAAGTATGTGCCCCACAAAGAGAAGCTGAGACCGAGGGAAGGGGTGTGATGAATTCAGGGGCTCTAGGGACGTCCTTGTCGAATGGCACTGATCTTGTCATTGAAATAAGCAGTAAGAACATCGGAAGATGGGCCAGAAAGAATCAAACTGAAGAGTGGGAAAGAGAGTAGATAATGTATTGGCAATAGAAAAAAGTCTTTGGCGAATAGGGGGATTGTTTGATCAGGGTGGAATAATGATCTCTCTTAGCAGAGAGAATTTGAACAGGATCGTATCAATGGTGTTCTTTGAAAAGGGTCAGAGAGGAGGAAGATTTAAATTTCCTCCAAAGTCTTTCTGTGGCTCTGACCCTCTTCTTAAGAAGATGCAGGCCTGGGTGGTACCAGAGAAACAATTTTCTATGGCAGGAACGACAAAGTTTCTTAGCAGTGACATCCAACTTCTCTGATAAAACAGAGAACCAAAGATCAGTTTGTGTGTCTAACGGAAGAGCAGAGAAATCTAATGGAAAAACATAATCTGAAATAGGAGAAGAAGAATGCATTGTGGAGGTAATGGGCTGGTAATACTGGATAGGATTTGAACTCCTTGTGGCCTTGGGTAAGTCACTTAAACCTCCATTGCCTCAGAAGAATCCAAGTTATCAATGTCCCTGTTTAATGTACATTACCAAGTTTATGTTACAATGTAAACCGCTTTGACTAAATGACACCGCAGTATAAAAAAACTGTTAAATAAATAAATTGATCTTAGAAGAAGGTAGCGATGGCTTTGGGACAGGGAGATTAAAGCAAATGAGGAAGTGGACAAGAAAAGATATATGTAGGATGCACGGAAGACTGATATTGGGAAATAAGAAAATCCCAGGGTATGACCCAAGAGTGGGTAGGAGTCAAGGAACATGTTGCACAAAGCCATGATCAGACAAAATTTGAATGAAATGGAATGAAAAGTTTATCACATGATCTAACAGGAGCATCAAAATGGATGTTAAAATCTCCAAGGATAATAAGTTCGGAGTAGAGAATAGAGGAACTCAGAATGGCTTGAAAAATGGAACCCCGAAGGGAACAATATAAGACCAACAGGTGAAGATGAAAGGGTGCCCCAATCCCGACCAGTAGGAGTTCTGGACAACTAGTTAATGGTCTTCATTATAAAGCATACGAGGACAGACTTAAGGATCTTAATATGTACACCTTAGAGGAAAGGCGGGATAGAGGTGATATGATTGAGATGTTTAAATACCTCCGTGGCATAAATGCACAGGAGGAAAACTTCTTTCGATTAAAAGCAAGCTCTGCTATGAGGGGACATGGGATGAGAGTGAAAGGGGATAGATTCAGGAGTGATATGTGGAAATATTTCTTTATGGAAAGAGTAGTGGATCCGTGGAATAGTCTCCCAGTGGAGGTGGTAGAGATGAGGATAGTATCTGAATTCAAAAAGCATGGGACAAACACAGAGGATCTCTAAAGGGAAAAAGGGGACTGTTGTAGTTGTTGATATGGAAGGACAGACTAGATAGGCCATGTGGTCTTTTTCTGTCGTCATGTTTCTATGTGTGTAACTAATGGACTATCAAAGAGTTCAGAGGAAGGAATATAATTCCTATATATGAGAGCCACACCTCCCCCTCTCAAGAGGGTCATGGGGTGGAGAAGGCTGAATAGCCTCAGGGAAGGCAACGATGCAAATACGTTTTCCTTTCCAGGAACCAGGTGTCTGTGAGACAAAGGTCATGACTGTAGTCACTAATGTCTGTTGTCTTCTCAGTCTGTGAGCCAATCCCTGCCCATGTACCGACAAGCAGGGAAACATTTTGAGATGCGGTAAATGGTTTCATATTACCGCAGCTGTGTGTGCTGCTACTAACCATGCACACTTCTTAATACGGTGGTGACTGGCAATGCAATTACAGTGGTTTACTGCATCGGGAGTAAAAGAGACTCTTTAACATGCACATTATAACATTATGCGCTGAAGTTTAACGCAGTGTTCTAACACAACACTTAATGGATCAATGTCTTCGTTTTACTTCCCTTTATCTGGTTTATTAATCACCAGTCAGCGTCGTCATGCAGCTCATTCTGCAGGGTTGGTAATTTTCTGTGTTTCTAATGTGATCATCCTTGCTTATTTGTTGAGAGAAATCTATCAGGAAGATGATACAAGGGAGACATTGAATTCCAATTCATAAATTCCGTATCTTGATGCATCTGTCCCAAAATCCATCTGTAAAAGAAAAGTGGTGTTGCAGAAGAAGTACCCCACCCCCCTCCCCCGATAGTTTCTGCAAAGGCCAGAGATGACTGCTTATTTTCCTATCATTAGAGTGTGTCGTTAGAAATTGTGGACTTCCCTGAAGGGTTCCCCCCCCCCCCCCAACCTGCTACTGATTTGTTGATTTATTTTTTTAAGAGAAGGTCTAATATTGCATCAAGAATAAAATTGTCAGAGTAAATGGACTTTGCTGCCTTATCTGTTGTCCTGTCTGTTTCTCAGAGATAACTCAGATAAGCTCAGACTCATCACCGAAAACACCTAAGAACTCATCTTTTCATGGAACATTTCAACGCAAGTGAATAACTCGCTCCCTCATAAGGAAGAAAACATGATCGATCTCATTACTGCTGTACATAGTCTGAACCTTCTGGGGTCTTGGTCGCATGTTGTATATAGTTTCATGTCACTGTTACAAGGTACTTGCATTTGTTCTATGTATGCCGCCTTGACCCCGTGAAAGGCGCTATATAAATAAAGCCAAATAAATAAATACATTGGCAAAAGAGCAATGGCTTGAGGGAGGGACCTTCTATATTTGTAATCCTCTTAAGGCATTAGTTCAGCTTCATGGCTTCCATGGATTCTTCTTCACTAATTCTGTTCTTCCTTGTTTGCACTTTGTATTTACAAGAAAGCAATAAAGGTCGGCAAACAAGCTGTAGATGAGGCCTTTTTCTCGAAATCACTTAATCATATTTGTAAACTCTCTACTCCCTGTGATCAGACAGACGCAGAATGAGGTCAGCATGATATCTGAATATATAAGTCAACGTTATTGTTTTTATTTATGCATATTTGTGATACTGCCCTTTGGGCAAAAGGCACATCAAGGCGGTTTACAGAGTTAAGTACCAGTTCAGGGGCGGAAAAGGAAGTTCATAGAGTTGAAAGATAGCAACCTAATTTATTTATTGTTTAGAAAAAGGTGTATGCCACTTTACTGAGTAAACTCATTCAAAATGATGTATAAAGATAAAATAAAATTACATAAACACTTAAAATAAAGCCCACACCCTTCATACCCTAAAAGTTGATACTCTATCAAATCATCATAACAACTAGCCGAGTTCTGATAAACTCATATCCCAGCTGCTCCTTAATTCCTTCCAAAAGCCACATGAACTAACCATAACACACCTCTCCTCCAGTAACCCATTCCACGTCTTACTATCAACCACTCTTAAAGGGATTTATCAAGGAACAGGGAGTTCCGAAAGCAACGGTTTTTCTCCAGTGAGAGAGGACAGAAATCAAGGTCAAAGGTGTCGAGATTCTGTTAAGCAGATGGGTCACTAACTGCTTATTTTGAGGAAACTGGGATTTGGCCTGTTGAAAGACTCATATGGAGAAGAGGGGGGCCATTTTAATAGCCAACAAGGTGGATCAAGGGGAGAAGAGGAGCAAACGGGAGGGGGGGAGCAGGTGGAACTCTGATCATGAGGAGGAAAGAGAAAGTAACGGAGAAAGAGTGGGTGAATAAAGAAGATTGACAAAGGTGAGACGCTTGATATAGTGTATCTTGATTTTCAGAAAATCTGTGACAAGGTCCCTCCTGAGAGAGACTTGGTGAAATGAAAAGGTCATGGGGTAGGAGGCAGTGAGACATGAAGCTCATTTATGACTGGAGAGGGGAAGGCAACACAGAACCACCATAAAATACTTGAAAAAGTGTCTTTATTAAAGTGCTAATAGTTTGTCCCAACACATGTTTTTGGTTTTAGGCCTTGATCAGGGGCACAAGACGTTAATTAAGAACAAAAAGACATTATAATATAAAACAAATAAACATATATATAGAAAGAGAAAACAACACACACACAATGTTGAATAATAAAACCATATATCTAAACAGTTGTAAAGCTATAAATATAAAACTGCATGTATTGTAGCTAAAAGCAGAATAACACATTTCAAAACTTATAAAAGACAAATTAACAAGTGCAAAACAGAAGAATTAAAGAATAACAAAATAATAAATACATGATCAGACAATTAAGTAAAATAAATAACTTAAAGGTTACAAAGTATATAAATATCCAAGAGACACAGCTGATAAACCAATTTGATAAACTTACTCACGACAGGGTATGAACCCTCTAGAGAGGCATGTAGATAATGAAAAGACAATTGGCCAACACTATATGCTAAAAATAAAAATGTAGGTATTTATAAAAAAGGAGAAATGAAGTAGACACAAGCATAATAAAATACAATAAAAAACTAAAAAAAGGGGAGAAGGAGAGGGAAGCACAACTCACATAGCACATTATATCAGAGAACATTACTTAAAAATTACAGTAAAAATTAAAATAAATAAGGATCAGTAAATAAGGTGGTAGAGTCCTTTTTAACATGGCTCAACTCCCTGGATCATAGCCTTCAATTCCAAGCCCACACCAGCAGAGAAGAGATCCCATATTTAGATATTATTATATGCCAGATGTTGATTGGGACATTCCTGCTGCAGTATCATCTAGAAGTAAAGAGATCCTGGATTCTCTACAGGGAGAACTATTCAGGTAATTGGTAACAGACCCCACACGTGAAGGGGACATACTGGACTTGGTGCTTACCAATGGTGAAAATGTTTCTGATGTTGTAGTGGGAGATCATTTTGCATCCAGTGATCACCAGATGGTGTGGTTCAGTATTAGGACTAGGTCTGTTAGAATCCATTCAAAGGTGAGGGTCTTAGACGTTAGGAAGACTAACGTTGCCAAGATGGGCCAATACCTCAGGGAGTCATTAGTGGGATGGGAACAGCTGGGGGATGTAGAAAAACAGTGGGCAAAACAGAAAGGGGATATTTTAAGGGCAACCAACCTTTTTGTTAAAATGGTAAATAAAGGTAAAAGGAAAAGGAGACCGCTATGGCTTTCGAAAGAAGTAGCTGAAAAAGTGAAGAAAAAGAGAGAAGCCTTCATGAAATACAAGAGATCACAGAAAGAGGAAGACAGGCATCTATATTTGGAAAAACCTAGGGGTATGTTTACTAAACTGCGTTAGTGCGATTCGTGTTAGGAGCCGCGTTAGAGACAGAAACCCCAAATAAGGACATGGGCGGTACATCGTTGCCGAGAACGTGCCGAGAACGCGCGCTACAAGGCGCCATAAATGAACGAGCGCTACAGGGCACATTACCGCGCGTTAATCTTAAGAAGGCGCGCAGACATACAATCACAGCAACAGTGCTGTAGCACAATGGTTACAACACTGACTGATGGTACAGGGGTCATGGGTTTGATTCCCCAGTGGGCCCAATGTATAAGGCTGGCTGAGGCAGCACCCTTTACATTTAAGTAGTGATTGTTGAGGCATTTGACATGTATTTTAATTTGTGCTGCCAGCAAACACACCCTCACGGTGGCATAACCTAAGGTGCTGCATAAGGCACCCCATAACGCACTCCATAGGGCACATTATAAAGTGTACTGTCCGCCAAGGCACCCTATAATGTCCCCTATAGGACACCTTATAAGGCTGTGAACAAAGCCCTGGCTGGCTGCAGGACTGCACATCACCACACAAACTGTCTGCTGTGGTTACCAGGATAGGGTTAACCCACCCGTACCCATGATGCACTGCACATGCAAATCAGCAGTCGAGAGATGGGCACAAGATTGGGTATGCACCCCCACAGCACCTCGGCCAGGTAGGGGGAACAGACCGTGTGTGGTACTGCCACAGAGTAGCCACAGACAGTCACATTGTGCGGATACTGTGCCCACCCTGAGGTTGAGGTGGGGCGCCCAGCACCAGGTCCACAGCACCATTCATGGCTGAACTATGCCATGCTGCAGGTCCCCATCAGTGTGTGATAGGTAGTTCCGTTAGACACACCTAGGATACATCTGTGCCCTGCTGTACGTCTCAGTCATGTCTAGTCCTTATGGGCGATGATGCACCCAGAATAGTGCATATCCTGTGTTGGTGCCATGGTTACCTGCTGTAGGTGAAAGAGGGGGGGTGTATGGACCCATGGGCAGACCATGTACCACCACACAACCCACCCTCTGGGGCTCAGGGTGGGAAACAGGATCACCCACCAATAGATCCACAGTCTACCTCCCTGCAATGGTAGCTGTAGAGGGGACCATCAACCCCAGTCCTGCTGGGGAACAGACAGAGCGGTACACATCCGTAACACAGTAGCAGACAGACGGCAGGCCTGGAAATGCTCAGCTGCCCCCCACCATTATCTGACATTCTCCAGCAGCAAGCCTCCAGCTGCTGCACCCTGCAAGGTGTTCCAGCAAGACACATACTAGCTGCAGACAGTCCGCCAGCTAGTCCATAGTGCATGGTCCGGGAGGAGCTGCATGTACCCAGAACGGGGATGTCAGCATACACACCAAGCAGATAAGTCAGTGATTGGGCCCCAAAAGAAAACCCACTTTTTGAACTAGTGAAATCACTAACCAGAACATCCCAGGCAGACCACTATGATGACGTAATAAAACCCCAAACCCTGGCTGACTACTACGCAAGCAAACTTACTGCAACCCTGACCCCTCTCTGTCTAAACACAACATGTTGGAAAGCCAATATACAACAGGACCAGGCATGGAGCGAATTCCACAACATTGATGATAGACAAACTATCAACATAATAACAAACATCAATACCACCACATCCCTGCTAGATCCCTGCCCAGCTGCATGGATCAAGGCGGCAAAAACAGATATTGTCCACCAAGTCGCGCATATAGTGAACCAATCACTAAAACAAGGAATCATGCCTGCGCAACTCAAGAAATCTATAATAAGACCAATTCTAAAAAACAACTCACTCAACAAAGAAGACCCAGCATCCTACCGCCCCATCTCCAGCATATCTTTCCTAGCAAAGATCATTGA
Source organism: Ichthyophis bannanicus (assembly GCA_033557465.1). Taxonomy (NCBI): domain Eukaryota; kingdom Metazoa; phylum Chordata; class Amphibia; order Gymnophiona; family Ichthyophiidae; genus Ichthyophis; species Ichthyophis bannanicus. The sequence goes on along the minus strand of CM066039.1, from coordinate 347,064,882 downwards.
AAAGGCAGTCCTTATGCAACTACAAGAACATCTAGATGACCATGAAATCCTGGATAAGCAACAATACGGTTTCAGACAACATCACGGGGTAGAAACGCTGTTAATAGGCACTACTTAACAACCTCCTGAAAGGCCTTGAAGATAAGAAGAAAATGTTTATACTCATCTTCATTGACATCTCTGCCGCCTTTGATACAGTCCATCATGGAATCCTCATAAACAAGCTTGAATCGATAGGGATATTGGGATACCCCCTAAAATGGTTCTCCTCCTACATATCAAACAGAATGCCACAGGTTCAATTCAATGGCGAAAAGGCAGAAGCATTCTCTCAGACGCAAGGCATACCTCAGGGATCAGCTCTCTCGGCACTACTTTTCAACATTTATATGCAGCCCCTCTGTGATATTTTCCAACAGCATAATATCAAATACCACATCTATGCGGATGATATTATGATATACACGCAACTGGATACAGTCGACCCTAACTATACACTACTTGAAACATGCCTGAATGAAATGTTGCAGTGGTTACAGCAAAACAACATGACAATCAACCATAAGAAAACTGAGGTGATGTTTATTTCCAGAAAACCAAACTTTGAACCTCCCGCGACAATTACACTCTGTAACAATACATACCACACAAAGAATGAGATCAAATACCTGGGAGTCACATTTGACAACAACCTAAAGATGGAAAAGCACCTACGCAAAACCAACAAGGCCATTTTCCACAAACTTAGAGTTATACAACCTCTACGGAACATCCTCGAACCTCATGATTTTAGGTCTGTTGCGCAAGCACTCATTATTCCACACTTAGACTACTGCAACGCCATCCTCCAGGGTCTTCCAAAGAAAATGCTAAACATCCTACAAATGGCCCAGAATGTGGCGGCGAGGATCATCATGCGAAAAAGCATTGCTGAACACATCACACCTGTATTGATCGAGCTGCATTGGCTCCCTATTACGGCCCGGATACAATATAAAACATTGATAACCACACACAAACTCATACATAACATAGCTCCATCCTTTCTCTCCACCCTTATCAGCACGCAACCACCCAACAGAGACAGAAGAACCGTCAACTCACACACCCTACATGTTCCACCTGACATCAGATCCGTCAAATCTAGCACTAGCCGCCGAGCATACTCTTACTCTGCCCCGACCCTCAGGAATCAACTGCCGCCTGAGCTCAGAGCAACCAAAGACCTTAATGCATTCAGGAAAAAGCTGAAAACTCATCTATTCCAGTGCTATTACAATTTGATGTAAATCCCAGGGGAATACAAGATGTCACAATTTGCAACAGGAATCCTGTTAGGAAAAATGTACATATGTAAATCTCTGTCTCCTCTCCTATGACCTTATTTACTCTGTGCCGTGCTTTCCTTTCAAATCCTTTCAAAAATGTACATATGTAAATCTCTGTCTCCTCTCCTATGACCTTATTACTGTGTGCCGTGCTTTCCTTTCAAATCAATGTAATGTTACTACGAAATTTCTGTCTTGATTTGGCAATTTTCAATCTGTAATCAAACCGCTCCTGATCGCTGGAAGCTGCGGTATACAAATGTATTCTAAATAAATAAATATATATCACATGAGAGAAATGCTATATAGCACTATGGGGGAACCTAGCCATGCCATGGTCACTGCTCAGTCAGGGTGAGAGTGACCGCCCAGCAGGACATGCTATGGCCACCCTGTCCGTGCAGGTGGTACCGGGCACTACAATGTCCGAGCTATTGCCCTATGCCCTGTGCAGATGCGGCCAGGCCAGGCCACCCTATCCAGGCTTTTCCCATGGTACCTGCTCCTCATTATGCACATTGGCAGGCCAATACTGGCAACAGAGATAGCAGTGTGGGCTGTAGAGGGTGTTGGCAGCCACCACACACTGGATAGACAGACACACACTCCCCACACCTATGCCAGCATTGTGCAACTATAGAGGTGTTGCACAGCCCAGGCCACCACACCAGTCCTGGGCACAGGGCAGGCATGGCTATGGTACACAATACTGTAGGAGTCACTCCCCAGGTTGGTAAACACTATCAGACACAAGACCTGTAGCACACTCCACAGACATCAGAAAGGTTGCTATGATGCAGCTCACTCAGAATATTGTACTTAACCTAGGAATTGCTATCTGCCAGTAATCATAGCAACCTCTTTAAAGATGTGTACCATATTCCCAGGTTTAGGGTGGCATTACTAAGGTATGCAAGTGCTAGTATTGGGAGATGCACGCAGAGCCCAAAGTCCTGCCTTTCCAGGAGGCTTTGGATAATGGGGCCTGTGGGTGCGGGTGTGTCTGCCCCTGTTGGCTGCTGCTCTACGGCAGAGATTCCCAACTCCAGTCCTGTGGTGCCAAACACTGTTCGGGTTTCCATGCTGTCCCTCATGAATATGCATGAGATACATCTGCATACCATGGGGGTGGCGCATAGAAATGCAGCACAGGCATCTTTATCAGAGGCAGCATGGAACCGGAATGGTGTTTGGCCCTCCAGGACTGCATTTGGGAGACTCTGCTCTAGGTAATGTGCATGTATATGGTGTCCGTGCTCTGTAGGGTAAAAGGTGGGTGTCTTGGGCATGTTTACGTCATCTGCAATAAAGGTGCTGTCTGTATTAGCACGTTGTAGTAGTGGGTAAAATATGGGGACTGGGTTGGCAGGAACCACAGCTGGGACTTGAACCTGTGACCCTCTGCTTCTGAATACACTGGTTTTGTGCACTGCACCACCTTGTTGCCACAGAGTCTGTACATTCCTTGGTGATACCATCACTGTTCGTCAGACAGGGCCCATCTGTTGCAGTACACGGCACCCACCTACACAGGGCTAGGCCACGGTCTGCTCTGGGCAACTGCCACTGCCCCCTCCACCACCAGTATCCCTCAGCCACCATCCTGACATGCCCTTCTGCTGGTGGAGCTGGTAGTGCGCAGTCTCAGGCTATCCAGTGTGCAGGTAGGCGGCTGCCTATGGTGCGGGTTCTGGGGTAGGGGTGCCTGCATAGACGTCCACACTCCCCCCCAGCTCCGCCTGCCAATGTTCCGTGCCCTAGGGGGTAGTTGTTGGGTACTATCCCCTGTGACACTTTGGGAAACACACTCGTGCCCATGTTGGGCCTTCAGCAGTTGCTGTCTGGCTGCTCCGCTGTTTCAGCATTCGTATGGGCCACCTAGGCATCACCCTAGTCCGCACTGTGGCCCAGTTCCACCACAGCATGTGCCGCCTGCGGCCCTCTGTATCCCCTTCTCCGGCATCTGTCCAATTGCCGTTCCAACATGCCCGCCCTGATGTTGCGGGACATGTGCACGCCATAGGAACCCTGTCCGATGGTGGGGAAAACCCTGAGCAGCGCTATTTCACTGTGAGCCCATTCACCTTGTATGGGGACGGAGTATTGACCCTTCCACGATTTATATCTGTTCTATGAAGCTTACTCGGGGGGGGGGAGGGGTTGATGTTTCTCATTGCTACCACTATTGGCCAGCTTGGTTATTGTTTTTTTCCAGTTTGTTGGGGTCATTTTCAGTGTTTCTGTGCCCTTTTGTTCTGTGTACATGTATCACACTTATCACTTTGTTTTTGGTTTCCCTGCCTGGGCTGTACATTGCTGACACTGAAATGGTTTCTCTCCCCTGTAATGTGCATTTAACGGCAGGTTTTCATTCGCATTGGAATTCAGCTCTGAAAATCAGCGCGTTAGTGTGAAGGGAGCCTCTCCCCGCCCACTCTCCGCCCACTGACCCCTTCTCTCTGCCCTCTCTCCACCTTCTGCGGTGTTTTACCGTGCCGCGGGGCATTACGATCGTTAGCGCATCATAACGTGCGCTATGTACGATTACCGCAGTTTAGTAAACATACCCCTTAGAGAAGCTAGCAAAGTAGTCAGGAAAGTAAAGATTCAAAAAAAGGGAAGAAATAGCCAATGCAATAAAATGGGGGAATAAGACATTTTTCAGATATGTTAGTGAGAAGAGGAAGGGCAGAAGTGGTATTACTACTACTATTCATCACTTGTAAAGCGCCACGCATGCAGCGCTGCACAGCTGACCTAACAAGAGGTAGCCAACATACAAGAGACAGTCCCTGCCCATCAAGCTTATCGGAGCTTACAATCTAGTAAGAACAAACATAAGTTAAAACAGTATAGGGCATTAGTCAGTTCTGCGCAAGGTAAAGCATTAGTCAGTTCTGCGCAAGGTACGGTTTGGTCAGTAGTTTGGTCATAAATGATGACGGGCATTAGGGTTACATGAGGAAGATCTGAATGCAACAGTGAAGAGGTGGGTCTTCAATCTGGATTTGAAGAGGGCCAAGGAGGATGCCAGGCACACAGACGCAGGTAGGCTGTTCCAGGCGTAAAGTGCAGCAAGGTGAAAGGAGCGCAGTCTTGAGTTTGCAGTGCATGTGAAAGGCATTGATAGAAGTAATTTGTTAGTGGAGTGCAGATTTCGAGAGGGGATGTAGGGAGAGATAAGAGATAAGAGGTAGTTAGGGGCCATAGAGTGGATGCACTTATAGGTTAGCAGGAGAAGCTTGAATTGGATGCGGGATTGGACAGGGAGCCAGTGAAGCGTCCTGAGAAGAGGAGTAATGTGGGCATGGCGAGGTTGGCAGAAGATTAGTTGGGTGGCGTGATTTTGTATAGATTGGATGGGAAGGAGGTGGCTAGCGGGAAGACCAGCGAGGAGTAGGTTGCAGTAATCAAGGCGAGAGGAGACTAAGGAGTGGATAAGCATTTTGGTAGTGTGTTCAGAGAGGAAGGGGCGGATTTTGCTGATGTTGTAGAGAAAGAAGCGGCAGGTCTTAGCTACAAGCTGGATGTGAGCAGAAAAGGAGAGGGAGGTGTCAAAGATAACCCCCAGATTGCGGGCCGAGGGAACAGGAAGGATAGTAGATCCATCCACATGGATTGAGAGAGGGGGAAGTGGGGGGGAGGAGTTAGGTGGAAAGACAAGAAGTTCAGTCTTGGCCATGTTCAATTTTAATTGGCAGTGAGACATCCAGGCAGCGATGTCCGAAAGAGAGGCAGAGATCTTGGACTGGGTTGCCGGGGAAATATCAGGTGTAGAGAGGTAGATTTGGGAGTCATCAGCACAGAGATGGTATTGAAAGCCATGGGAGGAGATGAGTGCGCCAAGGCCTTGGGTATAGAGAGAGAAGAGGAGGGGGCCCAAGAAAGATCTCTGGGGTACTCCTAAATGGAGTGGGGTAGGGGAGGAGGAGGAGCCACCAGAGCATACACTGAATGAGCGATGGGAGAGGTAGGAGGAGAACCAGGATAGTACGGAATCTGAGGAGAGGGTGATGAGGAGAAGGTCATGGTCGATGGTGTCAAAGGCAGCAGAAAGGTCAAGAAGGATGAGGATAGAGTAGAGGCCCTTGGATTTAGCCAGGAACAGGTCGTTTGTGACTTTAGTGAGTGCCGTTTCAGTGGAATGTAGGGGACGGAAGCCGGATTGAAGTGGGTCCAGGAGGGCCTGGGAGGTGAGGAAGTCAAGGCAGCGATGGTGGACTGCTCGTTCTAATAGTTTGGATATGAAGGGAAGGAGAGAGATGGGTCAATAGTTAGAAGGGCATGTGGGATCAAGTGAGAGTTTCTTGAGGAGGGGTGTGACAACAGCGTGTTTGAAGTCAGCGGGGACAGTTGCAGTGGAGAGTGAAAGGTTGAGGATATGAGTGATGGAGAGGACAATGATGAGGGAGATGGAACGTAGGAGATGGGTAGGGATAGGGTCTGAAGAACAGGTGGTGGGTTTGGAGGAGGAAAGAAGGAGTGTGGTTTCATCGTCAGAGATCGAAGGGAAGGAGAGGGTGGAGGGGGAGTATGGCTGTGGGAGGAGAAATGGGAAGGCGGGGAGGTAGATGAGGGGGTAGGGAATTGGAGGGTAATTTTGAGGATTTTGTTGTGAAAGTAGTCGGCTAGGGTTTGGGCAAAGAGGGAGGGCGGGATCGGGGGCGGGGGGACCTTGAGGAGAGAATTGAGGCGAGGATCAGAGACAAGGGAATTAGTCAGATGGATGTAGCAGTCTTGTTTGACAAGTGCTAAGGCTGACTGGAAGGATCCAAGCATGAATTTGAAATGTAGAAGGTTTGCTGGGGAGCGGGATTTGGACCAGGCTCGTTCGGCAGAACGGGCGCAGATGCATAAGTAACGGATTGTGGGTGAAAGCAAAGGTTGGGGAGTAGATCGTTTAACAGAACGTGGGGTGGAAGGGGCAAGAGTGTCAAGGGCTCAGGATAGTGTAGCATTGTATGAGGATAATGCCTCATCGACAGACTCGGATGATAAAATGGATGAAAGAGATGGAGAAATGGTGGAGGAGAGAGTCAGGGGATCAATATTATGCAGATTTCTAAATCGGTCGGAAGAGACAGGACGAGGTTGGGATGGCGGGAGCTGTAGAGTAAAAGTTAAGAGGTGATGGTCAGATAAGGGAAGGATTGATTTGCGGAAGTTTGAGGGAGAGGAATTGGAGAAGCGTATTAGGTCAAGGCAGTGGCCGTGTAGGTGTGTGGGGGAAGTGGAGAAAAGTTGGAGGTCACAGGCGACTTATAAACAAATTGAGCACCCTAGGGATGGACCCTAAAGTTACTGCTTGGGTTAGAAATTGGTTGGGTGAGAAGCGACAAAGAGTACAGGTAAATGGAGCTCACTCTGAGGAGAAGGATGTTACCAGTGGTGTGCCCCAGGGATCTGTCCTTGGTCCAATTCTTTTTAATATCTTTGTTAGTGATATAGCGGAAGGGCTGTCAGGTAAGGTTTGCCTCTTTGTGGATGATACCAAAATCTGCAATAGAGTAGACACCCAGGAAGGTGTAGATAGTGTAGATAACATGAGGAGGGATCTAGCTAAACTTGAGGAATGGTCTAGAATTTAGCAGCTGGGATTTAATGTTAAAAAATGTAAGGTCATGCATTTGGGCTGCAGCAATCCAAGGGAGCAATATAGTATAGGGTGTGAAGTACTTTTGTCCACTAAAGAAGAAAGGGACCTAGGCGTGGTTGTGTCTGATGATCTTAAAGTAGTTAAACAGGTACAAAAGGCGACGGCAAAAGCTAGAAGGATGCTTGGACGCATACGGAGAGGAATGGCCAGCAGAAGAAAGGAGGTGATAATGCCTCTGTATAAGTCTTTGGTGCGACCTCATTTGGAGTATGGTGTGCAATTCTGGAGACCGCACCTTCAAAAGAATGTGAACAGGATGGAGTCGGTGCAGAGGCTGGCTACTAAAATGGTTAGTTGTCTTCATTATAATGCATATGAGGACAGACTTAGGGATCTTAATATGTACACCTTAGAGGAAAGGCGGGATAGAGGTGATATGATCGAGACGTTTAAATACCTCCGTGGCATAAATGCACAGGGGGAGAGCCTCTTTCAATTGAAAGCAAGTTCTGCTATGAGGGGACATGGGGTGAGGGTGAAAGGGGATAGATTCAGGAGTGATATGCGGAAATATTTCTTTACGGAAAGAGTGGTGGATCCGTGGAATAGTCTCCCAGTGGAGGTGGTAGAGATGAGGACAGTAACTGAATTCAAAAAAGCATGGGACAAACACAAAGGATCTCTAAAGGTAAAAAGGGGACTGTTGTAGTTGCTGATATGGAAGGACAGACTGCCATGTGGTCTTTTTCTGTCGTCATGTTTCTATAGTTCTAAGAAAGGAAAAGATGGTTTCATGATAGATCTCTATCATAAACCAACAGACCGAAACCAACTTTAACTAATAGACAAGTTGTTCTTGAGAGAGCTGTTGTGAAAACTCTTGTAATGTACATAAGAACATAAGATATGCCATACTGGGTCAGACCAAGGTCCATCAAGCCCAGTATCCTGTTTCCAATAGTGGCCAATCTAGGTCATACGTACCTAGCAGTTTCCCCAAAAGACACAGGTTCCACAATGCTTATACTGGGTCAAGCATTGATATCCTTGGTCCCTTCTTAATAATGGTTTATGGATCTTTCCTCCAGGAACTTGTCCAAACCTTTTTTAAACCCAGCTACACTAACAGCCTTTACTACATCCTCCGGTAACAAATTCCAGAGTTTGATTAAACGTTGAGTGAAAAAAATATTTTCTTTTATTAGTCTTAAATAGTTTACCCTGTAGCTTCATTGCATGTCCCCTAGTCTTTCTATATTCTGATAACGTAAACAATCAATCTACATTTACCTGTTCCACTCCGTTCATTAATTTATAGACTTCTATCATATCTCCCCTCAGCTGTCTCTTTTCCAGGTTAAAGAGCCCTAACCCTTTTAGCCTTTCTTCATAGGAATATCCTTCCATCCCCTTTACCATTTTGGTGGCTCTTCTCTGAACCTTTTCTAATAACGCTATATCCTTTTTAAGATACGGCGACCAGAATTGCACACAATACTCAAGGTGCGGTCTCACCATGGAATGATATCGAGGCATTATAATATCTTTTGTTTTATTTTCCATTCCTTTATGTTGCCTAGCATTCTATTTGCTCTCTTGGCTGCCGCTGCACACTGGGCCGAGGGTTTTAACATGTTATCCACAATGACGCCTAAATCTTTTTCCTGGGTGGTGGTTCCTAATGTGGAACCTTGCATCGTGTAACCATAGTTTGGGTTGTTCTTCCCTAGGTGCATAACTTTGCACTTGTCCACATTAAATTTCATCTGCCATTTTGATGCAAAGTCTTCCAATTTATCAAGATCCTCTTGCAATTTTCCACAATCCTCTTGGGTTTTAACAACTTTAAGTAGTTTTGTGTCATCTGCAAATTTGATAACCTCACTCGTTATTCCCTTTTCCAGGTCATTTATGAATATGTCAAAAAAGCAGCGGACCCAGCACAGATCCCTGGGGTACACCACTATTCACCTTTCTCCATTGGGAAAATTGGCCATTTAGCCCTACCCTCTGCTTTCTATCTTTTAACCAGTTCCTGATCCACAATAGTACACTGCCTCTTATCCCATGACACTTTAGTTTTGCCAAACGTCTCTGATGAGGGACCTTGTCAGTCTTTCTGAAAGTCCAGATACACTATATCAACCGACTCACCTTTGTCCACCTGTTTATTAACACCTTCAAGAAAACATAACAGATTACTAAGACAAAATCTTCCTTGTCTAAAGCCATGTTGGCTGTCTCCCATTAGGCCATGCCTATCTACATGCTGAGTAATTTTGTTCTTTATGATGGTTTCTACCATTTTTCCCAGTCTGTAGTTTCCCGGATCACCCCTGGAACCCTTTTTAAAAATTGGCGCTACATTGGTGATCCTCCAATCTTCAGGTATTACAGATGATTTTAATGAAAATTCACAGATTACTAATAGCAGGTCTGCAATCTCATATTTCAGTTCTTTCAACACCCTTGGCCCAGGTGATTTGCTACTCTTCAGTTTATCTAATATTTGTAATACATCTTCCCGATGTATCGATATTTCCTTCAATTCTTCCGCACCTTTAAATACCACTTCAGTCATGGGTAACATCCCTACTTCTTCCTCAGTAAAGACCGAATCAAAGAATTCATTCAGTCTCTCCGATATTGCCTTGTCGCCTCTTAGTGCCCCTTTAACCCCTCTATCATCTAATGGACCAACTGACTCTCTCACAAGTTTTTTGCTACGAATGTACTTGAAAAAGTCTTTTTTTTCGCGTTTTTGCTTCCGCAGCAAGCTTCTTCTCAAATTCTCCCTTTGCCTGCCTTATCAATGCCTTGCATTTGACTTGCCAGTGCTTGTGCTGTTTCCAGGTTTCATTGTTTGGCTCTTTTTTCCATTTCCTGAAAGATGGTTTTTTGGCCTCTCTGACCTCACCTTTAAACCATGCTGGCAGTTTTTTGGGCTTCCTTCCAATGTTCCCTCTAATTTTCTGTAGGCTGTGTGCGCATAAAATATCAGCCGTGCGGCTTTTGAAGGAAGTTAAATTTTTTTGTGCGCTACATAACGACACTTGGAATTATATACTTTAAAATTTGACTACACATTAGAATACAGTATGTACACCACATTGATGTTAATCAAATTAAATGAAAATAGACGATTACTAAATGAAGCGGAAAATTTCTAGTAATTACAATCACAAATGTGGTATTTCAGTTAATTTTTATTGAAAGCCATTGTTATTCCATGTAAATAATATATGTATGGAAGAAGAGTTCGGTGTCCTACATGGAGTGGTGGGTTCACCCCTAAACAAAGACTTGGAGAGGGGTGGCCTGCACAGAGCAACAGGTGCACCTACTCTTGCCATCTTGCTGGGCAGACTAGATGGACCATGCTGGTCTTTATCTGCCGTCACTTACTATGTTCTCAAAATTTCTCTCTTCGATCTTTCAAATGTACCCAGTCTGAATAAATTTTATCAAGGTCTACTGATCCGCCATCTTGAAGATGACTCTTAACACGCATCAGCATTTCCAAATGTTCTAAATGTAAGCGATTCCTTATTTTGGTTTTCAAACTGTTCATCAAGCTGAAACCACGCTCACAATCTGCACTAGAAACCAAAAATGTTCCACCAATATCGATCAGTTTCGCTAAATCTGCAAACTGAGCTTTCTGAAATGCCAAAGTCACCATATCCGGAAAACTGTTTATCAGTTTGCTTTTGATTTTTTCTGCGACTAAAAACTTGAAGTCATTGTACTGCTGAACAACAATATGTTCCTCCATTAGAAATTGTTTGTACTTTAAACAGAGTGATCGGACGTTTTCAATTCCAAATTCATAATCACACTGTGCTATTGCTGTCAAGTCAAAAGCAGACCATTCTTCAATTTCATTTTCAGGAAATCTTTCCCCTAAATGCAGACACAGCATATTAATGAAAGTAAGTGTGGAACCAGTATCCACTGAAACGTCTCCAGGTATCTTGTCGAGAAGATTTTTAACATTATCAGTCCATTTTACTGTGTCACCCAAGTACTGCATTCGGATTTTGTTCAGCTTACCCTGTGCAAAATGATATGCTTCCAGTGGTGTTAGCCCACGTTTCTGAAATGCCATTGTTAATGAAGCTAGTTCAGATAAAACATCATTCAAAATTTGCAGTGTTATATGGAATTGATGGCTGTTTAGCTTTTTATAACAGTACTTTGCAATGGGATCATCATCCTTCTCTTCTTCAAAGTATTTTAATAATGGATCATAATTTCGAATAATTGCTTGAAGAGCAAAATGTCTAGATAACCACCGCACTTCGTTCAGAGGTCTAAAAGCAATTGACTCGCATTCAGAAGCATCTGCTAATTCTTTAAATTGTGACCTTTTAGTAGAAGATCGACAAAAGGTTGTGTAAACAGTTCTCATGAAAGTTTCAACTTCTTTCATCAACTTTACTTCCTTCCATGATTCAGAGATCCCCAAATCTTCACGATGGGCAACACAATGCTGCTGCACTAAATGCGAAATATTTTGTTTGAGCTGCGCAGCAACACCATTTATTCTGCCTGACATGACAGAGGCACCATCCGAAGTAAACATGACCATTTTGTTAAGGTCAAGCTTGTATTTCCCATAGAATTCCCGGAGTGCACTGACTATTGATGCAGCATCGCATGCTTCCAACTGTAGCATCCCACCAAATGAAGTTTTATACAAACATGAATTTACTGGCCGATATTTGAAGTACAGTATTAAGTATTTGTTGACAGAAATGTCTGTGCTTTCATCAATAGTTAATGTATGATACGCTGCTGATGCAACATCTGCCATGAGCTTATCTTGGACATTCATGTTTATAATTTCAAGAAATTCAAACGAATAGTTTTTGCTTCTCCAGCTTTCAGGTATGGTTATGTACTTGGACATGTGTTCATTAATATCTTGAACAGAGAGCATGGAAATATTCATCCGAACAGCCAGCAAAACACTATCAATTAGAATTTTAATTTCTTCTGGTGTAGAACGCTTCCGTTCATTACTAATTTGCCTTTTCTCTTTTTCAGCGGTGCTCTCAAGCAACAAGTTAAATAATCCTTCTCTTAAATTTGGATTTTTAGTTCTAAGTTTCTTAACACTTTCAGTATGAGTCTTACTAGACAGATGTCGTTTCAAAAAGTCCAATTTCCACACATCATCCCAAATTTTGCCATTCGAAAACTCTCTGATGGTTTTTGCATCTCGGCAGTATAAACAGACTACTCCGCCATCCTCGTAAGTGAATATTTCACGCAGTTGAACGCACGTTTTATCCCGAGAATTCGGTGTCTCCGTTTCAATAATTTCTTCAAGCCATTCAGGCTTAAAAGCTTTGGCTGTTCTCTTACGTTTTGCACCTCTCATTGCTATTGGTTTGACATTTTAAAAGTGGTGTGGTGGTCACAGCAGGTGCTTTATTATTCAAAAGAAATGCCCCAATGCATTTCATCCAAAGCCTGATGGGCTTGGAAGTTGGAACTGCAATCAGATTAATACCAAGTGTGCATTAGAAACATACATAGATCACTAAATTGAGCCAAGTGATACCCTTATGTCTATGCTAAAATGTATAAATAAATGTAAAACTATATACATACATATTAGACACTGTATAACAGTTATGGGGATCACATAGATATATAATAAGACTACATAGGTGAAATAAAAGAACGCAGGACATGAGGGATTAAAACCATATTAACAGGCAAACATCCTACTAAATTGATGAATTTATACTACCGACTCAAAGAATGTATAAAAGGGATGAGGCTGGTAATCATAAAATTGCGTAGATAAACTTGTAAATAGTGATGCATTATGATGGTGATGTACTTCACCTTTGTCGAATGTAGTTAGAATTAGAATTAGGATTGACATCTCAATTGAATGTTATTGAAAAATCAAAATAAAAATCAAAATACATAAAAATGAAAATAATAATTATAAAAAATATATAAAAAATATATTTAATATTAAAATAATGATGAAAAATATATAGAAAAAACTCTTGAGTATTTGTAAAATATATAGTTGATTCTGTATAATGTAAGTGAAATGAAATATGATAGATATTAAGAATATCGACAGGACCACTAACCTGAGTTGATCTACTTAGTTGTATGCATTTCACTCATGAAAAGTCCATTGAACGGTTAGGCTGACCAAAACTAAACCCAAGACAATCAGGGGAAAAAGAGGGATTGAATAGTTAAACGGTCATAATAATATATTTAAAAGTATGATGTACTTGTGAAGTTATTTAATTCATGTGTATACTGGATAAGGCCAGTATGTAGATTTTAAATAAATTAAATTAAAAAACATATAGTTATTTGTGTATTCTTGTATTCTTGTAAAGTATGAGACTGTTGACATTCTGGTCTTGTGAAATAAATTATGCTGGAGTACTGTTTCAAACAGGTGCGGCACAGTGTCTATTAATTATCTGCTAAACCTTATGTTTATCGCCTACTATCTGAAAATCAGTTAAATTACAGTGGATAAAATTGTGCCTTGTACTGTAAATGTTAAAAGAGTCAATAAAGGGAATACAAACAGAGGCCACTCGCTTTACTGATATAGTAATGTCAGTCTTTATCCTAATAGTCATGCTATAGTATCAATTTAAAGCGGTGGCCGTTTATAAAAGCATATTGAAATATTTATAAATAAAATGTAATGGTGGTAATTGTAAATTGTACAATAGCTTTTTATATATTTCTACCCATCTATACAATTGCTGATCCGTGCCAGCAGCACTAAATAAAACAAATTTATTCAAGGATTCTAATGATTAAACCATTAAACCACTATGGAACATAAAAACTTGTGGTGTTTGTGAAGCTAACTGGCACATAATATTTAATGTTTGAAAAGTGGCTCTGCCGTAAATTCAGTCTCAGTGAGCGGTGCGTTATAAAAATCGCCAATGAGGACAATATTTTAAAGCAATAAAAATAACCTTATAAAGCATTTGGAAAACTTTGGATACTGAGGAGTGATCATCTGTACCGGACATATGGTATAAAAATGAAAAGTGATTGTGCATTAGAACTAACCCAGTCTTGATTGTAACGTCTTGCGATGGGACGAGAAGAACCACGGTTCTGAACATAAAGAGAAATACTATGCAGTATGTAAAGGTGAACTATTTACACAAAACATAACCATGTATGACAAAAGGGGAGTAAAAAGGAAGAAAAAAGAGAAGACTAAGTAATCTTTAATACATAATGGTATCGTTGTTATTTAAAGTCATTCGAAAGACGACGTAAAGTGAAAATTCTCTTTGAAACTTAGGCAACATGAGCCCCGTATAATTGTAATGTTGAGAATTGCGCCGCGGTTCTGTGGTAAGCAGTGCAAACCAAAGGGAAATTTTAATTTTAACTAAATTACTAACATTTGGTGAAGGTAGTCATCACATTTTCGATAAACTGTGAACATGTCTAACTGCATACCTGTGAAGATGAAAGTTCTGCCTGCAGCAGTCTGTAGAGAATTTTTAAAAAACCGCTCGTAAAAGTCGAGCTTTAAAGCCGTCAATGCCCGTCCCCAGGCAGCAGTCCCGGAGCACCAGTCTCCTCTTCTTCGCTAGTGCATGTGTTGCTCTCAGCCAAGGCAGCACGTGGCACTGAAGGCTGGCTGAGGGAAGGATCCAAGGAGGTGCGTGGCTGGCAGGCAGTCAGGCACAAGAGCAGAAAGAGGCTGGCTTGCTGGCTGCCCCTCCCTTTTATTTCCCTCTAGCCTGCCATGATTCGTCAATCGTCGGTCACGTGAGAGGAGTGAGGGGCAGGGGACTCGGTGCAGACAGATTCGGAAGTGAAATTTACAGAATGGCAGTGGTGACCGCGGCCTTAAACCCAAGGTTTGAAAACTCATGAAAAAGGTAATTTTTGTGCGCTCCTTTAAAAGTTGTGTGCGCTCGCTCGGCGAGGTGTGTGCGCGCGCACACGCGCACAGCTTAGAGGGAACAGTGCTTCCTTCCACTTTTCTTAAAGCGTGGAATACCGCTGGTCTGGGCTTCCAAGACAGTAGTTTTCAACAACACCCAAGCTTGATGTAAGTCTTTAACCTTTGCAACTGCTCCTTTTAGTTTTTTATTAACTATTTTTCTCATTTTATCATAGTCTCCCTTTCGAAAGTTAAAAGGTAGTACTGTGGATTTCCTTACTATCCCTCCTCCACTAATTAAATCAAAGGCAATCATGCTATGATCACTATTGCCAAGTGGCCCCAACACCCTTATCTCTTGCACAAGATCTGGTGTTCCACTAAGGACTAGGTCTAATATGGCTTCCCCTCTGGTCGGTTCATGAACCAGCTGCTCCAAGAAGCAGTCATTTATTTCATCCAGGAACTTTATCTCCCTATCATGTCCTGCCGTGACACTGACCCAGTTGATACCGGGGTAATTGAAATCACCCATTATTATTACTGTGCTGTAACGTTTGTTAGCTTCCTTGATTTCTTTGAGCATTTCCTCATCCATTTGTTCATTCTGACCAGGCGGTCGATAGTACACGCCTACTGCCATCGCCTTCCCCTTTTTACATGGAATTTCAATCCATAGAGATTCTACAGCAAATTTTGTTTCCTACAAAACTTTAATCCTTTCTGACTCAATGCCCTCTCTAACATAGAGCACAACCCCTCCACCAATTTGATCATCTCTATCATTACGATATAGTTGCCTGTTAATTGTAAACACAAAATGTCATCTGTTAATTGTAAACACAAATCGACTGTTTTGAGATGTGTATTTAATTGGTTCTATATAAACCGCACTGATGGAAAATAGCGCGGTATATAAGTGCATGTAATAAAATAAAAATAAATAAATAAATAAATAAATAGTTTGTACCCAGGTATCACAGTGTCCGACTGGTTGTCCTCCTTCCACCATGTCTCTGATATTCCAATCATATCTAACCTTTCATTTAGTGCTATATATTCTAACTCTCCCATCTTATTTTTTAGACTTCTAGCATTTGCATACAAGCATTGTAGAGACTGTATTTTATTCATATTAATCTGGCTATTGGTAGACATGGGTAATTTGGGATCTTTAAGCTCTGTCTGCTCCATACTCGAGGGCATTTGGGCTACTTTACTCTTTTTTGGAACCTCTCTGCTTTTGGTAGTATCCTTCAAGGATACATTCTTCTGAACCATGCGCTCTTGGGCGACTGTCGGCTTTCCCCTATTATCTAGTTTAAAAGCTGCTCTATCTCCTTTTTAAAGGTTAATGCCAGCAGCCTGGTTCCATCTCGGTTAAGATGAAGCCCATCCCTTCGGAGAGCCCCTCCTTTCCCCAGAATGTTCCCTAGATCCTAACAAATCCAAAACCCTCATCTCTGCACCATTGTCTCATCCATGCATTGAGACTCCGGAGCTCTGCCTGCCATTTGGGTCCTGTAAATGTAAATTTCTAGGTATTAGAAGGATTTGTTCAGAATGTTAAAACTTTGAAAGACATGAATGGGACTTATGCAGAAGATCTGGGGACAGAGCTGCATAAGAAAGCTTACCATAGGACAGTCAACACAGACCACACAGGTTATCTAAGACAGTCAAGAGCCATAACAATAAGATTATTTGTTGTCTACTCTTCTCAAATTTGTCCAGGGACATCTCTAAAATCACCAGAGAGAAGTGGCCCATTCTGCAGACAGTCCTGGTGTTTGCCACACAGAAGGTGACCATCACTCATAAAAAGAATGCACCTACTCTTGCCACCTTGTTGGGCAGACTGGATGCCGTCATATACTATGTTGCTAGGTTACTTGTGCCTTCAGCTCTGCCTGTGCCTCGTTGCAAACCCAGAATGGTTGGGCACTTTAAGTGCAGCTACCGTTCAGCATGCATACATACATACATACATACATACATCGTACACTGGTGACTAAGGAGTTTTTTGTTCAGTCACAAGTGAGATTTCCCCTTACAAGTTTTACCAATTGTAATACTGAGCATGCAATTTATGTGATTATCTGCCTGTGTTCACTTGTTTACATTGGTAAGACGAGCCACAGTATTGAGGTTCGGGTTGTGGAACATCGTAGTTGCCTCTTGAACAGAAACCACTTGTGGCTCATTGGAAAGAGAGGACACATAACATCTCTGACCTGAAGTTTTTGGTTCTTAAGGAGGTGCATCAGAATTAGAGAGATGTTACCCTCCAATTGTGATGTGACCACCCCTTCAATTGTGATGTGATCACTTTGATTGTAGGATAAGGTGGTATACAAATCTGCCTAAATAAATAAATAAATAAATTTTACCCACAGGGATTCAACCAAGATATTGATTATTCTGTGTTTTTATAAACGCTGTGCTATATTTTTGGGCTTTTACCCCCTTTTTGATATCTTCTGGTCTGTTTTATGTTTTTGGCTTTTATTCGCTTTTTTATATTTCCTGGTCTGTTATATTGTATTTTTATTTTATGGTTTGTTTTTCAGTACACTTTATTTTTTATCTTATATGCAATTCTTTGTCTCCTATGGTTTCTCTCTTTAGTACCACCCTTTTAGATTATCGTACTTCTATTTTTTAATCTTATCTGTGAACCCATTCTGCTGTTTTAGAAGTTATATTCTAGGTAGCTTTTTGCCCTTCCCCCCTTTCTCTGCTCTCTCCTTCCCTCTTTTTTCCTCCTCCTCACTAGCCCCCCCTCCCTTTTGATTATACATGTTTTTTAACCATTTTTTAGTCTATAGACTTATTTTCTTATGCATTTTTATATCCTCTTCTTTGGCATTTTTTATTTCTTTTTATTTTATTTTTTGTTTACTTTTTATTGTTTATTGTTTTTACTTTATTACCCTTCCTTTTCCTCTCCTAGGCTTCAAAAGGGTCTGCTTCTCAGGGAATCACTGTACTGTATTGTGGTTGTTATGCCAATATTCATGGTGGCTTATATTCCACTTTATGAATGGCTGACTCTTTTAATCTGTGTACGTTTACCTTTTTAATTTTTAACTTTTGAATCTTATTTATTTTTGTTTTTAAAAAGTTATGTTTTGAACCCTATTGCCTTCATTGCTATAATGGTCCTCCTTTTAAATCGGGACTCTGGTTGCTCACGGATGCCTTCTCATCTTATATAGCCATTATTACATGCATAACCGGAGGATGTAGTAAAAGCTGTTAGTGTAGCTGGGTTTAAAAAAGGTTTGGACACGTTCCTGGAGGAAAGGTCCATAAATCATTATTAAAGAGGGCCTGGGAAATCCACTACTTGCACTGGGACGAGCATTATGGAACTTGTGTGCCTTTTTGGGAACCTGCTAGGTACTTGTGGCCTAGATTGGCCACTGTTGGAAACAGGATACTGGGCTTGATGGACCTTGGTCTGACCCAGTATGGCATATCTTATGTTCTTATTAACATACCATTTACAGTACTAATACTATTTGCTGTGAGATGGGCTCTTCATAACACAATTATATCTCCCCAACTTTAGTTTTACTGTCTTTAGCGAAGGGGGTCTCATATCCATTACTTTTAGTCAGTCGTGCTGTATATTTTATTTACATTTTCTTATATACTGTGCTATTCTGCATCAGTGTGGTTTACATTGAACAAACTGAAATTACATTGAACAGGGCATTATAACTTGGAGATAACTATTTTACAGGGAACATGGGCTATGGAGGGTTAAGTGGCTTGCCCAAGACCACAAGGAGCACCTGTGGGACTAGAAACCCCAGTCCTTCCGGCCCAAGGTTGCTGTCCTCTAGTGGGATTTGAACCCCCAACCTTCTGGCCTGAAGTACCTTGCCCCAACCACTAGGCCACTCCTCCACTCCATATAGTATAGTACTACCGGTTCAACAAGTGCTTTTATCTCTCTCGATGGTCACCTCATTTTATCCTCATTTTCCATCGTTGCTATGCTCTATATGCTAATGTTATTTCAGCTAGTTTTTAATGTCCCACATACTGGCTCTTAGAATATTTCACAATCGACTGTACTATGCAACGGAAACACCAAGATAGTTTTGGCGGGACTGGAAGTACTTTAAAAATGGCTGACGGCAGTGGAGCCTGTTTCCCCTGTGCATGTTTATGCTTCTGATTACAGTGCTGAGCATCTAGAGGTAGGTTGTCGTTTATTTTTACAGTATTTATACCCTTTCAATCAGCATTGATTGGATGACCATTTCAGAGCTGGAGATACTGTACTGTAGATTGGATTTACCCAGACAAATATATGGAGGAGTGGCCTAGTGGTTGGGGCAAGGTACTTCAGGCCGGAAGGTCGGGGGTTCAAATCCCACTAGAGGACAGCAACCTTGGGCCGGAAGAATGGGGTTTGTAGTCCCACAGGTGCTCCTTGTGGTCTTGGGCAAGCCACTTAACCCTCCATAGCCCATGTTCCCTGTAAAATAGTTATCTCCAAGTTATAATGCCCTGTTCAATGTAATTTCAGTTTGTTCAATGTAAACCGCACTGATGCAGAATAGCACAGTATATAAGAGAATATAAATAAATATATATATTTTTGTTGTTGTTGGGTTTTTTTTTAAAGATAGTCACATTTCATACAACAGTTTTTACTATGGGCAATGAACATGCCATATATCTTTGTATGAGTTTTAATGTGCTCTAAACCAAAATGGATCTTTACAGGATATTCCTATTCCACAAGTTTTATTTACTTGTTAAACTTTCATACTCGTTAAACTGCAAAACCATATTTCTCAATGAGCTCCCAAGGCTATAGATGAAGATGGCCGCGGCATCTTTTCAAGAACAGAAACAAGACATTCTTCCTCATTAGTGTCCATCAAAGCCAGGTGTGCCAATCTATCTGCTGGTTAAATCCACTTGGTTGCACAGTCTGTAATATCAAGATCCAATATTGATCTATATAATTAAACAAGTCTGGTGATCTTCCCCTCTCCAATTGACAGGTACGTGATCTATAGTTCGCCATTGCATATCAGAAAAAGAATGCTCATGCCGTAAACAATGATCTACAATTGGAGTTCCTAAATGAGCCGTACGAAGCCGTGATCAATGTTCTCTCAGCCTGTGAATCACAGTCCTTTCAGTTCTATCAACATACAATTTGGCACAAGGACACCTTATCACATAGACAACAAAAGTAGTCAAACAAGAGGAAGCCCACCAAGCAGGAATACTTCATACAAAAGGTAAAGAGGTCCATGATTCTCCCTCTATAATGGACAAACAAAATTCACAATGACCACATGAGAAATGTCCCAGAGGCTTTCCTACAAGAAAAGCAGAATCCTGTCATGTCACTGATTTGCAGACATAATTAGCAATGTTTTTGCCATGGCAATATGCCGCTATCAGCTTTTCATTAAAGCAACTGGGAGACTGAAGCACCCACTAATGCTTATAAATAAATTATATACTATTGAAAAAGAAAACCCCCTTGCTTGAAAGAGCAGTCTAATCTATTTTTTGTTAGATATCAGGGTCGGTAGTGGATAGTATCACATTCACCAGATGGCCATATTCTTTTGCTCACTTTGATTCCAAAATAACAAACTTATCTGAATGCCGGAGCTTTCATCAAAGTTAGAACCCCCGCAGATGCCCACACCTGACGTGCATGTTTTGGGCTGCCTCTGCCAGCCCTTCCTCAGGTGCCATGGGATACAAGAGGATTCAACCAAAATCTCCACTGTTTTGCCACCTTGAGATCCTCAGAATCAATCATTCCGAGGTCCTTCTCCTTCTCCATGCACACCAACCTCTCACCCCCTATTGCATAAAATTCCCTTGGATTTCTGCTTCCCAAGTGCATGACTGTGCACATCTTCACATTAAATCTTAACTGCCAAGCATTAGACCATTCTTCCATTGTGTTAGATCTTTCCTCATGTTGTCCATGCCCTCAGAAGTGTCCACTTGGTTGCAAATTTTCATGTCATCTGCAAAAAGGCAGACTTTTCAATTCAGTCCTCCTGCAATATCACTCACAAATACATTGAATAGTATCAGTCCCAGGACCGATCCCAGAGGCATGCCACTACTCGCCTTTCTTTCTTCTGAGTGATTTCCATTTACTACCACCTTCTGTCATTTGCCAGTCAACCAATTTTTGATCCAGTTCACCATCTTAACACCTATCCCCAAGCTGCTGAATTTATTGGTAAGTCTCCTATGAGGAACAGCATCAAAGGCTTTGCTGAAATCCAGGTGGATCACATCCATTGCATGCCCTTGATCTAGGTCTCTGGTCACCCAGTCAAAGAACTCAATCAAATTTGCTTGGCATGATCTTTCTCTGATAAAACCATGTTGCCTCGAATCATGCAAGCCATTGGTTTCCAGAAAGTCCACTATTCTTCCTCTCAAGAGTGCCTCCATTACTTTTCCCACCACAGAGGTAAGGTTTACTGGCCTATAGTTTGCCACCTTTTCACTATTACCACTTTTGTGAAGAGGTACCACATCAGCCCTTTTCCAGTCCTGCAGAATGTCTCCCATCTCCAAGGATCTATTAAAAACATCCTTTAAAGGCCCTGCAAGAACCTCTTTAGCTCTTTCAGGATCCTGGGATGTATCCCATCCAGTCCCATGGCCTTATCCACTTTCAGTTTTGCATGCTGTTCAAAAACGTCTTGTGTGAATGGTGAGGTATCTTCTCCATTCCCATTTGTATGTTTGTCACTCATATGTGGTCCTTCTCTAGGATTTTGTTTCGTGAATACAGAACAGAAGTATTAGTTTAGCATTTTTGTTTTTTCAGTGTCACTTTCCACAAATCTGTCCTTGGCACTTTTGAGTTTTGCAGTGTCACCTCTGATCTTCCTCTTCTGAATATACCTGAAAAGTTTTGTCGCCACACTTCACATCTTTAGCCATCTTTTCTTCTGCCTTTGATTTTGCTATCCTTATTTCTCTTTTTGTCTCTTTTTGTTTGATCTTCTATTCTTTTCTGTGTTCCTCCGTTTGCGAGCTTCTGAATTTTGTGAAAGCTGTGGTTTCTGCCTTTTTTGTACAGTCACTTCTTTGGAGAGCCAAATAGGTTTCCTTTTCCTCTTGTTTTTATTTACTTTCCTTATGTATGTATCTGTTGCACCTTTTATTGCCTCCTTTAGTTTAGCCCATTGCAGTTCTACTTCCCTTATCCCCTCCCACCCTGCCAACTCCTCCTTCAGCTACTTTCCCATTTTACTGAAGTCAGCGTTTGTGAAGTCTAGGACTTTGAGTTTGCTGTGATTGGACTCTACCTTGGCTTTTACTTCAAACCACACCGAATAATGATCACTGCTGCTCAAATGGGCATCCACCTGAGCATTCGACACACTATCTCCATTGGTGAGTACTAGATCCAGCATCTAACTTTCCCTAGTCAGTTCCATCACCAGTAGTCTGAGCAGTGCTTCTTGGAAGCCATCCACAATCTTTTTACTTCTTTCCAGATTTGCAGAAGGAAAACTCCAATCCACATTGGGCAGATTAAAGTCACCCAATATGATCATAGTTACCTTTGCAATATCAATAAACAAGTCTCTATCCATTTTCTCAGTTTGAGTTGGAGGCCTGTAGACTACACCAGTATGGATGACAGTGCCATCTCATCTTTCAAACACAATCCATAGCGCTTCTTCTTTTCCCCATGTCCCCCTACATTTCAGCAGGTTTAATATTGCTTTTGACGTATAGGGCTACTCCTCCTCCTTTTCTGCCTGCTCTATCTCTCTTATTTATTTATTTAACAGGTTTTAATATACCGTTTTTCTACCATCAAAATGGATTACATTGAACAATTAATAACGTAGTGATTCAGAAAACTTAATAAAGTGGAACAGCATATAACATGATATAACAGGGAGAGGGGTAAAAACAGGAACAATAAAACTTAGAACCTATATTACAGTAATGCTGTGAACCAATAGAGGTTCAAAAATCCTGTGAACACGCATGCGGTAGGGTAGGTTTATGATGCAGTGATGCTTTTACAATGGAGTTTGTCAGACGGCTGCCTAGGGTGAGAACTTACACAATCTTGACGATGCATATATTCATATGATTCTTGCAAGGTATTGTGGGTATTGTAGTTCATTCACTCCCAAACACAGCTGATGACAATAATTTGAGTTGTGAAACCAAGTGGTAAGATCAATAAAATACTTCTTTTATTGATGGGGTTTAATTTACCCAGCACATGTATGCTTGATAGCACTATAAATGAGGTTACTTGCTTGCAGTGTTTAAAAATGGATAACAAAAAGTCACAAAGTAAACCAGAAACAACCTTCAGCTTGTCAGGCAATTAGCTAATGTTTTCTTAGCAAATAATTACCAAATACAAAGGCACAAAGAAAAGAATAAACTTTGCTGGTTAGGTTAACTTCTGCTTATTTTCCACGCAGATCTCAGCAGTGATTCTCCCTTGCTCACCCACACAATCAGGTGCAGCCCTAATTACTATCAATGGACCAGCTGAAAGCCTTTAGCTGGCTGGCTGCTACTGTGTGAGCCCAAATCCTGCTTTAAGAGCTGTTTGCAGTGGAAATAAAGAACAAAGTTAGATTTCTTTGTGATGGCTGATGTGTTTGCTCAGAAAAAGCTAGCAATAGCATTTAGATAAAGAACAGTCCATGTAAATAGTTTCATCTGCTGTATTTCCCCCTGCATCAACAATCATAGGGTCAATATCATACATTGGCACAGATGAGTCTTTCATTAAGGCACTATCATGAGAATGCTTATTCCCTTGCTGCCATTCTCTATTATAGATAGGGTCTGGATCAGTGTTCATACCTGAGCCTCTCCTGCTATCATTATTCCTCTCTGTATAGCCTGGCCAATATGTAATCCAATTCTGATGTCCAGCCTTCCAATCTTGATCCCTGGACGCTGGATCTTCTCTCACATACCTTCTGGCCTTGGTCTGAAAGTCCCTTCCACATGCAGTCTTCTCTCTTCCAGGTAGCCACTGGTGATTCCTATCTCTGCCACTCCATTCCTCTGGCTGAATCCAGTCCAATGGACTCTGCTGGCTTTTGGAATACCTCCCAGTATGAGTACTGCCTTGGAATCTCCCAGACCTTCCAATGGCCTTTCTTCTCTTCCTTCCAGAGAGTTTCCTTCTCTCTCTATCTGCTTGGCTTGGCTTCTGTTTCTCCAGGTGATACTGGTGCTTGTAGCCGTTGCTGTCTCTGTATCTCTTCCTCCCTCTGTAGCTGTTATCTGAAGAATAAGCTCTATTCTTATCCTGTTCTAATGTGTGCTGCTCCCTAACACAGCGCAGCTGTGTTGAATCAGGCCCTGCCCTTTGAGATGAGTGCTTAGGGATTACCTCATAGCTCTCTTGATTGCACACACATTCTCTCACTTCAGCCCCTCTCATGGCTGCTGGAAACCTGGTGCATTCTGGGACTGGTAGTCTTTTATGTGAAAAATTCTGTTTTCTCACTTCTACCAGAACTGACAGGTTGCTTGTTCAGAGTCACATCATCTTTTCTATAGCTCCTACCTGAGCTATGATAAGCTTCCTTATCACATACCCCCCTGCTTAAGTTATTACGGACTGGTTTTACTGGTGAAACTTCTTCTCTACAGTCCGTAATACGGGAAAGTGCATCCGCATTCTTGTGTAACTTCCCGGCACGATGTTCAACCTGAAAATCAAACGCCTGTAAGGCCATGTACCAGCGTGTCAACCTGGCATTGTGGTTCTTCATTTGCTGCAACCACTTAAGTGGGGCATGGTCCGTGACCAACTGGAACTTTCTCCCTGTAAGGTAAAACCTTAACGCCTCCACTGACCACTTGATAGCCAAACACTCTTTTTCTATCGTGGAATACTTTTGTTCAGCCAGTGACAACTTCCTGCTCAGGTACATCACAGGATGCTCCTCCCCATCATGGCACTGGGACAGGACTGCTCCTAGCCCTACATCCGATGCATCGGTTTGAACCAGAAAGGGTTTCTTGAAGTCTACTCCTTTCAGTACCGGTCCTGTACACAATTTTTCTTTTAATACTGAAAACGCTTTTTCAGCTTCTGGTGTCCACTTTATCTGGTTTGGACAATTCTTTCGCAGCATATCCGTGAAAATGGCACTTTTCTCTGCGAATTGCGGTATAAACCGGCGGTAGTATCCAATAAGTCCTAAGAAACTTCTTAGTTGTTTCTTGGTTGTTGGAGGAGGAAAATTCCTGATGCTATCTATTTTACTTAGTAGAGGTTTAATTTTTCCTCTTCCCACTAGGTGGCCTAGGTATTTTACCTCCCTATTTGCAAAGGCACACTTCTTCGGGTTTAAAGTGATTCCCGCTTGCTTCATAGAGCACAAGACTGCCCTGATCCTCTTCAAATGCTCCGCCCAGGTGTTACTATGGATTATGACATCATCCATGTATGCAAAAGCATAACTTTGGTGGGGTCGAAGTACCTGATCCACTAACCTTTGGCAGGTAGCCGCTGCTCCATGCAGTCCGAAAGGCATCCTCTTGAACTGGAAAAGGCCAACGGGGGTGCTGAACGCAGTTTTCGGCTTCGACTCCCTGGTGAGCGGGATTTGCCAATATCCTTTTGTCATATCAAGGGTGGTTAAGTATTGAGCCTGTCCCAGCTGGTCTAGCAGCTCCTCAATTCTTGGCATTGGATATGCATCAAAAACTGATATGGCGTTTACCTGCCGGAAGTCAATACAAAATCTTAAGGATCCATCAGGCTTCGGCACCAGGACTATGGGGCTATTCCAGGGACTCTTTGACTCCTCTATTACCCCCATGTCCAACATCTCCTGGACTTGTGCCACTACCTCCTGTCTTTTGGCTTCAGGCAAGCGGTATGGCCTTTGACGAACCAATTTCCCAGGTGGAGTTATTATTTCATGGGCCACCAAATGGGTCTCCCCAGGTATGGGTGTCAACACATCTGGGAATTCCTTAAGCAACTTCCTAATTTCTTCCTGTTGTACCATTGTCAGGTCCTCACCTATTTGGGGCTCTGATTTTTCTTTACAATCAGATACCTGGGGTCCCAAATCTTCCTCTTCACTCACCTCCCTCTCTCGGGCACAAGTGGCAGCTAAGCTTTTAACCCCTTTGACATCAGTAGAACCAAAGCCTTTGGCTCCACGTTCAGAATTCTCTAGGGATGTGACCTCCTCCACAGGTGGAAAACCCAGCCTTTCACAGATCAATTGGGCAATTTTGTCTCCTGTCTTCACATGATACTCATTCTGTCCAAAGTTAAACAACAGAACTTTAATATTGCCCCTGTAATCGGGATCAATTACTCCCGCACCCACATCGATGAAATATTTAAGGGCTAATCCGGACCTTGGGGCTACTCTCCCATAACATCCAATTGGTATTTCCACTTGGAGACCGGTGTCAACCAGGGCTCTCCCTTGGCTAGGTACAATCACATTTTCTATGCTGCACAGGTCAAACCCAGCAGACTGAGGGGTTGCCCGCCTAGGAGCTTGGGCCTTCTCAGAGACCTTATGGTACTTTAGGACGAATATCTGCTTTGGGGTAGCTTGGTCTTCTGGACGCTTAACCATCTTTTTAGCTGGGGTCTGAGGACTTCCAAATAAAGGCCCGGGAGCTACTACCATTAAACCTTCTCCCTCCTTTTTTTCCTAGTCCTTCCACTAGACCCTGCTTAAATCTTGGCCAGTCTCTTCCTAGAACCAAATCAAAGGGTAGCCTAGGCACCACTGCTAATAGGACTTCCTCTTGTTTCCCTAGGCACTTAACCTTAAACCTATAGGTGGGATATGATGTTGCAGCACCATGAATGCATCTGATGTGAACTTGGCTTTCAGGGGTTCTAGGCACAAATCTTTCTTGGGCCTCTATCCTCTTCCAAAGCCTTTTTGACATCATACTCTGGTCTGCCCCAGAGTCTAATAATGCATTTGTGGTAACTCCCTGCACATCAACCATCAAAAGAAATCCTTCCTTGGGCTGTTTTAAATCCAGACCCATTAAACTAGTGTGTGTCTGGCATCTCTTCTCTAAGTGTCCCACTTTTCCACACTTGAAACATTTCTTTCTATTCCACTGTGTCATCTGGTTTGATACAGTACATTCATTTTCAGAAACATTCTTAATTATTCCCTTTTCTGATACAGCACATCTAGCCTCAGCCTCCATCTTTAGAGGGCCACCCATTCTATGGCAAGCCTGCGTGGCTTCCAAGAATCTCTCTGCTAGCATGGTTGCCTCTCCAAGATTTTGGCAATTTTGCTGTATAAGAAAAACATTCAAATCTTTAGGTACCCCAAGCATAAATTGTTCCAGCATTATAATATCTAATAACATTTCTACTGTCTTTTGCTCAGGCTCCAACCATTTTACAGCTAAGCTTCTGATTCTCTGACTCAGAGCCCTGGGTGTCTCACCCACTTTCAATGTAACAGCTCTAAACATTCGCCTATACTCTGAAATAGACAACCCTAGGCGATCTCTAATAGCTGCCTTTACATCCTTATAAATCAAAGCCTGGGCTGCTGGCATTGCTCTGTAAGCTGCCAGTGCCTCACCAGTTAATGAGGCTGCCAGCCTTACTGCCCACTGGGTCTCTGGCCATGCTAAAGCCTGTGCCACTCTTTCAAAAGACTCTAGAAAATCATCAACATTATCTTCTGGAGTTAATTTCCCAAAATTAAATGCCCCAATCCCTTGATTGAGTCCCACAGTGTCCACATGTGGTGCACCAGTACTAACTGCTGGTCTTGCATCTGTTCCACTTTGGCTCTGCAGCTGAACTAGAGCTTGCACCAGATCAAGCACTGGTTTCTGCTGTTCCATTAAGGCCTTCATAGCAGTGTCCTGGGCCTGCTGTGATAGCTCCTGCTGCTTGCAAAATTGGGCTGCCATCCACTGAGCCATCTCCGTCGGATCCATCTTGACCCCTGCAAGAAAAGGGAAAAAAAAAAAAACCAAAGAGCAGCACCTTCCAACCAGGTGTGTTTTTTTTTTTTCAATTACCCCCTGTGCTTACACATATCCACCACTAGACATGTCCAGGTACATATTACCTTGTCTCAGTGATGAATCCAGCTTTTCACAGGGTCTTTTCATCTGGGACAGCTTCCTGGAACAACCACTTTTCCTCCAAAGTGCAGACGAGGGAAAAAAAATCTTCTTACAGCTTTAAACTTGACTTTTATTTGTAATCCACAACAAGTAAATCCTCTTGGTGCAAGAGCAATCCGAAAAACTACGCCATTTGTCAGACGGCTGCCTAGGGTGAGAACTTACACAATCTTGACGATGCATATATTCATATGATTCTTGCAAGGTATTGTGGGTATTGTAGTTCATTCACTCCCAAACACAGCTGATGACAATAATTTGAGTTGTGAAACCAAGTGGTAAGATCAATAAATACTTCTTTTATTGATGGGGTTTAATTTACCCAGCACATGTATGCTTGATAGCACTATAAATGAGGTTACTTGCTTGCAGTGTTTAAAATGGATAACAAAAAGTCACAAAGTAAACCAGAAACAACCTTCAGCTTGTCAGGCAATTAGCTAATGTTTTCTTAGCAAATAATTACCAAATACAAAGGCACAAAGAAAGAATAAACTTTGCTGGTTAGGTTAACTTCTGCTTATTTTCCACGCAGATCTCAGCAGTGATTCTCCCTTGCTCACCCACACAATCAGGTGCAGCCCTAATTACTATCAATGGACCAGCTGAAAGCCTTTAGCTGGCTGGCTGCTACTGTGTGAGCCCAAATCCTGCTTTAAGAGCTGTTTGCAGTGGAAATAAAGAACAAAGTTAGATTTCTTTGTGATGGCTGATGTGTTTGCTCAGAAAAAGCTAGCAATAGCATTTAGATAAAGAACAGTCCATGTAAATAGTTTCATCTGCTGTATTTCCCCCTGCATCAACAATCATAGGGTCAATATCATACATTGGCACAGATGAGTCTTTCATTAAGGCACTATCATGAGAATGCTTATTCCCTTGCTGCCATTCTCTATTATAGATAGGGTCTGGATCAGTGTTCATACCTGAGCCTCTCCTGCTATCATTATTCCTCTCTGTATAGCCTGGCCAATATGTAATCCAATTCTGATGTCCAGCCTTCCAATCTTGATCCCTGGACGCTGGATCTTCTCTCACATACCTTCTGGCCTTGGTCTGAAAGTCCCTTCCACATGCAGTCTTCTCTCTTCCAGGTAGCCACTGGTGATTCCTATCTCTGCCACTCCATTCCTCTGGCTGAATCCAGTCCAATGGACTCTGCTGGCTTTTGGAATACCTCCCAGTATGAGTACTGCCTTGGAATCTCCCAGACCTTCCAATGGCCTTTCTTCTCTTCCTTCCAGAGAGTTTCCTTCTCTCTCTATCTGCTTGGCTTGGCTTCTGTTTCTCCAGGTGATACTGGTGCTTGTAGCCGTTGCTGTCTCTGTATCTCTTCCTCCCTCTGTAGCTGTTATCTGAAGAATAAGCTCTATTCTTATCCTGTTCTAATGTGTGCTGCTCCCTAACACAGCGCAGCTGTGTTGAATCAGGCCCTGCCCTTTGAGATGAGTGCTTAGGGATTACCTCATAGCTCTCTTGATTGCACACACATTCTCTCACTTCAGCCCCTCTCATGGCTGCTGGAAACCTGGTGCATTCTGGGACTGGTAGTCTTTTATGTGAAAATTCTGTTTTCTCACTTCTACCAGAACTGACAGGTTGCTTGTTCAGAGTCACATCATCTTTTCTATAGCTCCTACCTGAGCTATGATAAGCTTCCTTATCACAAGTTATGGTGTGGCAGGAAGTGATCCTGTAACTAGGACCTGTCCTCCAGGTGATGTAAAACCCTCTCGCACTGAGGAAGTTTCTCCAGGGCCATGTGCCCATGAGGGAAGGGTTAGGACAGCCGTTATAGTTGGTGATTCGATCATTAGGCATGTAGATAGCTGGGTGGCTGGTGGACGTGAGGATCGCCTGGTAACATGCCTGCCTGGTGCGAAGGTAGCGGACCTCACGCGCCACCTAGATAAGGTCTTAGATAGTGCTGGGGAGGAGTCTGCTGTCTTGGTACATGTCGGTACCAATGACATAGGAAAATGTGGTAGGGAGGTTCTGGAGGCTAAATTTAGGCTTTTAGGTAGGAAGTTGAAATCCAGAACTTCCAGGGTAGCGTTCTCCGAAATGCCTCCCGTTCCACGTGCAGGACCCAAAAGGCAGGCAGAGCTCCGGAGTCTCAATGCATGGATGAGACAATGGTGCAGAGATGAGGGTTTTGGATTTGTTAGGAACTGGGGAACATTCTGGGGAAAGGAGAGGCTCTTCTGAAGGGATGGGCTTCACCTTAACTGGGATGGAACCAGGCTGCTGGCATTAACCTTTAAAAAGGAGATAGAGCAGCTTTTAAACTAGATAATAGGGGAAAGCCGAAAGTCGCCCAAGAGCGGATGGTTCGGAAGAATGTATCCTTGAAGGATACTACCAAAAGGAGGTTCCAAAAAAGAGTAAAGTAGCCCAAATGCCCTCAAGTATGGAGCAGACTGAGCTTAAAGATCCCAAATTACCCATGTCTAACAATAGCCAAATTAATATGAATAAAATACATTCTCTAAAATGCTTGTATGCAAATGCTAGAAGTCTAAAAAATAAGATGGGAGAGTTAGAATATATAGCACTAAATGAAAGGTTAGATATGACTGGAATATCAGAGACATGGTGGAAGGAGGACAACCAGTGGGACACTGTGATACCTGGGTACAAACTGTATCGTAATGATAGAGCTGATCAAATTGGTGGAGGGGTTGCTCTCTATGTTAGAGAGGGCATTGAGTCAGAAAGGATTAAAGTTTTGCAGGAAACAAAAACTGCTGTAGAATCTATATGGATTGAAATTCCATGTAAAAGGGGGAAGGCAATGACAGTGGGGGTGTACTATCGAGCGCCTTGCCAGAATGACCAAATGGATGATGAAATGCTCAAAGAAATCAAGGAAGCTAACAAAAGTTACAGTGCAGTAATAATAATGGGTGATTTCAACTACCCCGGTATCGACTGGGTCAGTGTCACGTCAGGACATGCTAGGGAGATAAAGTTCCTAAATGAAATAAATGACTGCTTCTTGGAGCAGCTGGTTCATAAACCGACCAGAGGGGAAGCCATATTAGACCTAGTCCTTAGTGGAACACCAGATCTAGTGTAAGAGATAAGGTTGTTGGGGCCACTTGGCAATAGTGATCATAGCATGATCGCCTTTGATTTAATTAGTGGAGGAGGGATAGTAAGGAAATCCACAGTACTACCTTTTAACTTTCGAAAGGGAGACTATGATAAAATGAGGAAAACAGTTAAGAAAAAACTAAAAGGAGCAGTTGCAAAGGTTAAAGACGTACATCAGGCTTGGCTGTTGTTGAAAAATACTATCTTGGAAGCCCAGACCAGCTGTATTCCACGCTTTAAGAAAAGTGGAAGGAAGTCCAAAAAACTGCCAGCATGGTTTAAAGGTGAGGTCAGAGAGGCTGTTGTTGCCAAAAAAGCATCTTTCAGGAAATGGAAAAAAAGAGCCAAACGACGAAACCTGGAAACAGCACAAGCACTGGCAAGTCAAATGCAAGGCATTGATAAGGCAGGCAAAGGGAGAATTTGAGAAGAAGCTTGCTGCGGAAGCAAAAACGCGAAGTAAAGACCTTTTCAAATACATTAATAGCAAAAAACCTGTGAGAGAGTCAGTTGGTCCATTAGATGATAAAGGGGTTAAAGGAGCACTAAGAGGCGACAAGGCGATAGCGGAGAGATTGAATGAATTCTTTGCTTCAGTCTTTACTGAGGAAGATGTAGGGATGTTACCCATGACTGAAGTGGTATTTAAAGGTGCGGAAGAATTGAAGGAAATATCGATACATCGGGAAGATGTATTACAACTATTAGATAAACTGAAGAGTAGCAAATCACCTGGACCGGATGGTATACATCCAAGGGTGTTGAAAGAACTGAAATATGAGATTGCAGACCTGCTATTAGTAATATGTGAACTATCATTAAAATCATCTCTAATACCTGAAGATTGGAGGATCGTCGAAGCCCCGAAGCCCCCACCACCACCAGCAGCTCTCCCCTTCCCGGGGATCGAGCCACCGGCAGCAGGAGGGGCCTGCCGTTCATCGCGGCCCAATCCGGGCACAGGACTCTCCATTTAAAATTCGCGCCAGCAGGCGCGCACCTCCCGAAGCCCCCACCACCACCAGCAGCTCTCCCCTTCCCGGGGATCGAGCCACCGGCAGCAGGAGGGGCCTGCCGTTCATCGCGGCCCAATCCGGGCACAGGACTCTCCATTTAAAATTCGCGCCAGCAGGCGCGCACCTCCCGAAGCCCCCACCACCACCAGCAGCTCTCCCCTTCCCGGGGATCGAGCCACCGGCAGCAGGAGGGGCCTGCCGTTCATCGCGGCCCAATCCGGGCACAGGACTCTCCATTTAAAATTCGCGCCAGCAGGCGCGCACCTCCCGAAGCCCCCACCACCACCAGCAGCTCTCCCCTTCCCGGGGATCGAGCCACCGGCATTAGGAGGGGCCTGCCGTTCATCGCGGCCCAATCCGGGCACAGGACTCTCCATTTAAAATTCGCGCCAGCAGGCGCGCCCGCGACTGGCGGGCCCGCGCCTGAGGGCCTCGCCAGAGGGCCCTTTGGCGTGGCCCTTAGGCGAGGCACGATAGGCGACACGACCAAGAAACCAACATCCTATCAACAACTGAATGCAGACGTGAACTCAGGCCTCTCTAAACAACTCTCAACCACAGCAAGTATATAGATTAATCGTGTGAATGTACCATACCTCATAACTACCTTCAACATAACTACCTTCATCATCTTTATGCATTCAATTATTACTGTTGCCAGTAGCATCCAAGTATTATTATTGCCACAGCATTCATTATTACTGTTGCCAATAGCATCCAAGTATTATTATTGCCACAGCATTCATTATTACTGTTGCCAGTAGCATTCAAGTAAGGTGATTACCAGTAGCACTCAACTAGTACTGTCGCCAGTAGCCTCATTCATCTTATTACCAATAACGTTCAACTTTACTACTGCCTAGAATATCCAAGTATCCTGACACCACCAGCATTCAATTCTACTGCTGCCTATAGCATCCAGGTATCAGAGCAACAATCCTCCTCCCAAAGCCTGCCTCGCCCAATCGGAGCCAAACAGCCATCGCTTAAAGAAGAGCCACCAGCAGGCATACCCGCGACTGACACGCCTCGCCTGAAGACCATCGAAGTGCCCTTATACCGTGACCCAACAGGAATAACACCAAAAGATAATCATGACTACATCAACCATAACGCTCGTTTTTCTCTACGCTATTGCCATGACCATTCATGACTCTCTCTCATACATACCTGATCATAACCCTATCCCAGCACTCCTAGGCTCAAATAGAAAACATCACTACAACTACTATCAACCCTACCCAAACCTTCAACACAAGAGACAATCACGCCTACTCTACATAACACTGGAGACCATTACTAACAAAAAGACCAACAAAGACGACCTGCAACAAGAGCTTAGATGTGCACTCATCAACGCACGGTCTGTGCGCAACAAATGGCCAGCCATCACAGACCTAATATCCAACTACAATCTAGACCTCCTAATGGTCACTGAGTCATGGCTCTCTGACTCAGACACTGTCCTAATTAACCAAATCACGCCCCCCAATTTCTCACTCTTCGCCTGTAACAGAGATAATAGAAGAGGTGGAGGAGTCTTCATTATAGCAAGGTCTGAGTTGCAATACCGAGTGTCCCTAACCAGGAGCTCCCAACATCTAGACACTATAACTATCTCAAATAGAAGCAACTCCATCAATCTCATCTACTCAGCACCAAATGCAGTATCAGAAGATCTCTCAGATATAATAAACTTAGCCTGCAGTCCTGACAACCCCAACAAACCAAACTGGTTGTTAGGTGATTTTAACCTTGCCTCTCTACATCACGACTTATCCAGTACATTCCTCGATGCCATGACAGACCTTGGATACAAACAAATCGTGCACAACCCCACACACAAACAAGGGAACATCCTCGATTTGATATTTGTTCCATCAACAGTATCAAGCTTATATAATGACACCAAACCATCTATTATCCCAGTCCCTTGGTCAGACCATAGCCTGATCTTATTCCAGATTCCAACAAACTCAAACGCACTCGCCCAACCAGTCACCTCAACAACAAGCGCAGGGCGATTTAAGCCGTTAGACATAGAGACCCTCACTAAACAAGCGTTGCCAAAATTATCCAAGCCAACGGACAATCTAAACGAGTTGATCTCTAATTGGAACGACACTCTCCACCAGTATGCCCATCAACCAAGCATGAACAAGAAGCTCCCATCCAGGAACCGCGCCAATAAAAAGCAGGATGCCCCTTGGTTCTCTCCAGAACTACGTACATCTCTACTCCAATTAAGGAAGTTAGAAAGAAAATGGAGACACACCCACAACAACCAGGATCAAGGAGAGTATCTTACCCACCTCAAAAAGCACCGCGAACTAACTTGGACTACAAGGAAAGAATTCCACTCCAACCTTCTCAGCAAAACATTAAACAGACCACGCGATCTCTTCAATTTAGTGAAAACATTAACCAAAGATCCATCGCCACCGCACCAAGAATCCGTACAACCACAACTTTATGCTAATTTCATCCAAGCCAAAATGGTCAAGGCGAACACAATGTCATCACAAATACTAATCCAACTCCCGCAAGCTCAGGCATCACTCGATAAGTTCTCACCACCATCAAGAAAAACCATAGAAGAAATTATCGCTACCATAAACACCACCACGGCACCAAATGACCCATGTCCAGCACACTGGATCAAAACCTTACGTGCCGAGCTTAGCCCTTACATAGCTAAGATCGCAAATATTTCCTATCTAACTGGAATCTTCCCTACCGCCCTTAAACAAACATCAATTCGCCCTCTGCTAAAAAACAACCAGATGGATCCAACGAAGGAAGAGTCCTACCGCCCAATCTCCAGCATTCCCTATCTAGCCAAGATACTTGAAAAGGAAACTCAGAGGCAGATCCAACACCACATTGACACAGCAGCCCCGTTGGACCCATGCCAACACGGATTCCGAGAAGCTCATGGAACAGAAACACTCATGACTTCACTACTTAATAAACTTATTTGCGGGATTGACAACATTCAAATGGCGATTGCAATGATTTTTCTGGACATATCAGCGGCGTTCGACTCAGTCGACCATAAGATTATGCTAGCCAGACTTCACGAAAAAGGTATCCGTAACCAATCCTGGAACTGGTGCAAATCTTACCTAGATGAGCGCTGGCAACAGGTCCGTACAGGCAACATTACATCCGAACCCTTCAAACAGAAACAGGGAGTACCTCAAGGCTCATCTCTATCCGCGTTGCTTTTTAATATATACATGCAGCCAATCTGCCAAATCACCAAAGACTTCGATATATCCTGCCTATTATACGCGGATGACGTACTAATATTCACACAGATCAATATCTCAAATCCTGACTACTCTCCACTAATCAACTGTTTCAACACAATAACCGACTGGCTTCTCAATCAGAACATGAGAATAAATTTCAAGAAAACCGAAGTACTCATAGCCACAAGAAACAAGCAATTTGCTCCGCCAACCACCCTCATAGTAAGAGATGCAGAACTCCCAATCAAGACCTCCATAAAGTACCTCGGTGTGATACTCGATCAACAACTCAATCTTAAAGAACACATAAAGAAAACAGTAAGGTCAATTTACTACAAACTAAAAACACTGCGCCATCTGAAACCAATGATGGAGACCAAGGACTTCCGTACAGTCTTCCAAGCAATAGTCACACCACATTTTGACTATGCGAATATCATCCTTCATGGCCTCCCCAAGAATACTCTAAATCCACTTCAACTGGCGATGAACGCGGCAGCCCGCATCTTATCTGGAGCTTCTATAAGGGATCATATAACACCAATTCTGATCGATCTGCACTGGCTCCCGATAAACTGCAGAATAACATACAAAACCCTCCTCATCACATTCAAAGCAATTAATAAATTATCTCCTGCATCGATCTCAAACCTCATCACCCTCACACCAAACAACAGACCCAGGAGACTAGTAGCAGAAAACACATTAGTTACTCCTAGCATCTCCACAAAATGGACACAACAAACTACTAACAGAGCTTTTATGTCCTATGCTCCCAAATGCTGGAACAAACTACCTCCAAACATCAGATCAATCAGGGATATCACCCAATTTAGAAAGTCCATCAAGCACTACTTATTCACTCTGCACTTCAGGCTACCATACACCCAATAGAACCGGCCCCCACCTCACTCAGATAACTCCTACACATAACAACAACCCAGAACAAAAAATCAAAACGTAATAACTCTGTATTCTTGTCAAACTCAAATTTTGATGTAACCTATCTAATGTATATATAATTATGTATAATTATGTAGATAGTTATCCCCAGTTTACACCCAGTTTATCCTCCCTGTTATCTGTAAACCTAGATCAGTCATGTATTGACAGGTATGTTGTTGTTCAATGTAAACCGCACTGATGATGAATAGTGCGGTATATAAAAAATGTTAAATAAATAAAATAAATAAATGTAACACCAATTTTTAAAAAGGGTTCCAGGGGTGATCCGGGAAACTACAGACCGGTGAGCCTGACATCAGTACCAGAAAAAATGGTAGAAACCATCATAAAGAATAAAATTACTCAGCATGTAGATAGTCATGGCCTAATGGGAGACAGCCAACATGGCTTTAGACAAGGAAGATCTTGTCTTACTAATCTGTTATGTTTTTTTGAAGGAGTGAATAATCAGGTGGACAAAGGTCAGTCAGTTGATATTGTGTATCTGGACTTTCAGAAAGCCTTTGACAGGATCCCTCATCAGAGACTTTTGGCAAAACTAAAGAGTCACGGGATAGGAGGCAGTGTACTATTGTGGATCAGGAACTGGTTAAAAGATAGAAAGCAGAGGGAAGGGCTAAATTGCAAATTTTCCCAATGGAGAAAGGTGAATAGTGGTGTACCCCAGGGATCTGTGCTGGGTCCGCTGCTTTTTGACATATTCATAAATGACCTGGAAAGTGGAATAACGAGTGAGGTTATCAAATTTGAAGATGACACAAAACTTTTTAAAGTTGTTAAAACCCAAGTGGATTGTGGAAAATTGCAAGAGGATCTTGATAAACTGGAGGACTGGGCATCAAAATGGCAAATGAAATTTAATGTGGACACGTGCAAGGTTATGCACCTAGGGAAGAACAACCCAAACTATGGTTACACGATGCAAGGTTCCACATTAGGAACCACCACCCAGGAAAAAGATTTAGGCGTCATTGTGGATAACATGTTAAAACCCTCGGCCCAGTGTGCAGCGGCGGCCAAGAGAGCAAATAGAATGCTAGGTATCATAAGGAAAGGAATGGAAAATAAAACAAAAGATATTATAATGCCTCTATATCGTTCCATGGTGAGACCGCACCTTGAATATTGTGTGCAATTCTGGTCGCCGTATCTTAAAAAGGATATAGCGATTTTAGAAAAGGTTCATAAAAGAGCCACCAAAATGGTAAAGGGGATAGAAGGATACTCCTATGAAGAAAGGCTAAAAAGGTTAGGGCTCTTTAACCTGGAAAAGAGACGGCTGAGGGGTGATATGATAGAAGTCTATAAATTAATGAACGGAGTGGAACGGGTAAACGTAGATCGATTGTCTACCTTATCAGAATATAGAAAGACTAGGGGACATGCAATGAAGCTACAGGGTAAACTATTTAAGACTAATAAAAAAATATTTTTTCACTCAACGTGTAATCAAACTCTGGAATTTGTTACCGGAGGATGTAGTAAAGGCTGTTAATGTAGCTGGGTTTAAAAAAGGTTTGGACAAGTTCCTGGAGGAAAGGTACATAAACCATTATTAAGAAGGGACCCAGGATATCAATGCTTGAACCAATACAAGCATTGTGGAACCTGTGTCCCTTGGGGAAACTGCTAGGTACGTATGACCTAGATTGGCCACTGTTGGAAACAGGATACTGGGCTTGATGGACCTTGGTCTGACCCAGTATGGCATATCTTATGTTCTTAAGTGAAAATGAGATGGAGTGGAGGAGTGGCCTAGTGGTTGGGGCAAGGTACTTCAGGCTGGAAGGTTGGGGGTTCAAATCCCACTAGAGGACAGCAACCTTGGGCCGGAAGGACTGGGGTTTCTAGTCCCAAAGGTGCTCCTTGTGGTCTTGGGCAAGCCACTTAACCCTCCATAGCCCATGTTCCCTGTAAAATAGTTATCTCCAAGTTATAATGCCCTTTTCAATGTAATTTCATTTTGTTCAATATAAACCGCACTGATGCAGAATAACG
Source organism: Ichthyophis bannanicus (assembly GCA_033557465.1). Lineage (NCBI taxonomy): Eukaryota > Metazoa > Chordata > Amphibia > Gymnophiona > Ichthyophiidae > Ichthyophis > Ichthyophis bannanicus. The sequence continues at coordinate 347,026,552 of CM066039.1, read as the reverse complement.
CAGTATATAAGAGAATGTAAATAAATAAATAAATCTAGTAGTGAGGGGGTGAGGTACCATAGTGCTCTTCAAAGAGATGTGTCTTGAGGTGCTTTTTGAATAGTTTGTGAGACTGAATGCTTCCTAAGATAGGAGGCAGTTGGTTCCAAAGGGTGGGAGTGAAGGCTCTCATGCATGTGCGCTGTGAGTTTTTGCGTATCTGATGCGGTGGGAGAAGAAGATTGAGCGTACTCTGTCTACACAGTCTGTTGCTGTTTGAATGTCTAATGAGCACTTGGAGATGTTCAGAGGAGGAGTTGGCAAGTGCTTTATGGGTGATAGTGAGGACCTTGAATTTGATTCTGGATGCCATAGGGAGCCAGTGGAGGGATTTCAGTATGGAAGTGATATGGGAGAACATAAGAACATAAGAACATAAGATATGCCATACTGGGTCAGACCAAGGTCCATCAAGCCCAGTATTCTGTTTCCAACAGTGGCCAATCTAGGTCACACGTACCTAGCAGTTTCCCCAAGGGACACAGGTTCCACAATGCTTGTATTGGTTCAAGCATTGATATCCTTGGTCCCTTCTTAATAATGGTTTATGGACCTTTCCTCCAGGAACTTGTCCAAACCTTTTTTAAACCCAGCTACACTAACAGCCTTTACTACATCCTCCGGTAACAAATTCCAGAGTTTGATTACACGTTGAGTGAAAAAATATTTTCTTTTATTAGTCTTAAATAGTTTACCCTGTAGCTTCATTGCATGTCCCCTAGTCTTTCTATATTCTGATAAGGTAAACAATCGATCTACGTTTACCTGTTCCACTCCGTTCATTAATTTATAGACTTCTATCATATCTCCCCTCAGCCGTCTCTTTTCCAGGTTAAAGAGCCCCAACCTTTTTAGCCTTTCTTCATAGGAGTAGCCTTCCATCCCCTTTACCATTTTGGTGGCTCTTCTCTGAACCTTTTCTAAAATTGCTATATCCTTTTTAAGATATGGCGACCAGAATTGCACACAATATTCAAGGTGCGGTCTCACCATGGAACGATATAGAGGCATTATAATATCTTTTGTTTTATTTTCCATTCCTTTCCTTATCATACCTAGCATTCTATTTGCTCTCTTGGCCGCCGCTGCACACTGGGCCGAGGGTTTTAACATGGTATCCACAAGGACGCCTAAATCTTTTTCTTGGGTGGTGGTTCCTAATGTGGAACCTTGCATCGTGTAACCATAGTTTGGGTTGTTCTTCCCTAGGTGCATAACCTTGCACTTCTCCACATTAAATTTCATCTGCCATTTTGATGCCCAGTCTTCCAATTTATCAAGATCCTCTTGCAATTTTCCACAATCCTCCTGGGTTTTAACAACTTTAAATAGTTTTGTGTCATCAGCAAATTTGATAACCTCACTCGTTATTCCACTTTCCAGGTCATTTATGAATATGTCAAAAAGCAGCGGACCCAGCACAGATCCCTGGGGTACACCACTATTCACCTTTCTCCATTGGGAAAATTGGCCATTTAGCCCTACCCTCTGCTTTCTAGCTATAGTGTGTGCCGCTGTGTTTTGGGCAAGCTGTAGAGGGGCGATGGTGGCTTTAAGAAGTCTTTGAAGGATGGAATTACAGTAGTCGAGCAAGGGTGTGATGGAGGCCTGTCAGACTGCTCAGAAGCTATCTGGTGGGAGGAGGGGGCATAAGTTGTGGAGAGCTTGAAGTAAATGTTCTTGGCAATATTCATTATGTGTAATTGAAAATTGAGATGGTTATCCAAGATGACTCCAAGGTACTTGACTTGAGACTTTACTTTTATTTTGGTGTCCTCAATTATGATGATGGGAAGTTGTTTGAAGTTAGGGTTTTTTGTCACGTGAAGGTCCTCAGTAAATCTCTTTTAAATAAATTACAGCCAACTATGGCTATATCCCATTCATGTGCCTCGTTAAACCATGTTTCTGTAGTGGCCACAATGTCCAAGTCCATTTCCACCATCAGGGCTTCCAGGTCAGGAACATTGTTGGCTCGACTTTGAGCATTTGTGCTTATTGCCTTCTAGCAATTGTTGGTTGGCTTGCTTGTATTTTGGGCAGATTTTGTTCTAGACCCCTCTTCCCTCTTGCCATTGATGTGTGGATTAATATGATGATTTGTTATCAATGTTATTATGTTCTTGCTGGGAGTTATGTCCTGAACTTGGTTTTCTTTCCCATTTGTTGCCCCCTTTCCCTAGTTTAAATGCTTGTCAACATATTGCCTGAATTTTTCACTTAGGATCCTTTTGTCCTGCCACAGAGAGATGCAGTCCATTGACACAGTACAGCCTCTTCTTATTCCATCTATTGCCCCAGTTGTCTAAATCCTTCTCGTTTACATCAGGTATGGAGCCACATATTAAATTTGGTTATGTAATGGAGCCTCTCTTCCCCATTATCACGAACAGGTAGAACTTCTGAGAATGCTATAGTGTTGACAGTAAGTTTGTTTCCCTCCCAGAATCTGGAAGTCCCTTTGTACTGTAGAGGTGCTGTTTGTAGCCAGGTCATTTGTACCCAAGTGGAATCATAACATCAGTTTTGGAGTGCTCACTTTCTGCACTGACCATGCTGACAATTTGGTTTATTCCTGCTGGCTGAAGAATCTAGGAGACATTTGACCATCTTCTGTCCCTTGGACTGTGTTCCGCAGTTAATCCCTCTGATGATAGAGTCTCATAGTAATAATAGTTTCCTGTTTTGTGATTTCTTTTTTCACATTTGGGGCATTACCAGTAGATTCGGTGTTAACCTTCTCATTTAAGAGCACTTCGGTTTCCACTAATTGGGCACCCTTATTATCCAAGGCAGAGAAGGCATTATGCAGGGATATCTCTTGATGGAGAGGGTTTCTCCGTGTTGCAGGTCACAACCTACCAGAGCTCACTGTGATCCATTTGTTCCTGGGATGTTTGATTCTTTGAGGGAGTGCTGGCGAGTGGTTTTCTGTTTTTACCCAAAGGGAGGTGTGTTTCATTGCAGTTTTATTCATTCCAGCAACACAAGCGGCAACTGTGCACATGGACTTCACCCAAAGGAATGCACAAAAATCTAATTGACTACATCTGTGGAAATTAACGATGGAAAAGCTCGATAACATCAACAAAGACAAAACCTGGAGCTGACTGTGGTACAGATCACCAACTAGTAGTATGCAAACTCAAGCTAAAGCTGAAAAAGAGCAAACCACTCATGAATGTAGCAAAATATGACCTTCAGAATATATCACTGGACTCTAAAGACTGCCTGGGAAATCAATTCGCTGCTTTGGATAAAAACAACAGAACACCAGGAGAGAAATGTGATGATATGAAAAAGTGTGTCTGCCAACATCCACTGCTCCAATGCTGTCAAGTTAATGGGAGAAGGCAAGCCCCGGGCATCCCCTTGCACTCTATGCCACCTTCACGGAACTGGACAGCGAAAGGCAGGGTGATTATTACTGCACACAATACACGTATACTGGAATCAGTATACTGGCTGATCATATCTACCAGCATTAAAATGAAAGGAGAAGGTAGAAGTACCCTGTGGCCTTTGGCTACTGGGTACCTCACCAGGCCTCCTGAAAACATCCTTCTTCCTCAGGCTATAATCTTATACCCTGTATAAAGGGCACCTGCCTCCTCTTCCTCAGACTGTACTCCTTACACCATACAAAGGCACTTGCTTCTTCCTCCTTGGGCTGTAGTCCCATACCCTGTATAAAGGACATCTACTTCACTCTCCTCGGGCTGTACTGCTATGGCTGGCTACAAAGGAACAACCTATCCATCAACATAAAAAAACCAGAAGCCCTCATAGTAACCAAGGACCCAAACTTCACATCACCACCACACCTCAACTTAGGAACCACACAAATACAAATACAATCACACATAAAATACTTAGGAATCATCATAGACCAAGCGCTCACACTCAAGCAACAAATCAAAAAGACTACCAGAATAATATTCCACAAGGCAAAAACAGTACAACGCCTCAGGACTCTCATTGATGCACAGGACTTCAGGACAGTCATGCAAGCTATGATGCTCCCCAACCTGGACTACTGCAATATAATCTATCACAGACAACCCACCACCCACACCAACCCAGTACGAACTGCCTTAAATACCAGAGCAAGAATTATACAGAAAGCAAAAAAACAAGATCACATCACCCCAGTCCTGAGAGAACTGCACATACTACCTCTCGAAGCAAGAATCAAATACAAATCAGCCCTACTTATCCACAAAGCCCTCTATCAAACACAGACTTCCCAGCTCCGCACTCTACTGCCCCAATCCACCCAAAACAGAGCAACCAGACAAATCACCAGCAACACCCTCACCATCCCCCACGAACAAACTAAATACAATGAACGGACCTGCAACAGACCCTTCGAACTATACGCACCATCCCTCTGGAACTCCCTACCAAGTCAAATCAGAAACAACGGAGATCCTTCAACATTCAGGAAACAACTAAAAACCACCCTGTTCCAAGAATACTTCGGACCAGAAACAAACATCCATCACTGACTACCCCTCCAGACCCTCTAACATACCCACAGATCTTCCTACTAAGAGACTGATGTCCATTGTTTAAGTCCTTAATGTCTGTTCAGATCATTAATGTTGGCCTCCCCCGGTGACAGCCCCCCACCCTAAGAATTGATTACTGCCCCCCCCCCCCTTGATGTTAAACCGCTCTGACCCGGTGAAAAGTGGGATATAAATACAGTTAAATAAATAAATAAATCCTGTATAAAAGACACTGACTTCCTCCTCCTCGGGCTGTTGTCCCATACCCTGTATAAAGGATACCCACTTAGTAAATGACGGCAGATAAAGACCAGTATGGTCCATCTAGTCTTCCCAGTAAGATGACAAGAGTAGGTGCACCTGCCGCTCCGTGCAGGCCACCCCTCCCCATGTCTTTGTTTAGGGGTGAACCCACCGCTCCGTGTAGGACACCCCTGTATGTTGAGAAATTAGATAGTTATGCTTATTTTGATTTTATCCTGTTGCTGTAAAGGGATCCACTGTGTCTGTCCCATGCCATTGTGAATTCCGTCACTGTATTTGCCCCCACCACTTCCATCGGGAGGGCATTCCAAGCATCCACCAGCCTTTCAGTGAAAAAGTATTTCCTGACATTGCCTTTCAGTTTACCCCCTTGCAGTTTCATGTTATGTCCTCTAGTTGTACAGCTTCCCCGTCTTTGGAAGAGTTTTGTTTGTTCATTATTTCTCTTTAAGTATTTAAAGGTCTGAATCATATCTCCCCTGTCCCTCCTCTCCTCCAGAGTGTACATATTTAGGTCTTCAAGTCTCTTCTCATAAGGCTTCTGACGCAGGCTCCAAATCATTTTGGTTGCCTTCCTCTGAACAGTTTCCAGTCTTTTTATATCCTTTGCAAGATATGGTCTCCAAAACTGAACACAGTATTCCAAGTGAGGCCTCACCAGTGACTTATACAGTGTCATTAGTACCTCTTCCTTTCTGCTGGTAATTCCTCTTTGTATGCAACCCAACATCCTGCTGACTTTTGCCACTGCCTTGTCGCACTGTTTTTCCACCTTGAGATCCGCAGAAATAATCACACCAAGGTCCTTCTCCTGGTCCGTGCACACCAACCTCTCACCCTCTATCGCATACATTTCCCTTGGATTTCTGTTTCCCAAGTGCATGACACTGCACTTCTTCACATTAAATCTTAACTGCCAAGCATTAGACCATTCTTCCAGGTTTTGTAGATCTTTCCTCATGTTATCCACGCCCTCAGGGGAGTCCACTCTGTTGCAAATCTTTGTGTCATCTGCAAAAAGACAAACATTTCCATGCAGTCTCTCAGCAATATCACTCACAAATACATTGAACAGTGCCAGGCCCAGGACCGAACCCTGGGGCACCCTGCTAATCACCCTCCTTTCATCCGAGTGAGCTCCATTTACCATCACCTTCTGTCGTCTGTCAGTCAACCAATTTCTGATCCAGTTCACCACCTTGGGACCCATCCCTAAACTACTGAGTTTATTGATAAGCCTCCTTTGAGGAACAGTATCAAAGGCTTTGCTGAAATCCAGGTAGATGACATCCATCGCATGCCCCTGATCTAGTTCTCTGGTCACCCAGTCAAAGAACTCAATCAGATTTGTTTGGCAAGATCGTCCTTCGGTAAAACCATGTTGCCTCGGATCATGCAACCCATTGGTTTTGAGAAAGTCCACTATTCGCTCTTTCAGAAGTACCTCCATTACTTTTCCCGCCACCAAGGTAAGCCTCACGGGCCTGTAGTTTGTCACTTCTTCCCTGTCGCCATGTTTATGAAGAGGTACCACATCCGCCCTTCTCCAGTCCTGAGGAACTACTCCTGTTTCCAAGGATCTGTTGAAAACATCCTTTAACGGCCCTGCAAGAACCTCTCTGAGCTCTTTCAGTATCCTGGGATGTATCCCATCCGGTCCCAAGGCCTTGTCTACTTTCAGTTTTGCAAGTTGTTCTAACACATCATCTTCTGTGAATGGTGTGGTATCTACTTCATTCCCATTTTTATATTTGGGAATCCCAGATGGTCCTTTTCCAGGATTTTCTTTAGGAAAAACAGAGCAGAAGTATTTGTTTAGCAATTTTGCTTTTTCAATGTCACTTTCCATGAATCCGTTCCCAGCACTTGAATCCTGCAATTCCATCTCTGATTTTCCTCCTCTCCCAAATATGCTGAAGAAAGTTTTGCCGTCACACTTCACATCTTTAGCCATCTTTTCCTCTGCCTTTGATTTTGTTTTTCTTATTTCTCTTTTTGTCTCTTTTAGTTTGATCCTGTATTCCTTTCTGTGTTCCTCAGTTTGCAAGTTTTTGAATTTTGTGAAAACCCTGTTTTTGCCTTTATTTGAGCAGCCACTTCTTTGGAGAACCAAATAGGTTTCCTTCTCCTCTTGTTTTTATTTACTTTCCTTACATATTTATTGTTTGTGTACTCTGCACCTCCCCTCACCGGTAACTCACCAGGGCTCTTGGGTAACGGATATCCACACACAAAGCAATGAGAAGGAAAACAAGCACGGTAAATCGGTAAATAATACACAACACACTCGGATTATTAAAAAAAATAAACAACCAAAGCTTTGGGAGAGCAAACCAAGTTAGCACCTTGTTTACTCTGCCATCACAGCTTTCAGCCATTTTATTTATAGGTAAATATTCCATTACACAGCATAATTTCCACCTTATTGTTCTATGTCAAGCATCACATATATTCATAACATGCATTTCTATATCTCTACGTCATAGGTCAGTTCTTATTAGCATAGGTCATCATGAGGAGACATACATGTATTCCCAGACATAACTTTTTAGACAATAATTCTAATACTTGCAGTTTGATATCTCTGAATCGAGGCTGAGAGACTGAGAAACAACGTCTCCCTGCACTATCTTTTTTCATAACAAACCTAGTGCCTTTGTTTTAGGAAAGCCTAGTTATTTCGGTAGAGTCTTTCAAGGTTGTTGCTGAGTAATAAGCTCTGGAATGTCTCTGGTGTTAACTCTTTCTTAGGGCTTTTAGTAATATGATGTTATTAAGTACCCTGACTGTGTACACAGCCCTGTACAGACAAGCTTCCTTTCATTTATATGTTGCCCCTTTTATTGCCAACTTTAGTTTAGCCCATTGCAATTCCACTTCCCTTATCCCCTCCCACCCTGCCAACTCCTCCTTCAGGTACTTGGCCATTTTACTGAAGTCAGTGTTTTTGAAGTTTAGGACTTTGAGCTTGCTATGATGAGACTGCACCTTGGCTTTTATCTCAAACCACACCGTGTGATGTTTGCTGCTGCTCACAGGGGCACCCACCCAGACATTCGACATGCTATCACCGTTGGTGAGCACTAAATCCAGCGTTGAGCTTTCCCTGGTTTGTTCCATCACCATCACTTCTGAGAATGCTATGGTGTTAACAATGGGCTTCAGTTTCTCTCCCAGAGTTTGGAAGTCCCTTTGAACTGCAGAGGCACTGTTCCTAGCCAGGTCATTTGTACCCGGTGGATGACAACATCAATTTTGGAGTGCTCACTTTCTGCGCTAAGTACATCAACAATTTGGTTTGTATTCCTGCTGGCTGAAGAGCCTGGGAGGCATTTGACTATCTTCTCTCCTTTGAACTGTGTTCCCAAGTTGGTGCCTCTGATGATGGAATCTCCAAGTAGTAGTAGTTTTCTGTTTGGTGAGTTTGTCTTCATATTTGGTGCTTTAGCAGGAGATTGGGCATTGACTGACTCATTTAAGGGCCATTCAGTTTCCATGGATTGGGCATCCTCATTAACCAAAGCAGAGAAGGCATTATGCAGGGATATCTCTTGATGTATAGGATGTCTTTGTGTTACAGGTCACTGTGATCCATTTGTTCCTGGGTTGTTTGATTCTTTGTGGGAGCGATGGTGGACTTTGTTTGGTTTGTATCCTTGAAGAGGTGCTTTTCATTGCAGCTAGTTCTTCCCTTATAGGAACACCTGTGGGGCTAGAAACCCCAGTTGTTCCGGCCCAAGGTTGCTGTCCTCTAGTGGGATTCAAACCACTGTCCCTCTGGCCTGAGATGACTTGCCCCAACCACTAGGCCACTCCTCCCTCTCATTTGCAGTTAGTTCTTCCCTTCCTCCTCGGGCTGTAGTCCTATACGCTTTATAAGGTGTGATAAGGAAGCTTATCAGAGCCCTGAGAGTACTGCCAATAGAAAGGAATTTACATTAATCAAGGGACCTGTTCTGGCAGGTCAGAGAAATAGAGCAGCCTGTTTCCCTAAAAGACAGCTTATTCCCAGCTGCAGTAACTTGCAGAAAGCCCCTAGTGGAGCTAAGGAGGAGAAGCATAAGCATAGTCTGAAAAACCCTTACGTCATGCCTAATCAATCAGTGGCCAGAGGAGAGTTTAAGCACCAACACCTGAGCACTGCAAGGGAGGAGTTGGAAGCTAAGGACATTAAAGGCAGAACTGAATATTCAGAAGGCAGACCAGGGGAAGGACCGACTCGCAGACCAGGGGAAAGACCGGCTCGGAGACCAGGGGAAGGACCGGCTCAGAGACCAGGGGAAGGACTGGCTCAGAGACCAGGGGAAGGACCAGCTCAGAGACGACAACCACAGTGATGAGAGAGAAGAAGAAGGTCCAGGAGAGAGAACGCAAGAGGAACTTAGAGAGAGACGTGTTCCTATAGAGATTCCTGTGATTCCTGTAGGAACTCTAAAGCAGCACCCTGTAAGCAGACAGGAACAGCTAAGGAGAAAAGGAACACGAAGTCTTATGGGAAGAGGTATGGAGCCGATGCCCTGAGGTCCAGAGATACAGACTGGAGGACAGGCCATAGAAGCACCCATGCTTACTGGCCAGGATACCTAAGGAAACAGCTCAAGGACAGTTATGACTCAGGTATGAACTTTGATCCTTTAAGTAACCTGGAGCAATGCAAACTGTTGGGAAACAGTGTCTCTCCCACTAGAGGCCAGTTATTGAAGCCCTCTATGCCAGATATTGAGATTGAGCCTATGCAATTGGAGGAACAAGGTACAAGTCTTGAGGGAGATGATTTTTGCATGGACTGTTCTTTGTGTAAGATTGATAGCCTAAAGAAATCCTCAAAGTAGGATTAAAACCATCAAAAGGAAATGTTCTAATTACTGGCTCCCCAGAAAGTTTTATATGGAAAGAAAGAGGCTTTTGGGGAATGGAAATGAAAACATGTGTGCAGAGGAGGAAACCAGCTATTGATTAAAGCTTGTTATCCACCTGATGATAGAGTAGAGCATTGCTCAAGCCGTGCACATGTTGTATAAAGAACTGCTTTGAATGTGAAAGAAGAACGCTGTTTGTAAAGAAGTTTTTCCTTTTGAGTTTATTCTCCAGCACTGCTGAGCAGTTGTCAGCAGTGACTGAAGGGAAGTGTTTTTTTCTGTTGCTTGAAAAGACTCTGCAAGCTATTTGCTTGGAACTTGCAGTTGTGTTCTTTACTTTGATTACAAAACCTGGAAACGTTATCCTGAAGGTGTTACCAAGTATAATCTGTGTGTGGAATAATTTACCCCATAAATAAACTCTATTTTGCCTTATACTCGACTCAACTACTACATTCTTATTTACCTCAAAGGCAAACACTATACAACTGGACTACTATTACCACAATCCTTTGCGGCATAGATAGTCTGGATCTTTGCAAAAGGTGGTGTAGCTTTCATAACAAGCACCCCCTTTTACAAAGGACATCCACTCCCTTCTCCTTGGGCTATAGTCCCATAGCCTGTATAAAGGACACCCGCCTCCTTCTCCTTGGGCTGTAGTCCCATACCCTGTATAAAGGACACCCGCCTCCTTCTCCTTGGGCTGTAGTCCCATACCCTGTATAAAAGACACCCACTTCCTCTTCCTTGGGCTGTAGTCCCATACCCTGTATAAAGGACACCCGCTTCCTCCTCCTCAGGCTATAGTCCCATACACTGTATAAAGGACACCTACTTCACCCTCCTCGGGCTGTACTGCTATACCCTGTATAAAGGACACCTGCTTCCTCCTCCTCGGGCTGTAGCCCCATACCCTGTATAAAGAACACCTGCTTCCTCCTCCTCGGGCTGTAGCCCCATACCCTGTATAAAGGATACCCATTTCCTCTCCCTCAGGCTGTAGTCCCATACCCTGTATAAAAGACACCCACTTCCTCCTTTTTGGGCTGTAGTCTCATACCTTGTATAGACACCCGCTTTCCCCTCCTTGGGCTGTAGCCCCATACCCTGTATAAAGGATACCCACTCCCTCCTCCTTGGTATGTAGTCCCGAACCCTGTATAAAGGACAGCTGCCGTTCCAGGGTGTAATCCTGTATATCACTTACTGTATATGTGCATCTCCTGTTCATATGTAACTTAATATAATACAGATGTTTCCAGTGAATATCTCAGCATCTACACATCTTTGTCTTTTTAAGATACTATATAAAGGACACATGCTGTCTCCTACTCAGGTTTTAATCATATAAACCAGGTGATACAGATATAAATGATAACACAGGACTACAACCTGAGGGGTAGGTAGGCACCACCTAGGTACACATTGTACATATGTTTAGTGCCCTGCTGTAAAAGCAAAGAACTGCCTGCAATAATGTAAAGAGGGCTGTAGCCCACGTCAGCACCGGTGGTGCTAAGTCACTAATCATTCTCTATAGTCATGTATTTTACAATCAGAAAGGCTACAGTAAAGCAGTGGAAATCACCTACTACTAATAAGTTCAGCGATGTCTCTATAGGAAAGCAAAAAGCAAATTCAACACAAGGCAAGAAAACAATAGTTGAAATTTGTGTTTCAAAGGTCAGTTCCCAGTCAACATGGCAATCTAAAATCTGCAGTGACAAATGAAGAAAAACCAAATAGCCACATAGCATAAGAACTAAGGCTGAGCATGACAGTCTGCTAGTTATCCATATGGCTCTAGTTGTTAAGGTCTGAGTTTATTACCCTGGAATAGGAGCAAGACGGATGTTCAGTGAAGATAAAGCCAAATCAATAGGATCTATTTTTGCTGCAAGCTGTATGTCGTTGGCATTGTAGGACAGACTGTGTCAGAATACAAAGAGGAGCGAGGAATATATTAAAACAAAGTGGTGCGAGAACTGAACCCTGGGGTACTGCACAGTCCGACATATAGGACAAGGAGGAGAATGCATTGACAAAACCTGGCTGGTTTTTATTTTATTTTATTTACATTTCTTATATACCGCGCTATTAAAATCAGTGCGGTTCACAATGAACAGAAACATACTACAATGCGTAAGTCACATTGAGTTTACCAGGGCCGGATTTAGCTAGAGTGAGGCCCTACGCCAAGAAAAATTGTGGGCCCCCCCCCGTGCAGTCCTGGGCCCCCCCCCCCGTGTCCCCGTGCAGTCCTGGGCCCCCCCGTGCCGCCTTGCAGTCCTGGGCCCCCCCCCCCCCGTGCAGTCCTGGGCCCCCCCGTGCCCCCGTGCAGTCCTGGCCCCCCCCGTGCCCCCGTGCAGTCCTGGGCCCCCCGGACAGCATCGCGGCTGTCTGAGGGGCTTCAGAGGGAGCCGGGGAAGCCCGCGCGAGGCCCCAGCTCCCTCTGTACAGCCGCCAGCGTGAGGAGCCTTTTCCTTCATGCTGGCAGCTGTTTCTGTGAAGCCGCGAATGCTGGGAAAGGTTAAAGGTTGCCCTTTAACCTTTCCCAGCATTCGCGGCTTCACAGAAACAGCCGCCAGCGTGAAGGAAAAGGCTCTTCACGCTGGCGACTGTACAGAGGGAGCCGGGGCCTCGCGCGGGCTTCCCCGGCTCCCTCTAAAGCCCTCCGGTGGGCCCTTGCCAGCTGTGGGCCCTACACCACGGCGTACGTGGCGTATAGGCAAATCCGGCCCTGGAGTTTACAGAGAACAGGGTTTGAACTTGGGAGAACCGGGGAAAACAATTACAGGTCATATTGAAATAACAACAGTGCATTTACAGTTGGATACAACAGAGTATTTACAGTTGGGCAGAGGTTGGTGGTACAGGAGAGGAGTACCAGAAGGTGTAAGCTGACTATCCGTTCTCTTTTTGAGTCAGGGTGATGGAGCTACTAGGGAGGGGAGACAGGGGGGTCCATCGTGAGTTTTCCTGTTTTAGTTTCTGGATAGTATTTTAAAAACAGGTAGTGTTTGAGCGCTTTTCTGAATGGGGTAAGGCTTGTGAGGGCTCTAATTTCAGATGGGAGGGCATTCCAGGCTATGGGTGCATAAATCGAAAAGCTCTATTGGCTGTTGCCTTCGTGCATTTTGTCAATATCTTAGGGCTCTCTACTGCGTTCAACATTGCAGATCTGCGGTTTTTGTTGTCAGGTAATTTGTGTATCAACTTACTAATGGGTGTGGAGGGCTGGTTCTTCAGAGCCTTGAATGTAAGGACTAGGGCCTTGTAGTGGATTCGGACCGGTAATGGTAGCCAGTGGAGTTTCATCATCACTGGCGTTATGTGGTCTGACCTTGATATACCTACCAGTACTCTAGCCGCTGAGTTCATGGCAAGCCGGAGCGGACTTAGGGTGGACTGTGGTAGGCTATGTTAGCAAAGTCCAGGTGCGGTATCACTAAGGCTTGGAAAATTGTCCGGAAGTCAGAGAAGTCCAGCAATGGTCGAAGATAGCGTACAGTGCGTATTTTGTGGTAAACTGCTTTTGTGACATTTTTCACATGAGTTATCATATCGAGCTGCTGGTCCAGTGTGATGCCAAGGTAGCGGATTGTGGCTTTGCTTTTGAGCTCGGCATTTTTGACTTGTAGGGAGGGAGGCAGAGTAAACTTCTGGTTCCTCATGATGAAGAGGACATCCGTTTTGCTATGGTTAATTCGCAGGTTTTGTGTGAGGAGCCAGTCTGCCACTGCATCGAAGCATCTAATAATAGGGGAGAAATCAGACTGGTCAATCGTAAACGGAATGTATAGCAGGATGTCATCTGCATAGGCGAGGCATTGAACGTTTAGAGAACGGATCAAGGTGCAGATGGGCTGCATATAGATGTTGAACATCAATGCAGACAAGGAGGATCCTTGAGGTACTCCCTGCTTCTGTAGGAATGGCTCAGAAGTCGCAGTACCTGTCCTTACTTGTTGTCATCTGTTGAGCAAGTATGATTTGCACCATTGTAGAGCAGTGCCTTGTATACCTTTTTCTTGGAGGTGCTGTAGCAGTATCTCATGGTTCACTGAGTCAAAAGCGGCTGCAATGTCCATAAAGATGAGAACGAATCCTTGGTGTATGTTATCGAGGCCTGTGACTAACTCATTGAATAAAGTCGTTAGGATGGTATTGACACCATGTGCTTCCCTGAAACCATGTTGAGACGGGTCCAGAGGTGCCTCGGCGTCCACGTGTTGTTGGATCTGACACTGGACTACTTTCTCGATGATTTTAGCCATCAAGGGGATGCTCGAAATTGGTCTGTATGATTCGACTTTGGACGGGTCGAGTCTACTATTTTTTAGTAATGGCCTGATTGCGGTGTGTTTAAGGCTCTGTGGGAAGTAACCAGTTGATAAGGATTGGTTCAGTATCTTGCTAAGAGTGTGACTCAAGTTGCTGTGTAGCTCTTTTATCCAACTGGAGGGACAGGGATCATTAGGTGCTGTGGTGAGGTTGATAGAGGCGATGGTGTCTTCGATTTCTTTGCTGGATGTTTCACAGAATTTGAGCAGTAGTGTTGGCTGTGGCTCAGTGTGGATGGTGGTGTAGGTTAGGTTGGTCAAGAACATCCCGGTCTGGATCATCTTCGATTGAAGGTAGTCTGAGTAGTCCTGGGGTTGGGGCATGGGTGGTTGTGCTAGTGCTGGATCACCTGTTAAGGATTTTACAATATTGAATAAGTCGTGTGGTTTATTTAATGAGCGCTTTAGTATGTCCGTGTGATGCTGCTTCCTTTTCGCTGTTATTTTTTCCCTGTGTATTACCAGGTATGAATTGAATGCGCAATGTGTCTCAATGGATTGGTTTCTTCGCCACTGCCTCTCGAGCGTGCGTAAGTGGTCTTTTATGTAAGACCAATCTAGAACTTGTCCACAATCCCAAAGGCTGCTAGCCAATCAACCAGCAGCTGATGGTCAATTAGATCATCCCCTCTCTACCTCCAGCTTTTTTCTTATGTCTTACCCTCCTTATCCAGGCCCCAATCCCCTTCTACACCTCCATCTCCACACTCTTTTAGAGCTTCCAAAGACCTGTGCCCTTCCTTTTCATTACTCCTTCCCCTGCCATTTCCTTCATATCTCCTCCCGTTACCTTTTTTCCAATATTTACCATCTTTTCTCCTCATTACCACCAGCATCCATACTCTGCCCCTCCATCTCCACCACCTTCAGCATATGGAAATTCAGTGTCAATTCTCTTTATTCTCACTCCCACAATTCCAGTTACCTCTTCCCACTACCAACCCCACCTTCTCCCAATGCAACCCCTATCTCTAGCACCAACTCTCTTCTTTCATCCCCAGTATTAACCCTTATCCCACTCTAGTATCTACCAGCTTCAGTCTCCATTTTCCTCTCTCCCCCACCCCATCCAACATCTCGTTTCTCTCCCCCTACCCTCTGCACATGATCCAGCATTTTCCCCCTCTCTTCCCTCACCCAGTGGGTTCCCATTACATGCCGCTCTATCTCATGGGTTGTGTGATGACGAAGGCTGTTCAGGGGAGATGGAGTGGCAAGAAAGTGAATCCTGTCCCTTTAAAAATAGTAGCAAACAGGGTTTCCCTAGCAACCACAAACATCTGAGTCAGAGTGCAGCCAGTACCAAGCCCCGCCCACTTCAGCACGTCAGAGCTAGGTTGAGTCCTAACAGCTCCCACGTGGGCTGGGAGAAGGGTGTGGTCCCTAAGAAGGATCAGTTTAAAACTGCAGTGTTTGAGCAGTCAGATAGAACGGGAACAGGAACAAGAACCGGAACAGCAGGAACAGGAACAAGAGCAGCTGGAACAAGGAGCAGAGACGAGCAGTTGGATCTGAGAGGAACAGATCAGAGGCAGACAGAGCTAAATGGGAAACTGCCAGGAGAGACACAGTTGAATGAAAGGAGAAAGCAGCATGGCACAGAGCAGGAAGGATTGGAACAGCTGAGAAGCCCAGAGTCAAGGCAAGTGCGTGTTTCAAAGTCCCTGCGTGAAAGAAAGCTGGAAGAGTCAGTTCCCAGTGGGGGAAGCAACTCAGCTAGCCAGCTAAGCTACAAAGGTAGAGAAAATAGCTTTTCTGTGTTCCCTAGCCAAAGTCCCTCTGAAGAGATAGAGAACTAAAGAAAAGTGCTAGAAGCTGTCGTAGTCAAAATGCCTCAAAGCAAGCTTTTGTGAGAGATAGGAAGTTTGCTAACAGCTGCTGTGACTCAGAAGTGGAGAAGTTTATTAGAGAGAAAGAAACTTCATGTTTAAACTCTGCTGAGATAGATCAAAAGAAACTCTTGTTATCAAAGCTGAATGAGTTGTTACAGAAGCAGAATAATAAGCTCTATGACCCTGTTCCACCTGAAAACAGTTGCAATGAATCCATTGAAGAAATGGAGATAGAAAGCTGCAATGAACCGTATGAAAGTGAGTCTGAGGAGATGCAGTGTTCATATTGCAGGGCTAATGAGTTTGAGATGTGCTGAGCCTAAGCACCTGTAAAAGAATGAGTGTTTAAAGTAGTGCCAAGCTTATTTGTACAAAGCTGAAAGACACAGCAAGGATGCAGACCTTCCTGATATTGCAAGGTTGTAAAAGTACACAGGAAGCTATTGTGCTCTCTGAGCGGTTTCTTGAGGCAGAGGCCGTAGCTCAAGATAAAAGTGTTGCTTTTGCTAAACTTTCAGGTGCTGTATCGGATAAGGAAGGAAAGCTGAAGAACGTTAAGGATGGATGTGTGCCTACAGATAGGAGAAAGTATGTAAAAAGAGCATGTTATAAGTGTGGAAGTGAATGCCATTTACAGAGAGACTGTAAGATGAGGACAGCATTAGTAATGAATGAACCAGGTAAGACTAGAGAGGGTTTCTTACTAGCGGTTACTGTGCAGGGTCTACCAGCGAAAGCGTTATTAGATTCAGGCTCTGATCAGTCGATGCTTTCTAAGAGCTTGTGGCGAAAGATAAGGGCCCAAGATAGAGAAACACCCAGTACACCCACGGGCACAGTAAAGATTAGGTTTGTGCACGGAACCGCGTCCACATATCCTGTTTACCAAGTCCGGGTAAAAGGGCTAGGGATTGAGAAAAGGGTCCCTGTAGCGATAGTCCCTCGCTTACCACAGGAGGTAGTATTTGGGAGGGATTGGCCCCAATTCCAAAAAGGTGTGCAACAAGGTCTTGATACGAAAGAGGGAATGGTTTCCACGCGAACCCAATCCAAGGCCCTGGAGGCAGAAGAAAAATTTACAGGGGGGGGAGACGGAGAATCTTCCCTCTCATAATGATTTAGTTACTATCCCAGTAGCTAAGGTAAGAAAGGCTAAAAGTGAGAAGCGTCAGAAACGACGGACTCATTCCCAGGGTAGAGCTGGGGTCAGGGCTGGGATGGAGTTGCCCTGGGTTCCAGAGGAATTAATGGTTAAATTTCCTTCCTTCGCGAAAGAGCAACAGGCTGACCCTGCTCTTTGCCAAGCTTTTAAACATGCTAAGGAGGGGAAGGATACTTTGCCCAAGTTTCTGATGGATCAAGGAGTTCTGTATCGAGAAAGCCTGGACCCAGTTACAGGAGACACACGTAGGCAGTTGGTAGTCCCTAATACATTTAGAACCTTAATGCTTAGACTGGCCCATGACCATCCTGTAGGGGCGCACAAGGGTATACAAGGTACCTTGGACCAGATATTGGCCCGGTTCTACTGGCCGGGAATTTACAAGGAAACAACTAGGTTTTGCGAGGCCTGCCCTGCCTGCCAGAGAGTCACATCAGTTAGGCCAGTGGATGTGCCTATGATCCCAGTTCCGGTCATCTCGGTACCTATACATAGGATAGCGGTAGATATTGTGGGTCCCATGATTAAGACACCGCGGGGATTCCAATATATTTTAGTGATGGTCGATCATGCGACAAGATTCCCCTGGGCGGTGCCCCTGCGTAGTATTTCTGCCCGCACAGTGGCAGCAGAATTAATAAAATTGTTTTGCGAAGTCAGATTCCCAAGGAAAGTCCTGACGGACCGCGGCAGCAATTTTATGTCGCGTTATTTAGCCCAAGTCTGGGATGCCTTTGGCATCAAGCATGTTAAGACTGCAGCGTATCACCTACAAACGAATGGATTAGTAGAGAGAACTAATCAGACTCTGAAGAATTTGTTAAGACAGGGATTGGAAGGGAAGATGGCCGAATGGGACACGATGCTTCCCTTCGCCTTGTACGCGTGTCAAAGGAAGCAGGCATCCCTAGGCACTTCCCCGTACGAGCTGATGTACGGTCGAAGCCCCAGAGGTATTCTAGATATTCTTAGAGAGCAATGGGTGTAACCAGGGATAGAGGAAATAGAGGTTCCCCAATTTCTTAAGGATTTGAGAGGTCGTTTGACACGTACCTCCCAAATGGCGGAAGCCAATCTGAAAGCGAGCCAACAGCGACAAAAGACGTATTATGATCGCAATACCAAGTCGCGCCAGCTTGCTATTGGCGAGAAAGTAATCGTCATGGTAGCGGGAGCAGTCCCAAAATTTGAGAGTCAGTGGAGAGGCCCATTTCGGGTAATTGAACAGGTAGGCCCGGTATCCTATTTATTGCAGAATAGGAAAGGCCGCAAACAGGTGTATCATGTCAATCTGCTAAGACCCTGGCATGAAAGGGTAGCACTAGCCCAGCTAGCTATTAGTACCCAGGGTAAGCATAAAGGACAGGATAGGACTGGTTCTTTAGCGAGAATTACGTGCTGTGATGAGAGAATCACCCCATCCCGTAATATCTTAAGGGGGGGAATGTGTGATGACGAAGGCTGTTCAGGGGAGATGGAGTGGCAAGAAAGTGAATCCTGTCCCTTTAAAAATAGTAGCAAACAGGGTTTCCCTAGTAACCACAAACATCTGAGTCAGAGTGCAGCCAGTACCAAGCCCCGCCCACTTCAGCACGTCAGAGCTAGGTTGAGTCCTAACAGCTCCCACGTGGGCTGGGAGAAGGGTGTGGTCTCTAAGAAGGATCAGTTTAAAACTGCAGTGTTTGAGCAGTCAGATAGAACGGGAACAGGAACAAGAACCAGAGCAGCAGGAACAGGAACAAGAGCAGCTGGAACAAGGAGCAGAGACGAGCAGTTGGATCTGAGAGGAGCAGATCAGAGGCAGACACAGCTAAATGGGAAACTGCCAGGAGAGACGCAGTTGAATGAAGAGAGAAAGAAGCATGGCACAGAGCAGGAAGGATTGGAACAGCTGAGAAGCCCAGAGTCAAGGCAAGTGCGTGTTTCAAATTCCCTGCGTGAAAGAAAGCTGGAAGAGTCAGTTCCCAGTGGGGGAAGCAACTCAGCTAGCCAGCTAAGCTACAAAGGTAGAGAAAATAGCTTTTCTGTGTTCCCTAGCCAAAGTCCCTCTCAAGAGATAGTCAGAGAACTAAAGAAAAGTGCTAGAAGCTGTCGTAGTCAAAATGCCTCAAAGCAAGCTTTTGTGAGAAATAGGAAGTTTGCTAACAGCTGCTGTGACTCAGAAGTGGAGAAGTTTATTAGAGAGAAAGAAACTTCATGTTTAAACTCTGCTGAGATAGAGCAAAATAAACTCTTGTTATCAAAGCTGAATGAGTTGTTACAGAAGCAGAATAATAAGCTCTATGACCCTGTTCCACCTGAAAACAGTTGCAATGAATCCATTGAAGAAATGGAGATAGAAAGCTGCAATGAACCGTATGAAAGTGAGTCTGAGGAGATGCAGTGTTCATATTGCAGGGCTAATGAGTTTGAGATGTGCTGAGCCTAAGCACCTGTAAAAGAATGAGTGTTTAAAGTAGTGCCAAGCTTATTTGTACGAAGCTGAAAGACACAGCAAGAAAAACTCACCAGAAGTTTTAAGCCAATGTGTTTGTTCCCACAATGCTCTGAAGAGAAGTAAAACTTGCTGGGTGTTTTAGAAGCTGTGAGCCTCCTTGTATGAGAAGATGTGAAAAAACAGTCTTCATAGGAAAGTTAAGTTACCTTGAAAAAGTTAACAGCCTGAGCTTTGTAAGCCAGTTCGTAGTACCAAAGTTAACTGCTGTTAAAAGTGCCCAACTCTGTGAATACAACCTGTTGGACTTTATTCTTTGTTTTGGAGATGTATCCAATTTATGTTCAGTGCTATTGAATTTGATGCGAGGGGGAAATCCCGGCAAAAGCTAGAAGGATGCTTGGGTGCATACGGAGAGGAATGGCTAGCAGAAAAAAGGAGGTGATAATGCCTCTGTATAAGTCTTTGGTGCGACCTCATTTGGAGTATGGTGTGCAATTCTGGAGACCGCACCTTCAAAAGGATGTGAACAGGATGGAGTCGGTGCAGAGGGTTGCTACTAAAATGATTAATGGGCTTCATTATAAAGCATATGAGGACAGACTTAAGGATCTTAATATGTACACCTTAGAGGAAAGGCGGGATAGAGGTGATATGATTGAGATGTTTAAATACCTCCGTGGCATAATGTTCAGGGAGAGAGCCTCTTTCAATTGAAAGCAAGTTCTGCTACGAGGGGACATGGGATGAGGGTGAAGGGAGATAGATTTAGGAGTGATATGCGGAAATATTTCTTTACGGAAAGAGTGGTGGATCCGTGGAATAGTCTCCCAGTGGAGGTGGTGGAGATGAGGACAGTGACTTAGTTCAAAAAAGCATGGGACCAACACAGAGGATCTCTAAAGGTAAAAAGTGGACTGTTGTAGTTGTTGTTATGGAAGGACAGACTAGATGGGCCTTGCGGTCTTTATCTGTCATCATGTTTCTATGTTTCTATGTTTCTAAATAAAAATATTCTCTGTTTTTGCCTAATACCGTGTGGTCACACTATTTGCTCTGAGGAATAGCTGCACTACATTTCCCAGCAATCCTAGCTGGCGGCCATATTGTGGACACTATTCAAAGAGGGCAATAAGGCAACGCCCTCCTGCTTACCGGCTATCGACCCGGGCGGGAGGCGCGGCAACAGTTGTCATACAGACATCCCAAAAATCTAGGTGGCTGGGGGTCTCCCAGCACTGTTGTAGAAACCACTGGAGTAGACAAACCAAACTCTGAACCATAGAACTCTGAAGAAAGAGGAAGAGAATTGCATTTCCTCCAGCACAGAACAAAACACAAGAAATGCATATCTTCAAAGCTCTCGCTCTTTCTGCATATGGTTCAAACTTCTCCTACTGACGTACAAACACATTCGTTCTTTAGCTCCTCATTGCCTCTCCTCTCTTCTCCCTACATCCCTCCCCAGAAAAGCCACTCAAGAAAATTACTTTTCTCTCTGCCCTTCTCTTGGACTGACTACTCCAGAACATAGCATAAGATATACCATACTGGGTCAGACCAAGGTCCATCAAGACCAGTATCTTGTTTCCAACAGTGGCCAATCCAAATCATAAGTACCTGGCAGCTTCCCAAAAAGGCACACAGGTTCCACAATTCTTGTCCCAGGACAAGCAGTGGATTTCCCGGGTCCTCTTTAATAATGGTTTATGGACCTTTCCTCCAGGAACTTGTCCAAATCTTTTTTAAACCCAGCTACACTAACAGCCTTTACTACATCCTCCGGTAACAAATCTCAGAGTTTGATTTCGTGTTGAGTAATATTTTCTCTTATTAATCTTAAATGGATTACATTGTAGATGCATTGCATGTCCCCTAGTCTTTCTACTTTTCGATGCGTAAACAACTGACCTTGGTTTACCCGTTCCACTCCATTCATTCATTTATAGACCTCTATCATATCCTCCCTCAGTCGTCAATTTTCCATGTTGAAGAGCCCTAACCTTTAAAGCCTCTCCTCATAGGGGTACCCTTCCATCTCCTTTACCATTTCTGTGGCTCTTCTCTGTACCTTCTCTAATTCCGCTATGTCCTTTTTAAGATATGGCCAACAGAATTGCACACAATATTCAAGGTGTGCTTGCACCATGGAATGATACAGAGGCATTATAATATCCTTGGTTTTATTTTCCATTCCTTTCCTTTTAATTCCTAGCATTCTATTTGCTTTCTTGGCCACCACTGCACACTGGGCGGAGGATTTCAATGTATTAACCACAAAGACACCTAAATATTTTTTGTAGGTAGTCGTTTCTAAGGTGGTACCTTACATAACTTTGCACTTGTCCACATTAAATTTCATCTGCCAATTGGACAACCGGTCTTCCAATTTATCCAGTTCCTCTTGCAATTTTTCACAATTCTCTTGCATTTTAACAACTTTGAATAATTTTGCATCATCTGCAAATTTATTCACTTCAGTCATTATTCCCATTTCCAGGTCATTTATGAATATGTTAAAAAGCAACAGACCCAGCACAGATCCCTAGGGTACTCCACAATTCACCTTTTCTCCATTGAGAAAATTTACCATTTAGCCCTTCTCTCTGCTTTCTATATTTTAACCTGTTCCTGATCCACAATAGTACACTGCCTCCTATCCCATGACTTTTTAATTTTGCCAAGAATCTCTCATGAGGAACCT
Source organism: Ichthyophis bannanicus (assembly GCA_033557465.1). Lineage (NCBI taxonomy): Eukaryota > Metazoa > Chordata > Amphibia > Gymnophiona > Ichthyophiidae > Ichthyophis > Ichthyophis bannanicus. The sequence continues at coordinate 347,004,401 of CM066039.1, read as the reverse complement.
TGTCAAAGGTTTCTGAAAAGCCAGATGCATCATATCAACTGGCTCACCTTTGTCTACCTGTTTATTCACACCTTCAAAAAAACAAAACACATTACTAAGGCATGACTTTCCTTGACTAAATCCATGTTGGCATTCTCCCATCAAACCATACTATCTACATGTTCAGTAATTTTATTCTTTACAATGGTTTCTAACATTTTGCCCAGAACTGACGTCGGGCTCACCAGTCTGTAGTTTCCCGCATCACCCCTGGAACCCTTTTTAAGAATTGATGTTACATAGGCTATTCACCAATCTTCCAGTACTACAGATGATTTTAATGATAGTTCACAGATTGCTAATAGTAGGTGTGCAATTTTATATTTCAGTTCTTTCAACAACTTTGGATGTATTCCAACTGGTCCAGGTGATTTGCTACTCTTCGCTTTATCAAATAGTTTTAAAACATCTTCTGGCTTATTGATATTTCTTTCAATTCTTCCAATACATCACCTTTATTTTTTATGTAACATTCTTTATTTATGAAAATTGAGGGTTACAATAAGATCTAAATGTAACTCAATAACAACAACAATCACTCCCCCCCCCCCCCCTCATGTACCAGGTTCAGTCTAATAACTGGTATCTATACATATTAGTCCCCACTTCTTATCCCTCCTCCCTTCCCTTCCTTTCCTTCCCCCCCCCCCCCCCCCCAGGCAGGCAGTTTTCATACACATCATATACAGGCTATACATATACAAAGAGGTAATGCATGGAAAATAAAATGTTAGACAGGTCAGCATTAGGCAATCTACTTTCTTTTGGTGGATTGGACTTTACACATTAGGGTGAGAAACCCTGTTGGTGACCAAGCTCTGTAACGAGCCCAAAAAGCAAGATGTTCCTCATCTCTGCCCTTGAGCGCATAGGCTAGTTGGTCCATCAGCATCAGATCATTGGTCCGCACTCTCCAAAGGTAGACTGTGGGCCCATCAATTGACTTCCAACAGCACGCTATCACCATGCAGGCACTTAACAGTAGTAGTTCAATTAATCATCTATGGATGGCAATGATTCCCATCTCAGCTTCAAAAAAGCCCAACAAACAGCTAGTGGGGGAGGCCTCTAGGGGGATAGCAATGATTTGGCTAATCCCCAATAGCACCGTGTCCCAGAACCTCTGAATCTTGGGACACTCCCACCACATATGATAGAAGGTGCCCACTTGCCCACATCCCCTCCAACAGGTGTTCCACATTTCAGAGACAAGATGCTGCAGTCATACCAGTGTGAAATAGGCCTGCATAAGAAGCTGATATTGGGTTTGTCTACAATGAATGTTGTGTACACATCGATAACCTCTCCAGTGTATGATAATCCATTCTTCCGGAGAAAATTTTCTACCCAGGTATTGGTGCCAGGCCCAATAGTGCCTGTCCTCTACCGTTCCATAGAGATCAAGCAGTGCCCTATGTTACTGGGAGGTCAGGCCCTTCTAGCTTCCCACTTTGTAATACAATATCCTTTCCACTGCTTGGGTAGTCAGGTCAGTAGGCCCCAGTTCCCCAGATACATGATAAAAAAAACACAATTGAGGACTGGCACTCCCTCTTTATCCTGGAGTTGAGCCAGGCTCATACAAGTACCCTGTGTTACCAAGTCTGTGAAATACCAGAGTACCCATGTCTGCCAAATTACCTGCAGTCAGGCAAAAGAGGGACCACTGTATATCACATCAGCAATTTGTGTTTTCAGACCAAGCGCAGAATGATGATCTGCTTTCAACTGGACCTGTCTCTGAATTTGGAATAGCAGGGCCAGCAACCCATGATGCACCTCTTGTCCCTCCCCAGCAGATACAGCTTCAAACACAGAAAGGGGGGCAAGCCATTTACGCTCCATATCAACACAATGGGCATCTGGAGGCTGTACATAATGATATCTAAAGCCCCATATATGTTGGAAAAGAGAACTCAGATTAACATTATAAAATGGTGGGGGTAAATTGAAGTGTGAAATGATGTATCCGATGTATCCACCTAGAAAGAAAACTGACAATGAATACTCTACAATATTTGATTATGCCATCCCCATTAACTCCAAATTTGAAAGTCATCTAGCCCAGAGATATACCCAATAATTGGAAATAGATACTTGGAGATAGGCTGAGTGCACTTTTCATCCACCAAATGTAATGGGTCTGCTTATTGTTGGTCACTCCAGGCCCTGCACCATAATACCACAGCTTTATAGTATATAGCCAGATTGGGGTAGTTCAACCAGCCTTCATTAATGTGTGCCATCATACGCTTCCAACCGATATGTGCTTTGCAGCATATCTGTGAGCAGCAAGGTTTTCCAAATATGTTCTGCATGGTTCAGACCTCTGAGACAGCACATGTATATAAAGGAGCACACCACTGATGCTCAGACGTGTGAACAATGTCTTTGTTCACAGAGTCCCAGCCATTGGGGAGGTACACCATTTGTCTTTCAGCTGGTCATTTCTCAAAGGCTCATATATCTGCACACATCATACACCAACAAAGCCTTAAATACTGATATCTGACCTGTGGTTCACTGACATCCCTTGTAAAATGTAAATGTTGCCAGCTAAGTAACACAGAGTCTGAGGCATAGATGACATGTGCACGTTATGCTCATATTCAGCTGGGCCTCCTATTTCTTGCACATGATCACGTGGGATTGTCGGCATGACCACATATATTCATACATTAGCGTTACCCATACAATAGACTGTTGAGTAATATGCCAGATGTCATGGAGGGACAATGGAGGCATCATCTACACGTCTGCTTAACAACACCAATGCAGATTTGTTGTTCATGCTGCCCTCACATTATGTTTGAATTATAGATAGCAACTCGATGCATGCTACTCATCCAGACCCTGTGCAACTGCTCTTCATCAGAACATACTGCAAAAGATGCAATAGTGATACAACAGATGTACATTGTGTGCACATGTACAGAATGAGGCCTTACAGACTTAAAATGCATTCCATGGCACAATTTTCATGAGGTTCACAGCTGATGCAGTAGGGCCCCATAATGTCAAAGGATATTGCAGAGGGTTGTATCTCCATTATGGGGCTCAGATCCCAGCCCAGCAAACAACATTGATATTGGCATGCTGCCAGAGCCACATTATGGCAGCACATCCAAGGTTCAGCTCCATGTCAGCTCCTGCATCCCTTCCTGTCTTGTTTTCAAGTTGTCCACAAATAGTACGCCACAGCCAGATTGACTTGGGGCAACTTGTTCGTAGCATAATATCCCCATCTGAGAGGCCTATCAAGGACATATTCAGCACTGGACATCCAGGTTGATGAGTGACAGACAGCCTCCACTTGTGCCTCCTTATACAAATACCATCCCAATCGCATCTGAGGCTCTCCATACAGCTCCACTGTTGTTGCAGGGTATGCATGTGCTGGATTGTCAGGCTTACACTAACAGCAGGAATGTGACATAGGGCATGGCATAGGTGTTGATGGCTCATAATAAACCACATACTGTCTACACACACGCTCATGACAATCAGGTCTGCAGACCGTAGGACTGCAATGATGGGTGTACAGCACAATGCGCATAATCCAGCTCCTACACGAGATCTGTCCTGGGGATGAGCTGTGGACATAGCAATGAATGTACATGGGACCTGTTGGAAACATACCTTGTGTCCTTCCCATATCTTCACTACACACCAGCCCATCACCTGCTGACATGGGGAGGTGCCTACATGTTCACACATTGCAGGCAGGCATGTGCTGTTGTATTGTTTGCTGATTTTCCACAGTTAATCATTGCAGAGCCTTGCATCAGGGTTCCTGCGCTGTCCTTGTACACAACACCACCCAGTGGAAATTACAGTTGTTGATATGCAGCTGTATGTACCTGCCAACAAAGGTCATTTCCCATGATCTCTTTCATAACAGGCAGAGGGCAGAGACATGCATTTGAGGCCATTTCAGTTTTGGCTGAGGTTTGGGAGACTGCACAGGGTTGTTGGTATGAGGGCAGAAGATATCTGACACATGCATTTTACATGAGTCATGTCTCATACCCAAACCATGTCCTCAGATACTTTAAACCATGACAGATATGTGCACAACACACAGTCAATAACGGTCTGGTGAGATTGAACTGAGAACCTGCTGATACATTGCAGGCAGATACATACTATACATTCCCTTTGCTGGTAAGTATTTCAATTGCAGTCGCTGTGCGAGGTTGATATTGTGGTTAGAGCACTGTGTATAAACACACTAGAGGGCCGGTTTAATTCCCATTGGTTGCTTTCTGTTCATTTTGTTCTGGGCTGGTGCAAATATCATCCATATGGGGTGCAGGTTCAGCACAGTCCCAGACACCCTTGTATCTATTCAGTGTGTGTTATATTATGCATGCTCTACTCAATCCAGGCTATCCAACAGGCAGAGTGTGCGGCCTCATCTGTGGCCCATTGGAGAGTGTTGGTAATGGGATTGCAGCAGATGCATAACCCCCACAGTGGGCAGGCTTGGGAGACTGCACCCTGACTGTTGGTGTCGATCTGGACCTCCATCACATATATACTGAACGTGCAGCCACATCCTACAGGGGTGATGTGAATCTATCAACCTGCTTCTACATTGCAGGCAGATTCATACGATCCCTTTCTTAGTAATTCCTGCCATGGAAGATGCCTTGCAGGTTTAGTATAGTTGTTCATGCACTGTGTTTGGACACCCCAGAGGGCTGGTTTGATGCCCATGGGTTCTTTTCTATTCATTTTGTTCTGGGCTGGTGCAAATACCATCCAAAAGGGTGCAGGTTCAGCCCAGCACCAGGCACCCTTGCATATATTCAGTGTGAGCTATTTTATGCATGCTCTTCTCAATCCAGGCTATCAGACGGGCAGAGTGCGTGGCCTCAGCTGTGGCCCACATCCCACTTACTGACTACAATATCCGAGGGCAAAGGTCTATCAACCACCACCTGTCCGTCCATCCATCACGTTCAGATTGTCTTTCATTCATGCTCCTTTATCCAGCGTTAGGGTTACTTCCATTTTCATTTTTATTTATTTATTTTATTTTATTTATTTGCTTTTATATACCGCACTCTTTGGAATCAGTGCAGTTTACATATAACAAAAACAGTATAACGGTTTACATAGAACAGTTTGCATAGAACAGTTTACATTGAACTAGAAACAAGTAAAACAGTTTACATTAAACCAGAACAAGTATAGAACAAAGTATAGAAAGTATAGACCATTTCCTGTCTTTAGATGCAGGCTTGTCAACTCGAGGCACCTTACAACCCTTGGCCATCTTATGTTCATGCGCCTAAACCCCTTAGGGCACCTTAACTTCATAAGCCTTAGAACCCTCAGGGCGCCTTGACCTCTCAGGGCACCTTAGACTCAGGCGTCTTAGGTTGAAGCGCCTTAACCCCCTTGGGCACCTTGATGCTTGTCACCTTAACATGAGATGTGCAGTTTCTGCATGTTAAATGGTCAGGGCGCCCTGTTCCTTGCGTTACACGGCCCATAGTTCCCTTTACGCCGGATCGCCCCCACCCACCCATAGCCTTATATGGTTTCGGGAACCTTAGCACTGCCCTTACCACCGGTGATTTTACCACGGTTTAGTAAACATACCCCTTAGTTTTTTTAATCATTTCAATATTGTGATTTTACTTATACAGCAGATTCAAATTATTTATTTATTTTCTTTATTTAACTGTGCTTATATACTGCTAAATCTATGAGTCAGAGCAGTTTACAGCAGAACAAAATAACCAACGTGGCTTTACATAGAACATTTATTTGTTTATTTGACTGTTTTTCCACACCGCTTTATCTGGGAATCAAGGCAGTTTAGGGCGAACATTTAGTTGAATTAGAGTAGAAACGTGTTAACAGTTGAACTTATGTACAGCAAACTATATACAGAAGAAGGGGTGGGGGCTGGGTGGGTGAGAGAATTGTGGGGGAAGACATGTGACAGTGTCCTATGGACTGTTGTACGGAGACTAATGATCAGAGGAGAACAGTGCTCAGGTATTAAAATGTTACTTAAGAAGAAGTGATTTGAGGTCTTTGTGAACGTCTTTTAGGTCCTGTGTTTCGCTGACGCTGTTGGGGAGTTCATTCCACAGGTCAGGTGCATAAGTGGAGAAGGTGCTATTGCGAGTGTTCTGGTTTATGTGAGTTATTTCTGCTGGTAGGTCGAGCAGGTTAGTGTTACATTTTTGCCATGTGCTGATGAGGGATTCTAGATATGTTGAGGATTGACTATGTAGAAGGTGATCATGGAGGACTTGTGTTTGATTCTGCCGTGTACGGGTAGCCAGTGCAGGTTTTTCAGAATTGGTGGGATGTGATCACTCTTTCTTGCAAGGTTGCGTGCTGCGGTGTTTAGGGCCAGTTGTAGCTTGTAGAGAGCGTGCTTGGGGAGTTCTTGATATATGCTATTGCAGAAGTCCAGTATTTATTTATTTTACTTTTATATACTGCGCTCTTTGAAATCAGTGTGGTTAACATATAACGAGAACAAAATAACAGTTTACATAGAACAGTTTACATTGAACTTAAAATAACTTGAACAATAAACAGTTTATATAGAACAGAACAGTTGACATTGAACTGAAACAAAGGAATGGTAAATGCTGGGGTAGTAATAGCATAGTATGGGGACTATGAGTGCTTGGAGTAGAGAGCGGAAGTCTGAGGTTGCTACAATGAGTTGTAGGTTGTGCAGTGTCTTTATTTTGTGGTATATTGATTGTGCTGTATTGTTGATGTGAGGGGTGAAGGTGAAGTGTTGGTCAATTGTCACGCCCAAGTATCTTACTTCATGTTTGGTTTATAATTCGATGTTATGTATTTTGATAGTTTTGGGTGGTGAGAGTGATCTGTTTCTGGAGATATGTAGGATGTCCATTTTCTTGTAGTTGATCTGTAGGCTGTATTCAAGCAGCCATTGTGATATTTCTTCGAAGCATGAAGAAATTCCATGTAATTTTGGGTTGCTGACTAAGTAGGGCGTGAACATCATAGTATCGCCTGTGTAAGAATAGAGCAGAGCCCTGTGGGGCTCCCTTGGTCAATTGTCACGCCCAAGTATCTTACTTCATGTTTGGTTTATAATTCGATATTATGTATTTTGATAGTTTTGGGTGGTGAGAGTGATCTGTTTCTGGAGATATGTAGGATGTCCATTTTCTTGTAGTTGATCTGTAGGCTGTATTCAAGCAGCCATTGTGATATTTCTTCGAAGCATGAAGAAATTCCATGTAATTTTGGGTTGCTGACTAAGTAGGGCGTGAACATCATAATATCGCCTGTGTAAGAATAGAGCAGAGCCCTGTGGGGCTCCCTTGTGGTGTTTGTATGGATTTGATGTGTTTGATCCAATGCATATGTGTTGTAGACTGTCTGTGAAGTATGACTGTATCTATTTGAGAGGGGTGCCTCCAACTCCTATGGACTCTAGTCTAGCGAATAGTAGGTTGTGAGGGATGGAGACTCAATGGTTATATCCAAGAAGATCAGGATAAATGTGTAGTTGATCTTGTCAATGCCTTTTGTTATTGTGTCAGTTAGGGATGTGATGAGAGTTTCAACTCCATAGTGCAGTCGGAATCCGTGTTGGTGTTGATCTAGTGGGGCATGTTTGTCTATATGGTCTTGGAGCTATAGGAGTACTATTTTTTCAATAATTTTGGAGAAGAAGGGTAGGCTGCTGATGGGTCTATATGAGGCAGGGTCTCTTTTGTTGGCTAAAGGGTTTTTTAGTAAAGGTCAGACTGATGCCATTTTAAGGTTATTTAGGAGGATACCTTGTTCCAGTCATACACTAACATTAAGGGGCTTGTTTACAAAGCCGCGGTAGCGGTTCGCGGTCGTTATCGGAGCCGCGGCCCCATTGAAATCAATGGGGTCGCGGCTCCGATAACGATCGCGAACCGCTACCGCAGCTTTGTAAACAAGCCCCTAAGTGTTAGTGAATAATTATAACGTTAGATATTGTGGATCAACTAAGGTACAGGATAATTGGTAGATTTAAGCACCTCAAGGAACAGTTTCTTTCCAGCTCAGGTACTTCTTCTGAAGTTATGGAAAGTGTTCCCTTGCCTGATATTACTAGTGCCTAATTTGTTGTACTTATTGCCCTTCCTAAACCCATGTTAATGTATAGACTCTAGATACACCTGGGGGATACTTCTTCCTATTGAGATTGTTGTAAAATGTTTTGAAATAATAATTTTCATGTTATAAGGACTTTAGTCATATTAAATGCTTAATGCTAATTAGGACATATGTAGAGAGTTATTTGGGATTTATTGATTTATTTGGTTTTATATACCGCGCCATTTATAATTCAGTGCGGTTTACAAGGAACAAGAACAGAAATTACATAGAACAAGTTTGTAGAACAACAAATACATAGTGCGGGTTTAGAGAATAACAACAAACTCAGGTTAATAATATAACAATTTATAGATTAGGTGGGGAGAAACCTTGGGTCGCAATAGGGAAACTATATACATTATTAGTTGGGTACTTTATATACCTTGAGCTTCATATGATGGCTTGAGGGTCTCGCTGTGGATTTGGTTAAGTGCAGTGTTCTATGTGACATGTTCATAATATAGTTAAAACGGATGTGTCTTCAGAAGTTTTCTGAAAGTAGCTAGGTCAGAGATGGCACGGATTGCGGGAGGGGGGGGGGAAGGAGGGAGAGAGTTCCAGAGAGGCAGTGCATATAATTTGAATGCTCGACTGTTACTTATTTATTTATTGGTCAGTTTTATATACCGCCTTTCATTAGAATCAAAGCGGTTTACATCAAACAAAAACTGGAACGTTACATTACAACTCATACAGGTAACTTATCACCATCCGTGGAAAGGTAGGATGTCTTCAACTATTTACATGGGTGAGGGAGGATTAAAAATTCAACATATTTACAGATATACAGAAATTATATTTACATATAAAATGTTCATTGTTTGCAAACTGGGAACTTTTTGTTATTAATGTAGGGACTGAGAGAGTGTTTGCCATGGTAGATCTTCTTACTCTGTTGTCAGGTGTCCATTGTAGAATATCATTAAGCGCAGTAGCAAGAGGTTATGTAATATTTTGAATGTTACACATTCAGTGTGGATGAGCACATATCTACCTGTTGCTAGACCAATTAAGTTTAGTGGGAAAGGGGCATTGTTCACTCATACTGTGTTTCACTTATTGTTGAGAAGATACATTTATTTTATTTTATTTAGCTGTATTTATATCCCGCTTTTCACCGGGTCAAAGCGGTCAATTGGGGGATACATTTAACACGAGGGGATATGAGACACATATGCTAATACTTACAGGGAACATGGGCAATGGAGGGTTAAGTGGCTTGCCCAAGACCACAAGGAGTGCCTATAGGACTAGAAATCCCAGTCCCTCCGGCCTGAGATTGCTGTCCCTAGGTGGGACTTGAACCCCAGGCCCTCCGGCCTGAAGTACCTTGTCCTAACCACTAGACCACTCCTCCCATTTATATTTTCTACCTACAGTTCACTTAGAAGCAGCACGAAGTTTTAATAGTTGTTTGTTTCCAGAAGCCTTAGTCTATAAAGATACTTTAGTATGGTATGAAGAAAGGTCTATGTATGTAGTTGGTGGTATGATGCAAGTGATGAGAAAGTGTTGTGAGAATGGATATTAATAGTGAAAAAGAACTTTGATGAAGGTAATCTAACGATGTGATGTCAATCTAATGAATATGTAGAGGGAAAGATGAAATTCTATGATTGATCTGCAGCTGTAATGTGCACTGCTATCTGTATGGGTTTGTACTATAGTATGAAATGGATTCTCTGATTCATTGGATTGGGAAGAGGGATATATAATGCTGTGGAACTTGATAAAAGTAGACAGCATAGATAACAGTTTGGAGGAACAAATAAAGCAGGACTGTGTGTTGAGTTGCTGTTAGCAAGTCGATGTTGTGCGTGTGTGACTGAGGTCAGGTGTTCTGTTAACATGCAGTTTGTGCATAAGGATCTATACTATACTGTAGTAATTTGACTTGTTCAGCTTTTCAAATAGGTGTATGGATGTTCCAGAGCCCACTGTAGTATTTACAGTGATGCTTTTTTTGGATGGGCTCCTTATGTGAGTTTTGGAAGTTTGTGCTGTTATGGTATGGTAGGTTTGCTTTTTGTTGTAGGGTTTTTTATTAGTTCACAATATGCCTGGTACTGGAGAATAGTGGTTGTTGTTGTTGTTAGTGAGATGATCAGAATCAGATTTGTTTTTTTGAAATATTGAATTCTGTGGGTGAATGTCCTGGTTCTGCTCTGCACCTACTGTGGATGCAAAATATATGTTGAAAAAGAAAAAGGGAGAACCATAACGCAGTTTATAACAAAATAAAAATGGGTTATAATTTAGTTTTATAAACTGTGCTATTGATTCTTGCTGTCTTTTAGTTCCTTGGTGTGCAAACTGGACCATACCTAGCCCTGTGCAAGCAGTGCAGCCGCACAGGGCGCAAAGGCTTGGGGGCGCATTTAGGCTCTCTGCTGTTGCCCTGCTGCCGCTGGCAGGACAATAGCAGGCAGTTAAAATGTGCCCAAAGCCTTTTCGTAGCACTTTAAGCAGGTCTGGTCCCTCCCTCCTCCGACAAGATGTCAGAGCAGGGAGGAACAGATCTGCTTAGAGTGCCAGCGCCTTTCAGATCGGGCGCATGCCCCCCCCCCTCCTCCCCATCTGCCTGCTCTTTCCCTGCTGCCGGCGCTGCCGTGAAAAAAACAGAGGGCGGCAGCAGCAGGGAAAGAGCAGGCAGCGCTGGACGGAGGTATAGGGGAGAGGGGGGCGTGCGCCCAAGCTGCAAGTCACACAGGGTGCGATTGCAGCTCGATACGGCCCTGTATGCAAACATCTTGCATTTCCTCCATATAATCTAATCGGCTTTTTGATTTGGTTCAGTCTCTGATTGGATTTCTGAAAAAGCCCTGCCCCCCTCTAAGGTGGTGGGGGGAGGGGCGCCATCTCATTCTTCGCCTCAGGCAGCAGATTGCCTTGAGCCGCCCCTGACAGTGTCACATCACTTTGGTTGATTTTCAGGATGATTGTAATTGTTTTTCTATATTTTAAAATAAAGTGTATGTATAAAGAAATCTGTTCGTTGACTTCTCCCAACCAGCAGGATGAAGTTCACCTACAGACCGGATGTGGTGCCTAGGACTCTGAAGGTGGTTCCCTGCATCTGCAAATTGAAATGGAAGGCATTTTCCACAGTGGCAGCAAACTTATTCAGGACTTGGACATGTCTGAACTACCTTTCTTTTGTAGTAATTCTTTACAGAACCATAAGGGGGGCTGGAGTCTCAGGGAAAAGTTCCAAGTGTGAGAATAGCTCTGAATAGGTTGATAGTTTCACAGGGGGCATTTATGAATAAGTGAGACACTCAAGGTTACATCTTGCAAGACAGGGAGCTTCTGTTTGCAGGAAGCTTGTCCTGATTAACAGTGAGAATATGTATGTGCATAGTATGACCAGTAACATGTACTGTAGATATAGATAAAAAGTAAAGCAAAAAGAATGATGCAGAGTGATAAGGCAAAAAAATGTATAATATGGCAGTTTTTTCCTAATAAAAGAATGCTGTGACCAAGCAAATTAAGGGAGTTACAGGAGTGTTGTGTTTTCATTTCTTCTCACTTGCTTCTGGGACCAGAGAGAGAGGATGCCAATGGTTGTTGCCCCTGGCCAGGCAGTCAGGAACAGAGGACAGAAATACCTTAGTCAGTTAAAGTTTCTATCTTTGTATGGCTTGCCTTGAAAGGATTCCTGGCTTCACGGGCCTCTCTCACTTCTGCAGCCTGCTGGATTTTTAATCTCTCCCTGTGAGTCATGCCCTTCCAACCTTGAACTCCGGGCTGCAGGTTCTCTTAAAGGGGCCTGTTGACTCTGGAGAGGAACGGACAACACTCTGTAAACCCCTTCATTATGAAGTTTACAAATAGAGGCCTCACAGTGAGTATGAGTCTTCTATAGAACCCGTAGAGTTTGTTGGAAATCACTGAGCATTTTTCTACTAAGGGAACATGCTAGAGGATCATTCATTTATTTTAATTATTTATGCAAATGCAAGCAATATGTGCCTGTAAGTCAATGCTGACTCCTGGTGACCCAGCAGTTCCTGGGTTTTCTTGGCAGTGGGGACTGGAAGTAGATTGCCAGGCTTTTCTCCAGAGTCAATGGAGGGTTAAGTGACTTGCCCAAGGCCACAAGGACTGCTAGTGGAAATCAAACCCTGATCTCTTGGCTACAAAGCCAGTGCTCTAACTATGAGACTACTCCTTAATTATTTATATCCCACACTATAAACATGAAATGGAGACTAGATGTAGATATGGTTTAGAAACAACCAACAAATGAATATCCCTGGTAGCTTGCCCTAATGACTAGACGCTGATCTGCTGTTGGATTGCTGTAGAGAAGATGTTAAATTACTCAGTTCTCTGAAAGTTTTCCTTTGCTACATATCATCTGTTGATTTGTGAGCTGAAAGTATTTTTGGAGAGCGCCTCATAAATAATGGATCGATGTTTCAGTGAAGCAGACATCAGACTGATGATATCAAGAATGTGGTCATGCAAACTGGGATCCTTACCATGCAATGGTTGGGCATTTAGCAATGTGTCTGTACATTTAGAGCTGTGACTGAAAGTACTCGGGGGGGGGGGGGGTTAATATCTCCAGATGGGTTATCTGGAGTATGATCTCAATCTGTCAAATGTATTGCTTATACTTACTGCTTAGTACATATATTTAATGAACTCCAGAAGGAATCTCTGTTTGTCTGTGCATGGAAATTGTTTTTAATCAAGCCTGCGGCACCCAGTACCATGGGAAATATTTCTGTGTCTTTCTGCCGCATCATCTTGGTCTTTGAAGAGATTCTGTCTCCACATGATGTGCAGAATGATCACCAGACACTGCTCTTTCCATTATCCTTGCCTTCTGGAGTTTTTCTCCTTTACCGGTACATCTCTAAAAGAATATCAATACACCCCCACAATCATTCAGTATCTCAAACTATCAACATTAATACTTCCACAGGACTAAAATTGCCCAAAAAGGGTCCCACTCTATAAATCCAGTCTTAAAAAGAAAGATCAACCAGTCATACAAATCTCAATATTTTACCAAACGGAGAGAAAAAGTCTCAAGATATTATCACGTCCCTCTAGGCGGCAAATCACAGCCGTAGGGGCAATAGAACAGTCAACACGTGACTGTGGGAGTGTATTAATATTCTTTTTGTGATATTCTGCTCCCAGTGCAGTTATTTGGTTTAATATCATTATTTTACTGGTACATCTGGATTTCTTGTGTCGAGGTGATCGCTTGGAATGGCAATGTCCCAGGTGAGCTCGTCACTCTCTCTCATTTTCTTAAGGTCATGATCCCAGCGCTTTGCTGGTACAGCGATGTCGTAGTGTTTGTGAAGTTTTCAGTGAATGAGACGCGCCATCTTATTGCGTCTTTCTATATAGAAATTTTCACCCAACAGAACTTTGCAGCCAACTACAAGATGAGTAAGCATTTCCACTCTCCTTCCTATTCTAGGCAACGTTAGGAAAGCTGTGTGTGTTTATGACCAATATCTGTTGATCTTTGTCTATAAGTGAGAGTGAAAAATAAAAATGTCAACTTGTGCTAAGAGACAACAGAGGAAACCGAGACGCTCAAGAGATTAAGGTGTGTGAAAGCTTAGAAATATAAAGAAACACAGGAGGAAATAGCTGAGGCTAAGTGATTCCCGCCCTTAATTTGTGAATTTCTGTGGAAAAAAATCCTTGTATGTGAGTGTTTACCTCGATGGGAGGGGTAGGCAGATAGGTGGATAAATATTGAGCCCTTGCAGCCTCTTCTCACAGATCTGCAGCTGCAGGTGTAGAATCCAGGTGAGTGGGAAAACAACAAGCCTTTCTTGAAATGACAAGGATATTGGACACCCTGGGGATGGGGGGGAGGGGAGGGGGGCGGGGAGCCAGCCACGATTTTAATTACCAGAGGTGAAAATGGAACATTTCCATCAGGTTTTCCCCAGATGGGCTGAGCAGGGCTGCCACAGCCTAAAATGAGAGGTGGGTCTCGAAGATTCTGCTTCTCTGGGCCTGTGAAGCATCTTTAGAGAACTGAGATGAGGTAGAGGAGGGGGAGAACAACACAGGAACATCTCATCTCTGTTAATTACCCAAGGCCGTCACAGTTATCTTAACGCTGGGCCTGGCTTGCACATCCTGAAGATGGAGGGAAGGGAGGGCGAGGAGATAACGTCACTCCATGTTTTCCTGCCAGATACTAAAATAAGGCCCTCGTATAGCTGGTTACGTATACTTAGGAACATTTTAAGCAGTGAAATGAATGTTCCTATCTTATCCTCCCCACAGCAAACACATTTAGAGGGTCTGAAGCCTCTTGGTGTGGGGCTTGTTTCTTTTCAATAGCCGCTCCTTTAACTGGTTAAAAGATAGAAAGCAGAGGGTAGGGCTAAATGGCCAATTTTTCCAATGGAGAAAGGTGAATAGTGGTGTACCCCAGGGATCTGTGCTGGGTCCGCTGCTTTCTGACATATTCATAAATGACCTGGAAAGTGGAATAACGAGTGAGGTTATCAAATTTGCAGATGACACAAAACTATTTAAAGTTGTTAAAACCCAAGAGGATTGTGAAAAATTGCAAGAGGATCTTGACAAATTGGAAGACTGGGCATCAAAATGGCAGATGAAATTTAATGTGGACAAGTGCAAGGTTATGCACCTAGGGAAGAACAACCCAAACTATGGTTACACGATGCAAGGTTCCACATTAGGAACCATCACCCAGGAAAAAGATTTAGGCGTCATTGTGGATACCATGTTAAAACCCTCGGCCCAGTGTGCAGCGGCGGCCAAGAGAGCAAATAGAATGCTAGGTATGATAAGGAAAGGAATGGAAAATAAAACAAAAGATATTATAATGCCTCTGTATCGTTCCATGGTGAGATCGCACCTTGAATATTGTGTGCAATTCTGGTCGCCGTATCTTAAAAAGGATATAGCGATTTTAGAAAGGGTACAGAGAAGAGCCACCAAAATGGTAAAGGGGATGGAAGGATACTCCTATGAAGAAAGGCTAAAAAGGTTAGGGCTCTTTAACCTGGAAAAGAGACGGCTGAGGGGAGATATGATAGAAGTCTATAAATTAATGAACGGAGTGGAACGGGTAAACGTAGATCGATTGTTTACCTTATCTGAATATAGAAAGACTAGGGGACATGCAATGAAGCTACAGGGTAAACTATTTAAGACTAATAAAAGAAAATATTTTTTCACTCAACGTGTAATCAAACTCTGGAATTTGTTACCGGAGGATGTAGTAAAGGCTGTTAGTGAAGCTGGGTTTAAAAAAGGTTTGGACAAGTTCCTGGAGGAAAGGTCCATAAACCATTATTAAGAAGTGACCGAAGATATCAATGCTTGACCCAGTACAAGCATTGTGGAACTTGTGTCTCTTGGGGAAACTGCTAGGTACATATGACCTAGATTGGCCACTGTTGGAAACAGAATACTGGGCTTGATGGACCTTGGTCTGGCCCAGTATGGCATATCTTATGATCTTATGAACCACTCCACCCTATCAATGTCCTTGTAAAGATGCAGCCCCCAGGATCGAATTCAGGTGGGCTCCTAGCATAACTTCCTTTTGAGGGCAGGATGCAGCAGCAGGGGTACCATAGGGCCGGAAGGCTCCTCACTGGTCTCGTTTTGATTTAAATTATTAGCGCTATTGCAGCCACGGCTCTGTAAGAAGCATGAGCCACAGCTGGAGCAGAGGAAAGGGAGAAGCTGTGCCAGGAAGAGGGGGGGGGGGGGAACAAGGACTTCAGGAGATGAAAAGCCGGTTTTCTGCTTTGGCCATTCCCGGTCCCACAGCCAGAGCAAAAAAACAGCTTTTCAAAGGCTGGTCTTAGATCTCTGCCGGCAGCTAATCTGCCCATGTAAAAACCGGCCTGGCCAGCTGAAAACCGGCCGGTTGGCAACCATACTCCAGGTCCCTCATAATGTGGAGAGGAAAAAGACATGCCCCTTAACAGGGCCAACCCATTCATTTTGCGGGAATGTTGTTTGCACAGAGCCTCTTGCCAACTTCATGCCACACATGCTGTTCAACTCCCGACCATTTGCAGGGTCAGCTTCAGAGGGAGTGGGGGAGACCCAAGGTCCCAGCTCACTTCTGCACAGCTGCCGGAGTGAAAAACGGCGTTTTTCTTCACTCTGATGGCTGTGTTCTTGTGCAGCCTGCTGGCGCGCCAGAGGTTAAAGGGCATTTCCTGTCTCCTAATACTCAGCGCACTAGCGTGCTGCACGAGAACACAGAACTGGAGTTAAGGAAAACGCCGCTCTACAGAGGTGAGCAAGGTATTTTGGCCTCCCCAGCTCCTTCTGAAGCCGGTCCTGCAAAAGGTCGGGAGCCGAATAGCAGGTGCTGCATGAAGAGGCGCGGGGCCCTGTGCGAACAACATTACCACACAATGGACAGGCCAGCTCTGTGAAGGGGCAAGTCTTTTTCCTTTTCCCGGGGCTCTTCAGGAGGGGGGCTAGGACTGGAAATAGGCTGATGGGGAGGCTAAGATTGGAAATGGGCTGATTGGAGAGGGACTAGGACTTGAAATGGGCTGATGGGGGGGCTAGGACTTGAAATGGGCTGATTGGGGGGCGTGGACTGGAAAGGGGCTGAGGGGGGGGGATAGGATAGGACTGTAAAGGGCTGATGGGGGGCTAGGACTGGAAATAGGCTGATTCAGGGGGCTTGGACTGGAAATGGGCTGATGGGGACTAGGATAGGACTGCAAATGGGCTTATGGAGGGGCTAGGATAGGACTGGAAAGGGTTGATGGGGTGGGTTAGGACTGGAAATGAGCTGATGGAGGAGTTAGGATAGGACTGTAAAGGGTTGATGGGGGGCTAGGACTGGAAATTAGCTGATGGAGGAGTTAGGGTAGGACTGGAAAGGGTTGATGGGGGGCTAGGACTGGAAATGAGCTGATGGAGGAGTTAGGGTAGGACTGGAAAGGGTTGATGGGGGGCTAGGACTGGAAATGAGCTGATGGAGGAGTTAGGGTAGGACTGGAAAGGGTTGATGGGGGGCTAGGACTGGAAATGAGCTGATGGAGGAGTTAGGATAGGACTGGAAAGGGTTGATGGGGGCTAGGACTGGAAATGAGCTGATGGAGGAGTTAGGGTAGGACTGGAAAGGGGTGATGGGGGGACTAGGACTGGAAATGAGAGGATGGAGGAGTTAGGGTAGGACTGGAAAGGGTTGATGGGGGCTAGGACTGGAAATGAGCTGATGGAGGAGTTAGGTTAGGACTGGAAAGGGTTGATGGGGGGATTAGGACGGGAACTGAGCTGGGAGGAGTTAGGGTAGGACTGGAAAGGGTTGATGGGGGGCTAGGACTGGAAATGAGCTGATGGAGGAGTTAGGGTAGGACTGGAAAGGGTTGATGGGGGGCTAGGACTGGAAATGAGCTGATGGAGGAGTTAGGGTAGGACTGGAAAGGGTTGATGGGGGCTAGGACTGGAAATGAGCTGATGGAGGAGTTAGGGTAGGACTGGAAAGGGTTGATGGGGGGATTAGGACTGGAAATGAGCTGATGGAGGAGTTAGGGTAGGACTGGAAAGGGTTGATGGGGGGATTAGGACTGGAAATGAGCTGATGGAGGAGTTAGGGTAGGACTGGAAAGGGTTGATGGGGGGCTAGGACTGGAAATGAGCTGATGGAGGAGTTAGGGTAGGACTGGAAAGGGTTGATGGGGGGCTAGGACTGGAAATGAGCTGATGGAGGAGTTAGGGTAGGACTGGAAAGGGTTGATGGGGGGATTAGGACTGGAAATGAGCTGATGGAGGAGTTAGGGTAGGACTGGAAAGGGTTGATGGGGGGATTAGGACTGGAAATGAGCTGATGGAGGAGTTAGGGTAGGACTGGAAAGGGTTGATGGGGGGCTAGGACTGGAAATGAGCTGATGGAGGAGTTAGGGTAGGACTGGAAAGGGTTGATGGGGGGCTAGGACTGGAAATGAGCTGATGGAGGAGTTAGGGTAGGACTGGAAAGGGTTGATGGGGGGATTAGGACTGGAAATGAGCTGATGGAGGAGTTAGGGTAGGACTGGAAAGGGTTGATGGGGGGATTAGGACTGGAAATGAGCTGATGGAGGAGTTAGGGTAGGACTACTCTTCCTATCTTCACTGTAGCAGGTGGGTTTAACACATCTGTGGGCCTTTTACTGTACTCCGGCAGCCGTGCTGAAGCCACTGGTACTGTAGCATTTTCAGACTCTACAAACAAGCACGTCCAGCTTCTTCCTGGTATTTTGGCTACATAGAATGATCATATCAGTCTATTTCAAATGGTACTTGCTATATATTATCCTGACTTTATAGGCCATGTTGAGAAGGGAGAGAGGGCAGACCACATATTATCCTGCTCATGGTTGTATTCATCATGCACCACACAGATAGTACTGATGTGTTGACGGTGGCACCTGTATATTCAGTGGCCACTAGCTATGGAGATAGTGGCACTGCACATAGATAACTTGTTTGACGTATCTGGCAGCTTTCAGTATAGCCAGACACCCGTATCTTCTCCTTTCCTGCCATCCTACTGGCCTTTTTCCCCATGCAGCCATGGTCTACTCATCCACCATTCGCCTCTCCCGGTGCGGCTGTCCTTGGTATCTGCCCCTTCTGTTGCTGCTCCGCATGATGCATGTGTACTTTTGGCTGTACAGTGCTACCTCGCATTCTTCTCCTCAGTCTCTCCATATGTGCTGCCACCTTCTAGCTGCATTTCTTCAGCATCCTCGCCACTGGACGCACGCCACTCCTCCTAGCTCTCCTGGGCATTCTCTTCTGTCTGCTAGATTTTTGAGTGCTGCCTGCTGCTGCCTCTTCCGATGTGTACATTGCTGTTCATGTACTCACTGTGCCAGGGTGCTGCGGTTCCGCACCCAGCCCCTTTCTGTGCTGGCTTTCTGTGCCCTTGGGCAAGATCAATCCTTCCTCTCAAGGAATAGCCTGCAGAAGAGCCATGTTTCCTCTTCAGTGACGTTGGACTGCCTGGTCGCCATTCTCTAACCAGTGCGATATGGTTACCACAGTGGTGGGAGTGGGGGTTACTCCCAGGGGCGGCCCAAGGGGGGTGCGGGGCCACGTGCGGAGAAACGGTGCGGGGCCTCTTTTGCATAAGGGGCCTCATTTGCATAAATATTTGCATAATGTTACCATACACTAACTTTTAGTAAACATGCCACTTAATGAGCATATGGATAAAGAAAGACTAAAAGATTTCTACATTACTATAATCCAGTGACAACCGCCAGGCACATTAGGAACTACTACAAACACTGCCCATTTATTTATTTATTTATTTATTTATTTATTTACAGTCTCTTTTATACCGCGCTATTCAACATCAGTGCGGTTTACATGACAACAAAAACTTATACGGTGCAGGAATGTGCTCCACATTACAATAAACAGGTGTTTAAACTTGGGTAAAACCAGGGTAACTATTTACATATAGGCATCACATCAAGTCGAGTCACAGAGTAATCGTAGTGTGTTAGTGTGGCGGTATTAGAAGGGGGGAGCAGTTAATGGTGCGCAGTCATCGGGTAGTGTTTGAGGAAGAGGTGGTGCTTCAGAGCCTTCCGAAATTGTGTTAGGTCAGGGATTGCCCGGATGCTAGGTGGTAGGGCGTTCCAGCACCTGGGCGCACAGAACCTGAATGCCCTGCTTGCTGTTGCCTGGGTGCATTGTGTTACTGCTTTCGGGATTACTAGTGTGTTAATTGCTGCAGATCTTCTAGCTCTGTTGGGGGGAGTAGTGACCCATAGCAAACCTGCCGTAACCTAACAGCACTACCAGGACTCATAAAGCACCAGACCCTACCTATCAAAAGGCAACACTGCAAATATTAAACCAATTCATCTCAGAGAATAACAATACATGACCTACTGGGGAAAGAGAACAAGTGGCAATGTCAAATAGCAATTACATAAACAGAATACCTCAGCTCAGTTACACATGCAGAACACAGGCCATCACCAAACAAGGAATCACAATTTAGAAACAGGAAGGCAATAATTAAACTGGGAACCCCAAAAGCCAAACTTGGAATGTACAACAATACTGTAGAAATAAAATTAATTTCCTCTTGTACTAAACAAAGCGCCGACGTCAATGATGCACATTTCCCAGAGCTGACATATTCCAGTTAATAAATTCAAAATAAAGAGATATTTTTCTACCTTTTGTGCATTTCTTTTTCAGTTGCAATTGCTCCAGCCACTTTCTTCTGGTTTCTTCGTGTCTTCTGCTAACTCTCCATCGTCTGCTGTCCATTTGTCCTTTATTCTCCTAGTTTTTTCCATTCTCTCTCTACATCTGTTTTAACATACTAATCTTTCTCCTTTTGCTCTTTTCTCATTCCTATTTCATTCACTCAAATTTTACCCCTCCATCCTCAATCCCCAGTTACTCTCCCAATACCCGGCCAATTGTAGATTTTCTTCCCTCCCACACAAAATATTTTCCCCCTCTCCATTTCACTCTCCCAGCTCCATCCCATTCTAATCTCCCCCAACATCAGCTCCCTTCTAGTTCCAGCCCCACCCAGTATCCACTCCCATCTAGTCCCCGCATCAGCCCATTTCCAGTCACAGCCCCCCATTAGCCCATTTCCAGTCCTAGCCCCCCATCAGCCCATTTCCTATCCTATCCTAGCCCCACCATCAGCCCATTTCCAGTCCTAGATCCCCCATCCATTTCCAGTCCTATCCGAGTCCCTTCATCAGCTCATTTCCAATCCCAGCCCCCCATCAGCCCATTTCTAGTCCTTTCCTAGCCCCACCATCAGCCCATGTCAAATCCTAACTCCCCTCCACTCAGCCCATTTCCAATCCAAGCCCCCCATGAGCCTACTTCCAGATCTAGCCCCTCCATGAGTCCATTTCAATCCAAGCCCCCACCACAGCCCATTTCCAATCTTAGCACCCCCCAACAGCCCATTTCCAGTCCTATCCTAGCCCCTCTATCAGCCCATTTCCTGTCCTAGCCCTCCCCCACTCAGGCCATTTCCAGTCCTAGCTCCCTCCCCTCACAGCCCATTTCCATTCGAAGCCCACCTCCCCATCAGCTATTTGCAGTTCAAGCCCCCTTCCACTCAGCCCATTTCCATTCCAAGCCCCCCTCCCCATCAGCTATTTGCAGTTCAAGCCCCCCCTCCACTCAGCCCATTTCCATTCCAAGCCCCAGTCCCCATCAGCTATTTGCAGTTCGTCCCCCTTCCACGCAGCCCATTACCAGTACTAGCAACCCCCCTAGCCCATTACCAGTCCTAGTCCCCCATAGCCCATTACCAGTCCTAAGCCCCCAATTACCCCATTTTCAGTCTTAGCCCCCCCATAGCCCATTAGCAGTCCTAACCCCCCATCAGCCCATTACCAGTCTTAGCCCCCCCATAGTCCATTACCAGTCATAACCCCCCATAGCCCATTTCCAGTCCTAATCCCCCATCACCCTATTTCCAGTCCTAATCCCCCCATAGCCCATTACCAGTCCTAACCCCCATCACCCTATTTCCAGTCCCAGCCCCCCCCCCATAGCTCATTACCAGTCCTAACCCCCCCATAGCCCATTACCAGTCCTAACCCCCCTCCCCCCCATCAGGCCAGGGAAAGATTAAAAGAAAAAAGAAATTTGCTGCTGCTGCCGCTGCCGCCACCACCGTGGCAGCAGCAGAATGAAGTGTCTCCCGTGGTCAAGTGTCTCCCGTGGCCCCCCCCCCCCCGGCAGCCCAGCAGAGCCTGCCTCAGTCACTCTCCTCGGCACGGCTTTCAGAGCCGCGAAGGGAGATTGCACTCCAGGACAGTGAGCTGTTTTATAATTACCTCACTCCGCCAAAGTGCTCCCGCGTGAATTTACTTTCAGTTTTATAGACCATCTCTCCCAAACAAGGGCACAAAGCCCAAAATGTAATGAACAAATGATACAAATACAAAATAAACTCAAAATGCTAGCTGTTTGGGTAATGAGATCTTACACATCTCTGCCAGTGCACCAGGAATACCTTAAAAGATTCAGCACATGCAAAATTAAATGTGAGTTAACCTAGGCTGAAATATTTTATTAAAACGAAGCTGTGAAAATCTGGAAGGAAGGCCAAGCGAACTGCAATTTTGTTTGCCTATAGACAATCTTAGTGTGCTCCTCATTTCTGCAGCAACCTGATATCCCATTACTGGGGATCCCCACTGAGTTGCAAAATAAGGACCTGCACAGGCAAAGCATTTGGGGATTTGGGGGGATTTTTTTGGATGGTTTCAAACATTAATCTTAATTTTAAAAAATAGGTCAACATGTGAATTTTGTGCACATTCAATTTGTGAAGGATCTCCATTACTTCTGATGGTGCTGGTCGTGGATAGGCCTTGTGGATTCCTGGTCAGATTTGTTGCTCTTTAATTCTCACACCAGGACTGTGATGAGTTTCTGATGCAATGTGATGTGTTGCAGGTCTCCAGTGCTGTTCTTGCCAGGATGCATTTCTCTCTCATCCTCCTGCTTGGGATTGGGGTCTCTGGAGGGATTCAGGCGGATTCTGACTGCAGTCCTCGGCCTGGGGGTAAGGAGCTGAGGTCCTCTCACTATGGAGAGAACTGACTGATTTATCTTATATTTTATATATTTTGATTACGATTTATTAGCTTCCTCTCTGAAGACATTTCCTGATATTTAGGTTTCGGACTTTGCTAGCCAGACCGAATAGACATTTGTCCATAATTATGGCATGTACGCATTTATTTTTCTCTCTGCACCTGCTAGTAGCCTTCCTTCCCTTTGATGCCTTTTTCTTTATTATAACTCTTCCTCTTGCTGTCACGCCCCTCCTCATCTCACTTGCTCTACAGAATAAGAGAGGTTCTGGCAACCCCACAGGTGATAGGGGTGACAGTGTGATAATTATTGCGGGATGTCGGAGGGAGGGGGATGATCATTTTTTTCTGTGATATAACGGACATGGAGTGAGGATTAATAGGAGAAGGGCAAAGTGATGGTTATTGCTGGGGCTATAGGGCACACGAGAACAGGAAAAGACAATGTGATGGCTATTACAGGGGTGTAGAGAACAATGGGTGAGGAGAGAGCAGAGTGATGGCTATTACCTGGGCTTAGGAGTGGTGGTTATGGGAGAGAGGAGTAGGATGGTAGTTATTAGTGGGAGTATAGAGGCCAAGGTGTATAGGGATATGGGTGAGGAGTGATAGGAGGGGGCAGAGTGATGTTATTACTGGGGGTGTAGGGGACATTGGGTGAGAAGTGATAGGAGGGGGAGGTTTAAGGTCATTAATATGGGAAAAGGGTGAGATCTGAGCTTAGAAATGAGACAGAGGGAGAGGAACTACAGCCACAGTTGTAACCTTCACTCCGGATGGCCTTGGCTAAGTGATAGCTAACTGACACATGACTAATTAGACACATGTGATGATGAACTTGATGGAAGGGTTGGAAGGATGGTAATTTGTCAGCAACACTTCCACCGTATTTCTGACACTTTGCAGATATGTAAGAGCAGATAGGAATAAAGTGAGCTACATCTGCTCATGCCTACAAACTGGATGCTTAGGAATTTTTCTGACTTTTAGGGGAAACTTATATAGATACGTAGTTATTTGACTATTTGGATTATAACCTTAACAATTATTTTAAGATATTTATTTATTTAATTTATTTATTTATGCGCACTTATATACCGCCTTTCCTAAATCAAAGTGGTTTACAATGAACTCAAGAACTGCATTACAACATACATGCATTACAATGGACTCTGAAAACAGGGTGCGCCATCATAGTAACAACACATGATAAGATTAGTATCGTATTTAACAAAGAATTTCAACCAGCTATTTACATGTAGAATTTGTGAGTGAGTATGGAATATTCTGAGCTGAATATTGACCTTAGGTATAATTAAGTTACTTATTCCTTCTACATTAAACTGTTGTCCTGAGTGTCTTGTTTCAGGTGATGTACTGGGTAACGAGTTTACTTGAAAACTGAGGGGTAGTTAAGACTGACTTGTTTTAAGTAACTGATTCTCCGAAATGCTCTCTGAACAGAAAGGTTTTTATGAGCTTGCGAAAATTATTTGGTTCCTTAGTATCCTTTATGTTGTCTGGGAGCGAGTTCCACAGTGTTGGAGCATATAAGGAGAATGTTTCCTTGACATTCCCTTCCCTTAGATATCTAATCAGTAAGGCTTCTTGTGAGTCAGGCAAGGTGTTTCATGCTTTGTGCAAACTACCTATGTACTCCTGAAGATTGAGTCACACCAGCTCATGCATGTTAGCTATGACTGAAGAGTTCATGATGGTAGACATACTAAGTAAACACACATTATTGCACAGTGGTACAAGTTTGGTCCTTCCAGCACTGAGAATCTTAAGTTTTGAATTTCGTTTTCAGAGAAGAACATAGCACCTACCGGAATAGCCACTCAGAGCTCAACAAATTTCAATGGTGCTGCAGGATTGGCCATCGATAGGAACCCAACCAGCAATTACTACAAAGGCTTCTGTACCCACACAAACTTTGATAGAAGCGCCTGGTGGCAGTTGGACCTACAGCGTTCCTGGAAAATTCGATCTATTGTGGTGGTGAACAGGGGAGACTGCTGCTCAGAACGACTGCGCGGAGCACAGATACGTATTGGCAGCCGTCCAGACAACAGAAATCCTGTGTGAGTTGCTTGCCATGCTTAGTTAGCTTAGGACAATACTTAGCTGATCAAAGGCTTACAGTAGTTGTATTCTCAACTAATCTCTTAGAGCTCACCTCTTCTGCACTAGAAAAAACGTTTCTACCGGAAGTGCTTCAGTATGCATAAAGAAGCTAAAAGGTGCACACTTAAAGAGTGTCATAATGGGGTGTTTCCCCATCCTCCATTCAAAGACTGAGGTGTGTGGGAGACCCGGTTGAAACAGCTATTTCAAAGTGCCCCTCAGTAGGGTAGCAGGGTATGTGTGGATGGGTCGGCAACGTGCGCGTAGTGATCGATGGCGTATTTGTATCTGTGAATCAGTGGTGCTTTGTGCATATTTGTTTTCATGGAAAAGGTTTATCTGTGGCAATGTGAGGGTGAGACACTAGAGGGACGGTGTGTGTGCATTGGCACTATGTCTCAGGGGTATGGCGTCTGCATGTTGGCTATGTATGTGGTGCTCCTCCATTGCAAAGGTGTGTGTCTTTTGGGAGGGCCAGTGCCAGGATATGAGGTGTCTTAGGCAAATCCTCATTCCCACTGACGCCCATCTCTGGGACCTGCAACAGTGACAAGGTCAAGAAAGCAGCACTTACCCAGAGCCTCTGAGCAGCCAATCCTGTCCCCTCCCATGCAGATGTCTTGGAACTAGCGTCAGAGGCTCTGGGTAAGTGCTGCTCTCTTGTCATTGTCACCGCTGCAGGCCCTGGAGAGGGGCAGCGGCAATAGTAGAAATTGGCCACTCTGTAAAGGCGGGGTGCTGTAGGCAACCACCTAATTCACCTAATGGTAACGCTGGCCCTATGTGTCAGACTCTGTGTGCTTGTGTGTACATGTTTGTGCTAGGCCTGTATGTGTGCATACACGTTTAAGTATACTTGATATACCACTCTTATAATTAAATCAAAGTGGTTTACAAAATACAAAGGTTAAAGATAAAGAACAAATAAAGCATTGCTACTCACCTGTAACAGGTGATCTCCGGGAATAGCAGGAATCAGTCTTCACATATGGCTATCGGTACTGACAAATTCCCTGCGGGAACACTCCCCAGCATCCAACTGGAAAGCTTTTGGGAGCATTCCACCATGCCTGCGCATTTGCCTTCCTGCCTGCCAATGTTCTCTCCTCAGTTGAGTTTGTAGCTGAGAGACAGAGGAAAAAAGTATACCCTACAACTCCTAGGGGAGGAGGGCGAGGGTGAAGACTGATTCTTGCTATTCCCGGAGATCACCTGTTACAGGTGAGTAACAATGCTATTTCCAGGTACAAGCAGGAATGCAGTCTTCACATATAGAACTCACTAGCTCCCAGGTACCAGACTGCAGTTGGTTGCAGTGGTATCCCAGAGGCTAGACAGAGCAGAGAAGGTGTGGCTACAAGTAGCCCTATTGGATTCTATTGCAGTTGGCAGATCATAGACAGGGGAGTCTGATGCCAGAAAAAGTCCAGAGAGGAGGCCAAAGACAGCATCCCAACGCGAGTCCCTGTCGAGGCAGTAGTGTGCAGCGAAGATATGAATGGAGGACCTGCTAGCTGCTCGACAGATTTTGTCAATGGAGACGGAACGAAGGTTGACAACTGAGGTTGCCATGGCTCTCACATTGTGCACAGTGACATAACCCTCGAGGGAGAGTCCCACTTGAGCGTAGACAAAAGAGATGCAGTCCACTATCCAGTTGGATAGGGTGCGCTTCAACACGGTAAGTTCCAGGTGACTTGGATCAAAAGAAATGAATAACTGAGAGGATTTCCTATGATTCTTTAATCTATCCAAATAGAAAGCCAGTGCATGCTTGCGATCCAAATTGTGGAGTGCATGGGAAAGAAGACCGATAGCATGACCAATTGGTTGAGATGGAAGGCTGAGATCACCTTCGATAGGAAGTGTGGATGCTTATGGAGAACCACCTTGTCATGGTGGAACGGAGTGTTTATTTAACTGATTTTTTAAACAGCTTTATCATTTCAGTCGAAGTGGTTTACATTATAACTTAAACTTGGTAATGTACATTAAACAGGGAGATTGATAACTTGGGTTTTTCTGAGGCAATGGAGGGTTAAGTGACATCCAAAGGTCACAAGGAGTGCTGGTGGGAATAGATCCCTGGTTGCTTGGCTCCCAAGTTAGTGCTCTAACCATTAGACTACTCCTTCACTTGAGTATATGGAGGATCCAACACTAAAGTCTGCAGTTTGCTGATGCAACAAGCTGAGGTGAGGGCGTAAGAATATACTGTAAGATATGCCATACTGGGTCAGACCAAGGTCCATCAAGCCCAGTATCCTGTTTCCAATAGTGGCCAATCCAGGTCACAAGTACCTGGCAAGTTTCCAAAAAGGTACACAGATTCCACAATGCTTATCTCGGGATAAGCAGTGGATTTCCCTGAACCTCTTTAATAATGGCTTATGGACTTCTCCTCCAGGAACTTGCCCAAACCTTTTTTAAACCCAGCTACACTAGCAGCGTTTGTTAAATCCTCTGGTAATGAATTCCAGAGTTTGATTACTCATTGAGTGAAAGAAATATTTTCTCTAATTAGTCCTAAATATAGCTTCATTGAGTGTCTTTCTACTTTTTGATGGAGTAAAACAACTGATCTACATTTACCCATTTCATCCCATTCATTCCTTTATAGACATCTATCATATCTAATTTATAGACATCGATCATATCTATAGATATCTATCATAGGGCGATGAGGAAGATTACCTTCTAAGAGAGGAACTTTAAAGAAGCAGTTGCTAAAGGCTTGAAAGGAGGCTTTAGAAGTTGTGCTAAAACTACGTTGAGATCCCAGGCCACTGATCGGTGGCGTGATCAGGAGGCAATCCCGCATGAATCATTGCACCAAGAAGTGTGAGGAAATAGGATGCCTGTCCACCAGCCTGTGATAGGCTGAGATGGCACTGAGGTGAACTCGGACTGACCTGGTCTTGAGACATGCCGAGGACAAGTGGAGGAGATATTCTAAAAAGGAATTCCACCAGACAGGTCGAGGGATCAATAAGAATAAGCTCTCAGAATACACTATCCATACCAGCAAGCAATATAAGATCCAGCCACTGCACATCAAGAAGGGCCTTCTCCTTATATGTCCCTACACTCTGGAATGCCCTCCCACATGACTTGTGTACCACAGATGACCTATTGTAATGACATTCCGCAGAAACCTAAAAACTCACATATTCCTGGAACGCTTTCCTGACAATACCTGATTACCTCTCAATGAACATTCCAACCCACCCCTTCCTCCCCCCCCCACCACCACAACTTAAAAATTCTCCCCTCATCCCTTCTACCCCCACTCCCCTCAAGTTAATGTCTTGTTCAAGTTAATGCCTTGTTCATGTTCATTGTACTTTGTTCAACTGTTAATTGAGCTATGTTTTTCCATGTAAACCACTGTGACTCTTAGGGGTATGTTTACTAAACCGCGATAATGTTACCCACGTTAGGTTCCGCGGTAATGGTACAGATGTCCATATAAAGGCATGGGCGGTGCATCGTTACGGCAAGCCATATCAGCTAACGCGCATTACAAGGCGCCTTAGACTAAGGCACATTACAAGGTGCCTTATAAGGCACCTTACTTATAAGGCACATTACAAGGCACTTTTGTAAGGTGCCTTGTATGGTGCCTTATAAGTTAGGTGCCTTCTAAGATGCCTTCTAAGGTGCCTTGTTAGGTGCTTTCTAAGGTGCCTCATAAGGCACTTTGTAAGGCGCCCTATAGGGCTCCTTAGGCTAAGCGCCGTATTAGGCACCCCTGGACAAGGCACCTTAGAAGGCACCCTGGGTTACGAAATCATAGGTTAAGGTGGCCTAACAAGGTTATGGTGCCCTAGGTCATTGTGCCCTAAGGGCTGCAAGGTGCTTCAGGATGACATGCATGACCTGTGAGACATAGAGACAGATGTAGCCCTAACACTAGATAGAGCACCAAGGAAAGGCAATGAACAGGTGAGTGAAGGAGGGAGAGTTGGGAGCTACTGGACCTGCCATATCTGCGGGCATCCCATGTGGCTGCCAGTACTGTTGACAAACATGGTGGGGGCAACTGTACCACAGCACAGGGTGTTGGCAATGTAAAGTACTGGAAAGACAGTGGGTGGCAGACGATGGGAATATGTATCCCCCAGTGGAGGCGGAGGTGGCAGGATAGTTACAATGATGGGTGGACAGAGGAGTGGTGGTGCCATGCAGATCAGGCACAGGCAAGGCAAGCACGAAGAGATGCAATGCAGGAAAGGGTAGCAGTGCAGGACATGGGGTGACAGCCTGCACAGGCAGACAGGACTCTACACAGCTGACAGATACAGATAGACGAACCAAAGGAATATTGGCAACTGTGGTGAGGGTATTATGGGCTGGCAGCACAGCTCTGCAAAAATATGACTGTTACAGGCATGCAAACTATTTGAGTAGGACAGGTATGAAAGGAGGGAACAATGAGGAATCGAACCCATGAATGGCATTGTACTAACCAGTAGGCTATACCTCCATGGTGTATCTCACAGCAATGGCTGGGTACAGAAGGACTGCAGGTCACTGCACAAACTGTCTGCTCTGAGTGCCAGGAAAGGGTAACCCCACCAGTACCCATGATACAATGCACATGCTGAATAGCTGTCTACAGCTGATCACCAAATGGGGTCTGCACCTCTTCGGTACCTCAGCTTGTAAAGACGAATGGACAGTGCGTGATACTGGCACAGAGTAGCAACAGACCATGCCATTGTGCAGGTTCTGTGTTCACCCTGAGGGATAGGATGGGTGCCCAGCACTAGGTCCGCAGTACATGTGGTGCTAGAGATAGGTCCTGCTGTACATCCCCATCACTACCAGTGTGTGACAGGTATTCCTTGCGGTGCATCTGAAGGTAATTTGGTGTCCATCTGTGTTCTGCGGTCACATGTGTTCCTCTGTGACCAGACACCACCCAGATTAGTGCGTACCCAGTGTTAGGATCTGGCTGACATGGGCACCTGTTATCAGGGCAGAGGGATTTCTAGACTTGTATGAGGTTTGTGTAGCAGTGTTTCTACAGGTCAAAGTGGTATACACTATATACCCCAAAGGGCCCACAATCACCCTTTTTGTAGATAAAGGACAGGTGCCTAAGCCCTGGTGAAGCAACCTCCATCCTGCAGGTATAAGACAGCCCTCCAGGGTTGGTGGGCCAGAGCCATACCTGTAACTGGAGCAGACCAGCAATAATGCTGGGGTTAGGTCTGGAAAACCTCAACTGCCTCACACCACAGTCTGCCAGTCACTAACAGTCGGCACAATCAGACTGCATCTACAGCACTCTACAAGGTATTCCAACCATGCACAGACTAACTGCAGACAGTCCACTAGCCAGTCCATGATGTATGCTCACAGAACAACTATGTGCATCAAACAAGTATCTCAGTGATAGAACCCCAGTACTAGGAACACACAAGTATCACTGGAGGCAAATAGCGTAGAGCGCTATGTGGGAACCTAGACATGCCATGGTCACTGCTTGGTCAGAGTGAGAGTGTCCTCCCAGCATTACATGCTGTGGCCACCCTGTCCATGCAGGAGGTGGTCGGGCACTACAGTGTCCCAGCCATTGCCCCACACCCTGTGAAGATGCAACTTGGCCATTCCGCCCTGTTCGGGCCATACCCACAATACCTTGCTCCTCATTATGCACATATTCAGGCTAACGCTGGTAACAATGGGACATTGTGGGCCCAGTGAGGTGTGGGCAGCCACAAAACAATGGATAGACATACACACACACACACACTCCTATTGCAGCATTGTATAAAGATAGGGGTGGTTGGCAGCCCTGCCTGCCACACTGGCCCTGATCACAGTACCGACATTGATAAACTGTGCAGGAGGTAGTAGTAGTGCTCTAGTGAGAACTGCAGCTCCGTGCTGGAGCCAACAGCCTGACTCTCCATGCAGCTTTGGATTGTGGAGCCTGTGTGAGTGAGTGTTGGTACCCCTGTTCGCCGCTGCTTTGGGCTTTGCACATGTTGCTGTTTTATCTGCATTGTAGGATAAAATATAGGGACAAGCTCTGCAGGATCCACAGCTGGGACTTGAACCTGTGACCCTCTGCTTCTGGACACACTGGCTGTGTGTACTGCACCACACATGCACAGTAGTCCCTGGAGCTACCTGTACTTTTCCTCAGCTAGACCTTTTATGTTGCACTGTACACCATGTACTGGTACAGGGCATGGCCTAGGTCCACTGCAGGCAGGTGCCACTGCCCCCTCCAGCACTGGAACACCCCCCCCTGCCATGCTGACATGACCATATGCTGTCGGTGTGCTGGTAGTGCGCAGTCCCAGGACATCCACTGTGTGGGTAGGCGGTTGCCTAGGGTGCAGGGTCTGGGGTGGGGAGGCATACATGGGCATCTTCACATCCGCCCCATCGCCACCTGCCAATATTATGTCCCTTCTGCTTGGGGGATGTCAGCTCAGTGCCATGGCAACTGTTAGCTCGGGTGGACCATGTAGATGTAGGTGGATTGTGTATGGCCTTTTTCAGCTGCTGTCTTGCTGATGTCCGGTTTCTATGTTCCTATGTGCCACCTAGGGCGACTGCCTAGTCCACCCTGTGCCCCAGCTGCCCCCACCACATGTCCCGTCTGCAGCCCCCTATGCCCCATTTGCACCATCGCCATAGTGGCCTTTCATTCTTGGGCACTATGCTGTTGCTGCAAATGGAGCACTTCTATCACTTTTCTAGGGCTCCCTGCCTATGCTGTACATTGCTGACACTGAAATGGTTTCTCTCTCTTGCAAATGTGTGCTAATACCAGGTTTTCAGTCACAGTAAGATTCAGCCCTTCTGTTTCCTGCGCTAGTGTGGAAGGGGCCTCTCCCCGCCCACTCCCCGCCCATTAACCCCTTCTCTCCGCCCTCTGCCCACCCTCTGCGGGACTTACCGCAGCTGGGAAAGCTAACACGCGTTAGGTAACGTTAACACGTGTTAGGCAACGTTAACGCGCGTTAACATGACATTTACCCATGTTAACGTTACCTAACGCGCGTTAACGTAGCATCTGCTACGTTAACGCGGTTTACTAGACATACCCCTTAGATACAGTGATATAGAAAAATAGCTAAATAAATAAATATGTTTCGGGTTACACCAGAGGGTGAATCTTTGCCATTTAAAGTCATAGGAATGTCTAGTAGACAGCTTGCATGATGCAAATAGGATGTCCCTGACTTCCTGAGGGAGATCACGGTCAGCAAAGTTTATGATCTCAGTAGCCCTGCCATGAGACGGAGGGATTGTGAATTGGGATGGAGAAGGGTCCCATGATCCTGTGAGAGGAGGTTGGGTGCATGTCCCAGACTGAGAAGCGGAGTCTGTCATAGGCAAAGCAGCAGAAGAAACCATGGCTGATGGGGCCAATAAGGGGCTATTAGAATCACGGAGCCCCAGTCAGCCTGGAGCTTGAACAATGTCTTGGGTATTAAGGGGGTGGGTGGAAACGCATAAAGTAGACCCTTTCCCCAGTGGAAAAGGAAAGCATCTGTCGCCTGGCTCTGCAGAGAGGGAAACCTTGAGCAAAACAGCAAAAGCTGTGCATTCTTCTGGGTGGCAAACCGATCTATCCTGGGGGTCCCACATGTGGAAGATCCAAGAGGCTGTATTCCAATTCAATGTCCACTCATGTGGATGTAGAACATGACTGAGTCAGTCCATAAGGAGTTTGCCTGGGAGCACTGTTCCCTCTAAGCTGTACGCGTGTGCGCGCGCACACACTTCGCCAAGCGAGCGCATATACTTTACAACAGAGCGCACAAAAATTACGGTTCTGATTCTGATAGAAAACAACACAGACATCTTAAAATTGAAAAGTTGTTGTGTATTTACGGTTTTCACAAGTTGTACAATATTTTCTAGTGCAATCAATGTGGTGTACATACTGTATTTTGACGTGTAGTCAAATTGTAAAGTATATAACTCCGAGTGTCGTTATGTGGCGCACAAAAATTTAACCTTCCTTCAAAAGCTGCACAGCTGATATTTTATGTGCATACAGCCTACAGAAAATTAGAGGGAACATTGCCTGGGAGATATACCACCCTGAGATAGATTCGTTGTGCAATGGAGAAGAATCAGAGATGAAGGGCTTCTTGGCAGAAGAGATAGGAGCCCATTCCCCCCTGCTTGTTCACATAGAACATGGCCACCTGGTTATCCATTTGGACTAAGGCCTGTTTGCCCGAATGTTGGGGATGAAGAACCCAAAGGGCATTCGTGAGAGCATGAAACTCCAGAAGATTGATCTGCAACTGAGATTTCTATTTTGTCCACTGTCCCTGTGTAATGAGATTGTTTGGAAGCATCTATCATCAGGGTGCATTGAGGTGGAGGCATCTGAAAAAGGTGATCCTCTGAGAAGGTTTTGAGGGTAGTACCACCACAGAAAGGAGTTTACAAGAGGAGGCGTAATGCAAATCTTGTTTGAGAGATGCCCGGTCGCTTGAGTCCCTTGAGAAGAAAGCATTCATTGGGCTTGCCACATATGTAGCAAGCACACGGGACAACATGGACTGTGGATGACATATGTCCAAGAAGGCGTAGCATTTCTTGAGTTGTTACGGCACTGTGACTCCTTATAGTATCAGCCAGCTCAATAAACATAGACACCTAGAAACATGATGACAAAAAAGACAGTCCCCTTTTTTCCTTTAGAGATCCTCTGTGTTTGTCCCATGCTTCTTTGAATTCAGATACTGTCCTCATCTTTACCATCTCCACTGGGAGACTATTTCACGGATCCACTACTTTTCCCATAAAAAAACCTTTCCACATATCACTCCCGAATCTACCCCCTTTTACCCTCATCCCATGTTCCCTCATAGCAGAGCTTGCTTTCAATAGAAAGAGGCTCTCCTCCTGTACATTTATGCCATGGAGGTATTTAAATGTCTCAATCACTGCTATCCCACCTTTCCTCTAAGGTGTACATATTAAGATCTTTAAGTCTGTCCTCATATGCTTTATAATGAAGACTACTAACCATTTTAGTAGCCACCCTATGTACCGTCTCCAGCCTGTTTATATCCTTTTGAAGGTGCAGTCTCCAGAATTGCACAAAATACTCCAAATGAGATTGCACCAAAGACTTATGTAGAGGCAGAGCGCTTCTGTAGAAGGAAAGCTCAGCCCTGGCGAGTGTCCAGAAGTGCTCCAATGAATTTTAGCACTGGGTGGTATTTTAGAAAGTTTAGGATGAATCCCAGATTTTGGAGCACAGTGATGGTGTGATGAAGAGATAGCTTTACCTCTACTGAAGATTCTCACCTGATTAGCCCATCATCTAAGTAGGGGAAGACAAAAATTCTCAAAGTATGCTGGTAGGCAGCGACCACTGGCAAGCACTTTGTGAACACTCTGGGTGCTGAGGCTAACCCAAAGGAGAGCATCTGATATTGGTAGTGGATTTGCTGGAACCGGAAATGCAGATACTGTCTGTTGAGGATGGATCAGTAAATGCATGTATGCCTCTTTGAGTTCTAGAGAACATAGCCAATCATTCCTCTGAAGGTATGGCAAAAGTGTACTCAGGAATATCGTTTTGAATTTTTCTCAAACAAGGAATTTGTTGAGATTCCTTAGATCTAGAATGGGCCTGAACCCTCCTGTCTTCTTTGGAATAAGGAAGCAAGGAGAGTAGAAACTGCTGCCCTCTTTGGTAGGTGGAACTTTCGCTATGGCCCCCTGAGCTAACAGGGTAGTCACCTCCACCCAGAAAAGATAAGAGATTGGTCTGCAAGGGGTTTGTAGGATAATCTCTTGTGGAGGTGGTGGGGGTAAACTGTCGAAGTGAAGCAGAGCCCCTTTGGACGATGTTGAGAGTCCACAGCTCTGATGTGGTGAGGTGCCATCTATGGGCATAGGAATAGCTATTTGAAGGGGTTGGGAAACTTGCAGAGGCAGAGTAGCAATGTTTTCTAGGAAGGAATCAAAAAACATTTGCTGGCTGTAACTGCGCAGCTGGTTGTGATTTAGGCATCTTAGTCTTTTTGGACTGGTGAGGACCTTGTGGTCTCAGCTGTTGCTCCTGAGGTTGGTAAGCAGCTGCAGGTGGATAAGAAGGATAATGCATCTTTTTTTTGGGATAGAAAGACTTCTTGAAATTGGCTTTCCTCCTAGAGGAGTTTGAAGTTTTTCAGGAGGGCTTTTTGAGGGTGAGATCATCTGCTTCAAGCTCCCCAGTCTTCTGTCTCCAACCTTTTCCAAAGAGGTTTTCTCCAGAACAGGAGATATCAGCCAATTGATCCTGGATGCACTGCTCTAGGTCAGATGCCTGGAGCCAGGCCATTCTGCGAGCAACGATGCAGACTGCTGAAGCTCTGCTGGATGACCCAAAAGCATTGAAAGATGCTCTTGTAAGAAACTTGGATGCATTCTGGTTTTGCCTGATTAAGGCTTGGAATACATCCTGTTTATCATCAGGAAGGAGTAAGGTTCTTCAGATCTCTGAAGAAATCCTTAAGATACATGTCCATGTAAAGCATGTAAGAAGTAATCCGAGAGGTCAGTATGCATGCCTGAAAGCAATGACATTCAAAGGCATCAAGAGTTCTGCAGTCCTTGCCCGGAGGCATGAAAGAATGGGTTTTAGAACTTTTGATGCGATGCATCGCTAATTCCACTATCATAGAATGGTGTGGTAGTTGAGGCTTTACAAACCAGGGCATAGTGGAACTCAGTACATGGTATCGAGATGTTTACTAATAGGTGGAACTGTTAGCAGGGCCTCCCACATACGTAGCATTAGATCCTGAAGGATCCAATGCACTTGTAACATGGCAGTCTCTTTAGGCACCAAGAGGTATTGGAGGATTTCTAATTCCTCTGCCCTTGGTTCCATTTTGAAAGTCACAATAATCTGAAGGCCCGCAACCATGTCTCGGATGAAGTCCTGAAAAGACATGTCCTCTGATGGGGACACAAGGAGCAAGAGACTTGTGAAGGTCACAAAAGTCTTTATTGGATGAACCCCTTCCTCAGGGGGTATGCAGCTTATAGAATAAAAATTAATAATAAAATAAATAAATAAAATCAAGTAAAACCTTGTAATTAAAACAAAATATAAATATCATAAATAATCAAAAACATAAATACAACATATATAAATTCATCAATAAAACTATAATTAAACAAACAAAGACACAGGGCAGAGGCAAACATATATTAAAATTGTAGAAAAGACATTGACAGGGCTGCAGGAAAAACATTGATAAAACAATGAAACTCAAAAGTGCTACAAAATTTGATTAAATAACATGACAGTACTCACTGGAGCACCCTATGGTAAATCTCACGTGGAGAATGTACTCTTACGTGTGACTTGTCACGCCACCACCACTCGCCTCTAGCTAAGAGGGGCGTGGTTTTTAGAGGAACTTTCTGCTGGCTGCTTTTTCAGCTTTTTTAAACTATTTCCCCACAGTGCCTTATGGGAAAAGTAGTCTTTGTTTGGCTGTATGTGTGCATCAAACAGAAAGCTGTAGTCGGGCTCCAAGGGGTAAGGCAAATGACAGAAATTTATTTTATACACACAAAGGTTCATTCATACCACGTACAGGATATTTGCTCAGGGACTCTGTGAAGCAGAGCACTCTCCAAAAACAAACACAAACCCAAACCCAAAATGTCTGTTTAAAGGTTCTCCATAGTGCAGGATACATAGTCTTTAACAGCAAGAATAATTCCCTTTTTAGCCTTGCTGGGTAAAGCACAAAACAAAATCACATTCACTGTCTGTGTTAGTATAGCTTCTCTCAGCTTCAAAACCTTCAAACAAGAAATATAACTCAGGGCACAAGAAAGCTTCATTATAATTAGCTACTTTCTTACCCCAGTGTCCTTTTTCCAGCAGCAGAAGATTAACAAGCTTATCCCAGTTTCCAGGCTTGCTCTTTAGTCCCTGTGACCTTTCCTTTTACCAACACGAGGGACTCACGGCCACCCAGCCTGTGGACTATGGGTTTCTTTTCCTGGCAAACTCTCTCTCAAGACTGGCTTGTTTTCTCCCTGTTCCTCAGTTTTAAAGCTTGGCACAAAGAACAGTCCATGGGAGTGTCCTCCTCATTCAGCTTCACCTCAGGCTCTCCCAGCTGCATAGGCTCTGACTCCCCGTCCTGCTCACAATGCTCAGCTAGTCTCTCAGGGGATCTTGGAGTCTCTCCTGTTCCTGGCTCCAAACCCTCTTGCAGACGTGCTATATGCCAATTAGCACTCTCCTCTCTTGGAAGCTCAGTTCCTCTGCTCTACTCAGCACCAGTCAAGCTTCCCTTGCTTGCAGCTGTGCCTCGGCTCGTGGCAGTCTGGCTTCCTGCTTCTCCTTCTCTTCCCCTCTCATACTCTGGCCTAGGTTTATACTTCCAGGGCTCTAGCTTCAACCCCTCCCTACCCAGGTGATGGCAATCAGCCTGACTTCGGGCACCTGAGTACTTGGAGCATTCACTGTCTAAGAGGTTCTGGGCCCTGTATCCTCTCCCCTTCATTCCACTAGGGGGAGCATGAAATGTGGGCCATGTGGAAGTTTTCTGATTCCTGGAGGTGTTTGTGGCTTTCCTACCCTGCCTCGGTGAAAGGGGGCCCTTTACTAGGGTGAATTCCCTGTCTCTTTGTCCTCCCCGGACTCCGGATAGGCCTCCTTGCCACATACTCTAGCTGTGAAGTAAATAACAGAAACAAAATTGATACATGTCATTTCAAAAAACCTGATTGCGTACAGGGAAATAATATAAATATAAATTAAAGAGATACACTATATAGTATATTAATGTTCTTTCTTATTACGCAATATAGTGCGCTTAACAACATGAACTGCACAAAAGAAGATTTATACAAATTGTCATCAAAAGTAAGAGATACCAGACCCTGAAATCTTAAAAATAAAGAAAACTCGTATTATACAAAATTGTATCTTCTGATTTGTCAATATGTAAATCGCTAATATCCAGAAAAACAATGCACATACTATAATGTGTATAAACGCTGTATCTATAAAGTCTTAAAAATAATCATATAATGTGCGGGGGCTAACATCTAGTCATAAATGACTCAATGATCAGTGACATTCTAAAAGGGATCTTTGAAACTGAAACTATACCCGTAATTGAGTCTGCTCATAGACGCTGCGATGCATGCCGGTAAAAAATGCTGGTACCGTTTTGAAAAATTGATTGTTCAAGCCATGTAATATAGCACTTGGGTTCATCCAATAAAGACTTTTGTGACCTTCAGACGTCTCTTGCTCCTTGTGTTCTCTGGATTCTACTGCAAGAGCAGATTGCTCTTCTTTGTGTTGACTCTGATGGGGACAGACACCACTTATGAAGAGGGGAGTGATTGGATGGGAGATCTTGGGTTCTCCTAGAATCCTCCAATGCATCATCAGAATCGGAGGAGGTAGAGTCTGATTCCAAGAGAAAATTGAATATCAGTATCTGCATTGGTCATCAACATTGCCAGAGACCGTTGATACTGCAGTCGTTGCAGCACTGGGAGTCTGTTGGGTACCAGTGATCAGTTCCAAGGGAGGCGTTGGAGAGAAGAACATCCCCGATACCGGTTTGAGGGCTGGCATCGGCCATGGAGGTATTGATCGTAGACCAAATGCTGACACCTGTGCTGCCAGGAGTACTGCCAAGCTCCTCTTGATAGCCATGATGTGCTGGTCGAGGGATGAGGCCGATGCCTGGGTGGATTCACCTACGGGGCTATGAGCCACCATCTCAAAGCATGAAACCAGTAGCTCTTCAGAGTTCGAGGCCTTGGGAGTGTCCTGGAGCCACTGTGGTGCTTTGGAGGGCTGGTCGTCCCACCAGGGCTGTTTGGCAGGCCAATCTGCATCAGATACACCTTTTAGCAAATCTTGATGATGGTGAAGGGATGTACCTCGAGGATCAGTATTGGTCTTCATAAGAACATAAGATATGCCATACTGGGTCAGACCAAGGTCCATCAAGCCCAGTATCCTGTTTCCAACAGTGGCCAATCTAAGTCATAAGTACCTAGAGGTTTCAGCTTCAGTAGCTAACGAGACGCATGCAGCAGCCTTTGCCGTTTGGAGATAAGAGCCTGGGTAATCCCCTGAGGAAACTTGACAAGTGAAACGTGCAGGTGGCGCCTAGGAAAGGTGTTGTCATTCACCAAACACACTAGTGGGAACCAAGTTAAGTCAAGCACGTAGCAGAAATGTGATTACAAAGAGAAACAAGTTAAGCCATTATGCGTGTTTTTGGCAACATATTAATTGCAATTTGGTTCACCAGTTGTGTGTATGTTTATATATATTCTCTCTTTTTTTGAAGAGTGTTGAGAATAGGTCATTGATGCAAATGGGCACATAAGTTGGACATTTTAATGTCAAAACAGTGCCATTAAGTCTGAGACCTTCTCATACGCTCATTGTTTATGATAAATGTTTGGCATAGATTGAAAAAGAGTTTTGACCATAAGAGTGAGTTGATAAAGAAGATATCGGAGTGGATGATATCCAAATCCTGATGATGAACATTGAGGAACAGAAGCAAAGGACATCTTGAACAATTTTCAAAAGACTGTGTTTGTGAGAAACTATCTCAACTTAAAGTAGACAAAGCAATGGGACCGGATGGGATACACCCGAGAATACTGAGGGAACTTGGGGACGTTCTAGCAGTTCCACTGACTGACCTTTTCAATGCCTCATTGGAGTCGGGAGTGGTGCCAAAGGACTGGAGAGAGGTTCATGTGGTGCCTTTACACAAAAGCGGAAGTAAGGATGTGGTTGAAAACTACAGGCCGGTTAGTTTAACTTCAGTGGTGAGTAAATTATTGGAAACGCTGCTGAAAGAGAAAATAGTGAGGTTTCTGGAGTCCAGCGGATTACAGGATCCGAGGCAGCATGTATTCACCAGAGGCAGGTCTTGTCAGACAAATCTGATTGATTTCTTTGACTGGGTGACCAGGGAATAGGACCGAGGGAGAGCCCTAGATGTGGTGTATTTAGATTTCAATAAAGCCTTTGACACTGTTCCTCACAGGCAACTTATAAACAAACTGAGCACCCTAGGGATGGACCCTAAAGTTATTGCTTGGGTTAGAAAATGGTTGGGTGGAAGGCGACAAAGAGTACAAGTAAATGGAGCTCACTCTGAGGAGAAGGATGTTATCAGTGATGTGCCACAGGGATCTGTCCTTGGTCCGATTCTTTTTAACATCTTTGTTATTGATATAGCGGAAGGGCTTTCATGTAAGTTTTGCCTCTTTGCGGATGATACCAAAATCTGCAATAGAGTAGACACCCAGGAAGGGGTAGATAACATATGGAGGGATCTAGCTAAGCTTGAAGAATGGTCTAGAATTTGGCAGCTGGGATTTAATGTTAAAAAATGTAAGGTCATGCATTTGGGCTGCAGCAATCCAAGGGAGCAATATAGTATAGGGCAGTGATGGCTAACCTTTTTGAGCCCGAGTGCCCAAACTGCCGCACAAAACCAAAGAATTTCCTCAAAGTGCCAGCACGTCAATTAAAGCCCCATTTGCATAAGGTGCTTCATTTGCATAAATATTTGCATAATGTTACCATACACTAACTTTTAGTAAACATGCCTCTTAATGAGTATATGGATAAAGAAAGACTAAAAGGTTTCTACATTACTATAATCCAGTACCAACCGCCAGGCACATTAGGAACTACTACAAACGCTGCCCATTTAGAACCCATAGCAAACCCGCCGTATCCTAACAGCACTACCAGGACTCACAAAGCACCATACTCTACCTATCAAAAGGCAACACTGCAAATATTAAACCAATACATCTCAGAGAACAACAATACATGACCTACTGGGGAAAGAACAAGTGGCAGTGTCAAATAGGAATTATATAAACAGAATACCTCAGCTCAGTTACACATGCAGAACAGACCATCACCAAACGAGGAATCACAATTTAGAAACAGGAAGACAATAATTAAACTGGGAACCCCAAAAGCCAAACTTGGAATATACAACAACACTGTAGAAATAAAACTATATATTAATTTCCTCTTGTACTAAACAAAGCGCAAAAATTAATGATGCACATTTCCCAGAGCTGACATATTCCAGTTAATAAATTCAAAATAAAGAGATATTTTTCTACCTTTTGTGCATTTTTTTTCAGTTGCAATTGTTCCAGCCACTTTCTTCTGGTTTCTTCGTGTCTTCTGCTAACTCTCCATCTGCTGTCCATTTGTCCTTTCTTCTGTCTTCTTGTTTTTTTTTTCCATTCTCTCTCTACATCTGCTTTAACATACTAATCTTTCTCCTTTGGCTCTTTCCTCATTCCTATTTCATCTACTCAAAATTTACCCCTCCATCCTCAATCCCCACTTACTCTCCCAATACCCGGCCAATTGTAGATTTTTTATCCCTCCCACACAAAATATTTTTCCCCTCTCCATTTTACTCTCCCAGCCCCATCCCATTCTAATCCTCCCCCAACACCAGCTCCCTTCTAGTTCCAGCCTCACCCAGCATCCATTCCCTTCTAGTCCCTGCATCAGCCCATTTCCAGTCCTAGCAGCCCCCCAACCCAATACCAGTCCTATCCCCCCCTCATCAACCCACTTCCAGTCCTAACCCCCCATCACCCCATTTTCAGTTTAAGCCCCCCCCCTATAACCCATTACCAGTCCTAACCCCCCACTTCCAGTCAGCCCCCATAGCCCATTGCCAGTCCTAACCCCCCCATCAGCCCACAGTCCATTACCAGTCCTAACCCCATCAGCCCACCTCAAGTCCTAACCCCTCCCCATCAGCCCATTTCTTGTCCCAGCCCCCCCATAGCCCATTATCAGTCCTAAACCCCCCATAGCCCATTACCAGTCCTAACCCCATCAGACCACCTCCAGTGTTAACCCCCCATCAGCCCATTTCCAGTCCTAACCCCACCCAACAGCCCACCTCAAGTCCTAACCCCTCCCCATCAGCCCATTAGCAGTCCTAACCCCCCTATCTAGCCCTTTAGCAGTCCTAACCCCCCCCATAGCCCATTACAAGTCCTATCCCCCCTCACCCCATTTCAAGAGAGCCCCCATCAGCCCACAGCCCATTAGCAGTCCTAAACCCCCCCCTCCTAGCCCATTAGCAGTCCTAACCCCCCCCTAGCCCATTAGCAGTCCTAACCCCTTCCCCCTAGCCCATTAGCAGTCCTAACCCCCCCAGCCCTTTCGATGTCCTAACCCCCCCCCTCCTAGCCCATTAGCATTCCTAACCCCCCCTCCTAGCCCATTAGCAGTCCTAACCCCCCCCTAGCCCATTAGCAGTCCTAACCCCCCCAGCCCATTAGCAGTCCTAACCCCCCCTAGCCCATTAGCAGTCCTAACCCCCCCCCCTCTCTAGCCCATTAGCAGTCCTAACCCCCCCCCATAGCCCATTACCAGTCCTAACCCCCCATCACCACATTTCCAGACAGCCCCCATCAGCCCACAGCCCATTAGCAGTCCTAACCCCCCCTAGCCCATTAGCAGTCCTAACCCCCCCCTCCTAGCCCATTAGCAGTCCTAAGCCCCCCCAGCCCATTAGCAGTCCAAACCCCCCCCCAGCCCATTAGCAGTCCTCACCCCCCCCTGCCCATTAGCAGTCCTATCCCCCCAGCACCCCATTTCCATACAGCCCCCATCAGCCCACAGCCCATTAGCAGTCCTAACCCCCCCTAGCCCATTAGCAGTCCTAACCCCCCCCTCCTTGCCCATTAGCTGTCCTAACCCCCCCCCGCCCATTAGCTGTCCAAACCCCCCCCAGCCCTTTTGCAGTCCTAACCCCCCCCCCCCCCCCGGCAAATTTAAAAACAGAAAAAGCGGGCTCTGGCTGCTGCCGCGGACGCGGCAGCATGCAGTGTCCCGCGGGGCCCCCTCCGCCCGCTAAGCCCCTCTGCAAGGGCTTTCAGATTCGCGAGGGAGACAGCGTCTCCCTCGCGTCTCTTGTTAAGCCCGCAGGGGCTAATGGGAAATTTCCCATCAGTCCCTCGCGTCTAAAGGGGCTGATGGGAAATTTCCCATTAACCCCTACGGGCTTAACAGAGACGCGAGGGAGACGCTGTCTCCCTCGCGAATCTGAAAGCCCTTGCAGAGGGGCTTAGCGGGCGGAGGGGGCCCCGCGGGACACTGCATGCTGCCGCGTCCGCGGCAGCAGCCAGAGCCCGCTTTTTCTTTTTTTGCGGACCTTCACGCGTGCCAGCTGCAAGGCCTTCGCGTGCCACAGCTGGCACGCGTGCCATAGGTTCGCCATCGCTGGTATAGGGGGTGAAGTACTTTTGTCTACTAAAGAAGAGTGGGACCTAGGTGTGGCTGTGTCTGATGATCTTAAAGTAGCTAAACAGGTAGAAAAGGCGACGGCAAAAGCTAGAAGGATGCTTGGGTGCATACGGAGAGGAATGGCTAGCAGAAAAAAGGAAGTGATAATGCCTCTGTATAAGTCTTTGGTGCGACCTCATTTGGAGTATAGTGTACAATTCTGGAGACCGCACCTTCAAAAGGATGTGAACAGGATGGAGTC
The DNA here is from genome assembly GCA_033557465.1 of Ichthyophis bannanicus. Classification (NCBI taxonomy): domain Eukaryota; kingdom Metazoa; phylum Chordata; class Amphibia; order Gymnophiona; family Ichthyophiidae; genus Ichthyophis; species Ichthyophis bannanicus. The sequence goes on along the minus strand of CM066039.1, from coordinate 346,960,972 downwards.
GATGCAGAGAGTTGCTACTAAAATGATTAGTGGTCTTCATTATAAAGCATATGAGGACAGACTGAAGGATCTTAATATGTACACCTTAGAGGAAAGGCGAGATAGAGGTGATATGATTGAGATGTTTAAATACCTCTGTGGCATAAATGTTCAGGGAGAGAGCCTCTTTCAATTGAAAGCAAGTTCTGCTACTAGGGGACATGGGATGAGGGTGAAGGGAGATAGATTCAGGAGTGATATGCGGAAATATTTCTTTACGGAAAGAGTAGTGGATCTGTGGAATAGTCTCCCAGTGGAGGTGGTAGAGATGAGGACAGTAACTGAATTCAAAGAAGCATGGGACAAACACAGAGGATCTCTAAAGGTAAAAAGTGGACTGTTGTAGTTGTTATGGAAGGACAGACTAGATGGGCCATGTGGTCTTTTTGACAATTATATCACTCAGAGAACTAGACCATTTTATAGCTTTTTCGATTGAAAGCAAGCTCTGCTATGAGTGAATATGGGATGAGAGTAAAAGGGGATTGATTCAGGAGTGATATGTGGGAAAGTTTCTTTATGGGAAAACTAGTGGATCCATGAAATAGTCTCCCAGTGGAGATGGTAGAGATGAGAACAGTATCTGAATTCAAAGAAGGCCATGTGGTTTTTTTCTGTCGTCATTTTTCTATGTTTCTATACTTCTTAGCCAGCAGTTTACCGAGATATCCTTCCTGGTCCATCTTCCATTAATATTATCTCAAGAGATCCCTCACTAATGCAACTTCTGTGTTCTCTCAGCAGCATGACTTCAGCTGTATCTTACTCCAGAGTCCATATCATTAAACTAATCGTCTTGTTTTCTTTCCAACTCTCTAGCTGCGGCAGCATTACCGATACCCGTTTGGGTTCCATCACAACGCTGTGTTGCCATGGGATGGAAGGTCGTTATGTCAGTGTGGTCCTGCCAAAACGCAGGGAGTGGTTGACGCTCTGTGAGGTGAAGGTGTACCCAGTCCTACAGGAGCAAAGCGAGTGTAAGCAACTTGATCTTCAGCCTCTAGCTTCCTATAGTGAACAGACCCTTGACTCTCAGTCTGAGCTGAGGGGGACAGGTAAGAACTTACCGAGGTGAAATGCTTAGCAAGTGCTCTGGTGCTGTGGCGGTAGAAATGACCATGAAAATGATTTTTAAGGACGTTTGGCACTTACATATATAAATGTGTCCATTTTTATATGTAGAATAGCCTGCATACACCTGGTAGGACTATACAAATGATTGGTGGTAGTAGTAGGAGAATAGGCATATTTATCCATCAGGAAAAGGGATACGGTGTGGCATAGGGTGAGAGAGGTGAAAATAGTACACGTTCCCGATATAACTTTATACATCCAAGTGCCAAAGGGTAAATAGCAGGTCAAGCTTCTGGGCATATACCTGGGCATCCAACACAGGCACAGCTGGAAGTCAGTATTCAGCCATGTGATGAACTTAGAATATGAAACATATGATTTGAAAATATCTAAAATCTATGTATATTCAGCTATGTAATGTATTAAGTGCTGCTGCTGAATAGAAGCAGAGAAAATGATGGCAAATAAAGACCAAATGGCCTCTCCAGTCCGCCCTTTCACACCAACTACCAAGCTCTACAATCCCTTCCTCCCTCGCAGAGATCTTCTGAACCTGTCCCATGCTTTCTTGAATTCAAACACACATAACTTGACTCTTTCAAGATAGATGTTTCAAATGATGCCTGCTATTTGCATGGGTCATCTAAACATCTATGGCCTGATATTCAAAGGCATTGATTCGCTGTCCGGTTAGCGACATGCAGGAAAGAATGGCCTAACTTTCACCGGAGAAGCTAAACGAACAGCCGCTGAATATTGACGCTGCCTGGTTAGCTTTACGGCAATCTGGGCAAGCCGGGTATTCAATGCCGGAGCCCATCTATGGTCCCGGCATTGAATATCCAGGTTTAAAGTTCAGCAGTGACAGCAAACTGCCATTGCCGCTGTGTACCTAACCCGACCATCTTTTCTAAATACAAATACGGGACACTCCATCAAGCCGGGGGTTCAAAGGTAAGGAAAATAAAAAATATGTTTATAATTACAATTTTAATTTTAACCCAAAACTTTCATCAGTAGGCTAGGTTTATAGCTTTACTTACAAATGTGCCAATCAGGCCTACCTGTACTTCTCTACTTCAAAATAGCAACATTCTCAAATTAAAAAATTCTGGGCAACTCAACTCAAATTGTGCTTTACAATCATTAGACAATTAAGAGTCTCTACATGCAGTTGGGGTTTTTCTGCAGACCACACTTTGTTCATGATTGAAAAGCATCTTTCAGTTGGAGCATTTGAACCTGGCAAATGTACTACTACTACTACTACTACTATTGAACATTTATAAAGCGCTACCAGTCGCACGCAGTGCTGTACAGACATGTAGAAGACAGTCCCTGCTCATTAGAGCTTACAATCTAGTCAAGACAAAACAAACAAAACACAGAGCAACCGTCTGTTCAGGGCAAAAATACAAAACATGGCATTTACAATCTAGACAAGTCAAAGGACAGAAGTCAAGATCTGAAAGCAACCATGAAGAGGTGGGTTTTCAACCTGCATTTGAAGAGGGCTAGGGAGGGTGCCTGGCGTATAGACACAGGTAGGTTGTTCCAGGCGTAAGGTGCTGCAAGGTGAAAGGAGCGAAGTCTGGAGTTAGCGGTGTGAGTGGAGGGCCTGGATAGAAGTAGTTTGTTAGAAGAGCGAAGTTCCCGAGAGGGGTTGTGAGGAGAGATGAGAGTTGAAAGGTATTGAGGAGCCGCAGAGTGAATGCATTTATAGGTCAGCAGGAGAAATTTGAACTGGATGCGGAAACGGATACGGAGCCAGTGAAGTAACTTGAGGAGAGGAGTAATGTGGACATGGCAAGGCTGGCATAAGATTAGTCGAGCAGCAGCATGTTGAATAGATTGAAGGGGAAAGAGATGGCTCACAGGGAGACCAGCAAGGAGTAGGTTGCAGTAGTCGAGGTGAGAGGTGATTAAGGAGTGGATGAGCGTTTTAGTAGTGTGTTCAGAAAGGAAGGGCGGATTTTGCTAATGTTGTAGAGAAAGAAATGGCAGGTCTTAGCTACGAGCTGGATATGTGTGGAGAAGGAGAGAGAGGAGTCAAATATAACCCCCAGATTGCGGGCTGAGGAAACAGGAAGGATTATAGAGTTATCGACAGAGACTGAGAAAGGAGGGAAAGGAGGGGAGGCATTGGGGGGGAAAGATAAGGAGTTCCGTTTTGGCCATGTTCAATTTCAAGCGGTGGTGAGACATCCAGGCAGCAATGTCAGAAAGGCAGGCAGAAATCTTGGTCTGGATTGCGGGAGAGATTTCAGGCATAGAGAGGTAGATTTGGGAGTCATCGGCATAGAGATGGTACTGGAGGCCATGGGAAGAAATAAGCGTACCAAGGGATTGGGTATGGAGAGAGAAGAGGAGCGGATCCAGGACAGATCCCTGGGGTACGCCAACTGGAAGCGGGGTAGGAGAGGAAGAGAAGCCACTAGAGCATACACTGAAAGAGCGAAGGGAGAGGTATGAGGAGAACTAGGATAGTATTGAGCCCTTAAAACCAAGCGAAGAGAGGGCATCGAGGAGAAGGTTGTGGTCAACAGTGTCAAAAGCAGCAGAGAGGTCGAGAAGAATGAGGACAGAGGCCATTAGATTTAGCCAGGAACAAGTCACTGGAGACTTTGGTAAGAGCCATTTCAGTAGAGTGTAAGGGACGGAAGCCGGACTGTAAAGGAGCCAGGAGGGCATGAGAAGAGAGGAAGTTGAGGCAGTGGCGGTGGACTACACGTTCAAGTAATTTAGATATGAAGGGAAGGAGGGAGATGGGTCGATAGTTAGAAAGACAGGTGGGATCGAGTGAGGGTCTCTTGAAGAGAGGTGTGACCACAGCATGTTTGAAGTCAGCAGGGACAGTTGCAGTGGAGAGCGAAAGGTTGAGAATATGAGAGATGGAAGGGACAATGTTGGGTAAGATGGGGCTTAGGAGAGTGAGGTTATCAAATTTGCAGATGACACAAAACTATTTAAAGTTGTTAAAACCCAAGAGGATTGTGAAAAATTGCAAGAGGATCTTGATAAATTGGAAGACTGGGCATCAAAATGGCAGATGAAATTTAATGTGGACAAGTGCAAGGTTATGCACCTAGGGAAGAACAACCCAAACTATGGTTACACGATGCAAGGTTCCACATTAGGAACCACCACCCAGGAAAAAGATTTAGGCGTCATTGTGGATACCATGTTAAAACCCTTGGCCCAGTGTGCAGCGGCGGCCAAGAGAGCAAATAGAATGTTAGGTATGATAAGGAAAGGAATGGAAAATAAAACAAAAGATATTATAATGCCTCTATATCGTTCCATGGTGAGACCGCACCTTGAATATTGTGTGCAATTCTGGTCGCCGTATCTTAAAAAGGATATAGCGATTTTAGAAAAGGTACAGAGAAGAGCCACCAAAATGGTAAAGGGGATGGAAGGATACTCCTATGAAGAAAGGCTAAAAAGGTTAGGGCTCTTTAACCTGGAAAAGAGACGGCTGAGGGGAGATATGATAGAAGTCTATAAATTAATGAACGGAGTGGAACGGGTAAATGTAGATCGATTGTTTACCTTATCAGAATATAGAAAGACTAGTGGACATGCAATGAAGCTACAGGGTAAACTATTTAAGACTAATAACAGAAAATATTTTTTCACTCAACGTGTAATCAAACTCTGGAATTTGTTATCGGAGGATGTAGTAAAGGCTGTTAGTGTAGCTGGGTTTAAAAAAGGTTTGGACAAGTTCCTGGAGGAAAGGTCCATAAACCATTATTAAGAAGTGACCGAAGATATCAATGCTTGACCCAGTACAAGCATTGTGGAACTTGTGTCTCTTGGGGAAACTGCTAGGTACATATGACCTAGATTGGCCACTGTTGGAAACAGAATACTGGGCTTGATGGACCTTGGTCTGACCCAGTATGGCATATCTTATGTTCTTATGTTCTTAGGAGATGGGTGGGGATAGGATCAGAGGAACAGGTGGTGGGTTTGGAGGAAGAAAGAAGGAGTGTGGTTTCCTCTTCAGAGATCACAGGGAAGGAAGAGAGTGTAGCGGAGGTAGCAGGGATTGGGGGTGGGAGAAATGGGGAGGAGGGGAGGTAGAAGAAGAAATGGGGGAGGGTGATCTTGTGGATTTTGTCATGGAAGTAGTCGGCCAGGGTTTGGGCAGGAAGGGAGGGCGGGACCAGTGGCGGGGGCACCTTGAGGAGAGAACTGAGGGTATTAAAGAGACGGCGAGGATCCGAGGCAAGCGAGTTGGTCAGATGGATGTAGTATTCTTGTTTGGCAAGAGCTATGGCTGACTGGAAGGAGCCAAGCATGAATTTCAAGTGTAGAAGGTCTTCTGGGGAGCAGGATTTGAGCCAAGCATGTTCAGCAGAACGGGTACAGGTGCATAGATAGCGGGTAGTGGATGAGAGTCAGGGCTGGGGTGCAGAACGTCTCACAGAACATGGGGTGGGTGTGACGAGAGCATCCAGAGCCGAGGAGAGTGCAGCATTATAGGAGGTGCATACTGCCTTGTCGACGGACTTGGAAAATATAATGGAAGAAAGAGATGGAGAAATGGTGGAGGAGAGAGTCAAGGGATCAATAGTATGAAGGTTTCTAAATAGGTTGGAGGAGACAGGATGAGGTTGAGGCAGCAGGAGCTGAAGATTAAAGCTTAACAGGTGATGGTCAGATAAGGGAAGAATTGAGTTACGGAAGTTCAATGGAGAGGAATTAGAGAAGAGTATCAGGTTAAGGCAGTGGCCGTGCTGGTGGGTGGGGGCAGTGGAACAAAGTTGGAGGTCAAATGAGGAGGTAAAGGCGAGGAGCTTTAAAGCATGGGGATCGGAGGGGTTATCGACGTGAATGTTAAAATCCCCAAGAATAAGAGTGGGGGAAGAGGAATCCAGAAAGACGGAAAGCCAGGAGTCAAAGTCAGTAAGGAAGGTAGAAGCAGACTTGTAAGGAGGGCGATAAATAACAGATACTCAGAGAGGAAGTGGTGTGAAGAGGCGAATGGAGTGGACTTCAAAAGAGAGAAAGGAGTGAGACTGAGGCAGCAGTAGGGGTTGGAATTGGCAAGTGGGAGAAAGTAGAAGTCCAACACCACCGCCGTGGCCAGTGGAACGAGGCGTATGGGAGAAATGATAGCTCCCGTGACAGAGAGCAGCAGTAGATGCGGGATCATCTGGGAGGAGCCAGGTCTCAGTTAGGGCAAGAAGATGTAGAGCGTTAGAGATAAAGAGATCATGAGTAAAAGCAAGTTTATTAGAGACCGAGTGTGCGTTCCACAAGGCACATGAGAAAGGGAGAGTGGAAGGGGAAAGGAGAGGGATATGGATGAGATTAGACAAGTTACGTGAGGATCTATTTTCATGAGTAAGACAGAGATCTAGGGGGGCTGTTGCGTGAGGATCTCTTTCCAGAGTAAGACAGAGATCTTGAGGGGTCAGAGTTGGGGTTGATATCACTGGATGAGTGTGCGTTCCATAAGGCACATGAGGGAGGGAGAGTGGGAGGGGAAAGGAGAGGGATATGGATGAGAATAGACAAGGTACATGAGGAACTCTTCTTAGAGTGAGATAGAAATCGAGGGGGGCCAAGGTTGGGGTTGATGTTACCTGATGAGAGAAGAATAAGGAGTAGCAGAGAGCGTGGTAAAGAGGAGATAGTATGGCGGAAGCGAGGGTGGGGTTGCCTTAGAGAGAAGGGATGGTTGAGTGAGAGGGAGAGCGTGATGAAGCTCAAGAGCTGATGATAGGTTAGAATGGAAGGAGAAGTGAGGAATGTAAAGGGAGAATGGGGGGGGGGGGAGGAAGGAGGGTGCTGGTAGGAGGGGAAGCAGTTGGTGAGTATGTAGAAAAGAAGAACAATGTGATGTGGGGCCATAGAGAGGAATGTTGGGGCTATGCAGCGTATGTTATCTTACAAGCAGTGAGGTGGTAGTGAGGTGGCAATGGATTCTACATATTATGCAATATATGTTAAATTACAAGCAAGATATGTTAAATTAAGGCAATGAGGTAGTGGGGTGTACACGCAATGCAAAATATGTTAAATTAAAGGCAATGAGGTAGCAGTGGAGTCTATAGGCTGTGCAGCAAAGTTAATTGCAGGCAATGAGGTAGCAATAATGAGGAAGCGATGGGGCAGCAATAGAGACAAAGGCTGTGAGCAGCAGTGCGGTAGCAATGGAGTGGGCTGGTGGGTGCTTACTTCGTGTGGGTGCTGGTTGGGCCTCAGGAGCTGAGTTGGGGAGGAGCATTTATTCCACTCTACTCCTCGACGCTGCAGCAATAAATGTAAAAATTTATGCAAACTGGTTGAATTTTCTTATATGTACCTCATTACTTTTGAGGTGTCCAAACACCTCCTTCCATTTTTCGTCAACCGTGGTGTCTGTTTTTTTCTGTTCTTGAACTTTTTCTTCAGAAACAAATGACTTAAGAAAATATCTTTTATCTTCTTTCTGATTGTCAGAGGCAAAAACACTTAATTCTTCCTAGTTATTAAGTTGTTCCTAAGATCACTGATTACTCCAGCCACCTCTATCACTTAAATTTTTTGAGACTCAATTTTTAAAGTTGTATTTTGGAAATTCACTGTCTGACCATGCAGAAAGTACAGCCAAACCTCTGCTAATTCATTCTCAAAGTTTTTGATGATAACTGGCTCAGAAAATGTGATTTCACTGGTTGGAACATTTTTAATTAATCTCTATGGCTTGGTAGAAAAGCCAGCCACCTACTGTTACTGTATCCAAGGAGCTTTGATACTCACTCTCAACAAAATCACACATCTCCTTAAGTTCTTCAATTTTTACTGTATAAATGTGAAAATGTCTGAATATCTTGCCAACAATAACTTCAATTTCAAATGGCAGGCATTTGGCAACAGTGCTGAAACAATTGTGAGCTGCATAGTTTGAACCAATTAAATTACTTCCTAAATCTTTTTTTGCAATATGTAAAAAATATTGTTACTACCCCTCCTAGCGGCCCCACCAAAATTGCAATTGATATTGTCAGCACACAATGCCAAAACTTTGGATCTTAGCCCATTGGACTCAACTGTATCAAGAATGCACTTGGAAAGAATGTCTGAGGTTTCGCCTTTAACTTCATGGACATCAAGAACTTTTACCCGAACCCCTTTCTCATGAACAAAGCACCTTACTAAAATAGGGCACACTTTAATGCTTTCATGGTTTGAACAATCACAAAAAAGCTTGTCTCAGAAAGTTCTCTCTTGAGGGAATCAAGAGTTAGGCTTGAAAACATTACAGACAATTTCTTCCATTTTGGTTCGCACACAAGAGTATTTTTCATCAAAACATTTTTTCAACAACTTTGAAGTACAGTCTGATAACCAAAAAGAATGGTTGTGGACAACACAGTGATAACCCATGTACCCTCAGTTGTAGCCAGTGGCTGAGTTTTCTTAGCAAAAGTTTGACTCTTAAAAAAAGAAGTCACAGTTCAGCTTGAAGAAGCACTTACATCTGCTGTCTTGTGTTTGTCCATCCTTAGGTGCTGAACAATCTCACCCTTTCCTGCATGTGCAATTGAAAAGGAAGACCGGCATTTGTTACAAAACGCCATGCTATTACCAGAATGTTTCTTCATTTGTAGTTGGTCAATAAAAATGCACTTTCTTTTAGGCATTTTAAAATGAAAATAGAGTCTAAAGATGAAATAGAAACATGCACCCTAGGCTAAGAGCCTAAAGATGACAGAATCAATGAAATCAGCTGACCACTGACTGTGATACTGATGTTGGCCCCAGGATCATAGGTGCCAGCTCTGTGGGGGCTTAAGCACCCCCAACATTTTCTCCTGTAAGTTTGTATATCCGTAACAAAAAAAACCCCCACCATACTCCAGAGCTGCAGGACAAGGGAGAAAGGAATGTTTCTGTATCCTAATTACTGCTCCCACTTCCCCCTGCTCTGTATTGGCTAGCTGTGTCTGCTGCAGCCTATTGGCTGGCTTTGTCTAATCGATGGTTGCCTGGGCCCTGAGGAGGAAGCAGAGCCAGATTTGTCAAATATGCTGAGGACTCAGGAGTTTAGGATTGCCAACCATCTAAATTATTTTAGGATTCTACAACTTTGTAAAGTAGTTGTCTTAGTCAGAATGATGTCTAAATTATCTGGGTATTTTTTTTAGAGTTTAGCTCTACAGTTCCCCCCTCACTGTGCAGAGTAAGTGGTAGGTTCCAGCCAATGGAAAGGCTGCACTAGTCCGAGGAAGGGTGGGCTGATTTTCTGCACCGGGTCTGTGAAAAAGTCAGTGGAATAAGTGGGTTTCTTGGTAGGGGTCAGTGGGGTTGCTGAGAAAGGGTAGAAATGTAAGAGGAAAGGGGTAAAGTGTGAGGAGGTTATTGCAGGCTGAGGAAAAGAACTGGTAGCAAAAAGCAAGAACTGGGGGCATTGAAGTAGAGGAGTGCAGAAGCAGCACAGCACCAGTAGACAGTCAGAGACAGAATCTGTCTGTCTGGAAAGTGCTAGTGTGCATGTGTGTATCTGATTTGGGGGGTAGGAGGGGAGCTGGATGAATGCACGTGCATGTGTGTGTGTGTAAAGTACAACAGAGTGCATGCATGTGTATATGTTTCTGTGTCTCTGATGGAAACAGTCTCATATAAATAGAGTTTCCCTTTGGAAATTTCAGTTGGAGAGGTCCGCTGGTACAAATATGGAGGAGTGTAGGAGTGGGACACGAGTTTTAAAATAGGGGACATTTGGGACATGTGTTTTAAAATAACAGACATTTAGGCATCCTGACTGAAGTAATATGATTCCAGGGACAAATCCTTAAAATACGAGACTGCCCCATATAATATGAGATGGTTGGTCACTTTAGAATATCAGGCCCATAATTTATACCTTAAGCAACTAAATAGGGTCTCTTGATTTATCTGCAGCTTTTGATCTGATAGACCACTCACTGCTACTTTCAAGACTACGGGATGCAGGTCTTCGGGGCACTGTTTATCACTGGTTCCACTCCTTTCTACATTCTAGGTCTTTCGCTGTTACCTCCGTATCTTCTACCTCTGATCATTACCCCCTTCCTTGTGGTGTGCCTCAGGGCTCTATTCTATCACCCCTACTATTCAATATATTTTTTTAAACGCTTTATTTAGTGAACCATAAACATATGTTACATCCAGTCTATAGTCAAACACAACGCCTCCGAGCGGGGCTGACTCTTGTCCACCTCTCGGAAGTCACTCTTCAACATAACTGTGGTACAACATTTTACAATTTGTTCTCTCACCTCCCCCCCTCCTCCCCCTTTCCCTCCCTCCCTCCCCCCCCCCCCACCACAGCCCGATCCACCCAGCCACATCTAGGGATCACCCCTTCTGACACCCTCTCCTACCCCATAGAAGCCTACTCCTGTCCCCCCTCGCACTACTCTTCCTCCCAAGCCTATCCCGCTTGTAAAACTTCATTTCGAGCATAAGGTCCTAAATGTTGAATATATGGTTCCTAAATCAGCAAAAAAGAGGCCCATCATTTAGCATTGCCCCTAGCCCCTCTCCGCTCAAAAAGCAAAGACTTCACCAAGACCCACAAAGACACCGCACAACGAGCAATCTCCCTGGCTGCTCCATCCATATGGAACTCCCTCCCAGATGATCTGAGACTAACCACAGAAATCAAGGACTTCCGAAAACAGCTGAAGACAACCCTGTTCATCGATTACTATGATCTAAGAAAATTTACTCCATATAAACATATACCAAATTTTTTTTGGTGATACCCCACTTAAATTTTAATTTTAATATTTCATTCTTGTACGGTTTAAAAGTTCACAGATATAATCTCAGACTTTAATAGCGCTTAAAACCATTGACTCGGTAAAACAGCGCTGTAATTGCATCAATGACTATTTGTGAACCACCAAATTTTGTTTTTTTAAATTTTTATGTGTGAATATCACCAATTCTTCTCCACCAATTTGTGTTGAGCTATGAAAGGGCTATCTTATGTTGACGTATTTTCCAGAATCTGTTTTGTCATATTGTAACTTCTCCTCTACGCCTACGCCTCCTTGGCGCCTAAATAGCGTTTCACTCCTCACCGGAGATTCTTCAGGAGGATCTAAAACAATATAGATATACCAAAAGAAATAGCTCAAAATTAACCATAAAAACGTGTCATTCATAACTGTAGTATCAGATTAAAATCTAAGATCTTCTACATGTCATTTGCCAATTTAATACGAGAAAACCGATATCAGGGTACAACTTACTCCAAAATTGCTGCCCGTGTTGTTCTGTGAACTTCCTGCTCTGTCAAAAAACGCCGCGCATCCGGACTAGGCTCATTGCCTGTTTTTTATAGCTGTGTGACTATCGGTGCCTCATTGGCTCCTCGAACAGAAATCCCAGAGATGACTAGCTGCAAACCTGCCACTCAACCGAAGAGTTTAAACCGAAAGGTTTCACTGTGTTGACAGTGAAAATCCAACGTTGTTCTTGAAAAAGCAATGTCTCATCCAAAGTTTTACCTCTCATTGGCTTATAGATCCGATTGATACAAAAGCAACGTAAATGGGTGTATTCATGCTTCAAGTCCTCACAATGTTGAACTATAGGTGCAGTCAATTGTTTACAATGTAGACGACTTTTGTGTTCCAACATGCGGGTCTTTAAAGAACGACTCGTTTTTCTGATGTAGAGTTTGTTGCATGGGCATTTTATTGCATAAACCACTGATGTGGTGTTACAAGAGGTGAAATGTTGTAGAACATAATTACGACCAAGATATTGAAATTCCATCACCTCTTCTGTAACTTCACAAATTATGCATTCCCCACATTTTCGATGACCGCGTTCCCCTCCTTCTTTTGCCTCTTGCATAGGAGATCTTAAAATCGATGGACTAAGCTGTTCCTTCATATTGCTATTCCGTTGCCATACACATCTCACGTTGCGCTCCTGTAAACCCGGAACCGTTCTAACCACATTCATGTGTTTTGAAACAATTTTCTGTATTTTATAACTTAACGGAGAGAATTTTGTTATCAAATTTACATTGACTTCTTCTCTATCTTTTCGTTCTCTGTTATTAGTTCTAAGTAACCAGGATCGATGATTAAACAATGCCCTTTGATACACTCGTTTGGACACTTGCTCTGGATATCCCCGATCTGAAAAATCCTGTAGCAACTGTTTAGATGTTTCTTTGAAATCTGATATTTCCGAGCAGTTCCACCTAAATCAAAGAAATTGCGAAAAAGGAAGGCCATTCTTTAGCCGTAAAGGATGTCCACTTGTATAATGTAAGAATGTATTTCTAGCACTGGGTTTCTTATAAATTGTAGTATTCCAACCTTGCGTGCCCCGGAGGATTTCTAAATCCAGAAACACAATTGCATTAGGGTCTATGGTATGTGTAAATTGTATGGCAGTATTACACTCATTCAACCTCTGGATAAATTGAATTGCCTGCGTTTCTGGCCCTTTCCAAAGAAGAAAAATATCGTTGATAAACCGGGCCCACAATTTCACATGTGGCAGAAACGGGGAACTTTCCAGCCAACGATTTTCAAAATCCCCCATAAATAAGTTAGCTATTGATGGGGCACACGAGGCTCCCATCGCTATACCTGATTTTTGTTTATAGAGGATGTTCTCGATTACTATGGACATACCCCCTGAACCAGCATACAAGTCAGATCATCATCCCCACCACCCCAAGACTGTAAATAAGACTGTATAATAGCTCATGATGTATAATAGCGCACTATGTAGATAAACCAAATCTAATCACATCCCCGCCAACATATACACACCACTCTGTACACTGCATGAAAACATTTGCCCCCTTGATTGTTTGCCGTGGAAACCACTTTGATTGAATGATAAGGCGGTATATAAATACCATTAAATAAATAAAATTAATAAAATTAATTGATGTAATCTATTGTGCCACTCCTAAAAGGTAGGGGGCACCGGCTCTCTCCATCTGTGAAGAATCGGACCCTTCCCCACCAAACATGCCTTCCTCACCAGGATCCGTTCCCATTTTCCCTTTGGATGGAGTGGCCCAAGCTGATCCAGCACTACCAAAAGGCCAGTCCACTGGATCTGCTGATGGAGTAAGTCACTCATGTATGTACTAATCCTCGACCAATAAGGGCAGATTTGTTGACAGCCCCACCATATATGATCCAGGTCTGCAAGAGAACACGAACACTTAGGACATTCCCCATCGCAAGCCACACCACTCCGTATTGCTCTTCTCGGAGAGAAGTGCGTTCGGATAATACTTTTAAATTGCACCTCTCGCCATTTAGCCCCCTCCACCAAACCCACAATCTGACTCAGAGCCTTGCGGATAGATCCTGGCCGTACCTCCTGGTCCAACTCCTTCGCCCACTGAGCCTCTTCCCCCGAGTAGTCCGGCAATCTCGTATATTGTTCCAGTCTTTTCTTCAACTCTGCTACTGTAGGTGGAAACTCCACACCCAACGCAAAAAATTCTAAAATCTGTGCCGACCTTTCAGACGTCAGTTCGCCTTCAGGTAGGGAGGCTACATAGTGCGATATCTGAAGATATTGTAAATAGCAGCATGTACATACCCCACTTTTGTATGTTGTAAATAGCAGCATGTACATACCCCACTTTTGTAAAAGTGGCGCCATCCTCGACTATGCGCACATTGTATATAGCAGCATGTATATACCCCACCTCTGTAAAAGTCACTCTTCCCACCTGACATGATTCTTACCTGTAAATAGTTCCCCCTGTGTTATCCAAGTTCTAGCACCTGTTTCATTGTAAATACAGAGCAGGTTAGCCTGCACTGTATAAGCTAATGTTGTATGTAAACCGCACTGATGTTAAATAGCGCGGTATAAAAGAGACATTAAATAAATAAATAAATTAATTAATAAGATATGCAAAGTAATGGCGGCTGCTCAACTCATATTCCCTACGAAGAGTTTCAAACGGTTTACTCCACTCATTAAGGTCTACTACATGCCCAATATGTCGAATACTGGCCTCATTCCATTGCTGGAACATTAAGGTATCGGAGCCCGGAGCAAACTTAATATTACCCTGCAAGGGCAGCCAGCTCGACACCGCAGGGGACCTACCCCAAAACCTATTCATTTGCAGCCACGTACGTCTCACCGGAGCCACCAATACACTACCAGTTACTCTCCCAGGCAACAAGTGTCCTTCAAGATGCAGAGTCGCCAGTAACATCTGGGGGGGCCACCAATGCTTCATCCAGTGCCCTAGGGGTATAAATCTCCGTGTCTCCCAACCAATCTCCCAAGTGACGTGCTTGACATGCCAGGGCATATAATTTTAAGTTCAGAACTCCCATCCCTCCATTCCTCTACCCTCCTCTCAACCGACTCATTGGGATCCGTGCCCTCGATCCTCCCCATAAAAAGTTCCGTATCTCTTTTTCCAAGGAAACAATGTCACATTGCAACAACCACACCAGAAGTATTTGCATCCAGTACAAGATTCGAGGCATGATCACCATCCCCACTGCCGCCACTCTCCCTCCCAGCGACAGAGGAAGCGGCCGCCAAGCCTGCAGCTGTGATCTAAGTTTAAGAGACATCCCTTCGAAATTCCACTTGTACAGCTCACTCGGCGCTCTGGCTAAAAAAATACCCAAGTAAAGAAAGGAATCCCCCGCCCACCTGAGTGAGAAGGCTGAACCCCAACTGCCCCTCAAGTGCCCCAAGACATCCAGGGCCTTGGACTTATCCATATTAATACACAATCCTGCAAAAGACCCGAACACCCCAAATTCCTCCAGCAGTCTGGGCAGCGACTGCTGAGGTGAGAGCAAGTGTACCAACATGTCATCAGCAAAAGGCCGCTATCTTAAACCCATCCCTCCCCATATGTACCCCTTGTATGTCCTTGGACAGCTCTATACGCTGCAATAGGGGATCCAGGGATAGCACAAATAGCAGGGGGGAGAGCGGGCATCCCTGTCTGGTACCCCTCTCTAAGGAAAATTTAGCCGACAACATCCCATTACATAACACACTCGCTATCGGTCCGGCATAAAGGAGTTTAACCATGGTGCAAAAAGAGTCCCCCAGCCCATAGCACGGCAAGAGAGTATGCAGGTAGTCCCAGTTCACTCGGTCAAACGCTTTTTCCACGTCAAAGCTAACCAGGAGGAATTGCCACTCCCGTTCCCGAGCCCACTCCAGTGACACCAAGATTTTGCGTACATTCCTTACAGCATACCGACCTTTCACACAGCCCACCTGTGACTCATGGATCAGTTCCCCCAACAGCGGGGCCAATCGGTCTGCCAGTACTTTTGCCATCACTTTCCAGTCAAAGTTCAACAACGAGATGGGCCGATAAGAGGCGGCTCGCGTATGGTCTTTCCCCGGTTTGGGTATCAGAATGATATGCGCATGATTCTCTCCCCACCTGGGCTCCCCTTTCTCCACTCTCTTATGATATACTGCTACCAAAGAAGGGGATATCAGATCACTAAGCAACTTATAGAACTCGGCTCCGAGTCCATCTGGGCCAGGTGCCTTGTAACAGCTCGCCTTCTGAATAACCTGGTATACTTCCTGAGGCGGGATTGGTTGCTCCAACTGGGCCCTCTATTCCCCCCCTATACTCGGTATGTTCAACTCTCGCAGATATTCTGCCATGCCCTCCCTGGATCCCTCCTCTCTCTGATATAATTTTTGATAGAAAGCACGAAAAATCTGGACAATCTCCCGGTTCCCCTTTTGTAATTTACTAGAATTATCCCAAAGTGCTGCAACCATCTTAGTCCCCCTACTGCCCTGAAGGCACCGGGCCAGAAGTTTCCTCGGTTTGTCACCAAACCGATACAGCTGGTATCTATAATACATAAAGGATTTCTTAGCCCGTCTATGGAGCAGCTCATTAAGGGCCGTTTGAGTTTCCCATAGTGACTTCTTATTAACTGCGCTTGGGCAGCTCGTATATTTTCGTCTATCCCTAATTGCCTGCTTTTCAAAAAGAAGTCAGAGTTAGATATTGGGGCATTTGCCTATTGATTGGATTAGTATTGCTTTTCAAGGCATACAGTTTGCTCCATTAAAAGTCTCTTCTTGCGTGCCGAATACCCAGTAATATCTCCCCTCAAAACCACCTTGGCTGTTTCCCAAAATAACTCTGGGTCTGCCTTATGCCGGTCATTTTGAACCTCAAATTCCTTCCAACGCTGTTGAATATAAACATGAAAATCAACATCCTTATAGAGATCCAACGGGAGCCACCAGATTTTGGAACTTGAGTCGGTTCTGTCCCACTCCAAGTCCACCCATATCAAGGTGTGATCAGCGATCTCAGAGGGGCCAATGCGGGCATCATCCACCCGAGCAAACAGTCCTCTCGAAACCAAAATATAATCAATCCGGGCGCTCGAACCGTGAGCCCGTGATTGATGAGTGAAGTCTCTCTCCATCGGATGAAGCAGGCGCCATGGGTTGACCACCCCCAACTGTCTGTGAAGCCCCTGCAACGACCTAGTCGTCACTAAGCACGCTCGGTCTCCCCCCCAGCCCCGTGATGTATCTAGGTCTATATCAAACACCCCGTTGAAATCTCTGCCTAATATCAAAGGGACATCAGGGAGTTGTTCTGTCCTAGAGGCCAGCCTCACATATAATGCATGGTCCAAAACATTGGGGCTATAGATGTTGGCTATCACAATAGGCTTCCCTTCCAGCATACCATACAATAACACGTACCTTCCCCCTGAGTCAGAGTAGTCCCTCTCTAGAGAAAATCGTATGCTTTTATGGATCAGGATAGCTACCCCACCCTTTTTACCCTTCGCCAGAGCCCCCCATCCCTGGCCCACCCATTACCTTTGCAACTTCGAATGTTCCTCAGCAGTCTGATGAGTTTCCTGGAGCAAGGCGATGTCGCATTTTTGCCGCACCAGGCTTGCAATAATTTAGATCTCTTAATTGGGTTCCCCACCCCACAAACATTCAATGAAATGATCCTCAGAGCGTTGAACACCCCTTTGGTCCATATCTCTCAATGCCAACCCATCTCCAAGGAGGGTCCCCCCCCCCCTCATTCCAATCCTCGAGTTTGTCCCCCGTGTTGTAGTCCCTAATTGGCTGTGTCCCCCTTCCCCCCTTTCCCTACCCCATCCCGCCCGCCCCATAACCCCTCCCTCCCCCCTTACCAGCCCCTCTCCCCTCTCCGCGCTTCCCCCTCCCAACCTCCTCTCATCCTAAACCTCCTCTCTCCCCTCCTAGCTAGATCACTAACAATGTGTTCGAGCTTCCCCTCCCCCCATACATCTCCACTCTCCACTCCCCAGTCCTTCGCCTTCCCTTCCATCCCTATCCCAACTTTTAGTTCCAGCGGCCTCTATACTCCCCCTTCTCACCCGCACACCCGATTAACACCACACCCCGTGACATGATAGCACCGTGCAAACTGACCACACAATACCCCAAAAACTAGCACAAGAATATCACCACATACCCCTCACCCACTCCCACCCCCACAACAACACACAACCACTCCAGGTCTAACAATCTTTGCTGTCCCCCCTCCCTCCCCCCCCCCAACATTGTGCTACCAGCAGTGTTCCAGGCCTTTTGGCCACATCTCCCCATTACTGGAGGCAAAATTGACAGTCCCCCACAACGAGGTGCCTCACATCTAGTCCAGAGTCTGTTCCTGCCGACATCCCCCAGGAGGAATCTTCACACTATCTCCGCCACCTTCCTGGACTCTTCTCAGGTCGCTTCCACCTGCTCCCCTGTTGGGCGCACTGCACTCCGCCCTCGATCCTCCAAATATTTTGTCGCCTCCTCTGTGGATTCAAACACCCGGTGTGCACCTTCATGCGTAATGTGCAGCCGGGCCGGGTACTGTGCCGTGAATCGTATATTAGCTTGTATCAGCTTCTGGCACACCAGCGCATATGCTCTCCGCCTCTGGCTTAATGCAACCGAATAGTCCTGCGCCACTCTCAACTTGATGTTATCTTTTACAGCAACTTCTTTCTTTCGCGCAGCTCTCAGCACCTCCTCCTTTTGGGTAAATTGTAAAAACTTGGCCAACACCACTCTGGGTCGGGGATCCTTCACGTGCCTGGGCCCAACTCTGTGCACTCTCTCAATCACAAATTTCTCTCACTGCTCGGCTCCCTCCACAATCTGCATCGCCAAATTTTCCACATATTCTCTCAGATCTCTGTCCATTACGGTGTCCGGTATACCCAAAAAACGCAGATTTTTTCGCCGGGATTGGTTCTCCATATCATCCAGCTTCTCCTTGTGCGCACGCAAGGCTGCCCGCATGTGGACCATTTTCGTTGTCAGTTTTTCCACCTCTTCCTCATTCTGTACAATCCGAGCCTCTGCCTCTTGCATCTGGCTGCACAGCGAGCTCACTGAATTCTGTACACTGTCCATTTTACTATTTAACGCTTCCAATTGCGCTGCCAATGCACTTGCCACCGCCGCTGAAATCTCCTCCACAAATGCAGGCGCAGCTGGCGAGCTCGGCCCTGCTGACACATCCGCCATCTTTTGCTGCCCCGCCATGTGGTCCTTTTCCCATCTCCCGGCTTTTACCGCCGCCGCCGCCATCGCACACCTCCCCTAAAGATGCTTGCTCGCCATGCAATCTCGCCGCCTCACTCACAGTTTCTGCGCCGGTATTTCTGCCCCAATACGGTCCTTTATGCCGGTATGAAGGAGGGGAGCCCGGAGCTCAAGCGATCCATGTCCGCTCAAGCTCACCACATCATGTGATCTCTTCAATATTTTTATTTATTTAGACAGATTTGTATACAACCTTATCCTTCAATCAAAGTGGTTACATGACATGGAGGGTTACATTTAACATTTATTTATTTATTTATTTACAGTCTCTTATGTACCGCGCTATTCAGTATCAGTGCGGTTTACATTGAACATAGAAGCTTACTCATTTCATTGAGTGATCTGTGTTTACAATAAACAGGTGTTAAAACTTGTATAACTTGGGGTAACTATTTACATATATGCAACATGGTAGGCTTTACATCATTAGTCTTAGTCATGGGTGTTTTGCAAGGTACAGTTTACTTAAAACTTCCCTGGCTAGATAGTGGATGGGCTGTTATCGCACTGTCTACCGGATAGAACAGGAGGAAGAGATGATGCTTCAAGGCCTTCCTAAACTGGGCTAGGTCTGGGATTGCTCGGATGTGGGGCAGTAGGGTGTTCCAGCATCTGGGTGCACAAAATTTGAAGGCCCTGCTAGCTGTTGACTGGGTGCATTGGGTTATTGATTTCGGTACTATCAGTGTAACATGTGGGTACTTAACAACATTTAGCATGAGGGTATTTAACAACATTTAGACAGCACATTTGGTGGGTTACAATTAGCATGAGGGTACTTAACAACAATATGAAGTGTTACATTTTGCATGAGGGTACTTAACAACACTATACAATGAGCTCGTTAGTCTAGTTGGGATGATTGGGTATTGAGTTGGTGGGGGTAGTTGTAATATCGTTTGGGTGGGGACTGTTGTCTGTTTGCTCATAGGTTTCTGTAAAGAGTAGGGTTTAAGGGCCTTGCGGAATTCTGTGATGTCTTGTATTGCCCTCAGGCTCGTTGGGAGGGAGTTCCATAGTGTGGAATGCCAGTAGTGATGAAGTATTTTGTTTAGTCTTGTGGTATCCTGCAGGTGTGCCGATCATGTTGTCATTATTGGTCCTTCTTGGTCTATTACTCATATCCCTTGTTATGATATCTTGGAATGCATCTGCTGAGAGATGGTGGATGATTTTGAAGATGATCAGGATTATTTTAAATTTTGCTTTGGCCACCAGTGGGAGCCAGTGTAGTTGCTGTAAGATGGGGGTGATGTGCTCAGCTCTAGGAGTGTCTGTAATGATGCGTGCTGCAGTGTTTTGCACCATTTGGAGTGGGTGTAAAGTCTGCTGAGGGAGGCCTTGATATAACAAGTTTCCGTAATCAAGCAGAGGTGTGATCAGTGCTTGGCATACTGTGCGGAAGTGGTCCTGGCAGAGTAATGGCTTGATCTTTCTTATGGTTCTCAAATGGTGATAGGCCTTGTTTGCAGTTTTAGCGATATGAGATTTCAAGTTCAGAGCTCTGTCCATTGTGATGCCCAGGTACTTAACTTCATCTTTGACTACTATGAGTTAGTTTAGAATGCTGATAGTCTGTGGTCGAATGAAGGTAGGGTTCCTAGTGACGAACATTGCCTCAGTTTTATCATAGTTGACCATTAGGTTATTGGCTGTGAGCCAGGCATTCATGTCTTCAATGCATTTGGTTATTGTTATGGTGTTGAGTGCTAGTAGGTTGGTTGGAGCATACACCATGATGTCGTCAGCATAGATGTGATAGTGGAATTTGTGTCGTTTGATGATGTTGCATATGGGTTGGATGTAAATATTAAAGAGCATTGATGACAGGGCTGAACCTTGTGGTATTCCCTGCATGACGGGGAACTTCAATGATTTCTTTTGGTCGCATTTGACTTTTTGCGTTCGATTTTCCAAGTAGGAGGTGAACCATTTCAGGTTGTTTTTGCGTAGTCCTATCTGTTGCAGATGCTGCAGTAATCTGGCATGGGACACTGTGTCAAAGGCTGCTGAGTTGTCCATGAACATAGCAGGAATCCATTCTTTATGTATATCCATTCTTTATGGAGTGGAGGAGTGGCCTAGTGGTTGGGGCAAGGTACTTCAGGTCGGAAGGTCGGGGGTTCAAATCCCACTAGCAGACAGCAACCTTGGGCTGGAAGGACTGGGGTTTCTAGTCCCACAGGTGCTCCTTGTGGTCTTGGGCAAGCCACTTAACCCTCCATAGCCCATGTTCCCTATAAAATAGTTATCTCCAAGTTATAATGCCCTGTTCAATGTAATTTCAGTTTGTTCAATGTAAACCGCACTGATGCAGAATAGCGCGGTATATAAGAGAGTGTAAATAAATAAATAAAATAAAATAAATATGTTGTCTATGCCTTTTATGAGGTTGTCAAATAGGGAAGTGAGTAGCGTTTCCACACCATGCTGGGGTTTAAAGCCATGCTGGTGGATGTCCATTGGGGCGTTCATGTCAATATGGTCCTGAAGTTGCCTTTGCACTATCTTTTCAATGATTTTTGCAAGGAATGGTAGGCTGGAGATGGGACGGTATGATTTTGGTTCAGATGGACTTAGGTTGTTGCCTTTAAGTATCGGTCGTATCATGGCGTGCTTAAGGGATTGCGGCATGTATCCTTGTTGGAGTGAATCTTTGACGATTTTGTGAATGTGATGGGAGAGCTGGCTTCTTGTGACTTTGAGCCAAGCCACTGGGCATGGGTCTGATGGTCAGGTTGTACTGGGCATTGGTCTGATGGTCAGGTTGTTGTGTTAAGTCCATGTATTATGTCTTCTACTTGATGTGTTGATGGTATGCTGAAGTCCTCCCAGGTTTGATGTTGCTCTTTCATTTCATGGTCATCTGTTTGTAGTGTGATGGAGCAGGTCTGAGTGGTGTTTTTTACTTTCATGTAGTCCGCAAATTCCTGTGGGTCAAGATGGTGGGTACAGTGCTGCGTGGTGTTCTTTAGTGAGTTTCTGGACAATGCTAAAGAGCTCTCTTGGTTTGTTGACAGATTTCATGATTAGGTTTGTGTGGTGCTGCTGTTTATGCCCATTTATCAGATTGTTATATTCCAGTAGTTTGGCTCTGTATAGAGTCAGGGAGTTATGCGACTTGTTCCGTCTCCATTTTCTTTCCAGTCTTTGGAGAGTGCGCTTTGCATCTCTGATGTCACTTGAGTACCAGGGGGCGTTGGGTCTCCTGCGTGCTTGTGGTTTTGCACTCGTAGGGGCTGATGCTGCATTAGATATTATGGAGTTCCATTTCTCTATGCTTAGGTCAAGGGTGTCGCATTCCTGCTGGAGTTGTGGAGTAATTTCGTCTATGAATGAGTCTTTATTGAAGGCTCTATAACGCCTGGTTATGCTCTCATCTTCCATGTGTTGATCAGCAAGCGAGGAAAGACAAGTGGCAAATGCACAAATACAGTGGGAAATACAGAATATTACTCCAAAAACCTTTTGTCGATCAAGACTGGACACATGAATAGTTTAAGAGAGGTGAACTGAAACCGAAGGATGAAAGACTGATAGTTGCAGCCCAGGCAGTGAATTACGGACTAGATGGATTACAGTGAGCACTGAAAAAACTGGTAAAACAGACGTGTTGATTCCGTAAGAAAGAGCTGGAAACGGTGACTCACCTCATAGCAAGCTATGAAGTTCTGATGGCAGAAAATTTCTATACAAAAAGGCACAACAAAGTAGTATGCCTCCTCCACTGGAAACTCTGTAGGCACTACAACATCAATGTCCCTGAAAAGCATTGTGATCATGCTCTAAGAGAATTACAGAGAATGAAGAGATTATGATCATCTGGGACATTCCCATTCCAATGGATAAGAAACTGGATGTGAGGAAATCTGACATAGTGGTAAAGGAGAAGAACACCAGAATGGTATTGATGATAAAGATGTCGGTTCCTAGTGATTATTCTGTGAATCGCATGGACAGGCAGAAGATCCTGAAGTACCCAGAAATGCAGTTAGAGAACAAGAAAATGTGGCAGAAAGATACAGAAATATTTTCCATTGTATTGGGAGCCAGAGGCTTGATAAAGAAGAATCTCCAAGCACTTCTTGAGGAACTACCCATACATGTTACATCTTATGAACTCCAGCAGGAAGCTCTCTTTGGCATGATGCAAGTACTATGCCGATCATTAGCAGTAAATTTGAGAGACTGAGATCATATTCCACATACCCTGGGTTTGAAGTGAGGTTCACGACTGCCATAGTATGCGCAAAACTAACCCATTTGGAGAAACTGCCCTGAGAGTCGTCCCATCCCATTCATCATTTTGGTCACCTTTCTCTGTACCTTTTCTAATGCTGCTACATCTTTTTTTCAGATGTGGAGACCAGATCTACACACAGCACTCAAATTGCATTTGCACCATTGAGGGACACCAAGGCATCATGATATCCTTTGTTTTATCCTCTCTTCCTTTCCTATAAGATATGCCATACTGGGTCAGACCAAGGTCCATCAAGCCCAGTATCCTGTTTCCAACAGTGGCCAATCTAGGTCATACGTACCTAGCAGTTTCCCCAAAAGACACAGGTTCTACAATGCTTGTATTAGGTCAAGCATTGATATCCTGGGTCCCTTTTTAATGGCTTATGGACCTTTCCTCCAGGAACCTGCCAAACCTTAAACCCAGCTACACTAACAGCCTTTACTACATCCTCCGGTAACAAATTCCAGAGTTTGATTACAGGTTGAGTGAAAAAATATTTTCTTTTATTAGTCTTAAATAGTTTACCCTGTAGCTTCATTGCATGTCCCCTAGTCTTTCTATATTCTGATAATGTAAACAATCGATCTACGTTTACCCGTTCCACTCCGTTCATTAATTTATAGACTTCTATCATATCTCCCCTCAGCCTTCTCTTTTCCAGGTTAAAGAGCCCTAACCTTTTTAGCCTTTCTTCATAGGAGTATCCTTCCATCCCCTTTACCATTTTGGTGGCTCTCCTCTGAACCTTTTCTAATAACGCTATATCCTTTTTAAGATACAACGACCAGAATTTCACACAATATTCAAGGTGCGGTCTCACCATGGAACGGTATAGAGACATTATAATATCTTTTGTTTTATTTTACATTCCTTTCCTTATGATACCTAGCATTCTATTTGCTCTCTTGGCCGCCGCTGCACACTGGGCCGAGGGGTTTAACATGTTATCCACAATGATGCCTAAATCTTTTTCCTGGGTAGTGGTTCCTAATGTGGAACCTTATATCGTGTAGCCATAGTTTGGGTTGTTCTTCCCTAGGTGCCTAACTTTGCACTTGTCCACATTAAATTTCATCTGCCAGTTTGATGCCCAGTCTTCCAATTTATCAAGATTCTCTTGCATTTTCCACAATCCTCTTGGGTTTTTAACAACTTTAAATAGTTTTGTGTCATCTGAAAATGTGATAACCTCACTCGTTATTCCCTTTTCCAGGTCATTTATGAATATGTCAAAAAGCAGCGGACCCAGCACAGATCCCTGGGGTACACCACTATTCACCTTTCTCCATTGGGAAAATTGGCCATTTAGTCTTCGACTCCTCTCTCTCTTTCTCCACACACATCCAGCTCGTAGCCAAGATCTTCTGTTTCTTTCTCTACAACATTAGCAAAATCTGCCCCCTCCTCTCTGAACACACTACTCAAACATTTGTCCACTCCTTAGTCACCTCCTGTCTCGACTACTGTAACCTACTCCTTGCTGGTCTCCCTCTGAGTCATCTCTCTCCCCTTCAATCTGTTCAACACTCTGCTGCGCGACTAATTTTCCGCCAGCCTTGTCATGCCCATATCACACCTCTTCTCAGGTCACTTTACTGGCTCCCTATCCGCATCCAATTCAAAACTTCTCCTGCTGACCTATAAATGCATTCGCTCTGCGGCCCCTCAGTACCTTTCATCTCTTATCTCTCCTCATATCCCCCCTCGGGAACTCCGCTCTTCTAGAAAACTGCTTCTATCTATGCCCCGCACTCCCAATGCTAACTCCAGACTGCGCTCCTTTCACCTTGCTGCACCCTATGCCTGGAATAAACTACCTGTGTCTGTATGCCAGGCATCTTCTCTAACCCTCTTCAAGTCCAAGTTGAAAGCTCATCTCTTTGCTGCTGCGTTTGGATCTTGACTCACCTATTCTCCTTTTCTCCCCCTTGTTCCACCCCTGCCTACACCTCCCGTATTTGTGTGTTTGTGCATTTTGTCTTGACTAGATTGTAAGCTCCGTTGAGCAGGGACTGTCTCTTACATGTATGCACTGTACAGCGCTGCGTACGACTGGTAGCGCTATATAAATGCTGAGTAGTAGTAGTAGTGAACCAACACTTGGAGCTAGTAGAGTTCATCCATTCCACCCCTGCACGACACTGTGCCGCCGCATAGTACCAATGAAGATTAGGGACCCCCATCCCCTCTCGCCCCAATTGAGCATATAGGATCCTACAAGCTATTCGAAGGCGTTTAAATTTCAATATGAACTTCATTATAAATGCTTGCCAGGACTCTAAGACCCCACGAGGTAGGGGTATGGGAGTACCTGATAAAGATATAGGAATCATGGAACTACCACCATTTTCGTTATAGCAATACGTCCAAACCATGGCAGCATCAAGCCCATCCAGGACTCCAAATCCCTTTTAACCTGTTGAAGCAAGGGTCCAAAGTTCGCCCAATACAATGCGGCCCTATCTACCGTGAGATATACACCCAAATAACAAAGGGCTTTGTTCACCCATCGAAAAGGAAGGTGTGCTTTCAGTTGTGCGCATACCACTTCCTCAACCCCCACATTTAAGATTTCTGATTTAGCATAGTTAATTTTAAACCCTGAAACCTGTGAAAAGGCCACAAAGATTTGCATTGCACTGGGAAGGGAGGTTCCAGGGTTAGTTAGGGATAATATAATATCATCTGTAAAAAGTGCTATTTTGTATTCACGAAAGCCCACCCTTACACCAGCTACATCCGGATATTCGCAAAAGCTTTGTGCCAGCGGTTCCATTACTAACACAAACAGTAGTGGGGATAAGGGGCACCCCTGCCGAGTATCTCTCTCTGATTCAAAACTCTTTGATTGACCCCCCATTGACTTGGATGCTGGCTCGGGGGCCCTGATAGAGACTGTGCACCCACCACTGAAAGGGTGATGGATACTTGGAATGCCCTCCCGAAGGAAGTGGTGGGGCAAACACGGTGACGGAATTCAAAAAGGCATGAGACAAACACAGTGGATCCCTTTACAGCAATAGGATAAAAACAAAATAAACGGTACCATCTAACTTCTGAACCATATAACGTCTCAACAAATAGGGGTGTCCTACATGGAGTGGTGGGTTTACCCCTAAACAAAGACATGGGAAGGGGTGGCCTGCACAAAGTGACAGGTGCACCTACTCTTGCCATCTTGCTGGGCAGACTAGATGGACCATGCTGGTCTTTATCTGCCGTCATTTACTATGTTACTATGTTACCGTGAAAAGTTAGGCCTAAACCCCATCTTATCCAAAACATGTCACAAGAAGCCCCAACTGACCCTATTGAATGCCTTCTCGGCATCGACTCCCACCAATAGCGCTGGCTGGGAATCATGGCGCACAGCATGTATCACTTGCAACATCTGCTGAACGTTATCAGCGGCCTGATGGCCGGGAACAAACCGACCTGGTCAGGGTGCACAAGACCGGGAAGGGCCCAATTTAGCCTGGCAGCCAGTACGGAGGCCAGTATTTTAACAAGGAGAATAGAGTCAAAGATGACCCCAAGGTTGTGAGCTGAGGAAACGGGGAGGGGTGTAGTGTCATCCACAGAAGTAGAGAACGGAGGAGATGAATAAAAGAACAGACCATTAGCACAATTAAGATGCTAAAAGTTCAACCTGATACATGTTTTGGTTCCCACCCATGAGCCTGTTTCATGGGTATTTTTGGTTTTCCTTCTTTAGGTTTGCAGTAGAAGATGACTACGCAAAGGTCCGTCGACAGAGTTTGACAGCGACCATCAGCACACTGGCACAGGTCATTGCTACTCGTAGAAAGGAGACTATCCAAGAACATCATGATGAGCATGGATCAATTACATTAAGAAGTGTGAAGCCTTTTTCAAGTGTCTGGTTTCTCTTCAGGGCAATTCCTATAATGTTTTTGAACCTGCGCAGCTAGATTTTCGGAAGTCTAAGGGTGACAGCTGATTTGTTACCCAGAATAATTAAGAAATAATTGGGGTCTTTGAAATATTATGGAATCAGCGTTATTGATTTTTCTTTATTTTTTTCATGTTCCTACCTTCTCCTAGAAGTGGGCTAGTCTTTCAATTTTTAATTTTCTGTAAGTAGTTTTCTTAATCATACATGCTTGAATTCCTTGTTTATTTCAACAGTTTAAGTGAAAATACTTGAATAAAAAAAATAAGAATAAAAAGTGTGAAGGAATAAAATCTTCATTGAGGAATTACCACCATGAACCCTTTTCTTGACCTTTGTTTTATGTGACTGGTTCCTATGAGACAGATTCATAGGTCTGTATCAAGTACTTGATATGCAACTGTTGTAAAATATAAGAACTAAAGAGAAAATTAATCAATAAAAAACAACACCCTACTCTCTCCCCAATGAAAATGTACCTCTATCAATTTCATTTCAGGCCAGGCTGTCGGTTATCACAGAAGCCAAAATTTAATGTTGAAGTGTGTGTAAAACACAGAGAATCACAGGGACATATTAACTCATTAATACAGATCTTGCAGAGTAAACTAGTAAATGATGGTAGGGAAGAATCAACTGAACGTGTCCAGTTTTCCTAACTGCAGGAGCCAGCCGAGGTTACAAAAAAGGGAATCATGTCCACCTTTACCAAGAATCATGAACCCCAAAGTAAAGGGCTTGTTGCTAAAAACTAGACATTGTTTTGAGCAAGTGAAATGGCTGTGAAAGGACTCTACAGTATTCTCATGACCTGGAGTGCACATTGTATCTAACCAAAGTCTAAGCTTTGTATGAATTATCAAATAAATAATGACCTTTCCCGACCTTCTCAGGTGGGAGTGAACTTGATAACAACTGCTGATTTGTCAGTCTGCTATCCAGGTACTGTGGTATAGCCAATGATTCTATCTGCTTTTGGATTTACGAAGAAACCAATAGAATCAACTTTTAAGAACGGGGCTCTGATCTTTACCTTAGGATCTCTTTTTTTTATTTTGGGATTCTCTTATGCCTTTTCCCTTTATCCTCACTGTTAGTGAGCTTCTGGTGAAAATCCTGCCATGTAGGCTGTCCCTGAGAGGAGTTGGATCACTTCCTACTGTCCTGTCATCAGTCTGGAGACACCAAAGCATGTAATGACTCGGCATCCGTTCTTCAAAAGGACTCTGACCTCAAAGTGGTGAAGACTGGCTGCCCAAGCAGGCACTGAGACATCTACAGAGACAGACTTTTACATCTATCACTTAAGCTGAGCTCATTCATGTTTCCATGCTGGGTTAGTAAGACCAGTTAATCTGCTTTATTTATTTAATATCCTACCTCCCACCATCACGTTGAAGTGATGTAAAATCATAATGATGTAATAGACAATATCACAATGATGACAGAAGAGACACATCAAGAACCTCAACCCTCTTCACCCAGCCTCGACCATGTTATGTCCCACTTATCTCCCCATAAAATACTCTAACGTCCTCAGTCAGCTCCACCATCCTT
Source organism: Ichthyophis bannanicus (assembly GCA_033557465.1). Classification (NCBI taxonomy): domain Eukaryota; kingdom Metazoa; phylum Chordata; class Amphibia; order Gymnophiona; family Ichthyophiidae; genus Ichthyophis; species Ichthyophis bannanicus. The sequence goes on along the minus strand of CM066039.1, from coordinate 346,932,545 downwards.
ATTGCCCTTAGCTCTAGACATGGAACTGTACCATCTTTATTCGCTGTCACTCCAGTTTGGTAATAGATGCAAATTTGGAGCATTCTGAAAGATGAGAGGGTTCAGAAGTGGCAAACATTCCAACAGCCTTCAAATTTTTTGTTAAAAAATCATTTAACTTTGTAGGCTGCTAGGTCGCCAGGAGTCAGCGCAGTCTCGAAGACGCACATTGCATTGCATTAGTAGATGCTGGACTTCCTCAGCACCCTGGGAAAAAAGATTATACACAATTTTCTCGGGTACATAATTGCTATACTAGAATTGATTTTTTGTTTATAAGTCAAGGGTTGATTATGCAAGTCAGTGATACAGGTATTGAGTATTGTGATGAAGCTGACACTACTGAAGCTATGGAGTTAGGAGAAAACTCTGTTTCTTTTAAAGAAACTGATTTACAGAGAATGCAGTTACCAAGAAGTGCAGCTAGAGGGAGTAGACATGAGGCTGCAGAAGGTAGGCTGACACACCCAGATTGTAATGAGGTAATAGCTAATCAAACTCACCTGAGTAGAGGGCCAGAAAGCTCACTAGAGAAACAGCTTTATAAGCAGTGCTCGGTCAGGCGAATAGAGAGAGGACCACCAATTCGGAGAGGACCACCAATACAGAGAGGACCACCAATACAGGGAGGACCACCAATACAGAGAGCAACAGAAACCCCTGCTACTAAGGAGAGAGAAAGGGGAAAGCTCCAACTATGGACGGAAAGGCAGTTAAGCTTGCAGTCCTTACAAGGAAGAGACAACTTCCAGGAAGGTCAAGCCCATGCTGAAAAGCTCCAGAAAGAAGTCTCCAGGGAAGACAGTGTAAGCAGGAGAGTGCCTGGTAGAGGGAATACCAGCAACGCACGTCTCAGAGAACAAAGGTACATTCATGCCTCCTTTCCTGAATGTGTGCCAGGTCCTAGAAAGGCTTATAAACCAGAGAGCCATAGATATGAGAAACAAAGCTGGGAAAAGCTTTGGAAACCTGTGCAGAAGGTCCTAGATAAAAGCCATATTAATTGTTTGCCAGACCAGGTCCAGCCAGTCTGGAAAGTCTTGGAGAGAACTACGGAAGTACAACCAGTTTTGCCTAGGGAAAGCTCAGGCTTAGCAGACACCATATCTGAGCAAGAGGATATGCAAACAGACCTTGTAGAACCAGAACCATTGCTACCTGAATATCCTATGGACTGTACTCTTTGTGTAGCTGAGAGTATAGAATCTCTCACAGAGTTATAGCATAAGACATGCTCTAAAATGTCATTGCTTTGTTGAGCGGAAAAGAAGAAGTTTTTGTGTTTATTTAGCCTGTTTATATTGAAAAATCCTGCTTGAATGGAAAAGACTGTGAAGCTCTTATAACAGTTTTGGACTTTGTAAATACTTTGGTAGAAACCATGAATCAAGGTGAAATCTGTTGTCTTCTTGGAGAACCTTAGCGCATCAAGGGAATAAAACCTTATATTTAACCCAGCACAAGGCTCACACAACTATTCTTTATAAAGAAGGGAACTACAAGGACCATAATGCACCTGGTCTAAGTTAGAGTTCCCGGCTTCAACAAACAATAAATGTCCGCCCTAACCCTTCAGCACACTGCCACCGGGAGGGGCTATGACAGTATTGATCCAACAGTTTTTTCAGATTATGCTTCAATTTGGGTGGACCATAAGAAACAGGGGGGGGGGAGGGAAAAGGGGTTTTGAAGATTAAACAAATCTTTGCTGTGGGATAAAAGAGTGGTGAAGGAGGGTAAATTAGAGATGGAAAGCTTCTGGGAGGAAACTGACTCAGGGAGTGTGGAAATGGAGGTATTATAGAAACCCTTGAAGGTAGTTGTTTGAGGGCTATTTATTAAATGGGGAACTAGAAAGAAGAGGGTGAGGGAGAAACTAGAAAGTATGAAACTGGAAAAAAGCACAAGGAGAAACATAGTAAAAACATAATAGTAGACTACAATTGGAAAGGGGAAGAATGCAGGTTTCCCATCCAATTATACCTACTGTTGTAGATTACCAGACCAAGAAAAGACCTGAGGCCTTCGTGAAATCAAACAGTTTTAATAGCATGCGAGAACTCAGTGGAATAGTTTCCAAAGACTGAGCCCCTGGGCCAAGGTTTCAGTTCCATTTATAGACTCCTAGCTATATGCAAACTAATAATTTGTTATCACGTTCTAGCTACTTCATGATAGGCACATATTAAGTTCCCCTTGATCGCTCACCAATAGAGGTCAGCTGGGGCGTGTTATGTAAGGTGAGAAGCTGCTAAACTATGCATTTCTTACTGCGTGGTTCTACTACTAAGCAGGCTACAGTGAAACAAAAGAGACAAAGACATTCCAGCTAGGCCACAGGCCTAGTATTTCAAGGTACATTTGAAAGCACACTTCTGACACCATTACACTACCATATATATACTGCCTAAGGTCCACAGATCCCTTACCCATCCCCCAGGGAGACCAATTGTTTCTGGAATCGGGTCTGTGCTCGAACCCATTTCTCAATTTGTAGACTACTAACTTCGTCCCTTTTTCAGATTCCTTCATTTGTCAGAGATTAGGCAGATGCCATTAACTTTCTTGATACCTTTGAAGGTGACCTTTCAGGGTTATGTCTAGTCGCTCTAGACATTGAGTCACTTTACACCAATATCCCTCAGCAAGGTGCCTTGACTATGATACGCAAATATTTGAATTTACATCCTGGCCCTTCACGCACACCACTGAATTTTTAGTTGAATAAGCCCGTATAACACTCACCAATAATTATTTTATTTTTGACGGGACATTTTATCAGCTGATCAAAGGTATTGCCATGGCCCCAGACATAGCAAACCTTTATGTTGCTGATTTTGAGGCAACACATCTCCTGGGTTTCCCACTTTCCAGTCAGGTGATATCCTGGAAATGATACATAGACAACATTTTTATTCTTTGGAGAGGAGATACTGATCAACTTATGCAATTCTATGACTGGCTGAATACATTGGATTTGAACCTTAAGTTTAAAATGCAGTTCTGTTTGGTTGAAATTCCTTTCCTAGAGATTCTTATTAAAAAGTCTACACACTGTTTTGTTACTACTATCTTCCGAAAACTCCTTAGGTTCGATAGCTTCCATAGCAGCAACTTGAAGAGAAATCTACCTACCTCTTAATTCTTACGTCTACACAGACTCTGCACAGATGACACGGAATATAATAAACAGTTTTGCTGCACAAGGTTATCCTGCCTTATGCATTAATAAAGTCTATAATAGAGCTCTTCTTGCCTCTAGACAAGAACTGCTGGCATCAAAGAATAAAATCTCTGATAACAAATATATTGGTGTCATTCAGTTTTCATACCTCTTGTCACGCATTCAAAAGATCATGAAAAAACACTGGCATATTTTACAGACTCGTCCTTGTTTTTTGGACAAGCGGCTAGTCATTGCCCTCAATAGAGAGCGTAATTTAGCTGACACTTTGGTTTCTTCTTTCTTGCCAGGTTTTCTAAATACCCGTTATCAGACTGTGGAACATTTTAGACGTGGCAGCTGTTCTGTTTGTCATCATGCCATGGTGGTAAATAACCTTTTGAGCACCCTAATACCAAAAAGAAATATGCTACAATATTGGACTGATTGAAGGTCTACGCATGTGCTTTATGTTATCATTTGCCTCTGTAATCTCCTTTATGTGGGTAAAATGATTTGAGAGGTAAAGAAACGTGTCCAGGAGCATAAGAGCTTGTCAGACGGCTGCCTAGGGTGAGAACTTACACAATCTTGACGATGCATATATTCATATGATTCTTGCAAGGTATTGTGGGTATTGTAGTTCATTCACTCCCAAACACAGCTGATGACAATAATTTGAGTTGTGAAACCAAGTGGTAAGATCAATAAAATACTTCTTTTATTGATGGGGTTTAATTCACCCAGCACATGTATGCTTGATAGCACTATAAATGAGGTTACTTGCTTGCAGTGTTTAAAATGGATAACAAAAAGTCACAAAGTAAACCAGAAAACAACCTTCAGCTTGTCAGGCAATTAGCTAATGTTTTCTTAGCAAGTAATTACCTAATACAAAGGCACAAAGTAAAGAATAAACTTTGCTGGTTAGGTTAACTTCTGCTTATTTTCCACGCCGATCTCAGCAGTGATTCTCCCTTGCTCACACACACAATCAGGTGCAGCCCTAATTACTATCAATGGACCAGCTGAAAGCCTTTAGCTGGCTGGCTGCTACTGTGTGAGCCCAAATCCTGCTTTAAGAGCTGTTTGCAGTGGAAATAAAGAACAAAGTTAGGTTTCTTTGTGATGGCTGATGTGTTTGCTCACGGAAAACTAGCAATAGCATTTAGATAGAGAACAGTCCATATAAATAGTTTCATCTGCTGTATCTCCCCCTTCATCAACAATCATAGGGTCAATATCATACATTGGCACAGATGAGTCTTTCATTAAGGCACTATCATGAGAATGCTTATTCCCTTGCTGCCATTCTCTATTATAGATAGGGTCTGGATCAGTGTTCATACCTGAGCCTCTCCTGCTATCATTATTCCTCTCTGTATAGCCTGGCCAATATGTAACCCAATTCTGATGTCCAGCCTTCCAATCTTGATCCCTGGACACTGGATCTCCTCTCACATACCTTCTGGCCTTGGTCTGAAAGTCCCTTCCACATGCAGTCTTCTCTCTTCCAGGTAGCCACTGGTGATTCCTATCTCTGCCAATCCATTCCTCTGGCTGAATCCAGTCCAATGGACTCTGCTGGCATTTGGAATACCTCCCAGTAGGGGTACTGCCTTGGAATCTCCCAGACCTTCCAATGGGCTTTCTTCTCTTCCTTCCAGAGAGTTTCCTTCTTTCTCTATCCGCTTGGCTTGGCTTCTGTTTCTCCAGGTGATACTGGTGCTTGAGCTTGTAGCCGTTGCTGTCTCTGTATCTCTTTCTGAAGCTGTTCTTGTAGCTCTCCCTGAAGCTGTTATCTGAAGAATAATCTCTATTCTTATTCTTTCCTAATGTGTGCTGCTCCCTAACACAGTGCAGCTGTGTTGAATCAAGCCCTGCCCTTTGAGATGAGTGCTTAGGGATTACCTCATAGCTCTCTTGATTGCACACACATTCTCTCACTTCAGCCCCTCTCATGGCTGCTGGAAACCTGGTGCATTCTGGGACTGGTAGTCTTTTATGTGAAAACTCTGTTTTCTCACTTCTACCAGAACTGACAGGTTGCTTGTTCAGAGTCACATCATCTTTTCTATAGCTCCTACCTGAGCTATGATAAGCTTCCTTATCACAAGCTGCATTAAACGGCAAGTTCTCACAGCACCACTGGTTGATCACTGGCTAAAAGAACAACACTCTCTCCGAGATTTTAAGTTCCTTGTTATAAAAAGGCTTTTTCCCTCAATTCGGGGTGGAGATATAGATCATGCTTTAACCAAGGAAGAACAGCGCTTAATTTTTGAATTGGATACTGTCCAGCCCAAGGAAATTGAATTTCAAGGTTTTTTAAAATCTATTTTTTATAATTCTTTTTGAATTTACCCCTTCAATATCAGTGTCCTGATTGTTTCTCCTTTATATCTTGCATTTCAATGTATGTCTTATATATTTTTATCCTGCCTAATTTCTTTCTGAACTTCCCCCTCTAAAATTCCTCCCTTCTGGGGGGTTCTTTGGATGTTTTTCAGGCTGTTTCAATTGTCCTTACAAAGTTCATATAATCTGGTAGTCAACCTTGTCATTGTCATTTTGACCAGTGGGTGGAGCTCTTCCTCGTTTTAAAAAAAAAGTCACTTTGTCCATGCGCAGCGTTTTCCCTCTATCTGACACAGTTACAGAGCTAAGAGCTACCCTCCTCCATTTCGATCTACCTCAGAACCTTAGTTCGTTTGTTTATATCTTCTTTTTGCTTCTATTTTAATGGCCTTGGCTCCCTTTGCAATGAGTTTGGTACTTCCTCTTGGTTTATGTTTATTTTGTTTTTGCTGTGCGCAGCTAGTTTAGCACACAGTACTCTCTGTTCTCCAAAGTTTATCTCTATGACTTGAGTAACCTGTAATATTGCTACTCCTCTATTTTTACGAGTTGTGCACGTTTAACTGAATGTATCTATATTTGTGGTTTATGATTGACCAACACACCTTTTTAGAGTATCACTCAGTAACGGGTTTCTTCTGATAGTTTAAGCAAAGCTTTTTATGTAATAGTATTCACGTCTGAGTTAAGCAGCACATGGTTTATGTTTCCATTATTTTATTTCATGGTTCTATTTTGCAGCGTTGTCTGATAGTCAATCACCTCTGATTTGCACACACGTGTTTTTTGTGTACGGCTGGTCTGGCACATGGTACTATTCGTTATCTATGACAGTAAATGTATATGTGTATTTCAAGGAATCTATGTATTCTTATTTCTCCATTTTTGCAAGTTTACAGTGGGTTATCGTATTTTCTCTTTGCACCAAATTCATTTGCACCTTATAAGCAGCGACATACTCCCTTTTCGGCACACACTATTTTATTTTGTCAACAATTTAATTTATGTATTGTTAACATTAGCCCCTTCCCCCCCCCCCCTTCCCTACTCTTTCCCTCCTCTCTTCCTTTCTACCCCCTTATTCCTCTCCCCTTCCATCCCTTCTTCCTCCCCTCCCCCCCTTGTATATCATTTTTTGAGCATGTCATATCATTAAACTACTGCCTACCACCATAAACCATTATTTTGTGTGTTGTTTTCCATTTATGTTCTACAAACTACTAAGTACCAGTTACACAATACATACTACCAGATATCCTCCCCTCCTGCCCCCACCCACATTCTCAAAGATGGGTCCCTATATCTCTGAGGACACTTATTAGTAGAGTTCCCCAAGAGGGTCATCAACCCCTCCACCCGCCATTCCTCATACCACTTCCAGGTATCCTGATAGGCTCCAGTTTTGTGTTGTCTGTAAGCTGCAACAGCACTCAGACCCCACACCCAATCTAGTTTGGTCACCACCTCCACTATTGTTGGGACTTCAGCTCTTTTGCACCAGGCTAGTAGAACCATTCAGGTGGCCTCTATACAGTACCCTAGAAATATTTCCAACCCCTCATGGCCTCCTTCTCACACTTCATTCATGATGACTTTCTCTGGTGTCATTCTCAGGGGTACTTTAGTAATTTCTTTATATAGTCCCTCCACCTCCGTCCACGGTGCCCTCACCTTGGGGCAGTTCCAGAGTAGATGCAATAGATCCCCTCTTGCCCCACACCCCTTCCAACGGTTACTGGGGCTTGACTTATCTATGGCCTGAGCCTTTACCGGTGTCCAAACATTCTCAGGCATATCTCAATACTGTTTTCTAAATATGATGTTCCCAGTGCCACCTTGCAAGCACCAGTGTATACCTTACGCCACCTTTCTTCATGACACTCCCTCAGTAGTTTTGTCTCCCACTGATCTTGACTTGCTATTCCTGCCCCTTTACTTTGTAAAGCGCCGAGAGTTGGTCCTTCATGCTTCTTTTCTTTTCCATCAATTCCTCAAAAATTGTAGGTTTGGCCTGTAAATCAGCCCTTCTCTGTTTTTGTTGCAAAAAGTACCACGGCTGGACATATGCGTAGTAACCCAAGGCCCAAGATAGTGCTGGCGAGGAGTCTGCTGTCTTATGTTTATGTTTATTTAGATTTGATATACCGCTCAGGCCAAGAGGCATTAGAGCGGTTTACAACACTATATCATTCAAGGAAATAAGAAAAGAAGGCCATTTATATGATAGGACAGAATAGAGGACAGAGACAGTCAAACAGATAAGAGAAGGAGAGGAACACGGAACAGCAAAATACCACAATATATAGGCACCACAATCCAGCTTACATGTTGGTACCAATGACATAGGAAAATGTGGTAGGGAGCTTCTGGAGGCTAAATTTAGGCTTTTAGGTAGGAAGTTGAAATCCAGAACTTCCAGGATAGCGTTCTCCGAAATGCTTCCCGTTCCACGCGCAGGACCCAAAGGGCAGGCAGAGCTCCAGAATCTCAATGCATGGATGAGACAATGGTGCAGAGATGAGGGTTTTGGATTTGTTAGGAACTGGGGAACATTCTGGGGAAAGGAGGGGCTCTTCCGAAGGGATGGGCTTCACCTTAACCGGGATGGAACCAGGCTGCTGGCATTAACCTTTAAAAAGGAGATAGAGCAGCTTTTATACTAGATAACAGGGGAAAGTCGACAGTTGCCCAAGAGCGGATGGTTCGGAAAAATGTATCCTTGAAGGATACTACCAAAAGCAGAGAGGTTCCAAAAAAGAGTAAGGTAGCCCAAATGCCCTCGAGTATGGAGCAGACAGAGTTTAAAGATCCCAAATTACCCATGTCTACCAATAGCCAAATTAATATGAATAAAATACAGTCTCTAAAATGCTTGTATGCAAATGCTAGAAGTCTAAAAAATAAGATGGGAGAGTTAGAATATATAGCACTAAATGAGAGGTTAGATATCTTTATCTTTATTAAACACTTTATATACCGCCCTTGTCGAAACATGAGGGCGGTTTACAATAGAATATAGATGCTAGCGTTAGAAAAGAAAGGAACTCCATCAAAATAAAGAGAAAGAAGGGCCGAAGGGAATATCAGAGACATGGTGGAAGGAGGACAACCAGTGGGACACTGTGATACCTGGGTACAAACTATATCATAATGATAGAGCTGATCAGATTGGTGGAGGGGTTGCGCTCTACATTAGAGAGGGCATTGAGTCAGAAAGGATTAAAGTTTTGCAGGAAAAAAATTTGCTGTAGAATCTCTATGGATTGAAATTCCATGTAAAAAGGGGAAGGCAATGGCAGTGGGGGGTGTACTGCGATGGCAGTGGGGGGTGTACTATCGACCTCCTGGCCAGAATGAACAAATGGATGATGAAATGCTCAAAGAAATCAAGGAAGCTGACAAAAGTTACAGCACAGTAATAATAATGGGTGATTTCAATTGCCCCGGTATCGACTGGGTCAGTGTCACTGCAGGACATGCTAGGGAGATAAAGTTCCTAGATGAAATAAATGACTGCTTCTTGGAGCAGCTGGTTCATGAACTGACCAGAGGGGAAGCCATATTAGACCTAGTCCTTAGTGGAACATCAGATCTAGTGCAAGAGATAAGGGTGTTGGGACCACTTGGCAATAATGATCATAGCATGATCGCCTTTGATTTAATTAGTGGAGGAGGGATAGTAAGGAAATCCACAGTACTACCTTTTAACTTTCAAAAGGGGGACTATGATAAAATATGGAAAATAGTTAATAAAAAACTAAAAGGAGCAGTTGCAAAGCTTAAAGATTTACATCAAGCTTGGGTGTTGTTGAAAAATACTATCTTGGAAGCCCAGACCAGCTGTATTCCACGCTTTAAGAAAATGGAAGGAAGTCCAAAAAACTACCAGCATGGTTTAAAGGTGAGGTCAGAGAGGCTGTTGTTGCCAAAAAAGCATCTTTCAGGAAATGGAAAAAAGAGCCAAACAACCAAACCTGGAAACAGCACAAGCACTGGCAAATCAAATGCAAAGCATTGATAAGTCAGGCAAAGGGAGAATTTGAGAAGAAGCTTGCTGTGGAAGCAAAAACGTGAAATAAAGACTTTTTCAAGTACATTCGTAGCAAAAAACCTGTGAGAGAGTCAGTTGGTCCATTAGATGATAGAGGGGTTAAAGGGGCACTAAGAGGCGACAAGGCGATAGCGGAGAGACTGAATTAATTCTTTGCTTCCGTCTTTACTGAGAAAGATGTAGGGATGTTACCCATGACTGAAGTGGTATTTAAAGGTGCGGAAGAATTGAAGGAAATATCGATACATCGGGAAGATGTATTACAACTATTAGATAAACTGAAGAGTAGCAAATCACCTGGGCTGGATGGTATACATCCAAGGGTGTTGAAAGAACTTAAATATGAGATTGCAGACATGCTATTAGTAATCTGTGAACTATCATTAAAATAATCTCTAATACCTGAAGATTGGAGGATCGCCAATGTAACACCAATGTTTAAAAAGGGTTCCAGGGGTGATCCGGGAAACTACAGACCGGTGAGCCTGACGTCAGTACCGGGAAAAATGGTAGAAACCATCATAAAGAATAAAATTACTCAGCATTTAGATAGTCATGGCCTAATGGGAGACAGCCAACATGGCTTTAGACAAGGAAGATTTTGTCTTACTAATCTGTTATGTTTTTTTGAAGGTGTGAATAAACAGATGGACAAAGGTGAGTTGGTTGATATAGTGTATCTGGACTTTCAGAAAGCCTTTGACAAGGTCCCTCATCAGAGACTTTTGGCAAAACTAGAGAGTCATGGGATAGGAGGCAGTGTACTACTGTGGATCAGGAACTGGTTAAAAGATAGAAAGCAGAGGGTAGGGCTAAATGGCCAATTTTCCTAATGGAGAAAGGTGAATAGTGGTGTACCCCAGGGATATGTGCTGTGTCCGCTGCTTTTTGACATATTCATAAATGACCTGGAAAGTGGAATAGCGAGTGAGGTTATCAAATTTGCAGATGACACAAAACTATTTAAAGTTGTTAAAACCCAAGAGGATTGTGGAAAATTGCAGGAGGATCTTGATAAATTGGAAGACTGGGCATCAAAATGGCAGATGAAATTTAATGTGGACAAGTGCAAAGTTATGCACCTAGGGAAGAACAACCCAAACTATGGTTACACGATGCAAGGTTCCACATTAGGAACCACCACCCAGGAAAAAGATTTAGGCGTCATTGTGGATACCATGTTAAAACCCTCGGCCCAGTGTGCAGCAGCGGCCAAGAGAGCAAATAGAATGCTAGGTATGATAAGGAAAGGAATGGAAAATAAAACAAAAGATACTATAATGCCTCTATATCGTTCCATGGTGAGACCGCACCTTGAATATTGTGTGCAATTCTGGTCGCCGTATCTTAAAAAGGATATAGAGTTATTAGAAAAGGTTCAGAGAAGAGCCACCAAAATGGTGAAGGGGATGGAAGGATACTCCTATGAGGAAAGGCTAAAAAGGTTAGGGCTCTTTAACCTGGAAAAGAGACGGCTGAGGGGAGATATGATAGAAGTCTATAAATTAATGAACGGAGTGGAACAGGTAAACGTAGATCGACTGTTTACGTTATCAGAATATAGAAAGACTAGGGGACATGCAATGAAGCTACAGGGTAAACTATTTAAGACTAATGTGATGCAGTGACTGGTACAGAACCTATGGTAATAGGGGAAAAAGAAGAGCTTACCTTGGAATCGCATAGGCAGCAAGCATATTCAGATTACAAGGAGCAAAAGTGTAGTGGAGCCAGGTTTCCACACACTAGTCATGACGCAGCAGAAAACCAAAAAGCTAATCAGGAGCATCTGTTGAGGGAAGCACGTACAGCGTGCAAGAAACAGGAAGATAAAAGCTGCTGGGAAATCCCAGCAGGGGAAGGTGGCAGAACAGGAGTCTCTGAGACGAGTGCAGGAGTCTCTCAGGACAGAGAGGGCAGCGTCCTGGGAGGAGTGAGAAACCAGGTGGAAAGCAGACGTCACAGACAGGAGAGCTTGCTGGGTCCAGGAAGCAGTGGGTGTGTCCCAGTAGCAAGGAGCAGAAGGAAAAAAAGTCTCTCCAGAGCGTGGCTATAGAACTGCCCAGAATACTGGTGGCTGTAGGTCCCTAGAAAGAGCACTCCACAGCCCAAAGAGAGAAGCCCGGATAACAGAGGGAAGAGGGGAAGCTAACTGCCACGGAGGAAAAGCTAAGTACTCTATTTTCCCTAGAGGGCAAGAGGTGGGCACAGCCAGTAAAGCAAAGGCTAGAAGCTTAGAGGAAAATCCTCATTTCTGGAAAGAGAGAGAATTCCCAAAGAAACTGCCCAATGTACAGGTGCCCAGAACCCTGTCTATATAGAGCAGTTTCCTGCTAGAATAATCGGTGTCTCACAAGGAGGGAGTTGGGATAATACCAGCTGTAAGGATTGTTACCCACCTGAAAACCCAGACTGTGAGCCAATGCAGTGGGAAAACGCTAGCTGTGATTTGGAATCCAGTCCCATGGATTGCACACTATGTTTCTCAGATGAGATTTAATCTTTATGTTGAACAAGCAAGCTGAAGCACTGTGATAATTACTTGGAGAAAAGAGTTTATTTTGCTGTGAAGAAACAGTTGTTTTGTTTATCCTCTGTTGCTGTTAAAAAGGAAGTCTTTAAGGGAAGGGGAATAAAGCCCTGTATTTATTTTTGCCTATAACACTCGACTACAGACTGTTCTTACATTAAAAGGCAACTCGCGCCTCACAGCCCTAGGCGGCTGCCTAATAGCAACATGGAGGTGCGTCACACTAATAAAAGAAAATATTTTTTCACTCAAGGTGTAATCAAACTCTGGAATTTGTTACCGGAGGATGTAGTAAAGGCTGTTAGTGTAGCTGGGTTTAAAAAAGATTTGGACAAGTTCCTGGAGGAAAGGTCCATAAACCATTATTAAGAAGGGACCCAGGATATCAATACTTGACCCAGTACAAGAATTGTGGAACCTGTGTCTTTCGGGGAAACTGCTAGGTACGTATGACCTAGATTGGCCACTGTTGGAAACAGGATACTGGGCTTGATGGACCTTGGTCTGACCCAATATGGCATATCTTATGTTCTTATGCCCTTAGGGCATAGGTTGTCCCTGCCTAAAGGAACGCCTGAGAGCGCTGAGTTCTTTAAATTGTCTGGCACGGCTCTGATTGGCCTCTGCTGCAGGGCGGCAGGGGAATCCTGTGTCCCGCTCCCCTGTGGCCGATCGCCGATTGAGGCTGAATAGGTGAGGAGAGGGCTTGGGTTTCCATACACATTTAAGTGCCATATAATATAAGAAACTGTGCAGGTCCTGGGTTGGAGAAGTTTACTCCACCGTCTTTAACGGGCGGCAACGGGGTGTAGTGATCCTCCTCAAGAAGGATTTGGGTTTCCATACGCATGAAGTGCTTCAGGATAATGAGGGAATATATGTCATAGCAATGAGGGAGATAGGGGGCTACAAACTAATGCTTTGTAATGTTTACACACCAAATATTTACTCGCATTCCTTCTTCACTAACATCATAGCAAAAGGGGCAATATATGCTAATTTTAAGTTGATTTTGGGAGGGGACTTTAATATCGTGGCTAATCCACAACTTGATTGTAAGCCTAGTAAGGGGGTTCGCAAGGGACACTTTGAAAGAGGGATGAACTTCCTCCTCACTGACTGGTGAGGCTGACTGAAGCATGCAGATATGTACACCCCTGGGAACAGGATTTGACATTCTACTTAGCCCCACGCCGCATTTACTCCAGGATCGACTACTGGCTGCTTGATGAATCTCTTACAGTTCAGTTAATAGTCACATGGATAGAACCTAATGTGATCCCAGACCACTCTGCTGTATATATGATAGCGTTGATCAAAGGTGGGACGGATTTCTTATGGCATATGCCCCCAGGGTACTGGAAGGTTTAGGTGGAATATGAGGAGTACAATAAAGAATCTGTTAGCAACTTGGTAACATACTGGGAAGCGGCGAAGGTGGTGTTACAGGGACTGATTATGGCCTTCACCACAGTGGTGAAAAAGCGATGGGAGCAGAATTAGGAGCATTTCATAAAATGCACACCTCGCATTCACAGGAACATGATAGGCAAAAGGTGGTGGCACTCAAGAAACAGATCAATGAAATTCTGACAGAGCAAGCAAAGCGTAGTATTCTGATGCAGAAATATCACTTACACCAGTGGGGGGGAAGGTGGGGCAGGTGTTGGTGCATCTGGTGCATACGCCACAAACTAAAAAAGTGATTACCAAAATCCGCTAGAGTACAGAGGTCCTTCAAATAGACGCTACAGATATCATCAAGAGTTTTGTAGACTTACCAGTCTTTCTACAGTGCGGGGGAGGAGAGCCTGGAGGACAGGAAGCTGTTTTTCAATAATATGGAACTACTACAGCTAAATGCAGAGGAGGTGGCGGCCCTAAACAGACCCATCATGGTGGCAGAGGTCCACACAGTCATCAAGGCCTGAAGCTGGCAAAGAATCCCAGGCCCACTGGCCTGGGTGTAGAGTTCTACAAAATCATGCCAGATTTAGTGGGAAGACCATTAATGGATATGTATGAAGCAGTGATAGGGGAGGGGTCACTATGATCAGAGCAAAATAATGCTTACATCATGGTGTTGCTAAAGCCTGGGAAACCTCCCTGGAGATAGATTCATATAGACCTATATCTCTTCTTAATCAAGATATGAAAACCTGAACCTCTATACTGGCCAAGAGACTGCAGAGATATCTTCCGAATCTCATCCATGACAATCAGGTGGGGTATGCACAGGGTAGGTGAGAATCTGTGAACCTATTAAAAGCTTTGGTGGCACTACAGGTGGGCCACAAGGGCAAGAGGGGACCCTGCGATTGTAAATCTCAATGCCAAAAAGACTTTCAATAAAGTGTTATGGCCCTACCTTTTCTAGGTATTGGGTAGATACAGTATCAAAGGGATGTTTATGCAGTAGATCCAAATACTCTGGAGCAGGCCAATGTCCCAACTCATTATTAACGAGAAGCAGTCACCTCAGTTCCCCATCCAGAGAGGGATGTGGTAAGGGTGTCCCCTTTCACCACTCCTTTTTGTTCTCTGGAGCCGCTAGCGATCAAACTCAGGGAAGACTCCTGTATCTGAGGGATAATGATAGGGTCGACCACTCTGAAGCTCACAATGTTCACAGATGACATGTTGCTTTTCGTGGCTGAAGTAAGGGTGGATATTAATTAGGCATCGCAATAATAGAGAGCTTCGGGACCTTTGCAGGGCTTAAAATCAACTTTGGGAAATCAGAAGCCTTGGGAATTGGGGGTGGGGGAGCAGCAGTGGGCAGGCGGAGCTTTCTCTCGGCAATGGTTGAGGGAGAAGCTGAAATACTCAGGAGTATATTTTAGGAACCAAGTGTGAGTCCTGTATGACCACAACATAACAGCTAAAATACAGGACAATCGAAGAACATGCGAGCGGTGCAGGGATCTTCCCCTCTCTCTGCTGGGTAGAAATGCCTTGGTGAAAATGATCCTTATCCCAAAAGTACTCTATATACTACAAATGATGCCACTCTAGGTATGCCCGAGAGAGGAATATTCTCTTTTGGGACATTTTATGATGTTTTCTCTGTAAAGGCAAGGGGGCGTGTATTAGCCAGGCTAAATTGACGCACGCAAGAGATGGGACTGCCGGATTTATGGATGTACAACGGAATGGCAATACTCTGCTGGATTCACAAGCTCTGTACGGGATGTGCACAATATGTACCAGCGAGTCTCTTACATCATCTTTATGCACCCTATAAATTGGTCAACCTCATGCATATGCTTTCTTCCTTTTCTGTGATCTCTGAGGAGGAACCACACACCTTCTTTCCTCCTCCAAATTCACTACCTGCTCTTTTGATCCTATTCCTACCCATCTCCAAAACTCTATCTCCTTCACTGTTGTCTCTTCCATCTCTCATATTCTCAACCTATCACTCTCCACTGCTACTGTCCCTGCAGTCTTCAAGCATGATGTGGTTACACCTCTCCTCGAGAAACCTTCACTAGATCCTACCTGTCCTTCCATCTATCGACCCATCTCCCTCCTCCCCTTCATTTCTAAACTACTTGAATGTGCAGTTCACTGCCACTGCCTCAACTTTCTCTCCTCTCAAGCTCTCCTGGATCCTTTACAATCTGGCTTTCGTCCTTTACATTCTACTGAAATGGCTCTTGCCAAAGTCTCCAGCGACTTGTTCCTGGCAAAATCCAAAGGCTTTTACTCGATCCTCATCCTTCTTGACCTTTCTGTTTCTTTTGACACTGCTGACTACAGCCTTCTCCTCAATATCTTGTCCTCGCTTGGTTTTAAGGGCTCTGTACTATCCTAGTGCTTTACTTATCTCTCCCATCACTCTTTCAGTGTTTGTTCTGATGGATCCTCCTCTGCTGCTATCCTGCTCAGTTGGTATACCCCAAGGATCTATCTTGGGTCCATTTCTTTCCTCTCTCTATACCCATTCCCTTGGTGCTCATATCTCTTCCCATGGCTTCCAGTACCATCTTTACACTGATGACTCTCAGATCTACTTCTCTATACTTGAAATCTCTCCGGCAATCCAGGCCCAGATCTCTGCCTGCCATTCTGACATTGCTGCTTGGATGTCTCACCGCCACTTGAAATTGAACATGGCCAAAACTGAGCTTCTTATTTTACCCCCCTAAACCCTCCTCTCCCCCTTCTTCCTTTCTCAGTCTCTGTGGATAACTCTCTACACCTGTCTGTTTCCTTGGCTCACAATCTTGAGGTCGTCTTTGACTCCTCTCTCTCCTTCTCCACACACATCCAATAGCTAAAACCTGCTGTTTTTTTCTCTATAGTATTAACAAAGTCCACCCTTTCCTTTCTGAAATCACTAAGACACTTTTCCTCTCTTTAGTCACCTCCCATCTTGACTATTGTAACATACTCCTTACTGGTCTCCCTCTGAATCATCTCTCTCCCCTTCAATCTGTTCAACACTCTGCTGTACGGCTAATCTTCCACCAGCCTCGTCATGCTCATATTACCCTTCTTCTCAAATCACTTCATTGGCTCCTTATCTGTTTCTGCATCCAGTTCAAACCTTTCCTGCTGACCTATAAGTGCATTCACCCTGCAACTCCTCACTACCTTTCCTCTCTTATTTCGCTCTACACCCCTCCTCGGGAACTCTGCTCTTCTGGCAAATCACTTCTATCTGTGCTCTTCTCTTCATAAGAACATAAGATATGCCATACTGGGTCAGACCAAGGTCCATCAAGCCCAGTATCCTATTTCCAACAGTGGCCAATCTAGGTCAAACATAGTAACATAGTAAGTGACAGCAGATAAAGACCAGCATGGTCCATCTAGTCTGCCCAGCAAGATGGCAAGAGTAGGTGCACCTGTCGCTCTGTGCAGGCCACCACTCCCCATGTTATTGTTTCTGTTTAGGGGTGAACCCACCACTCCATGTAGGACACCCTTATTTGTTCAGACGCTAGATAGTTCAGAAGTTAGATGGTACCGTTTATTTTGCTTTTATCCTGTTGCTGTAAAGGGATCCACTGTGTTTGTCCCATGCCGTTTTGAATTCCATCACCGTGTTTGCCCCCACCACTTCCATCGGGAGGGCATTCCAAGCATCCACCACCCTTTCAGTGAAGAAATATTTCCTGACATTGCCTTTCAATTTACCACCTTGCAGCTTCATGTTATGCCCTCTAGTTTTACAGCTTCCCCGTCTTTGGAAGAGGTTTGTTTGTTCATCATTTCTCTTTAAGTATTTAAAGGTCTGACTCATATCTCCCCTGTCCCTCCTCTCCTCCAAAGTGTACATATTTAGGTCTTCAAGTCTCTTCTCATAAGGCTTCTGACGCAGGCTCCAAATCATTTTGGTCGCCTTTCTCTGAACAGTTTCCAGTCTCTTTACATCTTTTGCAAGATATGGCCTCCAAAACTGAACACAGTATTCCAAGTGAGGTCTCACCAGTGACTTGTACAGTGGCATAAGTACCTCTTCCTTTCTGCTGGTAATCCCTCTTTGTATGCAGCCCAACATTCTCCTGGCTTTTGCCACCGCCTTGTCGCACTGTTTTGTCACCTTGAGATCATCAGAGATAATCACACCAAGGTCTTTCTCCTGAATCGTGCATACCAACCTCTCACCCCCTATTGTGTACTTTTCCCTTGGATTTCTGCTACCCAAGTGCATGACACTGCACTTTTTCACATTAAATCGTAGTTGCCAAGCATTAGATCAGTCTTCCAGCTTTTGTAGATCTTTCCTCATGTTATCCACTCCCTCGGGGGAGTCCACTCTGTTGCAAATTTTTGTGTCATCTGCAAAAAGACAGACTTTTCCATTCAGTCCTTCAGCAATATCACTCACACATATATTGAACAGTTCCGGGCCCAGGACCGAACCCTGAGGCACCCCGCTAATCACCTTCCTCTCATCCGAGTGAGCTCCATGTACCATCACCCTCTGTTGTCTGTCAGTCAACCAATTTCTAATCCAGTTTACTATCTTGGGACCCATCCCCAAGCTACTGAGTTTATTGACAAGCCTCCTATGAGGAACAGTATCAAAGGCTTTGCTGAAATCCAGATAGATGACATCCATTCCATGCCCCAGATCTAGTTCCTTGGTCACCCAATCAAAGAACTCAATCAGATTTGTTTGGCAAGACTGTCCTTCGGTAAAACCATGTTGCCTTGGATCTTGCAACCTGTTGGTTTTGAGAAAGTTCACTATCCGCTCTTTCAGGAGTGCCTCCATTACTTTTCCTGCCACCGAGGTAAGGCTCACGGGCCTGTAATTTGACACTTCTTCCCTGTCACCACTTTTGTGTAGAGGTACAACATTAGCCATTCTCCAGTCCTGAGGAACCACTCCTGTTTCCAAGGATCTGTTGAAGACATCCTTTAACGGTCCTGCAAGAACCTCTCTGAGCTCTTTCAGTATCCTGGGATGTATCCCATCTGGTCCCATGGCTTTGTCCACTTTCAGTTTAGCAAGTTGTTCTAACACCTCATCTTCTGTGAATGGTGTGGTATCTACTTCAGTCCTATTTTTATATTTGGGAGTCACAGCTGGTCCATCTCCAGGATCTTCTTTAGTAAAAACAGAGCAGAAGTATTTGTTTAGCAATTTCGCTTTTTCAGTGTCACTTTCCATGAGTCCTTTCCCAGCACTTCTGAGTCCTGCAATTCCAACTCTGATCTTCTTCCTTTCCTGAATATACCTGAAGAAAGTTTTGTCGCCACCTTTAACATCTTTAGCCATCTTTTCCTCTGCCTTTGATTTTGCTAGCCTTATTTCTCTTTTAGACTCTTTGAGTTGGATCCTGTATTCATTTCTGTGTTCTTCTGTTTGCAAGCTTTTGAATTTTGCGAAAGCTGTGTTTTTTGCCTTTATTTGCACAGCCACCTCTTTGGAAAACCAAATAGGTTTCCTTCTCCTCTTGTTTTTATTTATTTTTCTTACATATTTATCTGTTGCCCCTTTTATTGCTGCCTTTAGTTTAGTCCATTGCAATTCCACTTCCCTTATCTCCTTCCACCCCGTCATCTCCTCCTTTAAGTACTCGGCCATTTTATTGAAGTCAGTGTTTTTGAAGTTTAGGACTTTAAGCTTGCTATGATTGGCCTGTACCATGGTTTTTTCTTTTGTTTTTTTTTAAACTTTATTTAGGACCACCATAAAATCCAAACAATACATCAACAAACGGCGCTGCGGGGAGGGTTTGTTCTTCTCCCCCCCGGTAGCCAACAGAGAGATAATACAATAGGTGGTCATTTTACATTATATCTCAACCCCCCTGCTCCCACCCCTCTCCCCTCACCCCCCAACCCACCCTCACTCCATTACCAGCTTTGTACACCAATTATCGCCTGGGACTATAAAGCAGCTCCCTCCCACCCATTCCTCAAGCCCATATATAGTCAACTCCCCCCTTGGAGAGTTGCATTGCGGCTGTGGGGCCCCAGTTGCTGAATATATGGCTCCCATATTGACAGAAAAACTGTCCAACGCTTGGCACTGCCCCGCGCCAACCAACGCTCCGTCAACATTAATTGATGAAAGTTATTCCGCCATTCACTAAAAGTAGGCGGTTGGCGTTCCCTCCACAATCTGAGAATCGGCCCTTTACCCACCAGACAGGCCTTCCGCACAAGCAAACTCTCACCAGCCTCCACTGGCCCAGGGGTCGGCAACTGGTCAAGTGTTACAAATAGGCCCGTCCAACGAATCCTTCGCTGAAGCAGTGTGCCGAGGAAGCTACATATCCGTGCCCAATACGCCCGTACTCCTCGACAGCCCCACCACATATGCAGGAGAGTCGCCGAGGGCCCCGAACAGCGTGGGCAGGAGCCATCAGTGTCCAGACAGCTACGCAGTGCTCGCCTCGGCGAGAAATGAGCCCTAGTCACGCATTTGAATTGGATCTCACGCCAGCGCATTCCTTGTACCAGTCGTCTGATCCGTTTCAATGCCATCAGTACCGAACCCGGCTGTACGTCTTCTCCCAATTCGGTCGCCCAAGCTCTTTCAACCCCACTATAATCAGAGAGGAGGCGGTAGGGCTCCAAACTACGTTTCAGACTGGAAATCGACGGTGTGCGCTCCTCTCCCAACTGGAAAAATTCTATAATACGGGCTGAGCGCTCAGCCTGCAGCACATTGCGCGGCAGTGCGGCCACATAGTGGGAGATTTGTATATAAGCAAAACAATGCGTGTCGGGAAGCTCATACTCCCGACTAAGCGTTCGAAATGATTTACAGCTTCCCGCTTGGTCTACTAAGTGCCCTACCATCCGGATGCCACGTGCCCACCAGTCCCGAAACACCACAGTCTCGGACCCTGGAGTAAATTGGGCATTGCCCTGCAATGGTAACCAACAAGACACCTTCCACGTTTCCTGCCAATACTTGTTAAGTTGTTGCCATGTGCGTCGGGCAGAGTCCACTAATGGACTCTGCCGACTAGAATCTGTGAGGACCTTATGAGTGCCATGCAAAGTCCCCAGGAGAGTCGCTGGTGCCACCAGACACTCCTCTAAAGACCTAGGCGTGTATACTTCTGTCCCCCCCAGCCAATCGCCCAGGTGTCTGGCTTGACAGGCCAAGACGTAAGTCCTCAAGTCTGGTAGGCCCATACCTCCCTCTCGCCATTTCCCGAGCAGTCGATCCCATGGGACCCGCGCTCGCTGCCCCCGCCAAAGAAAGCGCTTAAGCAAAGCTTCTATTCTATTTAGGTCACGTCGAAGCAACCAGACTGGTAGGGTCTGCAGCCAATACAATATTCTGGGTAAAACTATCATCTGTATTGCTGCGATCCTCCCTGCCAGAGACAGCGGGAGAGGCCCCCATGCACTTAGCTGCACTGCCAGTTGCCGCAGTATCCGGTCTAGGTTACGCCGGTATAAATCCTGGGGATTCCCAGTCAATGTTATACCCAAATAGATGAATTCTTTATCGGCCCACCGTAAAGGGAAGGGTCCCCTCCAGGAACTGCGGACGTGCCCCAGAACATCCACTACTTCAGACTTATCTTTATTAATACGCAAGCCGGCAATTGCTCCGAACCTCTGGAATTCGTCTAATAATGGTTGTAAGGAGATGGCCGGTGTCGTCAGATGGACTAACAAGTCGTCAGCAAAAGCCGATATAAGGAAAGTTTGCGACCGTAGCCGTACTCCCTGTATTCTCCCCGAATTTACGATGGTACGAATCAACGGGTCCAAGGAGAGCACAAAGAGCAAGGGCGAGAGAGGACAGCCCTGCCTTGTACCCCTTCCCAACGTGAAGTCATCTGAGATAAGGCCATTGCACAGTATGCCTGCCGTTGGTGAAGCGTACATACTTTGCACCATTTTACAAAAACCCTCCCCCATGCCATAGCACGGTAGCAGCTTCCAAAGATAGTGCCAGTCCACTCTATCAAAGGCCTTCTCCGCATCGAAGCTAATTAATAGCGACGGAATATTGTGAGCATGCACCCACTCCAAAGAGGCCAGAATCTTCCGAAGGTTTCGTACGGCGTGGCGGCCCTTCACAAAGCCCACTTGTGCATCATGAATTAAGTAGTCTAATACCCCTGCTAGGCGGACAGCAAGTACTTTCGCCAGAAGTTTAAGATCAAAGTTTAGTAGGGAGATAGGTCGATATGAAGCTGCCTGCAGCGGGTCTTTACCCGGCTTCGGGATTAGGGTGATATACGCGTGGTTGCGCCCCCAGCGGAACGCCCCTTGCTCCGTTCTGGTGACAAAGACCTCTCGTAGTAGAGGGCTCACCCCGTCCCCTAGGATCTTGTAGATCTCGGCCCCGAATCCATCGGGCCCTGGCGTTTTATAACACTGGGCCGCAGATATTGCGGATTGTATTTCCTGTATAGTAATAGGTAGATCCAGAGCCTCCCGCTGGGCTGAAGTGAGTTGAGGCAACTCCAAGTCCTCAAGATAGTCCTGCAGCCCCTCGGGGGAAACAGCCGTGTTTCTGTATAAGTTTTGAAAAAAGGTACGAAAAATCTCTGCGATTTCCTTGTTCTCCTTATGCACCCGTCCCGGGCCTCCATTCAATGCCGCTACGTGGGCAGGACCCCGTCGGGCCCGCAGACAGCGCGCCAGCAGCTTGCCAGGTTTGTCACCATAGCAGTGCAAGCGAAACCGATAATACAGAACCGATTTCTTTGCTCGCTGATGTAATAGCTCGTCTACATGTAGGCAATTATCCCAGCCACTTACATTCAATGGAGTGTACCCCCTCCCCTCCCCCTGCCCCCCCTCCCCCTCTCCCCTCCTCTCCCTCCCCTCCCCTCCCCCCCATCTCCCCGCTTCTCCAAGCTCTCCCGTCCAGTCATAGCCGGATCTACTTCCTACGGCAATCGGACTCACCCCTCCAATATTCCCCCCTCCCTGGCATTTAACTTAAAAAAAAGAAAAAGAAAAAAGGGAAGCACAAAGTCTCCATTATGAACCACTACGGTGTGTTCCCCTCAGTTGGCACTATCGCCCTCCACCCGTCTATTCTTGTGTTATCTTTACCCACAACCACCCGGGTTACCCCCCATCTCCTCTGTCCTCCTCCCTTGTCAAGTACAATAGCCCCTGCGTTCCCCCAAATTAATCTCCGCCTACCCCCCATGTATCACGTCTAGGCCCCCCCTGTAATGGGATAAGGAGAGGGAGGGAGGGGAAGGAATGAAGCCGGAATACAGGGGCAGAAACAAGGCAAGGAGGGAGATAGTCAGGGAACCAGCAGAGCAGCAACAATTAGAACAAAATAACAAATGTAACAGTATAACAAGGATACTATGTCCCCTTTGGCATTGTAAATGTTACCAATTCAATGAGACGGTGTATCTCAGCCTAGTACTCCACATGTAGGCAAAGCCAAAAGTTCTCCTATGACAGTGGAAACTGCTGAGAGTCCGTCAAGAATGCTCGGCCCCTGGGGGCTCCAGATCTCCATACTGCACCCGGGGAGGTGCACCCCACTTCCAGTAGGTCATTTAGCAATTAAGAGGCCAATTGGGCAGGCAGGGAGTCCAGAAAGGTAGTCGCCTCTTCCAGGGTCGCCAATATGCGAGTGTGGCCTTGATGGTCGATCCGCAGCCGAGCCGGGTAGAGAAGTGAGAAACGAATGCCGCGGTTATACAACTGGGCACAAATCCTTGAAAAAGCCCTGCGTTGCTGGCTTACGATCACCGAATAGTCCTGGAATACTAAGATCGGCTCGGTGTCTTGTTGATGTCGCCGTCGGCCCCTTGCCGCTCTCAGCACCTCCTCTTTCTGCCTATAATCGAGAAAGCGGGCGATTACTGCACGTGGAGGCCTGGCCTGCTCTCTTCTTTGGCCCAGCCGATGTACCCGCTCTATTTTAATAGATTCTTCTCTCAGGTTTGGCAGGAGGTTCCCAACCCAAGATTGTAAATATTCAAGTAAGGCACTGTCAGCGACACTTTCAGGAATGCCAATGAAACGCAGGTTTTTCCGCCGACCTCGGTTCTCCAGTTCATCGAGCTTATCCCCTTGTTGTTTCACCAAAGTCTCTAGGGCGGCCACTTTGGCCACTACTGATTGTTGCGTGTCTTCCACATCGGACACCCTTGTCTCAACTTGCTCCATCCTCTCCTCCACCGCCGTGAAACGTTGTCCAAGCGTTTGAATCTGCTCCACCAGGTCCTGGAAACGTGTGCTGAGCGCCTGCACCACTGCGGCGCTGACCTCGGCCACGAAATCAGGCGGGCTACCTGGTTTCGGGCTAGATAGTGAGCCTTCCGCCGCCTTTCCCTCTGCCACTCGGGGTCGCTCTTTTCTCGGTGCTTTAGAGGCCATCTGATTATCAGAGTTGCGTATACTACGTCCCACTCAAGGCACTATTCTCGGGGGATAGCAGAGGTAGAATTATGCCGGTAGAAACCCCAACTGCAAGAGTTGGAAGCCGCTGTAGAGGGGTGTATCTGCACAGGCCAGGCAGGAACAGCCGCGGAGCTATAAGCTCAATACCCCGGGAGAGACTGGAGAGTTGGGGCGATCAAAAGGTTATCCAACCACAGCTTGGCGCTCTCTCTCCCGTACACCAGAGTCTGCTGTTGTCAGGCAGGAAAGGCCGCAGCTCCCCTCAGCTCCGAAGGCCCTTCAACTGTAGAAAGCGCTGTTGCCTCGATGGGAAGGTGTCTGATCTCTCCTATTGTTATCAGCGGCTGCTCTCCACTCGACGAACGGGGGGAGTCATGGGCCCCCGCTCCACTGGGGAAGCAGCACCCCTCTAGAGAAGCAGCCGCGGCAGCGGGGGAAAATTGTACCGCTGCTTTTCCCCCCTAGTCCTAGCCGGACCAAACAGTCACTGCTCTCCTTTTTCTTTAGGGTTCAGCCCTCCGTGACTGTAACACTGCTAGCAATAGCAGGGGGATATTCGGGTGCGCCGCGTCCCGCTTCTCGAGGCAGGAAGCTGCCCGCTGAGTTCGTGTGAGGAGGCCGCTCTCCCCTTCCCGCCGGGGCTATGCCACCACGTGCATAAAGCACGGAGGTTGACAGTGGCAGCACCGCCCGATCGTGCGCCCGACTTACTTGAGGGAGAGCCGACAGTCCTCTCCGTCGGGTAAGAGCAGCCTCAGGTTTCGTTGCGTCTTCAGGCACCGTGTCTCGCAGAAGGGGAGCTAGTAATGGCGGTGGGGTCCGGTTGGCCTCTGTACTGTCTCGGTTTCGGTGAACAATCCGCCTCAGTTGTGCAGGGATAGCCGCGAACCGCTTCAGCGGCAGGAGATCAAGGCCCCATCAGGGGAAAGTCAATGCAGGTGGAATCGAGGGAGTTTTTAGGCAGTTTTGTAGCCGTTTTGTGGGGCAATTACCCGGAGCTGATCGTGAGCCGTCCGATCAGCTCATTGCCCAAACCGGAAGTCTGTACCATGGCTTTTATCTCAAACCACACTGTGTGATGGTCGCTGTTGCTCACAGGGGCACTCACGCAGACATTCGACACATTATCACTGTTGGTAAGCACTACATCCAGCGTTGAGCTTTCCCTGGTTGGTTCCATCACCATTTGTCTAAGTAATGCATCTTGGAGAGCATCCACAATTTTTTTGCTTCTTTCCAGATGTGCAGAAGGAGTAATCCAATCCACAACAGGTAGATTAAAGTCACCCAATATAATCGCTTCCCCCTTTGTTGCTATCTTGGCAATATCTATAATCAATTTGTTATCTCTCTCTTCAATTTGAGTCGGAGGTCTGTAGACTACAGCAATATGGATGACAGTGCCATCTCCTCTTTCCAACGCAATCCAGAGTGCTTCTTCTTTTCCCCATGTTCCCTGCATTTCAGTAGCTTTAATACTGCTTTTGACATACAAGGCTACTCCTCCTCCTTTTCCATTTTCTCTGTCTCTTCTGAATAGATTATAGCCAGCTATGGCTATATCCCAATTATGCGATTCATTAAACCATGTTTCCGTAATGGCCATGATGTCCAAATCCGTTTCCACCATTAGGGCTTCCAGGTCTGGAATTTTTTGGCTAAACTTCGAGCATTTGTGCTCATTGCTTTCCAGCATTTACCTGGCTTGTGTGTATTTTGCATTGATTTTATTCTGCCCACTTCTTCCCACTTGTTTTTGATGTGTGGTTTAAGAGTGTAGCTGTTTCTGATGTTGTTCTGCTTTTGCAGGGGGTGGCATGCAGATGTTGACCTTCCACATCCGTCACCCCCTTTTCTAGTTTAAATGCATATCCACATACTGCCTGAATTTTTCACTTAGGTTTCTTTTCCCTGCGACAGAGAGATGTAGTCCATCAGCACAGAATAGTCTCTTGTTGGTCCATCTGTTGCCCCAGTTGCCAATAAATCTGAATCCTTCTTGTTTGCACCAGGTCTGGAGCCATGTATTAAAGTTGTTAATGCGATGCAGCCTTTTTGTCCCCTTACCAAGAACAGGTAGAACTTCTGAGAATGCAACAGTGTTAACAATGGGCTTGAGTTTCTCTCCCAGAGATTGGAAGTCCTTTTGGGCTGTAGAGGCACTGTTTCTAGCCAGGTCATTTGTGCCCAAGTGGATAATAACATCTGGTTTGGAGTGCTCACTTTTTGCGCTAAGTATTTCAACAACTTGGTTTGTATTCCTGCTGGCTGAAGAGCCTGGTAGGCGCATGACTATCTTCTCTCCTTTGAACTGTGTTCCCAAGTTGGTGCCTCTGATGATGGAATCTCCAAGGAGTAATAGTTTTCTGTTTGGTGAAGTTTTCTTCATATTTGGTGCTTTAGCAGGAGATTGGGCATTGTGTGACTCATTTAAGGGCCCTTCAGTTTCTTTGGGTTGGGCATCCTCATTAGCCAAGGCAGAGAAGGCATTTTGCAGGGATATCTCTTGATGTGTAGGATGTCTCTGTGTTACAGGTCGCAATCTTCTGGAACCCACTGTGATCCATTTGTTCCTGGGGTGTTTGATTCTTTGTGGGAGCGGTGGTGGACTTTGTTCAGTTTGTATCCTAGAAGAGGTGCGCTTCATTGCAGCCAGTTCCTCCCTCAGTAGAGACACTTCTTTATGCATGGCTGCTAGGTCTTTCCTTAGTAGAGTCAGTTCTTCATGCATGGCAGCTGACTTTAGGCATATAGGACAAGCTCTTAGGCTCCAAATGATTCTTCTTTGAATGAAAGTACCACAGTTATTGCACTGAATACTGTCACGGGCCTCGTGGTAAGAGACTCCGTAGTCCCTCTAGGCGACTGCCTAGGGGTATTGTGGTTATGATTGATCTGCCTTCTCTTCTGTACACAGAGTCAGTCAGTCAAAGTGGTAAAGCAAAATAGGGTTTTATTCCCGTTCCCTGGCGGATATCATTTCTTTGCAAAAGCACACAGAACAATAAACAAAACTAAACGAAAAACAGCTGGAATGTTATTTCTTTCTTCCTTGTTCCTTTCACAAGTTACATCAGCATAAAGATGTTATTTCATCTGATAAACAGATTGTACAATCCATCGGCTCCGGCTCTGAGTAAGTGTTACTGCTTTCCCACTGTGTTAAGCCTGGACTGCATCTATCACTCCCCGGGTCACATTCACTGTATGTGCTGGAGCTGGGTTCATTTGCTGTGGGAAGATAAGCTCTCTTCTCTCCCAGACACTTGTCTAAATCAGGATTATAAAAACCTACTGTAGAGAAAGTCTCTTTATGGTAAGCCTCCCTTGGCTCCCTTACTTGGAAGTCTGCATGCCTTCCTATATTAAAACTCTGCCCAGAGCAATGTTTGTTAAAACTCCCAGCTTCTCTTCTCTCCCAAACACAAGGCTTTAAACTTGTTACCTTACAGGAGGTTCTGTAGTTAGCTGTGGGGTTTCTTTCTTCTGGCAAAGCTTTACTGGCTTGAAGAAAGTTTCTCCGTGACTTGGGTAATTCCCCCAAGGTAGTGTCCCACTTCCTGTTTGAGTGGAAAACCTCTCCGGTACTATCTCTCCAGAGATCAGTTTCTCTACTGCTCCACTGCCCTTTCCTGGAGCTTCCCTTGAGAGCTCTTGGTCCTCCCAGACCTCCAAAGCCTCTCCTGGAATTGGAACGTCTCCTGGGACTCTGTGTCTCTCTCTGTCTCTGAGTCTGGCTTGTCTGATGCTGGATCTCCACCTGCATCTGACTGCCACTCTCCTCCTCAGTCAGTCTGGCTCTCTCTCTTGCTTCCTTTCTTGCTTCCCCTCTTGCTTCCCCTTCCTGGTTCTAACCAGGGCTTTTTGTACCTCCCCCCTCTGCGCATTACGTCAGCTTCTGGGGACAGGTGTTTCTGATGAGATTCCTCAATTCTATCTGCGTCACTGCTAAGGAAAGGAAACCTCATTTTAAACCTCTTCTGTTCTACTTGTGCTGACGGCACCGGCTGCTCAGCCATTCTTAGACATGCCGAATCCTCCTGCCCAGCCAAGTTTGAGGTGAGTTCTTCACTCCCACTAACCTCCATTGGTTCCACTGTATTACAATACACGACATGTTGATTAAGCAATCCCAGAAGAGGAAGAATAATAAGAAAAGTTGAAGATGTGGGCGTTACCCAAGTTAGGAACGACAGATGGCACGTATGTGACCACTATATAGGCAATGTAGCCCCTGGGGTGGGTGTGGAGAGGAGTAGGGTGGGCGGGAACCTAAGTGTCTCTGGCCAGTAGACTGTTCCTGAATAGTGGGCACACAGCAAAGGAGTAGGTAAGGGAACCCACCAAGAAGGGCAAATAGATAGATAAATATGTGGAGACAAACAGACAAAACTCACAATTTAGCAGCAAATTCAGCAAAAATCACCTTTTGGGAGAGCCCTGGAAAGCACTACTCTTCTCAAGGAACAGAAAGGCAATCTGAGCAAGCCCACGTACCTAGCAGTTTCCCCAAAAGACACAGGTTCCACAATGCTTGTACTGGGTCAAGCATTGATATCCTAGGTCCCTTCTTAATAATGGTTTATGGACTTTTCCTCCAGGAACTTGTCCAAACCTTTTTTAAATCCAGCTACACTAACAGCCTTTACTACATCCTCCGGTAACAAATTCCAGAGTTTGATTACACGTTCAGTGAAAAAAATATTTTCTTTTATTAGTCTTAAATAGTCTACCCTGTAGCTTCATTGCATGTCCCCTAGACTTTCTATTTTCTGATAACGTAAACAATCGACCTACATTTACCAGTTCCACTCCGTTCATTAATTTATAGACTTCTATCATATCTCCCCTCAGCCGTCTCTTTTCCAGGTTAAAGAGCTCTAACCTTTTTAGCCTTTCTTCATAGGAGTATCCTTCCATCCCCTTTACCATTTTGGTGGCTCTTCTCTGAACCTTTTCTAATAAGCCTATATCCTTTTTAAGATACGGCGACCAGAATTGCACACAATATTCAAGGTGCGATCTCACCATGGAACAATATAGAGGCATTATAATATCTTTTGTTTTATTTTCCATTCCTTTCCTTATGATACCTAGCATTCTATTTGCTCTCTTGGCCGCCGCTGCACATTGGGCCGAGGGTTTTAACATGGTATCCACAATGATGCCTAAATCTCTTTCCTGGGTGGTGGTTCCTAAAGTGGAACCTTGCATCGTGTAACCATAGTTTGGGTTGTTCTTCCCTAGGTGCATAACTTTGCATTTCTCCACATTAAATTTCATCTGCCATTTTGATGCCCAGTCTTCCAATTTATCAAGATCCTCTTGCAATTTTCCACAATCCTCATCGGTTTTAACAACTTTAAATAGTTTTGTCTCATCTGCAAATTTGATAACCTCACTCGTTATTCCACTTTCCAGGTCATTTATGAATATGTCAAAAAGCAGCGGACCCAGCACAGATCCCTGGGGTACACCACTATTCACCTTTCTCCATTGGAAAAATTGGCCATTCAGCCCAACCCTCTGCTTTCTATCTTTTAACCAGTTCCTGATCCACAGTAGTACACTGCCTCCTATCCCATGACTCTTTAGTTTTGCCAAAAGTCTCTGATGAGGGACCTTGTCAAAGGCTTTCTGAAAGTCCAGATACACTATAACAACTGACTCACCTTTGTCCACCTGTTTATTCACACCTTCAAAAAAACATAACAGATTAGTAAGACAAAATCTTCCTTGTCTAAAGCCATGTTGGCTGTCTCCCATTAGACCATGACTATCTAAATGCTGAGTAATTTTATTCTTTATGATGGTTTCTACCATTTTTCCCGGTACTGACGTCAGGCTCACCGGTCTGTAGCTTCCCGGATCACCCCTGGAACCCTTTTTAAAAATTGGTGTTACATTGGCGATCCTCCAATCTTTAGGTATTAGAGATGATTTTATTGATAGTTCACAGATTACTAATAGCAGGTCTGCAATCTCATATTTCAGTTCTTTCAACACCCTTGGATGTATACCATCCGGCCCAGGTGATTTGCTACTCTTCAGTTTATCTATTAGTTGTAATACATCTTCCCGATGTATCGATATTTCCTTCAATTCTTCCGCACCTTTAAATACCACTTCAGTCATGGGTAGCATTCCTATATCTTCCTCAGTAAAGACCGAAGCAAAGAATTCATTCAGTCTCTCTGCTATTGCCTTGTCACCTCTTAGTGCTCATTTAACTCCTGTATTATCTAATGGACCAACTGACTCTCTCACAGGTTTTTTGCTGTGAATGTACTTGAAAAAATCTTTATTTCACGTTTTTGCTTCTGCAGCAAGTTTCTTCTCAAATTCTCCCTTTGCCTGCCTTATCAATGCCTTGCATTTGACTTGCCAGTGCTTGTGCTGTTTCCAGGTTTCGTCATTTGGCTCTTTTTTTTCATTTCCTGAAAGATGCTTTTTTGGCAACAACAGCCTCTCTGACCTCACCTTTAAACCATGCTGTCAGTTTTGTGACTTCCTTCCACTTTTCTTAAAGCATGGAATAAAGCTGGTCTGGGCTTCCAAGATAATATTTTTCAACAACACCTAAGCTTGATGTAAGTCTTTAACCTTTGCAACTGCTCCTTTTAGGTTTTTCTTAACTGTTTTCCTCATTTTATCAGTCTCCCTTTTGAAAGTTAAAAGGTAGTACTGTGGATTTCCTTACTATTACTCCTCCACTAATTAAATCAAAGGCGATCATGCTATGATCACTATTGCCAAGTGGCCCCAACACCCTTATCTCTTGCACTACATCTGGTGTTCCACTAAGGACTAGGTCTAATATTGCTTCCCCTCTGGTCGGTTCATGAACCAGCTGCTCCAAGAAGCAGTCATTTATTTCATCTAGGAACTTTATCTCCCTAGCATGTCCTGCCGTGACACTGACCCAGTCGATACCGGGGTAGTTGAAATCACCCATTATTATTACTGTGTGATTTCAACTACTTTTATTGCTAACTAAAGATTTCACTCCTTTCACCTTGCTACTCCTTATGCCTGAACAAACTACCTTGAGTCTGTATGTCAGGCGCCTTCTCTGGCCCTATTCAAATCCAGGCTGAAAACTCACCTCTTCGCTGCTCTTTTGGATATTGACTCGCCTGGTCTCCTTTGTGTTCCCTTACCATTCCCCCTAGATGTATCCTGTGTCTTCAGAGAACAACATGGAGGCAAAAGGATTGAGCCCTACTGGACATCTGACTACCCTTGTGGAGGCGTTCCAACTCTGGAAGGCTCCAGGCCTCTCCATTCAGACTGATTTGCAGGGCTGACTTGCAGGAAGTGGGAGAGGGGTTCAGAGATGTGAGTGGGATGCAGTGAGTATGGAGATGAATGGCGGTGTGGGGGAGGGGTTGGTTGCTTGAATGGGGGACTTCTTTTGGTAAAATATAACAATGGCGGAAGCAGATTCTGGTGACTCCTAGGGTCCACTACCTTGGAGCAGTGTATTACCATATTACTGGACTATTGGGTGAGGCCAGGGAGAATTATATTGTATAACATGTCTGATTTCCTGATATTGAACTGCAGAGATGCTCTGTTAAGTTGGACCATTGTAGAGTTGTATGGGAGTTTCTGTGTTGGTAGAGTGGTTCTATGCTGCAATTGTTGAATAAATAAGTGCTTAAAAAAATTATCCTTCAGCAGAGACTACAACCACATCTGGAAAGAGAACTGCCTGAAGTGCAAGCAGGGTTCAGGAAAGGCCGAGGAATGAGAGGCATCATTGCGGATGTGAAATGGATCCTTCAAAAGACAAAAGACTACCAAAAGGATATCTATATGTGCTTTATTCACTACAGAAAAGTCTTTGTGTAAATCATGAGAACTCTGGACCGCATTAAGAAGCATGGGTATTTCAGAAAACCTGATCGTTCTCTTGCACAACCTTTACATTGATCAAGAAGCAACAGTTCCAACAGAACAAGGAGAAACAAAATGGTTTAAAATCAGCAAAGGTGTGCAAACACATCATCAGAGAAACAGGACTATATGAAGACAACCGAGATGTGAAGATTAGTGGAAGACTCATCAACAACCTTCACTATTTATTTATTTAACAATTTTTATACATCGTCTTTCTTCGATTCAAGACAGTTTACAATGAACACTATGCTGATGCTTCCACATTATTTGCTGAAAGTGAAGACAATCTGAAATATTTGCTTCTCATGATCAAGGAACATTGTCTTATTCATGTTGGTGCAGGCTCATTTTAAGCCCAAGAGCATGACACCTTGTAAAATCAATAAGTTCATTGTTGATGAAAAAGAAATCAAAATAGTGGAAAACTTTAAACTGCTTGAATCAAATCAATCAGGAAATGACAAGCAGTCAAGAAATCCGATGACACATTGCTCTTAGCAGAATGGTTATAAAGGACCTAGACAAGAGTCTCAAGATTAAAGATGTCTCTCTCCACACAAAGGCTCAACTTGTCCAAACCATGGTATTTTCAATAACATCATATGGATGCAAAAGTTGGACAGTGGAAAAGGCAGACTGGAAAAAAATTGATACCTTTGAATTATGGTGCTGGCAACAAATACTGTGTATACCTGGACTGCCCAAAGAACAAACCAGTCAGTATTAGAGGAGATCAAACTTAAGCTTCCTTTAAAAGTTCAGATGACAAGCCTTTGACTTTCATACTTTGGACTCGGTTCACAACCTTGGATGTCATCTTTGACTCCTCCCACTCTTCACACATCCAACTGATAACTAAAATCTGGTTTTCTCTATAACATTACTAGTATCAGGGCCGGCCCATCCATTGTGCAAGAATGTTGTTCGCATAGGGCTCCGCGCTTCAGAGGGCCCCACGTGAACATCATTCTCATTCGGTGGTGCTCTTTGAAATGCCAGCTTCAGAGGGAGCTAGGGAAGCCTGCACGAGGCCTCGGCTCACCTCTGCACAGCCACCAGCGTGAAGAGCTGCGTTTTCCCTCACACTGTCAGCTGTGTTCGTGTGAAGTGCGTGAGTGTCGGGAAATGCCCTTTAACCTCTCCCAGCATTCAGCGTGCTTCACTAGAACACAGCTGCCAGTGTGAGGGAAAACGCCGCTCTTCATGCTAATGGCTGTGCAGAGGTGAGCTGGGGCCTCGCGTGGGCTTCTCTGGCTCCCTCTGAAGCCACTTTGACAGGCGCAGGGCTCTTTGGGAGGTCTAGCTGCTGCCTTTGTATCTTGACTCACCTGATCTCCTTTTCCCTCCCTTTGTCTTACCCCTGCTTACATCTTCTGTGTTTTGTCTTGACTAGATTGTAAGCTCTGATGGGCAGGGACTGTCTCTTACATGTCTGTGCAGCGCTGGGTACGACTGGTAGCGCTATAAAAATGCTCAGTAGTAGTGGTAGTAGGATAGGTCTGGAAATGGGCTGATGGGGGGAGCTCGGACTGGAAATGGGCTGATGGAGGCTGGAATAGGACTGGAAATGGCTGATGGGGGGGGCTAGGACTGGAAATGGGCTGATGGGGGGATAGGATAGGACTGAAAATGGCGTATGAGGGGGCTAGGATTGGAAATGGGCTAATAGGGAGCTAGGATAGGACTGGAAATGGCTGATGGGGGAACTTGGACAGGAAATGGGCTGATGGAGGCTGGAATAGGACTGGTAAAAGCTGATGGGAGCTGTAATAGGACTGAAAATGGCTGATGGGGGGCTAGAATTGGAAATGGGCTGATGGAGGGGGGCTAGAACTGGAAATAGCTGATGGGGGGTAGGACTGGAAATGAGCTAATGCGGGAGCATGGGAGAATTGGACTAGAAGGGAGCGAATGCTGGGTGAGGCTGGAATTAGAAGGAAGCTGATGTTGGGGGAGGGCTAGAAGGGGATGGGGCTGGGGGAATGAGGATGGAGAGGGGAAAAGATATTTTGTGTGGGAGGGAAGAAAAATCTATATTTGGCTGAGTATTGGGAGAGTAAGTGGGGAATGAGGATGGAAGGGTGAAATTTGATTGGATGATAAAGGAATAAAGAAAGAAATGGAGGAAAGAGCAAAAGGGGAAGATCAGTATATTAAAGCAGATGTAGAGAGAGAATGGAAAAAAACTAGAAGAGACAAGAAAGGACAAATGGACAGAAGACAATGGAGAGTTAGCAGAAGACATGAAGACACCAGAAGAAAGCAACTGGAGCAATTGCAACTGAAAAATAAATTCAAAATAAAAACAGTATTTTTCTACCTTTTGTTTGGGCATTTTATTAACTGGAATATGTCAGCTCTGGGAAATGTGTAACTTCTTTGTGTTTTTGTTTAGTACAAGAAGAAATTAATTTCTGGTTTTATTTCTACAGTGTTGTTGTACATTCCAAGTTTGGCTTTTGGGGTTCCCAGTTTAATTATTGTCTTCCTGTTTCTAAATTGTGATTCCTTGTTTGGTGATGGTCTATGTTCTGCATGTGTAACTGAGCTGAGGTATTCTGTTTATGTAATTCCTATTTGACATTGCCACTTGTTCTCTTTCCACAGTAGGTCATGTATTGTTGTTCTCTAAAATGTATTGGTTTAATATTTGCAGTGTTGCCTTTTGATAGGTAGGGTATGGTGCTTTGTGAGTCCTGGTAGTGCTGTTAGGATACGGCGGGTTTGCTATGGGTTCTTTAATGGGCAGTGTTTGTAGTAGTTCCTAATGTGCCTGGCGGTTGGCACTGGATTATAGTAATGTAGAAATCTGGTACTCTTTCTTTATCCAGACACTCATTAAGAGGCACATTTACTAAAAGTTAGTGCATGTAAACATTATGCAAATATTTATGCAAGTGAGGCTCCTTATGCAAATGAGTCTCCGCACATGGCCCCGCACCCCCCTTGGGCCGCCCCTGACGACTACTCCTTATCATTTGTATAGCACTACAAGGTGTACACAGCAAAAACGTGTCCCTTCCTTTCTGAACTCTACTACCACTACTAGTTATCATTTGTGTAGTGCAGCACTGTGCATGTACAAGTAAAAGACAGTCCCTGCTCATTACACTCTAATCAAGACAGACCACACCACAACTGGGGACTGGGGTAATTCAAGGAGTGCAGCAAGATACAGCTAGGCGATAAGCAGGAGAATGAGGGGATCAGGATCCAAACACAACCTCAAAGAGAAGGAGCCTGACGTACTAACTCAGGTCGTTTGTTCCAAGCCTATGGAACAGCGAGGTGATGAGCATATGGAATGAGCAAAGTCTGGAGTCGGCAGTGGCAGAGAAGGGAACAGATAGAAGGGATCTGCCAGAGGAGCGGAGTTCCAGAGGAGGGGTGTAGAGTGAGATAAGAGGAAAGATAGTGAGGAGTCGTGGAATGAATGAAGTCTGGAGTTGACAGTGGCAGAGAAGGGCACAGATAGAAGGGATCTGCCAGAGGAGCGGAGTTCCCGAGGAGGGGTGTAGAGTGAGATAAGAGGAAAGATAGTGAGGAGTCGTGGAATGAATGAAGTCTGGAGTTGACAGTGGCAGAGAAGGGCACAGATAGAAGGGATCTGCCAGAGGAGCGGAGTTCCCGAGGAGGGGTGTAGAGTGAGATAAGAGGAAAGATAGTGAGGAGTCGTGGAATGAATGAAGTCTGGAGTTGGCAGTGGCAGAGAAGGGCACAGAGAGAAGGGATCTACCAGAGGAGCGGAGTTCCTGAGGAGGGGTGTAGAGTGAGATAAGAGAGGAAAGGTAGTGAGGAGTCGCAGAATGAATGAAGTCTGTGGTTGGCAGTGGCAGAGAAGGGCACAGATAGAAGGGATCTGCCAGAGGAGCGGAGTTCCAGAGGAGGGGTGTAGAGTGAGATAAGAGAGGAAAGGTAGTGAGGAGTCGTGGAATGAATGAAGTCTGCAGTTGGCAGTGGCAGAGAAGGGCACAGATAGAAGGGATCTGCTAGAGCAGCGGAGTTCCCGAGGAGGGGTGCAGAGTGAGATAAGAGAGGAAAGGTAGTTAGGAGTCGCGGAATGAATGAAGTCTGGAGTTGGCAGTGGCAGAGAAGGGCACAGATAGAAAGGATCTGCCAGAGGAGCGGAGTTCCTGAGGAGGGGTGTAGAGAGAGATAAGAGGAAAGGTAGTGAGGAGTCGTGGAATGAGTGAAGTCTGGAGTTGGCAGTGGTAGAGAAGGGCACAGATAGAAGGGATCTACCAGAGGAGCGGAGTTCCCGAAGAGGGGTGTAGAGTGAGATAAGAGAGGAAAGGTAGTGAGGAGTCGCGGAATGAATGAAGTCTGGAGTTGGCAGTGGCAGAGAAGGGCACAGATAGAAAGGATCTGCCAGAGGAGCGGAGTTCCTGAGGAGGGGTGTAGAGTGAGATAAGAGAGGAAAGGTAGTGAGGAGTCGTGGAATGAGTGAAGTCTGGAGTCGGCAGTGGTAGAGAAGGGAACAGATAGAAGGGATCTGCCAGAGGAGCGGAGTTCCTGAGGAGGGGTGTAGAGTGAGATAAGAGAGGAAAGGTAGTGAGGAGTCGTGGAATGAGTGAAGTCTGGGGTTGTCAGTGGTAGAGAAGGGCACAGATAGAAGGGATCTTCCCGAGGAGTGGAGTTCCTGAGGAGGGGTGTAGAGTGAGATAAGAGAGGAAAGGTAGTGAGGAGTTATGGAATGAATGAAGTCTGGAGTTGGCAGTGGTAGAGAAGGGCACAGATAGAAGGGATCTGCCAGAGGAGTGGAGTTCCTGAGGAGGGGTGTAGAGTGATATAAGAGAGGAAAGGTAGTGAGGAGTTATGGAATGAATGAAGTCTGGAGTTGGCAGTGGTAGAGAAGGGCACAGATAGAAGGGATCTGCCAGAGGAGCGGAGTTCCTGAGGAGGGGTGTAGAGTGAGATAAGAGAGGAAAGGTCGTGAGGAGTCGTGGAATGAATGAAGTCTGGAGTTGGCAGTGGTAGAGAAGGGCACAGATAGAAGGGATCTGCCAGAGGAGCGGAGTTCCTGAGGAGGGGTGTAGAGTGAGGTAAGAGAGGAAAGGTAGTGAGGAGTCGCGGAATGAATGAAGTCTGGAGTTGGCAGTGGCAGAGAAGGGCACAGATAGAAGGGATCTGCCAGAGGAGCGGAGTTCCTGAGGAGGGGTGTAGAGTGAGGTAAGAGAGGAAAGGTAGTGAGGAGTCGCGGAATGAATGAAGTCTGGAGTTGGCAGTGGCAGAGAAGGGCACAGATAGAAGGGATCTGCCAGAGGAGCGGAGTTCCTGAGGAGGGGTGTAGAGTGAGATAAGAGAGGAAAGGTAGTGAGGAGTCGTGGAATGAGTGAAGTCTGGGGTTGTCAGTGGTAGAGAAGGGCACAGATAGAAGGGATCTTCCCGAGGAGCGGAGTTCCCGAGGAGGGGTGTAGAGTGAGATAAGAGATGAAAGGTAGTGAGGAGTTATGGAATGAGCAAAGTCTGGAGTTGGCAGTGGCAGAGAAGGTCACAGATAGAAGGGATCTGCCAGAGGAGCGGAGTTCCCGAGGAGGGGTGTAGAGTGAGATAAGAGAGGAAAGGTAGTGAGGACTCGTGGAATGAATGAAGTCTGGAGTTGGCAGTGGCAGAGAAGGGCACAGATAGAAGGGATCTGCCAGAGGAGCGCAGTTCCTGAGGAGGGGTGTAGAGTGAGATAAGAGAGGAAAGGTAGTGAGGAGTCGTGGAATGAGTGAATTCTGGGGTTGGCAGTGGTAGAGAAGGGCACAGATAGACGGGATCTGCCCGAGGAGCGGAGTTCCCGAGGAGGGGTGTAGAGTGAGATAAGAGAGGAAAGGTAGTGAGGAGCCACAGAATGAATGAAGTCTGGAGTCGGCAGTGGGAGAGAAGGGCACAGATAGAAGGGATCTGCCAGAGGAGCGGAGTTCCCGAGGAGGGGTGTAGAGTGAGATAAGAGGAAAGGTAGTGAGGAGTTGCGGAATGAATGAAGTCTGGAGTTGGCAGTGGCAGAGAAGGGCACAGATAGAAGGGATCTGCCAGAGGAGCGGAGTTCCTGAGGAGGGGTGTAGAGTGAGGTAAGAGAGGAAAGGTAGTGAGGAGTCGTGGAATGACTGAAGTCTGGAGTTGGCAGTGGCAGAGAAGGGCACAGATAGAAGGGATCTGCCAGAGGAGCGGAGTTCCTGAGGAGGGGTGTAGAGTGAGGTAAGAGAGGAAAGGTAGTGAGGAGTCGTGGAATGAATGAAGTCTGGAGTTGGCAGTGGTAGAGAAGGGCACAGATAGAAGGGATCTGCCAGAGGAGCAGAGTTCCTGAGGAGGGGTGTAGAGTGAGTTAAGAGAGGAAAGGTAGGGAGGAGTCGTGGGATGAATAAAGTCTGGAGTTGGCAGTGGCAGAGAAGGGCACAGATAGAAGGGATCTGCCAGAGGAGCGGAGTTCGCGAGGAGGGGTGTAGAGTGAGGTAAGAGAGGAAAGGTAGTGTGTAGTTGTGGAATGAATGAAGTCTGGAGTTGGAAGTGGCAGAGAAGGGCATAGATAGAAGGGATCTGCCAGAGGAGCGGAGTTCCCGAGGAGGGGTGTAAAGTGAACTAAGAGAGGAAAGGTAGTGAGGAGTCGCGGAATGAATGAAGTCTGGAGTTGGCAGTGGCAGAGAAGGGCACAGATAGAAGGGATCTGCCAGAGGAGCGGAGTTCCTGTGGAGGGGTGTAAAGTGAGATAAGAGAGGAAAGGTAGTGAGGAGTCGCGGAATGAATGAAGTCTGGAGTTGGCAGTGGTAGAGAAGGGCACAGATAGAAGGGATCTGCCAGAGGAGCGGAGTTCTCAAAGAGGGGTGTAGAGTGAGATAAGAGAGGAAAGGTAGTGAGGAGTCGTGGCATGAATGAAGTCTGGAGTTGGCAGCGACAGAGAAGGAAACAGATAGAAGGGATCTG
Organism: Ichthyophis bannanicus; assembly: GCA_033557465.1. Taxonomy (NCBI): domain Eukaryota; kingdom Metazoa; phylum Chordata; class Amphibia; order Gymnophiona; family Ichthyophiidae; genus Ichthyophis; species Ichthyophis bannanicus. Next base: position 346,893,782 of record CM066039.1, on the reverse strand, counting down.
CCCAAGGAGCGGAGTTCCAGAGGAGGGGTGTAGAGTGATGTAAGAGAGGAAAGGTAGTGAGAAGTCGCGGAATGAATGAAGTCTGGAGTTGGCAGTGGCAGAGAAGGGCACAGATAGAAGGGATCTACCAAAGGAGCGGAGTTCCAGAGGAGGGGTGTAGAGTGAGATGAGGAAAGGTAGTGAGGAGTAGCGGAATGAATGAAGTCTGGAGTTGGCAGTGGCAGAGAAGGACACAGATAGAAGGGATCTGCCAGAGGAGCGGAGTTCCTGAGGAGGGGTGTAGGGTGAGATAAGAGGAAAGGTAGTGAGGAGTCGTGGAATGAATAAACTCTGGAGTTGGTAGTGGTAGAGAAGGACATAGATAGACGGGATCTGCTAGAGGAGTGGAGTTCCCGAGGAGGGGTGTAAGGAATGATGAAACAGGAAAGTTAGGGAGGAGCTATAGAAGGAATGCACTTATAATGAGTTCGAGAAGTTTGAATTGAATGCAGAAATGGATAGGAAACCAGTGAAATGCCTTGAGAAGAGGGGTAATGTGAGCATAAGATTAGTCGTGCTGCTGAGTTTTGAACAGACTGAAGGGGAGAGAGAGAATTCTGAGGGAGACTGGAAAGCAACAGGTTGCAATAGTCTAGATGGGAGGTGGCTAAAGCATGGATAAGGGTCTTAGTAGTGTGTTCAGAAAGGAAGGGATGAATTTTACTGATGTCATAGAGAAAGAGTGGAAAAGTAGCATAGTTGTTAAAGCAACTGCCTAGTACCCAGAAGATCAAGGGCTGAATTCCCACTGGCACTCCTTGTGACCTTGGGCAAATCACTTTACCTTCCATTGCCTCAGAAGAAAAGACCTGACAATCTACTTCTGGTGATACATTGCCAAGAAAACCCAGAGGCAGCTGGATCACCAGACATCAGCAGTGACTTGATGGCACTAAAAAAAGAAATAGCTAAAACCTGCTGTTTCTTTCTCTATTTTGTTGAATATGTTCAAAGATGACCCCAAGACTGCAAGCTGAGGAAACAGAGAGAAGTAGAGTGTTATCCAAAAAGAAAGGAGGAAGAGGAGAGATTGCTTTAGGGGAAAAGATAAGGTGCTCTGTTTTTAGCCATGTTCAATTTCAGATAGCGGTGGGACCCTTATCCACTCTTTAGTCACCTCCCGTTTAGACTAGTGCAACCGCCTCCTTGCTGGTCTCCCTCTGAATCATCTCTTTCCCCTTCAATCTGTTCAAAACTCAGCTTCACAGCTAATCATCTGCCAGGTTCGATATGGTCATATAATCCCTCTTCTCAAGTAGCTTCAGTGGCTCCCTATTCGTTTATGTATCCAGTTCAAATTTCTTCTGCTGATCTATAGGTGCCTTCATTCTGCTGTTCCTCACTATTTTTCCTTTCTTAACTCTCCCCACAACCCTTCTCAGGAACTCAGCTCTTCTAGAACATCCCTTCTATCTGTGACCTTCTCTTCCACTGCAAAGTCCTGTCTTTGTTCCAGGCATACAGAGCAGCAAGGTGGAAAGATCAAAGTACCTGAGTCAGTACATCAGGCTCCACCTCTGGTCCTTTTCAAATCCAGGCTAAAAACTCACCTCTGAGTCTGCATTTAGATCCTGATCCCCTAAGGCATAGGTGTCAAACTCTGGCCCGCGGGCCAAATTTGGCCCGTAGTGTAATTATATTTGGCCCGCGAGGCTATACCAAATGACTACTAGAGCTAGCCCGCCAGTATTATACAGCGCATTCATTCATCGCTAATACTACAAATCCCATAATGCCTTGCTGTTGTTTTGGCGCGTCAATCAGGACAGGTCCCAGAAACGCCCTCTCCTGTGTGACAGAAGTCATAGCGATCTCAAGCTACAACTGTCACTGTGGAACCCCTTCCCAAAAATGGCAAAAAGAAAGGCAGACAACAGGAACTTTCTGGACAGGTGGGCAACAGAATATTTGTTTACATATGTAAAAGACAGACCTGTCTGTCTGATTTGTGGAGTCAACGTGGCTATAACTAAGGAGTATAACATTCGACGACACTATGAAACAAAACACCATGACAAGTACAAGGACCTGGACATGACTCAAAGGAGCCAGAAAGTGGAGGAGATGAAAAGAAGTTTGGTTTCACAACAGAATATGTTCAAAAAAGCCACATCACAAAGTGAGGCTGCTGTAAAGGCTAGTTATATTGTGGCAGCAGAGATCGCAAAATCAGCCCGGCCCTTTAATGAGGGAGAGTTTGTGAAAAAGTGCATGTTGAAAGTTTGTGACATCGTGTGCCCAGAGAAAAAGCAAGCCTTTTCAAACGTGAGCCTGAGCAGAAACACAGTAGCTGATCGCACATGTGATCTTGCCACCAATCTGTATGACCAGCTTTTGGAAAAGGGAAAAGATTTCGTTGCATTCTCCCTTGCTGTGGATGAGAGCAGCGACGCATCTGATACTGCTCAGCTGTCAGTCTTCATCCGTGGAGTGGACTCAAATATGTGTGTTACGGAGGAGCTATTGGGATTCAAATCAATGCATGGCACAACCACAGGAAAGGAAATTTTTGAGGAGGTTTCCAAATGCGTAACTGAAATAAAGCTGCCGTGGGATAAACTCGTGGGATTAACGACAGATGGTGCGCCAGCGATGTGCGGTAAAACAAGTGGACTGGTGGGCAGGGTCCGGGAGAAGATGCAGGAAGAGAACTGTGCAGGTGAACTAACTGTTTATCACTGCATCATACATCAGGAATCATTGTGTGGCAAAGCCCTAAAGATGGAACATGTTATGACCACAGTAACACAAGTAGTTAACTTTATAAGAGCCAAAGGTCTGAATCACCGCCAGTTTAAGTCTTTTCTGGAGGAGTGTGGTTCGGAATACGCAGACGTGCCGTATCACACAGAGGTGAGATGGTTAAGCCGAGGAAAAGTACTGAATAGATGTTTTGAGCTGCATGAGGAAATATGTCAGTTTCTGGAAAGCAAAGGGAAGGACACAGCAGAGCTTCGGGAGAAAAGGTTTCTGTGTGAGCTGGCCTTTCTGTGTGACATCTCGAGCCATCTCGATGCGCTGAACCTGCAGCTTCAGGGGCGGGGGCGCATCATCACAGACATGTACGCTGCAGTGAGGGCTTTTAAAACTAAACTGTGCCTGTGGGAGAATCAGATGCTGCAAGGAAACCTTGGCCATTTTCCCTGCTGCCAAACCATGAAAACGCAGTTCTTTACCAACTTGTTCCCATGCGCACAGTTTGCTGAAAAACTCAGTGTACTCGGCGCTGAGTTTAGCCGGCGATTTGCCGACTTTGATGTCCAGAAATGTAGGTTTGAACTGCTCAGTAATCCCTTTGCAGTTAATGTGGAAAACGCACCAACCAACCTCCAAATGGAGCTAATTGAACTCCAGTGTAATGACACGCTGAAGTCAAAGTATGATGCTGTGGGCGCCGCCCAGTTTCCACAGTTCATCCCTGACACAATGCCTCAGCTCCACACCCAAGCTGCTCAGATGCTCTCCATGTTCGGCAGCACTTATCTATGTGAGCAACCTTTCTCCTCGATGAAGATGACCAAAACATCTCACAGGAGACGTCTGACTGATGAACACCTTCGCTCGATACTGAGGATTTCCTCAGCTCAAAGCCTGAGCCCAGACATTGATGAACTATCATCCAAGAAGAGATGCCAGGTATCTGGCTTGGGCACATCAGATTAGATCAGTGTGCAGCAAACTGAGCAATAATTAACGTTTTCTTTATGCACTTTTTCTTGCTACTCCAAGACATGGGCTTGAATGGTTGATTAATTTTATTATTGTTATTTTATTTTAAAAATTATTATTTATTATTATTTAAATCTTATTTAATAAATGAATGTCATTGATGTTTTTTTTTATTTGAAATTGGTTTTTGCATATCTGAACTATTAAGTTATAAATTGTATAGTAATAAGTGTTGCTTCATATTCAATGTTAAAGCAAATCTTGTTTGGGTCCATATTAAAAGGTTCATTTGTTCAATGCTGGCCCGCGACTTTGTTCAAGTTTTACATTTTGGCCCACTGTGTATTTGAGTTTGACACCCCTGCCCTAAGGGCTCATTCCATCCTGGATGTCCAGCCCTTCTGTACGTCCTGTCTGAGCCGGACGTACAGAGGGGCTCGTGATTCTGATCCCGTGGGGCACGTTTAGTCCCATGGGATCAGAATTGCGATCAGTCATGTACATGCAGGCCAGGACTGTGATTCAGCCTGGCCTGCACGTACATGACAAGCCCAACTAACTCAGTCAGGGCTTTTAAATGGAGCTGTGGCACCATGGCGTCCGGTTGCCATGGCACCGTGGCTCCATTTAAAAGCTGTGATGCCGGCCGCAGATAACACAAAACGTATTCCCCACAGCCCAACCTCTGATCTGGCCTTCTAAGGTTAGGGTTGTGCTGCGGGGAATGTCCCCTGGCCCCCCGGCCCCATTCGTGTCCCAGGCTGTAAAAAAAACCACATCCAGAGAAGTTATTCCACCTCAGAGATGGGAATAACTTCCCCACACAAGTCGCCAGCCCTGGATGTACAGTGCCAACATTAGAATCTGCCCTGTATGTCCAGGGCTGGCAACAGCCCACCACTCGCCCAGACTTCTCCCCCAAGTCACTCTTTTCCTGCCCCCTTCTAACTTCCCCACACAACCGGCAGGGAGGTTAGACGACAGCTTTGGAAGGTGCGAATAGCAGGGATGGATGTCCTGTTTGGATGTCCATCCCCGCTATTTGTGGCACAGAATCGGGTCCTCCTTTGTATTTCCTTACCACTCCCCTAGGTATAGCCTAGTTCCCAGTTGTTGTGTTGTCTGTCTTGACTACACTGTAAGCTCTGATGAGCAGGGACCATCTCTTACATGTCTCTGCACAGCACTGCGTATGCATTGTCGCACTATACAAATGATTAGTCATAATGGTAGATACATAATGCAAAGAGATCATTAGAGACAGATATCATGTGTGGCAGAGTTGAAGGTCAATGCAAAAAAGCACAACCAGCAATGAGATGGCTCAGTACAATTACAGTAGCAATGGAGGCCACTCCATCAACAATGAGCCGCCTGATTGAAGACTGAACACAGTTTAGGAGAACTATCCAGAGGGTTGCCATGAGTCTTCATGGACTCAATGACGCTTAACAACAACACTGGGTCAGACCAAGGGTCCATCAAGCCCAGTATCTTGTTTCCAACAGTGGTCAGTCCAGGTTACAAGTACCTGGCAGGTTCCCAAAAGATAGGTAGATTCCATGCTGCATAACCCAGAGGTAAGCAATTGATTTCCCCAGTCCACCTTGATAATGGTTTATGGGCATTTCCTTGAGAACTTGTCCAAGCCTCTTTTAAAAACAGTTAATTAACTGCTTTTACTACATGTGCAACATTGTAGCTTCAATGTATGTACCGCCTTTTTCCAAATTTAAGAGCCCTAACCTTTTCAAGCCTTTTCTCATAGCGATATCCTTCTATATCCTTTATCATTTTGGTGGTTCTTCTCTGTACCTTTTCTAATTCTGCTACATCCTTTTAAGATATGGCAACCAGAATGGCACACAATATTCAAGGTAAGGTCACACCATGGAGCAAAAGAGAGGTGGGATAGGCAGACAACAGAGGGAATATACAGTAGCATCCTGCAGGGGAGAAGGGGTTGGGTTTTGGTATTGTAGAAAAAAAAGATCCTGACAACTGGCAAAATCAATAAGTTCATCTTTGATGGAGAAGAAATTGAAATAGTTGACAGCTCTAACCTGCCTGGATCAATAATCAATAAAGAAATGACAAGCTATCAAGAAATCTGATGACACATTTCTCTTGACAGAATGGCCATGAAGGACCTAGACAAGATTCTCAAATGATGAGATATCTCTCTCAATACAAAGATTTGACTTGTCCAAGCCATGGTATTTTCAGTAACATTAAATGGATGTGAAAGCTGGACAGTGAAAGAGATACAGGAAGAAAATTGATGCCTTTGAATTATTATGTTGGTGAAGAATCCTGTGTATATCATGGACTTCCCAAAGAACAAACCACTCACTAGAGGTGATCAAACCTAGGCTTTAGAAAATGACATCATGCTTGGCAAGGTTGAAGGTCAATGCAGAAGAGGAAGGCCAGCAATTAGATGTATCGATACAATAACAGCAGCTATGCATGTTACTGTATTAGCAATGAACCGCCCTGCTGAAGATCGAACACAGTTTAGGACAACTATCCATAGGGTCGCCATGAGTCAACACAGACTTGACGGCACTTAACAAGAACAACAAAATTAAGATGAGTGGAATGTGTAAATTGTTTTGAATATGGAAATGATAATAAAAGGTTGTAGAAATAAAAATTAAAAGAGAACATAAGATATGCTATACTGGGTCGGACTAAAGGTCCATCAATCCCAGTATGCTGTTTCCAGCAGTGGCCAATCCAGGTCACAGGTACCTGTTAGGTTCCCAAAAGGTAAACAGATTCCATGCTGTTTATCTGCAGGTGCCCATTTGCCAGGCTTAATTTAACATAAGAACATTCTCTCTCTGTGATCTGCTCCAATGGAACTCTATCCCAGAAAGCTAAGGACTACAACTGATCCAGCTTCCTTCAGGAAAGCCGCTAAAACCCATATCTTCAGAGAATGCTACCCACCTACTTAACCCCTCATAGTTTCCCCTACCCCCCTCCCACACCCACCCTACCACAAACCCCCTAGACATTCAAAGATGTACATAGTTACCTCCCAAACATAATGTAACAAAGTTCTTCCAAGTCGACTGCCCTGTTTACTGTAAATCTTCTGTTAAATAAATAAACAAACATAAGAAATGCCATACTGGGTCAGGCCAGGGTCCATCAAGATGGTTATCCTGTTTCTAACAGTGGCCAATTCAGGCCACAAGTACCTAGCAGGTCCCAAAAAGGTAGACAGATTCCATGCTGCTTATCTCACGGGTAAGCAGTTGATTTCTCCAATTTACTTTAATAATAGTTTATGGACTTTTCCTCCAAGAACTTGTACACTAACAGCTTTTACTATGTCCTCCAGCAATGAATTCCAGATTTTGATTACACGTTAAGTGAAAACATATTTTCTCCAGGTAGTCTTAAGTGTGCTACACTGTAGCTTCTTTGTGTGTGCCCTAATCTTTGTACTTCTTGAAGGAGTAAACCTTTAATACCAGCTTGAAGACAGGAGGTTTGTAAAGAAGCTGAAACTATTCGAACAATAGAAACAGGGAAGCAGTGTCGCAATAGTCAAATCAAGCATGAGGCTCAGGTTGTGTATAATAATGTCTTTAATGGATGTTTATTTGAATTATTTAAAAAAATACTTTGTAAATTCTCTGTAACAATGCGATGCAATGTGTGTCTGAGTCAATGCCGACTCCAGCAGCTCGCTCTAAAAGTGAAAGTTCCTTGGACCATCTGTCCATGCATTTTAGGTCTCAGACTTGTCAGAGTCTACAGCTATAGTCACAGATTTTCTGCTGGTCCCTTTGTCACTCTGGCTTCGTGAAGTGCTGCTCTGGTATGCTGATGAGGGTGACTTGATTTGGGGAGTACCCTTTAAGGTTATATCAGAGATTAGTGTCTTCAAGAAAGTGAAGAGCCCCTCATATTGATGGTAGGGAGGGAGAGCGTTCTTCTCAGCCCTCTCTTTCTTAGCACGATCATGATGCAGCAACTGCGAGATATGGAACAGATCTAACCTTTGCTCCAGGTCACCACCTCTGTCTCGCCTGCCACGGGGTGGGTGTTGCACACGTAGGATATGTATCAGGTCCTCTCTATATTCCAACTCTTCTCGCAATTTGCAGTTTTGCGCCTGCAGATGGCACCAGCGTACCTTCAGGATCAGGGCTTGTTGAATAAGGTTCATGAGCTCACAGTACTGGCGACAATTCTCCTCCTGCACCTTCAGAATGTGCTGAATCACGGAATACTGAGTTTCCCTAACTGCCTTCCTGGACATGAGTTGACTCTTGTGGCGAGACTCCTTCTCATATTCAGCCTTTTCTTGCATGAACTTGCTCTTTATATGATGAACTTTGTCCGCATGTGTGACCCTCATGGACAACACCTCCAGCTCCAGCTCCTTGATCCTGCTGTTACACTCAGTCTGCAGCTCCTTGAGGGACTGCAGCTCCTCCACCTCCTTGCATATATTGGAGAAGTGAATTTGCTTTTCCAGAAGCTGACTTCTTAACTCCTTCTCCTTCTCCTTGAACTGGGCCAGAAACTCCACCCTCTCACTCTGGATCTCCTGCAGTATGTGTTGGTGATAGTCGCTCAGTCTAATAAGGGCATCATCCGTCTTCTTGGCTTTCTTTGTCGTGTAGGAGGCAAATATTGTGTTTTCCTCCTGGATCTTTTTTGCTTCCTGGTTCAGAAACTCGTTCTCCATCAGTAAGTGCCTGGTGCGCTTCTTCAGCATGTCCAGATTTTTGGTCAGGGTTTGGTACTCACGCCGGAGGAACAGCTCCTTTTTGCTCACCATGTCCGGTGTTCTCGATTTCTTGCCTATGTCAAGCAAGGATGAAATCTGGGTGCTTCTTCTGGAGGTGTTGCCTTCAATGAGATCTTTCTTCTGTGCCATCTTTCTGCGAACCTCAAAACTGTAGTTGCCAAATCAGAGCTGTACAAATATATGATTTTAAAAATGGGAGAGAAGCAATAAAGATAAGGAAGTAAAAATGAGACAAACTACTGTGTAAGCTCCTATGAGCATAACATGACTGGTAAGAATCTTTAGTGCATGTTAAAAATAATATTCACTTTAAAGCCTTATTGCATAGCATGTTAAGACCATCCTTATTAGCTGCCATGTATGGGGTAAAATTGGTGTGTACCCAATTGTAAATAAGGGAACATCATGTCCAAATTGTTTACTGTGCACACATTAAGAACTAATCTGCTCCATTTTCCTTGCATGTTTATTGCGGGCTGATTAACAACAAAAATTTAACATCTGCAGTCACTTTCTTGGATAAAATTCATTTTAGCTTCAGAAAGGGACCCTTCAAAGATTACCCACCCTCTGTGCAGCAACATTACGAGTCTTGTTCCACAAGGTGCATTGCTCGGAGGTAGTTTCATGCACAGGGTTAGAGCCTTGTCAACAATGCCCCTAGTTTGGAATTATCAAACCAACACATATTTAGGCCAGCAATTTTACTCTCGGAAAACGCAGGCACAGCTCCCTGTGATCAATGGAAAATTACCTGAGTGGTTTTGCTTTGATCATTGGTACAGACCCTGCGAGTTAGGAGATTTTGTCAACCTGCTAGAAGAGCATGGTGTATCCTGTTGCCCCATTTCAGAAAGAAATGGTGAACAAAAGTAGTTTCTGGAGGTTTGGCATTGACCTGGATATTATGCTACCGCTATTGTCAATGTGCAATTTGTTTATTATTCTGCCTGATACAGCCAATTATTAAACTTGTTTTATTACTTAAATGCAATATAAAAAAAAAGTTTGAGCACAAAACATTGTGTGGCTCCACCCTTTTTCCTTTCTCTTACCCTTCTCTCCACTATACTGACTTGCTTAAGATGCTCCCACCCCCATCTATTCAGCTGAAATGGGCACTTACCATTCTAGGAGTGACCTCCTTATTCACTGGAATGCACAGAGCCAAGAAAGAATCAGCTCTGCTATTTTGAGCCATTTGGCAAGCCCGAAAATCATCAGGGATGAACCAGAACCAGTGTTTGTTCTGCAATATCTTGGACAGGCTGCACTGTGCTCTTCATCTGCCAGGGTAAGGACTTCTTGGAGACTGGGGGCTCATGGCTCTCCACTACCATGGGAAGCATTAAAGTTGTAGGACATTGAGTCATTGTGATGAAGCCATGAGGTCACAGCTAACCCTGCATTGCTTTTGTGTAACCAGGACGATGACAGATGGATACTCTCAGCACCATTTATTCTATCTCGGCAAGTCTTTTCATGGTCCCCGGACTAAGTGAATTATGGAGGGGAAATGGTTTTTATCAAATTGCATTAGAGTATACATACATAAGAAGTAGACACATATAACTCCAACTTCTATGAAATATGTGCGTGTTCCCGGGAATGTAATTTGGGTGGAGCTGCAATCAACATAGGTACATCATAGCACACATATCCGTGTCAGCCTCCGTGCAGATTTAAATTTACATGAGAGCATTTATGCACTGCCCGGGATATTGCTGGCAGCCTAGAGGTATCTATGTTTCATAAAGGCAATATAGGAGTCTGTGTGTGTTTAAAAACTGTTACAGGTGTTTGAAATGTTTATTACAGGATGCCTATGTGAGACGTCTCAAAAGGTGCCTATTTTATGATGTAGCAGCAAACTGCAGTCAATGAACAAGTCCAGGAGTCAATTTACAGGGTCCAAACCAGTTTATTTGTGCACAGGCCCAGTCAGTCAAAGCTTTCAAGGAACTGAGAGGAGCTCTCCATAAAGACATAACTTTTTATACCACTTAAACATTTTGATACATGAAAACATTCTATTGGTCTTATGCTGATTTCTACAAACTTTCTATTGGTTTGACGTTTCCCTGAATTTGACCAATCAGGGTCTATGCCCTTTGCTCTGCTTTCTCTAGCTAGCTGAACAATGGCTTGGTTCAAACCTGGTTACTTTCCTTCATCAAGGTCATATCCAGCTCCTAAAACATGTAACAATTCTGAAGTAACGATTTAACATACAGGCATTGTATTCACTTTGTGCAAACTTAGCAATAGCAGTATTTCATTCTAAAACAGCATTTAATTCTGTCTTATTATTTTATGTCTCAGCACTACTGAATTCTGAGGCCTGTCATTTTCCAGGTTCAGGCTTATGGCCTAGTCTATAGTTCTTGGCTACCTGGCTATAGGTGTAGGCTACCTGGCTACCACATTCCCCCCTTTGATTATTCTCACCCAGAATGTTAAAATGGGTGAGAAACAAATCACTTATACTTGAGTTGTTGCCATGTTATGTGGTATAGGCTGATACCATCTCATAGCTAGGAGCTTAGCTGTTGTCTTTCTTTCTACAATATCCTCAATGATTGTAGATATATTACGTAGGCAGAGGGGTAAAATGCATGGAAGTATTAAACATATTATTACTACTAGTGCTGCAATTACCAACATAATAACACAGGTACACTAAAAAAATTTTTTTTTTAACTGCCTCTAATGTTTCGATTGATTTTTACGTTTTTTGGTGCGCTGAATCCAAATCTGGTAACCAATTTGCTCCATCACGTACAGATTTTTTGCTACATTGGGTTAGCAGTTTGAGGTGAACGTTTCAGATTGAGTGCGATCGAGATAAAAGTTTCTTGGATGAATTCTTTATACTAATTGTTTAGTAGTTATTCAAATAAGAATAAAGAAAATTGTAACAAGGCAGCACATAAGAATAGAGTAATGTCAACAAAACACACTGTGATGGTAGCAAAATTGTCTGCACTTAAAACAGCCACATACATGTGCACAAACATTGAGCATATAAGAGCGAGGTTAGACACAAAGCAAAGCAAAGAAATGTGCAAAAAATGTTGTACAGGTATGTATGTAAGAATAGAAAACGCAAACCGCACCATTGCAATACATGAAGACAAACACCCGATGGTGTGAAAATAAAATTCTAATAAATGAGATCCGACACTGTGGTAATAACTAGCAAATTTTTATTTCAAAGTTTAGTAAAAACACAATATTTGTCAACACAGTTTAGATTTTAAAGTCATTCTTGGGTCAATCAATCTCCTGGTGGGCCCGTTTCTTCTTCCCCCGAATGCTTCTCTTGGTGCACTGCTTGGCGTATTTTTCATCTGGGGTTTCCCGCAGCAGCAACCAGCAGAAATCAGCCATCATAGTGGTGTTCCATCTTCCTTGGTACCTTCTCTCTGCGTCCTTGATGTCCTGGTGAAACCTTTCACCTTGTTCTTCACTGTACGCCCCCAAGTTTTCGGGAAAGTAGTTCACATGGGAGTGCAAGAAATGGACTTTCAGGCTCATGTTACAGCCTTGTTCTTTGAAGGCATTGAGCATCCTGGCAACGATATCCTTATAGTTCTCATCCCGCCTGTTCCCCAATAATTTGAGAACAACATCCTTGAAGGAATCCCAGGCTTCTTTTTCCTTCTCAGACATCGTTTCAGCGAATGCTCCATCTGAAATGAATTTCCTTATATGAGGGCCAACAAACACTCCTTCCTTTAGCTTTGCTTCAGAAAGTCGGGGGAACTTGGAGCAAAGGTACCGAAAGCACTCACCATCTTTTGGAAGGGACTTGATGAATTGCTTAATGAGACCCAACTTAATGTGGAGAGGTGGTAATAGAATTTTATCACGAGGTACCAAGCTCTCATGAAGAACATTTTTCTCACCGGGTCTCAAATACTCCCGAATTGGCCAGTCTTTTTTCCCCCAGTGTAGGTCGCGGGCCCGGCTATCCCACAAGCAAAGGAAGCAGGGATATTTGGTGAAACCGGATTGCTGCCCTAATAGCATGGATAGAATTTTAAAGTCTCCACAAATCATCCACTTATGCTCATCATAACGAATCTTCTGAAGAATCAGGGCCAAATTCTCGTATTTTTCTTGGAGAATAACAGAGTGAGCAATAGGAACTGAAGTGAATGTGTTGCCATTATGAAGAAGAACACCTTTTATGCTGTCTTTTGACGAATCAATGAACAGCCGCCATTCAGCAGGATCATACTTGAGTTTAAACTTTTCCATCACTCCGTATATATCGTTGCAAAATACCAAATCTTCCTTTTTGCTGAAATACTTCAAAAATTGTGTCTCGCGGTTGCGGTACCAATAAAAAGTTGTTCCTGGTGACAATAGATTTTTCTGTTTAAGCCGAGAACCTAGCAGTTGGGCAGCATCTTTTGGGAGTCCTAAATCCCGGACTAAATCATTCAATTCAGCTTGAGAGAAAAGTTCAGGTTTCGGATCTGGTTCAGTTTCAAACTCGGAAGTACTGGACTCATCGGGAAAAGCCATCTGATGAGTCTCATCATGATCAGAACCGTCCACACAAATATGATCCAAAGATTTTGGTGGTTCAGGCACAGGTACTTCGTTGCTATGAGGCATAGGCCTAATTGCTGAGGGAAGGTTGGGGTAACTTATTACGTTCTTATTTTTTAAGTTGTATCCCTTCACAATGCAAGAGCAAAAATAGCAGTCACTGCTGTGGTCTCTTTGTTCACGCCACATCATAGGTATTCCGAAACTAAATGCTTGTTTTTTACCTTTCATCCATAAGCGTAGATCTTCCTCACATGTCTTGCACACTTTGTGAGGAGCCCGAAATAGGCGAAATATACTTTTTTAATAAATGCAGAAATGTTCCTCTGCCGCTTTTTCACGGTATATTCCCCACAAATAAAACAAAAACTGTCCGGAGAGTTGACGCAACCTCTGGCTCTGTGAGCCATCACAAATACACAGCACTGCAAACTACAACTGTAGTGAACCACTTCGGAATAAAGCTGGATTACGACTGAGCAAACAAAAGGTAATAATGAACTTGCAAGAAACTGAAATTTGACAGGAACGTTCATGTCGCAACCACCGTGTTTGAGCGAGCGAACGAGGCGAGGCGAACAGGAAAGAACATGCGCCAGTGCGAGTACTGGATTTAGCCCCCCGCCTCCCAATTGTCCTGTTAATGTATAAAATGAATACAAAACACTCTAAAATATCATGAGGGAGTGTTTCTAGTTAGTTAACCATTACAACCTCTATTTTGGGCCAAGAAAATAAACTGCAGTCGGCTAAAAAGAAATTATGTGAACATTCCTTATATGGGTAAGAAATCTAATTTTGCAAGAAAACGTGACGTGATGGAACATTTTGGCTATTTTTCCTGGATTCAGCACCCCAAAATCTATAGGAATCAGTTGCAAAACTGGAGGCAATTTTTTGGTAGTGTACCTGTGTAATTTCTCTCCCAAGTCCCACATTTCTGATTATAGTTTCTGTTTATGGCATCACAAGCATCAAAGTATAGAGCTGCAGGTTTGTAGGGTCCTTCAAGTTGTTGAGTAGCATTTAAGAGTTCCATCTTCATCATTCCATCGTATTATCAGCACATAGTAGGATGGATTCTGTTGTGGGTGAAAACAAGTTCTGCTCTTTCCTTTTGTGCAAATGTTCAGTTCCGTGCCTATGCATTGACTCACTATACCTGTACAAGTATAGTAGGTATGATAAAGCAAAGTCTGTGTAATCCTTTCTCCAGTAAGAGTAGTAGTTATGCATGCAGCACAGGGTGGCAAGGCAAACGTCAGTTCAAAGCACCCCAAGGCTGCTGTCAGGATGAAACAGTAGAGAATCATGATGAAAGGTCTCTGAAGAATTAGTGCAAGTCTTTGAAAAACCAGTGCAACTGTTGATAATTCTTGACCACGAAGTCTTCTTCTTCTTTACTGTACATTGACCTGTTTTGCTCTCAGTAGCATGCAACAGGTGTAGCGTTGATTGTAGATCCTCAAGCTTCTGCTGTACATGACCTTACCAATTTCATTGGTAGGTGTGTAGAGCTGTAGATTCCAACGTATTTCAATAAATACAGTTCTTTTAGTTTGCACTGTTGATCAGAATGGCACAAAGATTTTCAAATAATATAGTCCATAGTACTGTCAGGTCTGGTCGACTTGAGAATACAGTATCCATGACTTCTATGCAGTGGTCAGTTCCAATTGGTAATAGTGTAGCTGGATTCAAGGCTTGACTGACCATCAATTTCAATCAAGGATTTTCACACAACATGCTCTGGTACTTTAGCATTCATGAATTGGTGAACCAGTAATTTCCTTTGTGGTCCATGAGGGTTTGAACAGAATGTGGCACTATTACACAGAGATTTTGTCCTAGAGTGAGCTTGTCTGCTTCAGTTACTGGAAGTGCTGTAGCTGCAATGGCTCTCAGACAGGATGGCCATCCTTTTGCAACAATGTCCAATTGCTTAGATAGATACGCTACAGGTCGCTGCCAAGATCCAAGTGGCTGAGTCAACACTCCTAAGGCATTTCCTTGTGACTCATGAACATATAGACGAAATTGCTTCTGTACATCTGGTAGTCCAAGGGTTGGTGATGTCATCAGGGCTGTCTTCAGAGTCTTGTATGTTGTTTCTTGTTCAGGTCCCCATTCTAATGGAGATTGTTCCAATCCTTTGATGGCTTGATACAATGGTTTTACTAGCAGCGCAAAATTGAGGATCCATATACAACAGTACTCTGTGGCACCCAAGAAGGCTCTCACTTGCCTCCTGGTGGTTGGAGCAGGAATACTGCATACAGCTTCTTTGCGTTCTGGTCTCAGGCGTCTAATTCTGCTGGACAACTGGAATCCTA
Organism: Ichthyophis bannanicus; assembly: GCA_033557465.1. Classification (NCBI taxonomy): domain Eukaryota; kingdom Metazoa; phylum Chordata; class Amphibia; order Gymnophiona; family Ichthyophiidae; genus Ichthyophis; species Ichthyophis bannanicus. Next base: position 346,878,407 of record CM066039.1, on the reverse strand, counting down.
GGTATTTAACTTGTTTGACATAATTATGCCTTGGCTCTTGAGACTTTGTATCCAGCCTCATTAAAAAGGTGCAAGAGTTCACTGGTGGCTTGAGGACATTCATTTTCTGAGTCGGTGGCTATAAGCAAGTTGTCCACATACTGGAGAAGAACCCTTTCTCCTGAGTTCACATAGTAGCTGGAAAGATCTTGATTTAAAATAGTACTGAAGAGAGTAGGTGAATTCTTAAATCCTTGAAGTAATCTAGTCCAGATGAGTTGGCCCCGCCTTCCTGTTGTGGGGTTTTGCCATTCAAAAACAAACAAAAGTTGACTGGTGGGGGCTAGGCGCACACAGAAAAAGGCATCTTTCAGGTCCTAAACGGTAAAGTAAGCAGCCTCAGCGGGGATCAGTCCCAAGGGAATATAAGGATTTGGTACTATAGGGTGTATAGTTTCAACTGCATCATTCACTCGCCTTAGGTCCTGTACTGGGTGATAATACCCTGTCCCAGGCTTCTTTACTGGGAGAAGAGGGGGTGTTCTGAGGTGACTGACATTCCTTGAGTAGTCCATACTTCAGCAATTTCATCAGATGGTGGTGAATTCCTTCAATGGCTAGTCACATGCACTGGTTCCACTCCTAGCTTGAGGGTGACAATGACAGGGGCTATGTTCTTCACTAGGCCAAGTGGATTATCTTCTGACCATACTTCAGGTGGGGCTATGAGGTTAGTGGGTATACAGGAACTAGCTGGCTTGATTGGAGGTGCACTATAGAACTGCTACTCTTCTTCTCAGGGAACAGTAAGCACCATTAACCCAGCAGGCTTTGGGTTTACAGTCATTTGCATTTCTCCCCCATCTGCAAAAGATATTTGGGCCTGGAGCTGAACAAGCATTTCTCGGCCCAAAAGTGGAATTTGGACACTCAGGCATATACAAGAACTGGTGCGCTATTTTCTGTCCCCCTAGTTCACACATATGGTTCTGCAGGATAGGCTTTGTGGCCTTAGCTTCAGTAGCTCTGACAATGGTGATGCATCAAGAAAACAAAGGGGCTACTGGCTTTAGTATTCTGCTCCTGTATTCCCCATAAAGTCCATATATTGGTCCCCTATTTTCAGACTGACTCCTGGGGACCCAGGGAAACTTGGAGTCCGGTCTGGCCTAGTCTTCATTCATGCTATAGCCCTCTTTGGCTGCCACTCCCCTCTATGGCTGCTTCCCTTTCTTGCTGGAACCCTGTGCTCGGTTTATTATTATTTTTTTTAAATCAAGTACTCCCTCCTCCCCTCTTGGGGTGGAGTTAAGATACGGGCATCACTTTTCTAATATCCTTCTTCTTTGCAATGGGCTGATTCACACCCAATTTAGGCCTTTCACTTCCGCGGCCTCTTCCACGTCCTCTGGTCCTTTGGTTAGGAAAACCTCCTCCACATTATTCAATTAAAGTATCATTCACTTTCTCCATTACATTCATTAACTATCATGCCCACAAATCCATCCAGTTTCTGCAATTTCTGTTTTTATATCTTTCTGGGACTGACTGACAAAAACGCAAATTCTCTTGGGCTGCTGGATTGCATGGGGTATATAGTGAGGGCTGCCTGCGCTATTTAGATTGGGTCTGCATAATACTGTTCATTAATTCAATCAAATCCTTTGGTTTCTCAGCGTGGAAGGTATAATGCCAGAAACAAAGTGCCGGGGCTTCTCTTCTCCTGCTGCGGAGGTGGCTTGTGACATTTGCAGGGAGGTATCCCCCCTCCCCCCCTTGCTCCAGGCTCTGCCCGGGATGATGGCAGAGCTGAGGGAACTGGCCTAAAAAGATAATAAAAGGGCAGGATTTTTTTTTTTTCCTCAAACATTTAACCAAGAATCCTATGTAGGGGAACTGATCAGGGAATATTCTCTGTACAATCTGATAACACAGGAAACATGAAGTAACTAACACTGGCCACCCCCCTTTCACAGAGCATTTCTAATAGGGTGGGAGATTTATTTTTTATTTATTTATTTTTAAATCTGTAGTCTCCAGCAGAGCCCTTGCTAAATCCCTCTGACCCCCCTTCCTCCCCCCATGGTGACGTAGTTAACAACAGACAGAGGGGCGGCTATTCAGGCTGCATTTTCCTATGGACTACGAATCAGAACTATACAATAATGTTCCTCTGGGTGCACTTATTAGAAAAAAAAACCATATTATTACTGTAAACAAAGGGTAGGCAGACAACATGAGCGTAGATTGATTGTAATAAGCATAATAGATGTGTGTGCTCATTCTAAACAGGAACAATCTAGATAAAGTCCTTAAAATATAAAACTATTATTTTGCATCATGTGATAACAACAATTCCAATAGAAAGAACCGAACATATACACTTTTTTCCCTTATTTTATTTTTATTAACAATAAGCATGTCTTCTATGAGGTGCTTGCCGTAGTATATCAGGAACTAGAATTCGAGCACGATAAACTTCCTTATTCACTCAAGATTTAAATCACTTTCAAGTCGCGATGGCTCTTAACCTCTACTTTGTAGGACAAAAGGGAAAACAAAAGCAGTTTTCTTAATTTCTCTATCATTTCTGTCTGGACCATAAGATCTGCCTATCTGATCGGAATAAAGTATTTATTTTAAAGTTATATGCCGTAACATGTAATACTAGCTTTACAAAATCATCCTCACTTGGTCCGTGACCACAAAGCAGGGCTTGAAATATTAACGAGAACAACTAAAGCTGGAAAGGGGTTAATAAGAACTTAACCCTTTCCTAAGCTTAAGCCCAAAACTATCAGAATTCAAAATTCTGACTAAACATTCCTATTACATGATATTTAATACATGACCATAGCAGAAGGAACATCACTATTAAACACATTGAATAAAACAGGTACAATTTTTCTAAAATAATCACAGATCAGCTCAGCTTCAGAACGCTGAAAACAAGCCCTCACAGGGTTAACAGCTACTATACATTCCATTCTCCAGACACGCCTTCTCATTCCCCTGGCTTGTTTTATTTCACGCTGTGCTGCAGGAATGCATGAGAGACAGTTTTTTTACTGAAAAAGTGACAACTGAGTTTATTTCCTTCTGTCTTCTTTTCTGCTTAATACTATTTCTTAATCGGTAAACAAATTACCTAACAGAATAATCTTACATCATACCAGAAGGGAAACGCGCGGTTTTAACAGATAACAGAAATCAGACACACAGTAAGGACGGACAATACACCAAACGCTTCCTCCGTTTCGCGACCTGACTATCTGGCTTACCAAAACATTTTACCATTACCGTTAATCATGATTTTATTACCAGAAGGAGTCAGTGGTTTCCTCTTACGCTCTTAATAGCCCTAGCAAGAGTACTCGGACCGCTCCGGACGTGATCAGTGTCCTTTTACTATTTTTCCATTACCATATGGTTTCAGGTTCTAGTACTGTCTGACTTAATAATACAAAAACAGTTACTCACCGGATCCGGTCCCCGATACCACACCAGCTTCTGAGTTGGACCCTGGACTCCCCCGGGTCGGAGATGTTGGCCAGCTGGACCCAATGGCCTGTCGAGGCAGGCAAAACCCTCTCCGATTCAAAGTGATCGGTGGCGCCTGAGATGTTCCCCTGCAGTCGGACAGACATGGTTCCAACCGGACCAAACCTCAAGGCGAATTACGTGGATTTATTCACTTGAATACAATTTACCACTCGCATTTCCCGACAACGCACCAAGAAATGTAGCAGCAAACTGCAGTCAATGAACAAGTCCAGGAGTCAATTTACAGGGTCCAAACCAGTTTATTTGTGCACAGGCCCAGTCAGTCAAAGCTTTCAAGGAACTGAGCGGAGCTCTCCATAAAGACATAACTTTTTATACCATTTAAACATTTTGATACATGAAAACATTCTATTGGTCTTATGCTAATTTCTACAAACTTTCTATTGGTTTGACATTTCCCTGAATTTGACCAATCAGGGTCTATGCCCTTTGCTCTGCTTTCTCTAGCTAGCTGAACAATGGCTTGGTTCAAACCTGGTTACTTTCCTTCATCAAGGTTATATCCAGCTCCTAAAACATGTAAGTAACAATTCTGAAGTAACGATTTAACATACAGGCATTGTATTCACTTTGTGCAAACTTTGCAATAGCAGTATTTCATTCTAAAACAGCATTTAATTCTGTCTTATAATTTTATGTCTCAGCACTACTGAATTCTGAGGCCTGTCATTTTCCAGGTTCAGGCTTATGGCCTAGTCTATAGTTCTTGGCTACCTGGCTATAGGTGTAGGCTACCTGGCTACCACAATGAAAGCAATTAATTAAGCCAGTGATCTCAATAACCGAGAAATAGGACCAATATATTCAGACCTACTCACTCATGCAAGTTCCACAACAAATCTTCTCGAAACACACAGTTAGTCACACAGAGAAACCATCAGATATTTAGCTAAAGGACTCAATAAACAGGCAAACCTGCTAGTAAATCATCCCAGCTTTTTCATTCATTGGTCTCATCACCCTAAACCGAAACCTTACACTAAAGCAGCAACAATCCAAGATTTCAAACTTAATATACGTACAATGTATCATAAAATCACTTAGCTGGACCATGTCAAATCAACATGACCTGACATCCTGTTTCAAGCCTCCATAGCCTTGTATCAGGGAAACCGATTAAACCATATCCAGCCAGATTAACATACTAACCAAATAGCAGTTGTCTGAACAGCTATTTTTTTAAACTAAGTTACGTCACCTGCTGAAGGGATCCACAGTGCCTGTGGTAAATGTCAGTGCTGTGCCAATATTTTGGCTGGGTCACATTGGACTCACCCCATCTCGCATGAGCAGTTTAGTTCTCGTTCTATTACATCATGCAATTCATGTAATGTTGTATACATTATTATTTGTCTGTGTCCAAAAATATATGTGGGTGATACAATTCGACCAGTTCGTAAGCGCTTGAAAGAACATTATTCCAGAATTGCTATTAGTATTTTATCTGCTGCAATGGTTTCTCATTTTGTTGAATCAAACCATTGGAGCTTCACAATTTCTTTGGAGAGTAATTGATCAAGCTGTTACTGATTGGCGTGATGGTGACTCTTTGCACAGAATGAATTACCTTGAACAGAAGTGGATTTATCAGTTAGGTTCTTTGGAACCGGTGGGTCTCAATAATGAAATTGAAAGGATCTCTCTAGCAGTTAATTAATCAGTTAGATAATGGATGGTTAGTTTGTTTTAAAGGGTGATCGCATAGCTCATTTTACTGATTGCTGCTCGGGTGTTTGGAAGGGAAGCCCTTCATATTGAGGCAGCCATGAGGCTCTTACACAAGTGATCAGCCTGACCCTTCCCCCAAGCCATGAGGCTATCAGCCTGCTAAGAGAAGACATTAAGATTTCAGTAGGCACCCTTCCCCCCACTCCAGGTCTGAGCACAATATCCCCTTGCCCAGAAATCAGCAGACTTGAGCATACCGGTTTGGACAGGTCACCCAGGTACCTTCCCCAGGGGCTACTGATTGGTGGACAGAAAATATCTGAGGCGAATGAGATTATAGAATGAGTTTAAACTTGTACTGTATATAAGGCATTGTAGGACGTCCCTCTGGGCTCAGATTTTTGTGGAGGGTACCGGCTCTCTGTCTGAACCTGTGTGCACATTAAAGATCCTGTTTGCATACCAGCCTGTCTGTTGGTCTTCCTTCTGTGGGTGAGTGAGAGAATTAGAGCTTTTTCACAGCATTTGCTGCAACATTTCTTGGCGACCCAGATGGGACGAAATTAAATTAAATTAAAAGAAAAGCCTCTCTCATCACACCCACGGTGGGAAGACTACTGCATTTTGCAGGATCAGGGCCTCCACCGGTCAGGGACCGACCCCTCCAGGTGATTAACGATCCTTGGCGCCCCTTTGTGCTCCGAAGGACTCTTTGACTTGTGTGGTCAGTCGGTCCCTGCGGCTGACCCCCCGATTGAAAACCGGCTGGATAGACTGGCATCCAAACTCTTTCTGATCAGAGGTCTGGTAAGTACTGCCTTACTGTTTTGGGTAGTAAATTCTGTGAACCTGTAGCGGCCCGATCACCCGCAACGAACGGTCCTAGTAGGGACCCCAGGGGGGGGGTTTCTGAAGCCACCGTTCGTCCAGTTTTGAGTAGAAATCAGAGGGGGGGGGGCGCTTGTGAGTACCAGTAAATAACTGCAGTAAAAATTTAACCTTGTCACCTTCGGGCCCCTTAAAAGGTATTTAGAGTGCAGCGCTGCCAAAGCTATTAAAAAATATATATATATTTTTGCCCCAAGCTAATTAAAAAATCATACTGACCGTAATTTGTCTGCGGACGCCAGCTGGCTCTTCCCCTTTGATTTGGATCCGTTGTGTTTTTTGTGTGCCCTTAGGATCCGTTGATTTTTGTGTGCCGGTTAGGATCCGTTGATTTTTGCGCGTTGCGGGCCGGCTGGCCCCTTTAAACTGCTCCTTTTGTGGGTTTTGTGTGCCGCGGGCCGGCTGGCCCCTTTAAATTGCTCCTTTTGTGGGTTTTGTGTGCCGCGGCCCGGTGGCTCTCCTCCTTTAATTATTTTTCCTCTGTGCGCTGTTTTCTGTGTGCCGCGGGCCGGCTGGCTCTCCCCTTGAGATCCGCTGTTTTTGTGTGCCGCGGGCCGGCTGGCTCTCCCCCTTGATTTGTTTTTTTTTTCTTCCTCTCTTCTCTTCTTCTCCTGTTCCCTGGTTCTGTTTCACTCTGGAGCTGTTTGACCCGATGCCTATCTCCTTTTTTAGCTCAGGAGCAGCTGGATCGTTGTCGGGCAGTGGAACACACGTGGAGGCAGCCATCTTGTGAAGACCACGTGTAAGCTACACCCAGATTCTAAAAGGAACAGCACTTAAAGTGATTCGGGAGCTCCATCTAGTGGACATTAGCTGTATTTTCTCATACTATCCTTATGGTTAAAGAAATCCTGGAGCTCCATCTGGTGGACATTTTAAGAATAGCTAGCTATAATTTTTAACTCTATTATCCAAATCAAATCTGAGTGTATATTTTGTAAATTGCCAAGATCTATATTGTAAAATTTTGTGGTTTTTTTCTCTCTCCCCTCCTGAATTGAGATTAGATAAGATCTGTACTGTAAATTGAATTTTCCTGAATTGAGATTAGGTTATAAGATCTGATCCACATTGTATACTGCATTTAGTTATTGAACTAGAATTAGAGTATGGGGTCGGGAAAGTCAAAAGTGAAAACGCCCCTACAGTGCATGCTTCGTAATTTTAAATCTGGGTTTAGAGAGGATTACGGAGTACCCCTCTCCGCCTCCAGATTATCTTTTCTGTGTGAGAGGGAATGGCCAGCCTTAGTTAGGCTGTGGCCTCCCCAGAGGTCCATTGACCTGGCCACTGTGTCTTTGGTCCATCAAATTGTAGCAAAAGAGCACCCTGACCAGTTCCCATATATTGACTCATGGCTGACCATATGCCAACTCAGACCAAGGTGGCTCCAGCGCTGCCACGAGGATCAGTGTAGAGTAATGGTGGCGGCCATCGGTCGCCAAAAGGGACGGGACTCTCCTGATATTCCTCCACGCCCCCTCCCTCTACTTCAACCCCGTGTCCCATCCGCACCACTGCAGGATCCGCCCACAGCTGAAAGGTCAGGAAGACCTCTTCTTGGGGTGGGTGATGCCAGATTTAGGGAAGATTCTACGGACTCTGGCCCCTCATCTTCAGATTCCCCTCCCACTTCTGGTGCCACCTCCAGCGCCACCATCTCCTCCCCTGAGAGCACAGAGGCTGAGCTTGAATCGTCCACCCCGGTAGCCTGCCGCCTGCGGTCGCATGATCTCCAATTGCAGCGGTATACAAGTGTTTACTAAATAAATAAATTGCCACTACGACAAGTACAGGGGCTCCCGTACCTTGATGCTGCTGGGCGTGTGACACTGGGACCATCCAGCCTGATTTATGTCCCTTTCTCCACCACGGACCTGTTGAACTGGAAAACCCACTATGCTTCCTATACTGAAAAGCCCCAAGAACTGACAGACCTTATGACCAGTAGTATGCAAACACACCAGCCTGCCTGGTCGGACACTAGACAACTGCTTTCTACTTTGTTCAGCACAGAAGAACGAGGGCGAGGCCGCGGATACGGGGGGCCGAGGTTTCCCCTAGCCCCCAATCAATGTGCCTACTGCAAAGAAGAGGGACATTGGAAGAATGAATGTCCAAATCGTAACACAAGACGAGGGAGATACCCATCCAAAAGGGGCGTGAGAGCACCTGTACGTACTACACGGGAGCAAAAACCAGTATGATGCTTTCCCGCCTCCACCGGAACCAGCCACTGAAGGCCTTGTAACCATGGAACATTATGACTCAGATGACTACTAGACCAGACCGGGCACCAAGTTTCTGTTGGGTCCCCAGGAGCCTATGGTCAACATGAATTTAGGGGGCCGGAGAATGCAATTCATGGTCGATACCGGAGCAGCGGGGGAGAGGGCCCAGAGACCTTTTTCTGCAAAACTGCATGTGCCAGTTGGGGGGGACGGACCATCACTCACCAGTTCCTGTACATGCCTGAATGTCCCATACCCTTGCTGGGTCGGGATGTTCTGGCAAAACTCCAGGCCCAAATCTCATTCGGGTCTGACGGCCAGGCTGAGCTCGAAATACCCAGCCTGGGCCCAACAGTTATGGTACTGTCCATCCCCCGAGAAGAAGATTGACGGTTATATGAGAACAGGCCCAAATCTGATGTGGCTACCCTGGATATGTGGGAATCAGTACCCCCTGGAGTATGGGCTGAAGGAAACCCCCCGGAATGGCCATCAACATCCCTCCCGTATGCATTGGAATGAAGCCGGGAGCTTCCCCGGTACATGTGCAACAATACCCGCTGCCGCGGGCAGCTGAGGGAGGAAGCAGTGTGCCGGATCCCAGTGCCAAGCAAGTGCGTGCCTTTCTCAGGGCCGCTGGGTACTGTCGTATCTGGATTCCCAACTTCGCAAAGATCGCAAAGCCCCTCTATGAGTCTACAAAGGGCCCAGAGAAGAGCCCCCTTGAATGGGGTCATGACCAACAGGAGGCCTTCGAACATTTGAAAAAGGCATTACTGTCATCACCAGCCCTAGGCCTTCCAGATGTTACCAAACCTTTCACTCTATACGTACACGAAGCAGCAAGAACAGCTTTGGGGGTCTTGACCCAACAACTGGGGTCTTGGCCGCGACCAGTCGCCTACCTGTCTAAACCGCTGGATCCAGTGGCCAAGGGATGGCCACCTTGCCTGAGAGAAATAGCAGCAACAGCCTTGTTGGTGGAAGAGTATGATAAACTGTCCATGGGCCAAGGCCTTCTAGTCACCGTCCCACATTCAGCCCAAACATTGCTAAAGCATAAAGGAAGTCACTAGTTCACCAGCTCCCGGATGTGGAAAGACCAGAGCATGTTATGGGGAAATCCCAGAGTGCAGACAACTACCAGCCAAGCCTTAAACCCTGCTACATTCCTGCCTGTTGGCCCGGGACCACCTGATCACGACTGCCTGGAAGTGATGGATACAGTCTTCTCCAGTCGCCCTGATCTGACAGATGTGCCGATAAGCAATCCAGATGAGACCTACTTCGTAGATGGAAGCAGTCTGGTGTTGGAGGGCCGCAGGTGTGCGGGGTACGCGGTGGTGACGATGGAAGAGATAGTCGAAGCTCAGCCTATACCCCCTGAAAAGAATCCGCACAGAAGGCAGAACTCATTGCCCTTACCCGTGCCTTAACCCTTGGGACTAATCATTGTGTGAATATATACACAGACTCCCGGTATGCCTTTGCCACTCTCCATGCCCACGGGGCCCAGTACAGGGAAAGAGGGTTAGTTACTGCAGCTGGCTCTGAGATAAAGAACGGCCCCCAGATATTGTCCCTGTGCCAAATACATCCCTCTGCGGCTTGCCTCCAGAAATACAGCCCTCTACCGCCTCTAGCGGTCGAGGTCTCACTTAAAAAGGGGGGAGTGAGGCAGCCATGAGGCTCTTACACAAGTGATCAGCCTGACCCTTCCCCCAAGCCATGAGGCTATCAGCCTGCTAAGAGAAGACATTAAGATTTCAGTAGGCACCCTTCCCCCCACTCCAGGTCTGAGCACAATATCCCCTTGCCCAGAAATCAGCAGACCTGAGCATACCGGTTTGGACAGGTCACCCAGGTACCTTCCCCAGGGGCTACTGATTGGTGGACAGAAAATATCTGAGGCGAATGAGATTATAGAATGAGTTTAAACTTGTACTGTATATAAGGCATTGTAGGACGTCCCTCTGGGCTCAGATTTTTGTGGAGGGTACCGGCTCTCTGTCTGAACCTGTGTGCACATTAAAGATCCTGTTTGCATACCAGCCTGTCTGTTGGTCTTCCTTCTGTGGGTGAGTGAGAGAATTAGAGCTTTTTCACAGCATTTGCTGCAACAATATAGTCTGATGCAGTTCCGGTTTAGACTTTTAGTATGTTACACTGGCTGGATATGGTTTAAATGGTTCCCCTGATGCAAGGCTATGGAGGCTTGAAACGTGATGTCAGATTATGTTGATTTGACATAGTCCAGCTAAGTGATTTTATGATATATTGTATACTAAGATTGAAATCTTGTATTGGATTGTTGCTGCTCTATTGTAAGGTTTCAGTTTAGGGTGATAAGACTGATGAATGAAAAAGCTGGGATGATTTACTAGCAGGTTCGCCTGCTCGTTGAGTCCTTTAGCTAAATATCTGATGGTTTCTCTGTGTGACTTTAGCTGTGTGTTTTGAGATTTGTTGTGGAACTTGCATGCATGAGTACGTTTGATTGAATATTTTATGAAGGCAGCATCCATGAGCCTTTATAAAAGAGGCTTCCAGAACCAGCCCCAACAGCGCTTATATTATACAAAACGCATGCGTACATTGCAACTCTGCCTCTTTGCCACCCAAACTACATTCCCAGGAGCCCTACATGCAGATCTTTCCATGTGCCTGCTTGTTACACACATAATGCATTTGTGCAATTGTACAAAAGCCCTTTTCTGTGTGTAAAACCGGCTTTACAGCAGAAAAGGCTTTATAAGATTGTACTCGATAAATGCATAAACATGGCAGCTACAAAGCTGCACCATTTCGACTCTTAGTCTCAGAAATACACTTATGTGCTAAGAACAGTCTCATTTCTAATGTTTGCTTCATAATGAAACCGCCTCCTATATCAATAAGACCAAAGTAACTCAGTCAGAGATCTAATGCTCATATGGAAAGGTGTGTGCTCAGATATTTGAAGTATAGTTTTCAGTATTAGCTAGTCTTTAAATAAATCTGGGTATTGCCTCTTGGTATTGCTTGGCAAGATAGAAGGTCAACGCAAAAGAGGAAGGCCAACAATGAGATGGATCGATACAATAACAGCAGCTACGGGTACCAGTCTGTCAACAATGAGCCGCCTGACTGAAGATCGAACACAATTTAGGATAGCTATCCAGAGGGTCGCCATGAGTCGACTCCGACTCGACGGCACTTAACAACAACATTAGCTAGTCTTTAAATAAATCTGGGTATTGCCTCTATCTGATTCCATGTACCGCAAACTCATATTCTACATTCCTCAAAATTTGCCTTTTTGGATGTTCCTCCACTGGAACTAGCACAGTTGATCAGATGTTGAAAAAGAGCCATGCATTAGGAATGACTTGCCTTTTGAAGCCCAGAGTGTCAGGAGGACTATCTTTCATGTCCAAATGTTATAGAAATCTCTATCTATGTGGATAACACTCTACTCCTCCCTGTTTCCTTGGCTTGCAACCTTGGGGTCATCTTTAACTCCTCCTTCTCTTTCTCCTTCTCCACAAACATCCAACAGATAGTTAAACCTGTTGCTTCTTTCTCTAGAACATTGGCAAAATTCATCCTTTCCTTTCTGAACACACTACTAAGACCCTTATCTATTCTCTAGTTACCTTCCATTTAGACTATTGCAATGTCCTCTTTGCTGGTCTTCCTCTGAATCATCTCTCCCCACTTCAATCTGTTTAAAACTCAGCTGCAAGGGTAATCTTCCACCATTGTCACAATGCTCGTGTCATCCCTCTTCTCAAGTCACTTCACTGGCTCCCTATCTGTTTCCACATCCAGTTCAAACTTCTACTACTGACCTATAAGTGCCTTCATTCAGCTACTCCTCACTACATTTCCTCTCTTATCTCTCCCTACACCCTTCCTCGGGAACTCCGTTTTTCTGGCAGATCCCTTCTGTCTGTGCCCTTCTCTTCTACCGCCAACTCCAATAATGAGAAAAACATTCAAGGACAGATGCGGGATCCAGTATGGTGTAAACAACTTCCTGACTAACTTGATGTTCGCAGACAACAGTGCTATATTTGCTGACATGGATGCAAAGGCCACCAACATCCTTTTCCATATCGCCTGCGTCACCCAATCTTATGGCCTAAAACTCAATGTGAACAAGACCAAAATTATGACCACAATGGGTCACAGGCCATTGTTCACCTCGATGGAATTCAAACTGAGCAGATCCAAGAATTCAAATACCTGGGCTTGCTGGTACAGGAGATGAAGGTGGCATCCACAACTGAAGTGCTCAGCAGGATTGGCCAGGCAACAGTAGCATTTGCCTCACTTATATGGTGCCTATGGAAGAAGGCCAATATCTCCACCAAGACCAAAATTCACCTCTTCCAAATGCTGATCCTGCCATTCTCTTGTATGGATCAGAAACATGGACTCTGCTTAAACCGGATTTGAACAAACTCAAAGTCTTTCAAATGTGATGCCTGAGACAAATTTTGGGTGTCTCTCTTTGTGATTGCCATTGAAATGAGACAATTCGGACAAGGTGTGACCATCAATCCTCAGTCAAAGAAGAAACCCAAAAATGCAGACTGCGCTGGTTTGGCCACGTTTGCAGAATGGACATCATTCGGCTGCTATACAAAGTTCTCTGGCGAGAGTGACCTATCCACTGGAGAGTTCAACGAGCAGCACCAAAGAAAATGTGGCTCAAACACATTGAGGAAGACCCAAAGAACCAACATCTGACCATCAATGAGGTCAGAAATGTTGCCACCAATCACCAAGGTTGGAAGCGTATTGTGAGCAACACATGGAATCCAGCGGCACCTACAGCAGCATATTGGCTGACGGGACAGCCTTCTCTCCAAATGCCAGCTAGGGATTAAAGAAGAAGAAGAACTCCAGACTTCAATCTTTCTACCTTGCTGTTCTTAATGCCTGAGTGACCATTATTGGGTTCTTTATGCCTGAGTGACCATTATTGGGTTCTTTATGCCTGAACAAACAACCTGATTTGGTATGTCAGGATCCATCTGTGACCCTGTTTCAAATCCAGGCTAGAAACTCTGTTCTTTGAGATTACTTTTTGATCCTAGCCTCCTGTTCACCTCATATGTGTGTTTTCGTACCATTAGCCTAGATATATCCTAGTCCCCACTTGTTGTGTTGTCTGTCTTGATTAGGCTAAGTTCTTATGAGCTCACAGGGGTCATCTCTTACATGTCTCATGTATAGCGCTGCATATATCTTGTAGAGCTATACAAATAAGTAATAGTAGTAGTAGTAAAGATCTTGCCAGACAGATTATGCGAACGTGCCTGCTTATTCTTTCCAACCCAGTGGAATGTGGGAATAACATTTTACATTAGTGATCGAGAATGTTCATCTGCCTGTCTCTTTGGAGACAAAATAACTGTCCACAAAGTTAATGAAAATGGACAAAATTTGGCTTGGATAGAAAAGTGGTGAAAAGGCAGATCAGGTTCAAAAATGGCCACATTGGACTGGGGATTCCAAAGAACTCAAAAATCTTCTCCTCACTCCCTCCAAAAAACGCCCAGTGCATTTCTATGGCAGAGGGAGTTTCAATGTAGCAATCTTTCTATGTGCAACTGCTGGAACCTAGTTGTTAGGGAACTGCACCTCTCAAACTATGCCTTCCCTTCCTCTGTCACAAACAGATGGAGCGAATTGATACACACATACACGCAGAGAGGTTGCATGCTTTCCCCCTCCCCCCAAACCCTATCCGTGTTTGACTGGATCTTCAGTAATCTAGATGTGCACTTTCATGTTTGTCTGGGGCATGTAGTCAGTGAACTCTAGAACTTTCCTAATGGTTGCTATGTGCAATGGCGTTGGATGACTGAATCGCGCTGTTTGCTACTCCTTATGTTTCCTCTTAGCAATATGTGTTGCCTTGCTATAGTGTCATTCTGTGGTTTCAATATAAATACATCCTTTAATATTTTTCAAACCGCCGTGACATCTAATGAACATAAGAACATAACATAAGATATGCCATACTGGGTCAGACCAAGGTCCATCAAGCCCAGTATCCTGTTTCCAACAGTGGCCAATCTAGGTCATAAGTACCTAGCAGTTTCCCCAAAAGACCCAGGGTTCCTCAGTGCTTGTATTGGGTCAAGCAGTGATATCATGGGTCAATGCTTAGATACATGATCACACTTGGCATTTGTTTAGAAACGATAATAAAATGAACACCTTTGTGAGATGCTTCATTAAAACTGCCTCTCCTTTCTGCCGTACAGGTCACAGATACAGAGGGAGCATAGATACAACACACATACCTGCTGAGGGATTGGAAAGAATTCCATGAGCCATACACTGCATGCTTTCCCTACTAGTTCTTTCCAACTGACTGGAATGTTAAGATATGAAATATTTTTTTAATGTGTGTTTTGCTGAAATTTGTATTTTCTTGTTTTGGGTTTCTTGAGAGCTCTCAAAGGTGTTCATTTTATTTTTGTTTCTAAACAAATGGCAAGTGTGATCATGTATCTAAGCATTAGATGTCACTGCCGGTTTGAAAAATGTTAAAGGATGTATTTATATTGAAACCACAGAGTGACACTGTAACAAGGCAACAAATATCGCTAAGAGGAAACATAAGAAGGAGTAGCAAACAGCATGATTCAGTCATCCATCGCCATCGCACATAGCAACCATTACGAAAGCTCTAGAGTTCACTGACTACACGCCCCAGACAAACGTGAAAGTGCACATCTAGATTACTGAAGACCCAGTCAAACACGGGTAGGGTTTGGGGGGAGGCGGGAAGCATGCAACCTCTGCGTGTATGTGTGTATCAATTCGGCAGTTTCAGCTGGTTTTCATTCCTGCCCAGAGTGAGGATTATTGGACTGTTCCAATGTGTAACTGAAAAAGGGGGAGTTTAGTAGGTGGTGGCTGCTTATCTCTGTGAACCACCTGTAGACTTTGTCCCTTTAGCACAGTTCTAATCTAGAATATGATCGCTAAGGGAAAAGTAGTAGTTGATATGAATGGGAAGAGTGGATAGGCCCATAAGGTCTTTACTTACCATCAGTTTTCTATGTTTCTGTAGCAGAATTATAAAAGGTACAGAGAAGAGTGGCCAAGATGATAGAGCATATAGAAGGATGTCCCTATGAGGAAAGGCTTAAAAGGTTAGGGCTCTTCAACCTGAAGAAGAGGCAGCTGAGGGAAAATAGGATAAAGGTGAGGCTGAAGAACTCTGCTGAGTTGATCTGTGAGCAGATTGTCCTAGCTTGGCAGGTAGACTACCTGGCAGCTCATGCCATTCTCTGTGGTGAAGTTCTACAGGTGAACCACCTCCCACAAGAGGAAGTACGAGCCCGTTCCTCCCTGTTTGTTAATGTAGAACCGCTATTTAGTTGTCCATCTGGATGAGTACCACCTGATCCCAATGCCCCACCGCAGTGGGAGTCTCCTCCTGCAGAGCAGTTTCAAGGACCGATCCCAGCCATTATCCTCAGCATCGGGTCGAGGGCTCTGAGCCTGGGTACCCAAGGACTTACCTCTGCCTCTGGGTTTGGACTTCGACTTTGATGATGTCTTGAACCTGCAAGGGAGGTCCTCAGAGGATGATCTCCAGGGCTCCGAGCCCGGGTATCCAAGGATTTACTTCTGGCTCTGGAATCGGACTTCAACTTTGATGAACCCACAAGGGAGGTCCTCAGAGGATGATCTCCAGTCTAAGGCTCTACAAACCCAGGGATCGGATCAAGCATACCCTTGTGATGCCGAGTCATTATATGTGGACTTCAAGGGCAGTGACTCCATTCTTGAGGTTGGCCCCACAGCCGAAGCCTTTGAGCCAAACAACTCCTTCCATTGCTGTTCACGATTCTTCCAGCTCTTGGCTGACATCTGCAGGCAGAGTGGGCAAGAAGAGTTGTTGGGGTCGGCATCGAGGCAGCAACTTTGGTGGTCCATAATGGACATGTTTCAGGGGCATTTGCCACATTGCTTGAATCCACTGACAGAAGACATAGTGGAGAAAACCACACCCATGAGATCAAACTCACATGTCTCGATCAGGGAAGGCATGAGGAAAATACCTGCACCCTACAAAAAGAAAAAGGCACGCGAGAAAAATTTGACGCCAAAGTGCGGGCAGACTCGGGCGGCAAGAAGGTGATCGGGGAACTGACTGGCTATGAAGAAGTTAGAAAATCGACTTTTACCAGGGACAACAGACAGGACATTTGCGGGGCTCCATAGAAAAAAAGAAGACTGAGGTAAGATGGCATCCTTGTGTGGGAAGGTAACTGTGTATGCGCAGTCTAACTCCCAAAGGCTTTCTTTGAAAGCTGGGAAGTGAGTCCGTGCAGGCTCCGTAGGTGCCAATGTCACCCATATGTGAGGACTGACTTCCTGCTTGTTTCTGGAGAATTGGCATTTCAGAACAGGACATGTAAATGGCAGCACTTGCACTTACAGTCACAGAGGGCTCGCATTTTACTTCATTTCAATTTGGAGGGGGAAATAAACATTGGGTGATTAAGGGGGATTCGCTCTGATATTTTTTTATATAGCCGCAGCATTTGACTCCATAAGCCACGAGCTTCTCGTGGGGCATCTCCAGGAGAAGGGGATATGTGACACAGCCCTAAGCTGGTGCACATCATACCTGACTGACATATGGCAACACGGTGCAACAACCTCTGAACCCTTCCAGAAGTGGCAAGGTGTATCACAGGGTTCCTCCCTCTCGGCACTGATGTTCAACATATACATGCAGCCCATCTCTGCCATTATCAGATCGTTTAACGTCACCTGCCTGATATACGCCGATGACGTACTGCTCTACATGCCATTCGCAACTGACCAGCTGGACTTCTCCCCGCCAACAAGCTGCTTTGACGCCATCTCCAACTGGCTCCAGACCCAAAACCTCTGAATAAATCACAAAAAGACAGACGTCCTTTTCATTATGAAAAATCAAGGCCTCACCCCACCCGCCTCCTTAAAAGTGAAGGATGCCGAGCTGCTAACCAAACACACAATCCGCTACCTAGGGGTCGCGTTAGACCAATGGCTTGACATGAAGGTCCACATAAGCAACACAGTCAAGTCAGTTTACCATAAAATACAGACACTCCGGCACCTACGTCCCCTCCTGGACTCAGAGGACTTCCGGACAATCTTTCAAGCGCTGGTCATCCCTCATTTCGACTACGCCAATGTAACTCTGCAGGCACTCCCGCATACCACCCTAAATCCACTCCAGCTCACAATGAATGCAGCTGCCAGAATCTTGCATGGAGATTCCAGGAAGGACCACGTAACAGCAATCCTAAAATACCTCCACTGGCTTCCCATCCAGTGCAGACTCTCTTTCAAAATTCTAGTAATGACATTCAAGGCCATCAACAAGCTCACCTCCACCTCACTCACTGAGCTAATCCACCCTACGCCCCCTAACAGATCCAGAAGGGCCGTAGCCGTCAACACGCTGGTAGTTGCGAAGGCAATAACAAAATGCACCCAAGCAACGATAAACAGAGCATTTAGGTTTTATGCACCCAGATATTGGAATGCCCTTCCGCCCAACATTAGGGCAATCGCTGACCTTGCCCAATTTAGGAAGGCACTGAAACACCACCTTTTCATAATGCATTATTCCGATGGCAACACACAAACGGCCACCCCCCACCAGGGCGGCCCCACTAATATACACCCAGCGAGCAATGAGGCAGTTATACCGAACGGTGCCAAGGCAAACCATGCAGAACCGGGGTCTCGATCCCCAGCGTGTATATAGTTACCTGATTTTGTCCAAGTTAGATCACTGGTCAACAAATTTTTACAAAAGTCATAAAAATAGTCATTTCTTATCAATTTTTATATGCTGAACACAAATATGACAGTGAAATTGCAAAGTTGGCTCTAGTTTTTTTGTAATCTACAAGAATTAATGTTTACATCACGAAATGCATGTCAATAATAAATATAATAGGCCTTCGGATAATACCTGTAAAAAACCAAGTCATAGACTACTACTTAGATTTTTCCACCTGTCTCTTGTACAGCTGTTCGAGAGCTTCTCTGGGGAATGTCCAGCAGTAGTCAGCCAGCATTGTAGTGGACCATTTTCCCTGGTATCTTTGCTCCATTGTTGCGATATCTTGGTGAAAACGTTTGCCCTGTTCATCACTAACCATACCACAGTTGTCAGGAAAGAAATCGAGATGGGAATCAAGGAAAATGGATCTTTAGAGACATATTGCAGCCAAGTTTCTGATACTGCATCAGCATGTCTTCTACTAGTTCCTTGTAGTTTTCTGCCCTAACATTCCCGAGAAAGTTTGACATTAGGCAAAAAGCATTCCATGCTTGTTTCGCATCACCCTGTAGCAAGTTGTTGAACCGGTCATCTTTGAAGAGCTCTCGAATCTGAGGACCCACAAAATCTCCCTCTTTAATCTTTGCTTCGCTGAGTCGAGGGAATTTTTCATGCAGGTATCGGAAAGCTGGCGAAGTGCGGTCCATGGCTTTCACAAAGTTTTTCATCAAACCTAGTTTGATGTGAAGGGGTGGTAGCAAGATTTTGTGTGCCTCAACCAGAGCTGGGTGCTGGATATTCTTCTCTCCAACTGTTAGATTTTGTCTGCGATTCCATTCCTTCCGCAAGTAGTGCCACTCCCTTGCTCGGCTATCCCACTCACATAAGAAAAACATGTATTTTATATATCCCTGCTGCAGTCTCATTAAAAGGGCAACTACCTTCAAGTCACCACATAGGTGCCAGCTGTACTTGTTATAGTTAATGGAAGTCAGTAGATGCTTTAAGTTATCGTATGTCTCTTTCATGTGGACGGCATGCGCTACTGGAATAGATGGAAGATGGTTTCCATTGTTCAAAAGCACAGCCTTCAGACTCAGTTTCGAAGAGTCTATAAATAGTCTCCAGTCTTGTGGGTCATGAGTGATTTAAGGCATTCATGAGGCTTTCAATATCGGAACAGAATACCAGATTACTTTCCTTTCCGACTGTGTATAGTACACTGCTGACGTCAGATGGCTTCAGCAGCCATCTGGCAGTAGTATTGCATTGCATCAGAAAATGATGCAATCAACTCTGGATGATGTGTGCATGCTGGTATTATGCAGTGTGGTGCAATATTACATCATTCAAGGCTTATTTGGGATGTTGTTGATGTCCTACTGGATAAATTTACACGGTGAAACGTCAAAAATGAACTACATGCAATATCTTCAAAACGAGAGCCAATAAATTTTTTTTAATGTTATATTCGTGTTCAGCTCACCAAGATACTACAGATTAGGTCCTTTTAAAGTCAGTAACGATTTCAATGTTGACCAGTGTCACCTGTTCTATTGTAAATACAGTGCAGCCTAGGCCGCAATCTATACGTTATTGTTGTATGTAAACCACACTGATTTTAAATAGCGTGGTATAAACGAGACAGTAAATAAAATAAATATTCCCCTTAATCCCTCCTATGAATGGTTGGCCAAAACAAGCACTTTCCCAGAGAGCAGGTGTAAATCCAGACATGGACGATCTCCTCCTTCCATACATATCCCCTGTATGAAATGGGGGACCCGTGCATAGCCTTTAGTTCCTACTGCTACTACTAATCATTTGTATAGCGCTATCAGGCAGACACAGCACTGTATAGAGACATGTAAGTGACAGTCCCTGGTCTTCAGAGATTTCAGTCTAGTCAAGACAGACAACACAACTGGGAACTAGGATATATCTAGAAGAATGGTAAGGAACAGGGCCGTACCGAGTTAGAATCGCACCCTGTGCGACTTGTACATCGGGTGCACACCCCCCCCTCCTCCCCATACCTCCATCTAGCCGCTGCTTGCTCTTGCCCTGCTGCTGCCACCCTTTGTTTTCTCCACGGCGGCGCTGGCAGCAGGGAAAGAGCAGAAAGCGGCTGGATGGAAGTGGAGGAGGGGCGCGCACCCAATGTGCAAGTCACCGGCAATTTAAGCAGATCTGTCTCTTCCTGCTCTGACCTGCTTAAAGTGCCGTGAAAAAGCTTAGGGGGAGCATTTCAGCTGCCTGCTGTTGCCCTGCCGCCACTGAGAGAAGAAAATGTGGCGGTGGCAGGGCAACAGCCGGGAGCCAAAATGTGCCCCCCAAGCCTTTGTGCCCTGTGCAGCTGTACCGCTCGCACAGGGCTAGGTATGGTCCTGGTAAGGAAACACATAGCTGGGAAGCAGGCGACTAAGTGGATCAGGATCCAAAATGGGCCTCAAACAGGTGAGTTTTCAGCCTGGATTTGAAAAGGGCCAGAGATGAAGTCTGACGCACAGACTCAGGTAGTTTGTTCCAGATATAAGGAGCAGCAGGATGCAAGGATCGAAGTCTCCACTGGAATTCGCAGTAGAAGGGCACAGATAGAAGGGATCTACCAGAAGAGCGGAGTTCCCGAGGAGAGGTGTAGGGAGAGGAAAGATAGTGAGGAGCAGCAGAATGAGTGCACTTCATCCCAGACCATGTCCCCAGTATGCCACCATGTAATTTAGGCATGGCTGGGAGAAACGTGTATAAATCGCTGTCTTTCTAAAATCACATTTTACATGTGGATGTGGCTTGCACATTTTTTCTGCTACTACATCCACATGGAAAACACGAATAAGGCTTCTAAAATAACCTCATGGTGAGATAATTGCAAAGTTGAGTGGTGTTGCTGAAAGCATGAAACTTGTGAGCACTCTAAACGGCTGGAGCCATTCCTTTTTAACTGTTTTCCGGGTCAGGCTTTTCTTCCTTTTACCCCACTTCACAAGCATCAATAAAATTTATTGCAGTTTTCATTCTTTCTGGTTATGTCTCTGCCTTTCCCAGTCGCCTAGAGTAACTTTTTTTTCATCCTGCCATTACTTTTAGTTTTCAGTGCCTGCCCCTGGCCCCAGCCTCTGGGGTAATCATTCGTGGCCACGCCTAATCACACTGCGGAAGGATGCTGACTTCAGTCCGTGGGTGTATTTGCGCTCAGTGGTCCTGGCTTCAGCACTGATCACATAAGGGAAGCCCAGGCTACCATCACCTCTGTAGGTATTCGACTTACAGTAACTTGTGATACATCTTCATTCTAATGAAATTCCTTGCCCAAACTGATATTAACATGCCATAAAATGGGCTATGGCTTACAGTGATGCACCAGAAGGAAGAACGAGGCATTGTGTGCATATACTGAAATTTTATTGCACGGATACCCTCTCACTCTTTCAAGGTAAATGGATGCTATAACCATCATTAAACTCCACTGCATAATTGGGCTTCCTGTGTTCCCACTATCATCTTCCAAGCTCTCAGTCCATGTCTTGTTTTTGGAGGTGGGGAATGCCTGATCCTAAATGAGAGTCTGAGTTATTATGTCCCCTGCTTTGAAGGGCACTGAATCCTGTAGCCCACCATGTATGCTTGGACGTAGACTCGAACCTGATTGAACCTGAGGGAAAAAGATAAAGGTCAGTCCACATTCAAAAGGACAGAGGAGAATGGAGGAGTTTTAGATAATGGAGTGGGGGGGGGGACATTTTCAGTGGTGGCGACCAGCCCAAATAGAGCGACTGGTCATTGCTGCTTTAAATTAGAGCTGGATATTCAATACCAGAGTCCATATTCTGCCACCAGCATAGAACATGCGGATTGGCCAACTAGTGAATTAGCTGTTCGGTGAACAGTGATATTCAGCCGCTGGCCGGATATCTAAACCAGATAAAGTTAGGCCATCTTGGTTTTTGCAAGAATATAAACAAAGCGGAGCTAAATGCAAAAAAACCCCACAATGGTGCTGAAAATATTTCAATCACTCATCAGCATCCAATGGAGAAAAAAGACCTCCGTAGAGTATATCACCAAGCTGACACAACGGCTCTATGAGCAGCCTTTGTGAGCCATGAGTTGGCCTTTTTCTGCTGTTTTTTCAAACATACCATCACCGGTCAAAAAACTCCACATAGATCATTGTCATTATTATTACTATTTTTGACCGGTGATGGTATGTTTGGAAAAAACAGCAGAAAAAGGCCAACTCATGGCTCACAAAGGCTGCTCATAGAGCCGTTGCGTCAGCTTGGTGATATACTCTATGGAGGTCTTTTTCTCCACTGGATGCTGTTGAGTGATTGAAATATTTTCAGTGCCATTGTGGTTTTTTGTGTTTAGCTCTGGGGGGGGGGGTTGTATTCTTGCTAGTTTTTTTACCAGTGACTTTGAGGTTTGCTTTTTCACTTAGGCCAAAAACAAAGCCGCAATCCTAACTTTAGCCACTTTAGGTTAACTGGCCAGTGGATGAATATTGCTGCAGCTCGGTTAACCTCCAGTACCCCCGGAACACCTAGCTGCTAAACAGCATCGGGGTTATATAGTGGCACTGAGAGGGTGTTATTCCCTTTGAAAATGCCCCCCACTGGGAATATTGCTTCTGTTTCTATCTTAGTTTCAGATCAATTAAGGAGAAAAAGTTGACTGAGAAGGTGAATCTCAAACTCCTACAATGCAGCAACTACTACATAATGGATCCTGCCAAATATTTGTGTGCTGCATATGACTCCTTGAGTCGTACCAGGACTTAAAGAGCTCAATATGTTTACTGTGGAGAAAAGGGCAGGTGAGGGAAGATACGATAGAGACATCTAAATACCTCCATGGTATAAATGCACAAGAGGTAGCTCTCTTTCAATTGAAAGCAAGCTCTAGAATGGTCTTTATTTGCCTTCATTTTTCTATGTAAATGCGTGCGTATTTTTTAAAACACACACAAGCATCAATCCCACCGCATGCCACCTATTCAATGCTACCGGGACGCCTAAGCATATACTGCATAAAAGGCCATTTTTATAAGAGCCTTCTTGAGAGCATAAAATACTTTTCCACATGGCCACACTGGGCTGGGGGGGAAGCTGTTTAGTTCAGCAGAGTAAATGATGCACTTAGAATGGAATTTAAAAAGCTATGTGCAGTCTTCGTTGTCAATTCATTGCTTGCAGGTAAAGCAGATACAAAGTAGCTGTGCACGTGCAGAAATTCATCAAAACACTTGAGTAGAAGAGAAACCGCCCATGCGAGCAGACATTTCTCCTTGAATACTGCCTACAAGGCCCATGGGCACCAATGCGCCAACATACTTCGGGTTTTAACCGTGGTCACTCTGCGTAGATTATACAACCTCCTAGCAAACTGGATGCCATCATACCAGCAAATATCTGCCATCATGTTTCTATTACAGCTTAGTGGTTGGCATGGAAGGGTAGACTGGATAGGTCATATAGTCTTTATCTACCATCATGTTTCCATGTTTGTAAGTAGTCCAACTGTTGCAAACATTAGTGAGCATGGGGAGGTCGTACATTTTGGACAACTGTCGTACTAATTTTGATACCTGGGTGTTATTACAATTCTTGGTAAGAAGAAATGAAAGGGGACCTGGATATTTGCTATTTTTCAAAATCATTACTTAATCCAAGAGTTTGAGGATAAGGCTAGAGGTGGTGGAGGCCCTGTAGCAGATCTCTGACATGTTTGAGACAGAGTATAGAGTGAGAGTGGGAGGAGGGTTGAGAAGACATCCAAGGGAGCAGAGAATGGAATGGAGTGGAGGGGGTGGAGGTTATTGTAACAGATCTTGGGCATGCTTGGGATGGATGTGTAGAGCAAGGGTGGCCAAAACCGAGCTCCTCATTTTCCCCCTAAACCCACCCCCCACCCCTTCCTCCTTTCTTAATCTCTGTGGATAATACTTTACTACTCCCTGTTTCTTCGGTTCGCAACCTTGGGGTTGTCTTTGACTCCTCTCTCTTCTTCTCCACACTCATCCAAATGATACCTAAAACTTGTCGCTTCTTTCTCTATAACATCAGCTAAATTTGCCCCTTCCTTCTTGAACACACTACTAAGACACTTATCCACTCGTTAGTCCTCTCCCGTCTAGACTATTGCAACCTCCTCCTTGCTGGTCTCCTCTGAATCATTTCCCCCCCCCTTCAATCTGTTCAAAATTCAGCTGCATCGTTAATCTTCTGTCAGCCTCGATATGCTCATATTACCCCTCTTCTCAAGTCATTTCACCAGCTCGCTATCTATTTCCATATCCAGTTCATACTTCTATGAACCTATAAGTGCATTCATTCTGCAGCCCCTCACTATCTTTCCTCTCTTATCTCTCTCTATATCCCTCTTAGGGAACTCCACTCTTCTGGCGGATCACTTCTGTCTGTGCCCTCCTCTGCCACTGCCAACTCCATACTTCGATCATTCCACCTTTCTGCTCCTTATGCCTGGAACAAACAACTTGAATCTGTACATCAGGCTTCATCTCTGACCCTTTTCAAATACAGACTGAAAACTCACTTCTTCGAAGCTGTTTTTGGACCCTGATATACTTAGGGAGTTATTCTGTGCCATGAATAGCAGGGATGGATGGCGCAATGGGATGTCCATTCCAGCTATTCGTACCTTCACCTGGCTGTGACTAATCTCCCCGCCAGTTGTGCGGGGAAGTTAAGACAGAGGCGGGGAAGGGACGGCTTAGGGGTGGAGTCTGGGCGGTCGCTGGCCCTGGATGTACAGGGTCAATTCTAATGTCGGCCCTGTACATTCAGGGTCAGCGACATGTGTGGGGAAATTATTCCACCTCTGAGGTGGAATAACTTCCCTGGACGTGTCAGTTTTTAAATGCTGTGACACGGATGGGGCAGGGGGGGCTGGAGGGCTTAGAAGGCCAGATCAGGGGTCAGGCTGCAGGGAATTTGCTTTATTTTGTGGCGGCCGGCATCACAGCTCTTCAGTGGAGCTGCGGTGCCATGGCAATATGACGCCATGGTGCTGTGGCTCCATAGAAGAGCCTTGACTGAGTTAGCCAGGGAGTCCTGCACATGCAGGCCAGACTGAATCGCAGTCCCGGCCTGCACATGCAGGACTGTTCGCGATTCTGATCCCGCGGGGCTAGACTGCCCCACAGGATCAGAATCACGATCCCCTCTGTACATCCGATTCAGACCGGATGCACAGAGGGGATCTGGCACTTAGCCTCCTGTGTGTTTCCTTAACATTCCCCTAGATATAGCGTTGTCCTCAGTTGTTGTGTTGTCTGTCTAAACTGATGAGCAGGGACCGTCTTTTACATGTGCCTTACAGCGCTGCGTTGCCTTGTAGTGTTATACAAATGATCGGTAGTAGTGGGGCCTAAAACTCTTTCTTGAGGCTTTGATAGTCCCACCACCTGACCCACTGGACCCTATGAATGACCTTTCCTTCTCTCACCTCCCTCCCCCCCCCCCCACTCCTCTCCTCAGTATGCCTGTGACGGTTTCCTGTACATGACATTGGATTTCCTTTCCTCCTAATTTTCTTCTTTACCGGTTTTTATTGTAAATCACCTGAAGGGCAGTAGATCAAATGTTAATAAACATACATATGCAAAGGGACCGAGAATGAAATGGAGTGAAGTGGTTGAAGGCCACTGTAGAAGATCTTGGACATGCCTGGGACAGATGTGTAGAACAAGGATGGGAGGGGGGTTGAAAAGGCATGCAAGGGGGAGAGAATGGCATGGAGTGGGGTGGTGCTGATTTGCTGGTGGGAAGTTGTATGCTCACCTACCCAGAATGATAGTAAGTGACAGCGGGTAAAGTCCAACCAACCCATCCAACCAGCCCAACAGAGGCTCTCCCTTTGGCTTTCTATGTTAATAACCTGAGTTACTGGGAACATTTATACAGTGCTTATCTCAATAAACCTAGGTGGTTTCTGTGCTTCCCCCTCCAGTCTCTCTTCTCTCCCTCCCTCTCTATCCCACTCCCACCTATCCCGCTCACCTGTACTTTGTGCAGAGCTGTATCCCCAGAGGTCCGCAGCGGTCCATGTAGCTCTCTCGTACTCCCTGCCGTATAGCCCGTGCCGTGCTGACTTTCATTGTCATTAGGGGACAAGTTCTTAAAGGAAGAAAGGTCAGAAAGAGATTACTGAGGACGTCTCCCTTCCGGTCCCTAACAAGTACATAACAGTCTGCTTCACTCTCACTGAGTCCATTGGGCAGTCACAAAACTTGACCATTCTATTTTGCATCTTGCGCTGAATAGATGCCGCCATCTGCTTGTATTCTAGATCCTATTGCAGTGCTCAGATTTTCTCTTTGAACTGGAGTCACCCAATGCCTGCAGGAGATTACATTTCTAACAAACAGTGCTGCATTAATATAAGGTTTCCAGATTTTTTGCAGGCAAATTTGGGACACTTATCCGCAATCTGTACATTGATCAAGAAGCAACAGTTCGAACGGAACAAGGAGAAACAGAATGGTTTAAAATAAGCAAAGGTGTAAGACAAGGCTGTATACTTTCCCCCTACCTGTTTAATTTATATGCAGAACAAATCATCAGAGAAGCAGGATTGTATGAAGACAACAGAGGTGTGAAGATTGGTGGAAGACTCATCAACAACCTTCGCTATGCTGATGATACCCACATTACTGGCTGAAAGTGAAGATGATCTGAAACATTTGCTTCTCACAATTTATTTTATTTATTTATTTAACTGTATTTATATCCCGCTTTTCACCGGGTCAAAGCGGTGGGACATATAACAGGGGGGGGGGGCATCACCGGGGGCTCAACATTGATGATTTTGGGATGAACATAGAGACTGACAGGATAGCACAGTTACTGGTCTGAAGTTCTTGAAGAGAAATAGGGGGGATTCCTATTCAGAGATGTTCTTGGAATAGGACAGTTTTTAGCTGCTTTTTGAATGATGGGAGATCACCGTTGTTCCTGATGTGGTTTGGTAGAGAATTCCAGAGGGATGGGGCATAGAGTTCAAAGGCTCTGTTGCAGGTCCGTTGTGTTGCCTTGGTTCTTTTGTGGGGGACGGCAATGGAGCTGTTGGAGGATTGTCTGGTTGTTCTGCTGTGGGTTGGGCGAGGCAGTAGGGTGCGGAGTGGGGTGCCTTGTGTTTGGTGGATGGTTTTGTGGGTGAGTAGAAGAGCTTTGTACTTGATTCTTGCTTCGATGGGGAGAATATGAAGGTCTCTTAGAATTGGGGTGATGTGGTCCCGTTTCTTTGCATTGTGAATTATTCTCGCCATGGTGTTTAGGGCAGTTCGGAGGGGATTGGTTTGTGTGGCAGGTAGGCCATGGTAGATTATGTTGCAGTAGTCCAGATGAGGGAGTGTCAGAGCTTGCATTACTGTCCTGAAGTCCTGTGGTTCGAGGAGAGGTCGGAGACGTTGTACCGTTTTTGCCTTGTGGAATACAGTTCTAGTGGTCTTGTTGATTTGCTGCTTAAGGGTTAGGGCTTGGTCAATGATAATGCTGAGATATCTTATGTGTGGTTGTATTTGAATTTGCATGGTTCCCATGGTGAGGTGAGTGGGTGGTTTGAAGTCTGGGTCTTTTGTCACTATAAGAGCTTCGGTCTTCTTTATGTTAATGGATAAGTTGTTCTCTTGTAGCCAGTTGGATACGTCGGTGAAGCAGGTTGATAGCTGGTCATTTGTTGGGTCTGTGGTTGTAATTGGGGCATAGAGCATTATGTCGTCGGCGTATATGTGGAAGTTGACATTGTGAGTGCGTATGACTGAACAGAGTGGACGGAGGTAGATGTTGAAAAGCATGGCTGATAATGTGGATCCTTGAGGTACTCCTTGATGTTGCTGGAAGGGGGGTGAGGGTGAGGTTGAGGTTTTGGTGCGGATCAGTTGCTGTCGGTTGGTTAGGTAGGACCTGAACCATTGGAGTACAGTATCTTTGATCCCAATTGTTTGGAGTCTGTGGATAAGGGTGTTATGGGAGATGGTGTCGAAGGCCGCTGATATATCCAGGAAAATTAGGATGTATCCTGAGTGTTTCTCTTGGGTTCCTATGATGAGGGTGTTCATCAGCGTGGTCATGAGGGTCTCGACCCCATGTAATGGTTGGAATCCGTGTTGCTGCGGGTCCAGTATGTTGTTGATGTCTAGGTGTTCTTGAAGCTGACATTGGACTATCTTCTCGATTATCTTTGCGGTGAGTGGGAGGCTCGCTACTGGTCTGTAGGAGGTGGGGTCTAGGGGATCTAGGTTGTGCTTTTTTAGGGTTGGTCGAATGATTGTGGTCTTGAGGGCGTCTAGCATGTGTCCTTGGGTAAAGGATTCGTTTACGATGTGGGTTAATGGTGCACTTAGGTCTTCTTTGGTTTTCTTTATCCAGTCGGTAGGACAGGGGTCCAGCGGGGAGGTGGTGGTGTTCAAGCAGGAGATGGTGGAAGATATTTCTTCTTTTGAGGTTGTGTCGAATGTATTCCAGTCTCTGTTGAGGATGGGGTATGAATTTGTCTTGGTTGTTTCAGCATAGTGATGTGAGCTTTGTGGTTGCTGAAGCTGTTTGTATTGTCGGGCTAGAAGGTCAGGGGGGATATCTGGCAGCTGGTCGGAGTTACTGGGTGCCCTTGTTAGTTTTTTGACAATTTGGAAGAGCATAACGAAAGAACATAGTCTCAAAATGGGCCTGCACCTTAATGTAAAGAAGACAAAGATCATGACAACTGGCATAATCAACAGGTTCATCGTTGAAGGAGAAGAAATTGAAATTGTGAACAACTTTAACCTACTTGGATCAACTATCAATAAAGAAGCAACAAGCAGTCAAGAAATCAAACGACGCATTGCTCTTGGCAGAATGGCTATGAAAGACCTAGATAAGATTCTCAAGAGCAGAGATGTCTCTCTCCATACAAAGATTCGACTTGTTCAAGCCATGGTATTTTCAATAACATCATATGGATGTGAAAGCTGGACAGTGAAAAAGACAGACAGGAAGAAAATTGATGCCTTTGAATTATGGTGCTGGCGGCGAATACTGTGTATACCATGGACTGCCCGAAGAACAAACCAGTGGTACTAGAGGAGATCAAACGTGAGCTTTCTTTAGAAGCTCAGATGACAAGACTTCGACTTTCATACTTTGTTTATTTATTTGACAATTCTTATATACCGCACTATTTCTCATCAGTGCGGTTTACATTGAAACAATAAAACACTTGGACGTACAAATAGTCCTACGTTTACAGAAAACAGGGATTTGAACTTGGATAACTGGGGAAACTATATACATTTCAGTTTAGCTACATGTAATTAACAGGGTGGGATCGTAATAAGGTTTTGTTGCCAAGTTTAGCTACAGCATGTTTGTAGTCTGTTGGTAAAGAGGAGATAGAGAGCTGTAATGTCATGTGGGGTAGGGTTAGGTTTTAGTTTTATTGTGGAGGTGTTTCAATTGCCACATATGAGTGAGTATGTAGGTGGGGGGGATCCCCGGGCTGAGTGAAGTGCATAAGAAACAGGTGATGTTTGATGGCTTTTCTGAACTGCGTGAGGTCTTTGATTGCTCTTATGTTAGAAGGGAGCTTGTTCCAACATCTGGTGGCATAGCTTGTAAATGCCCTATTGATGGTTGATTGGTTATGTTTTATGGATTCTCTTGGTATGACCAGAGTGTTTTCAGCAGGTGCTCTTCTGGATCTGTTATTGGGGGTCTGGATGAGTAGAAGAGCAATTGAGGAGGATAATATCTTATTGAGTGCTTTAAAGGTAATGAGGAGGGTTTTGTATAGGATTCTGCAGTTTATTGGGAGCCAATGGAGCTCTTTTAGTATAGGTGAGATGTGGTCCTTCCTGGATGCTCCACATAGAACACGGGCTGCTGCATTCATGGCTAGCTGCAGTGGGTTGAGTGTACTCTTTGGGAGACCATGCAGTATTATATTCGCGTAATCAAAGTGAGGTGTTACCAGGGCTTGGAAAACTGTTCGAAAGTCGTCTGTTTCCATCATAGGTCTCAGGTGCCGGAGGGTTTTTATTTTGAAAAAGATAGTTTTTACTGTTTGTTTGATGTGGTCTTTGAAGTCCAAATGTTGGTCTAATATTACTCCTAAATAGCGTATGTTGGATTTGACCGGAAGTTCTGCGTCTCTAACTTTTAGTTTTGATGGTGGGGAGAAGTCTTTGTTCCGTGTGACAAATAGCACTTCTGTCTTCTTGAAATTTATACGTAAATTCTGGCTGAAGAGCCAATCAGTTAATGCATCGAAGCACTTGATTAACATTGTGAGGTCTGGGCATGCGACCGTTATTGGAGTGAATAAAAGGACATCGTCTGCATACATGAGGCAGGATATGCCGAAAGAGCGGGTTATGTCGCAGATTGGCTGCATATAAATATTGAAAAACAGTGCGGATAATGATGATCCTTGTGGTACTCCCTGTCTTTGTCGGAAGGGTTCTGATGTTTTGTTGCTGATCAGGACTTGCTGCCATCTGCCTTGAAAGTAAGACTTGCACCAATCCCATGCACGGTCGTGGATTCCTTTAGCATGGAGTCTTATGAGGAGTTGTTCATGATCCACTGAGTCGAACGCAGCGGAGATATCTAGGAAGATCAGGGCAAAGCCTTTCTTAATGTTATCTATCCCGTTTGTGAGTGTGTTTATTAATGAGGTCAGCAGAGTTTCTACGCCATGCACCTCCCTGAAACCATGTTGGCACGGGTCTAACGGAGAGGTTGTGTCTATATGCTGTTGAATCTGTCTTTGAGTTGTTTTGTCCAGTATTTTGGCTAGGAAAGGGATACTGGAGATTGGTCGGTAAGAGTCCTCTTGATTTGGGTCTAGCTGATTGTTCTTCAGTAATGGTCGTATGGATGTTTTCTTTAGGTCCTCAGGGAAGATTCCAGTTATGAAGGATTGCTTTGCGATATCGGCTATGAATGGGCTTAGTTCTGAACGCATTGTTTTGATCCAGTGGGCAGGGCAAGGGTCATTTGGAGCTGTCGTGGTGTTGATGTTGGCAATTGTTTCCTCGATGGTTTTCCGGGTAGGGGGTGTCAGCTTCGTAAGTGGGGGTTGAGTGTGGTGGTTCTGATAGGATTCACAAGGTGTAGTAGTAGTCACCTTTATTGCTTTGGATTGGATGTAGTTAGCGTATGCCTGCGACTGGATACACTCCTGTTGTGGTTGGGGTGGTTGGTTTGTCAATGATTTTACTAAGTTGAAAAGGTCACGCGGCTTATTTAATGAGCGATTGAGGAGCTCAGTATGGAATCTTTTCCTTTCTGCCCACATAGAGTCTCTATGGTTTTTCAGATGTTCTAGATAGGTGCTTTGGTCTGCTGGGCTGCGGGTCCGTCGCCATTTTCTCTCAAGTTTTCTTAGATGTAGTAGTGAGGAACGTAGTTTGGAGGAGAACCATGGCGCATTATGCTTTTTCGGTGTTTGCTCATTATCTGTATGTTTCTTGTCTTTTTTTGGATGTTGGGCAGCTTGTGTGAGGGTGTTATTCCAGTTTGTGAGCATTTCGTTGATGTTGGAGGATGGTTTAGATAGCTTTGGGATTACATGTTGTGTGATAAGCTCTCTGTCGAGCTGTTTGAATCGGGATGGTTTCTCTGGTCTGTGTGCAATTGGGTGGCAGGCTGTTGTTGGTTGTGTTGGTATTTGAAATGCTATTAGGTTATGGTCAGACCATGGGACAGGGGTGACGGACACTTCGATTTGGTTTAGATTGCTGGTGTCACCAGGTGGAACGAAGATTAGATCTAGGAGGTTACCTTGTTGATGAGTGGGCTCTTGCACGGCTTGTTTATAGCCCAGGTTTGACATTGCCTCAAGGAAGGT
Organism: Ichthyophis bannanicus; assembly: GCA_033557465.1. Lineage (NCBI taxonomy): Eukaryota > Metazoa > Chordata > Amphibia > Gymnophiona > Ichthyophiidae > Ichthyophis > Ichthyophis bannanicus. The sequence goes on along the minus strand of CM066039.1, from coordinate 346,846,427 downwards.
AATCACTCAAAAAAAATCCCGGTGTCAGAGATATAAGCAAATGCCCTACCAAAATAATCTCCCAAAGACTCCCCAATGAAAACTTGATATATCTTTTTGTCGGGCCACAGTGAGGGAGGTTTAGATAAATTTCAAAACCACACCAGACAACTGCGGACCATTTTAATCACCAAACAGTTCTTTAGTAAATCATGTAAGAAAGGTGAAAACCTATCTTAAAATGTGAAGAGAAGAAGCTCAAATCATTGTGTAGAATGTCCAAATCCAAAAGCACGACGTGCACGTTTCGGGACAAGAAAGCCCCTGTATCAAGTGCTCTCACACAAGTCGTAAAAATTTAGTTCTTCTCTTATGTATCCATACATACATAAGAGAAGAACTAAATTTCTCTTATGTATCCATACATACATAAGAGAAGAACTAAATTTTTACGACTTGTGTGAGAGCACTTGATACAGGGGCTTTCTTGTCCAGAAACGTGCACGTCGTGCTTTTGGATTTGGACATTCTACACAATGATTTGAGCTTCTTCTCTTCACATTTTAAGATAAGTTTTCACCTTTCTTACATGATTTACTAAAGAACTGTTTGGTGATTAAAATGGTCCGCAGTTGTCTGGTGTGGTTTTGAAATTTATCTAAACCTCCCTCACTGTGGCCCGACAAAAAGATATATCAAGGTTTCATTGGGGAGTCTTTGGGAGATTATTTTGGTAGGTCAAGGAAGGTAATAGCTAAGTCTTGCTGGGTAGAGGCAAGATTAAAATCTCCCATCAGCCAGTTTGCTTTGTGTGTGTTTTGTGGATTGCAGGCTAGGTCGATAACATCGGAGAGTTTGTCTGATGAAGCGCCAGGTGCCCCGTAGATGAGGTTTATAGTGTTGAGTTTGTTGGTGATTGTTAACATGTTCAGGTATTGTGTGCTCTTAGTGAAGTTAATCCGGTATTGAAGTGATGTTTTGGCTAGGATGAGTACACCACCTCCTCTTCTATTTTCTCTGTTGCATGTGTAGATTGAGAAGTTGGTAGGAGTGATTTGGTTTAGTAAAGCATTATCAGCATCTGACAACCATGTTTCGGTTACCAATAGGATGTCTAGGTTAAGGTCTGAGAGTAGGTCTGTGATGGCAGGCCATTTGTTGCAGGCTGAGCGTACGTTGATGAGTGCACATCTGAGGATTTGTTGGTTTTGTTTTTCCTTAAGATTTGTTGATGCTGTGGGGTCCAGAGTGGCATAGAGTAGGTGTGATTGTCTTTTATAGTAGGGATTTGGGGGTGGTTGGTGTTGGTTATGGTAATGTTTCCTACTTGTACTGAGGAGCAGTGGGATAGGATTATAACCCTGTGTAAGAGCAGTAGCTTCGTGGAAAGTACTGGTCAGGGCGTATATTAGAGTGAAAGTGATTAGGGATATGGCCATAATTGTGATTCGTTGGTTGTGTCTGGGTACTTTAATGAGAGATATGGTTAGTGTGTTTGCTCCTGAGAGCGTTTGATGGGGCTTAAAATATAGATTACTGATTTTTCAATGTAGGAAATCTTTCTATATTCACTATTGTTCTCTAAGTGTGTTACTATACTGTGAATTGTTTGACAACACGGTTTGTTGCTGCAATGAGATATCACAAAGGCATATGAGAGATTAATACCGTAGCGCTAAGCGGACAAAGGATAGGCTCAGTAAGTGTGCATTGGGGCGATAAACGTGATTAAGTAAATTCACCTTGTATGTTTGTAATCAGTTCAATAGTTGGGTTGTCCTTCTTATGCAGAGTGGAGAGTCGGCGTTTTCGTGCTTCTTTGTTGTAGGGTGCACAAAATCCCTGAGGTGAGCCTATAACTGGTGTATGTCTTCTGGAGCTGGGTAGTTGCTGGTTGCAGGCAAGCTGGGGGGGCAGGAGTTTTGTGTGCCCTTCCCTCTGGCCCGCACCTAAGGGCCACGCCAAAGGGCCCTCTGGCGAGGCCCTAAGGCGCGGGCCCGCCAGGTGCGGGCGTGCCCGATGGCGCAAAGTTTTTATGTCCCGGTGGCTGCCCTGATTGGGCAGTGATGGCGGCTGTTGCTCCTCCCGCTGCTGGAGGCTCGATCCCCCGACACATCATGAGAAGAGAGAGATCATTAGAGAAAGACATCATGCTTGGCAAGATAGAAGGTCAACGCAAAAGAGGAAGGCCAGCAATGAGATGGATCGATACAATAACAGCAGCTACGGGTACCAGTCTGTCAACAATGAGCCGCCTGACTGAAGACTGAACACAATTTAGGATAGCTATCCAGAGGGTTGCCATGAGTCGACTCCGACTCAACGGCACTTAACAACAACATCCGAAATGGGGGGGGGGGGGGGAGGTGGGACACCTTATTTGCAGATTTGAGCAACAAGGCATGAAGAAAGGAAGAGGGATTGTTATCTTGCCCCGTGCATCCATCCCATGACTGCAACAATATCATGTCCAAGCAGGCAGTCAGCAGAGAAATAGAAATAGTGATGCTTTTCCACCTTGCTGTGCAAAATGTAAAGATAATGGATGTACAGTCTAACAACTAACTTATTGGCTTTATTAAATTGAAAATATTTTTTTTTCTACCCCCTCTGTCCCCCATTGCTGGAATCTGGGACAGAAGACTGCCAAAGAGGCAGGAGTTGGGGAGAGAGATCTAAAAATCAGGGACATCCGGTAACCATAGATTAATGTCTCCCAAGAGCCCTCCTGCTGAGATCTCACAGGCCTCAAAAGCACAGAGTGGCTAATGGGAAGAGGTGAAAGTCTATCGGAGAGGACGTGAGGAGCTGGAAACTGCCAGCTAGATCAGTATCACAAGTTAACAGAACTTCAGGTGCATCTGAAAGTCTGAGGCAGCGTGTTTCAGGAGATGGAGGTCAGGCCAAAAATATTCAGTTAGTTTCTTTGGGTGATGACATCATGAGGCCGAGGTGGGTGTAGCAGGTACAAAAAAAGAAAAATAAGCGGAGAAAAGCTTTTTCTGCTCTGCATTCGGCTGGGATTTTCATTTTCTTGTCTTCAGCTTTCAGTGACTTTGCTTTGAGGTATTTTTGAGCTGGTTTTCATTCTACATTGAGGGCAACTGGACTCTTCCAATGCATAAACTGAAAAGGGGGGGTGGGGGGATCAGTCTGTCAATAAGCAATAGTCCCTACTCCCTTAGCACAGTTCTGTTGAAAGTTGTACTAATACAGCACAGTATCTTTTTTTTTTTGTTTTATGGTGTATTTTGAACGAGGGAATCGCTTCTCCCTTTTCCCAAACTGCCTAGGTCAGCGTTGTTACGTTTTATCCGGACTTCTTACCAGGTAAGATGCATTATCTGTCCTGTTTAAGCATGTTTATATTGTCGTTGAAGGGCTTAGAGGTTACTATAGTGTGATTTTCAGTTCTTGTGCTACTGCAATGAAACCACTGTATAATCACTTGATTTGTTTTCTGTAAAGAGAATTTGATGTTATGGACTAAGTTGTTTTATTCTAACCAGAACCAGTGAATAAAAATCTGCTGACAGTTCCACTAGTGTGTGTATGCAGGAGGGTTGCTGGCCATGCTGCAAGGAAGCCATTTGTCCGGACAAATACACTAAGGTGACCTTCCTTGACAAAAAATTGAGGACAACTGAAAACATCTCTCTGACTCATGAATGTGATATAAAGGAACTTGAAAATGAAGGTATGTATAAATATCTAGGAGTAAATGAAGGAGCAACAATCCAGCATAATATACCGAGAGAAAGACCAGCAAATAGGAGACTGAAGCAGATCTGACTGAAAAGAGCACTAACATCAAAGAATACAAAACAATCCACAACCAGCTTGCAATCCCCCTACTCTCATATAGCTTTGCAACTGTGGACTGCCTCAGAAAAATCCAAGTTATCAATATCCCTGTTTAATGTACATTACCAGGTTTACGTTACAATGTAAACCGCTTTGACTGAAATGAGAAAGCGATATAAAAGCCTGTTAAATAAATAGACCAGTCTCAAATATCTTGAAGACTGGATGTATGAACAAGAAAACTCCTCCATGCTCATGAGGTAATTTATAAGAATCAATGTATGCCCACAGTCACCCTCATCCCTCATGCCCCACGTATTAATTGTTATCACTTAGTTTACCTTGTTAAATTCTCCACGTTTTAAATCCTTTTCTATGTAAACAGTCTTTGTTCACTGTTTTTGTTGTATGTAAACTGCTCTGACTGTGAACTAGAGTGGTATATAAAAATCAGCTAAATAAATAAAAATACAGGCCTGATATTCAGCCTGCAGCAGTCAGCAATGGGCAAGACTAAAAATGGTTATTCAGTGCCAGAATCCGGATATCTTCCGTCACCAAATATTCGGTTTCAGCACCGACTGGTACAACTGTTCAGACAGCAGTATTATTCAGCCGCTCTCCAGATAGCCAAACCGTATAAAGATAGGACGGTTATTGAAATGACCTAACTGTATGTGAGCACTTATCCAATTAGTGGGCTGATAAAGCCTGGGATAAGCACAGAGGATCCTTAGCTGTGGGGGCAGGAGTGGGGGCAGGGGCAGGGGCAGGGGCAAGGTGCTGTGCAGTGTGGTATTAGGAATGGACAGTCTTGATCAGCCCATCAGTACTTGTCTGTCCTCAGCTTCTGTGTTTCTAATACAATACAATGTGTGCCTTCAAGTCAGTCCTGACTCCTGGCGACCCAGAAGCTCCTGGGTTTTCTTGGCAGTGTCACCGGAAGTAGATTGCCAGGCCTTTCTTCTGAGGCAATGGAGGGTTAAGTGACTTGCCCAAGGCCACAAGGAGTGCTAGTGGGAATCGAACCCTGGTTGCTTGGTTACCAAGCCAGTGTTCTAACCACTAGGCTACTCCTCCAAAAGGAAAGCTAAAATAGATTTGAGGCCAGAGGCCAGCCTGGTTGAAAGAATGTTGATACATGCAGCAATTTGAGGGGTGCTAAGTCTGGCATCCAGCCAGTCAGTCAGGGCTGCAGATGTTGCAGGTGAAGGGAGTTTTAGCCACTGCACATCACCGCCACCTACTGGCCAGATTCAGGATGGACATGTACTTGGCTATGGAGAGGGCTCCCGTCTGTAGTTCCTGCTGTGGCTGCAAAAGAGGGATGTAAGGGTTAAATATGCAAAAGCTCCAGGCTGCTGTGGAAGACTTATGGTGCCATTGCTCAGAACAGGATGTTGCTGGTTGACTTAAAAGCCACAAAAAGCAGGAGTAAGCTTCCAAGCCAAAATTACAAGATCTGACGGCAATTTAAGGCTGAGACTCAACCTTCCCTGAGACATTCAACAGCACTACAGAGTTACTCACAGCTTCTCACATCGCTGCCCAGCAGTTCCCTCGGGACACTCACATTTATTAAACTGCCTGCAGATGGCACCATGCTGACATGGAGGGACACAGGGCTCAATAACTGCTGGAGAAAGGAATACAAAACAGGTCAGCGCACCCCTCCTCAACTGGTCTCAACTCACCTACATCCATAATATTCCCCCAATCCTCCCTCTGCTAGATCCAGTTTACAAACACAGCTTCCCCACAACACTCTGTTGAATGAGGTAGACATCACAACAAGGGCATAACATTTTTAAGGTATTGAAATGGCATCATCTCCAGTGGTGGCGGTAGGGGAAGCCATAAGAGCACTAGTATCGGTAATTACTGACTAGTGGCTGTAGGCAGGTGAATTCCCATTGCAGCAGCTGTGGTTTCACTTGGTCCTTTCTTGGGCTTCTTGTTAGAGTAACTCTGGAGTAATGCTCTCATAATGAGATGCTTTAGCTTGCAGTCCAGCAGTGCAACGTTCACAGAGAAGACCCTTAACCTATTAAATTACAGATAAGCAAGGAGCTTTAGTGTAGATACTCTTGTAGAAACCAGATTTTGGTTCTGTTCAAGCCGGAAGCATATGTAGTTGCTTCAGTAGAACAGTTGCTGACTGGATTGATTGTTGGTGAGTTAATTCAACATCAACGCCTTCAATCACCCAGTCATAGTCAGTCAATCCGACTGCGTGAATGACTAGTCAAAACATGATGCAATTCCAGGGGTGAAGAGGGTTGCTTTCAGAGCTCAAGTTTGGAGATTTTTGCTTTAGAGGGAGTAAAAGAATACCCATAAGGATGAAGGTTGAAGGTTATACTTTAAGGCATGAAGCCAGGAAGGAAATGGCAGGAAATGGGTCACATGCCATATTTAACCTATAAGCTCAAAGATTATGTGAATCTACCAGGAAGCTGCTGCTTGGTTTAGCTTATAGGTTGTAGTACAATATAAAACATAGTGTAAGCATGCACACACAAGCTGTGTGGGCAAAAAATCTAGTTATAATGAATTCTGGGAAATTCCTAATCCTACCAGGAGGCAGATACTTAATCAGCATTTACATCCCCTGTGCTGAAGCCTGTGACTGTTCTGTTGAATAGCTGGGTTATACTGGGAGAGGGCACAGTGGCATCTCTAGACAGAAGCATTTTGGGAGGCAATAGAAGTGGCAAGCTAGGTATAGAGGAGGTAAACCAAATGCCATCTCCACACAGCCTTCCTACAAAAAAGGATCCTTAGGGATAAACACAAAAGATCCTTTTCATTACACATGTCCTGAAAACCAGACTGGTCACAAAACTACTGGACTATGGCTGCCCAGCACGAAGTCAGTTAGAATAGACCTTAGGATCCTTATCTGCAGACATTTCTCTTTGGAGTTTATGGTTTGAATATATTCCTACATTTGGAGGAAGGCAGTGTCTTTTCCCAGGAGTCACACGATCCCCCCACCCCCTTTTTAAAGCTGCTCCTTCTATACAAAAGAATTGCCATACTGGGTCAGACCAAAGATCCATCAAGCCCAGTATCTTGTTTCCAACAGTGGCCAATCTGGGTCACAGGTACCTAGTAAGATCCCAAAAAAGAGGGAGCTTCCATCCCAAGTCTACCTTAGTGAAATGGCAGAGAAAAAAAAACGTTTTAAAATGTTTTCAAAAGCAGGGAAGGTTTGGCCCAAATTTGTGATGTACGAAGGCAGGGGGAGCATGCTTTCTGGCTGCCCAGGTTTCCACAGCAACAAGGTCATACTGTAGGGGGGGGGGGGAGGCAAATAAAAATGAAAATTTTAAAAAACAGACTGACAGCCACATTAAAAATACATGAAAAAGATCAAATATGGAAATAAACATTTACAATGAAAAGGCGGCTAGTTCAAATGAAGTGTCAAATAAGAAAACATGCCAAATAAATACATTTTTACTGATTCTGAAGGAAGATGTGCAAACACGTGTGTATGAATATATGGGGACTCAGACTGCAGTTTCAATACAGTGTTGAAGGAGTTAAGGAACACAGCAGAGCTGATAGAGGAAGCAGCTGAGTCTTTGGCAAGCAGGGGGAGAGCTCACAGGAGATAAAGCATGACCTAGTTAAATTAATAATACAGATCCTAAGCAAACTAAAGAAAATGGCTTGTGAAATTACTTTTGTGTGTGCAAAGGTTTGCTAGGGGCTTTAGAGCACTGAATGTGTGCTGTGTGAGTTGGAATGAAGTTAGTAAGGAACTATTTCCAGACAGAAGTAGGTGTAAGAACACTTTTGCAGGGAGGATAGAATCCACCTGCAGGAACTTCAGTTACTGGTTGGGAAAGAAGACTGATGTGGTAAGAGATGCCAGAGAGAATGTGTCTGCGCAGAAGAGTTGGAAAAGGATTTAATTGGTATCAGAATTGTAAGTAATTAAGAAATATTTACGGGAGAAGTCTATAAGAAGCTGGAGACAAAATTTGAAGTTAAAAGTGGAAATGTTTTCCTTAGTGACTGGAAGTAAGCTGGAGAAACTCTGTGACTCATTCAAGCAGTTTTAAAATCAAGCTGAATGAGAATTTGAATTGATTTGTTGAAGAAGAAGTTTCATTTTGAGCATTGCTGTAATTAAAAGCTTAATAGTGTGTGACTTGCTTTCTATTGCATTGGAGTCCTTCAAGCACTAGAGAAAAAGTAAGGCAGAAGGTATAAACTGCCCCCTGTAGTGAAAAGAAAAACCCTGAAAGTGAGCTGTTTTAAGACAGTGTACTGCTCACAGGAGGTAGATTTGTGGGTCCTGCTGGATGGGACTTGTGGGGTTTATGGTTTTTTTAATGAAGTGTTGTACACTGCCATGAATTCTTTGGGAAACAGCGGTATATAAATGTTTTAAAATAAATAAATAAATGTATTTAATCCTGAAACATATTGAACTGTTTAAATGAGGAAGACATTATATGTTTGAAAGAGTGAAGGATTGAATGTGTGGGAAAAATATCCCCTATTGCATTATTTAAAGACAGGGAGGGATGGAGGTGTGGCCTAGTTGTTGCAATCTCAGGCTGGCGGGACTGGGGTTTCTAGTCCTATAGGCACTCCTTGTGGCCTTGGGCAAGCCACTTAACCCTCCATTGCCCCAGGTACACAGATTGTGAGCCCTTCAGAGACAAGGAAATGCATCCAGTACCTGTTTGTAGCGATTGCTATGACCCGGTGAAAAGCGGGATATAAATGCAGCTAAATAAATAAATAAATAAATAAAATTGCATAATGTAAACCACTTTGATTGAAGGATAAGGCAGTATAGAAAATTGGTTAAATAAATATTGGCAATTAAGATAGTTTTCCTGAATTGAAAGGCAATTGTAAGGATGGACTCTGGCACATAACTAAAGAAAAACTCATTCTCCGGGAACAAACAGGAAGTCAGTCCTCACATATGGATGTCATCGGCGCCGACAGAGCCCTCGTGCAGAGCAAATCCCCAGCTTTCAGAGAATGCACGGTCCCCTTCCCACCCAAGGGTGCCATCTTGCTTAGTCTCCTTTTTTCAGCGGAGTCCTTCGGACATAGTCCTTGTGTCCCCATAAAAAAGTTGATTTTTTTTCCTCTTTTTCTCGACCGGTTGACACCAGTACCTCTTCCCGCCTTCGGCTCAGTACGTCAGTATCAAGTCCATCTCTACTGTTCAGTTTTTGTCCTTCATGACTGGCGTTCGTGCCTTTTTTTCTTTTTCACTGGCAGCCCAAGTCTTCGATCTTGCAGGGGCCCTTTTTCCCCCAATGGCTGCCAGCGGGTTTAAAAAATGCGATCAGTGTGTGAAGCTGATGTCTCTCACCGATACGCATGCCTTGGGCCTGACTAAGACCCGTCGGTCTGTGGCCCATGTAGGAAAATGTCCTTGAAGGTCCTGAAGAGCCGCTAGCAGCAGCATGATAGGATTTTTTCCGTGTCCGTGCCTCTGACAGCCAGGACCTTGTCCAAGGCCTCCACATCCCGGGGGAAGCTGTCCAAGCCTGAGCGGTGTCGAGGTTCCTCGGAGCGGGGGTCTCCTTCGAGGGAACACAAGAGGAAGAAGAAATCCTCGAGGGTGGCGTCTCTGGATGGCTCCGAGCGACCTGGCTCCTCCAAGGGGTCAGTCGCAGAGCCCCGAGTGCCGGCCGGGGTCATCAGAGTCAGAGCGCCTGGCGAAGATGCCTCATCGTGATGCGGATCAGCTGAGGCAAGTACCAACTGTCCTAGTTGAGGACTCCCCTCCGGGGGAACCGGCATCAGGCCTGACCATTTTGGGACCTGAGCCGGTGGCTGCGGAGCCTTCCAGACTCGAGTCCAGAATGACGGCCTTGGAGCACAGTTTTACTGCCTTCATGGAAAAGCAGTGGGCGCTGAAGGTTGGCCTGTCCGGTTCCTCTTCCCTGACCACCGGGCCCTCGACATCGAAATCGACCCTGGAGGCCGAGCCGATCCTTGGCCAAGGTCCCTCTTGGCCTCCCGTTCGGGACCAAGATCATCGCCGCCAAGTCTGAGAGCATCGGGGTGGTCGGCGCCGGGGGTCTTCACTCCTGAGGAGCCCCCCAATTCCTCCTTGGAGGCGTCGGCATGGGAGATCGAGGATGAGTAGTCCTCGGTTATCCGCCCACACAGGGATATACCATCTGACTCCACGGTATCCGAGCCTCAGAGAATGTCCCCACCGGAGGACATGAGGTTCTTGGACTTCGTGTGGGATATGTCCAATGAGTTGGTGTTCCCCACGGAGTCCGAGGAGGATCCTCGAGCCGATGAGCTTGAGATCCTCCAGTATGAGGCCCTCTCCCTTGGGAGGCCCTTACTGTACCCATGCCTCCGATCCTGGAATGACTGATGCTCCGCATGTGGGAGACACCGGCGTCAGTGCCGGTGGTCAGCAAGTGGCTCAACTCGATGTATCGAGTCCGCTGGAGCCCTGGGTTTCAGAAGTCGCAGCTGCCGTACAACTCCATGGTTGTGGAATCGGCCATGAGCTGGCTGAAGAGCCAGAAGACGCACTCCTCGGTGCCTCCTGGCAGGGAGGGCCGCAACTTGGATGCCCTCAGGAGGAAGTGCTTCCAGGGTTCAATGCTGACTTGTCGGATCCAGGCCTACCAGCTATACATGGGCATGTGCCTGAGAGACCTGGCAAAGGAACTCACCGGGTTCTCAGCTGGTCTCTCCGAGGAACCTTTGCAGCACTTCAGGGGCCTGTCTAAAGCAGTCCGTGAGTGCTCGAAGTTTATGTCTCGGGTGACCTATGACGGGTTCGAGTTGGTGGCCCGGGTAGCCGCGGCTGGCATTGGTGCATGCCGCCAGGCATGGCTGCAGTTGTCGGACCTCAAACAATGGGTTCAGGATAAGTTGGTTGATGTCCCATGCCGAGGGGAGAATCTCTTTGGCAAACCTAAGACCGACAAGGTCGCAGAACTGGAGACCGAGTACATGATGAGGACATGGCTCTCCAAGAAGACCTCTGCTCCTTCTTGCAAGAAGGACTCGGGTAAAAAGCCTTTTTACCCGAGGAAAGGTGCTGCTTACCAAAGTTACCCCCATTTTCAGGCCTCCCTGGCTGCCCAACAGGGGCAGTAGGCCAAGGGACAGGGGCATGGCCCGCGTAAGCAGAAAAGTCCCAAATCCCAGGCACCAGCTTTGGCTCAGCCTTGCAGTGGCTTTTGACTCCTACAGCATGGCCACTCTTCCCACAGGAGAAAGGCAGATCACAGGGGGCCGGCTGGCTCTGTATGCCCACAGGTGGACAGCCATTACCACCGATGCCTGGGTCTTACAGGTAGTCCAAGAGGGCTATCTTCTTCATCTAGTCCAGGTGCCTCCTCATTATTTTCCAGGAGAGCCCATCAGGTCTCCACTTCACCAGGACCTTCTTCTGAAGGAGTTAGCAGGTCTTCGAGGATCAAGCTGTAGAACTGGTGCCCCACCACTTGCAGGGAAGGGGCTTCTACTCTAGATACTTTCTGGTACCAAAAAGGACAGGAGGCCTCAGACCCATCCTCGACCTGCGCAACCTCAACAAATTCTGGGTGAGGGAGAAGTTCAAGATGCTCTCCCTTGGAATATTGCTGTCTTACCTCCGCCAGGGAGACTGGTTGTGCTCCTTAGACCTGAAAGATGCTTATACACACATCCTGATACATCCAAGCCACAGGCAATATCTACACTTTGTGATGGGGGGCAATCATTACCAGTACAGGGTACTTCCCTTCGGCCTTTCCTCGGCCCCCAGGGTGTTCACAAAGTGCCTAGCGGTGGTTGCCACCTTTCTCAGGTTCCAAGGGGTCTTTGTATTTCCCTATCTTGACGACTGGCTCATCAGGGGTTCCTCGGCCACCGAGGCCCACCAGGCCACAACTGGCACCATCCAGGTGCTGCAACACCTAGGGTTCGTAGTCAACTACCCCAAGTCCAGCCTTACCCCAACTCAGTAGCTAGGGTTCATTGGGGCCAGTCTCGACACCCTTCAGGCAAAGGCCTATCTGCCTGCAGACAGGGCAAGCAGGCTTATGGCTCTGGCAAGGCAGGTGAGTCTCAAGTCTGCAGTGTCAGCAAGGCTTTTTCTGTCTCCTCAGGCACATAGCTTCCAGTCCATGTGACCCCAGATGCCCACCTCCACATGTGGACCGCTCTGTGGTGCCTCAGGGACCAGTGGTCTCAGGCCTCAGGGCACCTTCGGGACAGGTTCAAATTATCCAGATGTCTGGTAAGGTCCCTGACTTGGTGGCTCCAACCGCAGGGATGCCTTTCCAGGTCCCGCTGCACACGAGGGTCCTGACCACGGATGCATCCCTGCTGGGCTGGGGGGCTCATTGTCAGGGTTTCACTACTCAAGGAGTGTGGTCCCCAAGCAAGAGGACCCAACAAATCAATTTCTTGGAACTACGTGCCATCTGCCTAGCACTGGGAGTATTCAGACAGCTCCTGGACCACGAATCTGTCTTGGTGCAGACAGACAACCAGGTGGCCATGTTCTTTGTGAACAAGCAGGGTGGTAAGGGGTCCTGTCTCCTACGTCAGGAAACCCTAGACCTATGCTCCTTTGCAGTCCGGCATGGCATTCGTCTCAGAGCAGTCTACCTGCCGGGCCAGGACAACTGGCTGGCAGACAGGCTAAGCAGGATTCTCCAACTCCACGAATGGCAGCTGGACCGCGGGGTAGCCAATTGGCTCTTCCAGACCTGGGGGCAGCCGGTGATGGACCTGTGAGTCCGAAAAATCACCAGTTGCCCCTTTTCTGCTCCAGGCGACCCCACCTGCGCAGGGTGGCCACCGATGTGTTTCTGATATCATGGTCCAGAGATCTTCTGTATGCATTCCCCCCAACACCTCTGGTAGCCAAGACGCTGTTCAAGATTCTCCAAGACAGAGCCTCGGTCATCCTGATTGCCCCTCGGTGGCCCAGGCAGCCCTGGTTCCCACTTCTTCTGCAGTTAGCAGTGGAGGCCCCAATCCCCTTGGGGTCCTCCCCACATCTCCTGTCTCAGGAGGGGGGCTCTCTCCTGCACCCCAATCTCAGCTCCCTCAACTTGATGGCATGGCGACTGAAAGGGTAATTCTCGCTCCGCTCCTCCTTCCAAAAAATATTGAGGAGGTCTTGCTGGCCTCGCGGAGGCCGTTGACCAGATGGGCATATGCCTTGAAATGGGATGGTGCAAGGAGCGGAAGGTAGACCCTTTCTCTTGCCCGGTAGGGGTGGTTCTACAATACCTTCTCCACCTCTCCGATTTGGGCCTCAAGTCCAACTCTGTCAGGGTGCACCCTCAGTGCCCTTGCGGCGCATCACTTTTCAGTGGATGAGAAGCCTCTCCACCCACCCATTGGTCTCTCGGTTCCTGAGAGGCTTACTTCTCTTGAAACCCCCGGTGCGTCCTCCAGCGACCAAGTGGGATCTCAATGTAGTGTTAGGGCAGCTTACTAAGCCGCCCTTTGAACCAATGGCTACCTGCCATCTACGCTATCTTTCATGGAAGGTGATTTTCCTGGTGGCACTCACATCTGCTCGGCAGGTGAGTAAGCTCCAGGCCCTAGAGTCAGATAGACCGTACACCAGGTTCTATAGGAATCAGGTGGTGCTTCGCACGCATCCCAAGTTCCTTCCAAAAGTGGTCTCCTCGCTCCACCTCAACCAGGAAGTGGTTCTACCTGTCTTCTTTCCCAGGCCGCATGCCAATTGGGCAGAGTCGGTCCGGTCACCCTGGACTGTAAGAGGGCGTTGGCTTTCTATATCCAGCATACGCAAGTGCATCAGAAGACTTCTCAGCTTTTCATTTCTTACGACCCCCAATAAGCTGGGGGTGGCAGTATCTAAGCGTACACTCTCCACCTGGGTGGCAGACTGCATTGCCTGGGCATACGGGGCAGCTGAGCTTTTAATGGAGGGTCGGGTTACAGCCCATAGGGTCAGGGCCATGGTGGCATCAGTGGCTCATTTGTGCTCTGTTCCTTTGGCAGACATCTGTCGGGCCACCACCTGGTCTTCGAGTCAGACTTTCGCAACCCATTACTGCCTGGACAGGGAGTCCCTGCGGGATAGTGCCTTCGGCCAGGCTGTACTCCACAACCTTTTCGAGGTCTAGGCAACTCCTGCCCTCCGACCCCTCTGTGTTCAGGCTACCGAAGTGCTATTCCATTAGTTTATATTGCTATTGCGGCTGCTTGCAGCTCTCAGAGGGAGCCTTTTTTAGCTATGGGTTCTCGGTAGCCTATAGCTGGGGAATCCCATATGTGAGGAATGACTTCCTGCTTGTTCCTGCAGAAAGCATAGTTACTCACCTGTAACAGGTGTTCTCCGGGGACAGCAGGAATCTGTCCTCACGACCCTCCCTCTTTCCCTTGGAGTTGCAGTCCTTTTATTATTATTTTATCCTTTTTGCCGTCTTTTTAGCTATAAACCCACATGAAGGTGAACTCAAAAGAACACTTCCCCTTATTTTTGTCGGACAAAAAGTCTCAAAACCGAAGCTATCATTTAACAAAGCTAAGGTAAACGAGACCGAAAGTCCATTTTAATCACAAGCAGCGATCAAAAATTAAAGCCACAGCATTTTCATGGCCAACAGAAAATTTTACTTAGCTGCAATCATTGGTGAATCTTGACAGTAAAGTTTCCAACGAAAGGTGTCCAAGACTACACAGTCCTGCGTTTCGGGTTCCAGTTTTTCAAGGACCCTGCTTCAGGTCAAATTTACCACCTCCTGGAAAAAATGACAAACACACTATCACTGAAGGAAGCTACTTTAAAGACCAGCGTCTGATGTCATAGGCTGGTCACATGACCACTGCAGAGCCAATCCAGGGCAAGAATTACTAAAAGACTCCCGCCACCGAATCCCAGCCTCACAGGAGACTGTGCCAGTCCATTTCCAAATTTAGACCTCTGGGAGCAACATTGTCCAACCTAAAAATCCAACGTTGTTCCAACTCCTGTAGTTTACGTATCCGATTGCTCCCCAGGGGGGGAAGGAGGAATCCAATCAATAGCCCTCCGAAGGTGTGATTAAATGCAATTGCATGTTGAACCAAAGGAGCTGTAAGGACCCCCATACGAATCCTTGATGCATGTTCTGCTAGACGGACCCAAAGGGGACGAATAGTACGGCCAATGTAATTAAGGCCACACGGGCAACAGATCAAGTACACTACAAATGAAGTTTCACAAGTAGTGGAATACTGAAACAGCCATGATTTTTTAGTAGAGGGATCAGTCCAACATATACCGACTAGTGATCCCGAACAATAAGAACAGTGGCCACAAGGGGAATGTCCCCCAGAATCCATAACCGGCTGGGCCTTAAAAGTAGTATGAACTACCGTCCTATTTCCTTATTAAATACGGATGTTAAAATATTGGCTTCCGTGTTAGCCGCTCGATTGAATCGGGTCCTCCCAGCCTTGGTGCATTCGGATCAGGTTGGCTTTGTGCCGGGCCGCCAGGTGGTGGATAATATTAGGCGGATGTTGCAGGTGATTCATGTTGCACAGCAGGGCTCTCAACCGGCGCTTTTGGTGGGAGTTGATGCTGAGAAGGCCTTTGACCGAGTCAGTTGGGACTATCTTTGGTGTGTGTTAGATAAGATGGGGTTTGGGCCTAATTTTACCCGTTGGGTTCATTGCCTCTATCAGAGTCCTACGGCTTGTGTTCGGGTTAATGGGGGTCAATTGGGGAGTTTTGCGTTGGAAAGGGGAACCCGGCAGGGGTGTCCATTGTCGCCACTCTTGTTTGCGCTGGTGATGGAGCCTCTGGCGCAAAGCTTTCGTGAGCATCCGGACGTTCAGGGCGTACAGGTGGGACCTCGTGATTACAAAATTGCACTTTTTGCGGATGATATCATATTGTCGTTGGTGAACACGGTTACCTCTCTTCCAGCTGCAATGCAGCTTTTTGAGACCTTTTCGCAGATTTCTGGGTTCAAAATCAATTATACTAAATCTGAGATTCTGAATGTTGGGGTCCCGGAGGCGATATGCTTACAATTCTCATAACGCCTGTTTGTAGATATTTCATGTAAATAGTTCCCCCATGTTATCCAAGTTTGTACACCTGTTCTCTGTAAAACCGAACAGCCTGTTGTTCTGGTCTTTTTGTTTCATGTAAACCGCGCTGATATCGAATAGTGCAGTATATAAGAGATTGTAATAAATAAATAATAAATAAATAAATTGAAGGCTCATTACCCCTTTCGCTGGGTGACAGAATTTGACTGTCGATCGGGCTGCACTATACAAGGCTAATTATGGTCCCTTAATTCAACAGGTTAAGCGCGATCTGGAGTCCTGGGCAGGATCCATGCTCTCCTGGTTTGGGTGCATTGCGGTGGTAAAGATGGTGGTCATTCCGAGATTTTTGTACCTTTTTCAGGTACTTCCTATACCTCTGCCTTGTAGAGTTCTGGCCACTTGGCAAACGCTGCTTATGAAGTTTATATGGCGGTTTCGTCACCCCCGCATAGCACGTCAGATCCTCTATGCACACACATGCCGTGGGGGTATGGGGGCTCCTAACCTTCACTGGTATTATGCGGCAGCACAGTGTCATGCTTGAGTGGAATGGATGAATCCCGATAGCACAAAAAGATGGGTACAAATGGAGATGCATTTGGGGGGGGGGGGTTGGGGGATCGGTTGTGGCTTATTTCCAAGTTGCAAGGTGGTTTGAGTTTGAGTAACCCCTACATTCTACATACTCTCCGCTGCTGGGATCAATTTTTTTGGCCTCGTGGGGCGGCTTTGACCCCCCTTTGGCGCCCATAGTGGATAACCTCTCTTTTCCCCCAGGTATGAGTGATTCAACTTTTCGGCTGTGGGGGCATAGGGGACTTAGTCGTGTTGGTCAACTAGCTATTTGAGGATGGCGGGTTGCGCTCTTTTACCTCGCTTCAGGGGGAATTTGATCTTCCTGATTGTCATGTTTATCAGTACACACAGGTGGTTCACTGGGTGCGAAATCGCGCTATTCGGTCTCATGTTGCACATGATCTGTCTGATGTTGAACGCCTCTGTGAGGAGCGTACCACCACGAAGGGTCTTATTGCTGCTCTGTATGTGCATTTACAGGCCCAGCAGATGGGGTTAGGCAAGCATAGAGAACAGTGGAATCAGGACTTGGATCTTCATTATACTGAGCAGCGGTGGGAACAGGTTGAGGGTCGGCTCTGGAAAAGTTCGGTGGCGATTAATGCCCGTGAAACTAATTATAAACTACTCTATCGCTGGTATATGATGCCTGTGCGGGTTGCTCGAGTGTATCCAGGGGTACCGGATTTGTGTTGGCGGGACTGTGGACAGAAGGGGACTCTGGGGCATGTTTGGTGGCTTTGTCCGCGTGTCCAAATTTTTTGGAGGGGGATTCAGTACCGCTTAAAACAGCTGGTTGGGTTGAGCATTCCTTGGGATCCGGGCATTTTTCTTTTCGGTACGAATGTTCCAGGTGCCCGAACTCCTCAGTTGGCTTTGATTCGACATGGTTTGAATGCGGCTCGCTTGGCCTTGGCTGCTGCTTGGAGGCAGAACTTGCCCCCAACCTTCCCGAACTGGTTGGAACGGATGTGGGATATATACAGCATGGAACGTGGGGTAGCGGTTGGGAGACTGCGGTTGCCACAATTTGAGCAAGTGTGGGCTGCTTTTGTTTTACAATATGGTTCATAACCCTTTAGGATACTATATCTTTCCATTGGAGACGCTGGCTTTCTCTTGCAGTAGAGTCTTTGGTGTCTTCCTCTTCCTCGTGTGGTCTGGTCTGTTGGAATATTATAGAGTTTATTTAGGTGGGAGGGATGGGGGAGGGGGGAGGGGGAGGGTAATAGCCAGCAGATGGGGGGGGGAGATAGTAGGGAGGGGAGGTGGGTGGGGGGAACGGAGGGGAGGGGGAGTGGGTGGTGTGTTCTGGGAGTCATTTGGGTAGTAAGATGGGGGTGGGGGGAAGGGGGGGAACAAAACAGGAAAAAAAAAGGCTTTGACGTAATTATTGTGATTGCAGCTTTTGCATTGTTTTCTGGTTCGTGTATCCTTTGTATGGCTATTGCATGTTGATGCCTTTCAATAAAAAAAAAAAAAAAAGTAGTATGAACTAGCATATCACAGAGGTTCTTCCCCCTAGTAAATGCTGTGGCTTTAATTTTTGATCGCTGCTTGTGATTAAAATGGACTTTCGGTCTCGTTTACCTTAGCTTTGTTAAATGATAGCTTCGGTTTTGAGACTTTTTGTCTGACAAAAATAAGGGGAAGTGTTCTTTTGAGTTCACCTTCATGTGGGTTTATATATATTTTAGGGCTTGGTGAATCTTGTGCCCGAGGGGTTGCTTTATGCTGTTTGTGCTTGGTCTTTTTAGCTATGTCATTTGACTGAGCAAGATGGCACCCTTGGGCCATGCATGATGGCAACTCTCAAAGGCTTTCTCTGAAAGCTGGGGATTTGCTCCGCACGAGAGCTCCGTTGGTGCCAATGTCACCCATATGAGGACTGATTCCTGCTGTCCCTGGAGAACACCTGTTACAGGTGAGTAACTAAGCTTTTTTGCACAGAGTTCTGTGGAAAGAAAAGACAGGGAATCTGATTATCTTTTGTTTTTGGGAAAAGCAAGTCTCACAAGTAACAGAAATAGAAAAAGAAGGAAAAAGATAGGAGCACTTTCTAGTTACTGCAGACACAGCTAGGGAGGTAGTTTCTTTTATTGATTTTTAAAGACAGGTGGTAGTTATCCTGATTACCACTGGGCATTGCCGGAGCAGAGAGGATCTTAAGGTGCCCAATGTCAAGAAAATAGCAAGACCTGGAAAGATTTGACTGATGCACCACAGTGACATTTTTGGCAAAACACTGGTAGTTGAATTTTTTGAAACAAAAGGTGTCTTTACCTGAATGGTAATGCTTATTCTCCTGCAAAGTTACAGATAAAAGACATTGTTGTTGTTGTTGTTGTTAAGTGCCGTCGAGTCGGAGTCGACTCATAGCGACCCTCTGGATAGCTATCCTAAATTGTGTTCGGTCTTCAGTCAGGCGGCTCATTGTTGACAGACTGGTACCCGTAGCTGCTGTTATTGTATCGATCCATCTCATTGCTGGCCTTCCTCTTTTGCGTTGACCTTCTATCTTGCCAAGCATAATGTCTTTCTCTAATGATTTCTCTCTTCACATGATTTGTCCAAAGTATGAAAGTCAAAGTCTTGTCATCTGAGCTTCTAAAGAAAGCTTAGGTTTGATCTCCTCTAGTACCGACTGGTTTGTTCTTCGGGCAGTCCATGGTATACACAGTATTCGCCGCCAACACCATAATTCAAAGGCATCAATTTTCTTCCTATCTGTCTTTTTCACTGTCCAGCTTTCACATCCATATGATGTTATTGAAAATACCATGGCTTGAACAAGTCGAATCTTTGTATGGAGAGAGACATCTCTGCTTTTGAGAATCTTATCTAGGTCTTTCATAGCCATTCTGCCAAGAGCAATGCGTTGTCTGATTTCTTGACTGCTTGTTGCTTCTTTATTGATAGTTGATCCAAATAGGTTAAAGTTATTCACAATTTCAATTTCTTCTCCTTCAACGATGAACCTGTTGATTATGCCAGTTGTCATGATCTTTGCCTTCTTTACATTAAGGTGCAGGCCCATTTTGAGACTATGTTCTTTGATTGTGAGAAGCAAATGCTTTAGATCATCTTCACTTTCAGCCAGTAATGTGGTATCATCAGCATAGCGAAGGTTGTTGATGAGTCTTCCACCAATCTTCACACCTCTGTTGTCTTCATACAATCCTGCTTCTCTGATGATATGCATGTTCTGCATATAAATTAAACAGGTAGGGGGAAAGTATGCAGCCTTATCTTACACCTTTGCTTATTTTAAACCATTCTGTTTCTCCTTGTTCCGTTCGAACTGTTGCTTCTTGATCAATGTATAGATTGCGCAAGAGAACGATCAGGTGTTCTGGTATACCCATGCTTTCTTAATGTGGTCCAGAGTTTCTAATGGTTTACACAGTCAAAAGCCTTGCTATAGTCGATAAAGCACAAATAGATTTCCTTTTGGAATTCTTTAGTTTTTTCAAGGATCCATCTCACATCTGCAATGATGTCTCTCATTCCTCGCCCTTTCCTGAACCCTGCTTGCACTTCAGGTAGTTCTTGTTCCAGGTATGGTTGTAGCCTCTTTTGAATAATCTTCAGTAGAATCTTGCTGGCATGTGGGATCAGAGAGATTGTGCGATAATTTCCACAGTCAGTTGGATCACCTTTCTTTAGTATTGGTATAAACACAGATCTTTTCCAGTCAGTTGGCCATGATGTTGTCTTCCATATTTCTTGGCAGAGCCTTGTGAGTACGGTAACAGCAGCATCAGATTGCTGCAATACTTCTATGGGAATGCTATCAATGCCTGGTGTTCTGTTCTTTGATAAGGCTTTCAATGCTGCTTCAACTTCTTCTTTCATCACCAATGGTTCCCGATCATAAGGTACAGGTTGAAACGGCTGTTGGTCCACTTGATCTTTATCATATAAAAACTTTGTATATTCCTTCCACCTTTTCTTGATCTTCTCAGCATCATTCAACATAGAACCTTGAGCATCTTGTAACATTCCAATTCGAGGCTGGAACTTTTTCTTTAACTCTCGTAGCTTTAGGAAAGCCGATCTTGTTCTTCCTCTAATAGTTTCTGCTTCTATTTCCTTGCAATTGTCATTGTAGTACTTTTCCTTGTCCTGTCTTGCTGCACGTTGGAAATCTCTGTTAAGTTCTGTTATTGTCTTTCTTTCTCCTCTGGCTTTAACTTCTCTGCATTTCTGGGCAATTTTCAGAGTTTCTTCTGTCATCCATTTTGGCCATTTTTGCTTTTTCACCTTTTGTAGAGATTTCTCGCTTTCTTCCAACACAACCTTCTTGATGTCATTCCATAGCTCTTCTGGAGCTCTGTCATTTGTATCTAAAGTAGCAAATCGATTTTGCATGCAGTCTTTAAATTCCAGTGGTATATTCTCAAGGTTATATTTTGCTGCATTCATGAGTGGTTTGCTCTTTTTCAACTTTAGCTTGAGTTTGCATACTAGTAGTTGATAATCTGTACCACAGTCAGCTCCAGGTTTTGTCTTTGTTGACGTTACAGAGCTTTTCCATCGTTGACTTCCACAGATGTAGTCAATTTGATTTTTATACAATCCATTGGGTGAAGCCAATGTGTACAGTCGCCGCTTGTGTTGCTGGAAGAAGGTGTTTGAGATGAATAGATCATTGGTCTTTCAGAATTCTATCAGTCTTTCTCCAGCTTCATTTCTGTTGCCAAGTCCATATTTTCCAACTACTTTGCCTTCTTCTTTGTTGCCAACTTTTGCGTTCCAGTCACCCATGACTATCAGGATATCCTGTTTGCATGTTCTGTCAATTTCAGCTTGTACTTGTTCATAGAACTCTTCAATTTCATTCTCTTCTGCAGCTGTTGTTGGGGCATATACTTGAATTATAGTTGTGTTGATAGGCAATCCTCGTAGACGAATAGAGATTAAGCGTTCGCTGACTGCATTGTATTTCATTACAGTTCTTGCAAGTTTCTTCTTTATTATAAATGCAACACCATTTCTTCTTTGTCGTTCATTTCCAGCATAGTAGACCATGTGATCATCTGATGCAAAGTGCCCCATGCCAGTCCATTTCAGTTCGCTGACACCCAATAGATCAAGTTGTACACGTTCCATTTCATTCTTTTCTCCTTAGTAAAAGACATTGTTACAACTGAACATTTCTTCTACTAAGGAGAAAAGAAATCTCAAGCTTTAAACTGGTTAACCAATACTTGCCTGTTTTTGAAAGAAACACTATTGTACCACGATTAAATAGAAGCATTGTAAGAATTGTTCACTCGACTACATTTATAAAGATTGTTATTTTTTGTTACAAAATTTGAATCTGCACTATGTTTAGCCAGCAGCAGAATGGGACAGTGTTGGCGGCGGAGGATCACATTTCTGTGGCAATGGCAACAACACTAAAATTAAACTGCGTGGAGGAAAGGCCTGGCAAATGTACTTCTGTATCTTGCCACAAAAACACAATGGATAGTCACAACAAAACAAATTGCACTATAGTGCTGAAAGATGAGACCCCCAGGTCGGAAGGCACTCACCTGGCTGCAGGAGAAGAGCTGAAGACTTTTCAGAGTAAAGCCAGGATGTCTGACTACTGATGTAGCTGCGCATGAAATGAGAGTCAGAAGCTGTAAAGATGCCTTACATATTGGGACATGGAACATATGAAGCATGAACCAAGGGAAGTTGGAGGTGGTCAAGAATGAAATGGATCGTGTATAACTCGATCTGCTGGGTGTCAGCGAAATGAAATGGACTGGCATCGGGCACTTTGCATCTAATGATCACATGGTCTATTATGCTGCCAGTGAAAGACAAAGAAGAAATGGTGTTGCATTTATAATAAAGAAGAAACTTGCAAGAACTGTAATGAGAGAAAATGCAGTCAGTGAACGCTTAATCTCTATTCGTCTACGAGGATTGCCTATCAACACAACTATAATTCAAGTATATGCCCCAACAACAGCTGCAGTAGAGAATGAAGTTGATGAGTTTTATGAACAAGTACAAGCTGAAACTGACAAAACATGCAAACAGGATATCCTGATAGTCATGGGTGACTGGAACACAAAAGTTGGCAACAAAGAAGGCAAAGTGGTTGGAAAATATGGACTTGGCAACAGAAATGAAGCTGCAGAAAGACTAATAGAATTCTGCAAGACCAACAATCTATTCATCTCAAACACCTTCTTCCAGCAACACAAACAGCTACTGTACAAATAGACTTCACCCAATGAATTCTACAAAACTCAAATGGATTACATCTGTGGAAGTCAACGATGGAAAAGCTCTGTAACGTCAACAAAGACAAAACCTGGAGCTGACTGTGGTACAGCTCACCAACTACTAGTATGCAAACTCAAGCTAAAGTTGAAAAAGAGCAAACCACTCATGAATGTAGCAAAATATGACCTTGAGAATATACCACTGGAATTTAAAGACTGCCTGCAAAATCAATTTGCTGCTTTAGATACAAATGACAGAGCTCCAGAAGAGTTATGGGATGTAATTGAGATGGTTGTATTGGAAGAAAGTGAGAAATCTCTACAAAAGATGAAAAAGCAAAAAACGGCCAAAATGGATGACTGAAGAAACTCTGAAAATTGCCCAGAAATGCAGAGACGCTAAAGCCAGAGGAGAAAGAGAGGCAAACGCAGAACTCAGAGATTTCCAACGTGCAGCAAGACAAGACAAAGAGAAGTGCTACAATGATGCATGCAAGGAAATAGAAGCAGAAACTATTAGAGGAAAAAGAAGATTGGCTTTCCTAAAGCTATAAGAGTTAAAGAAAAAATTCCAGCCTCAAACTAGCATGTTACAAGAAGCTCAAGGATTCATGTTGAATGATGCTGAGAAGATCAAGAGAAGGTAGAAAGAATATATAGAGTTATTATATGATAAAGACCAAGTGAATCTACAACCGTTTCAACTTGTACCGTATGATCCAGAACCATTGGTGATAAAAGAAGATGTCAAAGCAGCATTGAAATCCTTATCAAAGAACAAAGCACCAGGCATTGATTGCATTCCCACTGATGCAGCTGTTATGATACTTACAATACTCTGTCAGGAAATTTGGAAGACAACACCATGCCAACTGACTGGAAAAGATCTGTGTTTATACCAATATTAAAGAAAGGTGATCCAACTGACTGTGGAAATTATCGCACAATCGCTCTGTTCCTACATGCCAGCAAGATTCTACTGAAGATTATTCAGCAAAGACTACAAGCAAACCTGGAATGAGAAGTGCCTGAAATGCAAGCAAGGTTCAGGAAAGGGCAAGGAACCAGAGACATCATCGTAGATGTGAGATGGATCCTTGAAAAGACTAAAGTATACCAAAAGGATATCTGTGTGTGTTTAATTGACTACAGCAAGGCTTTTGACTATGTAAACCATGAGAAGCTCTGGGCCACATTCAGAAGCATGGGTATACCAGAACACCTGGTCGTTATCTTGCACAACCTTTACATTGATCAAGAAGCAAGAGTTTGAAGGGAACAAGGAGAAACAGAATGGTTTAAAATCAGCAAAGGTGTATGATAAGGCTGCATACTTTCTCTCTACCTATTTAGGTGCTTCTTGTGGTCTTGGGCAAGCCACTTAACCCTCCATAGCCCATGTTATTTATTTATTTATTTATTTAAAATCTCTTTTATACCGCGCTATTTGAAATCAGTGCGGTTTACAATGAACATTAAACTACACATCTCAGCTTGGTGATTTGTGCTTACAATAAACAGGTATAATAACTTGGGTATACATTAAACAAGTTTCTTAACAGGGAAAAACATGATAAATATATACAAACCACTTTATGTAACTATATAAAGGGTTCTATGAACTGTACAAGCATCTCATGATGGGATGTTCCCTGTAAAATAGTTATCATGCCCTGTTCAATGTAATTTTAGTTTGTTCAATGTAAACCCCACTGATGCAGAATAGCTCGGTATATAAGAGAATGTAAATAAATATATAAATAAATTTATTGTATATGCAGAACAAATCATCAGAGAAGCAGGACTGTATGAAGATTGGTGGGAGATTCATCAACAACCTTTGCTATGCTGATGATACCACATTACTGACAAAGTGAAGACAATTTGAAACATTTGCTTCTCAAGATCATGGAAAATGGGCCTGCACCTTAATGTAAAGAAGACAAAGATGCTGACAACTGGCAAACTCAATAAGTTCATCATGGATGGAGAAGAAATTGAAATAGTTGACAACTTTAACCTACTTGAATCAACTATCAATAAAGAATGACATATTGCTCTTGACAGAATGACTATGAAGGACCTAGACAAGATATATTTATTTATTTAACAGGTTTTCTATACTGCCCTATCATCCATTCAGGGTGGTTTACATTACAACTTCAACAATAACTTTATGGAAAACAGGGAATTAAACTTGGATAATCATACAAATAACATATAAGAACTTAGATGAATTATTATACATAGTTTAAATCATCTGTTATAGTGAAGTATTGTGGTGGGGCAGGGGGAGACCATTTGTGTAAGAAAGGGTAAAAAAGGGTACATGGTGGGGACTAGTTGTGTAAGGCAGGACTAGAAGATGTTCATCAAGTAATGTTGGCATAATGCTCTGTGAATAAGACTGTCTTTATGGCTTTGCAAAAATCCTGGAGTTCTGTAGGGTTCTTATAGTTTCTGGCAATGAGTTCCAAAGCCTTGGAGCATATAGGGAGGGCGCTCTTTTGCAGGTTATTTGTTTTGCTTTAGCTTTTGTCTTTGGAATGAGCAAAGATGTCTAGTGGAGGCTCATTGGCTTCTTGTTTCTGGCTCTCTCTTGATCATTGTTTGGAGGGCGATTGGAGCCAGCTGATGAATTATCTTAAAGATGATAGTGCACGATTTGAATTTGGATCTTTGAAGGATTGGGAGCCAGTGCAGTTGTTTTAATGTAGGGATTATGTGGGTGTCTCTCAATAACCTAGAAATTATTCTTGCTGCTGTGTTTTGTATTAATGTAGTGGTTGGATGCTATGTTTTGGCAGTATGGTCATAATCATCGCTTGGCAGATGGTGCGGAAGCGCTTCTCATCCAGGAATGGTTGGCGTCTTTATATTGTTCATAACTTATGGTAGCTGGATCTTGTTGCTTTGGAAATGTGTGCTTGGAAATTTAAGTTACGGTCCAGTATGACTCCGAGATATCTGACTTCCTGCTTAATCTGTATGCTGGCTGATGTATATTAAGTTTGTTCGGGGATGTGAAAGAGCTGTTATGGGTTATTGTGAGTGCTTACAATTTGGTATAGTTTATGTAAAGGTTTTGTTGACATAGCCAGTTGGTCATTGTTCCTAGACAAGATATAATCTGCCTGCCTGCCTGACTCTATAACCTTCATTGGCTCCCTATCACTTCCAGAGTAAGATACAAAATGTTAGTCACAACCTTTAAACTGCACAACAATATTTTCCCCTCCTTATCCACTTTGATCTATCCACAGTCTGATGTCAGAATGAGAAGAGCATGTACAAAGGACCTCTTAGCCTTGCCCCCTTCAGTAAGGAAAACCAAGAAAACCACCAGCAACAGAGCCTTCAGATATTTTACCCCTACCCTCTAGAACTCCCTTCCAGACTCTATCAGATCAACCAAGGACCTACAAACATTTTGTAAACTCCTAAAAACCCTACTTTTCTCAGAATATTATAATCCATCTATCTCCCAGACCCCTCCTCCTACTTCACTATTTACCACCCCCACCTCCCCTTGATATGACCTCTCCCCATACCTTACACTGTCCGCAATATATCATACACTGTTCGGAATATACCATGTAAATAGTTTAGATGCAGCTGCCACAATACTTCTGTATAAGTACCTAGCTGACCTGTACATAGTTTATTGTATCATAGTTTGAAATGTTCCCTGTAACCAAGTTTCTGTAATTTCTGTTCAATGTAAACTGCCCCTTGATCATTGGAAGGGGCGGTATATAAGAAATGCTAAATAAATAAAATAAAATAAAATAATCCTGGAGAAGTCAGGTTGAGTTGTGTGGAATGGGGCAAAGACCAGATTATTGTCCGCATAAATTTGGTATTCAATATTGTATTATTTATTAAGTCGCACAAGGGTTGTAGATATATATTGAATAGTACAGTGGAGCGTGCTGATCCTTGAGGTATCCCTTGTGGTTGGACAAATATTCTTTACCTGTAGTGTATGTTGACTGGGGTATGATGAGAATCATTGGAGGGTGATCCCATTTAAGCCCATGTTCTTGAGACGGTCCAGTAGTGCTGAGTGAACTATAGAGTCAAACACAGCTTTGATATCAATAAAGATTAACAGCACACCCATTTTATGTCATCGATAGTGGTTATGATTCTATCCAGTTAAGAGATGAACAGCGTTTCAACACTGACTTGGTTTGAACGGCGGGCTATGTAGGTCTATGTGGTCTTGCAGTTGGGTTAGCAACTGATTCTCAATAGCAGATGGGTTAGCAAAGATTCTCAAGAGCAGATGGGTTAGCAACTGATTCTCAATAGCAGATGGGTTAGCAACTGATTCTCAATAGCAGATGGGTTAGCAAAGATTCTCAAGAGCAGAGATGTCTCTCTTCATACAAAGATTCAACTCATTCAAGCCATGGTATTTTCAGGAAGAAAATCAATGCCTTTGAATTATGGTGCTGGCGACAAATACTGTGTATACCATGGACTGCCCGAAGAACAAATCAAACCTAAGTTTTCTTTAGAAACTCAGATGACAAGACTTTGACTTTCATACTTTGGACACATTCATGCAAAGAGAGATCATTAGAGAAAGACATTTTATTTATTTATTTATTTAACAGTTTTTATATACCGCGCTATTCATCATCAGCGCGGTTTACATTTTAACAACCTTGTACTTAAGCATAAAACATATGTCAAGTTTACAGATAACAGGGAGTGAAACAGGGATAAATGGGGTTAAAGATAAGATAATAACAAATATTCACAACTATTTACAGCAAATTAGCATAACTTTTGAGCTTCATAGATTAGGGATGCACGAGATTTTAATCTGGGGCGAGCAATAGAGTTTAGGGAACTTACTTGACTAACCATAGTCATTGGTTTGGGTTGGAAGGGGAGGAGGTGGGGAGCTAATGCCTTGGGAGAAGTGTTGAAGGAAGAGGTGTGTTTTTAGAGATTTTCTGAATTGGGACTGGTCTTTTTGTGATCTGATGTTAGGTGGCAGCATGTTCCAGCATCTGGGGGCGAAGGATGAGAATGCTCTCATGGTAGTCGTCTGCGTGAGTTTTGCTAGGTCTTTTGGGACCATTAGTGTGTTTTCTGTTACAGATCTTCTAGATCTGGTGTTTTGAGAGTGGTGAAGGATGTCAGAAAGCAAGGATGGTGAGATTTGGTGGAACGCTTTGAAGGTCAAGAGAAGGGTTTTGTATAAGATCCTACATGTTATTGGGAGCCAATGAAGTTCAAACAGGATGGGAGTAATATGTTGACTCCTTGAAGCCCCATATAGAACTCTGGCTGCTGTATTCATGGCTAACTGTAGTGGGTTCAGCGTGCTCTTGGGAAGGCCATGCAGCACAATGTTTGCGTAGTCGAAGTGCGGGGTGACTAATGCTTGGAAGGTTGTGCGGAAGTCATTTGGTTCGAGCATGGGTCTGAGAAGTCGTAGAGTCCTGATCTTGTGATAGATGGCTTTTACTGTACTTTTTATGTGTTCTTTGAATTCCAGCCGCTGGTCCAGTATGACACCTAGGTAACGTATCGTGGTTTTGACTGGTAGATCGGCATCTCTTGTTCTTAACGTTGGTGGAGGAGAGAAGTCTTTATTCCTTGTGATAATCAAGACCTCTGTTTTTTTAAAATTGATTCGGAGATTTTGTGTGAGCAGCCAATCTGAGATTGCATTGAAGCAGGTGGTTAAAGGTGTGTAGTCGGGTTTTGTCACATTAACTGGTGTGAATAGAAGCACATCGTCAGCATAGATAAGGCATGAAATTCCGAATGAACGGGTGATGTTGCAGATTGGCTGCATGTAGATATTGAATAGCAAGGCCGAGAGGGAGGAACCCTGCGGTACTCCTTGCTTCTGTCGAAAAGGCTGGGACGTAATGTTACTGATCCAGATCTGTTGCCAGCGATCCTCCAAATAAGATTTGCACCAGTTCCAGGCCGTTCCTTGAATCCCTTTTTCGTGGAGCCGGGCTAGCAGTTGATCATGGTCAACGGAGTCAAAAGCTGCCGCTATGTCTAGGAAGACCATTGCAACTCCATTTCTAATATTGTCTGTTGTATTAATGAGCGTGTTCATTAAAGAAGCCAGAAGAGTTTCAACTCCGTGTGCTTCTCTGAACCCATGCTGGTTTGGGTCTAGTGGTGCTTCGGAATCAATGTGTTGTTGAATCTGCCTCAGTGTAACCTTTTATAGGTTAGACATTATGCTTGGCAAGGTAGAAGGTCAATGCAAAAGAGGAAGGCCAGCAATGAGATGGATCGATACAATAACAGCAGCTACGGGTACCAGTCTGTCAACAATGAGCCGCCTGACTGAAGACCGAATACAGCTTAGGGCAACTATCCAGAGGGTCGCCATGAGTCGATACCAACTCAATGGCACTTAACAACATGTGTGAACTCCACCCCTGTCCATGCTCACTAGCAACGCACACACCATCATGTCATTGTGTATACCTTTGTGCTGGTCATAATTTTATCACAGGCCATTTAAGCATGTTTGAGAATACATACTATGAAAAGGACTAGAAAATGATTCCTCTCTAGCTATGGTTTCTCTGGAAGTTATTGTCCCAAACCTGTCACATCTTTATATGCAATTTTAGCAGTGCTGTACATAAAGATTCTCCAAAAAATGTGTTGCCAATATGAATTTTAGACATTCTTTTTTTGGACAGCTTTCTGGAGAAAATGTTCATGAAGAATTATTAGCCAGGTAGACTTAAAGAGCCTTGGCTCATCACTGGAAATAAGCTAGGGAAACAGATCTAATTTTGGTAATCTGTCGGGTATTTGTGATCCAGATTAGCCACTGTGGAAGAGAGGGTGCTGGGGTGGATGGATGGATTGATGGATCAATCTTGGTCTGACTCAGCATAGCTTTTCTTATATTCTTAAGAAAACACCATATGACCTGGCCATGTCTGTCTTTCTATAACCCCTTGTGCTGCAGTAATCAGGGAAAGGATTCATAGGGATGGGCTACAGTCATCTGTTTACTATAATACACTAATAGCGCAGGGTTCACCCTGCGCTAGTTGTGCCACGCTGACCCTTGGCATGGGGTATGGAGGATGTAGTAAGAGCTGTTAGTGTAGCTGAGTTTAAAAAAGGTTTGGACAAGTTCCTGGAGGAAAGGTCCATAAACCATTATCAAAAAGGGACCCAGGATATCAATGCTTGACCCAATACAAGCATTGTGGAACCTGTGTCTTTTGGGGATACTGCTAGGTACGTATGACCTAGATTGGCCACTGTTGGAAACAGGATACTGGGCTTGATGGACCTTGGTCTGACCCAGTATGGTATATCTTATGTTCTTAAGAGAGCAATGAGGTGTAGTCAGCAGCAATGGGGGAAGGAACGGTGATTTTATCTGATAAATTGGAAGACTGGGCATCCAAATGGCAGATGAAATTTAATGTGGACAAGTGCAAAGTTATGCACCTAGGAAAGAACAATCCAAACTATGGTTACAGGGTGCAAGGTTCCACATTAGGAATCACCACCAAGGAAAACGTTTTAGGCGTCATTGTGGATAACATGTTAAAACCCTCTGCCCAGTGTGCAGCAGCAGCCAAGAGAGCAAACAGAATGCTAGGTATCATAAGGAAAGGAATGGAAAATAAAACAAAGGATATTATAAAGCCTCTGTATCGTTCTATGGTGCGACCACACCTTGAATATTGTGTGCGATTCTGGTCGCCATATCTTTAAAAGGATATAGCGTTATTAGAAAAGGTACAGAGAAGAGCCACCAAAATGGTAAAGGGGATGGAAGGATACTCCTAGGAAGAAAGGTTAAAAAGGTTAGGGCTCTTTAACCTGGAAAAGAGACGGCTGAGGGGAGATATGATAGAAGTCTATAAATTAATGAACGGAGTGGAACGGGTAAACGTAGATCGATTGTTTACGTTATCAGAATATAGAAAGACTAGGGGACATGCAATGAAGCTACAGGGTAAACTATTTAAGACTAATAAAAGAAAATATTTTTTCACTCAACGTGTAATCAAACTCTGGAATTTGTTACCGGAGGATGTAGTAAGAGCTGTTAAGGTAGCTGGGTTTAAAAAAGGTTTGGACAAGTTCCTGGAGGAAAGGTCCATAAACCATTATTAAAAAGGGACCCAGGATATCACTGCTTGACCCAATACAAGCATTGTGGAACCTGAGTCTTTTGGGGAAACTGCTAGGTACGTATGACCTAGATTGGCCACTGTTGGAAACAAGATTTATTTATTTATTTAAACGTATTTCTATACCGCCTTATCCTGCAATCAAGGCGGTCTGAACAGCAAACAATCAATAAGATACAGGGTATAGTGTGCACATGCAGTGAGTAGTGTATGCGTGTGAGTGTGTCTGGACGTTGATTCTTGTGGTGCTATTTACAGCATGCGCTATTTACAATGCTATGGGTATCAGTTCCTTGCTTAATTACAATTATAGTGACATGTGGGGGGAATTGAGGTGTCTGTTGCATGGTTTAAGTAATGTCACCGTAGTGTTCTATGAAGAGGGTTGTCTTCAGTAGTTTCCTGAACTAAGGTCTGGGCTTGATGGACCTTGGTCTGACCCAGTATGGCATATCTTATGTTCCCACTAAGGGCACAGACTATGTGCAACTTATGCTTTGGTCTGGACAATTTATTTTACTTTAATTTAGGATAAGGGAGCTAGCAGATACTCCAGAGGAATGTTAGCTGGCTACCAGATCCCTATCCAGTTGTTCTTGAACATGCAAAGCAAAGTCCCTCCAAGGACCTTCATCCAGCACCCCAGGCTGACAGAGGCTGGTCACACTGGTGCAATCAGTCTATAAGACCCCACACTCTAGCTGCTGGCAATCTCAGGTAGATATCACAGAGATCCCACCCTCTACTAACGGTCTGTATTGTAGAGTATGTGGGAAAGTTGCACCATAAACACCTCATCCTCAGCTATCAGTCAGTTTAATGGATAGCTTTCAAAAAAAAGTATGGGATGCTACCCACAACACAGGCTGACAATTGTGGTGAGAGAATTATACCCAGAATGTACAGTGCTATATAAAAGAGGAAGTGCTTCTCAGTCAAAGGGCCAGTGTAGAAAGGCAAAAGCCACCAGTTGAAGAACCTGGACTACCACCAAGCCAGATAGCCTTGATCATTCATGATTCTTATCAGGGCAGGAGCCCAAGAGGTGTACAGGGGGAATCCTGCTCATGTTTCCCTTATTCTCGCTGACTACATGTTCCCTTTGGGTGGGCAGGTGACCTGTCTCTTGTGAAGTGCAGATCCGTAGCGTCTCACCTGTTTCACACTGCTCGCCCAGGAAGCCAGCAGCACACTTACACGTGTTAAAGCCCACACACAGACCACCATTTCTGCACTTCTTCCCACAGAGAACAGGTTCTGAAAGAGGTTTTAAAGGAGACTTCATTAATCCATTACCATCTCTCCAAATCAAAAAGATGATCTGGTTAATGCTCGATTATGGTATGATCACATTGTCTCTGAGCTTGGGATGCAAATTGGAGTGTAGTAGCCGCCTAGTGGTTAGGGCAGTAATCTGGGATCAGAAAGACCGGGGTTCAAATTCCACTGATTCTTCTTGTGGCCTTGAGCAAGTCACTTAACCCTCCATTGAAACCCTCCAGGGACAGGGAAATACCTGCAGTACCTGATTGTAATTTGCAGTGGTCTACTACTGGAAAGGCGTGAGCTAAAAACGACTAAATAAATAAGTAAAATAAATTCCAACACTGTCAATCTCCCCTGGCCGCTGTCCCTGTGCTGGGCATTATAGGGCAGGCGTATGCGGTGTGATCACAATCTCATCTCTCTTCGGCATTCTTCAAGTTATTATTAATTTAGCTGCTAGTAAGAGGGCGAGTGGTTCACTGCTGGTAGCTTCAAATCTACTCTACCGTATTGATTTGGTGAGGTGGGTGTTGGGACTGTTATGTGTTCTTCTCTTACCAATCTGGCATCGGGCTCCCTGCCACCCCGTCGGACATGCACACTTGTTCACATCAATGCATCTACCCCCATTTTGGCAGGGTGGTGTGCAGACAGCTGAGGAGAGAAGAGATAGGAAGTTAACTTCACTAGAATATTGAGAGATCACAAGACAAAGCAACCATTATGAAACAGTCTGTGTACAGCGCTGACTCCAACTCCATGCCCTGAGGAGCTTGCAAGATGAGTTTAGGCTGGGGGAGGGGGACTTGCTGAAGATCACACAGTAAATGTAGGGTATGGGGATGAAGCTGGTATCTGAGCTGCAACTACCAAACCCAAAATAAAAAGCGCCACCCATAGTCCAGCATTGCCAGCAGTTCTGAGGGTACCTCAAGGTCATATGGCAAGTACCCGCTCCAGATATCACCACCACCACCAGCCTAAAGGTAGGAACGTCCAGGGACACAGCCTAATCAAATTATGACAAAATAACTGCAGGACAGAACAGAAACCCGGGACTAAAATTATTCAGTATTTAGAAAGTGCAATAAATCAGGGCACACTACAACAACCAACATGAATTCATAGTGCATTCCTAAGAGAGCTTATAATCGAAGGGGTGGGGGGTACTCAGCAGTGGCAGCTAACGCGCTTTCAGCGTCTAGCCGTCGCCGCTAAAGCTTAACGCTGGATATTGAATGCCACGGTTAGTGCCGCTGAATATCTATGGGTACGGGCACTGCATGTCACAGTGATAACCAGTTAGCATCGGGGAACTGCAGGAGCGGCACGTGGCCACATCCAGCCAGCGGTGATATTGAGCCCAGATATGACCCCGGCATTGATAAGCTTTTCCCCTGAAGCAAGGCTCGGTCTGGAGCCTGAAACATGATCGAGATCACATCAATCCACACGAATTGACCAACCACAAGGGAGTCCACAAGGATCAGCAGGATCATTCATTATTTACCTACAGCCTCTTTGTGACATAATAAAGGAATACAAGATTGAATACAGGATCTATGCTGATCTTTACTCCTATGTCCATCACTAAACCTGATTACTCAAGGATATCATCATGCCTGGAAGCTATGACAACCTGGCTGCGTAACTGGAATCTCCACATAAACTACAGAAAATCTGAAGCACTCTTCGCAACCAGAAATACCTCCTTCACCCCACTGACAATACTTAAGATCCACCAGAACAACACTGAGATAAAACATGAAGTGAAATATCTTGGCATCAACCTGGACCAAAACCTAAATTTTCAGTCACATATAAAGAAAATGGCAAAATCAGCCTACCACAAGCTACAAATAATTCAAAAACTCAAACCACTGCTAGATGAAAATAATTTCCGGACAGTCTGCCAAGTCATGATAATGCCACTAATGGACTATTGTAGTCTACTATATCAAGGCCTTTCAAAGCACACTACATATCCCTTAGAGCGAGTTCAGAACATAGCAGCAAGAATAATCTCTGGTACAGCAAGACATGAACACACAACCCAGACGTTGAAACAGCTGCATTGGCTACCAATAATAATAGAAAGGTCCAATACAAGTCACTGGTCATGATATTTAAAATAACTCACAAGCTGGTACCAGCCACCCTCCAAACACTGATCAATAAAGATCCAGAAGTCAGAATCAGATGTAAAGCTAACAAAAACTTACTACTCATACCAAAGGTCAGAATGAAAGCCAAACGGACATGTAATAGGGCGTTCTCACTGCAAGCCCCAACTCAATGGAACACCCTCCCTGAGAGTATACGAGCTATCACTGACCTGCAAAACTTCCGAAAAGCTATAAAGGCACTTATATTCTCCAAACACTATATACCATGACTACATGAGCCTTACATCCATCACATATGCCCTTATAATCAGTCATGCCTCAAATATTACTTCTTCTCCATATGCCTGTTAATAATCTCATATGCATCTGTTAAAATGTTAACGCACTGCAGATATGCTTCTCATATTATCAGAATGTAACAACTAATTGCTCCTGTATATGGCCTCTAATATTTACTGCTACACTGTAAAACATATTCCACTGTTATTGCAACACATTGATATACAGTTCTACCTAATTAATGCTAATCCTGTTGAAACCTCTGTTAATTCTCCCTTTTCAATGTAAGCTATCTTAAAACCTCCAAGTTATATCTCCCTGTTCAATGTAAAACTCTGTTGTTACAATGTAAACCACCTTGAATCTAAGATAAGGCTGTATAGAAAACCTGTTATTTAAATAAAATAAATGAATTTATTTATTTGTTTATTTATTTGTTTATTTATTTGTGAAGCTTTTCTATACCGCCCCTTCCCAAGATCAAGGGTGGTTTACAATAAACTAACATTTTACGTTGCACATTTTGGTTCAAACAAAGTAAAGTTACATCAAACAGGTAAAGTTTAGAAACAAACTAAACCAACTATGTACATGGGAACTATCTACAAGAGTTGCAAGGTTGACACTAGTTGAAGTGTTACATGGCTAATCAAATTCATGTCGGGTGTTTCTTTTGGGCAAATAAGTGCTTTGTTGATTCTTTAAGTGTAATGATTATTATAGTATATATACCATTTTTTTAAAAAAATGAAAAAAATGTATACAAAAAGATTTTGGTAAGATTAAATAAATTGCACAACTTAGAGACCGATGATGGTGCTATGGGCAATTGTTTACATTTTTAATACAATGTTGCCACCCAATCTGACAGTCTTTTTAAACTTTTTGGAATGTCTACTAGTAGAGTGCTTTTTGAATTTTTTCTGAGTTGTAAAGTGAAACATTCTACTTCTTCATTGTATCCATTGATAAGGGTGATCTATTGGTAGCTCTGGGAATATCCCATATGAATAAAGGCGACATTTTACTTACCAGTTAATGTCCTTTCCTTGAGTCCTGCTAGACCAAGTCCAGACAAGTGGGTTGTGTTGCCCTACCAGCAGATTGTGGAGACAAAGAGCCAAGGAAAAGTCCAGCTTTCAATGTCATCACTCCTATGCCTCTATTCGCCTCAGCCACCAGAGTTTTCTTCAGTATTCCCAAAGCATATAGGAGAAACATTGCAAGACTTACACAACCTCAACCATGGGCAACAATGACTAATCAACAGTAAAGAACTATGCACAGGAAAGCAAAAACCTAAGGCAGTCAATAGGGAAAGGGAAAAACCAGAGCTCAAGCATCCCAAAGTTTCAGAATCAGTGACCACAAGAAAGTGAAGGTTAGTGATGGTTGGTGACTCTCTTCTGAGGGGAACTGAGGCGTCCATCTGCCGACCAGACTTGATGTCCAAAGAGGTATGCTGTCTGCCAGGTACCAATATCCAAGGTGCTATGGAGAGTTTGCTGAGACTCATCAAGCCCACTGACTATTACCCAATGTTGCTCATCGATGGCGGCACAAATGTTGCTACCAAGTATCCCTCTGAGCATATCAAAAGTGACTTCATGGCTCTGGGACAGAGTGTGAAGCAGATAGGGGTACAGGTGGTGATCTCTTCAATCCTTCCTCTTGAGGGTAAAGGACAAGGCAGAGAAGCTTGCATCCTGGAGATGAATGCATAGTGCGTGGATGGTGTCATCGAGAGCATTTTCGTTTCCTGGACCATTGGGATGCTGTACCAAGGGTTGCAGAGCAGAGATGGCATCCATCTGTCCAAGAAGGGGTAACGTGTCTTCAGTGGCAGACTGGATAACCTTCTGAAGAAGGCTTTAAACTAGATTCATTGGGGATGGACGAAGAGAGACCCCAGGTAAGTGAAACATTAAATACCTTTATGGAAATGGGTAAAAGGGACAATATATGGAAAGCAGTGTGTATAAATGCCCATAGCATGGGAAATAAGATCACAGATGTTGAGGCTTTAATGGGAGAGGCTGACTTGGATTTAGTGGCAGTAACAGAGACATGGTTCATGGACAACCATGCCTGGGATGTAACTATACCTGGCTATACTTTATTCAGAAAGGACAGGGTAGGAAGAAGGGGAGAAGGAGTGTTACTATATGTAAAAAATAATATTAAAGCTTTGGAACTACAGGGCTTAAAAGGAAGAGAAGAGGCACTGTGGGTTAAACTAGAAAAAGTGAAAGAGAAATCTGTTTGCATTGGTGTGATATACAGACCTCCCTCACAGGGAGAAGAGGTGGATGGAGAGTTAATTGAAGACATAAGCACCATTGCCAGGAAAGGGGAGGTGCTACTGATAGGGGATTTCAATATGCCAGATGTTGATTGGCACATCCCTGCTGCAGTATCATCTAGAAGTAAAGAGATCCTGGATTCTCTATGGGAGAATTATTCAGGCAACTGGTAACAGAATCCACACGTGAAGGAGCCATACTGGACTTGGTGCTTACCAATGGGGAAGGTGTTTCTGATGTGATAGTGGGAGATCATCTCTCATCCAGTGATTACCAGATGGTATGGTTATTAGGACTAGGGCTGATAAAAGTCATTCAAAAGTGAGGGTCTTAGACTTTAGGAAAATTAACTTTGCACCCTAGGGATGGACCCTAAAGTTACTGCTTGGGTTAGAAATTGGTTGGGTGGGAGAC
Organism: Ichthyophis bannanicus; assembly: GCA_033557465.1. Taxonomy (NCBI): domain Eukaryota; kingdom Metazoa; phylum Chordata; class Amphibia; order Gymnophiona; family Ichthyophiidae; genus Ichthyophis; species Ichthyophis bannanicus. Next base: position 346,809,264 of record CM066039.1, on the reverse strand, counting down.
AACAAAGAGTACAGGTAAATAGAGCTCACTCTGAGGAGAAAGATGTTACCAGTGGTGTGCTCCAGGGATCCGACCTTGGTCCGATTTTTTTTTAACATCTTTGTTAGTGATATAGCGGAACGGCTGTCGGGTAACGTTTGCCTTTTTGCGGATGATACCAAAATCTGAAATAGAGTAGACACCCAGGAAGGTGTAGATAACATGAGGAGGGATCTAGCTAAGCTTGAAGAATGGTCTAGAATTTGGCAGCTGGGATTTAATGTTAAAAAATGTAAGGTCATGCATTTGGGCTGCAGCAATCCAAGGAAGCAATATAGTATAGGGGTGAAGTACTTTTGTCCACAAAAGAAGAACGGGACCTAGGCATGGTTGTGTCTGATGATCTTAAAGTAGCTAAACAGGTAGAAAAGGCAACAGCAAAAGCTAGAAGAATGCTTGGGTGCATACGGAGAGGAATGGCTAGCAGAAAAAAGGAGGTGATAGTGCCTCTGTATAAGTCTTTGGTGTGACCTCATTTGGAGTATAGTGTGCAATTCTGGAGACCACACCTTCAAAAGGATGTGAACAGGATGGAGTCGGTGCAGAGGGTGGCTACTAAAATGGTTAGTGGTCTTCATTATAAAGCATATGAGGACAGACTTAGGGATCTTAATATGTACACCTTAGAGGAAAGGTGGGATAGAGGTGATATGATTGAGATGTTTAAATACCTCTGTGGCATAAATGTTCAGGGGGAGAGCCTCTTTCAGTTGAAAGCAAGTTCTGCTATGAGGGGACATGGGATGAGGGTGAAGGGGGATAGATTCAGGAGTGATATGCTGAAATATTTCTTTACGGAAAGAGTGTTGGATCCGTGGAATAGTCTCCCAGTGGAGATGGTAGAGATGAGGACAGTAACTGAATTCAAAAAAGCATAGGACAAACACAGAGGATCTCTAAAGGAAAAAAGGGGACTGTTGTAGTTGCTGATATGGAAGGACAGACTAGATAGGCCATGTGGTCTTTTTCTGTCATCATATTTCTATGTTTCTATGTTTCTAAGATGGGCCAATATCTCAAGGAGTTGTTAGTGGGATGTGAACAGCTGGGGGATATAGAAAAATAGTGGGCAAAACTGAAAGGGGATAGTTTAAGGGCAACCAGCCATTTTGTTAAAATGGTAAATAAAGGTAGAAGGAAAAGGAGACCGCTATGGTTTTCGAAAGAAGTAGCTGAAAAGGTGAAGAAAAAGAGGGAGGCCTTCATGAAAGACAAGAGATCACAGAGAAAGGAAGACAAGAATCTATATTTGGAAAAACTTAGAGAAGCTAACAAACTAGTTAGGAAAGCAAAGACACCAAAAGAAGAAGAAATAGCCAATGCAATAAAATGGGGGGGGGGGGGGGGAGAATACATTTTTCAGAAATGTTAGTGAGAAGAGGAAAGGCAAAAGTGGTATTGTCAGATTCAAGGATGCAGCCTAGGAATATGTAGAAGCTGATCTGGATAAAGCGGAATTGCTTAACAAATATTTCTGTTCTATGTTCACAGATGAAGGGCCGGGAGCAGGATCTCAGACAACACCCACAGACAGGAACAAAAATGAGGGGCATCTCAAATGATTTTCAGAAGACTGTGCTCGTGAGGAACTAGCTAAACAAAAAGTGGACAAAACAATGGGACCAGATGGGATAGATCTGAGAATACTAAATGAACTTGGGGACGTTCTAGCAGCTCCACTGACTGACCTTCTCAATCTCTCTTTGGGGTCAGGGATGATGCCAGAGGACTGGAGAGAGGCACATGTGGTCCCTTTATACAAAAGCGAAAGTAAGGATGTGGTTGAAAACTATAGGCCGGTTAGTTTAAACTGGGTGGTAAGTAAATTATTGGAAACGCTGCTGAAAGAGAAAATAGTGAGGTTTCTGGAGTCCAATGGCTTGCAGGATCCGACGCAGCACGGATTCACCAGGGGCAGATCTTGTCAGACAAATCTGATTGATTTCTTTGACTGGGTTACCAGGGAGTTGGACCGAAGGAGAGCCCTAGCTGTGCTCTATTTAGATTTCAATAAAGCATTTGACACTGTTCCGCACAGGCGACTTATAAACAAACTAAGCACCCTTGGGATGGACCCTAAAGTTACTGAATGTGTTAGAAATTGGTTGAGTGGGAGGCGACAAAGGGTACAGGCAAATGGTGTTCACTCTGAGGAGGAGGTGGTTACCAGTGGTGTGCCGCAGGGATCTGTCCTTGGTCCGATTCTTTTTAACATCTTTGTTAGTGATATTGCGGAAGGGCTGTAGGGTAAGATCTGCCTCTTTGTGGATGATATCAAAATCTGCAATAGAGTAGATACCCAGGAAGGTGTAGAAAACAGAAGGGGGGATCTAGCTAAGCTTGAAGAATGGTCTAGAATTTGGCAGCTGAGATTTAATGCTAAAAAATGTAGGGTCATGCATTTGGGCTGCAACAATCCAAGGGAGCGGTACAGTATAGTGATGCACTTCTGTCCACGAAAGAAAAACAGAACCTAGGTGTGATTGTGTCTGATGATCTTAAAGTAGCTAAACAGGTAGAAAAGGCGATGTTGAAAGCCAGAACGATGCTTGGGTGCATACGGAGAGGAATGGCCAGCAGAAGAAAGGAGGTGACAGTGCCTCTATATATGTCTTTGCAGGGCCGGCCCGTCCATTGAGCAAGAATGTTTTTTGCACAGGGCCCTGCGTTTCAGGGGGCCCCGCGCAAAGAACATTCTGATTTTTTCAAAATTAAATTGAAAAAAACCCCACTGGCTGCTACCGCTGCCGCCTCCGCGGCAGCGGCAGAATGGACTGTCCTGCGGGGCCCCCTCTTCCCGGCTGAATCCCTCCCTCCGTGACGGCTGAGTCTCTCCGTGCAGGCTTTGAGAGTCGCAAAGGGAGAGTGTCTCCCTCGCATCTCTGTTAAGCCTGCAGGGGCAGACGGGAAATTTCCCATCAGCCCCTGCGGGCTTAACAGAGACGCGAGGGAGACACTCTCCCTTCGTGACTCTCAAAGCCGGCACGGAGGGGCTCAGCCGTCGTGGAGGGAGAGAGGGATTCAGCCGGGCAGAGGTGGCCCCGCGGGACAGTCCATTCTGCCGCTGCTGCGGCGGCGGCAGCAGCCAGCGTTTTTTTTTAAAATTTAATTTTACTTGAGCTGATGGGGGGGTTAGGACTGGTAATGGGCTGGGGGGGCTAGGAATGGAAATGGGCTGGGGGGGTTAAGACTGGAGGTGGGCTGATGGGGTTAGGACTGGTAATGGGCTGTGGGCTGTTAGGGGGGGTTTGAACTGGTAATGGGCTATGGGGGGGCTAGGACAGGAAATGGGCTGATGGGGAGGGGTTAGGACTTGAGTTGGGCTGATGGGGTTAGGACTTGTAATGGTCTGTGGGCTGTTGGGGGGGGGGTTAGAACGGGTAATGGGCCATGGGGGTGGTTAAGACTGGTAATGGGCTGTGGGCTGATGGGGGCTGTCTGGTAATGGGCTATGGGGGGGTTAGGACTGATAATGGGCTATAGGGGGGGGCTAGGACAGGAAATGGGCTGATGGGGAGGGGTTAGGACGAAGTGGGCTGATGGGGTTAGGACTGGTAATAGGCTGTGGGCTGATGGGGGAGGGGGGTTAGGACTGGCAATGGGCTATGGGGGGCTTAAACTGAAAATGGGGTGATAGGGGGTTAGGACTGGAAGTGGACTGATGGGGGGGCTAGGACTGGTATTGGGTTGGGGGGTTGCTAGGACTGGAAATGGGCTGATGGGTGGCTAGGACTGGAAATGGGCTGATGCAGGGACTAGAAGGGAATGGATGCTGGGTGAGGCTGGAACTAGAAGGGAGCTGATGTTGGGGGAGGATTAGAATGGGATGGGGCTGGAAGAGTAAAATGGAGAAGGGAAAAATATTTTGTGTGGGAGGGATAAAAAATCTACAATTGGCCGGGTATTGGGAGAGTAAGTGGGGATTGAGGACGGAGGGGTAAAATTTGAGTGGATGAAATAGGAATGAGGAAAGAGCAAAAGGAGAAAGATTAGTATGTTAAAGCAGATGTAGAGAGAGAATGGAAAAAAAACTAGAAGAGAGAAGAAAGGACAAATGGACAGCAGACGATGGAGAGTTAGCAGAAGACACGAAGAAACCAGAAGAAAGTGGCTGGAGCAATTGCAACTGAAAAAAATGCACAAAAGGTAGAAAAATCTCTCTTTATTTTGAATTTATTAATTGGAATATGTCAGCTCTAGTAAATGTGCATCATTAACGTCTGCGCTTTGTTTAGTACAAGAGCAAATTAATGTATAGTTTTATTTCTACAGCGTTGTACATTCCAAGTTTGGCTTTTGGGATTCCCAGTTTAATTATTGTCTTCCTGTTTCTAAATTGTGATTCCTTGTTTGGTAATGGTCTATGTTCTGCATGTGTAACTGAGCTGAGGTATTCTGTTTATGTGATTCCTATTTGACATTGCCACTTGTTCTCTTTCCCCAGTAGGTCATGTATTCTTGTTCTCTGAAATGTACTGGTTTAATATTTGCATGTTTCCTTTTGATTGGTAGGGTATGGTGCTTTGTGAGTCCTGGTAGTGCTGTTAGGATACGGCGGTTTTGCTATGGGTTCTAAATGGGCAGTGTTTGTAGTAGTTCCTAATGTGTCTGGCAGTTGGCACTGGATTACAGTAATGTAGAAATCTTTTAGTCTTTCTTTATCCATACACTCATTAAGAGGCACGTTTACTAAAAGTTAGTAAATGGTAACATTATGCAAATATTTATGCAAATGAGGCCCCTTATGCAAATGAGGCCCCGCACCGAGTCTCCGCACATGGCCCCGCAGCCCCCTTGGGCCGCCCCTGTGTCTTTGGTGCGACCTCATTTGAAGTATTGTGTGCAGTTCTGGAGACCGCACCTTCAAAAGGATATAAACAGGATGGAGTCAGTACAGAGGGTGGCTACTAAAATGATTAGTGGTCTTCATTATAAAGCATATGAGAAAAGACTTAAAGACTTTAATATATATACGTTAGAGGAAAAGCGGGTCAGAGGTAATATGATGGTGGGGGGGGGATAGGACTGCAAATGGGCTGTGGTGGGGGAGTAATTGGACTGCAAATGGGCTGTGATGGTGGGGGGGGCTAGGACTGCAAATGGGCTGTGGTGGGGGAGTAATTGGACTGCAAATGGGCTGTGATGGTGGGGGGGGGGCTAGGACTGCAAATGGGCTGTGATGTGGGGGGGGGTAATTGGACTGCAAATGGGCTGTGATGGTGGGGGGGCTAGGACTGCAAATGGGCTATAATTATATGCAAAATCGTATGTATAAGGGGAGGAGGAGACCCTATGTAGAATATACCAGTACAACTCTACGAACTACTCACACATTAAGGCCCTATAATCTCAAGGTAGCTCAAACATAAGGAATGGATCACCTCATGACAACATTAATCTGGGACTACCTCCTCTTAGGGCTGATCGGTAGCACTCTAGCCCTAACAAGCACTCACAAACACATACCTATTCTACAGGGACATGGGAGGAGATGGTCAAGAGACCCCCTCCACAAGTCAGTAGACAATACGCATCCAACATACCAACACCTACTCCACATCGCAATTCAACACACCACAAATGTAAAAAAAGATGACCTACCTCCACAAGACTTAAAAGCCGCCCTTATAAAGGCGCGTTCAGTCCGCAACAAATGGCCGATCATCACCGACCTAATAGCCCTCCACAACCTAGACCTGCTCCTGATCACAGAGACTTGGCTAACAAACTCCGGCACGGTCCTCCTCAACCACCTGCTACCCCCCCAACTTTACAATACACTGTTGTCACAGAGGTGACAAAAGGGGCGGGGGAGTACTCATACTCGCCAAAGCAGACCTCAATTTTCACCTCTCCAACAGTACCAACACATCCAACCTTGACATAGTAGTCATAGCAAACAATCACTGTTCCATCAATTTGCTGTACAGAGCTCCGACCCCATCACCTGATGACCTAGCCACGATAATTGAGCTGGCCTGCAATGCCCCAAGCCTGCGTGCCCCTAACTGGATACTAGGAGACTTCAATCTGCCATCCCTACATGACTTTCAAGCATCAGCTTTCCTTGATGCACTGACAGACCTAGAATATCTGCAGCTAATCAACGAACCAACCCACACAAAGGGTAACACGCTGGATTTGATCTTCGCTCCACTAACTGTCCGCGACGCGGCCCTCCTCACCTCACTAACCTACACCAAAGTACCATGGTCTGACCATAAGCTAATCTCGTTCCAAATTCCCATGGAAAACCAGCACAGGAAGCTTCCTGGAAACAAGACAAACCCCACAAGAACACCCCCACGAAGTTTCCACCCTTTCAACAAGGAAACCATCATGAATCGCACACAGCCACTTCTCAGCATGACAACAAACCTTGATAACCTAGTCTCCAGCTGGAATGACAGCCTTAGTTCCATTGCACTACGCATGGGGCACAGTAAAGCCCCAAGAAAAAGGGCTGCTGCACCCTGGTACTCAAAAGAACTACATGATTCCCTCCTCAAACTGAGAAAACTCGAAAGGCGATGGAGGCGTTCACGATCCACAGAAGATCAGGAAGCCTATAACCTCCAACTAGCAACGCACCGCAAGGCGATAACGGAGAAAATAAGACAAGCACACACAGACACACTACGACGATCGCTAAAGAAACCACACGACTTATTCAACCTAGTCAAGAACCTAACGAGAGAACCAGGACCAGTGCAAAAAAACAAGATCCACGCCCAAGACTATGCTGACTTCCTTCAATCAAAAGTATGCCAAACCAGCAAGTCTGACGCACCCGCCTCCAACAAAGTGCAAACCAATGCAGGGAAACTAACAACATTCTCCACCCCATCATTTAAACAAATTGCTGACACCATCTCCACAATCAACACCTCTACTGCGCAGACCGATCTCTGTTCCACCCTTTGGATAAAGGAACTAAAAACAGAGTTTAGCCCATTCTTAGCCAGACGCTTTGACACATCATTCACCTCAGGATTTTTCCCCCTAAATCTCAAACACACATCTATCAGACCTCTGCTGAAAAACAGCAAGCTTGACCCTCAGAAAGTGGAATTATACAGACCAATTGCCAGTATTCCACTCCTGACCAAGATAATAGAAAAGGAGGTCCAATGCCAGATACAACAACATGTCAACAATGCTGCACCTCTAGACCACTGCCAACATGGCTTCAGAGAAGCCCATGGTGTCGAGACGCTACTCACCACCCTATTCAACAACATTCTCAACACAATAGATAACATTCACCACGATGTGGTTCTTATATTCTTGGATATCGCCACAGCATTCGGCTCAGTATGCCACATGACCCTTCTGAGACGGCTCGAGGAGAAAGGCATCTGTGATTTAGCCCTAACCTGGTGTAAATCATACTTATCTGATAGATGGCAGCATGTGCGAACAGAGACATCAACATCTGAACCATTCCACCAGAAAAAGGGCGTTCCGCAGGGATCCTCCCTATCAGCCCTAATGTTTAACATCTACATGCAGCCCATCTGCGACCTCATATGCTCATTCAACATTGAGTCCATGATATATGCCGATGACGTCTTGCTCTACACACCTTTCAAGACTGACCAGATCGACCTCTCATCACTAACAAACTGTTTCAATGCAGTGGAAAATTGGCTCCAAAATCAGAATCTCCGGATACAGCACAAGACGACGGAAGTGCTGTTCATTACCAGAAACCCTAACTTCTGTCCACCAGCCTACCTAAAAGTCGGAGATGTAGAACTGCAAATCAAGTCCACAATCCGTTACCTGGGCGTGACATTGGACCAAAAACTGGACATGAAGACACACATTGGCAACATGGTGAAATAAACATATCATAAAATCAGGACACTCAGACATCTACGCCCCCTGCTATATCCTGATGATTTCAGAACGATCTTTCAGGCGCTAACTATTCCACATCTCGACTATGCCAATGCGATACTGCAAGGGTTACCACAATCAACCCTAAGTCCACTCCAACTTGCCATGAACTCTGCAGCCAGAGTTCTAATTGGGGCCTCAAGGCGAGAACACATAATACCTATCCTCAAAAGTCTCCCCAGTCCACTGTAGGATCGCCTTCAAGATCCTACTACTAACATTCAAGGCCATCAACGGGCTCTCCCCCTCATCACTTGCGAGCATCACCTTCATGACTCCCCCCACCAGGACCAGACGACTTACAGCAATAAACACTATGGTAATCCCCAAAACAATAACCCAGTGTACACAGTCAACTGCAAACAGGACTTTCAGTCTTTGTGCACCTAGATGTTGGAATGCCCTGCCACCCAACATACGAGCAATCACAGAGATAACAAAATTCAGGAAGGCACTGAAGCACCACCTCTTCATCAAGTGCTACCCGGAAGTGGGTATGCCAAAGTGCCCCGCACACAATCACAGATCCATGACTACCCAGTAACCATACCGTAATGCGATGTATATATGTATATATTTTTTCTGGTTGTTGTTAAGTGCCGTCGAGTCGGAGTCGACTCATGGCGACCCTCTGGATAGCTATCCTAAATTGTGTTCGGTCTTCAGTCAGGCGGCTCATTGTTGACAGACTGGTACCCGTAGCTGCTGTTATTGTAGCGATCCATCTCATTGCTGGCCTTCCTCTTTTGCGTTGACCTTCTATCTTGCCAAGCATGATGTCTTTCTCTAATGATCTCTCTCCTCCTCGCATGATGTGTCCGAAGTATGAAAGTCGAAGTCTTGTCATCTGAGCTTCTAAAGAAAGCTTAGGTTTGATCTCCTCTAGTACCGACTGGTTTGTTCTTCGGGCAGTCCATGGTATACACAGTATTCGCCGCCAGCACCATAATTCAAAGGTATCAATTTTCTTCCTGTCTGTCTTTTTCACTGTCCAGCTTTCACATCCATGGCTTGAACAAGTCGAATCTTTGTATGGAGAGAGACATCTCTGCTCTTGAGAATCTTATCTAGGTCTTTCATAGCCATTCTGGTATTTTTGTGTAAATAGTTAACATGTTATCCAAGTTGAGCACCCTGTTATCTGTAATTTATGGTGTAACCCCCACCGTAAAATCCCATTGATGTTCCATGCAAGTCGCACTGATTTCGAATAGCGCGGTATATAAGAGTATTAAATAAAAAAAATAAATAAACTATACATACAGTACTATTTGTAATGGGGGAAAGGGTAGGAGGGGAAGCGACCCTTTGAAAGAGTGAAACTCACTGTAGTGAGTGTCTGAACAGTATCTGTGACCGGTAGAAGGAAACAATGTTGCAGCTATGAAAAGAAATAAAAAGAAAGAAAAGGAAAGTTACAGCTATGAAAAGAATATAAATAATTATTTATTGAGTGGGGATAGGGGGGAGAGGAAGAGGAAGGGTGGAAGGAGGAAGGGGGAAAGGGGAGAATAGGTATCGGGTGAGTTTTGAAGGTTTGTTGCGAGCGTGAATAAACCTTTAAATAACGCTTTGCATATAATATAGAGGGACTCCCGGTAAAGCAATTTATATAACAGGTGAACCACTAAGGTTGTATAAAGCATGGTCTAACTTGATCCCATTACGCCCATATCAGGTAAAACAAAACAGAAGATGTTTCTATTAAAAGTATCACAACGAATGCGCATAACGACATACTCTTCTCTTATCCGAAGCACAATATGTTTTATATCTTGCATTTCCCCGGTGCTCTTAATTGACTGTTTTGTTTTACTTGGTTCATTTTTATCTGAATGGCTATTTACTGAATCCTCCTCCTTATATGGTCATCAATGTGGAGGAAACATGTTTTAGTTCATTGTGTGTTTTTTATCCAATTATTTTTAACTATGTACTTTTTCTTGTATTCTTAATATTTTCAATGTAACATAGTAACATAGTAAATGACGGCAGATAAAGACCAGTATGGTCCATCTAGTCTGCCCAGTAAGATGGCAATGAGGCCACCCTCCCCCTGTGTTTAATATCTTTAATGTATGTACTCTTGATAAATAATTGTGTCTCTTATTAAGGGTTCAAATACCCCTGACAAAGGCCCGCATGCAAAAAAAACACGGCCCGTGTAGGACTGAACTTATTGAAACTCCAAAAAAGGTTATAGCTGATATCTTCACCTTCCGTGGTTTGTTACACCTTGCTCCAGACTTGACCTGACCCCCACTCTAGGGGGCAGAATCACCGTCGATCCCCTTGAGGATGGGGAGAGGCTCACAGCATGGTCGCCAGAGCCTTCAGCAGGCTGAATATCCTTACCCATAGTACCATCCACCATCTCCTGCCCTGAGGCAGGCAAGGTCAAACTAATAGCATCCACCACCTGAAAGAAGGGGAGTAGGCCCCCCCCCCCCGGGGATGATTCAGAAGCAGCCATGCAAGAAGCCGGAGATGAGGCATCTCACTTGCCACAAGCCAAACAAGACTTCCTGGAAGAAGACAGAGAGAATTAAGGCAAGTATCACAACAGAGGGCTCTAAAGCTGTGGTGGCCCAAAGACACACGTTAGCTGCACTTTTATTGCAACATGTGTTATGGGCGCTAGAGTAGGAATGTATGTTGGAGATGCTCAGGTGGAACATGTGACCGCCAGATGCACAGTATTAAAAATACTACTAGTGTCTGCAGAAAATGACAGGAAACCCCCACACAGAGCCAACAGTCACCAACAGTCTACCCCAAATTGTGTCACACACAGATGGATTTGGGAGCCCCCCAACAAGGATAATGATGAGGTCAAGCTTTGGTACTCACTCCCTTAGATCCCCAGGTAGAGGATCCATTCCAGGCTCAGCTCTACTCCCCTGAAACTGTTTTTCTGGCTGGCAGGCAGATTCTTCTGAGAGTCAGGAGAGAGCAGGGGGACAGAGGAGGAGGGAGGGGGCGTTGAGGTTGTGTGAGGCTGCTGCACTCTTCCAGTTCCAGACCTTTCCATTTTTCTGGCTGCTCAACAGGCTCTTATCATTATAACAGCACAGAGCTGAACCAATTTTCCCTCTTCCTATTGCTATCAAAAAGACCACAGCCTAGTGGAGCCTCCCATGTCGTGCTCAACTGAGAAAGTCACCCTCAAAGTGGTCTGTCATGAGCATTTTTTTATCAATCTTTTCCTCTCAATTGTTCATATTTTCTTCACAGAGAAGGAAATCCATCCACCATCTGCTGGAGACAAAGAAATATTGAAGGGGCCTCAGGTGGCTGAGGTAGATAGAGGCATGGGAGTGATGTCATTGAAACCTGGGTTTTTCATTGGCTCTTTGTCTCCACCAATCTGCTGGTAGGGGAACAGAGACCACTTGTCTAAACTGGTCTAGTAGGATAGTATGGAATGATTAATTCTCTAAGATTTACACAAAACTGGCTACATATGAATCAAGGTGGGAGCTAGGGGCTCCTCTCCAAACAAAAAAAGCATTCTGCCACCCCCATGGTGAGCCATCACAAAGCACTGATAATAGAGAAGGGGAAGGAACAGAAAGGAGACTGGTGACAGAGCAGAAGTCCCACACACATTACACAGAAGAGGTCAAAGAGATGAGAAAGGGAGGAGACCAGGATCAGGAAAATGGTGCTTAATGGGCGAGTGTGTGTCCAGCCTAGGAGATAATCAGGTGAGCTCCTTCTACCCGCTATATCACTGGCAGATGAGTGTGGGCATGAAACAGTGTCAGGAGAATCCTTAAAGTTCTGACCACCCAAGAAAAGATCTGGTGCACATATCACATCACTATGGCCTTGTGTGAGAAGAGGCCATTTTCTCTTATTTATCTGTTTTCCTTATACCGCCTTATCTGGGAATCAAGGTAGCTTACAGGGAACAAAATATTAACGGTTTTACATAGAACCTTTGAAACCTTAATAACATCAAATGTAACAATTACAATTGGTAACTATAGTCTCTGCTCTATAACGTTCAAAAAGGAGAGATAATGTAAAGCCGGGGTGATTATTGTTGGGGGGAGAGGATTAGTTGGGGGGTGGTCCTTACATACAGGGGATTAAGTATATTTAAGTTTTGTTGGTCTGTGGTGACACCATTTAGTCCTTGAAGAGTTTTCTTACCCGTGAGGCACTGTAGTCCCATGTAGTCTGAGGAGCACTGGCAGGTATCTGGCGCAATGCAGCGGCCTCCATTTGCACATGGCAGCTCACATACGGCTGGAGAAAGGAGATAGAGAGCAGCATGTCATTACTAACCCTTCCGTGAGAGCAGGAGCGTGAAGGGGGATAGATTCAGGAGTGATATGCGGAAATATTTCTTTACGGAAAGTGTGGTGGATCCGAGGAATAGTCTCCCAGTGGAGGTGGTAGAGATGAGGACAGTATCTGAATTCAAAAAAGCATGGGACAAACAGAGGATCTCTAAAGGTAAAAAGTGGACTGTTGTAGTTGTTGATATGGAAGGACAGACTAGATAGGCCATGTGGTCTTTTTCTGTCGTCATTTTTCTGTGTTTCTATGTTAATACTGTTTTCTGTGTTTCTATGTTAATACTGTTAACCACTTTCAAATTAATTAATAATATTGCCCCATCATACTTAACTACTCTTCTTCACAGCCCACTCGATAATAGGATAAGACGGAGAAAAAACCTTAATACATTAGCAGTCCCAGATCTAATAAGGAAAACAAAACACTCAACAAGTAACAGTGCCTTTTCCCTTGTTGCTCCAATACTGTGGAACAATCTTCCAGATCAACTAAGAGAAACTAAAGATCTACTAACATTCAGAAAAGATCTAAAAACTCATCTATTCACACAACACTACACCAATGGTGAAACAGGTATAACTCCCCAACCACCATAAACTGAATTTATTTACACTATCCAAATGTATATCAACAACTGGAACAACGACAACTGCAAATGATATTTATTTATTTATTTTATTTATTTAAAGTTTCTTTTATACCGCGCTATTCGACATCAGCGCGGTTTACAGTGAACAGAAATTACACTTCACAAAATTGATCAGTGCTTACAATGAACAGGGCAATACATTAAACAGGTTTAATATTTAACATCATAGTAATTCTTCTTACATATACATATGTAATATATTTTATTGTAATATAGTTCAATAATGTTCCTGTTATATTGTAATACATTAATGATGTTCTACACAATTCATGTTATAATGTAATATAGTTCATAACGTTCTATGTACCTGTTTGATTTTTGTTGTAATGTAAACCGCTGCTGATCCTTGGAAGCAGCGGTATATAAGAGCTGTTCAAATAAATAAAAATAAAATAAATAAATAATGTTATGACCCCCTTTGCATGGGCCAGACACATCCTAGTGAAAGTCTTTGAAGGGCAGATGTGTATAGGCTGCTCCACTATCTTTCACTCTGAAATGAACCAGTACAGGGATACCCTGGGAGTGCACAGAATAGGAGATTATCTGGGAGATCTGAGATGCCTGTGGAGAATAAGCTCACTAACGGTTTATTAAAAAGCTTCATAAAACCGCCCTTTCAGTCATATCAAAGCGCTTTACAATAAAAACAATCTAGAAATAGGAAAAAGAAAAGGAGCACCAGTTAAAATAAATAGCACAGGAAAATCAGGTACAAACCCTTGGCAAGGCTGAAGGACAACAGAAGGCCAGCAATGAGATGGATCGATACAATAACAGCAACTATGGGAACCATTCTATCAACGATGAGCTGCCTGACGGAAGATCGAACACAGTTTAGGACAACTATCCAGAGGGTCACCATGAGTCGACACTGACTCAACACACTTATCTGATTCAGGCATCCAAAATAGTTTATGATAAATTTAGAAAAAAACACACACCAGGCACTCAATCAAGAGAACAATTGTCACAAATTAATAAACTATAAGGTTTCTACATGCAAAGCCTGTTTGACAAGAGGAAAAGGTCTTATATGAATTGTGTGATCATATGCATACATTGTACTTTTATGTGGACCACGAGGTATGCCCTGGGGCATAATTTGGGAGGAACAAAAGCAGAATTGCGATGTACGTATGCATGTATTTTATACAAAATGCAGGTACACACGTCACATGCACACTCACATTACATAAGAACATAAGATATGCCATACTGGGTCAGACCAAGGTCCATCAAGCCCAGTATCCTGTTTCCAACAGTGGCCAATCCAGGTCACAAGTTCCTGGCCGGTCCCATAAAGGTACATAGGTGCCATAATGCTTGTACTGGGGCAAGCAGTGGATTTCCTGGGTGCTCTTTAATAACAGTTTATGGAACTTTTCTCCAGGAACTTGTCCAAACCTTTTTTTACATCCAGCTACACTAACAGCCTCTCACTTGGTTTGCAGCTTGTCGTGCTGTGAGGGCTTGCGTGCATCAGTGATGCTGAGAGCTAAACTATCGGTAGTTTAACTACTGGCAGGGTCTCCCAAGATGGACAGGTCTCAGCTGAGGTGCCAGACCAAGACAAACCACCCATCTGGGCAGCAGCAGAATGGGATAGTGTTGACGGCGGAGGATCACATTTTTGTGACAACGGCAACAACACCAAACTTAAACTGCGCAGAAGAAAGGCCCGGCAATCTACTTCTGTATCTTGCCATGAAAACTCAATGGATAGTTACAACAAAACAAATTGTGCTATGGTGCTGGAAGATGATACCCCCAGGTCGGAAGGCACTCAACTAGCTACTGGGGAAGAGCTGAAGACTTTTCAGAGTAAAGCCAGCATTTATGATGTGGTTGGATCAAAGCCCTCGGGAAGTCTGACTGCTGATGTAGCTGCGCATGAAATGAGAGTCAGAAGCTGTAAAGATGTCTTACACATTGGAACATAGAACGTACGAAGCATGAACCAAGGGAAGTTGGAGGTGGTCAGGAATGAAATGGAACGTGTACAACTTGATCTGTTGGGTGTCAGCGAACTAAAATGGACTGGCATCGGGCACTTTGCATCAGATGCATGCTGATCGCTGGAAGTAGCGGGATACAAGTGTACACTAAATAAATAAATAAAGATGATCACATGGTCTACTATGCTGGAAATGAAAGACAAAGAAGAAATGGTGTTGCATTTATAATAAAGAAGAAACTTGCAAGAACTGTAATGAAATACAATGCAGTCAGCGAACACTTAATCTCTATTCGTCTATGAGGATTGCCTATCAACATAACTATAATTCAAGTATATGCCCCAACAACAGCTGCAGAAGAGAATGAAATTGAAGAGTTCTATGAACAAGTACAAGCTGAAATTGACAGAACATGTAAACAGGATATCCTGATAGTCATGGGTGACTGGAACGCAAAGGTGGGCAACAAAGAAGAAGGCAAAGTAGTTGGAAAATATGGACTTGGCAAAAGAAATGAAGCTGGAGAAAGACTCATAGAATTCTGCAAGACCAATGATCTATTCATCTCAAACACCTTCTTCCAGCAACACAAGCGGTGATTGTACACATGGACTTCACCCAGTGCATTGTATAAAAATCAAATTGACTACATCTGTGGAAGTCAATGATGGAAAAGCTCTATAATATCAACAAAGACAAAACCTGGAGCTGACTGTGGTACAGATCATCAACTACTAGTATGCAAACTCAAGCTAAAGTTGAAAAAGAGCAAACCACTCATGAATGCAGCAAAATATGACCTTGAGAATATACCACTGGAATTTAAAGACTGCCTGCAAAATCGATTTGCTGCTTTAGATACAAATGACAGAGCTCTGGAAGAGTTATGGAATGACATCAAGAAGGTTGTGTTGGAAGAAAGCGAGAAGTCTCTACAAAAGGTGAAAAAGCAAAAACGGCCAAAATGGATGATGGAAGAAACTCTGAAAATTGCCCAAAAACGCAGAGAAGCTAAAGCCAGAGGAGAAAGAAAGACAATAACAGAACTCAGAGATTTCCAACGTGCAGCAAGACAGGACAAGGAAAAGTATTACAATGACACTTGCAAGGAAATAGAAGCAGAAACTATTAGAGGAAGAACAAGATCGGCTTTCCTAAAGCTACGAGAGTTAAAGAAAAAGTTCCAGCCTCGAATTGGAATGTTACAAGATGCTCAAGGTTCAATGTTGAATGATGCTGAGAAGATCAAGAAAAGGTGGAAGGAATATACAGAGTTTTTATATGATAAAGATCAAGTGGACCAACAGCCGTTTCAACCTGTACCTTATGATCGGGAACCATTGGTGATGAAAGAGGAAGTTGAAGCAGCATTGAAAGCCTTTTCAAAGAACAAAGCACCAGGCATCGATAGCATTCCTATAGAAGTATTGCAGCAATCTGATGCAGCTGTTACCATACTTACAAGGCTCTGCCAAGAAATATGGAAGACAACATCATGGCCAACTGACTGGAAAAAATCTCTGTTTATACCAATACTAAAGAAAGGTGATCCAACTGACTGTGGAAATTATCACACAATCGCTCTGATCCCACATGCCAGCAAGATTCTACTGAAGATTATTCTATGTTTCTATAGCAAGTTCTGCTACGAGGGGACATGGGATGAGGGTGAAGGGAGATAGATTCAGGAGTGATATGCGGAAATATTTCTTTACGGAAAGAGTAGTGGATCCGTGGAATAGTCTCCCAGTGGAGGTGGTAGAGATGAGGACAGTAACTGAATTCAAGAAAGCATGGGACCAACACAGAGGATCTCTAAAGGCAAAAAGTGGACTGTTATAGTTGTTATGGAAGGACAGACTAGATAGGCCATGTGGTCTTTTTCTGTCGTCATATTTCTATGTTTCTATGTTTCTATGTTTCTATTATTCAAAAGAGACTACAACCATACCTGGAACAAGAACTACCTGAAGTGCAAGCAGGGTTCAGGAAAGGGCGAGGAACGAGAGACATCATTGCGGATGTGAGATGGATCCTTGAAAAGACTAAAGAATACCAAAAGGATATCTATTTGTGCTTTATCAACTATAGCAAGGCTTTTGACTGTATAAACCATGAGAAACTCTGGGCCACATTAAGAAGCATGGGTATACCAGAACACCTGATCGTTCTCTTGCGCAATCTGTAGATTGATCAAGAAGCAACAGTTCGAACGGAACAAGGAGAAACAGAATAATTTAAAATAAGCAAAGGTGTAAGACAAGGCTGCATACTTTCCCCCTACCTGTTTAATTTATATGCAGAACAAATCAGAGAAGCAGGATTGTATGAAGACAACAGAGGTGTGAAGATTGGTGGAAGACTCATCAACAACCTTCGCTATGCTGATGATACCACATTACTGGCTGAAAGTGAAGATGATCTGAAACATTTGCTTCTCATGATCAAAGAACATAGTCTCAAAATGGGCCTGCACCTTAATGTAAAGAAGACAAAGATCATGACAACTGGCATAATCAACAGGTTCATCGTTGAAGGAGAAGAATTTGAAATTGTGAACAATTTTAAACTACTTGGATCTACTATCAATAAAGAAGCAACAAGCAGTCAAGAAATCAAACGACGCATTACTCTTGGCAGAATGGCTATGAAAGACCTAGATAAGATTCTCAAGAGCAGAGATGTCTCTCTCCATACAAAGATTCGACTTGTTCAAGCCATGGTATTTTCAATTACATCATATGGATATGAAAGCTGGACAGTGAAAAAGACAGACAGGAAGAAAATTGATGCCTTTGAATTATGGTGCTGGCGGCGAATACTATGTACACCATGGACTGCCCGAAGAACAAATCAGTCAGTACTAGAGGAGATCAAACCTAAGCTTTCTTTAGAAGCTCAGATGACAAGACTTTGACTTTCATACTTTGGACACATCATGTGAAGAGAGAGATCATTAGAGAAAGACATCATGCTTGGCAAGATAGAAGGTCAACGCAAAAGAGGAAGGCCAGCAATGAGATGGATCGATACAATAACAGCAGCTACGGGTACCAGTCTGTCAACAATGAGCCGCCTGACTGAAGACCGAACACAATTTAGGATAGCTATCCAGAGGGTCGCCATGAGTCGACTCCGACTCGACGGCACTTAACACCACCACACTAACAGCTTTTACTACATCCTCCGGTAACAAATTCCAGATTTTGATTACATGTTGAGTGAAAAATATTTTGTTTTATTAGTCGTAAATAGGTTACCCTGTAGCTTTATTGCATGTCCCCTAGTCCTTCTATATTCTGATAATGTAAACAATCGATCTACATTTACCCGTTCCACTCCATTCATTAATTTATAGACCTCTATCATATCTCCCCTCAGCCGTCTCTTTTCCAGGTTAAAGAGCCCTAACCTTTTTAGCCTCTCTTCATAGGGTATCCTTCCATCCCGTTTACCATTTTGGTGGCTCTTCTCTGAACCTTTTCTAATAACGCTATATCCTTTTTAAGATACAGCGACCAGAATTCCACACAATATTTAAGGTGCAGTCGCATCATGGAACGATACAGAGGCATTATAATATCCTTAGTTTTATTCTCCGTTCCTTTCTTCATGATTCCTAGCATTTTATTTGCTTTCTTGGCTGCTTCTGCACACTGGGCAGAGGGTTTCAACATGTTATCCACAATGACGCCTAAATATTTTTCCTGGGTGGTGATTCCTAATGTGGAACCTTGCATCGTGTAACCATAGTTTGGGTTGTTCTTTCCTATGTGCATAACTTTGCACTTGTCCACATTAAATTTCATCTGCCACTTGAACATCCAGTCTTACAATTTTTTACAATCCTCTTGGGTTTTAACAACTTTGAATAATTTTGTGTCATCTGCAAATTTGATTGGCTCATGCATTATTCCCATTTCCAGGTCATTTATGAATATGTCAAAAAGCAGCGGACCCAGCACAGATCCCTGGGGTACACCACTATTCATCTTTCTCCATTGGGAAAATTGGCTATTTAGCCCTACCCTCTGCTTTCTTTCTTTTAACCAGTTCCTGATCCACAATAGTACACTGCCTCCTATCCCATGACTCTTTAGTTTCGCAAAAAGTCTCTCATGAGGGACCTTGTCAAAGGCTTTCTGAAACTGATAGCAGGTATAAGTTTGTGCGTTATTGGGCTGGTTCTATAAAATATGCACCTTTTAGAATGTTCAACATAAACATTATAGATATGTTATAAAAATTACCAATCCCCCTCCAACACACATGCATGCATGGTTTCTCCACTGCTGAAAATAGATCTGCCACACATACTGGGTTCTGTTCTGAAAGGCGATGTGGCCTGGGGTCCCTGGCCGAGGACTGTCAGTGTGATGTGTGCTAGATGGGGGATTGGGAAATTAAGAGAATTAGAAATGAGGATGTTTTGTATGAATGTTCATGACATGTTAGTGCCAGTAGAAGCTGGTTTTCAACTAAGCTGCAAAAGCAGAGAGTCAGGAGAACATTTCCAGGCAAGACAAACCTAGGGACTGTTTGTTCTTGGTACCAGAAGGTGTCACCTCTGAGAGGAGGAAAAGATAAATGGCAAACTTCCTGATTCCATGGCAGAATCTTTTTCTCAACAAGCTTAAGAAGAGGTAAAAATCATATCACTTACCTGTTTGACACCCTGAACCAGTCCAGCCACTGCGACACAGACAGGTATTCCATCTTATGCAGGTCCCACCATGACCACAAGGGGGCGAACACATCGCTAGAATCACACCAAGCAAAACGCATTACAGAAAGCGCCAGATAAACTCAGTGCAATGTAATCTAAACACTGGTCCAGTCAGTTCTTCCCCACCATTAAAGGAAAATAAACCTCCTGATGGCAGTACTGTGTAACCCAACAGCTCAGCAGCTGGAAAGGAACAAGCACCTGAATGTAATTTACCTTGAACTCAATCTAAAAAAACAATAAATTGCTCCATCTTCCAGCTCCCCGATGGGAGGTTAGGAATACTGGGCTGTAGGTGGTATTGACCTTCATAACCAGAGCATGATCCTTGCCCTATGGCATGAAAAACAAATAGAAAGCATCTTACTTACCAGAGCAGCCAGGCCCCGGGTACCCTGGAGGACAGCTGCAGGTATCCGGGGCCACACAGACTCCATAATTTTGACAGGAAGGGTTACATACAGCTGGGAGAAAAAAAAAGAACTTTTCAGTCAGAAAATTCAAAGATTTAACAAAAAAATGAGTAACTGTTTGGAGTCTAGTGCTAGACAGTGACAAGTTCTACACGAATCCCCTCTCTTCTGTGCTGTTTCTGTCCCATATAAGATCACAGAGGAATGGACTATTTTAAAGAGAGTTGTGGAGAAGAAAAAGAAATATCAAACCCACCTGAGCCAAGCAACAATCATGCTAAGCACAGGCCTATCGGGACCTGGACTGGCATCTCCAGGGAAGCCCCAAGAATGCTCCAGGTGCCAACATCAGCCCACCACAGACAGGAAGAAGGTGGCAGTGGCCTCACGGGAAGTCCCTGGAAACAGGAAGGGAGTATGATGGGATGGGATGGGAAGAACAGAGTGTATGTGTAAGAGTTTGGGGGAGAGGAAGTTCATACATTCTCACCAGTGCAGCAATCCATGCTAGTCTGGCATCGATGAGATCAAGGAAGTAAGCTGCTTTTGCAAATGTTACCTCCCCCCATACACACTTTCCCCAACTCAATTTGAATTGGAGTGGGGAAGAACCATCATCCCCTGACCCCCAGCCAATCGATGCCCATTTGAGTCAGGGGGTGAGAGGGAAAGATTCTGCATGAATCTCACCCACCGTCCGTCCCCCAACTGATCACCACTATTCTGATTCAGGGGGAGAATGTTTGAATGCTCAGCACCCTTCTTCACCACTAACATGTGCTGCTCTCAGCCCCCGCCCTTGTTTTCTTCAGTGAGGAACCATTCCCCCTTCCCTAATCTTTGATCTCTGTTTTGAAAGCCCCATCTTCCACGCTGGTTTCATTGATATTATACAGGCCTTTCATTTTTCAATCCTGGTATCTCAAGAAACGTTAAGATGTTACAAGCTGAGATTTCATGTCCCTAGGGCCCGATATGATCATCTACTGATGTACACTTGAATATCCGGCTCCTCTATGTTACACACAGCTAATATTCTCCCCTGCACATTATACACAACTGATATTCTTTGCAAGAATGTGGACTATTCTGGAACTTGACCCCATAATAGGGAAGCAAAGGCCGTGCTTATTTTAATAGAGGCTTTGCATCAGTTCTGCAGACAGACATGATGAGTGAATATATTTTCCCTTTGAAAAATGCGAATGGAAAAACACCCTGCAGAACACAGGTTTGTACATACTTGTTCACTCTAAAACAGTACTAACCTCTTAGAATAGCAGCAAAGTAATTCAAAAGCATAAAACACTGCTGTAACGTCTCATATGCTTAAGTCATCCTCATGTAAAAAACAGGAGAGGAAAAAGACCTCCGTGTGTAAGGAAAGAGTTTTTATATCAATGCCCTTTATAGGACCATCACAGGTCTTACCTCTCAACTATTGATAACACTTAACTTTTATTCACTGAATATTGCTCAATCTTCCGGCGAAGTCCCACTATCCAATGCTGCCAGCAGGCAACCACAAAATACAACTGAGAACAGGTTTGTCAAGGCCTATGTAACAATTGACAGGTTTTTACATTTTCTCCCCATCCCCCCTCCCCCAATTACACCACCACTTAAATCTTCTCTCTATCCCAACTTAGAAAGCAAAATGTTCCCAAACAATGTGTCAAAGAGCATTCTCTTTCTACACCCAGGGCCGACCCAAGGATTTCTGCCACCCTAGGCAGAAACCCACACTGTCGCCGCCCCCCATCCCCCCCCACCCAGCTGTCACCGATTCTGTCTCGGGAGAGGGAGGCGGGCAACAGCAGCAGTATTTCCAAGTGGATTTGGTGGCAGCAGGGGGTGGGGGCCCTGTGTACATCCCTACATTGTGGAACTCACTGCCATCTGCCTTATGGATCATCCAGGACCTAAATGAATTTAGGGAAAAACTGAAAACCCACCTCTACATGATAGATCCAAAGAATTCTTTGAAGATCAACCACCTTAACTCTACCACCATACATTATGAATCGTCCTATCCCCTGCACGTAAATACGTTATGCCCCCTCCCCCCTACTGCAATCTAATCTGAACACTCCCTATCTAAATTTATAACCCCAATGTAAATATGTTTCATGTAACCACATACACTTGTTCAATGTATATATAGTTGAGTTCGATCTAAATTGCTTTGATACTATGAAAAGTGGTATAGAAGAAATGTTAAATAAATAAATAACCAGGTGACGGGGAGCCAAATATATCAAGAAAACAGATTACTCGTCCTGGGGTGTGGTTGTTTTTACACACTTCCGGGCCTGTCCCCAGACCTCCCTTGCCCCCCATTCCCCACCTTCCCCTGCTTCCTGTGAGTGATCCTTTACTCACCAAGGACAGGCTTGCTACGGATGGTCCCCTAGAGATCATCCAATACTTAACTACAACTATGCAAGAGCAGCACCTGGACATAGTCATACTAGTCTGTGTGGGACCGGGGTATATGCCCCTGCTCAGCTTTGGCCCAGAGCTTGTCTATCTGCACGTGCTGGTGCAGAGTATTCTGCCATTGCCAGTAGTTCAGGGGTTCGATGGCCTTCCATCTCATCAAGATAATCTGTGTTGCAGGTGCCCAGGACAATTTCAACCAATGCCATCTACCCTGGCCAGTAGCTCCCACCCCCTCCATCACATGGAGCAAGGTGGACTGCAGGGTCAATGTGTAGTGTTACCGAAGGACCCTTTCCACAAACAAATGAACTTTGCAACAGTAGTCCTGCACCCATGGGGAAAAGTGGGGCACCTTCCCCATCACATTTGGGGTATTTTGACCATCTGCTATACCCCATCGTTCGCAACCAGCCAGGCGAAAGGTAGGCATGCCTAATTATCCAATATTACATGTCTCGAAGGGAAACCATGGCAGTAAACCGCAGAATCTTACCAATACGTTTCTACAAGTTTTCTCCAGTTAAAGATGTACTGAGATCTCCATTCCACAGCTCTGACAGCCAATGACAAACAATTTTGGAAGTCCGGGATACCATTAACCTGCCCGACTCCTCACTAAGGAAGAAATCCTCCAAGTTAGCGCAAAAATCACCAGACAAATTGCCTTTCTCCAATCCCCGAATAGAACTACGAAGCTGATAATAAGAGAATAGGATGCCTCCCCATCCATACCAAACTGAGCATAAAGCTCTTCAAAGGATAACATCTCACCCTCTTCTGTCACCACTTGGTCAAAATGATGCATCCCCAGACATACCTAAAGTGAAGTCAGCATTCCCATGGATCAGCAAATAGACTGACTAGGAAGAGGAGCGCCCCAATCGGCTACAAATCCTTCTCCATGTCTGATGTGTAACCCGAATGAAGGAGCACCTCCACAGCGGGAGGAGCTGTCTGCTCAGAGGCACTTGTGGCACATATCTTAAAGCTAAGGACGCAACCAGGGCTTGCTCTGAAGTCAAATGAGTGTATTCCTCTCTATCAAAGAGCCAGTCTTTTAGGTGACTTAACGTAAACACGCTAAGTTGTACACATAAAGATTGAGAACCCTCATTCCCCCTTAATGCCAAAAGCCCCTAAGCACCTGCAATGCTACTTGGGAACGCCTGCCCTGCCAGAAGAAATGGGACAATAGACTATTTAATTTGGCTAAATCCTTCCCCAAGAGCCATATGGGCAATAGTTGAAACATGTAAAGCCATCTTGGGAAGGGTATCATCCTAAACAAGGTAATTCTGCCTCCTAATGAAAGTGACAGGTTTTGCCATTTTGCTAGCAGTTGCATGGTTTGGGCTAGGAGGGGCACTAAGTTACACTTATAAAGATCTCTGGGGGTTGCAGGCATAGTCAATCCCAAATAGTGAAATGAGTCACTTGCCCACCAAAGTGGAAACTCGCCATTCCATGCCATGTACAGCGACTCCCATCCAGCTAATGCCTCGGATTTATCTACGCTTAATTTGTATCCTGAGAAACCTCCAAATGTTTTAAATTCCAGGAGCAGGAACGCCAAGGATTGCTCCAGACTCACGAGGTGGACTAATAGGTCGTCTGCGAAGGCAGACAGCTTAAATTCATGGGACCCCAGACGGATCCCCTTATCTCCAGATCTGCCCGAATATTTGATAAGAATAGCTCAAGAGTACAAAGGAACAGTGGCAGGGATGAGGGACATCCTTGATGCACCCCCGCCACAAAGGAAACCGCTCCACACACACTGATCCAAATCCATGCCAGGGGTCAACGTAAAGCATGGGGGGAGGTCAAAGCCAAAGCACTCCAGCATTAACAACATGTACTGACACCCCACCCCATCAAAGGCCTTCTCGATGTCAAAACTGATGAGGAGCAAGGGAATCTCCACAACAGTACAGTGGTGTTGAGATGCTAGAATTTGATGGATGATCCCCACCGCCTGCCTGCCTGCCCTTAACAAAACCCACCTGGGAAGAGTTAATTAAAACAGGGCATCAGTGGGGAAAGGTGCTCAGCCAGGTCTTTAAGCATGATCTTAGAACCTACAGTCAGAGAGATGGGACAGTAGGACCCTAGCATGAGGGGGTCATGACCCGGTTTGGGGATAAGATGATCAAGGCTTCATTATTGTGGTATGGGAAGGATTGAAGTGTGGCTAATGGTACATTTTAGCAAGAGGAAGGCATACCTTGTCACAGAGTATCTGGTAGAATTCTGCACTCAATCCATCCGACCCCAGAGCACATGGCATCCGTAGGCTCTTAATTCCTTTGTATTTCACTGGGGTAAATCCTTGTGTTCAACTAAGTGCAGTGAGTCTGCTCCAGTTGGGGAAGCCCACACTGTTGTAGGTAGGCACAAGCCCCTTGGCCATCTTCATCAGCAGCAGCGTAGAGTGTGCGGTAATAGGCCAGAAAGGCTGCCTCAACTTCTCTCTGTGATGTCTGGATCTTCCCATCTGCTGTCCAAACCACTGCTACCGATCTGAGACTCCTCTCATTTTTAACAAGCGAGGACATCAATCATCCAGAGAACATCAATCATCCCGAGTGACCACAACCTTCTCTTCGATATCTTGTCCTTGCTTGGGTTTAACGGCTCTGTTCTATCCTGGTTCTTTACTTATCTCTCCCATCGCTGGTTCTGGTGGATCCTCCTCTGCTGCTATCCTGCTCTCAATTGGTGTATCTCAAGGATCTGTCTTGGGTCCACTCCTTTTCTCTCTATATACCCAGTCCTTTGGTGCACTTATCTCTTCCCATGGCTTTCAGTACCATCTTTACGCTGATGACTCCCAGATTTACCTCTCTACACCTTAAATCTCTCCGGCAATCCAGGCCCAGATCTCTGCCTGCCTTTCTGACATTGCTGCTTGAATCACCGCTACTTGAAATTGAACATGGTCCAAACTAAATTTCTTATTTTTCCCCCTAAAACCTCTTCTCCCCTTCCTCTTTTCTCAGACTCTCAGGATAACTCTCTACTCCTCCCTGTCTCCTCAGCTCGCAACCTTGGGGCCATCTTTGATTCCTCTCTCTCCTTCTCCACACACATCTATCTGATAGCTAAAACCTGCTGTTCTTTCTCTATAACATTAACAAAATCCACCCATTCCTTTCTGAACACACTACTAGGACACTTATCCACTCTTTAGTTACCTCCCATTTTGACTATTGTAACCAACTCCTTGCTGGTCTACCGCTGAATCATCTCACTCCCCTTCAATCTGTTCAATACTCTGATGCGCAGCTAATCATCCTCCAGTCTCGTAATGCTCATATTACCCCTCTTCTTAAGTCACTTCATTGGCTCCTTATCCATTCCCACATCCAGTTCAAACTTCTCCTGCTGACCAATAAGTGCATTCACTCTGCAGCTCCTCACTACCTTTCCTCTTTTATCTCTCCCTACACCCCTCCTCGAGGGGCAAATCATTTCTATCTGTGCCCTTCTCTTCTATTGCTAACTCCAGACTTTGCTCCTTTCACCTTGCTGCTCCTTATGCCTGGAACAAACTATCTGAGTCTGTACATCAGGTGCCTTCTCTGGCCCTTTTCAAATCCAGGCTGAAAACTCACTTCTTCGCTGCTGCTTTCGGATCTTGATTCACCTGATTTCCTTTGTGTTTCCTTACTATTCCCCCTAGATGTATCCTGTGTCTAAAACTACTGTGTTGTCTGTCTTGACTAGATTGTAAACTCTGATGAACAGGGACCATCTCTTATATGTGTCTATGCAGTGCTGCGTATGTCTTGTAGCGCTATACAAATGCTCAGTAGTAGTAGTAGCAGCGATTACCAAAGTGATAGAGTGCATACCAATAATGGAGTATCAAACACTTTGCCCAAGCATAGATGAGTGTGTTCAGCTGACTCTGTTCTCTTCCATGTCCTGACACACCAGTCTCTGACCTAACGCACGAAGTTGGGAGTTCCATTCTATAAGTTTGTGGTTGGCGTCCTTTTTCCACCAGTTTACGTATCTGATCAGGGCCCATCATAGGAAGACCTTGTCTGTCTCCCAAAAGAGGGATGGATTGTCTTTGTGATTGGCTTTGGTGTCCTCGAAGATGTCCCACTGCTCACAAAGGAACCGTATGAAATCAAATCCTTGAGGCGGAAAGAAAATTGCCAACACCCACCTTGGTGCTGCACAGGGGACAACTGAACATCTACCCAGATCATCGCGTGATCTGAAATCGGGATATTACTGATCTGGGCATTGTTGACCCAATTCAGTAGTCCTCGGGACACCAAAAAATAATTATTCTAGACCACATGCTATGGGCCCGAGATAAGTCAGTATAATCCCATTCGCCTAGGTGAAGAATACACCAGACATCAAGTAGGTCGCTACCATCACATAGTTCTAATATTTGATGTCACTGTCTTGAGTCCTTTTCTCTCCTGTCTTGAGAACGATCCACCAGGGGGTTGAGGACACAGTTGTAGTCACCCCCGAGGATTATATCTTGTTTCCCCCCTCGGCTGTCAAGTTCTGCACCAGCACATCAAAAAAATTGTGTGCAAAGTGGTTTGGGCCATAAATATTCCCCAATAAGATTGGGGAAACATAGAAACATGATGACAGAAAAAGACCACATGGCCTATCTAGTCTGTCCTTCCATATCAACCACTACAACAGTCCTTGCAAGTGTCCTGAGAGCAGAATATATCTCCCACCCAGGGTCATGCACAATATGGTTAACTTGGAAGTTAACTGACTTTTTGATCAGAATAACTGCTCCCACCCATCTGCCTCCAGCTGAAGCTCCGTAAACCTCCCCAACTTACCATCTCTTCAATTTGGCATTTTCAGGATTGTCATGTGTGTTCCCTAAATAAAAGCAACATAGGCTTGCTTATCCCACAGAGCCTGCAGCACCTTATGTTGCTTTATCGGACACCAATGCCACAAACATTCCAAAAAACTATTCTAAGGCCACATTTGCTCATGTTACTCCAGTGTGTGTAGTGCGTATAGATCCTAACACAAAAATATTGTAATCCTCTGGGGGGAACCCCCAGCCTGAGCCCTCCCGCCTTGCCCTGAAGATCTGCAGGGGTACTTGCAGGAAATATCCCCATCCCACTCTTAGAGCCCAAAAGCCCACACACCCGGATTCCAAAACACCCCCCCCCCCCTTGCTCTCCCACTACAATAAATAGAAATCACCCAGCTCCTACCCAGCCCACCCCTCATATCATCGCCCTTCCACTATGGAGTGCATTAGAGGTCTTCGTGGCATTGGGGCCTCCCACCCTCCATCCCACAGGGCTCACTGAACCTTCTCCCCATTCAACCATCCCATCCCACTGCCTCCATAGCAACTATCCACCTATGGCTCCCCAGGTCATTGTCCAAGCATAGCACAGAGGTTGTATAGACTTGGATCTAGGGAAACTAGGGATTCACTCTGGAGAGATGCCATAATATCCACCCCGCACAAACCAACCCAGGGTAGAGGCAACAGTGACACCCGCCACTATGGGTCCCGTGTCATGAACCGCCTGCTCCCCCCCCGTACATCCATCAGACTAGCTCCCGCTCCCTTACCTCACATAAATGGACTTAGCCTTGCCCCCACTTAGATCAAGAACCCACTCATTCCCCCCATCCAGTTCATACCACCCCCTTTCTTCCTTATCCAGGAACAAAGGAGTAGCCACGTAAAAACTACTCATGCTCTTCAGATGTGCCCTTCTCCCCCAAGCAAACAGCAGTTTAGAAACCCCAGCCCATTTCACCTCCCTTCCCCACATACATATCCCATGTTCACACATACATGCACAGCACCCAAGCCTGATGTTCCAACCTCCCCCAAGCGTATTGGTCACACCAAACCTAGAGGTAAACCTGTCAAGGCAGGCCTAGTCCTCACCAGTCACATTGCAGCACATCCCACACAGCCTCTCTACTACTACTACTACTATTATTCAGCACTTGTAAAGCGCCACGCACGCAGCACTGCACAGCTAACCTACAAGAGGTAGCCAACATACAAGAGACAGTCCCTGCCTGTCAGAGTCATGCTCATTGGAGCTTACAATCTCGTTAGAACAGTACATTAGTTAAAACAGTATAGAGAATTAGTCAGTTCTACGCAGGGTACGGTGTGGTATAGTTTGGTCATAAACGATGACGGGGGTTAGGGTAGGATGAGGAAGGAGTCAAGATCTTAATGCAATGGTGAAGAGGTGGGTCTTCAACCTGGATTTGAAGAGGGCTAGGAAGGATGCCTGGCGCACAGACGCAGGTAGGCTGTTCCAGGCGTAAGGTGCAGCAAGGTGAAAGGAGCACAATTGGGAGTTTGCGGTGTGGGTGAAAGGCATTGATAGAAGTAATTTGTTAGCGGAGCGCAGATTTCGAGAGGGGATGTAGGGAGAGATAAGAGGTATTGAGGGGCCATAGAGCGGATGCATTTATGGGTTAGCAGGAGAAGCTTGAATTGGATGCAGAACTGGACAGGGAGCCAGTGAAGCGACTTGAGAAGAGGAGTAATGTGGGCATAGCAAGGTTGGCAGAAGATTAGTCGAGCAGCGTGATTTTGTATAGATTGGAGGGGGAGGAGGTGGCTCACGGGAAGACCAGCGAGGAGTAGGTTGCAGTAATCGAGGCGAGAGGAGATTAAGGAGTGGATAAGCGTTTTGGTAGTGTGTTCAGAGAGGAAGAGGCGGATTTTGCTGATCTTGTAGAGAAAGAAGCAGCAGGTCTTAGCTACAAGCTGGATATGAGCAGAAAAGGAGAGAGAGGTGTCAAAGATAACCCCTAGATTGTGGGCCGAGGGAACAGGAAGGATAGTAGATCCATCCATATGGATTGAGAGAGGGGGAAGTGGGGGGGGGGGGGGGGAGGAGTTAGGAGGAAAGACAAGGAGTTCAGTTTTGGCCATGTTCAATTTTAATTGGCGATGAGACATCCAGGCAGCGATGTCCGAAAGACCCAGACATTTACACACATACAGCAAATATATGAGAACAGAGCCATGCAGAAGGGGAAGCAAAAGGCTAGAGGACATCAAGGGAGAGACGTGGAGGACCGCATTATGCCTTCAGATAGCTGGATGTTGACATGTAGGGTTGCAAAGGTTGACCCACGCATCGGGTTCTACTCTGAGTAGCAAGGAGGAGAGTATGAAAACACAACAGAGGGTTGACCTCCGCTCTGGTCCTGAGCATACTTACTCTTCCTTTCCTCCCCAATATTTTCTCCTCCTTCCCCTTCGGATTTCTCTTTCTCTCCTTTCTTCCCCCACTATCTTACACCAGTTGCCTCTCTCAAATGACCCTCTTCCTTATATAATATTCACTCTAGCATTCTACATGAGTTAAACCACGAGTCTGGAGCTTGCTGGCATCAAATATGATCACAGCTTGAGAGCTACTGGGAGAGAAGATTCATGAGTGAGGATTCCCCAGCAAGTTTTCCACAGGGAAACCAAGAGCTGGGCCTGTATATTAAGCCTACAGTTCTCTCTACTCTCTCTATATTAAATCCTAATTAGATATTCCTCTCTTGAACATTATACAATGTTTCTATCGTTTTCCTCTGGGCTGGCCCTGCTTCAGATCGTTCCCCATAATTGCCAGAACCATGAATGTGGAGTGGGTAGTGCCCACACTTGATGGTGGCACAGTGGAGAAATGGCTTACGCTGACATTTTGTGACGTCGTCCGTGCGTGGGTCGTATCCCGAGAAGCAGCTGCAGTTGTACCCACCAGCATGGTTCTCACAGATCTGTTCACAACCTCCATGGGTGAAGTCTCCACATTCATCCACATCTGTAAGAGAAGAGAGCAACCTTTAGTGGAGGAGTGGAAGAGTCGCTGAGTGGTTAGGCAGGAACAGGGAAGGCCGATTCAAATCCAGCTCCTCTGACCTAGGGCAGGTCACTTCATCCTCCTTTGCCTCAGCTACAACCTGGATTGTAAATCCACTTGGACAGGGATCTAACTTCTGTTACAGGATTTAGCTCACTATGGATTTGGAAAGGAGTGTAATAAATCTAAAATGCAAATCCACTGGCAGAGAGGAGTCTGGTGGACAGTTATACCACGTGCCTATAAGAACTAATAGAACTGAGACACAGGGAGACAGCGAAACCTCCAGGTTCATGCAGAGTCACGGACAGAGGTGGGATTAGAACTGAAGCACAGGGAAGACAGCGACTCCTCCAGATTCACAGAGAGTAGGGGACAAAGCTGGGATTAGAAGCAAGACACAGGGAGACGGCAACTCCTCCAGCTTCACAGAGAGTCAGGGAAAGAGCTGGGATTAGAACTGAGACACAGGGAGACGGCAACTCCTCCAGCTTCACAGAGAGTCAGGGACAGAGCTGGGATTAGAACTGAGACACAGGGAGACGGCGACGCCTCCAAATTCACAGAGAGTCAGGGACATAGCTGGGATTAGAACTGAGACACAGGGAGACGGCGACTCTTCCAGGTTCACATAGAATCAGGGACAGAGCTGGGATTAGAACTCAGACACAGGGAGACAGCGACTCCTCCAGATTCACAGAGAGTAGGGGACAGAGCTGGGATTAGAACAAAGACACAGGGAGAAGGCAACTCCTCCAGGTTCACACAGATCCAGGGACAGAGCTGGGATTAGAAATGAGACACAGGGAGACAGCGAATCCTCCAGGTTCACACAGATCCAGGGACAGAGCTGGGATTAGAACTGAGACACAGGGAGACGGCGACTCCTCCAGATTCACGCAGAGTCAGGGACAGAGCTGGGATTAGAACTGAGACACAGGGAGACAGCGACTCCTCCAGGTTCACACAGATCCAGGGACAGAGCTGGGATTAGAACTGAGACACAGGGAGACAGCGACTCCTCCAGGTTCACACAGATCCAGCGACAGAGCTGGGATTAGAACAGAGACACAGGGAGACAGCGACTCCTCCAGGTTCACGCAGAGTCAGGAACAGAGCTAGGATTCGAACTGAGACACAGGGAGGCAGCGACTCCTCCAGGTTCACGCAGAGTCAGGGACAGAGCTGGGATTCGAACTGAGACAGAGGGAGACGGCGACTCCTCCAGATTCATAGAGAGTCAGGGACAGAGCTGGGATTTGAACTGAGACACAGGGAGACAGCGACTCCTCCAGATTCACAGAGAGTCAGGGACAGAGCTGGGATTAGAACTGAGACACAGGGAGACAGCGACTCCTCCAGGTTCACACAGAGTCAGGGACAGAGCTGGGATTAGAACTGAGACATAGGGAGACGGCGACTCCTCCAGATTCACTGTCATGAAGAAGACCCTTCTGAGCCTATGGAGTTGGTGAGAGAAGAGGATTCCGTTGCAGAAACTGACAGGCAGTCTGAGCACATGGCTCAGTGTTTTCAGAGAGAATGTAAACAAAGAGAGTCACGAGCTGGAAAGACACTCCCACGCTGTGACGTAGTCCCTAGTTCAGGAGATAATGAGATACACCTGTTAAGGGAGGGGCACAGTTTAGCCCGGAGAAACAGGATGATAAAAAGTGGTCATTAGCTTGGACTAAAGAGGAGCAGAGAGAAGGAAGACATCAAGAGGTGAGAACCAAGGGAGCCATAGTCCTAACGCCAGAAAGAAGCAGCACAGGACAGGTGACGTCTGGTAAAGGCAAGATGGATAAGATATTTCCTGGAAGGCAGGCTTGGGAAAACTCACATGCTCCAGAGAGAGAAATCTGCTGGCATGACAATACTTGTACCTCTAAGGCTGAAGCTACGAGGCTGAGAGACAAACAAACACAAGCTGTGTTTGGGAATCAGTCTGACCTTGCAGAGCTGAGAATTCCTTTCCCTAAAAAGCCGAAAGGTAGGCTTCACAACTTACATAGATTTGAACCTAGTTATAAAGTATTTCCCTGCAGTTGCCAGAATGTAGCAGACTCTCTAAAAAGAAACTTCCATATATACGGTAATTCACAGTCCTATCCTTTAGAGTGCTACCGAGAGAAGCCACGTGAGGATAGTGAAGACGTCTGTTTTAAAGTTCAGGATAGTAGCTCACTGACACACTCTGCTATTGCTGACGCTGAAGAAATGCAGATTGACTCTGATAGCAGTGAAATAGTGAATAACCAGATGGACTGCACGTTATGTTTTGCTGACCACGTTTAGTCTCTGTGCTGAACACTGGTTTGAGAAAGCTGGTGAAGCAGCAGAAAGAATGGGGAACATTTTCTTTTGCTGAAGGAAGCTGTTATTGTTTTGTTTGTACCAAGCACTGCACGTTGTGAGCCTGAAGCTGATAAGGCTAATTTACCTGAGTTCTTGTACATACCCCTCAAGCCAATTGTATGGCAGTTTGTCCTAAGTTATTTACCTGCACAGAAATCCATTGGGAAGGGGAAAAATACATTCTTCTCATTGCCTGAAACACTTGACTACAACTCTTCTGTTCTCAAAGGGTAAAAGGGACTACCATTCCCAGAGGGCCTTGCAGGACCAATGCAGGGTCACACTCTCTGAGTCAGGAATACAAAGGCAGACCAACACTCAGCACCCTAGGCGCTGGGCTGGCCACCGAGAGGGTGACATGTGGCGTAGTCTGTTCGGATCTTTGCTTGGAATACAAAAGGACATCCTAACTGAGGGAAAAGAAAGGAAAAACATCAGGATACACCAGAGGTTTTGCCACATCTGGAAAGTACAGAGAGAAAATCTGCTAAGTTGCTGGTGGAGAGTGGTTGGAGATTTTGCTGGCAAAATCGTGCCAGGAGGATCAGGACACCGAGGATAAGACTCCTTTCTCAAGGCCCGAGTCTGCACCATGCGAAGGTAACGGGTAACTGGGCACGGGTTTAGAGGATTCAAGAGAGAAAGGGGAGTCTTTGTTCTGCAGTAAAACTAGTTAGGATTTAAAAGAGAGTTTGGTGCCGCACTTGGTGGGCTTTTCTTTTTGCTTTCTCTGCAGGAACAACAATCCTTAAAAATGGATCCACAAGAGGTGTTGCGGTGGATGTCCAATCAGTTCGAGAAGCAAATGGAACTGGCACATCGCACGCAAGAGCAGACAGCTGCGGCTATGTATGCCCAGCAGAAGCCCCTGGTAGAGCTAATGGAGGCTTTACTCGCCAAGCAGAAGGCTACCGAAGAAACAAACCCATCGTTTGCTGCAGTGGTAGGACCACAAGGCTGTGGAGCCTTAACTTTTGGCCAGTTAACAACCAATGATGATTTGGATGACTTTATTGAGGCCTTTGAAAGGGTTGCAATAGCAGTCAAATGGCCACTTGAGCAATGGGCAGTGAGATTGGCCACTTCCCTAACGGGAGAGGCTTTAGAGGCATATAAAACCATGCCCGCTGCTCTCGCGACCAGCTAGGAGGAGGTTAAAAAAGCAGTTAAAGACAGATTGGGTCTAACCCCAATGTTCTATCAGAGAATGTTTAGAGAGGCTAGACTTAAACCTAATGAGACACCTAAAGCGTTGTATCAGAGGATCAAGGCTTTAGCGTGGAAATGGCTTGTTCCAGAAGGAAAAACCCTTGACTCTGTGCTAGACACGGTCATTCTGGAACAATTCATGGAGGCAGTACCTCCTGAGGTGAAATCGTTCTTAATTTTACAAAGTTGCCAGTCCACTGCAGAGGCAGCCGTCCTCACAGAGCGCTATTTTGAAGCAGAGTTGGTGGGTAAACCAAAAGGAGGCACTCTGAAACTGGCTGGAATAACCAACTTTGGAAGATTAGAAAGGGGTATGAAAGCAAATGTGACTACTGGAAATGCTGTTTTGTTTATGAAAAAAGGAAAATGTTATAATTGTGGAAAAGTGGGACATTTCCAGAAAAATTGTACAGTGCGAACAGCGCTAATGTCTGGAAAAGGAAAACAGGTGCGAGAAGGGTTCCTGTTAAAGGTGGAAGTTCAAGGCATTGTGGCCAATGCACTGCTTGACTCGGGTGCAGACCAGAGCATGGTCTCTAAAAAGCTCTGGCAGGCTGTTGAAGCCCGCGGTAGGTCTGCACCGAGGCAAGCAGAAGGTCAGGTTAAGATACGCTGTGTACATGGTGCTTCCTCTCATTATCCACTATACAGGCTCTCAGTAAAAGGGTTGGGGACCCAAAAAGAGGTTTTGGTGGCCGTTGTCCCACGGCTTCCCTACGATATTGTGTTGGGGAGGGACTGGCCCCCATTTTGCAGAGGGATAGAGAAGGGCTTAAATGTGAAAACAAGCATGGTCTCCACTAGGTCCCAGGCCGGAACCTCCGGAGTAAGGGTTGACCCACCAGAGGGAAGAGAGGAACTCCCCAAGGATAGGAATGAACCCTCCAAGAGAGAGGATGAGTTCATAGAGGAGGTATCCCATAAGCTTCCTGCATGTAAGAAAGTGACTAAAGCCCCTTACAAGGAAGTTAAGAAAAGGATAGCCTGGCAGAGTGTTCCAGGGGTAGAGGCCCTAGCAACAACTGTTCCTTGTCCCCTATTTGGGAAGCCCCGAGACTCTACCTCACGGTCAAAGCTACATATAGGAGATACGTTCCCAAGTAAACAAAAATTTGTTTTGCAATACTGCAAAGTTGGCTAAAGTGCTCGCCAAATTTGCAGATGTTTTGACACCCATACCAGGGGGAACAAATCTGGTGGCGCACGAGATTGTTACCACACCAGGGAAAGTGATTAGGCAACGGCCTTATCGCTTGCTTGAAGCGAAAAAGAAGGAGGTCATCGCCCAAGTACGAGAGATGCTTGGCATGGGTGTATTAGAGGAGTCGAAAAGCCCTTGGTCTAGTCCCATCATCCTCGTGCCGAAGCCAGATGGGTCCCTTCGTTTTTGCATAGACTTCCGGCA
The DNA here is from genome assembly GCA_033557465.1 of Ichthyophis bannanicus. NCBI lineage: Eukaryota > Metazoa > Chordata > Amphibia > Gymnophiona > Ichthyophiidae > Ichthyophis > Ichthyophis bannanicus. The sequence goes on along the minus strand of CM066039.1, from coordinate 346,773,999 downwards.
AGTAAATAGCATTTCACAATTCGACGCCTATCCCATGCCCCGAATTGAGGAGCTGCTTGACCGGCTAGGGCCTTGCAAGACCGATGCAGGGGCACACTCTCTGAGTCAGGAATACAAAGGCAGACCAACTTTCAGCGCCCTAGGCGCTGGGCTGGCCACCGAGAGGGTGACATCACGCAGAGTCAGGGACAGAGCTGGGATTAGAACCGAGACACAGGGAGACAGCGACTCCTCCAGGTTCACATAGAGTCAGGGACAGAGCTGGGATTAGAACTGAGACACAGGGAGACGGCGACTCCTCCAGGTTCACACAGATCCAGGGACAGAGCTGGGATTAGAACCGAGACACAGGGAGACAGCGACTCCTCCAGGTTCACACAGATCCAGGGACAGAGCTGGGATTAGAACCGAGACACAGGGAGACAGCGACTCCTCCAGGTTCACACAGAGTCAGGGACAGAGCTGGCATTAGAACTGAGACACAGGGAGACAGCGACTCCTCCAGATTCACACAGAGTCAGGGACAGAGCTGGGATTAGAAATTGAAGCACAGGGAGACAGAGACTCCTCCAGGTTAACACAGAGTCAGGGACAGAACTGGGATTAGAACCGAGACACAGGGAGACGGCAACCCTCCAGGTTCACACAGATCCAGGGACAGAGCTGGGATTAGAACTGAGACACAGGGAGACAGCGACTCCTCCAGATTCACAGAGAGTAGGGGACAGAGCTGGGATTAGAACCAAGACACAGGGAGACGGCAACCCTCCAGGTTCACACAGATCCAGGGACAGAGCTGGGATTAGAACCGAGACACAGGGAGACAGCGACTCCTCCAGATTCACAGAGAGTCATGGACAGAGCTGGGATTAGAACCGAGACACAGGGAGACAGCAACTCCTCCAGATTCACAGAGAGTCAGGGACAGAGCTGGGATTCAAACAGAGACACAGGGAGACGGCGACTCCTCCAGGTTCACACAGAGTCAGGGACAGAGCTGGGATTAGAACTGAGACACAGGGAGACGGCGACTCCTCCAGATTCACAGAGAGTCAGGGACAGAGCTGGGATTAGAACTGAGACACTGGGAGACGGCGACTTCTCCAGGTTTACGCAGATCCAGGGACAGAGCTGGGATTAGAACTGAGACACTGGGAGACAGCGACTCTTCCAGGTTCACGCAGAGTCAGGGACAGAGCTGGGATTATAACTGAGGCACAGGGAGACAGCGACTCCTCCAGGTTCACAGAGTCAGGGACAGAGCTGGGATTAGAACTGAGACACTGGGAGACAGCGACTCCTCCAGATTCACAGAGAGTCAGGGACAGAGCTGGGATTAGAACTGAGACACTGAGACACTGGGAGACAGTGACTCCTCCAGGTTCATGCAGAGTCAGGGGCAGAGCTGGGGTTAGAACCGAGACAAAGGGAGACAGCGACTCCTCCAGATTCACAGAGTCAGGGACAGAGCTGGGATTTGAATTAAGATTTAGTCCCTTCCAGATGTTCCTGCTTTTAAGGACAAGGACCCTGCCATGAATGCTTGTTACCAGCTTTGTGAATTACAAACCTGGGCATACAGACTGCCACCAGAAAGCCGCAAGTTTGATTACAATGATAAACTGTTGCAAGTGCCAGGAAGCTCCGAACTGGCTTTTTAGTCATCAGTCCGGGCGTGGGCTCTTGCCTCAGTCCGGGCGTGGGCTCTTGCCTCAGTCCGGGCGTGGGCTCTTGCCTCACTCCGGGCGTGGGCTCTTGCCTCAGTCCGGGCGTGGGCTCTTGCATCAGTCCGGGCGTGGGCTCTTGTCTCAGTCCGGGCATGGGCTCTTGTCTCAGTCCGGGCGTGGGCTCTTGTTTCAGTCCGGGTTTGGGCTCTTGCCTCAATCTGGGCGTGGTCTCTTGCCTCAGTCTGGGGCGTGGGCTCTTGTTTCAGTCCGGGCATGGGCTCTTGTTTCAGTCCGGGCGTGGGCTCTTACCTCAGTCCGGGTTTGGGCTCTTGCCTCAGTCCGGGCGTGGGCTCTTGCATCAGTCCTGCCGTGGGCTCTTGCATCAGTCCTGCCGTGGGCTCTTGCATCAGGCTACTGCCTTCAGTTATTGGTTGAAACCTGCTGAGTTTTCTTTTTTGTTTGAATCATTAGCTTGCTAACTGATCTTGGTCTAGGTTACAGCGAAGAATTGCTCCTGCTTTCTGTAGAGGAAAAGACCTGAGTGTTGTACTTTACATCTCATCAGAGTTTCAAACCTTGGACTCTGACCTGGAGCACTTGACATCTGCCCTGCAAATTCCAGGCTGCCTTTGTGAAAGGTCTAATCCCAATAGACTGCCAGAGCCCAGATTAACTGCTTTCTAGCCATAAATAAACTAAAGAAAGCAGGATTTTTCCTAGCAAGGATTTGGATGGACCTGGGCCTGCATCTGGATCTGAAGAGAACTTATAGTGATTATGCAACATTCTCAAAGATCAATGGGCTTCAGTTAGCAAATTGACTACTTTAGCTGAGTTTGTCACCCAGAGTTGCAAACTTTTAATTTACATATTTAACCAATTTACCTTAATTTCTGGTTTATTTTGGAAGATATTGTTATTTGATGATTTAGTTTCTGTCTTTGGCTTGCTTTGATAAATATCTGTATTATTTACGGTTATAAACTAGAAAACAGCTCGCAAAGAAAAGGTAAAGGTTTTGCTCATGTATTTTCTGTCTGCTTTTATTCTGAACTCAGTACATTACACCACAGTTTCACTTAGAATTAACCAATCTCACAAAATCTGATACGAGTCCCTTGAGCCCTGTAAATTTCCAGGGGTTGGCATGCATAGTAAAGCTTCAGACATCTCCAGACTCCTGAAGGTGTCTTGGGGCCTGTCTCCTGGAAGGTTTAAGCTACTGCAGGGTAGAAAAGGCAGCTTCCAAGTTATAGCAGTTTATTTAAAATTTGATGTACTGCCTTTCACAATAGCTCAAAGTGGTTTACAGGATTTAAAAGTAATAAATATGTAAAAATAATTAAATTAAAAAATAAAATTAACCATAGACAGTATAAGAAAAAGATAGAGAAAGTGTCGGGCCCTGGTCTCAATTGTTAGTCTTCTCCAAATGCTAGCCTGAAAAAATAAGAGCTAGCATATTCAGCAGCTAGCCATCGTGGCCTTAATTTAAACCTAGATGTTCAATGTCAGGGCCATATGCATACGGCCACTAGCACTTAATATCAGATATGCCTGGACAACGAATAAGCTTTCTGGTCAGCAACGATATCTAGCTATTGGCCGGATAGCTTAACTGGCTAAAGTTAGGACCCCTTTCTTTAGAGCCTAATTTCAGCCAGTTGACATTAACCGGCCAGTGCCTGATTACTTTGGTTGCTGCCTGCGCTCTGCCTCCGAACCAGATAGGAAGGGATATTCAGCGGCTTTAAATGCTTTGTATCAACGAATATCCCACTAAAAGCAGTTTAGCCAGCTACTACTACTACTAATCATTTCTATAGCGCTTCAAGGTTTACGCAGCGCTGTACAGAAACATGTAAGAGACGGTCCCTGCTCATCAGAGCTTACAAACTAGCCAAGATGGACAACACAACAGCTGGAGACTAGGATATGACTAGGGGAATGGTAAGGAAGGTGACATTTTATTTACCAGTTAATGTCCTTTCCTTGAGACTGGTGGAGACAAAGAATCAATGAAAAGCCCAGGTGTCAATGACATCACTCCCATGCCTCTATTTGCCTCAGCCACCAGAGGTCCCTTCAGTATTCATACCAAAGCATATGGGAGAAACATGGCAAGCCTCACACAACCTCAATGTGGGCAACAATGAGTAACGAAACAGTAGAGAACTATGTACAGGTAAAGCTTAAACAGAAGGCTGTCAGTACTTACTTACTTTAAAGCATTTATAAACCACCAAGTGCAAAGCATTCTAGGTGGTATGCTGACATTTATTTTATTTGTATTTATTTCTGGGTTTTCTATACCGCTTTATCCATGAAATCAAGGCGGTTTACAAGGAATTCAAGGAAAGTTTACATAAACATTGTTAATGTTAACATGGCAAGCACTTCTTAGTGAACATCAATTAAAAACAACCATCAAGTACAATTTAAAATAATAAAATCATCCCATCCAACCCTCATATCCCATGCAGCCGCCTCATACCTGCCTCACTGCCATTGCAACCTTATCCCCCTAAGGAGACAAAAACTAAGGAAAGAGGAAAGTTTTTAAGCCTTTACGAAAGGTCAAAAGATTTAGCTCAGAACGTTATGTCAGAGGTAGAGAATTTCAATATACTGGAGCGGCTGCAGAAAATAAACACTGACACCATCATTGTAATCGGGTCTGACTAAACTCAACAACTTGCAATATCTGTCCTTCTGCAGAACACAAAGCCCGACCAGGCACATACCATTGCAGTAAATCCTTTAAATACCAAGGCCCCAGGCCCTGAAGAGCCTTAAATGCTAATCCCAGGAGCTTGAAGATACATCTCTATTCAATTGGAAGCCAATGTAATTGTGCTAACAACCCCCGCAGAGTCCTCTAGGAAGGCAGTTAGTTGGACTAAAACAACTTTTTAAATCACTTTAGCCAAACCCATCAATGCTGAAATTCGAACAATGCATATCAGTGCCCTTCTTGGGGACAGGAGTGACCATAGCTTCCTTAAGATCACTAGGGATGCATCCTTGTGTAAGGGAGGCATTAAATAAATCAGTCATCAAGGGTACAACAGACTGAAACCTTTTGCAGAAGCTGACCAGGAATGGAATCCAAGTGCATCTAAATAGGCCAGAGAGCTAGTAACAGTTCCTGTACTTCCTCCACCGACACCACAGAGAAATCCAGCCACTTTCCCACTTCCCCATCCCCTTCATCAACTTTGAGCCCTTCCCCCTAGAATTCATAAATTTTCCACTTTATTCAAAAATAATCAGCAATCTACCACTACCATACCTCCCTTCTTAATATCTTGTCCATGCCCCAACAATCTATTGGCTACTCGAAAGAGCGCCTGTGATTTATTACCAGCTGCCATAAGAAGATGAACCTGCAGAGCCAAGCATAAAAATCATAGCGGACCCAAGGGTTCTGCAGCAGAAAAACAGCAATACAGTTTCAGGGGCGGGCCCTGGACTGGTCTAGCAGGACAATATGGAAAGGACATTAACTGGTAAGTAACATCTCACCTTCCATATCGTCCTGTTAGAGCAGTCCAAACAAGTGAAATGTACCAAAGCTACAACTCCACTGGGTGGGAAGACACAGCAGCTCGTAAAACCCTTGAGCTAAAAGCCGTGTCCACTAACGCGTGGTCATCCAAGCAGTAATGCTTGCCAAAAGTGGAAAGTGATGTCCACAGTGCTACCCGACAAATGTCTACAGGGGCTACTAAGCTCCATTCCACCAATGCAGGCGCCTGCACGTGCATAGAATGGGTGCGCAAACCTCCGGAACCAGCTGGTTCCGTAACAAATACGCCAAGGCAATGGCTTCCTTAATCTAGCATCCCAAAGTCGCCACCATGTCACCCTTGCACGGACCAACAAACAGCACAAAAAGATGGTCGGACTTAAAACAGGAATTTGTAATCTCCAAGTACCGGAGAAGCACCCTTTAGACATCCACAAGGCAAAGATCCTTATTCTTCCCTCAACACCGCTCTAGACCTGGCAGACCACCAAGCTATCATACATGTAGATCTGATGCCTCTGAGTGATGGTGCCTCCTTCAGGCTCCAAGCAGAGTGGAGACCACCACCGGAGAGTAACTTTACGCGATAGCCATCTCCCTTCAAGAGTCAAGCAATAAGCGAGAAGGAAACCAGATCCTCTAGGATGATCGGTCCCTGCCGCAATAGGCCCCAAGACAGAGGCAACTGAAGAGGTGGCGCCTGCAGAGACTGCATCAGGTCTCTGAACCATGCTCTCCTCAGCCAATCTTCTCTTCCCATGGCTTTCAATATCATTTTTATGCCAATGACTCTCATATCTATCTATCTAGGTACACCTGACATTTCTCCTTCTCTCCAAGCGCGTATCTCTGCCTGCTTATCAGACATTGCTATGTGGATGTCTCACTGCCATCTGAAACTGAATATGACTAAAACTGAACTTATCTTTCCCCCTAAACCCTCCTCCCCCCTTCCTCGTTTCTCTATCACTGTTGAAAATATTCTTCTTCCTGTTACATCTGCCTGCAACCTTGGGGTTATCTTCAACTCCTCCCTTTCCTTCTCTTCACATATTCAACAAATGGCTAAAACTTGTCGCTTCTTTCTCTAAAACATTAACAAGATTCACCCATTCCTCTCTGAACACACTACTAAAACTCTCGTCCACTTCTTGGTCTCCTCCCGTCTTGACTATTGCAATCTTCTCCTTGCTGGTCTCCTTCATTTTGCTCCTCTTCAGTCTGTCCAGAACTCTGCTGCATGGTTAATCTTCCACCAACCCCATCACATTCGTAATACCCCTCTTCTAAAGTCACTTCACTGGATCCTCTTCCCTTTCCACATCCAATTCAAACTTCTCCTTCTAACATATAAATACATTTATTCTTCAGTCCCTCGTTACCTTTCCTCTCTCCCTACATCCCTCCTCGTGAACTCCATTCCTCCTCTGGTTTTCTTCTCTCTATGCTCTTTTCTTCCATTGCCAACTCCAGACTTCGGTCTTTTCACCTTTCTGCCTGTATCTCTATGCCAAATCTCTTCCCTTCCCCTCTAAGTCCATGCTAAAGCTCATCTCTTTGTAGGCACTTTTGGATCCTAATCCCTTATTCTCCTTATTTCTCCTTTCCCTATTGAACCCCTTCTTTCTCTTGTTCTGTCTGGATTAGACTGTAAGCTCTACGAGCAGGGACTGTCTTCTATATGTGTCTGTACAGCACAGCATATGCCTTGTAGCGCTTTATAAATGATTAATAGTAGTAACAGTAATCTGGTGCCACCAGAACAATCCTGCACGGGTGGCATTCTATACGCCGAATTACACGCCCCACCAGAGGCCATGGAGGAAACATGCATTTATTTATTTAATTAACATGTTTTATATACTGCTTTATCATTTCAATCAAAGCAGTTTACATTGAAACTTAAACTTGGTAATGTACATTAAACATTGATAACTTGGATTTTTATACAGCAGGTGCTGACTTGGCCAAGGCTTGGTCAGGGCGTCAACGCACTTGGACCCCATCTCTGTGTGGTGACTGAAGAAGTGGCACATTTTAGCACAGGAACAGGTCACCATCATTTCTATTTCAGGGCAACCCCCAGCAACGCAGAATCAACTGAAACGCCTCCAGACAACTCCCACTCTCCAGGATCCAGAGAGTGACAAGCTGAGGAAGTCCGCTTCTACATTGTCCACTCCGGCAATGTGCTGAGCTGACAAGGTACGAGGTTCTTCTCTACCCAGACAAACAGGAAAGCCATCTCCAGAGCTACTGCAGCACACCTTTGCCAATTGACATAAGCCACCGCCATGGTGTTGTCCGAAAACATTCGGACCACCTGGCTCTCATTCAGGGGCTGGAAACGCAGAAGAGCCATCCTGATGGCTCTTGTCTTGAGGCAGTTGATGGACCTTGCCACTTCCATGGGTTCCAAAGGCCTTGACAATGGCCTTCATCGTCAGCAGGACCCAGGAAAAAATACACCTTGGCCAGATTCAGAGAAGCCAAGAATTTCCCTTGGCGCACTGCTGGAATTATGGAGAACAAGTTTTCCATCCAGGAGCGCAGGACATGCAAGTGCTCATTGACCCCCTTGAGGTCCAGAATGAGCCTGAAAGAACCATCCTTTTTGGGCACCATGAAACAGATGGAGTGTCTGCCCTTGCCTGGCTCATCCAGGGAGACGGGCAACACTGTCTTAGCTGCAGCAATTTGTCGAAGGTGGTCCGCACATCGGCAGTTTTGATTGCAGACCCACAAAGGGAGATGACAAAAGTATCTGGATTCATCTCTTTGAATTTCAGGACATAGCCCAACTGAATGGTGTCTAGCAGCCAGCGATCCTTGGTAACCCAGGCCCATTCCTGAAAGAAAAGGCGAAGCTTGCCTCCAACCGGAGGAACCAGGGAATGGGTCTCTAAACCTTCATTTTGCAGCCCAAGAGGGTCCTCCTCTGGAGGGACCGAGTCCCTGGGCCTATGTGCTCCACCAAAGGCCTGGGAATGAGCCCAAAGTCCAGAAGCAGAAGTGAAGAAAGGTTTTCCAGGTCGGTAATGATGAAAGTCCCGAGACCCCCTGGGAATTTGGCCAGCACACTCTGGGTGGACGGGCAGAGGCTGACAAGAAAGGGGCTCTAGCCTGCTTCAGACGCCCCCTGGACCTGTCTTCCAGAAGGGAGTTAGATTTTGTCTCGCTCAGATCCTTCACCAGCTTCTCCAAATCGTCTCCAAAGAGAAGCTTCCCCTTAAAAGCCAGTAGGGCCAACCGGGCTTTGGAAGAGGAGTCCACTGCCCAGAACCGGATCCAAATCCAGTGCCAGGACACCATCCATGGCTACCAAATGCACGAGGTCATACATAGCATCAGAAAGGAAGGCCGCAGCCAACTCCAAAAGAGGGGTAGTATCATCAGGCAGAAGAGACTGAATCCAATGGAGCAGGGCTTGAGATGTCAGACTGGCACATACTGACAGCTGAAGAATAACAGCCACCAAGGCAAACTGGTTCTTCAACAATGAATCCACCTTTTGGTCCAGAAAATCCTTTAAGTCCGATCTGCCTTCCACAGGAATGGTGGTTAGTCTGGTAACCACTATGACCCGCACATTCACCTTTGGAATACCAAACCATTCAATGCTACTACTACTACTATTTAGCACTTATATAGCGCCACGCACGCAGCGCTGTACAGACATACATACAGAGACAATCCCTGCTCATCGGAGTTCCGCTCGTCCGAGCTTACAATCTAGTCAAGACAATACAGAACATTAGTCAATTCAGTGTAATGCACAATATGGTCTTTACAACTCAGTAATGAAAGTAGACGGGAGTCAGGATAGAAGTCAGGATCTGAAAGCGATAGTGAAGAGGTGGGTCTTCAACCTGGATTTGAAGAGGGCCAGTGAGGGTGCCTGGCGTATAGAAACAGGTAGGCTGTTCCAGGCGTAAGGAGCAGCAAGGTGAAAGGAGTGAAGTTGGGAGTTAGCGGTGCGAGTGAAAGGCCTAGAAAGAAGTGATTTGTTAGCGAAGCGAAGTTCTCGATGGGGGATGTAGGGAGAGATAAGGGATGAGAGATAATGAGGGGCCGCGGAGTGAATGCATTTATAGGTCAGTATGAGAAGTTCGAATTGGATGCAGAATTGGATAGGGAGCCAGTGAAGGGACTTGAGAAGAGGAGTAATGTGGGCATGGCGAGACTGGCGGAAGATAAGTCGAGCAGCATAGTTTTGTATAGATTGAAGGGGAAAGAGATGGCTCGGAGGGAGACCAGTAAGGAGTAGGTTGCAGTAGTCGAGGCGAGAGGAGATTAAGGAGTGAATAAGTGTGTTCAGAAAGGAAGGGGCGGATTTTGCTAATGTACAGAAAGAAGCGGCAGGTCTTAGATATGAGCTGGATACGTGTGGAGAAGGAGAGAGAGGTGTCAAAGATAACTAATAGGTTGCGGGCTGAGGGAACAGGGAAGATCATAGATCCATCCACGGAGACTGAGAATGGGGGAAGAGGAGAGGAGGAGTTGGGTGGAAAGACAAGGAGTTCAGTCTTGGCCATGTTCAACTTCAAGCGGTGGTGAGACATCCAGACAGCGATGTCAGAAAGGCAGGTAGAGATCTTGGTCTGGATTGCTGGAGAGATATTAGGTATAGAGAGGTAGATTTGGGAGTCATTGGCATAGATATGGTACTGGAAGCCATGGGAGGAGATAAGTGCGCCAAGGGATTGGGTGTAGAGAGAGAAAAGGAGGGGGCCTAAGATGGATCCCTGGGCTACACCAACATGGAGCGGGGTAGGAGAGGAGGAGGAGCCACCAGAGCATACACTAAAGGAGCAATGGGAGAGGTAGGAAGAGAAAAAGGATAGTACGGAGCCCTTGAAACCAAGCGAGGAGAGGGTGGAGAGGAGAAGATTGTGGTCAACAGTGTCAAAGGCAGCGGAGAGGTCGAGAAGGATGAGGACAGAGTAGAGGCCCTTAGATTTAGCTAGGAATAAGTCATTGGAGACTTTTGTAAGAGCCGTTTCAGTGGAGTGTAGTGGACAGAAGCCAGATTGTAGTGGGTCTAGGAGGGCCTGGGAGGTGAGGAAGTCGAGGCAGCGGCGGTGGACTGCTCGTTCTAGTAGTTTAGATATGAAGGGAAGGAGGGAGATGGGTCGATAGTTAGAAGGACAGGTGGGATGGAGTGAGGGTTTCTTGAGGAGAGGTGTGACAACAGCATGTTTGAAGTCTGTGGGGACAGTTGCAGTGGAGAGTGAGAGGTTGAGAATATGAGAGATGGAGGGGACAACAGTAGGGAAGATGGGATGTAGGAGATGGGTGGGGATAGGGTCAGAGGAACAGGTGGTGGGTTTGGAGGAGGAAAGAAGGAGTGCAGTTTCCTCTTCAGAGATTGTAGGGAAGGAGGAGAGGGTAGTAGAGGAAGTATGGATGGGGGGGGGGGAGAATTGGGGAGGGGCGGTAGATGAAGTGGGGAATTGGAAGGTGATCTTGTGGATTTTGTCATAGAAGTAGTCGGCAAGGGTTTAGGCAGAGAGGGAGAGTGGGACCAGGGGTGGGGGCACTTTGAGGAGAGAATTGAGGGTATTAAAGAGGCGGCGGGGATCAGAAGCAAGGGAGTTGGTCAGATGGATGTAGTATTCTTGTTTGGCAAGTGCTATGGCTGACTGGAAGGAGCCAAGCATGAATCTGAAGTGTAGAAGGTCTTCTGGGGAGCGGGATTTGGACCAGGCACGTTCAGCAGAGCGGGTACAGATGCGTAGATAGCGGGTTGTGGAAGAAAGCCAGGGCTGGGGAGAAGAGTGTCAGACGGCATGTGGGGTGGGTGGGGCAAGAGTGTTGAGAGCTGAGGATAGTGCAGCATTATAGGAGGATACTGCCTCGTCGACAGATTTGGAGGACATAATGGAGGAAAGAGATGGAGAAATGGTGGAAGACAGAAAAACCCCATAAAAGACGTAGCTCCAAAACAAAACATAATAAACATAGGAAACCGACAGCCACAAAGACCAGAAACAAGCAACAGCAACCACACCAATTATCACAAACCCCCATCACAATCTGTCTCATCAACGCCAGATCCATTAGAAATAAAACCCACATCATACACGATATCATTACAGACAACAAACCCGATATCCTCTGTGTCACCGAGACTTGGATCACTGACACTGACCCAGCAATACTAAACCAATTACCCCATCCCAACTACATAGTATTTAACTGCCCCCGTCACAACAGGAGAGGAGGAGTACTTGTCATTGCCAAAACCTCCCTCACGTTCTCAAGCCCCTCCCTAACTGAATCCAAAGGCATTGATATACTCAAGATCGAAAACAAAACATCAATACTTTGCTTAATCTACAGACCCCCCTCAGCCCATCATGAAACCCTGGCCACCGCACTAGAAAATATCTCAACCTCTGCAACCAAAAAACTGCGCATCATTCTGGGCGACCTAAATCTCCCATCGATTCCCCCTGTACAGGCAGACGCATTCTTTGAAGCCATGCATCAGCTCGGCTACACACAAATCATACAAGAACCCACACATAACAAAGCTAACACCCTTGATATGGTGTTCTTATCACACAACATCCAAAAATACACCAAACCTCGAGTAACCCCAGTCCCATGGTCCGACCATTTCCTAGTCGAAATTGAAATCCACCTACCTCCACAAAAGGTAAAGCCTCAAGCCGACCCAAAAACACATCAACAGAGGAAATTCCAAAAATTCAATAGCGAAGCTTTGGTAACTTCTATATCTACACATTTTGAGTACACCACCTAGACAAGCTGGTAGACCAATGGAAATCAGGGATCGAAGCAGCTGCAAGTCCAACATGGAAGAACACAAACGCTGTAACAAAGATAGGAACCGAACCATGGTACTCTCCCACGCTATCTAAAATGAAGAGAGAACTACGCAAACTCGAAAGGAAATGGAGGAAAAAGCAAACCGAAGAATGCAAGCAACTATACCTAACACTCCTCGCAAGATACAAGAATGAGGTAAACCTCGCTAAAAAGACACACCACACTAATCTACTCAACAAAGCGCTCAACAGACCCAGAGAACTTTTTGAACTCGTAAAATCTCTGACCAAAACTTCACAAAACTCCATCTCTGCAGACGATATAAAGGCCCAGACGCTTGCCGACCACTACGCCAAAAAACTAAATCCGAAACTTCCCACAAGCATGACCAAAGGCATGCCACTAGCTCTCACCACTCGAGAAACCACAACTGCCCCTCAAGCAGACCCAGAAACAGAATGGAACACCTTCCAGCAATTAGGTGAGCAACAAATCTTAAACATCATAACCAACTTAAACACCACTACCTCCCCCCTCGACCCATGCCCAGCCGCTTGGATGAAAGCAACCAAGAAAGACAACGCAAAACCCATCGCGCACATTGTCAACCAGTCTCTGAAACAAGGAATCATGCCGTCTCATCTCAAGAAATCGATTATTAGACCCATATTAAAAAACAAGTCGCTCAACAAAAGTGACCCTGCATCATATCGCCCAATCTCAAGCATAGCTTTCCTAGCAAAGATGATTGAAAAAGCGGTCCAGCACCAACTCCAGGACCACATGGACGAGATAAAAGCCCTAGATGAACATCAATACGGATTCCGTCAGAATCATGGAGTGGAAACACTACTACTGGCACTCCTTGACAATCTACTTAGGGGCCTCGAGAACAAAAACTCCATGTTCATACTCATATTCATCGATATCTCAGTGGCATTCAATACAGTACATCACACCACCCTTTTGGACCGCCTGGCCTCGCTAGGTATAACAGGGACCCCCCTGAAATGGTTCACATCATACATATCCAATAGGATGCAACAAGTGCAATTCAACAACGACAGAGCTGATGCCTTCCCCCAAACCCAAGGGATCCCTCAAGGGTCTGCCCTCTCATCCCTACTGTTCAATTTGTATATAAAGCCGGTATGCAGTATTTTCCAGAAATACAACATAAATTACCACATATATGCCGACGATGTGATGTTATACACACAGCTTGACATAACACAGCCTAACTTCAGTCCACTAGAAGAATGCCTTGACATGCTCCAATCATGGCTTCAGCAAAACAACATGTCAATAAATCACAAAAAAAACAGAGGTCATGTTCATGTCCAAGAAAGCCAATTTCATCCCGCCCACCACAGTCACACTAAACAAAAACATATACGATACAAAGCCTGTAATAAAGTATCTAGGAGTCCTACTTGACAGCAACCTCAAGATGGACAAACACCTCAGAACAGTTAACCGAGCCATCTTTTACAAACTCAAAATCCTTGAACCACTCCGCAATATCGTCGAGAAATCCGACTTTAGGTCTGTTGCTCAAGCACTAATCATTCCCCACCTGGATTACAGCAATGCCATTCTACAAGGGCTTCCAAAGAGCACACTAAGCATCCTGCAAATGGCTCAGAACGTGGCTGCAAGAGTCATCATGGAAAAGAAAGTCACCGACCACATAACCCCAGTTCTAATGGATCTGCACTGGCTCCCAGTGGCCGCCCACATCATCTACAAACTACTCATCACAACATTTAAACTCAATGGCATCGCACCATCCTACCTCAATAACCTAATCACTATTCAACCTAGCAACAGGAGCAGGAGAACTATGAATCTCAACACCCTATGTATCCCGACCAGCATAAGATCTGTCAAGGCCGAAACAAGCAATAGGGCGTTCACATACTCAGCGCCAACCCAATGGAACCAACTACCGCATGAATTAAGGCTCACAAACAACCTGAACGAATTTAGACGAAAACTGAAAACCTATCTGTTTCAAACCCACTACAACTTGATCTAACTGCAATACCCTACTTCAACCAGATCTCCTCTGCCGCACTCGGCAGCATATAATCCAATAGTATATAGTCATGTATAACTTGTACACCTTGGCACAAATTGTATATACACAAGATTATAAAGCCAATATCAAAGCCTCAGTAAATGATATTCCATATAAATTAGAAAGAGACTTCATTAAATTTAACAATATGCAACATTTAAATCTTAGCCAACGAGTGAAAGCCTCAGCAGAAACTCACTGATAAAACATCAGGAGTACTCGTAACATCAATGGCTAACACTCGTTTATCTTATCAATCACAATTCACCGGACCATATACAAACATTTGCAATAAGTATATACAGCTAGAATTATACTATCCATTAGAACTGCACTTAAATCACCAGGTCCGTGAATTGAGAAGAGATTGAATGTATATAACCATGTATAGCCTGTACACCTTGGCAACTAATTCTGTACAAATTGTATATATGGGGCCCCCCCCAATCTACTGAAATCAAATGTATACCTTGATCTGTGTGCTATAATCAAATGTGTATCGTATCCAAATGCTTGTCCCGTGTTACGTAATCATTGACTAATCAAAATGTAAAACTGAAATCTCAATGTACCGTACAATACATTATGATTCTGTAAAGTAAACCGCTGCTGATCATAGGAAGCAGCGGTATACAAGTGTTTACTAAATAAATAAATAAATAAAGAGTCAGGGGATCAATGTTATGAAGGTTTATAAATAGGTCAGAGGAGACAAGACGAGGTTGAGAAGGTGGAAGCTGAAGATTAAAGGTTAAAAGGTGATGGTCAGATGAGGGAAGGATTGAGTTGCGGAATTTTGAGGGAGAGGAATTAGAGAAGAGTATCAGGTCAAGGCAGTGGCCATGCAGGTGGGTGGGGGCAGTGGAGCAAAGTTGGAGGTTGAACGAGGAGATGAGGGCGAGGAACTTTAAAGCATGGGGATCAGAGGGGTTGTCAACATGAATGTTAAAGTCACCAAGAATAAGAGTGGGGGAAGAGGGATCCAGAAAGACAGAAAGCCAGGAGTCGAAGTCGGTAAGGAAGGTCGATGTGGATTTGTCGGGTGGGCGATAGATAACAGCTACTCGGAGGGGAAGTGGTGTGAAGAGGTGAATGGAGTGGACTTCAAAAGAGAGGAAGGAATGTGATTGGGGCAGCAGGAGACGTTGGAATTGGCAAGAGGGAGAAAGTAGGAGCCCAACTCCACCACTGTGGCCAGTGGATCGAGGTGTGTGGAAGAACTGGTATCCCCCATGGCAGAGGGCAGCAGTGGATGCGGTATCGTCTGGGGGGAGCCAGGTTTCGGTTAAGGCAAGAAGGTGTAGCTCATTAGAGATAAAGAGATCATGAGTAAAAGTAAGTTTGTTAGAGACTGAGCATGCATTCCATAGGGCGCATGAGAATGGGAGAGTGGAGGGGGAAAGGAGAAGGATATGGATAAGGTTGGACAAGTTACGTGTGGATTTCTTTTCAGAGTAAGACAGCGGTCTAGGGGGGGCTGTTACGTGAGGATCTATTTCCAAAGTAGCACAGGGATCTAGCAGAGCCAGGGTACGGGTGAGTGTCTCTGGATGAGTGTGCCCTCCAAGAGGGACATGAGGGAGGGGAAGTGAAAGGGGAATAGAGGGGGATATTGACGATATTAGATGGGTTCCGTGAAGATTTAATTTTAGAGTAGGACGGAACTCTAAAGGGGGTAGGGTTGGGGTTGATATCTCAGGATGAGTGATTGTGGTAAGAGTGAGGGCGGGTAGAGGGGGAGAGGAAAGGAATATGGATGAGAGTAGATAAGATACGTGAGGAACTCTTTTTAGAGTGAGAAAGAAAACGGGGGGGGGGGGGCAGGGTTGGGGTTGATATTACCTGATGAGAGGAGGAGAAGGAGTAGTAGAGAGCGGGGTAGAGCAGAGGCAGTACGGCGGAAGCGAGGGTGGGGTTGCCTTAAAGAGAGGGGGGCTGGTTGAATGAGGGGGAGGGTGTAGTAACATAGTAACATAGTAAATGACGGCAGATAAAGACCAGTATGGTCCATCTAGTCTGCCCAGTAAGATGGCAAGAGTAGGTGCACCTGCCGCTCTGTGCAGGCCACCCCTCCCCATGTGAAGCTCAAGATCAGATGCTAGGTTAGAAGATAGAATGGAGAGAGAAGTGAGGAAGGTAGAGGGAGCGTAGGGGGAGAGGAGTGAGGGTGCTGGTAGGAGGGGAGGCAGTTGGGGAGTATAAGGAAGAGAAGGACAATGTGATGCGGGGCCATGGGAGAGGAGCTGTGCAGCGTATGTTATCTTACAAGCAATGAGGTGGGTAGGAATTCTACACACTGTGCAGTATAAGTTGAGTTGCAAGTGGGGACAACGCGCTATGCAGTATAGGTTAAAATATAAGCAGTGGGTAGCGGGGGGACTATAGCCTGTGCAGCAGTGTAGCAGTGGGTAGCAAGTACAATGTAAGCAATGGGTAGTGAGTTCAATGCAATGTAATGTTAAATGCAGGCTAATGGGGTAGCGATAGTAGCAATAGAGTCATTGGGATATGGGTAGCAGCAGTGGGTGCTTACTTCTTATGGGAGCTGGTTAGGGTCCGGAGGTGAGGTGTGGAGGAGCGTGTGGTACTGCTCTGCTCCTTAATGCTTCCCGGTGATTTGCTGGTGCTGGATGTGACGGCACGCGCCAGGCGCCTTTGGTCCCCGCCTAAGGGCCGCACCAAAGGGCCCTCTGGCGAGGCCCTCAGGCGCGGTCCCACCAGGCATGGGCGCACCTGATGGCATCCTCAGTTTAAAGGGCCGATTGCCCGGATGGATGCGCTCCCAGCGTGTAGCCGTGTGCCCGATGGTGCCCTCAGTTTAAAGGGCCAATTGCCCGGATGGATGCGCTCCCGGCATGCAGCCGTGTGCCCAATGGCGCCCTCAGTTTAAAGGGCCGATTGCAGTCCTTTTCCGGGAGAGGGTTGGTCTTCTTACACACCCTTACCCTCCCTTATCCTTGATCACATTTGGGAATGGAAGGCAATAGTGGATTTCTGCACCCCTTGAAGGAATGAGTGTATCTTTGGCTTCTGCTCAGTGCCAGAAGCATTCGTCAAGATCAAGGCAGATAAAACCCTGGCAATCATCGCCACCAGCTCCTCCTTCTGGAATAAATGGATCACTCTAGCCTCTTCACAGTCTTCTGAAAGTGAGAGTACTTCTTCATCCACATCAGAGCCCAGTACTAAGCCATGAGAATGCCAGCCATAGTCAAAATGATGAACGGGTAGACGTAGATCGATTATTTACGTTATCAGAATATAGAAAGACTAGGGGACATGCAATGAAGCTACAGGGTAAACTATTTAAGACTAATAAGAGAACATATTTTTTCACTCAACGTGTAATCAAACTCTGAAATTTGTTACCGGAGGATGTAATAAAGGCTGTTAGTGTAGCTAGATTTAAAAAAGGTTTGGACAAGTTCCTGGAGGAAAGGTCCATAAACCATTATTAAAAAGGGACCCAGGATATCAATGCTTGGAGTGGAGAAGTGGCCTAGTGGTTGGGGCAAGGTACTTCAGGCTGGAGGGTCGGTGGTTCAAATCCCACTAGAGGACAGCAACCTTGGGCCGGAAGGACTGGGGTTTCTAGTCCCACAGGTGCTCTTTGTGGTCTTGGGCAAGCCACTTAACCCTCCATAGCCCATGTTCCCTGTAAAATAGTTATCTCCAAGTTATAATGCCCTGTTCAATGTAATTTCAGTTTGTTCAATGTAAACCGCCTTGATATCATGAAAGGTGGTATATAAGAAATGTTAAATAAAATAAAATAAATAAATAAATAAATGACCTAATACAAGCACTGAGGAACCTATGTCTTTTGGGGAAACTGCTAGGTACGTATGACCTAGATTGGCCACTGTTGGAACAGGATACTGGGCTTGATGGACCTTGGTCTGACCCAGTATGGCATATCTTATGTTCTTATGTTCAAAATCTACCAGCTGTTCCTCCTCTTGAGGGGGCGTCCCTTGCCGGGGATGCTTAGCCAATTTAACAGGGCTTCCACTCTCAGCCTGCCCTGTATGAGACTGTGCCTGGGGGCACCAGGAGGCTGCAGAGTCTGAATTTCTATGCCAGAATGATCAGGCCTGCTGCAAAAAAAGAAAGAATTCCAGGGAGGAGAATGCGGAGTCCGGAAGCTCTCCTCTTGGAAATAACCCCGCAAAACCAGGGAACACAGCCACCACAGACCCTCTAGAGGATGAGGAGTGGCTCACAGCATGGTCACTGGACTGTCCGGCCAGCTAGATATCCTCACCTATCATGCCATCCGTCACCTCCTGCCCTGAGGTAGGCAAAGCTGGACTAACTGCATCTTCCTGCTGAGAGAGGAGGATCCGGCCCTCCAGGATGATGCAGAAGCTGCCATGCATGAAGAGCATAATCCAGAATCCAGAGAAGAGACACTTCACTTGCCACAGGTCAAACAACGTTTCTTGGAAGAAGACAGAGAGTTAAGGCAAGTATCAGAACAGCACGCGCGAAGGCGGACATTAACTAAGTTTTTACTGTGGCGTGCGTTAACTGTGCTTATACTGCAGTGCATATTACAGGCACTAGGGTAGGAACTCGCATACAGACCACGCAGCTGCCAGGTGCGCAAAATAGAGCAGAAAATGGCAGGAAGCCCCCACACCACACCAACAGTCGCCAGCAGTTCACCCCAAACTGCACCACAGGAAGACAGAATTGGGAGCCCCCAACAAGGACAATGACGAGGTCAAACCTTGGTACTCACCCCTTGAGAGCTCCAGACAGAAAATTTGTGCCAGGCTCAGCTCTACTCCCCTGAAACTGTTTCTCTGGCTTTTGCAGTACTGTGCTTAAGGTGGCCAGCAGGCAGATATCTCAGAGCCTTCTTCAATCATCAGGAGAGAGCAGGGAGGAGCAGAGGAAGTGGGAGGGGTGTTGAGGTTGTGTGAGGCTGCTGAATTCTTCCAAATCCTTCCAATTTTCTGGCTGCTCAACAGACTCTTATCCAGGGTAAGAGAGTGGAGCTGAACCAATTTTTGCTCCTCCTATGGCTAGTGAAAGGACCACAGTCTAGTGGATCCTCCTACATTGTGCTCAAGTGAGAGTCACCCTCAAAGTGGTATGTCACGAGCTTTTAGTTAATCTTTTCCTCTCAATTCTTCAGATTTTCTTCAGAAAGGAGAAAATCAATCCACTATTTGTTGGAGACAAAGAAATACTGAAGAGACCTCTGGTTGCTGAGGCAAATAAAGGTATAGGAGTGATGTCATTGAAACTTGGGCTTTTCATTGGTTCTTTGTCTCCATTCATCTGCTGGTAGGGGAACATAACCCACTTGTCTGGACTGGTCTAGCAAGACAATATGGAAACAGTTGGAGAGCAGGAGACTAGGAGGCTAGAAATTCAGGGAACTACTGCAAGGATAGCAGGCCTGCACCACAAAGCTACACAGAAAGGCTTCATTGACATTGACATTCTCCGAGTGGAGAATAGGACCCTGTCAATATGCCTTTTGTATAGACCACCAACACCTCAGCACGAAGCCCTCGCTGATGCTTTGGGAACCCTCTCCTCCACTGCAGCTAAGAAATACCAAGCACATACAGGCAACCTCCTTCTTAGAAGCCATGGACCAGCTCGGCTATAATCAATTAATGCAAGAGAAGACCCACACAAAAGGAAATATCCTGGACCTGATATTCCTTCCCAAGAGCTCACCGCAACTAGAAATTGTGCAACCCAAAACCCGTATAACTCAAGTTCCATGGTCTGATCACCACCAAATCAGTTCACCATATTCCCAGGCCCTGCAACAAACAAATTAGATGCCGAAGCACCTATTCAACAACGTAGAAGATTCCAACAACTCAACATGGAAACCCTAATAAGCTCTCTTGATGAACACATAACCTTTGACAACACCGACATTGAAGACCTAACTCAAAAATGGTTCTCTACAATTGAAGACAACTCTAAACCAATATGGAAATCATCAGCCAGACTGACGAAAACAAAAACTGAACCATGGTACACTCCCCTGCTGCACAAGATGAAGAAAGATTTAAGAAGATTGGAGAGAAAATGGAGACGGACCAAGAATGATCTACAAAAGATGGAATACCTTGAGCTCCTAGCCAAATACAAGAATGAGATCAACAAAGCAAAAAAAGTGCATCACACCAAAGTTCTCAACAAGGCCATTAACAGACCCAGAGAGCTTTTTGACCTAGTAAAGTCACTCACAAAGCCCTTACCTGAACTCAACTGCAATGAAAAAATTAAGGCTCAAGACCTGGCGGATCACTATGCTACCAAACTTAATCCCCCTAACCATCCTCTCCAAACCCCGAATGTGCTGGCCTCATGTACACAGCTGACAGACAGTAAGAACACAAGCTTTAACCTGAAAGAAGAATGGTCTACTTTCCATACAATTGACAAAAAACTAATCTTAACTACCATCTCAAACCTCCATACAACTTGTGATAAGGAAGCTTATCATAGCTCAGGTAGGAGCTATAGAAAAGATGATGTGACTCTGAACAAGCAACCTGTCAGTTCTGGTAGAAGTGAGAAAACAGAATTTTCACATAAAAGACTACCAGTCCCAGAATGCACCAGGTTTCCAGCAGCCATGAGAGGGGCTGAAGTGAGAGAATGTGTGTGCAATCAAGAGAGCTATGAGGTAATCCCTAAGCACTCATCTCAAAGGGCAGGGCCTGATTCAACACAGCTGCGCTATGTTAGGGAGCAGCACACATTAGAACAGGATAAGAATAGAGCTTATTCTTCAGATAACAGCTACAGAGGGAGGAAGAGATACAGAGACAGCAACGGCTACAAGCACCAGTATCACCTGGAGAAACAGAAGCCAAGCCAAGCAGATAGAGAGAGAAGGAAACTCTCTGGAAGGAAGAGAAGAAAGGCCATTGGAAGGTCTGGGAGATTCCAAGGCAGTACTCATACTGGGAGGTATTCCAAAAGCCAGCAGAGTCCATTGGACTGGATTCAGCCAGAGGAATGGAGTGGCAGAGATAGGAATCACCAGTGGCTACCTGGAAGAGAGAAGACTGCACGTGGAAGGGACTTTCAGACCAAGGCCAGAAGGTATGTGAGAGG
Organism: Ichthyophis bannanicus; assembly: GCA_033557465.1. NCBI lineage: Eukaryota > Metazoa > Chordata > Amphibia > Gymnophiona > Ichthyophiidae > Ichthyophis > Ichthyophis bannanicus. The sequence continues at coordinate 346,752,830 of CM066039.1, read as the reverse complement.
AGATCCAGTGTCCAGGGATCAAGATTGGAAGGCTGGACATCAGAATTGGATTACATATTGGCCAGGCTATACAGAGAGGAATAATGATAGCAGGAGAGGCTCAGGTATGAACACTGATCCAGACCCTATCTATAATAGAGAATGGCAGCAAGGGAATAAGCATTCTCATGATAGTGCCTTAATGAAAGACTCATCTGTGCCAATGTATGATATTGACCCTATGATTGTTGATGCAGGGGGAAATACAGCAGATGAAACTATTTACATGGACTGTTCTTTATCTAAATGCTATTGCTAGTTTTCTATGAGCAAACACATCAGCCATCACAAAGAAACCTAACTTTGTTCTTTATTTCCAATGCAAAAAGCTCTTAAAGCAGGATTTGGGCTCACACAGTAGCAGCCAGCCAGCTAAAGGCTTTCAGCTGGTCCATTGATAGTAATTAGGGCTGCACCTGATTGTGTGTGTGAGCAAGGGAGAATCACTGCTGAGATCGGCGTGGAAAATAAGCAGAAGTTAACCTAACCAGCAAAGTTTATTCTTTACTTTGTGCCTTTGTATTTGGTAATTACTTGCTAAGAAAACATTAGCTAATTGCCTGACAAGCTGAAGGTTGTTTTCTGGTTTACTTTGTGACTTTTTGTTATCCATTTTAAACACTGCAAGCAAGTAACCTCATTTATAGTGCTATCAAGCATACATGTGCTGGGTGAATTAAACCCCATCAATAAAAGAAGTATTTTATTGATCTTACCACTTGGTTTCACAACTCAAATTATTGTCATCAGCTGTGTTTGGGAGTGAATGAACTACAATACCCACAATACCTTGCAAGAATCATATGAATATATGCATCGTCAAGATTGTGTAAGTTCTCACCCTAGGCAGCCGTCTGACAAACTACATCTCTCCTGGATCCCTGTCCTGCAGAATGGATCAAATCTATTAAAAATGAAATTTCTCATCTAATAGCACACATAGTCAATCAATCCCTGCAGCAAGGTATCATGCCCGCACAACTGAAAAGATCTCTAATTAGGCCTATTTTGAAAAATAAATCTCTCAACAAAGATGATCCTACCTCCTACCGGCCGATATCAAGTATATCCTTTCTTGCAAAGATTATTGAGAAAGTAACTCAGCAACAACTTCAAGACCACCTTGATGAAAACAAAATTCTTGACGATCATCAATACGGTTTGACCCCACCACGGTGTCGAAACCCTACTCATAGCTCTTCTAGACAACCTAATCAAGGGACTCGAAAACAAAAACAAGATGTTCATACTGATATTTATAGATATATCAGCAGCGTTTGACACAGTACATCATCAAATACTCTTGCGCAGACTTGAGTCTATAGGTATAACGGGCACACCGATAAAGTGGTTTGAATCATACCTAACAAATAGAATGCAACAGGTACGCTTCAATAACGAGCAAGCTAAGCCATTCCCCCAAACCCAAGGGATACCTCAGGGATCAGCAATCTCCTCCCTGCTATTCAACGTCTACATCCAGCCAGTATGTACAATTTTCCAAAAGTATAATATCTGCTACCATCTATATGCAGACGACATTATGATGTACACACAACTTGACATAAATGATCCTAAGTTCAACCAATTAGAAGAATGCCTACAAGAACTGCAAAACTGGCTCCAATGCAACAATATGTCTATAAATCACAAGAAAACAGAAGTGATGTTCATATCAGGAAAACAGGACTTCAATCCTCCTGCATCTATCACTCTGAATGGGAACACTTACCACTCAAAAAACGAGATCAAATACCTAGGAGTAATAATTGATGCTAACCTAAAAATGGAAAAACACCTCCGGATAACGAATCGAGCAATATTTCACAAGCTGAAAGTCCTACAACCCTTGCGTTGCATCATTGACCACTCAGACTTTAGAACAGTAGCACAAGCGCTCATCATTCCCCACTTCGACTACTGTAATGCTATATTACAAGGGCTACCGAAAAAAACAATAAGCATCCTACAGATGGTGCAGAATGTATCAGCCAGGATTATTATGAATAAGAGCCTGACAGATCACATCACTCCAGTTCTTATGGAGTTCCACTGGCTCCCCATACCCGCAAGAATAATTTACAAAATGCTGATAATGGCATTCAAAATTATCCATAAGATATCTCCCACATTCCTTGATATACTAATCACCACCCAGCCTCCCAACAGATGCTGACGGACCGCAAACCTAAACACACTCTGCGTACCCAGCAGCATAAGATCAGTCAAAGAACGGACGAGCAACTGGGCATTCACGTATTCAGCACCCATGCTCTGGAACCAGCTCCCACACGAGTTACGACAGACCAAAGACTTACACACCTTCAGAAAAGAGCTTAAAACACACCTGTTCCAATCGTATTATGGCATCACCTAGCTGAACTCAACTTTATCTTCCCATCCTGCCTTTCCACCTCGTAAGCACAAGGTTAATAGGAACCTAAATTCTCATTGTTGCATCACATCCTTGAAGATTCTTAAACAAACAAAAAAAAAATAAATTTTGTTTATATGTATATATTGCTCTGCTAATTGCTTGTATTGTTGCGATCTCTATGTACAATTATAACCTGCTCTGATTGCTCAATCTGTAATTTATTGAATAATCAATTGTATAACTGTGAACTGGTGGTTGTTAGTCCCCCCTACCGTAATCATACTGTATTCCTAAATTTTATGCTGTACATATTCCCTTGTCTTGTCTACCTAAGGACCGCTTCTGATCGCTGGAAGGAGCGGTGTATAAATTTATGCCAAATAAATAAATAAATAAATTCAGATATCTCAAAATGTGATGTGCTCACCGGGGAAAGGAGAGGGAGTGGAAGAGGGGAGGGAGATGAGAGAAACCTTTAGGGCCGGATTATCTAAAGTGCGCTATCACATTAGCACAGATAAACATTGTTAATGCACATTATTAGTAAATAGGCCACATGACATAAAATGGGATCTATGATAGCACATGATAACGCAGGTTACAAATTTAGCTCAATCTCTGTGGAATAAGTTATCTTTACCTATTCATTCAGAGTCTACTTTTAAAAATGCAAAACTCTTATAAAATCTTACCTACTTGAACAAGTGTTTGGGGTTGGACCAGATCAGGGGAACTGATCAAGGTATGTCCCCAGGCAATGTTTTGTTTTTATTTTCTCTAACAATTAAAGTTCTCTCTAGATATATTTCTGTTTTCAATCTGTAGTCGTTTTGTATGTCACGTTTCTGTAACAGCTGAGTTCTCTTCTTACCCATGCTTTGTTTTTAGTTATATAAACCGGTATATCCAATGTAATGAACTATAACACAGTAGTGCACATCAGTCAGTCTGGTCCTGAATATTTAGTAGGTTTCGGTAAAGTACGGGGAGATGAAATTTTCATTGGAGAAAGTATTTCAAGAACAAGGGATCAGGATCTAAAACTGTGGGAGGAAGATTCAAAGGAAACCAGACAAAACACTTCTCTGCTCATAGGGTTGTATAGTTTCTGAATAACTCGCCGTGGCAGCCAAAACCGGGACAGAATTTGAACATCCTCGGGATGGGGGAGTTAAGGGGTAACAGGTAGAAGAAAGGAGGAAAGATGTTCCAGTGTTGCTGTCGTATGGAACTTTAAAGAACCAAAGAGGGGAGAAACACAACCAAACGCACAGTGTGCTGGAAGGATTCAGTCCTTGACTGCTCTCAGCCACCATAAGACTGTTTCTGCATGAAGGACTTACTGCTAGATCCCCTGGACCCTGCCCGGCTCTACCCTCTTCCTCTTCTCGATTGGATCCTTGTGTATGTAGGATAAACTGACTGCTGGACCCCCTAGACCATGCTCGGCTCCCACTATCCCCAGTCCGCTGCCGTCCCTTACCATCGCAGGTCTTGCCATTGCTGTTGAGGTTCCAACCTTCCCGGCAGCCGCACTGATATCGTCCCTGGTGTTTCTCAGTGCATACATGCTCGCAACCACCATTCCTCAGCTCGCAGGAAGTGATGTCTGTGAACAGGCAGAAGGAAAGGGCTTCAGTGCAGTTTCTAACAGAATATTACTTTCCCATCGTATTTTTTTCTATTAACACAAAACCAGAAGATGATCAGGCTGGCATCAGGCAGGATGCTGGACATAATTCTTGCACCAAGCAAATATTCAGGACTAATGCACATCCTCAAGGGCAGTGGTCCGAAGAGGCCCCTGGTGAAGAAGGAAATAACAAAGAGCCCCCAATAACAAGAAGTAGACCAAGCCGTGTGTGTGAGGAGGGCTGGGGTTGTGCTGTGGGAGTATGGATGGAAATTGAGGAGGTATCTGGGACAGGCAGGCCAATCTGAGGGTTTCTTCCTGCCCCAAGCAGCCCCCCCCCCCAACTGTGACACCTCCGCAGCCTACCATGCTGTTCCTTATTTATTTATTTATTTATCTAGGCTTATATACTGATTTTCTACCAGTCAAAGCAGTGTACATTCAGGTATTGTATATATATTTTTCCTTTGTCCCTGAAGGGCTCACAATCTATGTTTTTGTACCTGAGGCAATTGAGGGTTAAGTGGCTTGCCCAAGGCCATGAGGAGCACTTGTGGGACTAGAAACCCCAGTCCTTCCAGCCCAAGGGCGCTGTCCTCTAGTGGGATTTGAATCCCTGGCCCTCTGGCCTGAGGTAACTTGCCCCAACCACTAGGCCACTCCTCCCCAGCATCCAGTGATCCCACCTTGCTCTGAAGGGGCAGCTGAGCTGCTGCTTTAAGGCCGAAGGTGGTGCCAAAGTGCCCGCATGCATGTGTGCTCTTAGTCTGCTGCTCCTCCCCCCTCTGACACAAATTCCTGTTGGAGGGAGCAGGTGAAGTAGGCCATAACTGCACGTGTGAGCATTTTAACGCTCGCAATGGAGCTGAAGCGGCAGTTCAGCCGACCCTTCGCAAGAGGGGTGACCGCCTAGTTTGCCCAGTGGATGGGCCGGTCCTGGGGAGAGAGTGTGTGTGCATGGATATCAAGGATGGGGCTGGAGGGTGGGTGGGTATTAATAAAAATACAATATTTAGATGTATGATTCCTGTAAAACCAGTGCATAAGCAGGGTTGCATGATTGCAAGAATATCTGCAAATAGGCTGCAAGCCTGCTGTCATGACACCTGCCCCTGTAAGCTGTAAGCGCAGCGTTGCATGGAATTTGGCAAGTTCTATTTCTAAGCCTCCCTGGGTACTGGTCAGTTTGCAAGCGTATAAAAAGATTTATGAATTCTTGTGGGGAGTTAGGGTGCATTTAAAGTCGTTCACATACTGAATCTCAAAGAGCTCAGCTTTTGGCTAGCTCCATAGAGAAAGACAATGACCTGGTGACTCTGATTTTTGAAGCAACCCCCTGGGTCAGCATGTACTGTAGGGGTTGGTTTAAAACACTGAAGACATGGCCTATAAAGGTTTGACATTCTTTTTTGGAGATCTACAAGAACAGCGATGAACTTTGGGACGTGCCTTAGGCAGACAACCGGTTCCTTTTCAGAAGTATTTACCTTTAAATAACCTCTTCCCTACCCCTGGAGCTTATCTGATGATATTTGATGAGAGTATATTTCAAAATATCTGTTTCACATCACCAGTCGAAGGAAAACATAAAAACAAGGAGGGTGATATTCAAGAGGACTTATTTTTTTGGATTTAGCTCACACCTTTCTTAGAGGCTTCAAGGTAAGTGACCTTCAAATACAGCGGTTTGTAGCTGAGGCAAGGGAGAGTTAAGTGAGGATCTCAAGGTGGTGAAACAATGCAATAAGGCTTCTGTAGTCTTGAAGGACTACCAAAAGGGACTGCTACAGCTGGAAAAAGATCTGCACTTGTAAGTATTTATCCTTTGGGAAATACTCTAAATCTTGGGAAAAAGGGAATTCTTTGGGTTAAAGCCGAGAAATCTGTGTATTTTAGAATTCAGTGTTTTTTGCTGAGTCAGTCAGGTCTTAGTACCACTAGACAACTTTTCATTTAAATCAGAGTATAGCTTAGCATAGAAAGTAAAATAAATAGTCTCTCAGTAGAAAGAAATTGGTCTCTTGACAGCTTTTTATTTAAATCAAATTACAGTATAGCTTAGCATACAAAGTAAAATAGAGTAAATAGTCTCTGAGTAGAAAGAAATCCATTTGTTTCTAGAAACCTTTACAAAGAGGCCTTCCAGTTAGGAGACAAAAGATCTGTGAAGTTGTCTTAAATAGGTGTTAAAGCAAAGTGACAGATCAAACAAGCAATTTGATAGCCCCCCCCCCCCCTCTATAAAACCAAGGGCTGTGTGTATCACCCAGGAAATTGTTAGGACATTACCTTAGAAGCACAGGTCAGGGCACTGTATAGCAAGCCAGCTTTTGTTAAGTCTTCTTTCCCTCCCACCCACCCCAGGAATAATCTTAACTTTGACTAGATTATAAACTCTGATGAGCAGGGACAGTCTTTTACAACTGTCTGTATAACACTGTGTACGCCTTGTAGCACTATGCAAATGATCAGTAGTAGCTAGTAGTAGTACTTTATAGGCTCTTAAAACTATTAGTTTGGGGAGTCCACGTGACACATGAGCGAGTGAAGACGTGTCTCCGCTTGCTCCGGGGCCGCCTCGAGAAATCTACTAAAAATCTATCGATTAGCCCCTGGGGAGAGGCCACGGGTGGTAAGAGAGACCCAACTCCACTATTTGGCTGCACATAACCGGCTGCCAAACGCTGTGAAATGCCGCCTCCGTCGCGAAAAGAGAAAGAGAAGGAGAAAGAGCGAGTGGCCCGGCCTGGGGCCTCGGCCTTGGCGGGAACACAACCCCCCTCGCCGAGTAAAGAGTCTGTGGAGTCTGCTACTGAAGATCTGGCGAGGGAAGTGGTAAGGCAACTCGACCCTAAATTCGACCAAATACTGTCCAAACTGGAGGTCATGGGCACGTCGATGCTGGAAATGGGCCAGAAAATAGAGGAGCTGGAGCATAGAGTAGCGGCCATCGAGGACGATGACGGCCGACAGGCAAGGGAGCACGAAAGTACTCGGGCGAAGTGGGAAGCCCTACAAAATAAAATCGATGATTTAGAAAATCGCTCCCGCAGAAACAACATTCGCCTTGTGGGTGTTCCAGAGACCACGACTGATCAGCAGCTGCTGCCTTTGATAGAGCAATGGCTCCCGAAGGCTCTGGGCCTAGATTCTTTGGTGGGGGAGGTCCGAGTCGAGCGTGCTCACCGCATTGGCGGGAAAATGGCGTCCAGACCAAGACCTAGAGTGGTGATAGTGCGGATCCTCAATTTTGCCCACAAAGAGCAACTGCTGCAAGCCTACCGTCGGCACCGGCAGCTCAATCTGGACAATAACAAACTGCTTCTATTCCAGGACTATTCCGCCTTGGTCACCGCGAAGAGAAGGGAATTTACGCCAGTGTGTGCGACGTTATTTCAAAAACAAATCAGATTCACGCTGGCGTTTCCAGCTATTTCGCGTGTGTACAACATGGGGAAAACAACCTGTCTTCGACTCGGCGGCAGCTGCCAAGCGGTACCTGATGGAGCTGGAGAAGACCACGCCGCTACTGACTGGAGACGCTGATTAGTGCCCTAGACCGTGGGAGCGGATGGTTCCGGTCTTCTTACTGTATTGTTCCCTTTTATTAACTGCTAATACTGTTCTGGCGAATGTGCAGCTTAAGGGGGGAGCGAAAGCCTCCCGTAGCGCAGTCAGGCCCGTGCACGTTTGCGCGGGTGGGGGACTACCTTCTGTTTACATGTGCCTATGCAGTAGTGGTCACGAGTTTTGCACTTACGATTTTATTATTCTATTTTCTTATGGTCTGCTGTTCACTGTTTACTGTTAACTATGAAGACATGCTGCAACGGATATGGGGGGGGGGGGGGCAATATCTCAGACAGGAGGGTGAGCTCTGCTCCTCGATGTTAAATGTTGAATATTACATGGCTGGATTAAGCTTGTTTAAGTTTGGTTCTTTATTGTGGGCTGGGGGGAAGTTGGGCAGGGGGCATTTTCACTTTGATATCCCTCCAGAGCGAGATCTCGGGGCGGTCCCGCAGTGCACGGTAGGGACTCGATTATCAACCAAGATGGTTGATAGTGGAAAGAAAGGTTTTTTACCTGGGGGGTGGTGGGGGATTAGGGAAGAGGGACTGGAGGAGGGACGGGGTGGGGGGCAGGGGGGGTTGGGAGGGGCGGGACTGGGGAAGGGGGGGTGTGGGAGTGGGAGGGGCGCCAGGGGGCAGGGAGGCATCGCCAGGTCCGAGAGCACTGCAGCACAAAGGTGTGCTATAGGGTGGAGAAGGCAACATTACATTTTCATCTTGCGCTGCGGCCTAGTCTGGATAGATTTCAAGCTGGGGGTTGAGGCTGGGCAACCCCGGGCAATGACATGGGGAAAATACAAGCTGTTATCTTTAATTGACATGAGCCCATGAGACAGGATATGCGATTTGTTTCGTGGAATGTTGGGGGGATTAACTCGCCTGTGAAAAGGACGAAAATACTACAGGCCCTGCGGAAAAGTAAGGCCCAGGTAGCCTTGCTGCAAGAGACACATCTCAGTGCAAAAGAACATGACAAACTTAAAAAATGCTGGGTGGGGCATGTGCTTGCTGCTCCCTCGGGGGGCCGGAAAAGAGGGGTGGCAATTTTGATAAGTAAAGAACTCCAGGTGGAAGTATTGGGAGAAGACTTAGATCCCTCGGGCAGATACTTATTTGTACACCTAAAGCTAAATGGAGAAGAATTCTTCTTAGGAAATATCTATGCCCCTAACGTCTATGATCATAGCTTCCTCCAGTGGATGGGTTGCAAAGTGCGCAATGCACCGCGGATCCCACTAATTGTGGCGGGAGACTTCAACTGCCCTCATGATCCGGAGCTTGACAAGTCTGATGTGAAAGAGAAGGGCGGCTGGAGTAGGAAAGGAGTGAGCTACCTATGTCAGACAGGGGGACTGGTAGATACCTGGAGGACCCTACATGGGGGGGAAAAAGACTTCACGCATCTATCCCGAGCGCATCGTACCTGGTCTAGGCTTGATTATATTTTAGTGGTGGAAAGGGAATTTGGCAGAGTAGTAACTTCTGAAATTGAACCTATATTAGTGTCGGATCACGCAATGATGTGAATGAACTGGAGGGGGAGAGACCGAGGGGACTCTAGATGGGCTTTCTCTCAGGCAGATGTGGAAGAACAAAAGTTTTCAGCAGTATCTAGTGCAAAAGTGGGAGGAATACCTGCACTTCAATGAGCCCAGCGCTCGTTCTGCCACCTTGTGCTGGGAAGCCGGGAAGGCTGTAATGAGGGGGTATATTATTGCATACGTGGCCCACGAGAAGCGCAGAATAAATGGGGAGGTGTTGCGGTTGGCGGGGGAACTGTGGCGTTTGAAGAGGCTATCTTTCGGAATGCAGGGGAAAGAGCATATACCAGCTTATCTAGCGGTCCAAAAGCAGCTTAATGGCATTTTGCAAGAACGAGCGGTATACAGTATGCAATACTACCGGCATCAGCTCTTCCGGTACGGTAACAAGACGGGCAGCTTACTGGCCCGGTTGGTGAAGGAAGGGGGAGGGCCTAAGATGATAGCTTCTATCAGAGATAGTGCAGGGGTTGAGAGCTCAGACCCCAAACGCATCGTGGAAGTTTTTCGGCAATTTTATGAGCAGTTGTATACCCCGGAATCAGAGGATAGAGAGAGCGAGAAAGCATTCTTGGATGGGATAAAGCTGCCGAGGCTTACGAGAGCGGACCTTGAGGAGTTAAATAGACCGATAGATGGAGTGGAAATTCAGAAAGTGATTAGAGGGGGGAAACCGCACAAGACTCCTGGACCGGATGGCTACGGAGTAGAATTCTATCAGATGCTGGAGTTGCAGGTGGTCCCCACCCTGGCTGCAGTATATGGGGAGGTGTTATCTGGGGGGGGGTTTCCCTCGAGATATGCGAACGGCCGCGGTTACGGTGATTCACAAGGCTGGAAAGGATCCGGTTGATCCGGCTTCGTATAGGCCGATATCGTTAATCAATTATGACATGAAAGTCCTGGCTGGAGTGTTAGCGAAAAGGCTGCAGCTGCTTCTTCCACAGCTGATTAGCCCCTGTCAAACAGGCTTTGTTAAAGGCCGGGAGGTCTTCTCCAATATTAGTAAAGTTCTTCTGGGGGCAGAGCTGTGTGTGCAACGGGGGGACCCATTGCTATTGGTCAGCCTAGACGCAGAGAAGGCCTTTGATAGGGTGTCGTGGAAGTACATGTTTGAAGTGCTTCGGAGATTTGGATTTGAGGGAGCCATCTTGACTTGGATACAGGCCCTTTATATGGCGCCTTTGGCTTTCATAGCAGCGGGGGGACAGCGTTCGGAGTCTTTTGAATTGCGCAGGGGGACGCGACAGGGTTGTCCGCTCTTGCCTCTGTTGTTTATCATGCAGATGGAGCCCCTGTTGCGAGTATTAGAGCAGGCGGCGGAGATCCAGGGGATTTCATGGCCGAATGGAGGAGTGAAGGTCTGTGCTTTTGCGGACGATCTGTTACTGTGCTTGACGCATCCGCAGAGCTCTTTGGAATTCACATTATCCCAGATTGGGCTATTTGGGGGGTTCTCGGGATTGAGAATAAACAAAATGAAGTCGCTGGGGCTTGACATTGGCGGGGCAGTTAGGTGGGGGTGGAGGGGTCCCTTCCCGTTAGTATGGGCGGCCGATTCTATTCGATACCTTGGTATCCACATTCCTTGTGAGCTCCGAAAACTGTATGCAGTCCATGTAGAGCCCATGATGACTCGCACGTTGGATAGGCTAAGGAGATGGAGAGAGTTGCCCATTTCGTTGAAAGGACGCACAGCCCTTTTTAAAATGATTGAAGTACCCAGGTGGATATATCTTTTGCGAAATGCCCCGATATGGTTATTACGGAAGCATTTGAAGACTTTGGAGAGGCATTTGTCAATATTTCTGTGGAAGGGAAAGAAGGCGCGTATTGCTTTTGCGGCCTTGTCCAGACCAGAGCGGGAGGGGGGGGCAGGCCTTGTCTCCCTAAGGGAGTACAATCTCGTTAGCCTACTGCGGCCACTACGCGATTTAGTAGTGGGATCGACAGAAGTAGTCCCGCTTGAGCTGATTGATCATATTTCTGAGCCCTTTCACAGAATGTATTGGATACATAAGCCGGGGAGAGAGCTCCCAGGGTTCTGGAAGCACTCCGGCTACCTTGGGGCACTCCGTCAGGCGTGGAGATTGTTATGTTAGTATAGGGGATGCGATTGGAGATGCTCTGACTGTCTCCCTCTGAGAGGGAATGGGAATTTTGACCCGGGAAGGCAGGGGGTGGTGGTGAAGCACTGGGCACAAAGTGGAGTGGAATATGTGGGTCACCTGAGGATGACACAGGCGGCACAGATGGACTCCTACCAGTCTCTGTGTGCCCGGTACCATTTGCAGGCGCAAGACTTTTACTTTTACCTGCAGGTGAGGCATTATGTGCAAAGCCGTCCAACACACAAGCACAAACCACGCGCCACACAACAAACCCAGTAAAAGGCGTGGAGGCAAGGAAGGAACTATTTATTACCACTCTTGTATTACAAAGCCAGGCCCGACACAGGCCGTGTTTCGCTTACTTCTTCTTCAGGGGCTTCTGGCAATATGCCACATTGAAAATGCTCTGCAATTGATGTCCTAAAACTCAATACTGTCAGCACTAAGGCACAACAGTGCTGAGACTGTCCACAAACCGGTTTCCACTTGCTTCTTCCCTTTCAGCTTCTTTGGTAGCTTTAGCTTTCAGTTCTCTCATGTATATAAAGTGCACTGCAGCGAGCTACTGCGCCCGGGGCGGGGATTAAGCCCCTGAAGAATAAGTAAGCGAAACACGGCCTGTGTCGGGCCTGGCTTTGTAATACAAGAGTGGTAATAAATAGTTCCTTCCTTGCCTCCACGCCTTTTACTGGGTTTATTATGTGCAAAGCCTGCAGCGTCACACTTCTGGGGGCCTACATTGGGAGGGGAGTGGCATGGTAGATCTCTTTCGGGCCTTGGACGGGAAAGTTACGGGCCGGAGCTTGAGGGCAGAGCTTAGAGCGGGGCGAGATTGGACCGGCTTGGAACTTTTAGAGCATAGGTGGGTAGCTGATGGGATCTTGGAAGGCACAGCTGAGCGTTTACATAATGCTTTTCAGCATATAGCCAAAGTGTCTGAATCAGTACAATTGCAAGAAGTGCAATATAAATTTCTGTGGCGAGGCTATGTACATGATGCTTGGGCGGCACGGGCGGGGATCTCCTCTACTGATAGATGTCCCTTGTGTGAGGTAGAGAAGGGCACTTTGGCACATAAGTTTTGGCTGTGCGCCATTATCCAAAGCTTTTGGATTGGAGTTGGAGGGAAGCTCAGCGATTGGATTGGCCAGCAAGTGAAACTGGTGCCTGCATGGTGTCTATTTGGATCTTATGAGGATAAGACTCTTATAGAAGGGAATAAGCGCCAACTTTGTGAGAAGGGTTTTGTTGTGGCCAAACAGACGATCCTGAGCCGCTGGGTGGGGTCCCCGGGGCCTAGTGTGCAGGAGTGGGAGAGCCAGATGCGGGTTCTGCTGAATATGGAGCGCTGCACAGCGCGCTTACTAGGCCAACAGCAGATGAGTAAGTTTAGAGAAATCTGGGCCTTGGTGCCCGACAGTGGGTCTGACACGGTAGGGCATAATTAATGGGGGAGGGAAGGGGTATGATATTAATAGGCAAGCCACCTAGTGTTTTAGTGGGGACCTTTGATCTTCTTTGGGTAGGAGGGGGGGGGTGTGGGTAGGGGGGGTTGAGTGGGGGGGGAAGAACGAGGGGGGTGGGGCTGGGGAGAGGGTTAGGGGGGCATGTTGAATTATTGCAATGTTAACTTTGACACATCGAAATGCTGGATATGGAGACGTGCTCTTAGTGCTTGTCTTGCCTATATTAGGTTGCTGGTGTTCTATTGAAAGTGATGGTTTACCAAGGTGCATTATGTTTACTTGTTTGTTTGTTTCAGGTTTACTATAGGGAATGCCACTAAATATGATGCTCGGTTAATTCAGTAGGAGAGAAGTTAGGGGATCATTGTAATATTCTTTGGCAATTATCGACTGCACTCTTGTTTGATACTTATTGAGTGTGAGAGTCAGCAACGGGGATTGCTTTATCTATTGCTTTATATATATTGCTTTATATATGCTGTTCTTTTATGACGTAAGACATTGTCTGTACAGGTTTTGTGAACAACCTTGAGCTCTCTCTGATGTTTTTGGGTGTTGTAGTTTACTGTTTGGTGTTCTATTGTTAACAATTATATCAATAACAATAAAAATGATTTTTTTCTCTAAAACTATTAGTTCGAAGGAGGTGATCAAATTCACTTTCAAGTTCAGCTGGTTATCCTCACCAGGAATAAATGAATTAAGGCCCTGAAATTAATTAATCTTGAGGTGAACAAAGTCCATTAAATGTATTAGGTACAGTTGTATTAGTACAAATATCCCAGCAAACATAATAGTAAGTAAACAACTTAAATAGCTAAACAAAACCTTAAAACTAAGATGCAGAGCGAGAGAGGGTCTATCCAGGTTTTTGCACTGAATGTCACATATATGATTTTCTCCCAGTTGGTGAGGGGGTCTTACGTGTACACTAGGTGCAAGGAGCTCTTTGCTCTCAGGGAATGACTCCATTCTCTGGAGGCTAGAGTAGCAGACTTGGAGGACATAAGGAAGACAGGGAGGTATATAGATGATACCTACAAGGATGTAGTACTGTCTGCATCTTAGTTTAAAAAATTTGTTTAGCTATTTAAGTTGTTTGAAGTTATTAGGGGTATTTCTATTAATACAACTATACCAAATAAGTTTGAGGGAATTTGTTCACCTAAGATTAATTAATTTCAGGGTCTTAATTCATCTATTCCTGGTGAGGATAATCAGCTGAACCTGAAAGTGAATTTGAATACCTTTCCCCTTTAATAGGTCTAAGACCCTATAAAGCTAAGATTATGTCTGGGGTGGGTGGGATGGAACTAACACTTAGTAAAGGCTGGCTTGCTACACAGGTCCCAGACCTGTGCTTCTATGGTAATCTGTGAACAATTTCCTGGATGATTCACACAGACCTTGCTTTGATAGAGGGAGCTTTCAAATTGCCCCTTTGCACTGTCATTTGACTTTAACACCTATTTAAAAGAATTTCACAGGTCTCTTGCCCCCTATCTAAAAGGCCTCTTTGTAAAGGAATGGAAGGACTAGGATGAAGGTTGAAAAGCAATAGGTAGATGGCATAAAAAAAGAGAGAAACTGAAAACTGGATAGTAATATGAATAAAATACAGTCTCTAAAATGCTTGTATGCAAATGCTAGAAGTCTAAAAAATAAGATGGGAGAGTTAGAATATATAGCACTAAATGAGAGGTTAGATATGATTGGAATATCAGAGACATGGTGGAAAGAGGACAACCAGTGGGACACTGTGATACCTGGGTACAAACTATATCGTAATGATAGAGCTGATCAAACTGGTGGAGGGGTTGCGCTCTATGTTAGAGAGGGCATTGAGTCAGAAAGGATTAAAGTTTTGCAGGAAACACATTTGCTGTAGAATCTCTATGGATTGAAATTCCATGTAAAAAGGGGAAGGCGATGGCAGTGGGGGTGTACTATCGACCGCCCGGCCACAATGAACAAATGGATGATGAAATGCTCAAAGAAATCAAAGAAGCTAACAAATGTTACAGCGCAGTAATAATAATAGGTGATTTCAATTACCCCGGTATCGACTGGGTCAGTGACACGGCAGGACATGCTGGGGAGATAAAGTTCCTAGATGAAATAAATGACTGCTTCTTGGAGTAGCTGGTTCATGAACCGACCAGAGAGGAAGCCATATTAGACTTAGTCCTTAGTGGAATACCAGATCTAGTGCAAGAGATAAGGGTGTTGGGGCCACTTGGCAATAGTGATCATAGCATGATCACCTTTGATTTAATTAGTGGAGGAGGGATAGTAAGGAAATCCACAGTACTACCTTTTAACTTTCAAAAGAAAGACTATGATAAAATGAGGAAAATAGTTAAGAAAAAACTAAAAGGAGCAGTTGCAAAGGTTAAAGACTTACATCAAGCTTGGGTGTTGTTGAAAAGTACTATCTTGGAAGCCCAGACCAGCTGTATTCCACACTTTAAGAAAAGTGGAAGGAAGTCCAAAAACTGCCAGCATGGTTTAAAAGTGAGGTCAGAGAGGCTGTTGTTGCCAAAAAAGCATCTTTCAGGAAATAGAAAAAAGAGCCAAATGACGTAACCTGGAAACAGCACAAGCATTTGCAAGTCAAATGCAAGGCATTGATAAGGCAGGCAAAGGGAGAATTTGAGAAGACGCTTGCTACGGAAGCAAAAATGCAAAATAAAGACTTTTTCAAGTACATTCGTAGCAAAAACCTGAGAGTCAGTTGGTCCATTAGATGATAGAGGGGTTAAAGGGGCACTAATAGGCGACAAGGCGATAGCGGAGAGACTGAATGAATTCTTTGCTTCAGTCTTTCCTGAGGAAGATGTATTTATTTATTTATTTTATTTATTTATGCAACAGCTTTTATATACCGCACTCTTTATTATCAGTGCGGTTTACAATTAACATTTCATCGCTCAATTCATTCAAAACTGTGTTGTGCTTACATTTTAACAGGGTAGTTAACTTGGAGCATTAACTGGTTAAACTATTTACATATTAGACCTAAAACATGGTATGTTACCCATGACTGAAGTAGTATTTAAAGGTGCAGAAGATTTGAAGGAAATATCGATACATCGGGAAGATGTATTACAAACTATTAGACAAACTTAAGAGTAGCAAATCACCTGGGCCGGATGGTATACATCCAAGGGTGTTGAAAGAACTGAAATATGAGATTGCAGACCTGCTTTTAGTAATCTGTGAACTATCATTAAAATCATCTCTAATACCTGATGACTGGAGGATCGCCAATGTAACACCAATTTTTAAAAAGGGTTCCAGGGGTGAGCCTGGAAACTACAGACCGGTGAGCCTGACTTCAGTACCGGGAAAAATGGTAGAAACCATCATAAAGAATAAAATTACTCAGCATGTAGATAGTCATGGCCTAATGGGAGACAGCCAACATGGCTTTAGACAAGGGAGATCTTGTCTTACTAATCTGTTATGTTTTTCTGAAGGTGTGAATAAACAGGTGGACAAAGGTAAGTCGGTGATATAGTGTATCTGGACTTTCATAAAGCCTTTGACAAGGTCCCTCATCAGAGACTTTTGGCAAAATTAAAGAGTCATGGGATAAGAGGCAGTGTACTACTGTGGATCAGGAACTGGTTAAAAGATAGAACGCAGAGAGTAGGGCTAAATGGCCAATTTTCCCAATGGAGAAAGGTGAATAGTGGTGTACCCCAGGGATCTGTGCTGGGTCTGCTGCTTTTTGACATATTCATAAATGACCTGGAAAGTGGAATAACGAGTGAGGTTATTAAATTTGCAGATGACACAAAACTATTTAAAGTTGTTAAAACCCAAGAGGATTGTGGAAAATTGCAAGAGGATCTTGATAAATTGGAAGACTGGGCATCAAAATGGCAGATGAAATTTAATGTGGACAAGTGCAAAGTTATGCACCTAGGAAAGAACAACCCAAACTATCGTTACACGATGCAAGGTTCCACATTAGGAACCACCACCCAGGAAAAAGATTTAGGCGTCATTGTGGATAACATGTTAAAACCGTTGGCCCAGTGTGCAGCGGCGGCCAAGAGAGCAAATAGAATGCTAGGTATCATAAGGAAAGGAATGGAAAATAAAACAAAAGATATTATAATGCCTCTATATCGTTCCATGGTGAGACCGCACCTTGAATATTGTGTGCAATTCTGGTCACCATATCTTAAAAAGGATATAGCGTTATTAGAAAAGGTTCAGAGAAGAGCCACCAAAATGGTAAAGGGGATGGAAGGATACTCCTATGAAGAAAAGCTAAAAAGGTTAGGAGGGCTCTTTAACCTGGAAAAGAGACGGCTGAGGGGAGATATGATAGAAGTCTATAAATTAATGAACGGAGTGGAACGGGTAAACGTAGATTGATTGTTTACATTATCAGAATATAGAAAGACTAGGGGACATGTAATGAAGCTACAGGTAAACTATTTAAGACTAATAAAAGAAAATATTTTTTCACTCAATGTGTAATCAAACTCTGGAATTTGTTACCGGAGGATGTAGTAAAGGCTGTTAGTGTAGCTGGGTTTAAAAAAGGTTTGGATAAGTTCCTGGAGAAAAGGTCCATAAACCATTATTAAGAAGGGACCCAGGATATCAATGCTTGACCCAGTACAAGCATTATGGAACCTGTGTCTCTTGGGGATACTGCTAGGTACGTATGACCTAGATTGGCCACTGTTGGAAACAGGATACTGGGCTTGATGGGCCTTGTTCTGACCCAGTATGGCATATCTTATGTTCTTTATGTTTATTCGTTACTTGATATACCGCCCAGGCAGGTGCGTCAGGGTGGTGTACAGTATAATCAACCAAGAAAAGCAAGAAAAGGAAATAGAACGCCATTATTTGGACAGGACAGAAAGAAGCAGAAAAGTTTCTTAAGGAGTAGTGAAATCTGGGTGGACAGAGAGAGAAATAAATGGAAAAAACTGAAAGAAAAAAAATCAATATCAAAGATGGAAGGAAGTGAAGAAAACAAAAGCAGAGACAAGAAATGGCAGATGGACCATAGACCACAGAAAGAGAGCTAAGAGAAGACAGAGGAAAGCAGAAGCCTCAGATCGGGATCAGCATGATCAGAGAATAAAATGGTCAGACAACAAAAGGTAGAAAATATAATTTTATTTTTAATTTAGTGATTGGACTTTGCGCTATCTTTATATTTTACACAGTATGGGAAACTGCATCTCGTATCTCTCTGGTATTGCATTGCATGCAGTCTGGCTTCTTGGGGTTTCAGTTTAATTTTTGTCTACATATTTTTATTTTTACTTTAGGTTGTAGTCACTTATTCTGTACTTGGTGAGGGTCTGTGTTCTGAGTGTGTGACTGAGGCCTGGCATTCTGTTAACATGGAGTTTGTACATAGGGATCTGTACTGTAGTAATTTGACTTGTTCAGATTTTCAAATAGGTGTATGGATGGGGCCCGTTGCAGTATTTATAGTGCTGCTTTTTTCTGGATAGGCCCCTTTTATGAGTTTTGGAAGTTTATGCTGGTATGTATGGTATGGTAGATTTGGCCTTGTAGATATTCAATAACTTTTGTAGGGTTTTGTATTAGTTCCCAATATGCCTGGTACTGGAGAATGTTGTTAGTGAGATGATCAGAATCTGATTTTTTTTTTTTAAGATATTGAGTTCTGTGGGTGAATGTCCTGGTTCTGCTCTGCACCCACTGTTGAGGGAGGGGGTTCTGTGGATGCAAAATATATGTTCAAAAAGAAAAGGCAAGAACCATAACGCAGTTTATAACAAAATAAAAATGAGTTGTAATTTAGTTTTAGAAACTGTGCTGTGGTTCTCGCTCTTTCTTTTAGTTCCTTGGTGTGCAAACATCTCGCATTCCCTCCATATCATCTAATTGGCTTTTTGGTTTGCTTCAGTCCCTGATTGGAATTTTGAGAAAGCCCTTCCCCCTTCTCCCACTACAGGAAGGGAGGGGGCGCGATCTCATCCCTTGCCTCTGGCAGCAGATTGCCTTGAGCCGCCCTTGTGTGTGATCGTTAGGACCCACTGTTTTCATTGGATTTTAGCTGCTCTTTCTTGCCACCCAGAAGCTGCCACACTAGGTGACCACCGCCTAGTTCACCTGTGGTTGGACCAGCCCTGGGCTCTCCCGTCCCCAGAATTTCACTGATGATCCTGGGAGCTAAAAACAAAATGGCTGCCACAGACTTGACATCACCTCCGTGCCAAAGGGTAGCCCTCAGCACATACCCACTCTTAAGTAGCTCAAATCCTTTTCACTCATGGAGGTGCATCCAGAGCTGTTAACAGAAAATATAGTATTTTTTCACCACTGATCTCTTCTACACTGAGGCCAGCACTAAAACTAAGGAGGCAGACCATCAAAGCTGAAAGTAATAGAGGAAGCACTCTAGAGCCACCTAGTGAGCTGGCTGGTCAATTACACTCCCCAAACAGATGCTGACTACACAGGTACACTAAAAATTTTTTTTTTAAACTGCCTCTAATGTTTCGATTGATTTTTACGTTTTTTGGTGCGCTGAATCCAAATCTGGTAACCAATTTGCTCCATCACGTACAGATTTTTTGCTACATTGGGTTAGCAGTTTGAGGTGAACGTTTCAGATTGAGTGCGATCGAGATAAAAGTTTCTTGGATGAATTCTTTATACTAATTGTTTAGTAGTTATTCAAATAAGAATAAAGAAAATTGTAACAAGGCAGCACATAAGAATAGAGTAATGTCAACAAAACACACTGTGATGGTAGCAAAATTGTCTGCACTTAAAACAGCCACATACATGTGCACAAACATTGAGCATATAAGAGCGAGGTTAGACACAAAGCAAAGCAAAGAAATGTGCAAAAAATGCTGTACAGGTATGTATGTAAGAATAGAAAACGCAAACCGCACCATTGCAATACATGAAGACAAACACCCGATGGTGTGAAAATAAAATTCTAATAAATGAGATCCGACACTGTGGTAATAACTAGCAAATTTTTATTTCAAAGTTTAGTAAAAACATGATATTTGTCAACACAGTTTAGATTTTAAAGTCATTCTTGGGTCAATCAATCTCCTGGTGGGCCCGTTTCTTCTTCCCCCGAATGCTTCTCTTGGTGCGCTGCTTGGCGTATTTTTCATCTGGGGTTTCCCGCAGCAGCAACCAGCAGAAATCAGCCATCATAGTGGTGTTCCATCTTCCTTGGTACCTTCTCTCTGCGTCCTTGATGTCCTGGTGAAACCTTTCACCTTGTTCTTCACTGTACGCCCCCAAGTTTTCGGGAAAGTAGTTCACATGGGAGTGCAAGAAATGGACTTTAGGGCTCATGTTACAGCCTTGTTCTTTGAAGGCATTGAGCATCCTGGCAACAATATCCTTATAGTTCTCATCCCGCCTGTTCCCCAAGAATTTGAGAACAACATCCTTGAAGGAATCCCAGGCTTCTTTTTCCTTCTCAGACATCGTTTCAGCGAATGCTCCATCTGAAATGAGTTTCCTTATATCAGGGCCAACAAACACTCCTTCCTTTAGCTTTGCTTCAGAAAGTCGGGGGAACTTTGAGCAAAGGTACCGAAAGCACTCACCATCTTTTGGAAGGGACTTGATGAATTGCTTAATGAGACCCAACTTAATGTGGAGAGGTGGTAATAGAATTTTATCACGAGGTACCAAGCTCTCATGAAGAACATTTTTCTCACCGGGTCTCAAATACTCCCGAATTGGCCAGTCTTTTTTCCCCCAGTGTAGGTCGCGGGCCCGGCTATCCCACAAGCAAAGGAAGCAGGGATATTTGGTGAAACCGGATTGCTGCCCTAATAGCATGGATAGAATTTTAAAGTCTCCACAAATCATCCACTTATGCTCATCATAACGAATCTTCTGAAGAATCAGGGCCAAATTCTCGTATTTTTCTTGGAGAATAACAGAGTGAGCAATAGGAACTGAAGCGAATGTGTTGCCATTATGAAGAAGAACACCTTTAATGCTGTCTTTTGACGAATCAATGAACAGCCGCCATTCAGCAGGATCATACTTGAGTTTAAACTTTTCCATCACTCCGTATATATCGTTGCAAAATACCAAATCTTCCTCTTTGCTGAAATACTTCAAAAATTGTGTCTCGCGGTTGCGGTACCAATAAAAAGTTGTTCCTGGTGACAATAGATTTTTCTGTTTAAGCCGAGAACCTAGCAGTTGGGCAGCATCTTTTGGGAGTCCTAAATCCCGGACTAAATCATTCAATTCAGCTTGAGAGAAAAGTTCAGGTTTCGGATCTGGTTCAGTTTCAAACTCGGAAGTACTGGACTCATCGGGAAAAGCCATCTGATGAGTCTCATCATGATCAGAACCGTCCACACAAATATGATTCAAAGATTTTGGTGGTTCAGACACAGGTACTTCGTTGCTATGAGGCATAGGCCTAATTGCTGAGGGAAGGTTGGGGTAACTTATTACGTTCTTATTTTTTAAGTTGTATCCCTTCACAATGCAAGAGCAAAAAATAGCAGTCACTGCTGTGGTCTCTTTGTTCACGCCACATCATAGGTATTCCGAAACGAAATGCTTGTTTTTTACCTTTCATCCATAAGCGTAGATCTTCCTCACATGTCTTGCACACTTTGTGAGGAGCCCACGGTTTGTCTTGATCGCCTAACTTCAAACCGAAATAGGCGAAATATACTTTTTAAATAAATGCAGAAATGTTCCTCTGCCGCTTTTTCACGGTATATTCCCCACAAATAAAACAAAAACTGTCCGGAGAGTTGAAGCAACCTCTGGCTCTGTGAGCCAT
Organism: Ichthyophis bannanicus; assembly: GCA_033557465.1. NCBI lineage: Eukaryota > Metazoa > Chordata > Amphibia > Gymnophiona > Ichthyophiidae > Ichthyophis > Ichthyophis bannanicus. Next base: position 346,731,297 of record CM066039.1, on the reverse strand, counting down.
CACAAATACACAGCACTGCAAACTACAACTGTAGTGAACCACTTCGGAATAAAGCTGGATTACGACTGAGCAAACAAAAGGTAATAATGAACTTGCAAGAAACTGAAATTTGACAGGAACGTTCATGTCGCAACCACCGTGTTTGAGCGAGCGAACGAGGCGAGGCGAACAGGAAAGAACATGCGCCAGCACGAGTACTGGATTTAGCCCCCCGCCTCCCAGTTGTCCTGTTAATGTATAAAATGAATACAAAACACTCTAAAATATCATGAGGGAGTGTTTCTAGTTAGTTAACCATTACAACCTCTATTTTGGGCCAAGAAAATAAACTGCAGTCGGCTAAAAAGAAATTATGTGAACATTCCTTATATGGGTAAGAAATCTAATTTTGCAAGAAAACGTGACGTGATGGAACATTTTGGCTATTTTTCCTGGATTCAGCACCCCAAAATCTATAGGAATCAGTTGCAAAACTGGAGGCAGTTTTTTGGTAGTGTACCAGCTATTAATATCACTGGGAACAAGTTACAGTGGGAACAGCTACGAGCAGCACAGTGCCTGCCTGAAACTAGGCTGGGAAGCTAGAGACAGAGCTCATCCTTGTGGTAAAGGATGACACCACAGCAGCTCAGCACTCCAACACAATGTTACAGTAGTGGGAGTGGTCATGTGTCCTCCTTAAAAAAGAGAGCAGCACAGAGCCCATCTAAAACTCTGCTGGAAGATGATACATGTCCAGGTGAGGAAGGACAGCACAGACGAATAACAGATTTCCTCCACTCCCTCTACTAGACTTCCTGGTCACCTTCAGGATATATTACTCACCGATGCAGGTCCTGGAGTCCTTATCCAGGGCTAGCTCGAGGGGACATTCACAGCTGTGTGCTCCAAGGGTGTTGCTACAGGTATGAGAGCAACCACCATTCTCGATCTGACACCCATCAATATCTGCAGAGTAGAGAATCCCAGTTAGAAATACAGGCAAAAGGACGAAGGGGAGCTCCAACACAGCCCTGCTTTCCACCCAAGCTGCATGGAAATAGCAGGTCACAACCCAGAAAACAGAAGGAAAGAAGTTTAAAACCAGAGTGGGGATCAGTGTGCATCACTGAGAAACACTGGAGCAATGCTCAGAACCACTTACACAATCAGCTCCAGATGTTGAATGCGTAAGTGGTTTTTTATTTAATTTGCCAGCAGGGACAAAACAATCTGTAGGTCAAAATCTCTCCTTACATTATCACTACGCACACATTCCTGAGGAAGGAAAGACATGCAGAACGTAGGCTCGCCGGGTGTGCCTTACAGCAGGACTAGAAAACTGATCAAAACATCTAATTAACAGTGGGAGGCACAGATAGTGCGCATCTTAAAATATTCATGTTATGGAATAAAAATGATTCAAATTTAAAGTCTTGAAAGACTACCAAAAGGGGCTACTACTGCTGGAAAGAAATCTGCACTTGTAAGTATTTACTTCTGGGAAATTCTCTAAATCTTAGGGAAAAGGGAAATCTTTGGGTTGAGGCTGATGAACCTGTGTATTTTAGAATCCAGTGTTATCTGTTAACTCAGTCAGGGCCTAATATCAGCACAGAATCATTAGGCATGTTGATAGCTGGGTGGCTGGTGGACGTGTGGATCGCCTGGTAATATACCTGTCTGGTGCGAAGGTAGAGGACGTCACGTGCCACCTAGACAACATTTTAGATAGTGCTTGGGAGGAGTCTGCTGTCTTGGTACATGTTGGTACCAATGACAAAGGAAAGTGTGGTAGGGGGGTTCTGAAGGCCAAATTTAGGCTTTTAGGTAGGAAGTTGAAATCCAGAACTTCCAGGGTAGCGTTCTCTGAACTGCTTCCCGTTCCACGTGCAGGACCCAAAAGGCAGGCTGAGCTCTAGAGTCTCAATACGTGGATGAGATGATGGTGCAAGGAAGAGGGATTTGGATTTGTAAGGAACTGGGCAACATTCTGGGGAAAGAGGGGCTTTTCCGAAGGGATGGGCTTCACCTTAACCGGGATGGAACCAATCTGCTGACATTAACCTTTAAAAAGGACATAGAGCAGCTTTTAAACTAGAAAATAGGGGAAAGCTGACAGTCGCCCAAGAGCGGATGGTTTGGAAGGATGTATCCTTGAAGGATACTAGAAAAAAGAGGGACGTTAAAGCATATCAGCGGAGAGGTTCCAAAAAGGATAAAAGTAACACAGATGCCCTTAAATACAGAGCTGAAAGCTTCCAAATTACCCATCAACTGATAACCATATTAATATGAATAAAATGCAACCTCTAAAATGCCTGTATGTATGCAAATGCCAGAAGTCTAAAAAATAAGATGGGAGAGATAGAATACATAACACTAAATGAAAGGTTAGATATGATTGGTATCTCAGAGACTTGGTGGAAGGAGGACAACCAATGGCATACTGTGATACCCAGGTACAAATTATATCACAATGATAGAGTACATGTTTATGTTTATGTTTTATTTCACTTGATAAAAACCGCCTTTCATTGGCAAGCAAAGCGGTGCACAATAAAACCAAAAAAAGTTTGTTTTTTTTAAAAAGGCTGAGGCCAGTGAAAAAGAAAAGAAATACACTTTCTGGACAGAAAAGCAATAAAAGCAGAAGAGACAAAGCTAAACCATAACAAGGACAAGTCACAAAGAAAGCAGAGGATAAGACAAATGGGAATCACACAAAAGGAGAGGGGACATCAAACGCAAGGGAAAAGAGGTGGGTTTTGAGGTTTTGTTTAAATGTGGGGTGGTGAGGGTCCAGACGGAGTGAGGAGGGGAGGGAGTTCCAGAGGGCGGGGCCAGCAAAAAAGAAGGCAGAGGAACGGGTAGACTGTAAATGGGCACGGGAAGGGGAGGGAAGAGTGAGGCGGTTAAGGTGAAAGGAGCGAGGGGTGTACCTAGGTGAGTGGAAGGAAAGGAGGTCCGTTAGATATTGGGGGGTACCTGTATGGAGAGCTTTATGAACCAGAATGAGCAACTTGAAATGAACGCGGTGGGGAAAGGGCAACCAGTGAAGACGAAACAGTAAGGGTGTGATGTGATCACGGGGGGAGGAATGGGTGACCAAGCGAGCGGCAGTATTCTGAATACGTTGTAACCGGGACTGTTGTTTCTTGGAAAGGCCGACAAAAAGTGAGTTTGCAAAATCTACCCGAGACATGACCAGGGAAAGCAACAGAGTAGTGAGAGCAGATGGGGATAGAAAGGGACGAACTGCACGGATTTGTCGGAGAAAGAAGAAGGACGACTTGGTGACATGAGATACATGAGCATGGAAGGAAAGGTCAGACTCGAAGTGAACCCCAAGATAACGAAAAGAAGAGACCAGGGGAACCGGGGAACCAGAAAAAGAGGGGGCCAATGTGGGGGGTGGGTTGTTGAGAGAACCAGATAGCAACAGTCTTGGTGAGATTAAGGTGAAGGCAGTTACGAGTCAACCAATCAGCCACAGTGGAAAGACACGAATTAAGCGGAAAGAGATCAGGACAGGATGGAGAGGTATGGTGGAGTAATAGAATGTCGTCAGCGTAGAGAAAAGCAGATATACCAGACTGTTGAATTAAGAGGGCTAGGGGAGCTAAGAAAAGATTAAAGAGGAGGGGAGCCAGGACAGAACCCTGAGGAACCCCACAGGAGAGAGGGAAGGAATCAGAGGGGGGGGGGGCAGAAGAAGAGGGAGGTGACAGGACTGCACAAGAGCGGGAGGAGAGAAAGGAGTGAAACCAACGATGAACAGTACTGCAAAGACCCGCTTCCCGAAGACGAAGAAGAAGAAGGGAGTGATCAACTAAGTCAAAAGCAGCGGAAAGATCAAGTGCAACCGCCACCGAGATATCACCACGATCATGAGCTACATGCAGTGCATTAGTAAAGGCGAGAAGAACAGTTTCAACGCTGTGACCCTGACGGAAACCCGATTGGCGAGGGTGAAGGAAGTTAGTAGAATCAAGATGGTGTAATAGTTGTGCAAAGACGAATTTCTCTAACAATTTTGAAAGAAAAGGAAGGTTGGAGACGGGACGGTAGTGAGCGGGAACCAGAGGATCAAGTGAGGGGTTCTTGAGGAGGGGACGAATTAAGGCATGTTTCCAAGAGTGGGGGAAGGACCCAGAGGAAAGACTAGAGTTAAATATAGTGAGAATGAACGGAAGGAGACCCAGGGAAGATTCGAGGAGCCAAGAAGAGGGAATGGGATCAAGAGGACAGGAGGTCTTTTTTGAGGAGGAGATGAGATGGTGCAATTCGGGAGGGGAGATCAGTGAGAAGGACGCCCAACAATGGGAAGTCTGAAAGATGGGTGGGGGAGAGGCAGAAGGGGGAGGAGAGAGAATTGGAGCGGGACAAAAAGGTAAAGAGGCTCGCAGGGAAGAGATCTTATTACTGAAGCAGGTAGCTAGCATGGAAGGCGGTGGAGAAGGAAGGACCGGAGGAGCTGGGGCTGGGGATCCTTCCAGCTTATGTCAGAGAGGACATTGAATTACATAGGATTAAAATTTTGCATGAAACAAAACAGACTGTGGAATCACTATGGATAGAAATTCTATGTAAAAAGAGGAAGGCGATGGTGGTGGGGGTGTACTACTGACCGGCTGCCAGAATGAACAGATGGATGATGAAATGCTGAAAGAAATCAGGGAAACTAACAAAAGTTACAACACAGTAATAACGGGTGATTTCAATTATCTGGGTATTGACTGTGTCAATGTCACAGCAGGACATGCTAGGGAGATAAAGTTTCTAGGTGAAATAAATGACTGCTTCTTGGAGCAGCTGTTCATGAACTGACAAGAGGAGACGCCATCTTGGACTTAGTCCTTAATGGAACACAAGATCAGGTGCAAGAGAGAAGGGGTGTTGGAGCTACTTGGCAATAGCAATAATAGAATGACCGCATTTGATTAAATAAATGGAAGGCGGCAGCAAGGAAATCCACAGCACTACCTTTTAACTTTCAAAAGGGAGACTGATAAAATGAGGAAAATAATTACTACTACTATTGAACATTTGTATAGCGCTACAAGATATATGCAGTGCTGCACAGATACATGTAAAAGATGGTCTCTGCTCATCAGAGCTTACATTCTAGTCGAGAAAGACAACACAGTAGCTGTAGACATGGGATACATCTAGGGGGAATGGTAAGGAAACATGAGGGAGATCAGGTGAATCAAGATCCAAAAGCAGCAGCAAAGAGGTGAGTTTTCAGCCTAGATTTGAAAAGGGCCAGAGAAGGCGCCTGTTGTACAGACTCAGGTAGTTTGTTCCAGGCTTAAGAAGCAGTAAGGTGAAAGGAGCGAAGTCTGGAGTTAACAATGGAAGAGAAGGGCATAGATAGAAGCGATTTGCCAGAAGAACAGAGTTCCCAAAGAGAGGTGTAGGGAGAGATAAGAGAGGAAAGGTAGTGAGAAGCTGCACAGTGAATGCACTTATTGGTCAGCAGGAGAAGTTTGAACAGGATGTGGATTAAGAAAAAACTAAAAGGAGAACCTGCAGAGGTTAAAGATTTACATCAAGCATGGGAGTTGTTCAAAAGTACTATCAAAAGAACATAAGATATGCCATACTGGGACAGATCAAGATCCATCAAGCCCAGTATCCTGTTTCCAACAGTGGCCAATCTAGGTCACAAGTACCTAGCAGTTTCCCCAAAAAAGACACAGGTTCCACAATGCTTGTATTGGGGCAAGCAGTGATATCCTGGGTCCCTTTTAATAATGGTTTATGGACCTTTCCTCCAGAACTTGTCCAAACGTTTTTTAAACCCGACTACACTAAAAGCTTTTACTACATCCTCCGGTAGCAAATTCCAGAGATTGACTGCACGTTGAATGAAAAAATATTTTCTCTTATTAGTCTTAAATAGGTTACCCTGTAGCTTCATTGCATGCCCCCTAGTTTTTCTATATTTTGATGGCGTAAACAATCGATCTACATTTACCTGTTCCACTGCATTCATTAATTTATAGACCTCTGTCATATCTCCCCTCAGTCATCTCTTTTCAAAGTTGAAGAGTCCTAACCTTTTTAGCTCCTCTTCATAGGGGTATTCTTCCATCCCCTTTACCATTTTGGTGGCTCTTCTCTGCACCTTTTCTAATAATGCTATTGGTCATTTAGCCCTACCCTCTGCTTTCTGTCTTTTAACCAGTTCCTGATCCACAATAATACACTGCCTCCTATCCCATGACTTTTTAGTTTTGCCAAAAGTCTCTAATGATGGGCCTTGTCAAAGGCTTTCTGAAAGTCCAGATACACTATATCAACCAACTCACCTTTGTCTTCCTGTTTATTCACACCTTCAAAAAAACATAACAGATTAGTATGACAAGTTCTTCCTTGTCTAAAGCCATGTTGGCTGTCTCCCATTAAGCCATGATTATTCACATGTTGAGTAATTTTGTTCTTTATGATGGTTTCTACCATTTTTCCCGGTACTGACGTCAGGCTCATTGGTCTGTAGTTTGCCGGATCACCCCGGAACCCTTTTGGTGTTACATTGGCCATCCTGCAATCTTCAGGTATTATAGATTATTTTAATGGTAGTTCACAGATTACTAATAGCAGGTCTGCAATCTCATATTTCAGTTCTTTCAACGCCCTTGGATGTATACCATCCAGTCCAGGAGATTTGCTACTCTTCAATTTATCAAATAGTTGTAATACATCTTATTATTATTTATTATTATTATTATTATTATTATTTATTAATTTATTTTTCTATACCACGCTCTTTGGTATCAGCTCGGTTTACAGATATTGTTTATTGTTTATTAAACATTTGATATACCTCCCCCCATTACATCGGGGCGGTTTAGAATTCAAAAAAAAGAAAGAAAGAAAGAAAGGAAATACAATCATTATAAACAAGGAAAGATAAAGAGAGTGGAAATGGAGGTAGTGAGATTAAAAAAAAAAGGAAAAGGAGAGTCAAGGGATTAGGGGGAAAGGTTGAAAGCGGAGGAGAAAAGGTGGGTTTTCAGGAGAGAACGGAATTTGGGGTAGGACTCTTCCAATCGTAAGGCAGTGGGCAGGGAGTTCCACAGGGAGGGGCCAACATCAGCTTAGTTCAGACACAGGTAAACACCCGTGCTGGACTTACAGAAAACAAGGTCATTCAACTTGGATTAACTGGGGGAACTATATACAAGATCTGGGTTAAGGTATTTTACAGCTTTTAGGTAGTTATATACATGCTCTAGATGGGGTTTGAATGTCCTATCGTGGCATACAGGGTGCGTGCATAGTAGGGAGTTTGGTGTATGTGTCTTGGTGACTGCAGCTAGGTGGTTGTTGTGTGATACCATAATGCTGCAGGAAGAGGTGATGTTTCAGTGCCTTCCTGAACTGTGTAAGGTCCGTAATTGCCTGAATGTCAGGCGGAACGAGCACTTTCCCTGGCTGCTCCACCAATCTGGAACACCTTCCCAGATGAACTGAGACTAACCACAGACCTCAAGGACTTCCATAAACAGCTGAAGACATCTCTATTCATTTAACACTATGGACATACCACTTGATCTACTAACCAAGCCAGAACTACGGACCCTCCCCCAACCCTAAACTTGTATATAAGAATGTATAATAGCTCACGATGTATAATAGCGCACTATGTAGAAAGCACAACCTAAATCAAATACCCGCCACCACAAACACACTACACACACCACTGCATGAAAACATATGAACACTCTGATTGTTTGCTGTGGAGACTGCCTGATTGAAGGAGAAGGCGGTATAGAAATACTGTTAAATAAATAAATAAAATTCCAGTACAAAGGGGCATAGAGCATGAAGGCTCTCTTTCTTGTTGCTTGCAGGGATTTTGTAATCTTGCTAGGGATACATAGGGTATTTGCTGAGACCAATCTTCTAGTTCTATTTGAGGGAGTGGGAAGAATGAGATCTGAGATGGACGTAAAGGTGAGTCTGTTGATAGCCTTGAAGGTCATTAGTAGGATCTTGAAGATGAGTCTACAATAGACTGGGAGCCAGTGTAAGTGCTTCAAGATTGGTGTTATGTGCTCCCTCATGGAAGCACCATGTAGTGTTCTGGCTGCAGCATTCATAGCCAGCTGAAGTGGGTACAGCGTGTTTTTCGGTAGACCCTGTAGGATGGCATTGGTGAAGTCGAAGTGGGGGATGACTAAGGCCTGGAAGATTGTCCTAAAGTCATCAGGTTCCAGGAGGGGGCGTAGGTGACGGATTGTCCGGATCTTGAGGTATACTGCCTTGACGGTGTTGCCTATATGTGTTTTCATATCCAACTGTTGATCGAGTGTTACACCCAAGTAGCGGATTGTGTGCTTGCTTTGGAGTTCGGCGCCTTACTTTTAGTGTTGCTGGCGGAACAAATGACTGGTCCCTGGTAATGAATAGAGCCTCTGTTTTCTTTAAGTTTATCCTGAGGTTTTGGGATTGAAGCCAGTCAGTTATGGCATCGAAGCAAACGGTTAATGTTGAGAAATCCAGCTGGTTGGTTGTAAATGGCATGTATAGTAGCATGTCATCGGCGTATATAAGGCATGAGATGCCGAAGGAACGGGCAAGTGTGCAGAGGGGCTGCATATATATGTTGAAGAACAGCGCTGAGAGTAAGGAACCTTGCAGAACTCCCTGTTTCTGCTGGAATGGTTTAGAGGTCGAAAGCCCTGTCCTTACATGCTGCCATCTGTCTGAGAGATAAGATTTACACCATTCCAAGGCTGTGTCTTGGATCCCTTTCTCTGCCAGGCGTGCCAAGAGCAGTTTGTGGTCGACAGAGTCGAAGGCTGCTGCGATGTCTAAGAAGATTAGGGCATATCCTCTTTTGGCGTTGTCTATGCCAGTGATTAAGGTGTTGACGAGTACAGTCAGGAGCGTCTCCACACCATGCTCCTCTCTGAATCCATGTTGGTATGGATATAATGGGGCAGTGTCATCAATACGGTCCTGAATTTGCTGTTGGATGAGTTTTTCGATTATTTTGGCCAATAGTGGGATGCTCGCAATTGGCCTGTATGAGTCCACCTTCTGGGTGTCCAGATTGCAGTTTTTTAGGCGTGGTCTAATGGACATTTGCTTTAGGCATTGTGGGAATGCTCCTGTAGTAAAGGAGAGTTTGATGAGTTTGGCTAAGAATGGGCTAAATTCCTTGCGCAGTGTCTTTATCCAAAACGCCGGACAGGGATCATTTGGTGCTGTAGTGGTGTTAATTGCGTTGATGGTGTCTTCAACGTTCTCCGTTGTTGGTATTGAGAAGGTGGATAGTGGTGAAGGGTGCAGTGGGCCTTTCGCAGGGTTGGTTGATGCAATTTTGTCAGTCTTTTTTTTTTTTTAAACTTTTATTTTCATTTTGCAACAAACAAAAGAAACAACACACCAAAGGAGACAAAACAAGTATACAATAAAGAAAAGTAAACCCAATTACCCCCCACCCCCACGCTTCTTCTCTAGCTGATTATGTCAGCATGTGAACGCTTCCTAACAACAGTGATTATACATCAAAACAATCAAAAGAGTATCTGCGATACAGAATAATCATGGGACAAAGATATATACAAATTTAGACAGTCAGATGAGAGCATTGAGCAGAATGTACATAGTCATTGAGCATCTTCCATTTAGACCGATGATGAGGAGTCTGAATGGGGGAAGCAAACATACGAGGTGTTTGTTCATATTTACTGTAGAGACAGACATGATTCCACCATTCATTGGGGCTCAGATGAGAGCTATTTTTCCAGTATTTCGTGATTAGGGAAATAGCAATGCCAAGCATAAAGTCCAAAAGGAAGTAAGCCGTTTTTGGAAGAGAGGGGATCCCCGCAGCTGAGCGAAGTCCCACTATCCTCCAAGAAAGGGGCTCTTGAAAGTGCAAAATAGACTGGATACGACCCCAGACCCGACGCCAGTAATACTGTAGTGCGGGACATTCATACATAACATGAGGTAATGAACCAATGGCCGCATGACATGTCCAACAGCTATTGCCCTGAGTAGTGTTCCATTTGGCTAATCTGTCAGGAGTGTAAAAACACCGGTGGGCTAGAAAGAAGAGTGTCTGAGTGAGTGAGGCGGATCGGGAGACCCGTGTCACTCTACTCCAGACAAGGCTCCATTGCTCCGGGGTCAAAGTCACATGCAATTCTCTCTCCCATGCTTTCTGCGCTATAGGGGTATCTCTAGTTATAGCATTACATAAGGTTTTGTAAAAATTGGATGCTACACCCGGTGAATTACCGATAGATCGGATAGTCTCCAACCAACCTTGTGTAGGGGAGGCCGATGGCGGGAGCACCTTAGCACTCCGAAGGCAATGCTGAAGTTGCACCAACTGAAAGTAGTGTTTCGCTGGGAGACCAAATTCAATTTGCAATTCACTAAAAGTTTTTCCAGCGACCTTCATGGAACAACTGACTAGGAATCCAAATGCCCCTAGTGTACCAGGGGCTCCACGCCATCGGCTTATTTTGTATTCGAAATCGAGTATTGTACCAAAGTGGGAGCTTGTCTAACGGACAGAGTCGGGAGTCTAAAGATTGCATAAGATTATTAAAGGCACCTAAGGTGTCTAAAAGCATTGGTGGAAAGTGGGAGTCTGATGGGAGAGTCATACCAGGGAGAAAAGTAAGAGGAATCGGTTTGCAAAGGTCCTCTTCTATGTCTAGCCACACAGGTCTACTCGGTACTGGATCTTCCAGCCAACGAGCGCCTTGTTTGAGAAGAAAAGAGTGATGATACTTCAGGAAATCAGGGAATCTGACACCCCCATTTTCCTTATCTGCTTGCAGCTTATGTTTCGCTATCCTAGGTGTCTTGTTTTGCCACAAGTATCTAGTCAGAAGGCCCTCTATATCTTTATATATACGTCGAGGTAAGAGACAGGGCAACATTTCTAAGATATAATTCACTTTCGGAACAATCATCATTTTTATGGTTTCTAATCGACCCCACCAGGTAAGTGTTAAAGGAGTCCAGCGGTGAGTAAGCGCCCGGACTTTAGAGGTTAAGTCTTTGGCATTGAAGGAGATAGTGTCTTCCAAAGGAGAACAATAGTGAACCCCAAGGTATTTGACCATGCGAGGTTGCCATAAAAAGGGGAAGGGTTGCATATCTGCCTGATGAAGCAAAGGATTTAATGGAAAGGCTACCGACTTGGTCCAATTTATCTTATAACCGGACAGTTGTGAGTATTTACCAATTTGCTCTAGGACAGCCGGTACTGAGTCTATAGAGACAAAAAGCATAAGGTCATCAGCATACGCTGAAATTTTGATTTCCCTATGGGTGAAGGGGACTCCATGAATCTCCTCCGATTGCCGGATTAGTAAAGCCAAGGGTTCGAGTGCAAGATCGAAGAGAAGTGGAGACAGTGGGCATCCCTGGCGAGTGCCGCGTTGAAGGGGAAAAGGCTGAGACTTTAAAGCATTGGCACATATACTGGCTGTAGGCTGTGCGTACATGGTGCGAAGACAACGGAGAAAACCTTCCCCGAATCCGTACCAGCGGAGGACTGCAAACAGGAAGGGCCACTCTAAGCGATCAAAGGCCTTCTCAGCATCAAGTGAGAGACCAACAAATGGGCGATCAAGATTAACTGCGGTAGTCAGTACATGGCATAGAGTCCGAGCATTGTCAGCAGTTGATCTACCAGGAATGAAACCGCATTGATCTGGGTGTATTAAGGTAGGCATCCTATCAGAGAGCCGGGTAGAGAGAATGGTGGCAAATATTTTATAGTCCGCGTTTAGGAGGGAAATTGGACGATAATTAGCTGTTAGTTGCGGGTCTCTCCCCTCTTTCTCAAAAACTACTACATTTGCCATTGAAAAGGACCCAGAAGGAGAACCCTCCTCGGCCAGAGCAGAAAAATAAAGTTTCAAAACTGGAGCTAAGTCAGCGTGAAAGGTTTTGTAGAATTCAGCAGGGAGACCGTCCGGGCCTGCGGCTCGACCTGAGGCACATTTCTTGATAGCAGAATGAATTTCTGAGACAGTAAATGGTGTGTCCAAGGCCACTCTATCTTCGTCAGATAGGGTCGGTCTTTGTACCCCTGAAAGTAAGCGTTCAAATACATCTGGCTCAAAATCACATTCAGATTGATAAAGCCGAGTATAAAAATCACGAAAGAGTTCTAAGATTTCGGTATCTTTAGTGACCAAGCCCCCCCCCGACGGATTACGGAGGGCGGTAACACGCTTGGCTTCTTTTTGACCTTTTAGGGCATTTGCTAATAATTTGCCAGCACGATTATTTTCCCGATAATATAGCCCTTGTTGTGATTCAATATTTTTAACAGCAGCAGTGTACAAAAGCTGATTGTATTGAAAACGCAAGCGTTGTAAACGGAGTAAAATACATGGGTCAGTACGGGACGTGAGAAGACGCTCCCCAGCTTGTATCTGCTGCTCTAGAATCAGTAATTGCTGCTTTCTTTGTTTCCCCTGCCGAATTTGATAGCTAGTTATAGTTGCGCGGATAGATGCTTTAAAACCCTCCCACCAAGCCCAGCTCGCTGTGTCATGGGGTGAGTTAAAATGAAAATAATCTTGGATAGCGGCCTTTATATCAACCTGAAAATCTTTTTGACCCAGTAAGGATCTATCAAAAAACCAAGCTCGGGGAGAATCGTCCCGCGCAGTGACATGTAATGATAAAGATATGGCAGCATGATCTGAAATATGGAGAGGATGAGTCCTAGTCGTGTCTACTTGAGGAATCATTGCTTTGGAAATGAGAAAGAAATCTATTCTAGATTGGGAGTGATGGGGGGCAGAAAAGAAAGTGAACTCTAAGTCGGAGGGGTGAAGCAGCCTCCATATCTACCAGCGCAAGATCTTGCATCAGAGCTGTAAGGGTAGCAAGACTCTTGGGTGGACTACTCGTTCTAGGCGGCTGTCTATCTATCAGAGGGTCTAACACTTGATTAAAATCACCACCAAGTATTAATGGAGTATTGGCAGAGGCCTGTGCCAACTGCGCAATACTTGCATAGTAAGCAGGGTTGTCCACATTCGGGGCATAAATGCAAATACATGTAAATTCACTATCTCCAACCTTAAGATGTACTCGGGCCCATCTACCCTCCTTGTCAGCGCTAGTATCAATTACAGTAGCTTGCAAAGATTTCTTAACCAGAATGGCTACCCCGCACCGTTTGGAAACGGCGGGAGAATAGGCAGCCACCATGTAAGGCTTAACATTGAGTTTCAGTGTTTCAGCAGAGTTTAAGTGCGTTTCCTGAAGAAACGCTAAATCAGCATGCTCATGGCTAAGATAGCTAAGGATTTTCTTTCTTTTGATTGGACTATTAATGCCCTTTACGTTGAGTGATAAGATTTTACATAAGGCCATTCAGACAAGTTAAAAATTCTGAGCATGATAGCGCACATAATTTCACAATGTCCCTCATATTGACTGTATCTGGCTGTACATATGGCATAAAAGAAGATAAGCTTAGATAATACAATGAAGCGCCCCACATTAAAAAAGAAAAACCGCAGCGCGGTAGAGAAGAAGCAGAACCCCAAAAATTACTGGCGACCATGTGTCTGCGGGGAGAAGCCCCAGAGAAGGCCGAAATTGAAAAAACACATAACCTGTAGGACTGTGCGTGCTCCGAATCCGACCGAGGCACACATCATGGAGGGATAGGAGACCAAAAAACAAAAAAGTCATAGAAAGAAAGAAAGAAAGTCCAGGTAGTCTCTGTGCTTGACTATGACCGCCGCATCGGGCCCTTCAAAATGGCGGACAGAGCCGGCAAATAAAAGTCCAAGTCGTTGGATTAGCGCATCTGCTCTGCTTCTTTGGAGTCTAAAAATGTTGATAGTAGATCAGGATCTTCGAATGTCCTGGTTTGGTTGTGGAGAGTCACTCGGAGCTTCGCGGGATACAACAGGCCAAAGCGAGCCTGTAGCTGTTGAAGTCGAGGGCGAAAAGCAAGGAGTTTCTTTCGTCGGTCAACGGTAGGCTTTGCCAAATCAGGGAAGAAGGAGACTTTGTGACCTTCAAATTCCAAATGATGGTTCGCCCGAGCAGCATTTAAAATTTGTTCCACTTGTTGATATCGTAGCAAGCGAAAGATAATAGGCCGGGGGGTCGTTCGGTTGAGCGCCATGTGGGTAGGAACACGGTGTGCACGATCGATTTCCAGTTCTTTATGAAAGGTGATCCTCAGCAAGGAGGGAAGAGTTTTGAGCAGGAATTCTCTCATATCTCCCGCTTCCACCCCCTCCGGTATTCCAATGAGCCTCACATTGTTGCGACGGGCTCGATTATTGCTATCTTCTAACTCCTTTTGAAGATTCTGTATCTGGCGCTCAGCCTTGTCCAGTGTGCCCAAGCGCACCGCGTGCGAGTCGAGGACCCCCGCCATATTGTCCTGCCGTAATGAGAGACTTTCAAGTCGGTCCTGGAGCACTCCAAAGTCTTCTCGCATGGCTCTAAGCGCTTCTCCATTGGACTGCACCAATTCCTTCACGCCACGTATTTCCTCTAAAATCTCCAGGTGCATTTCGGGGTTTTCCCGAAATGGAACCATCTTCTGTGGGGAGGACACCTCTGTTTTGGAGCGTTTTCCGTGAGAAGAAGAAGGAGACCCGAAGTCCAAGCGCGCTGGTTTATGGGCCGCCATCCCCCCCGAGGTACCCCGGTCAGCCCGGAGCGAAATAGTAAGTTTGTATAGGTATTAAGTCAGGATTCTAAGTAGGCCTCTCGGGAGCTTCAGCGCGAAGCGTCTTACCCGCTGGACATCAGGCTCCGCCCCCGCAATTTTGTCAGTCTTAATTATTTTTGACTGTAAGTAATCCACGTATTGTTGTGGATCCGGTGTGCATCGTTGTATAGGGGAAGGTTCCTTTGTAAGGGTCCTTACTAGGTTGAATAGATCCTTCGGTTTGTTTAGAGAGCACTGCAGTATCTTGGCATGGTATCATCTCATTGTCTCAGCTACTTTTGCACGATGCTTCTTCAGGTGTGAGGTGTAAGTGTCCAGATCGTCGGTGGTATGTGAGCGACACCATCTTCTTTCAAGTTTCCTTAGATGTCTGAGGGATATCCATAGCTCGAGAGAGTACCATGGCGAGGACTTTCTTTTTCTTGGCATTACACTGCCATTTGGTTTATTAGCAATGGAGTTTAGACTCTTGTTCCAAGCGGAGAGCATTTCCTCTAGCTTGGTCTCTGTAATGTTGAACAGTGGTAAGGTTTTGTTAAGTATCTCTTCCTTGTTGAAGTGACAGAATCTTGCTTTCGGGCAGGCGTCAGAAGTGGACTGACAACTTGCTTGAGTCTGCTGGATGGGTAGCCGGAGTTTTATTAGGCTATGGTCAGACCATGGGACTGACAAGAGGGAGATGTCCAGTGGATAATTCTGGCTTGTGGCTGTCTGTGGGGCGAAAATTAAGTCTAGCTTGTTTCCTTGTGTGAGTGGGCTCGTTGATCACTTGCTCGTATCCCAGCTGGCTGAAGGCATTCAAGAGGGAGTTGGCATGATTGTCTGGGAGGGCTGGGAGGTTAAAATCTCCCATGAGCCAGTTTGGTGTATGTGGTCTCTTGGTGTTGCAGGCCAGGTCGATTAATGTTGATGGAGCTCTGTAAATTAAGTTGATGGAGATGTGCTTATTTGCTAGAGTGATGAAGTCGAGATGCATAGTACTGTTGGCCTCCGTCTGTTGGAATTGTAGGTCGGTTCTCGTGAGTGCAAGAATTCCTCCCCCCCTGCGGTTGGTCCTGTGGCAGGTGTGGATTGAGAAGTTGGGTGGTGTAAGTTGGTTCAGGATGACTGTGTCTGTGTCTGTGAGCCATGTCTCCGTGATCAATAGTATGTCTAACTTGTGGTAGGATATTAGGTCGGAGATGATTGGTCTTTTCTTCCGGACTGAGCGGGCATTAATGAGGGCGCAGTTCAGGTAGCTGGGCTGAGGGCATTTTTCAGGCAGGGATTTCTTGAAATACTGGAGTGATATGTAGAGTAGGTGTGGGCTATTGTTGTGTTTGTGTTCCGACTCAAAGTGTCGAGATGTGTCTGCCCATCTTCTGCCAGGGGCCTTAGGGTTGGTATTGGGTTTCCAGTAGCAGTGGGAGTGAGTGCAGTATGGAGTAGGCTGTAGAGGAGGTAAAAGCATGCTGTTACAGTTAGGGAGGGTGCCATTCTAGGGGGGCTTGTTTTGCAGGGTCCTGTGGTTGAAACACGGCAGGAGCTGTGTGATTGGGTGGGTATTGCTCTGGTGGATGCCTCACCTAGAGTGGTTGTCAGCTGTTATGTGTCACTAAGTGTGCAGGTATGTGGATGTTTGGTATATTGTAGTGTGCTGCTTTGAGGCTCGCGCTTTTGGTACTTCTAGAACAGTTCCACGATAATTCAAGAGTAATATGGTAGTGGTTCTGTGGCAGTTCTATGGCAGGTTAAGGAGTGGTATATCGGTGTATCAATATTTCTTTCAATTCTTCCACAGATGTATTCCATGCTTTAAGAAAAATGGAAAGAAGGTCAAAAAAACGGCAGTATAGTTTAAAGGCGAGGTCAGATAGGCTGTTGTTGCCAAAAAAGCATCTTTCAGGAAATGGAAAAAAGAACCAAATGACAAAAATGGGAAACAAACATGAGCACTGGCAAGTTAGATACAAAGACAATGATAAGGCAGGCAAAGAAAGAATCTGGAAAAAAGTTTGTCGTGGAAACAAAAACACATGGAGACTGATTTCAACAGGAGCAAGTCTGGGCCATCCTGATGTCCAAAATATGGGCGGGCACAAATTTTACCCGATTATGCAACTACGGGAGCTAGACATTCCTGCAGTACAGAGACGGTGTGGCCCTGAGTCTGTCACAGGAGACGTCCCCAGTCTGCATGGCCAATCTGCCCTCTGCTTCTGTGCTTCTGCCATGGCATCCTGTCGCTATGGCACTGGGATGCCCAGCAAAAGCGCCAAAAGCCTCACAGTGCCCCAAAAGTCTTTTCCCTGTTGCCCGACTCTCGGCAGGGTTGGCCAGGGCTGGACAGCAGAAGCTCACCTGCCACGACTCCATCATCCTGGGGGGAGCGAAAGGCCCCGATCACAAGGGCACCCGGCACTTACACCACCTTGGAGGTGGTATATGCTGGGCATCCAGAGTGTCACCGCTGGATGTACAGGACCTTGACCTGAATAGGCCCTGTATGTCCAGGTGCTTTGGCCTGCCCCCACTCTGTCCATTCCCTGCCTCCAGCCCTCCCCCTCCTGCTCCCGTCCAGCGCTCCCAGCACTGTATGTGTGGGGAGGGCTGGACTCAGAATTGAGTGTCAGGCAAAAACGGGGGTTAGACGTCTGACCAGGATGTCCAACCTCACTACTCGCGTCTCTGCATCGGGCCCATAGTAACATAGTATATGATGGCAGATAAAGACCAGTATGGTCCATCTAGTCTGCCCAGCAAGAGCCAGGTGCACCTGCCGCTCCATGCAGGTCACGCCTCCCTATGCTTTTGTTTAGGAGTGTACCCACCGCTCCGTGCAGGTCATCCCTATTTGTTGAAATAGGGGATCTGTGCTGGGTCCGCTGCTTTTTAACATATTCGTTAATGACCTGGAAATGGGAATAACATGTGAGGTAGTCAAATTTGCAGATGACACAAAATTATTCAAAGTTGTTAAAACACAAGAGGATTGTGAAAAATTGCAAGAGGACCTTGATAAATTGCAAGACTGGACATTCAAATAGCAGATGAAATTTAATGTGGACCAGTGCATAGTTATTCATCTAGGAAAGAACAACCCAAACTATGGTTACATGATGCAAGGTTCCACATTAGGAACCACCGCCCAGGAAAGAGATTTAGCCGTCATTGTGGATAATACGTTGAAATCCTTTGCCCAGTGGCGGTCAAGAAATCAAATAAAATGCCAGGAATCGTAAGGAAAGGAATGGAGAATAAAACAAAGGATATTATAATCCCTCAGTATCATTCCATATGTGCAATTCTGGTCACCGTATCTTAAAAAGGATATAGCGGAATTAGAAAAGGTACAGAGAAGAGCCATCAAAATGATAAATGGGATGGAAGGATACCCCTATGAGGAAAGGCTTAAAAGGTTAGGGCTCTTCAACCTGGAAAAAAGATGGCTGAAGGGAGATATGATAGAGTTGTATAAATAAATGAATGGAGTGGAATGGGTAAATATAGATCTGTTGTTTATGCCATCAAAAAGGTGAATGACTAGAGGACATGCAATGAAGCTACAATGTAACCCATTTAAGACTAATAAGAAAACATATTTTTTTCACTCAGTGCATAATCAAACTGTGGAATTCATTACCAGAGGATGTAGTAAAAGCTGTTAATGTAGCTGGGTTTAGAAAATGTTTGGACAAGTTCGTGGAGGAAAGGTCCATAAACCATAGATAGTGCTGGGGGGGAGTCTGCTGTCTTGGTACATGTTGGTACCAATGACATAGGAAAATGTGGTAGGGAAGTTCTGGAGGCTAAATTTAAGCTTTTAGGTAGGAAGTTGAAATCCAGAACTTCCAGGATAGCGTTCTCCGAAATGCTTCCTGTTCCACGTGCAGGACCCAAAAGACAGGCAGAGCTCCGGAGTCTCAATGCGTGGATGAGACAATGGTGCAAGGATGAGGGTTTTGGATTTGTTAGGAACTGGGGAACATTCTGGGGAAAGGGGGGGCTCTTCCGAAGGGATGGGCTTCACCTTAATCAGGATGGGACCAGACTGCTGGCATTAACCTTTAAAAAAGAGATAGAGAAGCTTTTAAACTAGAAAATAGGGGAAAGCCGACAGTCACCCAGGAGCGCATGGTTCGGACAAAGGTATCCTTGAAGGATACTACCAAAAACAGTGAGGTTCCAAAAGGGAGTATAGTAGCCCAAATGCCCTTGAGTAAGGAGCAGACAGAGCATAAAGATTCCCAATTACCCATGCCTACCAATAGCCAGATTAATATTAATAAAATTAATAAAATACAGTCACTAAAATGCTTGTATGCCAATGCTAGAAGTCTAAACAATAAGATGGGAGAATTAGAATATATAGCACTAAATGAGAGGTTAGATATGATTGCACTCTCAGAGACATGGTGGAAGGAGGATAACCAGTGGGACACTGTGATACCTGGATACAAACTATATCGTAATGATAGAGCTGAACAAATTGGTGGAGGGGTTGCGCTCTATGTTAAAGAGGGCATTGAGTCAGAAAGGATTAAAGTTTTGCAGGGAACACAATTTGCTGTAGAATCTCTATGGATTGAAATTCCATTTATGAAAGGGAAGGTGATGGCAGTGGGAGTATACTATCGACCGCCTGGCCAGAATGAACAAATGGATGATGAAATGCTCAAAGAAATCAAGGAAGCTAACAAAAGCCACAACAGAGTAGTAATAATGGGTGATTTCAATTACCCCGGTATAGACTGGGACAGTCTCACAGCAGGACAAGCTAAAGAGATAAAGTTTCTAGTCTAGATGAAATAAATGACTGCTTCTTGGAGCAGCTGATCCATGAACCGACCAGAGGGGAAGCCATACTGGACCTAGTCCTTAGTGGAACGCCAGATCTGGTGCAAGAAATAAGGGTGTTGGGACCACTTGGCAATAGTGATCATAGTATGATCATGTTTGATTTAATCAGTGGAGGACAGACAGTAAAGGAATCCACAGTACTACCTTTTAACTTTCAAAAGGGAGACTATGATAGAATGAGGAATATAGTTCGGAAAAAACTAAAAGGAGCGGTTCCAAAGGTTAAAGACTTACAGCAAGCTTGGGTGTTATTTAAAAATACTATCCTCGAAGCCCAGACCAGCTGTATTCCACGCATTAAGAAAAGTGGAAGAAAGTCCAAAAAACTGCCAGCATGGTTTAAAGGTGAGGTCAGAGAGGCTGTTGCTGCCAAAAAAGCAACCTTCAGGACATGGAAAAAAGAGCCAAATGATGAAAACTGGAAACACCACAAGCACTGGCAAGTTAAATGCAAAGCATTGATAAGGCAGGCAAAGCGGGAATTTGAGAAGAAACTTGCTACGGAAGCAAAAACACGAAATAAAGACTTTTTCAAGTACATTCGTAGCAAAAGGCCTGTGAGAGAGTCAATTGGACCATTAGATGATAGAGGGGTAAAAGGGGCAGTAAGTGGGGACAAGGCTATAGCAGAGAGACTGAATGAATTCTTTGCTTCGGTCTTTACTGAGGAAGATGTAGGGATGTTACCCAAGACTGAAGTGGTATTTAAAGGTGATACTGCAGAGGAATTGAGAGAAATATCACTACAGCGGGAAGATATATTACAACTATTTGATAAACTGAATAGTAACAAATCACCTGGACCGGATGGTATACATCCCAGAGTGTTGAAAGAACTGAAGTATGAGATTGCAGACCTGCTATTGGTAATCTGTGAACTTTCATTAAAATCATCTGTAATACCTGAAGATTGGAGGGTCGCCAACGTAACACCAATTTTTAAAAAGGGTTCCAGGGGTGACCCGGGAAATTACAGACCGGTGAGCCTGACGTCAGTACCAGGGAAAATGGTAGAAACCATCGTAAAGAACAAAATTACACAGCATGTAGATAGTCATGGCCTAATGGGAGACAGCCAACATGGCTTTAGACAAGGAAGATCTTGTCTTACTAATCTGATCTGTTTTTTTGAAGGTGTGCATAAACAGGTAGACAAAGGTGAGTCGGTTGATATAGTGTATCTGGACTTTCAGAAAGCTTTTGACAAGGTCCCCCCATCAGAGACTTTTGGCAAAGCTAAAAAGTCATGGGATAGGAGGCAGTGTACTATTGTGGATCGGGAACTGGTTAAAAGATAGAAAGCAGAGGGTAGGGCTAAATGGCCAATATTCCCAATGGAAAAAGGTGAATAGTGGAGTACCCCAGGGATCTGTACTGGGTCCCCTACTTTTTGACATATTCATAAATGACCTGGAAAAAGGAATAACTAGTGAGGTTATCAAATTTGCAGATGACACAAAACTGTTTAAAGTTGTTAAAACCCAAGAGGATTGTGGAAAACTGCAGGAGGATCTGGATAAATTGGCAGACTGGGCATCCAAATGGCAGATGAAATTTAATGTGGACAAGTGCAAAGTTATGCACCTAGGAAAGAACAACCCACACTATAGTTACACGATGCAAGGCTCCACATTAGAAACCACCACCTAGGAAAAAGATTTAGGAGTCATCGTGGATAACATGTTAAAACCCTCCGCCCAGTGTGCAGCGGCGGCCAAGAAAGCAAATAGAATGCTAGGTATCATAAGGAAAGGGATGGAGAATAAAACAAAGGATATTATAATGCCTCTGTATCGCTCCATGGTATGACCGCACCTTGAATATTGTGTGCAATTCTGGTCACCGTATCTTAAAAAGGACATAGAGTTATTAGAAAAAGTACAGAGAAGAGCACCAAATTGGTGAAGGGGATGGAAGGCTACTCCTATGAAGAGAGGCTAAAAGGTTAGGGCTCTTTAACCTGGAAAAGAGACGGCTGAGGGGAGATATGATAGAGGTCTATAAATTAATGAATGGAGTGGAACGGATAAACGTGGATCAATTGTTTACGCTATCAGAATATAGAAGGACTAGGGGACATGTAATGAAGCTACAGGGTAAACTATTTAAGACAAATAAGAGAAAATATTTCTTCACTCAACGTGTAATCAAACTCTGGAATCTGTTACCGGAGGATGTAGTAAGGGCTGTTAGTATAGCTGGGTTTAAAAAAGGTTTGGACAAGTTCCTGGAGGAAAGGTCCATAAACCACTATTAAAAAAGGGACCCAGGATATCAATGCTTGACCTAGTACAAGCACTGCAGAACCTGTGTCTTTTGGGGAAACTGCTAGGTACGTATGACCTAGATTGGCCACTGTTGGAAACAGGATACTGGGCTTGATGGACCTCGGTCTGACCCAGTATGGCATTTCTTATGTTCTTATTATTAAAGAGGACCCGGGATATCCACCACTTGCCCCAGGATGAGCTTTGTGGAACCTATGTGCTTTTTGGGAACCTGCTAGATACTTGTGACCTGGATTGGCCACTGTTGGAAACAGGATACTGGGCTTGATGGACCTTGGTCTGCCCCAGTATAGCATATCTTATGTTGCTATGTTCTTAAGGGGATTTTTAGACTGGTGAGGATTGGTCCTGGAAGCCACATAAGTACTTTATGGACAATGTATGGCTAATACAATTTAAAAGGACAATCTGAGGTCTTTTTCCTCAAATTTTTAAAATATAATGGACATCAATCAGTGAATATTATGATCATTTTTATGCAAGATCTTCTTTGGCCATAGAAGTTGCTATGAGGATGCTTTTATATAAGGGGGAGGGAGCAACTAGTTAAAGCACTTTTTAAGTCACCTATGTTAAGCCTATTTTATAAAGACAAATAGGTACCTGTTTATCTGTATAAATACAAGCGTAAGGGTCAGAAATCGTGCCTTAAGATGAGAACATTTACTGCAGTCCCAGAGGTGATGTACATGCCATGTGTACCCCACCCATGCCCACACCCACCGGCAACGTGCGCACCATCAAGCAACGTTTTACGCTGCTTGGTGTAAGATGGCACATAGGCATGTTACTCGCTACAATACCCCCCAGTTAGACGCATACATGAGCATAAATGTAGACCTCCCCCTTTATGAAATGGCCCCCTATGTGACAGAAATGCATGTTCAAGGGGGAGGGATTTCAGATGGGCTGAAGTCAGAGTCAGATATTTCATGGACAGTGGTGACATTCAGCAGGGAGAACTTCAGCAACGTAAGTTACCAGCATGAAGCTATTCCAGAATATTTAGCACTTAGACTCAAGCTCGTAGCTACAGGAAAATCCACAGAAGGCTAAAGGAATAATTTCTATGTTTATGTTCTCCCTAGCTGATTGAGTATTCACCTCATTGTGTCCGGTGCTCCTATCACATGCACAGAAGCACCTATGTTTGTGAAGAAAGACCCAAGCTCTATTTAAAGACATAAGACCCTGTTTAGAGGTACTGTATCTTCTTCCACAGATTCGCATAGGGACTTGCAGGGCTGGCCCAAGAGTTTATTTACATTCTCTTATATATATACCGCGCTATTCTGCATCAGTGCGGTTTACATTGAACAAACGGAAATTACATTGAACAGGGCATTATAACTTGGAGATAACTATTTTACAGGGAACATGGGCTATGGAGGGTTAGGTGGCTTGCCCAAGACCACAAGGAGCACCTGTGGGACTAGAAACCCCAGTCCTTCCAGCCCAAGGTTGCTGTCCTCTAGTGGGATTTGAACCCCCGACCTTCCGGCCTGAAGTACCTTGCCCCAACCACTAGGCCACTCCTCCACTCCTTCTTTCTTCTGCCTGCCTCCCCCCCCCTCCCCGGTGAGCCATACCACTGCCCCCTTCCCATGCTGAGCCGCATCAGCGCTTTTGTGAAAGTGACATCAGTCCTTCTGTATTCCCACAGAACCTCTCCCATCTCCAAGGATCTATTAAATGCATCCTTCATCATCCCTGCAAGAACCTCTCTGAGCTTTCTCAGTCTCCTGGGATGTATCTCATCCAGTCCCATGGCCTTGTCCACTTTCAGTTTTGCAAGCTACTACTACTAATCACTTGCATAGTACTACAAGGCTGTTTATAAACACCCTTTTCCATGAATGGTGTGGTATCTACTCCATTTCCATTAGTACCTTTGTCAATCATGTGCAATCCTTCTCCAGAATTTTCTTTTGTGTAAACGGAACAGAAGTATTTGTTTAGCAGTTCTGCTTTTTCCTTATCACTTTCTACAAATTGGTCTTCAGCACTTATGAATCATGCAGTTCAGCTTTCTTCCTCTCTCCAATATACTTGAAAAAGTCATGTCACCTTGCTTCACATCTTTAACCATGCTTTCTTCTGTGTGTCCTTTTTCCATCCTTATTGCTCTCTTGGCTCTTTCAGTTTCATCTGATATTCATTTCTGCCTTTCTGCTTTCAGTTTCCTTTTCCTCTTGTTTCAATTGGTTTTCCTTACATATAGATCTATTGGCCTTTTTGTAGCTTCTTTCAGTTTAACCCACTGCTTTCCACTTCCTTTTCTCCTCCCATCTTATTGAAATCAGAATTTTAAAAATAAAGGACGTGAACTTTGCTGTAATTGGACTATGCCTTGACTTTTATCTCAAACCACACCATGTGGTTTCACTCAACATGTAATAAAACTCTAAAATTTGTTACCGGAGGATGTAGTAAAAACTGTTAGTGTAACTGGGTTTAAAAAAGGTTTGGACAAGTTCCTAGAGGAAAGGTCCATAAACCATTATTAAAAGGGACCCGGGATATCACTGCTTGACCCAATACAAGCATTGAGGAACCTGGGTCTTTTGGGGAAACTGCTAGATACTTATGACCTAGATTGGCCACTGTTGGAAACAGGATGCTGGGCTTGATGGACCTTGGTCTGACCCAGTATGGCATATCTTATGTTCTTATATGTTATGTTCTTATGGTGATCACTGCTGCTCAAGAGACATTAGATACACTGTCTCCATTGGCGGATATCCTGATAGTCATAGGTGACTGGAATACAAAAGTTGGCAACAAAGAAGGCGGCAAAATGGTTGGAAAATATGGACTTGGCAACAGAAATGAAGCTGGAGAAAGACTGATAGAATTCTGCAAGACCAACGATCTATTCATCTCAAACTCCTTCTTCCATCAACACAGGCGGCGACTGTACACATGGACTTCACCCAATGGACTGTACAAAAATCAAATTGACTACATCTGTGGAAGTCAACGATGGAAAAGCTCTAACACATCAACAAAGACAAAACCTAGAACTGACTGTGGTACAGATCACCAACTACTAGTATGCAAACTCAAGCTGAAGTTGAAAAAAAGCAAGCCACTCATGAACGTAACAAAATATGACCTTGAGAATATACCACCGGAATTTAAAGACTGCCTGCAAAATTGATTTGCTGCTTTAGAAACAAATGACAGAGCTCCAGAAGAGTTATGGGATGACATCCAGAAGGCTGTGTTGGAAGAAAGTGAGAAGTATCTACAAAAGGTGAAAAAGCAAAAACGGCCAAAATGGATGACCGAACAAAAGCTAAAAATTGCCCAGAAACACAGAGAAGCTAAAGCCAGAGGAAAAAGAGGCAATCGCAGAACTCAACAGATTTCCAACCTGCAGCAAGACAAGACAAGGAGAAGTACTACAATGACGCATGCAAGGAAATAGAAGCAGAAACTATTATAGGAAGAACAAGACTTTTTTCTAAAGCTACAAGAGTTAATGAAAAAATTTCAGTCTCGAACTGGAATGTTACAAGATGCTCAAGGATCCATGTTGAATGATGCCAAGAAGATCAAGAAAAGGTGGAAAGAATATACAGAGTTATTATATGATAAAGATCAAGTGAAACAGCCGTTTCAACCTCTACCTTATGATCTGGAACCATTGGTGATGAAAGAAGAAGTCAAAGCAGCATTGAAAATCTTATCAAAGAACAAAGCACCAGGCATTGATGGCATTCCCACTGAAGTATTTCAGCAGTCTGATGCAGCTGTTAGCATACTTACAAGACCCTGCAAGGAAATTTGGAAGACAACATCATAGCCAACTGATTGGAAAAAATCTGTGTTTATACCAATACTAAAGAAAGGAGATCCAACTGTCTGTGGAAATTATTGCATAATTGCTCTGATCCCACATGCCAGCAAGATTATACTCAAGATTATTCAGCAGAGACTGCAACCATACCTGGAACGAGAACTACCTGAAGTGCAAGCAGGGTTCAGGAAAAGGCGAGGAACGAGAGACATCATCGCGGATGTGAAATGGAGCCTTGAAAAGATAAAAGAATACCAAAAGCCTATATATATATATGTGTTTTATCGACTACATCAAAGCTTTTGACTGTGTAAACCATGAGAAACTCTGGGCCACATTAAGAAGCATGGGTATATCAGAACACCTGATCGTTCTCTTGCACAACTTTTACATTGATCAAGAATGGAACAAGGAGAAACAGAATGGTTTAAAATCAGCAAAGATGTACAGCAAGGCTGCATACTTTCCCCTGTTTAATTTATATGCAGAACAAATCATCAGAGAAGCAGGACTGTATGAAGACAACAGAGGTGTGAAGATTGGTTGGTGGGAGACTCATCAACAACCTTCGCTATGCTGATGATAACACATTACTGGCCGAAAGTGAAGACGATCTGAAACATTTGCTTCTCAAGATCAAGCAACATAGTCTTAAAATGGGCCTACCCTTAATGTAAAGAAGACAAAGATCCTAACAACTGGCAAAATCAATTGAGTTCATCGTCAATGGAGAAGAAATTGAAATAGTGGACAACTTTAACCTACTTGGATCAATTATTAATAAAGAAGCAACAAGCAGTCAAGAAATTAGGCAACGCAGTGCTCTTGGCAGAATGGCTATGAAGGACCTAGACAAGATTCTCAAGAGCAGAGATGTCTCTCTCCATACAAAGATTTGACTTGTCCAGGTCATGGTATTTTCAATAACGTCATATGGATACAAAATTTGGACAGTGAAAAAGACAGACAGGAAGAAAACTGATGCCTTTGAATTATGATGCTGGCAACAAATACTGTGTATACCATGGACTGCCCGAAGAACAAACCAGTCAGTACTAGAGGAGATCAAACCTAAGCTTTCTTTAGAAGCTCAGATGACAAGACTTTGACTTTCATACATTGGACACATCATGCGAAGAGAGAGATCATTAGAGAAAGACATCATGCTTGGCAAGGTAGAAGGTCAACACAAAAGAGGAAGGCCAGCAATCAGATGGATTGATACAATAACAGCAGCTACGGGTGTCAATCTGTCAACAATGAGCTGCTTGACTGAAGACCGAACACAGTTTAGGACAACTATCCAGAGGGTCCCCATGAGTCGACACCAACTCGACGGCACCTAACAACAACTCCTCCATTGGCGAGTACTAGATCCAGCACTGACCCTTCCCTCATGGATTCCATCATCAATTGCCTGAGCAAAGTCTCTTGTAAGGCATCCACAATCTTTCCAATTCTTTTCAGATTTGCAAATGGGATTCGCCAATCCACCTCTGGTAGATTAAAGTTGCTCAGTATCATCAATTTTCCCTTCATTACAACCTTTGCAATATCATCGATCAATTCTCTTGTCCATTTTTTTATGGTTTATTTAATTTTGATATACATTCTTTCATTATTACAAAGTGGTTTACATTTCTTAAAAGAAGAACTCTGAAAATATGAAAAACTCCATTAAATTGACAGGAAAGAGAAACAAAAGATGGGAAAGACTATAGGAGGAGGGCAGGTATGAGAGAATTTTCTGGGCCTATGCCCATCGCCGGTCCACAAAAGCTGGAGTAAATAGATGGTTTCAAAGCTGTTTTGATTCTCTTCTATATAGCTTCAAGCCAGAGAGAGAAACAAAGCTGATTCCAAAGAATGGGGACTATGGAAAAGAAAGTCGATGGCCCTATGGTTTAATATTTAACACAGGAAACTGAGGGATGAAAAATCTATTGCTCTATAATGAGCGAAGGATGTGCAACGGTATGTATGGAATAGCTAAGGATGGGAGGTATGAGGGAGTGCCCATGTACAGAGCTTTATAAGCTGGGACTAAATATTTATATTCAATACAGTAAAGAATTGGAGGCCAGCAATATTCAACAAGTAGAGGTTTCATATGAACTGTTTTTTATGGACATGTGCAATCATTCTGAGTGCAACACTTTGGAACGTTTGTAATCACTTTATATCTACCCAAGGAATACCAGTGTAAATGGTGTTACAATAATCCAATCGAGATATGATGAGAACATATGTAAAAGTTCACTGAGCAGAGGTAGCTAGGTAAGGTCAAAGTGCGCAAAGTCTGCAGAACACAGGAAATGTAGACCGAACCACTGCCGATATTTCTTTTACAAAAGTCAGTACCAAGTTGATAACTACAAGGTACATATTTAAGAGTGAGTTATTATGGGACCATCCAGTTGAGGGGCTATGGAAGGATGGGATGAAAAACCTATAATCCAAGTAGCTGTGGTTTTGGAAGGATTAAATCATAGTCTATGAGAATCAAGCCAAAGTACAACTTTTTCAGAACAAAGTTTCAGAGATATAAGATCGGGGAACTGAGAAATGGTGTAGGCAATCAATAGTACATCATCTGCATAATGAAAAGTACCAATGACGGAATCCTGGCTTACTGTTGCTAGTGGGCTAAGAAAGACATTGAACAGTATTGGTTCCAGGACTGAATCCTAGGGCACTCCTCAGGACAAGTGATATGGTTTTGATGAAGACGCTCCAGCCAACACTGTAAATGTTCGGCCAACTAGAAATGAAGAGAACCAGTGAGCATTATTATCTTGGAAGGCGATGTCGTAAAGATTTGTGTGGGCCACTTAGATTCTGTAGGACTGCTTGTATTTAGCATGGTTTTTATTCCTGATTGTTCTTCTCCTTTGCTTTTAATGTGTGAGTTTTATTGATATTTTTCTTTTTTATTAGTATTTAGCACACGCCTTTCCAGTGGTAGTTTAAGGAGAGTTAGATTCAGGTATTTCCCTGTCTCCAAAGGGCTTACAAACTAAGTTTGTACCTGTTGCAAATGCAATGTGTGTTTTTGAATCAGTGCTGACTCCTGGTGCGACCCAGCAGCTCCTGGGTTTTCTTGGCAGTGTAAATGGAAGTAGATTGCCAGGCCTTTCTTCCAAGGCAATGGTGGGTTTAGTGACCTGCCCAAGGCCGCAAGGAGCAAGGAGCGAAATGAACCCTGGTCTCATGGTTACCAAGCCAGTGTTCTAACCACTAGGCTACTCCTCCACTCCTGTTAAACTGCCTCTATTTTCAACATTATTGTGATACTTTTGCTGGGGGTGACATCCTGAACTGGTTTTCTTCCATTCTTTACCCCTTTTCTCTAGTTTAAATGCTTGTCCACATATTCCCTGTATTTTTCACTTAAGATCATTTTTTTTGTACAGAAAGATGTAGTCCATCAATATAGTATAGCTTCTTGTTATTCCATCTTCTGCCCCAGCCTTTTAACACCATGTTTGGAGCCACATATTAAACTGGTTGTGTGATGCAGCTTCTCTTCTCCCATACCATAAACAGGTAGAACTTCTGAGAATGCTATAGTGTGGACAGCGGGTTTAAGTCTCTCTCCCAAAATTTGGAAGACTGTTTGAACTGCAGAGGTAACTGTTTCTAATTAGATCATTTGTTCCCATATGGATATCAGCATCAATTTTAGAATCCTTACTGTCCTCTGACTTTACTAACAATTTGGTTAGATACAGGAATCACCACAAGGGACCAACAATTAGCAGAACAACTCCATGTACTGAAAGGTTTCTTGGATGACATCAGAATGGCTTGTTCCCTTGAGGAAATTAGAGGAAATTTGAGCAAAACAGAATATTGGTAGCTGTGACATCAAGCAACTTGAACAGGAAGATATATATAAATATCTTGGTGTAAAGGAAGGAACAACAGTCAAACAGAAATTACTTAGAGTTAAAATCAGTAAAGAATTATTACAGGAGATTAAAATTGTTATTGAAAAGTGCTTTAACATCATAGAAGCCATTAATACAAGCCATTGATCAGCAGGCATTTCCTGCTTAGGGTGCCTCTCATCCTTGCACAGCCCCTGCTCCCAGCACCTCTGGGTTTTTTTAAAATAATTTGGCCTAGGACTGCAATGCAGCTACATTCTCTCTCTTCCTGGTCAGTGTTTCCAGTTTTTTGAAGTAAATTGAATGCTTTATGGCTGCCTAATGTTTAACCTAACATTTCATTTCCTATGAGTACTATTAGAAGCTACTTCATACAGTACCTTTAACAAGTAGATATAATAAAGCTGTTTGTCTGTTTTCTGGCGAATTCTGTGTGTGCAAGGGGGGGCATATTACTGGGCTTGGGAGCAGCTGTCCTGTTTGTTACAGGTCATCCTCACTTTGGCTCACACAAGTCCAGAACCCTGATTCAAGGTCCTGGAGGGCTTAGTTTAAGAAAGCTACAGGAAGTATAAGGGGCTTATCATCCTGCAATACCAAGCCGCTGCAGGGCGGACAGGGTGACCCCCTCGTTACATACCCTTTATGGTAATGAATACTTCTCTCCTCACCTACACACCGCTTCTGATCCACGTGCAATTGAAAGCCTTTTCTGCATAAGCACCGGCACGATCCCTCCATGTTAGTGCACAGCTGATCACAGAGTCCATTTTTCAGCTGACATTCGTCAACATCTGTAGGGGCGGTAAAGCAGTTCATTCACAGTAAGCAGTGCCGTGAGAACAGGATGAGGAAACTGCCCCCTGTCCCTCAGCTATATCCAAGAAAAAAGGAGGCATCTTAATGCTACCAGCAGCTCACCTGCACTCAACACCTGTGTCCTGCTCACCTGTACCAGAAACCTGTGCTTGCCTATACACACAGCTGTGTTCAGATCACAACTGTCTTTGGATTTTATTTTTATTTCTTCAGATTTGTACATTGGCTTTCCACCTATAGCAGAAAGGAGCTTGTACAATTTCAGAAAGAAAAAAACATAAAATAAAATAGATAACAACCAAAGCTGTGGTAAGACATAATCCAAAAGGCCCTAAAATGTTAATACTATTCCATAAAAAGAAATAGAATCAGTAGCAGCTCAAAATAAATGTCAGATTATCTCATACAAGATTCAATCAAAAAATATCAATATGAGCTTTGTAGGCAACAGTAAACTATGAGCAGTAAAATGAGCTGAGAACAGTAGTCCCTTCATTCTGCCTACATGTCGTCTTCTCAGCTGTATCTCCTGTTTACCTTATCACCTGTGGCCTTTGCAGCTGACCTCCTGCTCACCTGTACAGTTTCTGTCATCCTCTTGCAGGGTATAACCCAAGTTACACAGGCACTGGAAGCTACCAGGCTCATTTACACACTGGTGCTGGCACCCACCATTGCCCAAGGAGCATTCATCAATGTCTGGAACAAATAAGAGTAAGTGAGAACCATCTATATGCTATTTTAAACTATCACATATCTAAGCAACCCAAAATCAAACCCCCCAAGACTCAATGCAATCCAAGCTTCCGCATACCTCAACTAGACTGTCGCATGCCCAACCAAGGCCTCTTCACATCCAGGTCGAACTCTCCAAACCTCACTGGACCTCCACAATCCAATCCACCACTCAGCTATTTTGAACTCTCTCAAACACAACCCACCACTTAGCAAAACCATATCAACCAGATCCATCTGAGTGCACACCTCCATATCACTGACATGATTAGTCTAACCCAGGGGTTCTTAACCCAGTCCTCAGGACACCTAGCCAGTCAGGTTTTCAGGATAACCAGAATGAATATGGATGAGAGAGATGTGTCCAGACCCAATCTGACCATTCACACATTCAAAACATCCTTTTACACAACAAATTCACTCTTCTATGCTGAACTGAGCAATTCCTACAGCCATGCAATGTACCCAATGAACAGAACCATATTCACACCTATCCCTCTGCACCCTACCTTACCCCCACTTCCCCCCGCCTCATGAGGCATCACAAGGTTCTTGGGTCTCTCCCCTTCTCTGGTGAGCTACCCAGAAGATAATGCTGGACTCCTCTCAACCAGTTTACTGCTGTCCATGTTCCTATGTATTTGTGTCTACATCTGTGTTCTGTACTCTCTGCTTTTGGGTTGGGTCAACAGGAGCCCAGTTCCTAGTTTACAAAGCGTTTCTGCCCTGCTTTAAGCTGGACTCCTGAGGCCTAACCCATCCCTGAGCATAACTCGTTCTTTGCCTTGCTTTCTCATGAGGTGGTTTCTCTATATGGACTAGTTTTGTGCTTACTTTGACAGGAAGGGACTTTACTCATAAGCCAGAACATGTTGAATAAGATCTCAGTCTTTCAATTTTACTGCTAGTGCTTTTCTTAGTAGTTCATTATACCAAAGAGATCCTTCTTCTAGAGTTTATAGGATGTACCATGAGCAGGCAATCAATGTGCACCTAGAAGTTCTTTTTAATCAAGTCAGTGGTGCTGAACACAATTGGAACAATGTATGTATCTGCCACATTTTCTTATTATCTGAATTTTTTCTAATTTGGGAATGTTCTCATCCTCCATACGCTATATAGAATAGTCGTTTGATAGTGACACGTCAAATATTGTGTATCTAACCTGAGATTTGGCCCTTGCCTCGTTCTGAGAAAGATCTGCCTGCCTGAATCATCTCTTTATTTATTTATTTATTTATTTATTTATAACAAAAAAGGAGGTGGAGTACTAATACTCACCAAATCAGATCTTCAGTTCCACATATCCGACTCCTCTAGTACAAGTAATCTGGACTATCTATCCATCAAAAACCAGCAATGCACTATCAGTCTACTATACAGAACTCCGTCGTCATCCCCTGAGGACCTCCACACAATCATTGACCTTGCTGCCAACGCCCACAATCCTAATACACCTATCTGGATTATGGGTGATTTCAATCTCCCATCTCTACACCAAAGCCATGCAACTGCCTTCCTCGAGGCCATTGAGGACCTGGGATTTAAACAAATCATCAACAATCCCACTCATATAAAGGGTAATATTCTTGACATGGTGTTCGCACCTCAGTCTACCCTCGAGTTAAACCACAACCCAATGATGTCGGTTATTGATGTACCATGGTCGGACCATAAACTTATAACTTTCCAGATACCCACCCGCGATAACCAGCAGCATAGTAACCGAAAGTTTAACAGCACAGCTCGATCGTCAACAAGAAACTTTCGCACATTTAATAGAGAGTTCATCCTCTCTCAAACTCACTCATTCCTCAACACAACCACATCTGATCCTGAAGAACTAGTCTCCTCCTGGAATCTCAACCTCAATGCCATCTCACAACGACCACAATCCAATAACACATCCAGGAGAATAAGAAAGGCGGCCCCATGGTTCACTCAAGAGCTAAGAGCCTCTCTCACACAACTATGCAGGCTTGAGAAAAAATGGCGCCGTTCGCTCTCCACGGAAGATCTGACCGCCTACCAACTCCACCTATCAAAGCACAGAGAATTAATCACAATGAAAATGAAACACCACACCGACACTCTGAAGAGATCCCTGAACAAACCACGAGATCTTTTCAACTTGGTTCAAGCCCTTTCTAAGGAACCATCTCCCGAACAACACGTGGATATTCACCCACAAAAATACGCTGATTACCTACAATCAAAGATCATACAGACCGACAGAACCTCAACAGCATCATGTCAAGAACCTACCGGCTTAACCCCCCTACTCATGTTCTCCACACCATCTAGAAAAAGCATTGAAGATACAATAGCTTCTATCAATACCTCCACAGCGCAAACTGACCCTTGCCCAGCCTTTTGGGTAAAAGAACTACGCAGGGAGTTCAGTCCATTCATCAAAAAACTGATAAACCTTTCCTTCACTACTGGTTTCTTCCCCACAGCACTCAAACAAACCTCTATTAGGCCCTTATTGAAGAACCCCAAACTTGACCCCCAAAGGGTAGATTCTTACAGACCAATAGCCAGTATTCCGCTTCTAGCAAAAATAATTGAGAAAGAGGTTCAAAGGCAAATTCAGGATCATATAGACTCCACAGCTCCCCTAGACCACTGCCAACACGGGTTCAGAGAGTACCATGGAGTCGAGACCCTTCTCACCTTCCTTTTCAACAATATAATTACAGGCACCGATAACATCCGACAAGGTTTTGTGCTCATCTTTTTAGATATTGCTGCGGCCTTTGACTCGGTACATCATGAGCTCCTCCTCGGTCGACTGAAAGAGAAGGGAATCCGTAATACTGCGCTAGAATGGTGCAAGTCCTACCTAGATGGTCGATGGCAATATGTAAAATCTGGATCGGGAGAATCAAAACAATTCCATCAAACACAAGGCGTGCCTCAAGGTTCCTCCCTGTCATCTTTACTGTTCAATATATACATGCAACCTATCTGCAATATCATTAGATCATTTAACGTAAGCTGTCTGTTATATGCAGATGACATTCTCTTATACATGCCTTTCTCGACAGTTCAAATGGACCTTACACCACTTGTAGAGTGCTTCAATGCAATATCCGATTGGCTACAATCACAAAACCTCCGCATCCAGCACAAAAAAACGGAGGTACTGTTCATCTCAAGAGACCCTGACTTTATTCCACCATCTCATGTAAGAGTCAAGGAAGCGGAATTACAAACCAAAGAAACAATAAAATACCTTGGGGTCACCCTAGACCAACATCTGGACATGAAATCTCACATAAGCAACATAGTCAAAGCTGTTTATTTCAAAATCCGTTCACTCAGACATCTGCGCTCCCTACTGGACCCAGATGATTTCCGGACAATATTCCAAGCACTGATCCTGCCTCATTTTGATTTTGCCAATTCCATTTTACAAGGTCTCCCTCAATCTACACTGAACCCGTTACAACTGGCCATGAATGCCGCAGCAAGGGTCCTCCACGGAGCCTCCAGAAGTGACCATGTGACCCCCATTCTAAAGCAGCTTCATTGGCTACCTATACACGGAAGGATCATATTCAAGACCTTACTTCTCTCATTCAAGGCCATCAATTCCCTCTCCTCTATGGCGCTTACTGAGCTTATCCACACAGTGCCCCCCAACAGATCCAGAAGGTCAACAACCCTAAATCTGCTGATAACCCCGAAGTCCTTAACTAAATGCAACACCACAACGGCAAATAGGGCTTTCAGTCTTTACGCCCCCAAATGCTGGAATGCACTACCACCAGACATCCGAGCTATTGTAGACCTATCTCAATTCAGGAAGGCAATCAAATTTCACCTTTTCCTCCAATACTACCCAGCCAGCAACCGAGTCTAAGTAATATTCCCAGCCTCCTTCCTGCAGATCAGGCGCATACCGTCTTAAAGTGATTACTGGATTTCATTTAGATTCTTGTAATTAATCATTTCATGTATTCACCTCAACCCGTTGTTGCAATTTATTATCTCATGTATATAGTTCAACCCTGTTGTTGTGATTATTATCTCTGTATATAGTTCAACCCTGTTGTAATTATTATCTCTGTATATAGTTTAACCCTGTTAGCCAAGTTGTTACTCCTGTTCCTTGTAAAACCAAACAGAATGTTGTCTTGGTCGTTTTGTTATATTGTAAACCGCGCTGATGCCGAATAGTGCGGTATATAAGCAAATGTAATAAAATAAATAAATAAATTCTAATCTTGCTGTATGAGCTTCTCTCACCTGCTGAAGGTACATGGTCACGGGTTTGGCCTCTTCTAGCTTTTTGGGTGTGCTGTGCTGCCTGATGTGCTATGAGAGCTTGGTTGCATTTAACAGTCTTTGCAACCATCTCCTGGATCTGTCTCCATTCTGGGTCAGCTGCCTGTGGCAGACCCATGTTATTCCCGAGGAGATCCAAAACAGATGCATCCACTCCCTATTCTTTACTCCCCTCATGGAGTGCACCCATCCATCTTTTTGCCAGCCCCTTTGGACTCATAGAACAGGAGTGCTGATCCCTTTCCTCCATGATTTCACCAAGGCATGCCATGTGTACCTAACCCCCCCCCCCCCCCGACACTCTAGAGCAGGCATGCCTACCCCCCATGCTTAAACACCTCCCTCCATGGTCTCACTGAAGCAGATATATGTTACATCCATATCTAGTTCTGAGTTCCTTCAGGCTCACACCTCAGACTTGCTCCTCTTTCTTCCCTTCTCCTCCCCACCCCCATGGAGAGAAAGAAACTGCAGTGCCCATATCCCCCCCCCCCCCTCCCCGTTCTCTGAAGAACTCACCAAGGCAGGTGTAGCCGTCTCCACTGAAGCCCTGGTAGCATTGGCAAAAGTAGGAACCGATGAGGTTTCCGCAGTGAGCTCTGGTGTCACAGGCGAGCTTCGCTGAGGCACACTCATCCTCATCTAGGGAAATAATCATCGTTGGTTATCATTTGCTGAGCTTGGCCACTACAGCTCCATCTCCCCTCCCCCCCCCCCCCCACACACACACACAACACCTTTTGCTTCATCGCAGCTCCCTGCTAATCCAGACTCTCCCTCTTCCCATCATGCTCAAGATCAGTTTGTACTGGAACTGCCGACACTGGTCCAGGCGAAATAGAGATCTAACTGGAAGCTTCTATAAGCCAATCCAGGCTTGTGTCCCTACTCCAAGTACAAACAGCTTCTTCAACAGCTGAAACATTAACCTCCTGGGCTCAACTCTTCAAGCTTTTACAGCTGCAGAAAAAAGATGTTTGGGAGAGAATCTTCTCTGAAGCATTTCCTATTTAATTTAAGCTATACCGACTCCCTTGATACAGCGCTAGGTTTGCGAAACATGTGAGCATGCTAAGGACAGGTCAGGGGAGTTGATACAGAAGTGTACAGTACTCTCTTATATGCCGTTTGAAATTGAGAATGATTATAAATCATTTCTGTGTTTAAGAATAAAACTAGTAAACACTGATAGCTGACACTCGGTTCTACCCAGAATACACTGGTGGATCATATATATTAAGGTGTCCAACAAATAGTCATTATTTGAAGTGTATGAAGTGTTTTTGGATTTGTCTGGGTGAGGTTCTTTGTGTGTGACTCCACCTCATGATTTAGATCTCTGGTTGCGTGTGGGACGTTATAAATACTATAGTTATGCAGGAGTACTCCAAAGATTACTATGCTATTACAGAAAAAAAAAAGCTTTGGAACAAAACACCTCTATTCAAGGAGAAAAAAGGAGCCAAATGATATAAATCCATACTATTTGGCACTTCTAGAATAGCATCATTAGTTTATATCAGCAGTTATTACAAAAGCATAGCTAGTCGCTATGTGGATTGTGTGGATTTGTGTGGATCCTATGTCTGATTATTTTTATTGGTTTTCTGTTATAAATTTTTGTTCACCTGGGCAGTGCCCAATAAATTGCTATTTTCATATAGACTATCTCTGGATTTTCACCAGCTTGAGTAGCCTACCCTTGCTGGGAGGTGAGTGAAGGAGCTTCTGGCCATCATCAGAGACCCTTTATCTATGTGCTGTGTTCTCGCTTTGAAAAGACTGTGAAGTTTTGGCCACAACCATCCATCTATCTATTGTCTGTATGGCCTATGGGATCACCCTCATCTCCACCGAGTGGCCTTTGGGATCACCTTCGTCTCCACCGAGTGGCCTATGGGATCACCCTCGTCTCCACCGAGTGGCCTATGGGATCACCCTCGTCTCCACCGAGTGGCCTATGGGATCACCCTCGTCTCCACCGAGTGGCCTATGGGATCACCCTCGTCTCCACCGAGTGGCCTATGGGATCACCCTCGTCTCCACCGAGTGGCCTATGGGATCACCCTCGTCTCCACTGAGTGGCCTATGGGATCACCCTCATCTCCACTGAGTGGCCTTTGGGATCACCCTTGTCTCCACCGAGTGAAGAACCCACTACAAATGGTTCCATCACTGATGGGAAGACTCCCAGTTCTTAATGCAGCAAGACAGTCCCACACCAGAATATCTCCACCATTGGGATGAAGTTACTTTGCTCAACAAATGTTTTGTTGGGCAAACCCCCATTTTTAATTCATCTGTCCTAAGAACATGATTCTGGAAGTTTCATGAGTCACACAGATGTTCTGTTGGTAAATCTGAGGCTGGTAGCAGTGTTCTTTTTAGAGAGCAGTGGTTTCTTCCTAGCTATTCTCCCATGATCATCATTCCCATTCAGTTTCTCTCGATGGTTGACACATGAACATCAGCTTAAGTGAGAGAAGCCTGCAGAGTTTCATATATTAGTCAGGGTTCTATGAGACTTCATCGATGATTTTTCGATTTGCTCTTGCGGTGATCTTGGCTGGGTAGAGTCACTGTAGTTTTCAGTGCCACTTGTAGACTGTCTAATAGTGGATGGCTGAAGCATCAATTAGTGTGTGCCATTGAGTCAAGGTGTGACCGAAAGTAGATTGCCAGGCCTTTCTTCCGAGGCAATGAACGGTAAAGTGACTTGCCCAAGGCCACAATAAGTGCCAATGAGAAACAAACTCTGGTCTATTGGTCACCAGGCTACTACTCTAAACACTAGGCTACGCCTCCACTCCCAGGATCGGCACTTCCCTGGAGTGCCAACTATTTAGAAATAGCCTTATAACCCTGTCCTGGAAGATAAGCATTAACTACACTCTCTTTTGATTGTGGCATGATAAGTTCCCACTAGCTTTTATGGCAAAACCCAAACTCAAATCCTTTTGGACCTTGCACAGGATAGGATACCCAAACCCAGTCCTGCAGATTTGTACTGTTGGGCAGTTTGCTTGTTACCATGGCACAATTAATTGGCTAATTAGAATTAGGTACTTAAATAACTGGGTTACTTACTATTTCACATATCGATTCTGAAGTAGTCTTAAACTTCCTATGTTATACATTTCTGTCTCATGAAAAACAATATTTAATTTAGACCCTTTTTATTGCAGAAGAACAGACTGTTTTCAATTAGACATTAGTACCATGATAAAAACTAGTAATTTACTGCACACGGGGTACACAAACCTTTTCTTGGTACTGTAAATAAAAGGTAGTTACTCGCCTGTAGCAGGTGTTCTTCATGGACAGCAGGAATAAGTCCTCACATATGGGTGATGTCACCGATGGAGCACCGCACTGGAATACTCCCCAGCTTCTATTGGAAGCTTTTGGGAGGCTCCACCGTGCCTGCATGCCTGTTTTCCCATCTGCTGCAGTGCAATCTTCTCCGGTATGATAAAGCTGTAGCAAAATACAACTCCTCGGAGAGATGGGAGGGTTGTGAGGATTTATTCCTGCTGTCCATGGAGAACACCTGCTACAGGTGAATAACTACCTTTTAGCTGTGGACAAGCAGGAATGAAGTCCTCAAGTACGGGACTTCCAATCTATAGGCTACCAAAAACCAAGGAGGCCAAGAAGCCCAACAGGGGCAAATTGAACTAAGAACTGGAGAATCAACTATGTACAGCACTGGTAGTCCCCAAAGGGGAACTCATCTGATTCAGCTTCTTCACCCTACAGTTTCATTCATTATCATTCATGCTCTTTGAGTTGGGGTTTTTTTTTGGTAGCTTGGATGGACAGTAGGGCCTTGGGGAGATAGAGTTTGATTCTAATCCTCAAACATGCCAAAGTACAGATTGGCCGAAGTTGTTGTCAAGTCAGGAATCCCCATCCAGACAGTAGTGAGATGTGAATGTGGGGACAGAAGCCCATGTTGCAGCTCTGCAGATCTCTTCCATAGGGACTGAGCGCAAGTTGGTCACTGATATAGCCATGGCTCTGACGTTGTGAGCTGTGACATGACCATCAAGGCTCAGGCCAGCCTCGGAAGAAGCGAAAGAGATGCAAGTCTGCCAGCCCCTAGATTGCTGCAGTCCAAAGAGACAAACAGCTGGATGGACTTTTGGTGAACCTTCGTCTGCTCTAGATAGAAGGCCAAGTCTCGCTTGCAATCCAGCACGTGCAGCACCGCTTCCCCTCTATGGGCGTGAGGCCTCAGAAAGAAAGCCAGCAGAACGACTGACTGATTAAAATGGAAAGCCACCTTTAGGAGGAATCAAGGATGAATGCATAGGACCACTGTATTATGATGGAACCTGGTGTACGATGGATGAGCCACTAGCCTAGAGCTCACTAACATGGCATGCTGAGGTAACTGCCACCAGGAACAAGACCTTTCAGGCCAAGAATTTCAGAGGACAGGAATTGAGCAGCTCAAAGGGAGTTAACATGAGCTGTTCCAGAACCACATTGAGGTCCCAAGCCACTGCCGGAGGCTTGAAGGGAGGTTTCTAGAGGAGCAAGTCTCACATGAAGCAAACCACTAAAGGCTAAGTAGGTATAGGCTTTCCCTCCAAACCACAATGGTAAGCCCCAGTCGCACAGAGGTGGACTTGAGACCTGATTCCACAAGGTGTAGGAGGAGGTATTCAAGTAGTCTGTCGACAGAAAAAGTAAAGGGATCCAGCACCCATTCTACGCACCAGGAAGTAAATGTTTTCCATTTGAAAGTCTAAGACCTTCTCGTTGCGACCCTCCTAGAGGCTAGCAGAACATCTGTTACTCTATCGGGCAGATTAAGCTCTGACAGGACTAGCTCCTCAACATCCACATAGTGAGAGCCAAGGCTATGACTTTGGGGTGGAGCGTCCTTCCATCCTCCCATGATATAAGGTCTGGGGCAAAGCCCAACCGTAGAGGTTCCCATTGGGAGAGCTGAAGCAGAAGGGAAAACCATGGCTGTCTTGGCCAATATCATCATATCCTTGTCTGTCTGGAGTTTCAGCAAGGTCTTTGCTATGAGAGTTATGTGTATAGCAGGCCCTTCCCCCACTGCAGGGAGAAAGCATCCAGAGCCAGCCTGCTGGGCAAAGCAATCCTGGAACATAACACATCTACTTGGGTGTTGTGCTGAGTGGCAAACAGATCGATTGAGGAAGTACCCCACTTCCAAAAGATCCAGGCCGTGACATCCCTGTCCAGAGTTTTTTATTTATTTATTTATTTTATTTATTTAGACAGTTTTGACAGTTTTGTATACCGCCTTATCCTTCAATCAAAGCGGTCACAACACAATTGGGGGATACATTTAACACGCGGGGATATGAGACACATACACTAATACTTACAGGGAACATGGGCTATGGAGGGTTAAGTGGCTTGCCCAAGACCACAAGGAGCATCTGTGGGACTAGAAACCCCAGTCCTTCCGGCCCAAGGTTGCTGTCCTCTAGTGGGATTTGAACCCCCGACCTTCCGGCCTGAAGTTCACTCGTGCAGCTGGAAGACATGGCTCAGCTGGTCCACCAGGACGTTCTGCTGACAGGTATGCAGCCCTTAACTCCATACCGTGAGTGATGGCAAACTACCACAGGTCAACCACTTCCCAGCACAGGAGATATTAACCTGTGCCCCCTTGCTTGTTTATGTACTACATCATGACCTGATTGTCCGACTGAATCAGTACAATCTGGTTGGTTAGGCGATTCCGAAAAGCTTTGAGGGCATTTGCTATGGCTTGTAATTTCAAGAAATTGATCTAGTGCAGGCTCTCCTGTCCAGACGCTTTGAGTGTGGAGGCCATCCAGATGAGCTCCCCAACCCAGCTTGGATGCATCTGTTGTCAGTGTCTTCTGGAATAGTGACTTCTGAAAATGGAGACCCCCTTGAGCAGGTTCTGATAATCCAACCACCAGTGAACAAGAGGTACAGTGACCACCACCCAGTCCTGAAGGCAGCCAGTGGCCTGTTTCCATTGGGTATTCAGTGTCTATTGAGCTTGTTTCATCAACAAATGAGCCATGGGAGTGATGTGCACCATGGAGGCCATTTGGCCGAGCATGGTCAGCATCCCACAATCTGTCATCCGACAACTCCAATGGGTATCATGGACCAAAGCCATCATTCTCTGGAGTCAGTCCAGTGGGAGAAAGGCCTATGCTTGAGTCGTGTCGGGGAGAGTCCCAATGAACTCCAGTTGTTGGGTGGGCTGAAGGTGGGACTTTGGGCAATTAACTACAAACCCCAACAGTTCTAGCACCTGAATGGTCAACTGTTTTGATTGCAAGACACTGTCTGGAGTGGTGCTGTTTATGAGCCAGTCGTCCAGAAAAGGGAAGACAAAAATCTGTGGAGCCCGATTCCAGAACATCCACATCCGGCTGTGGGCACATTGAAATCAGAGATGGGGCTGAATTATATCCAATTCCAGAATCACGGGTGTAAATGCACCTGCTATTCCAGAATTTGGGACATAGACACACAGGTGCTCAGCGTATTCTGAGAAGGTAGATCCTCCCTGTTCCCACACAGTCACTCCTCCACATACAAAACATGCCACCCCAATCCACGCCACTCACCAACAGCGATGTGCACATGATAAGTACACATGACTGATGAGGGTATAGTAGAGCTGGCTGCAGAACAAACAACAAATGCACATCTGGTGCACATGGGCATCCTGACACACCTTGCAGCAATACAGACATGGCAGTGGGGGCACACCTTGTTACCTATGTCACTGATCACCACAGACAACATATAATA
The DNA here is from genome assembly GCA_033557465.1 of Ichthyophis bannanicus. NCBI lineage: Eukaryota > Metazoa > Chordata > Amphibia > Gymnophiona > Ichthyophiidae > Ichthyophis > Ichthyophis bannanicus. Next base: position 346,689,165 of record CM066039.1, on the reverse strand, counting down.
CAATACATGTACCAGGGTACAGCAGAAGAGTATCCCCACAGCTGAATTGCACACCATATCCCTGAATGGCGCACCATATCCCCACAGCTGAATGGCAACAAGCAAAAGTGCAGACATCACTAATACATGGCCCAGAGCACCTACATATATCCCTATGAATATGCCAGATCTTGCACTACATATTTCCGCATGTTCACACTGCCAGCTGGTCATGCTGTGGACCAACCTATGGGTCAGTTTCTGGTCAGGCAGTCATGTCCCGCCTCCCCTCCTGTGCCACAGTCATACCACATACACACACACACACCATCACTTGCACATGCACACAACACACCTATGGCTAAACGACACCATGCACCTATACATCACAGCTGGTACTACTACTACCTACTACTACTGAACATTTGTATAGTGCTACAAGATGTGCACAGCGCTGCACAGACACATGTAAAAGACAGTCCCTGCTCATCAGAGCTTACAATGTAGTGTCGTGAGGGCATCCCCTGGTGACCATTCGAAGTATGGGCATGCTCCACGATAGAAAATTATTTAGGGAGCGTGATGAAATGTAAGGTCCACGAATGGCGAATGGTCTTACTTATTTCCAGCTTCCTATGAGAGCTCAATAATCAAACCAAGTGTAGGGAAAACAAGGCTTTATTCCCCGTCGGTGCAAGGGTTCAAATAAGACATTGAGAAATCAAAAGAACGTCCTTTGTTTCAAAAGGTACCAGTATTAACAAGCTGACTAATTGTTAATCTCCACAATTAGTGCAAGGGTTAATCAGAGGAATTCACTTCATTCCAACACAATAAGAATTAAACAAACTTCTTCTCAGTTATACAGTGGCTACAGATTCTAGGCTCGTGGCCATGCACAAACCACAATCCATTTCTTCTGGTGGAGGAATGGGAACAGCCTTTATATATTCAATTTCCATGGATTCTGCTCCACTACACTCAGAGTAGTCACTGTCCCTGTCTGCTACAGGTCTACGTGAAGTGTCCCTAGGCTCTTGCCTCCAATAAGACTGTGTTTTAAGTTCTCTGGGAATTTTCTGAAACCACCCTGGTTTCTTCTTCCTTGCAAACTGAGTATTTGTTTTAGCAGTGCCTCTAGGAGTTAAGCATTCAGTATCATGAATAAAGCTTTCATACCTGGAGCCTCTGTGGTTTGAATTCGTGGAGCTTTCTCTCCCAGAAACGTTTCTCCTGCAACAGGTTCTCTGCTGACAGGCTCTAGGCAGGGCTGTGCTTTCTGGCAGCTTGGTAAAACCTGGTGTGGATTCAACTTTATGCTTCGGTAAGAACTTAGCTTTGTCAGAAACTGTTTTTCTTTTGGTGCCTAGTAAAACTTGACTAGTATTTCCCCGAGACTGCAGGCTTTCCTCCAAACCTATCTCTCTGGTTCTCTGGATATGTCTCTCTGCTTTTGAATCAGAAACATTGTTGGAACAGGGAATGGCACACTCTCTAGCCTTAGTGCTTTCTCCAGCAGTCTCCCTCTGAACAGCTGCTTGCTTAGCCTGGCCCTTCTGAACTCCACCTTTGTGAACTCTGTTCCTTTGGGCTTGCTCAGGTAGGATTCTTTCTCCAGTCCTTCTCCTTCTCTTAGAGCTGCTCCTTCCCTCAGAGCTGTTCCTTCTCTCTGTCCTCTCCTTTGAGGTATTCCTCTCTTCTGTCCTTCTCCTGGAGCTGTTCCTCTCAATAGAGGTGTTCCTCCTCTGCTAGCTTTCAGCTTCTGCTTATAAAGGAATCTTTCCTTTGAAACTCCCGGGCTCATTCCCAGGTGCAAGTCATTAGCTCTCTTAGGCTCATTAGCTCCTGTATGATCACTCTTGCCCCCTCTAGCTGTGCCTTGAGGTAACTGCACATCTAGATTTCTCTGAGAAACAGGGTTTCTTTTCAGGTTTGCATCTTTATTGATACCCACTTCATGACAGTAGTCAAGACAGACAACACAGTAGCTGCAGACATGGGCTACAGCTAGGGGGAATGGTAAAGAAAGCTAGGTGGAATGGCATCCCAGGACTCCAGTTCAGATCTGCGCTCAGCACCCAATCTGGATTCCCCCCTATACCCACCCACATACTGTCCATTCATCAGCAGGCACACTGTATAGAACAGCAGAATTATCAGCATAGGCAGAACATGCAATAGTGCTCGCATACATATATCCTTGGGGATGTATCCTGCTGTTACATTGACTTCCATCACCTCTTCACCCTGTTCATTCTGAGAGTATTGTGTGGTCCACAAAACTGCGGGCATACCGATTACATGCATATTTGTTACAGCCATACATCCCTTTGGGATGCTGTGAGTTGCTGAGCAAAACTGTTTTAAGTCCTGCTCTTATTCCTCATTTTTGCAGGAATGAGATGTACATCCATGAGGAACTCTGGGTACGAACACATGCTGTTCCTGAATATGCTTTGTATGTGGCTGCAGCTGACCACGTCCCCATTCTGACCTCTCCCGCTCAAGTACCGAGATCCCCTGCACAAGTGCCAAGTGTGTGCGGGGCCACGATGGTTCAGAATACGGTCATGGATGTTTGTATTATGAAAACATCTACGCCGAATATCCAGGTGGGTTATTTGAGCTTCAGAATGACCTCCCTGGTGTTCTGAGATAGGCCGCTACCACTGCGAGATACTTTGTGAAGACTCAGAGTGCCAAGGTCAGTCCGAAGGGCAGCACTCTGTACTGAAAGTGCTGTCCTCCAAGGATAAATCTCAGATGCTTCCTGTGTGTGGGGTGGATCAGTATGTGGGTATACACATCCTTTAGATCCAAGGAGCATAGTCAATCATTGTTCTGAAGATAAGGGAGCAGGATACCTAGAGATATCACCTTGAACTTTTCTCGCACCAGAAAGGTGATGAGGTTTCTGAGGTATAGGATGGGCCAAAATGCCCCCTCCCCTTCTTTTTAGGGACCAGAAAGCACCTAATATAGTAACATAGTATATGACAGCAAATAAAGATCAGTACAGTCCATCAAGTGTGCCAAGTAAGGTGGCTAGAGTGGTTGTAACTGCAGCTCTATGCAGGTCACCCCCTCTATGCCTGTGTTTAGGGTTGTACCTGCTGCTTGGTGCAGGTCAGCCCCCCCCCCTCTATTGGGTATAAAAGATATTTAAATGTACTTTGATTTCATCTTCTTGCTATAAAAGGAATCCACTGTGTCTGTCCCATGCTATTTTGAATTCTGTCACTGTATTTGCCCCACCACTTCCATTGGGAGGGCATTCCAAGCATCCACCACCTTTTCAGTGAAAAAGTATTTCCTGATGCTGCTTTTAATTTACCTACTTGCAGCTTCATCGTATGCCTCTAGTCTTACAACTTCCCCAAAGGTTTGTTTGTTCAATGATACCCTTTAAGTATTTAAACATCTGTATCATATCTTCCCTGTCCCTCCTCTATTCTAGGGTATTATTTAAAATTAAACACACGCTTTCCAATCAATACTGAAATTCAACCCACCAGGAATGACTGTGCCAAGCAAAAATATCCAACACTGCTCTCTATACACTAAATATTGTTCACGAGTCATGTCCTGAAAACCTCCAATGACCCGTTCAATGCCAAAACACCGTAACTCAGCAAACTGATGTCCATACTGTAAACAGTGACCCACCAAAGGGGCCTCACGTTTTTTTACAGCGCAACCGACTTTTGTGCTCGCCCAACCGAATACGCTGGATTATGCTGGAAGATCCAGCTGGTCAGAGACCGATAGTCCCTGTTTGTGGTTAAGTTCATGGTTGAGTGGTAAGATAATTTGATTCTGTGTCTGAAGGGAGAAAGGGGGTGTATTTGTTGGTGTAGCTTGTTGTTGTAGCAGGTTTTAAGGTTTGTGTTTTTCTTTTTCTTTTTATAGCATATTCCCCTGAAGCAGCATCTGTGAAACGCTCTAGGACGTCTATGGAGGCGTCGGGGTTCTGCTGAAGCTGGAAAATTTCGTTTATGAGTTTGGCATGGATTAGGAGAAAAGTTCAATTTGGTTACTGATACATTAGGGAAGTTCGTTTGATTTGAGAATGTTTTTAAAATACTTCTAATGTTTCTCAAAATATTATTAATGTGGTGAATATGATGTGACTGTTGTATTTTGATGACATTTGTTCCACGCCATGCTCTTATGTTATCTGTATATAAGGATGGAGGGGGTTGATTAGACCGGTGATGCGATCACGCCTCGTTCGAACCGTTATTGCCATTTTTATGGTTGATTGGTTCTTGTAGGCGTACTGAGGTCTAAACCCTGATCCTTTAATTGCTAAAGTTGTATAAGCTACTTTGTGGTTAGGTTGTGGAGCTTTTTATTTCATTTTGTCTATGGAATACCATTTCTAGCTCTGATATTGACCTGTTTGAGCCGTTTCAAATCTAAGCTATAGACTCACCTCTTTAAGGCTGCCTTCGGATCTTGATCCCTTGTTCCTTATGTCTCCTTAACCTTTCCTATTCTATCCTCTTTCTCACTTTTGTCTTGTCTGATTAGATTGAAAGCTCTGATGAGTAGGGACTGTCTTTATCTTTGTTTGTACAGTTCTGTTTATGCCTAGTAACGCTTCATAAATGTTTAATAATAATAATGATAAACAAACATAGAACTTGAAACATCAGAGTTACACAGGCTATGTGTGGGAGTCATCTAAACATAGACCTTATATCAAGGGATCTCAACCCAGTCCTCAGGACACCCCTAAGCAGTCAACTTTTCAGGATAACCACAATGAATATGCATGAGATAGATTTGCATGCCCTGCCTCCATTATATGCAAATCTCTCACAAGCATATTGACTGTGGTTATCTTGAAAACCTGACTGGCTAGGGGTGTCCTGAGGACTGGATTTGGAGCCCTGCTTTACATGTTCGGCCACTGAATATTACTGCTTGAAGTGGGACTTTGTAATGAGGTGGGGGCTTTCCTTCCATGGCTTGGGGCCCTTTATTTAGTGAGATGAAAAGGACATGTGAAACCTCTTACCTTCACAACCACTGGGGCCCTGCAGGAACCCAAGGTGGCACTGGCATAGAAACGAGCCCGGGGTATTGGTACAGTTGGCATGGGGGCCACAGGGGGAGTCTCCCTTAGCACATTCATCCAGATCTGAAAAGAGATTAACAGCAGCTATAGCAAGTAAGCCAGGGCACCGGGTCCAGCTGCTTTACTTTGGGGGAGGAGCTTAGTAAGTAACATTCCTATCTCCGTTCCACCCTTCAGCTTGAATCTCAGCCTTCCTTCACTCCATCACCCCATTTGATCCCCGGTTGTCTCTCCCTCTGCTTTATCTCAGCTCGATCCATGGATCTCTCCTCCCTCCCTCTTGATCTTTTGTTTTCTTTCCCTGTTCCCTTCACAACACTCAGAGCACATGTACAGTCACAGGGACTCGGAAAGGCAACCCATTTCTGGGCTTTCTCCTTGCTAACCAGTGCTTCCAGTCACAGAGGAAGTGGCCCACCTAGTTGCCCCAGGGTAGAGAAGCAGGCTTGACCACCTCAGGGGAGTGTATGCAGGGTCTCTGATTGACCCACCAAGAAAAGCCTGGCAAACAGGAAGTTGGCATTGGGTGTCGGAGAGGGTTGGAAGCAAACAGCCCCACAGCATGGAAGACTAAAGGTAAGCATTGCGGGGTCGTTTGTGCCCATTGTCGGTTCTGCACATCCCAGAGAGAGGTGGCGGCGGCGGCGGCAATGGGCCCCCTGGGGGGGGGAGGGGGAGCACAAGGGATAAAGTTTGCCTAGGGTGCGCCTTATCTCCTTGCACCAGCCCTGGAGATCACACCTAGTTTGCGCACGTTAGCACCACAAATGCATTCTTCACTTTATAAAACAGCCCTCAAAGACTCATGGACTCAGAGGTGTAAACTCCGTGGGACTTAATATCCGACTGGTGTATATGAAGGGCATGTTTATAAAGAAAGGAAGCCAGGTCTTCTTGTTCACAATGGGAAGATGTCTGGTGAAATGGGCTTGCAATATAATCCTCAGAAGGTACCATGGAAATGTACTTCCCACTAACTCAAAGACAGATACCACCACGGGTAGCTCAGTCAGGCCTTGCTTCTGATGGGTACACTGCTCATGCCACCTTCTCATACGGTGGGACAGGAAGTGAGATTTTCTCTTACCTTCACACTGGAGGACACCAAGAAGCAACTGAAAACCAGGCGGACAGGAGCAGTTTCCACCTGCCAGGAGTAGCCCCTTGGGACAGCCACAGCCCGGCCCAATCTGCAGGGGGACCTGGTTCCCCACACAGGATAGAGGTGCTCCTAATACCTCCACATCTCCTGATGGGGAGAAAGGGAGAAAGCAGTTAGTGTTAGTCAGGGCACATCACAAACAAAAAACAGGTTGTGTCGGCTTTATTGCAGGCCTCTACTGGAGGAATACAAAAATATCACAGAACTATTGTAAGCCATGTTAAACAAAAAACTTGAATCTTATAAATTTTTATCCTATATTCTTTAATAAGCCAGTGGGGACAATATAAAAACTATTCCCAGTTATCCTCACAGAGTGAATCATCATTCATCTCCCAGGGTCAGCGTTAGATGCCAAGAAAGAGTTTGTTAAAATCGAGTGAGCCTAGTATTCTCTGTAGTCTATCAGTTTGGTTTTGGCCTGCAATTCTGTGCTGGATTGAAGCATTATATGCTACTCCGAAGGTCTCAGTATTAGTTAATGGCTCTCTCTCATCCCTTTTTAGTTTAGGTAGAGTTGTCCCTTGTCACCCCTACTCTTTACTCTGACCTTTGAACCTTTTGTTTGCTCAATATATGAGAGGTCTAGAGACCATGGGATAAAAACTGGGGAGGGAGGGAATGGGGGGAGAGATTCATGTGATCTCTCTCTATTGTAATGGGGAAGAGACGTCCTTTGCCATGCAAACAGAGGAACCTGAGAGAAGTAGGTCTGTTGCTGACAGGAAGGCAAAGCACAGGACTCCCAGTTGCCAGGAGCAACATAAACAAACCCAGCCACGAGTGCAGCAGCCCCGCCCAGCTAGCAAACAATCCCCATCTCCTGAGCCCAATAGTTTTCACCTGAGATGGGGAAGGGCTAGATTAGCTCCAAACCAGACATATAAGAAACGCTCATTAGAGTTTCAGTGTGAAGGGCAGCAAAGGAAGCAAGAGAAGCACGGGAAGCAAAGAGCAGGAGGAGCAGAGGAACTGGAGAACGAGAGAGAGAGAAAGAGAGAGAAAGCTCCACATAGCTCTCTATCTGTCCATAGTTGGGTTCCTTACCCACCCCATTGCTGTAGAGGTTTACCTTTTAAACTTTCTCTTACCCTTCTCAGCTGTAACTTACCTTGCCTCTCTCAACTAACTGGGCTTTATGTGGTACCCCCCTCCTTCCTGCTGAGGGTTCAGGACAGGGTACCTTGTAACTGCCCTCTTTAGTAGGACTTTTCTCCCTCCCTCCCTCCCCAGCACCCACCCACCCCTTGGCTAATTGTACCTTTATAGGTACTTGCACATCTTAGAAGAAAGGGGCTGCTCTCAGGTGCAGCTCGTTATCCAAATCAGTCATACACGGAGGATCTGAGCTTAATTAATTAAGCTTCAGGTATACAAGGTGTATTAGGGGTATTAGATACACTTTTATTGGTATAAGCATCTACACCAATCCTTAGTATATACAGAATTTAAAAGACCTAAACACAAGCTTTAAACTAAGATGCAGACAGAAGTCCAGCAACGAGATGGGGGTTCTCCGGTCTTTTGCATTGAGTGTCGCATGTATGATTTTCTCCCAGTTGGTGAGAGGTCTTACGTATGCACTAAGTGCAAAGAACTCTTTGCTCTCAGGGAGCGAGTCCGTTCTCTAGAAGCTAGAGTAGCAGACCTGGAAGACATAAGAAAGACAGAGATGTACATGGACGTGACCTACAGGGATATAGTCCTGAAGTCCCACCTCCAGTCTGGCAGCATCCCTGCTGCCATGGAGGAGAGAGGTCACATGACAGGAGAGCATCACCCTGGTGTGGCAGGAAGTGATCCTGTAACTAGGACCTGTCCTCCAGGTGATGTAAAACCCTCTTGCACCGAGGACGTTTCTCCAGGGCCACGTGCCCATGAGGGGAGGGTCAGGACAGCTGTTATAGTTGGTGATTCAATCATTAGGAATGTAGATAGCTGGGTGGCTGGTGGACGTGAGGATCGCCTGGTAACATGCCTGCCTGGTGCGAAGGTAGCGGACCTCACGCACCGCCTAGATAGGATCGTAGATAGTGCTGGGGAGGAGTCTGCTGTCTTGGTACATGTTGGTACCAATGACATAGGAAAATGTGGTAGGGAAGTTCTGGAGGCTAAATTTAAGCTTTTAGGTAGGAAGTTGAAATCCAGAACTTCCAGGATAGCATTCTCCGAAATGCTTCCTGTTCCACGTGCAGGACCCAAAAGACAGGCAGAGCTCCGGAGTCTCAATGCGTGGATGAGACAATGGTGCAAGGATGAGGGTTTTGGATTTGTTAGGAACTGGGGAACATTCTGGGGAAAGGGGGGGCTCTTCCGAAGGGATGGGCTTCACCTTAATCAGGATGGGACCAGACTGCTGGCATTAACCTTTAAAAAGGAGATAGAGAAGCTTTTAAACTAGAAATTAGGGGAAAGCCGACAGTCACCCAGGAGCGCATGGTTCGGACGAAGGTATCCTTGAAGGATACTACCAAAAGCAATGAGGTTCCAAAAGGGAGTATAGTAGCCGAAATGCCCTTGAGTAAGGAGCAGACAGAGAATAAAGATTCCAAATTACCCATGCCTACCAATAGCCAGATTAATATGAATAAAATACAGTCTCTAAAATGCTTGTATGCCAATGCTAGAAGTCTAAACAATAAGATGGGAGAGTTAGAATATATGGCACTAAATGAGAGGTTAGATATGATTGCACTCTCAGAGACATGGTGGAAGGAGGATAACCAGTGGGACACTGTGATACCTGGATACAAACTATATCGTAATGATAGAGCTGATCAAATTGGTGGAGGGGTTGCGCTCTATGTTAGAGAGGGCATTGAGTCAGAAAGGATTAAAGTTTTGCAGGGAACAAAATTTGCTGTAGAATCTCTATGGATTGAAATTCCACTTATGAAGGGGAAGGTGATGGCAGTGGGGGTGTACTATCGACCGCCTGGCCAGAATGAACAAATGGATGATGAAATGCTCAAAGAAATCACAGAAGCTAACAAAAGTCACAACAGAGTAGTAATAATGGGTGATTTCAATTACCCCGGTATCGACTGGGTCAGTGTCACGGCAGGACAAACTAAAGAGATAAAGTTTCTAGATGGAATAAATGACTGCTTCTTGGAGCAGCTGGTTCATGAACCGACCAGAGGGGAAGCCATACTGGACCTAGTCCTTAGTGGAACGCCAGATCTGGTGCAAGAAATAAGGGTGTTGGGACCACTTGGCAATAGTGACCATAATATGATCATGTTTGATTTAATTATTGGAGAACAAATAGTAAAGAAATCCACAGTACTACCTTTTAACTTTCAAAAGGGAGACTATGATAGAATGAGGAATATAGTTAGGAAAAAACTAAAAGGAGCGGTTCCAAAGGTTAAAGACTTACAGCAAGCTTGGGCGTTATTTAAAACTACTATCCTCGAAGCCCAGACCAGCTGTATTCCACGCATTAAGAAGAGTGGGAGAAAGTCCAAAAAACTGCCAGCATGGTTTAAAGGTGAGGTCAGAGAGGCTGTTGCTGCCAAAAAAGCAACCTTCAGGAAATGGAAAAAAGAGCCAAATGATGAAAACTGGAAACAGCACAAGCACTGGCAAGTTAAATGCAAAGCATTGATAAGGCAGGCAAAGCGGGAATTTGAAAAGAAACTTGCTGCGGAAGCAAAAACACGAAATAAAGACTTTTTCAAGTACATTCGTAGCAAAAGGCCTGTGAGAGAGTCAATTGGACCGTTAGATGATAGAGGGGTAAAAGGGGCAGTAAGAGGAGACAAAGCTATAGCGGAGAGACTGAATGAATTCTTTGCTTCGGTCTTTACTGAGGAAGATGTAGGGATGTTACCCAAGACTGAAGTGGTATTTAAAGGTGATACTGCAGAGGAATTGAGAGAAATATCGCTACACCGGGAAGATATATTACAACTATTTGATAAACTGAATAGTAGCAAATCACCTGGACCGGATGGTATACATCCCAGAGTGTTGAAAGAACTGAAATATGAGATTGCAGACCTGCTATTGGTAATCTGTGAACTTTCATTAAAATCATCTGTAATACCTGAAGATTGGAGGGTCGCCAACGTAACACCAATTTTTAAAAAGGGTTCCAGGGGTGACCCGGGAAATTACAGACCGGTGAGCCTGACGTCAGTACCAGGGAAAATGGTAGAAACCATCATAAAGAACAAAATTACGCAGCATGTAGATAGTCATGGCCTAATGGGAGACAGCCAACATGGCTTTAGACAAGGAAGATCTTGTCTTACTAATCTGATATGTTTTTTTGAAGGTGTGCATAAACAGGTAGACAAAAGGTGAGTCGGTTGATATAGTGTATCTGGATTTTCAGAAAGCTTTTGACAAGGTCCCCCATCAGAGACTTTTGGCAAAGCTAAAAAGTCATGGGATAGGAGGCAGTGTACTATTGTGGATCGGGAACTGGTTAAAAGATAGAAAGCAGAGAGTAGGGCTAAATGGCCAATATTCCCAATGGAAAAAGGTGAATAGTGGAGTACCCCAGGGATCTGTACTGGGTCCGCTGCTTTTTGACATATTCATAAATGACCTGGAAAAGGGAATAACGAGTGAGGTTATCAAATTTGCAGATGACACAAAACTGTTTAAAGCTGTTAAAACCCAAGAGGAAAGTGGAAAACTGCAGGAGGACCTGGATAAATTGGAAGACTGGGCATCCAAATGGCAAATGAAATTTAATGTGGACAAGTGCAAAGTCATGCACCTAGGAAAGAACAACCCACACTATAGTTACTCGATGCAAGGCTCCACATTAGAAGCCACCACCCAGGAAAAAGATTTAGGAGTCATCGTGGATAACATGTTAAAACCCTCCACCCAGTGTGCAGCGGCGGCCAAGAAAGCAAACAGAATGCTAGGTATCATAAGGAAAGGGATGGAGAATAAAACAAAGGATATTATAATGCCTCTGTATCGCTCCATGGTACGACCGCACCTTGAATATTGTGTGCAATTCTGGTCACCGTATCTTAAAAAGGACATAGCGTTATTAGAAAAAGTACAGAGAAGAGCCACCAAATTGGTGAAGGGGATGGAAGGCTACTCCTATGAAGAGAGGCTAAAAAGGTTAGGGCTCTTTAGCCTGGAAAAGAGACGGCTGAGGGGAGATATGATAGAGGTCTATAAATTAATGAATGGAGTGGAACAGATAAACGTGGATCAATTGTTTACGCTATCAGAATATAGAAAGACTAGGGGACATGTAATGAAGCTACAGGGTAAACTATTTAAGACAAATAAGAGAAAATATTTTTTCACTCAACGTGTAATCAAACTCTGGAATCTGTTACCGGAGGATGTGGTAAGGGCTGATAGTATAGCTGGGTTTAAAAAAGGTTTGGACAAGTTCCTGGAGGAAAGGTCCATAAACCACTATTAAAAAGGGACCCAGGATATCAATGCTTGACCCAGTACAAGCATTGTGGAACTTGTGTCTTTTGGGGAAACTGCTAGGTACGTATGACCTAGATTGGCCACTGTTGGAAACAGGATACTGGGCTTGATGGACCTCGGTCTGACCCAGTATGGCATGTCTTATGTTCTTATGTTCTTATGACCCAACTGGGAAAGCTGAGTGAGCTGAAGTCTGAGACTCAGAAGCAACATGTGTTTCAGTGTGGAAGGAAGTACGAGAGAAAGTACGTGAGTGACTCAGAGGATTGTGATTCTGAGAGTGATAGAGAAATACAGGAAGTAACCAGCAGGAATAACTGGAGGAGCAGGGCCCAAAAACCCTGTGGGAAGAACTCCAGGCAATTGTCCTATTGGGAAGACACACAGAGGGAAACGTTACCGGTAAAGCTATCTAGGAAGCACTTGCAAGCTCCAGGGAGTGAAAGGTATTCGGTGGAGGACATTTGCATGTCAGAAGAAGAAGTTGAGAAGCCAAAGTACAGAGGAAAACCTCAGAGGTATAAACCCCTTTCTGACCAGGCTGTGCACGGACTTTCCCCTGTCTCTAAGCCAGAAGGTAGGCTGTCTAATTACTATAAGGATAAAAGTGGTCATAAGAAGTTCTCTTATAGAAACCCTAAAGGGTGTGACTCTCCTCTATGCTATTCTAAGATATATGGTAATACTGAACCCTATCTCACGGAGGGCTTGATAGAGAAGCCTCAGGAACAGATAGAGGGTGGAAGTTTGGAAACGTTGTATACCAAGCAGAAGTTGTACTTACCAGAGAATCAGCATGAGTCAATGCTGATTGATCCTCAGGAAGAAGAAATATCAGATAACCAAATGGACTGTACTTTAATGGTTACAGATGATATAATTTCTCTGTGCTGAGCCAGGTGATATGAAAGCTGTTTAAACTGGCAGTTGAAGAGCACAGGATTTTCCTTGCTTATACAAAGTGACTGTATGCTGTAAATACCGTGGAACTTTGGATTTAAGTTGAGAAGCTGTTATTATTTCCTTTCTTATTTTGTGCCAGAGTGTATGGCCTTTTTGTCCTGAGTTATTTTGTGTTTGAATCCACCCCGGGAGGGGAATTAAAAGCCTGTCATTGCCTGTACCACTCGCACCACAACTGCATCTTATTGAAAAGGGAAAAATACTACAACTCCCAGGAGGCAATGCCAGCCTAAAGCATTGCTCCAGTGCTTCAATAAAAGGGTCCCCAGGCCGTCTATCCCGTATGCCTAAGCTACGGGCCGACTACTGGTGACACTATGCTGAGGACACCTTGATATATATTACGGATCCCTCAGTCTCCCTCCCCTCTCTTATATGCCCGTTTCAGGAATTCAGCTTCTTCTTGGTTTATACAGTCACTTTATTGGCATGTAAGCCCCAGCGGAAGGGCCCCTTTGGATCTGGGATTACTTCTAAACTTCAACAGATGCATCAATTTAAATATTTAGGAATTGGCTGAAGATGACGTACCTTTTCATTGAGCACTGTGACTCCAACACCTAGCTGCACACCCTATTCAAGATACAACTATACTTTAGGGCCTCAGCTACATGTTAACCTACGACCTCTACCCCTTGTTCCACTACAACCATTACTACTGCTCATTTTTTGTTGTCATTATAAGTTTCACTATTATATAACTACGGCTCATGTTCTTATTTATTTTTATTTATTTAAAAGCTTTTCTATACCGCGCTCTTTAGTATCAGTGCGATTCACAGTTGACAATTCTTGTGCAGGGCAGGGGAGATCTGCCTTGTGCTTATATTGAACAGGAACGGTAACTTGGAGTTGTAACTGGGGTGACTATTTACATGTTAGACCATTGCACCACACTGTATAACTGCATAGTTAGGTCTGGATCTTATCAGTTATTTACAGTACAAGTCTTAGTATATATACATTTACATATGTCATTGTTACAGTTTATGGTCTTGGTACATATTCAAAATAAGTTAGTATCACAGATTTGTTCTATATACATTTGATTGACTTCGTTGACCTATCCGGTGGTTGGGTAGGGGTCTAGAGTTGTCCTAGTTTGCATGTGATGTGTGAGAGGGGCTGCTGGTGTGGTTTGGGATGTGGGAGGTGGGGAGGTACCGTTAGATCGTGAGAAGTGTAGAAGGAATAGGTGATGCTTGAGGGCTTTCCTGAATTGGGTGAGGTCCCTGATCGATCCGATATTGGGTGGGAGGCTTTTCCAGCACTTTGGGGTATAGAACGCGAAGGCTCTGTTCCTAGATGCTTGCGCACATTTTGTAGTTTCCATGGGGATTACCAGTGTGTTGGTGGCTACTGTCCTTCTTGATCTGTTGTTGGTGGTAGGGGTGAGGAGGGCCGTGAGGGATGAGGAGGATATCTTATTGATGGCTTTGAAGGTCAGGAGTAGTGCCTTGTATGTGAGCCTGCAGCTGATTAGTAGCCAGTGTAGGTCTTTCAGGATGGGAGTTATGTGGTCTCTTCTGGATACTCCACAGAGGACACGGGCAGCAGCATTCATCGCAAATTGTAGCGGGTTTAGAGTGTTCTTGGGGAGGTCGTGCAGAATGGTGTTTGCGTAGTCAAAATGGGGTGTTACCAGCACTTGGAAGACTGTTCGGAAGTCCTCGGGTGTGAGCATGGGTGTCGTAGTGTCTTGATCTTGTTGTATATGGCTCTGACGGAGTTGTTTATGTGCGCTTTAAAATCGAGAGGTTGGTCTAGCGCAATGCCCAGGTAGTGTATCGTGGGTTTGCTTGGGAGCTCTGCGTCTCTCACCTTTAATGACGTAGGGGGAGAAAAGGTTTTGTTCTTTGTGATGAACAGGACCTCGGTTTTTTTGGTTTATACGGAGGTTCTGGGCATGAAGCCAGTCGGTGATTGCATTGAAGCAGTTCACTAGAGCAGTAAAGTCGGGTTGCGTGACATTGATTGGAGCAAATAGCAGAACATCATCTGCGTAGATCAGGCAGGAAATTTCGAAGGAGCGGATGATTTTGCATATAGGCTGCATGTATATGTTAAAGAGTAGCACAGAAAGAGAGGAGCCTTGGGGTACCCCCTGGCATTGCTGAAAAGGTTCGGATGTTTTGGAGCCAATCAGTACATGTTGCCATCGTTCTGCTAGGTAGGATTTACACCAATCCCAAGCCAACCCCCGGATTCCCTTCTCATGGAAGCGTGTAAGGAGCTGATCGTGGTTGACAGAATCGAATGCGGCGGCGATGTCAAGGAAGATAAGTGCAAACCCATTTTTGATGTTGTCTATCCCTCTGTTTAAGGTATTGGTTAGTGCGGTGAGTAGCATCTCCACTCCGTGAGATTCCCGAAACCCATGCTGGCAGGGGTCTAGAGGGGCTGCAATGTCAATGTGTTGCTGGATCTGTCTTTGGACGACCTTCTCAATTATTTTGGCTAGCAGGGGGATACTCGAGATCGGACAGTATGATTCAGCCTTCTGCAGATCTAGTCTGTTGTTCTTCAGAAGGGGTCGTATGGAAGTCTGTTTGAGGGATGATGGGAATGTTCCTGTTGAGAAGGATAGTCTCATGATCCTTGCTAGGATTGGGCTGAGTTCTACGCGCATCGCTCTGATCCAGTATGCCGGGCATGGGTCGTTTGTTGCAGTGGTGGTATTGATGGTGGCGATAATGTCCTCGATGCTTCTCTCAGATGGAGGTGTGAGTTCTGTAAGTGGTGGCTGTAGGTAGGGGTTATGACTAGGTGTGGGTCTCAGGGCTGTGTCTGTTTTGATGGATTTGGCTTGGAGATAGTCGGCATATAACTGGGGTTGTATTGGTCCTGGCTGAGGAGAAGATAGTTCCTTAGTTAAGGATTTTACTAAGTTAAAGAGGTCCCGGGGCTTGTTTAGAGAGCGGTGAAGGAGCTTGGAGTGGTATTCTTTCATTTTGTTAGAGATTGTCTCGTGGTGCACTTTTAAGTGGGATATGTATGTTGATTGGTCCACTGTGGAACGGGAGTGTCACCATTTTCTCTCAAGCTTCCTAAGGAGGAGAAAAGACGTCCGCAGCTCTGGAGAGAACCAGGGGGCTGGCTTCCTTTTTCTTGCCAGTCTGTTGAGGGCTGGTGATTTGTCCAAGGAAGGTAGTCGAGAAAGTGAGCTCAGGGTGTCATTCCATCTAGCAATCATATCATTGAGATTGAGTGATGGCTGTTCAAGTATTGGAAGAGCGCACTTGGTGATCTCTTCCTTGTCAAGGGGTTTGAAGCGTCCAGTGTGTACCGATGATGCGACACTTGTGCGGCTGAGTGAGTCGTGTTCTTGATGTGAGGGAATCTGGAATGTGATTAAACTGTGGTCAGACCATGGGACGGGTGTGATGGATAGGTTGAGGTTGTGTTCCTGGCTTGTAACCGATCTTGGAGAGAAGACCAGGTCCAGTGAGTTTCCTCTGTGGTGTGTGGGAGCATTGACTGCCAGTTCATAGCCGAGCTCAGTCATTGCCTCAAGGAATGTGTTAGCATGGGCGGATTGAAGGGATGCAAGGTTAAAGTCACCCATCACCCAGTTTGGTTTGCATGGATTTTCAGGGTTACAGGCTAGGTCATTATGTTAGAGAGATCTTCCGGGGGGGAGGTTGGGGTTCTGTAAATGAGATTGATGGTGTTGTGTTTGTTGGCTATGGTGATTGTGTCTAGGTGCAGTGTGCTTTTGGAGAAGAGCATCTGGTATTGGAGCTCTGTTTTTACCAAGATGAAAACCCCTCCACCTCTCCGGCCAGTTCTGTGGCAAGTGTGGATTGAGAAGTTAGGGGGGATGAGTTGGTTGAGGAGAACTGTGTCAGAGTCTGCAAGCCAGGATTCTGTGACCATTAGTAGGTCAAGGTCGAGTTGTGCTATGAGATCTGTGATGGCTGGCCATTTCTTACGAACCGAGCGTGAGTTTATGAGGGCACATTTCAAGTCGCGAGGTACTCGGGGTATCGCCAACTTGGTGTGCTCAGGATGTTTGAATGTTACGTAGAGTAGGTGTGGGTGTCGGACATGGTATGTGTGTTGTAGTGGGTGATGGGAGCTGCTATAGTTTTTCCTACCTATGCTGTGAAGGATGGGGATGGGGTTAAGAACATAAGAACATAAGAACATAAGATATGCCATACTGGGTCAGACCAAGGTCCATCAAGCCCAGTATTCTGTTTCCAACAGTGGCCAATCTAGGTCATACGTACCTAGCAGTTTCCCCAAGGGACACAGGTTCCACAATGCTTGTATTGGTTCAAGCATTGATATCCTGGGTCCCTTCTTAATAATGGTTTATGGACCTTTCCTCCAGGAACTTGTCCAAACCTTTTTTAAACCCAGCTACACTAACAGCCTTTACTACATCCTCCGGTAACAAATTCCAGAGTTTGATTACACGTTGAGTGAAAAAATATTTTCTTTTATTAGTCTTAAATAGTTTACCCTGTAGCTTCATTGCATGTCCCCTAGTCTTTCTATATTCTGATAAGGTAAACAATCGATCTACGTTTACCCGTTCCACTCCGTTCATTAATTTATAGACTTCTATCATATCTCCCCTCAGCCGTCTCTTTTCCAGGTTAAAGAGCCCCAACCTTTTTAGCCTTTCTTCATAGGAGTAGCCTTCCATCCCCTTTACCATTTTGGTGGCTCTTCTCTGAACCTTTTCTAAAATCGCTATATCCTTTTTAAGATACGGCGACCAGAATTGCACACAATATTCAAGGTGCGGTCTCACCATGGAACGATAAAGAGGCATTATAATATCTTTTGTTTTATTTTCCATTCCTTTCCTTATCATACCTAGCATTCTATTTGCTCTCTTGGCCGCCGCTGCACACTGGGCCGAGGGTTTTAACATGGTATCCACAAGGACGCCTAAATCTTTTTCTTGGGTGGTGGTTCCTAATGTGGAACCTTGCATCGTGTAACCATAGTTTGGGTTGTTCTTCCCTAGGTGCATAACCTTGCACTTCTCCACATTAAATTTCATCTGCCATTTTGATGCCCAGTCTTCCAATTTATCAAGATCCTCTTGCAATTTTCCACAATCCTCCTGGGTTTTAACAACTTTAAATAGTTTTGTGTCATCAGCAAATTTGATAACCTCACTCGTTATTCCACTTTCCAGGTCATTTATGAATATGTCAAAAAGCAGCGGACCCAGCACCGATCCCTGGGGTACACCACTATTCACCTTTCTCCATTGGGAAAATTGGCCATTTAGCCCTACTCTCTGCTTTCTATCTTTTAACCAGTTCCTGATCCACAGTAGTACACTGCCTCCTATCCCATGACTCTTTAGTTTTGCCAAAAGTCTCTCATGAGGGACCTTGTCAAAGGCTTTCTGAAAGTCCAGATACACAATATCAACCGACTCACCTTTGTCCACCTGTTTATTCACTCCTTATAGTCAGAGGTGAGCGCGAGAGTATCATAGATGGCATTGGCAAGGAGATAAAAGCTAGTGAGGGCCAGTATGGAAATGGCCATGTTGGGCTGCTGAGTGCTGGGTCGGCCTATAGTAACTGCACCCGTGTTCAATAGATGTAGCAGAAAAGTAGCAAGAGGTAAACTCAGAGGCAAGGACAGTGTAGGTTACTCTGTATCGAAAGCAACTAAGTTTAGCGGTTATAATTTATGTATCAGCAGATTACCTTGCAGTTAGGTAGCAATACCGATTGTTCGGGCCTATCCTCTTGGTGTTTTTGTGAGGGTGGTGGTTTTCGGCAAGGGGGGCAGGGTCGCTGGGTTAATTCTCGACAGCTGTACTTGGCCTTTAGGCCTGTCGGACCCCGCCTAAGGGCCACGCCAAAGGGCCCTCTGGCGAGGCAAATCAGGCGGGGCCCGCCAGGTGCGGGCGCGCCCGATGGCGCTTCCTTTTTAAAGGGTGGTGGCTGCCCCGATTGGGCAGATCACCGAAGATGGCCGCAGTCTTCCTGGTCCTGGCTCGATCCCGGGAGGGAGAGCCGCTGCTGGGCTGAAGGGCAGGAGAGCATCTCTGGACGGCGCCCGATGGCGCTTCCTTTTTAAAGGGTGGCGGCTGCCCTGATTGGGCAGATCTCCGAAGATGGCTGCAGTCTTCCTGGTCCTGGCTCGATCCCGGGAGGGCGAGCCGCTGCTGGGCTGGAGGGTGGGAGAGCGTCTAAGTTCTTCCTTGTTTAGTACTGTAAGTTACATGCAAATTCTCTCTTTATCCTTGTTACCTGTACACCGCTGTAACTCGTAGATATAGTGGTATAAAAACGTTACTACATAAATAAGCAAATGAATAAATGACATCCAATGATCTGTCCAAATCCTTTATGTTGAATTTGAAGCTACCTTGCGTAAAATAAAGAACAACCTGAAGACATGGCAAGATGTGAAATCTTATGGTTAAAGGGGGTCAGTGTCTTTAAAATGCTACCCTAGTTTTTATTTTTACTTACTAACATAGTATATGTCAGCAGATAAAAGACCAGTATGGGCCTTCTAGATTACTCAGTAAGGTGGCAAGAATAGCTGTAACCGCCGCTCTGTGCAGGTCACCTCCCCCCCCCCCCCCATGTCTTTGTTTAGGGTTGTACTCTCCACTCCATGCAGGTCACTCCCCTATATTTATTGAGGTATAAAAAATATTTAAGTTTATTATTCTGATTTTATCCTGTTGCTATAAAGGGATCCAGTGTGTCTGTCCCATGCCATTTTGAATCCTGTCACTGTATTTGCCCCCACCACTTCCATTGGGAGGGCATTCCAAGCATCCACCACCCTTTCAGTGCAAAAGTATTTCCTGACATTGACTTTCAATTTACCCCTTTGCAGCTTCATGTTATGCCCTCTAGTTTTACAGCTTCCCCGTCTTTGGAAGAGGTTTGTTTTTTCATTAATACTCTAAGGGGCTTGTTTACAAAGCCGCGGTAGTGGTTCGCGATCGCAGCCGCGGCCCCATTGAAATCAATGGGGCCGCGGCTCCAATTACGATCGCAAACCGCTACCGCGGCTTTGTAAACAAGCCCCTAAGTATTTAAAGGTGTGTATCATATCTCCCCTGTCCTCTAGCGTATACATATTTAAGTCTTCAAGTTTCTTCTCATATGTCTTCTGGCACAGGCTCCAAATTATTTGGTCGCCTTCCTCTGAACCATTTCAAGTCTTTTTATATCCTTTGTGAGATATGGTCTCCATAACTGAACATAATACTCCAAGTTAGGCCTTACCAATGGCTTGTACAGTGGCATTAATACCTCCTTCTTTCTGCTGGTTATTCCTCTCTGTATGCATCCCAGCATCCTTCTGGTTTTGGCTACCGCCTTGTCACGTTGTTTTGCCACCTTGAGATTTTCAGACGCTAGCACTCTGAGGTCCCTCTCCTGGCTTGTGCACACCAACCTCTCACCCCCTATCCCATACAATTCTTTTGGATTTCTGCATCCCAAGTGCATGACTCTGCACTTCTTCACATTAAATCTTAACTGACAAGCATTAGACCAAGTTTTTGTACATCTTTCCTCATGTTGTCAACTCCCTCAGAAGAGTCCACTCTGTTGCAAATTTTCATGTCATCTGCTAAAGGCAGACTCTTCCCTTCAGTCCTGCAGCAATATCACTCACAAATACATTGAACAGTACTGGTCCCAGGACCGATCCCTGGGGCACATCACTGCTCACCTTCCTTTCTTCTGAGTGAGTTCCGTTTACCAACACCTTCTATCATCTGTCAGTCAACCAATTTATGATCCAGTTCACAACCTTGGGACCTATTCCCAAGCTGTTCAGTTTATTGATCAGCCTCCCATGAAGAACAGTATCAAAGGCTTTGCTGAAATCTAGGTAGATCATATCCATCGCATGCCCTTGATCTAGTTCTCCAGTCACCCAAAGAACTCAATCAAATATGTTTGGTATGATGATACTTTGGTAAAACTATCTTGCCTCGGATCATGCAACCCACAGGTTTCTAGAAAGTTCACTATTCTTTCTTTCAAGAGTGCCTCCATTACTTTTTTATTCTTATTTTTATGTTTTACCAACTGATTTTAATTTTATGTTCATGCATTTATTGATTCATTTATTCTTTTTAATTATTTTTTTATTTATGTGTGTGGCTGTTCTCCATGCAGTACCCCCTTACAAAGGCAATGCCGAAACGCGGCCATGTTGGGGTTTTCAATAAAGGACTGTTGATCTACTCACCCTTGTATGTTGTTTCCTGGTTTCAGTAAGTGGATAGTGTGTTTTTCATGGATTGTTTATTTATTTGACTGTGTTTTTATTTATTTAGACAGTTTTGTATACCGCCTTATCCTTCAATCAAAGCGGTCACAACACAATTGGGGGATACATTTAACATGCGGGGATATGAGACACATACACTAATACTTACAGGGAACATGGGCAATGGAGGGTTAAGTGGCTTGCCCAAGACCAAAAGGAGCATCTGTGGGACTAGAAACCCCAGTCCTTCCGGCCCAAGGTTGCTGTTCTCTAGTGGGATTTGAACCCCTGACCTTCTGGCCTGAAGCACCTTGCCCCAACCACTAGGCTACTCCTCCCCTTTTTTATACTGCTTTTCACTGGGGCAAGGTGGTGTACATTACAACTGACTTTTACATAGAACAGTGGAACTTAAATACATAGTTAACTTCTATTTGCCTTTATTTGTGCAGCCACTTCTTTGGAGAACAATATAGGTTTCATTTTCCTCTTGTTTTTATTTACTTTCCTTTCATATATATATTTGTTGCCCCTTTTATTGCCTCTTTTAGTTTAGCCTATTGCATTTCCACTTTCCTTATCTTCTCCCACCCTGCCAACTTCTCATTCAGATACTTTCCCATTTTTGAAGTCCAGGACTTTGAGTTTGCTGCGATTGAACTCTGCCTTGGCTTTTAACGTGGGACATACATACAAACAACTCGGGCTAACTGTTAGCCAACATTAGTAAACATTCCCCTTAATGTGGACAAGTGCAAAGTTATGCACTTGGGGAAGGACTGTGGTAGGCGACGGCCTATATTGTGGAGGAACTAAGATGGGAGATCAGTGGCCCTGGGAGACGCAAGAACTGAACTATTCTATCCTATACAATCAGACTGATTTACATAATACTACTAGTGAGTGGGTATTGGCCCACCCCATTGTTGACAGTTTGTGTTTTGTTCGGACTGGACCACAATCTACTACGAAGGATGGACAGCTGGTCTGTCTAAATCAGAAGCTTTACGACAGCACAACAAAGATGCAACCGAACCTTCTAATCCTTTAGTTCTTTTTCCCACTCTTGCCAAACTATGGACTTTGACTATCTGCCTGTTGCTCCCTTGTTTCTTGCCATTTTGCTTGCAAATGATAACTTCAGTTATTAATAACACTGTAGAGCGTAAGACAGCTACAAAGATATTAGCTATGTGAACTTACTACCCTATACCACAGAGTGATACCTTTACCTAGTATTATGTGATTTGATTCTCACACCTTATTAACATGCGGGTGAGAATAATCAAAGGGGGGAATGTGGTAGGCGACGGCCTATGATCCATGCTAATTGAACTAAGCAGACAGGCCTGAGCAGCTTGACCTGTAACTGAAGCCTGTAGTTAGGCCCAGAGGAATGAAAACCCCCCTGAATGATGACACCATAGAATTGAAACTTAACTCAGTTTAACTGAACATAGCTAAGCAGAAACGAAACTTATAAAAGACAGAAAACAGCTCTAATTGGTACTGATAAGAGAGCACAGCTTCTATGGAATTAATTAACTCTGCAAAAAAGCAAGGTTACAGTGCCCTGCTTCCCATATGTTTTAACAAGCTCAGCGACCTTGGAGGAGAGAAGTAACAAGTTAGAGACACTGACCATTGTAATTGGGACTAGAAGGGGGGCAACCAGGTGCTGGGCCCAGACCAGAGTCCCGATTGGGTAGCCATATCAGTACCGGGACCAATAGATGGGTGAGAGGGGTACTGGGACCAATGAAAAGTTTGCCTATGCTTAGAATGGACAAGAAAGCTATAAAAGTTGTTGTTTTACTAGAAGCCATTGCTCAGCCATTTTGAAATTGCTTATTGCTTGAGCCATGTGCACATTAAACTGGCTTGGATCCTTGAAAAGACTCCTGGATTTATTTATTGCATGCTTATCTGCTGCTACAGGACAACCCAAATTATAGCTACTCTTTAGCGATCATCACCCAGGAAAAGGTTCTAGACATAGTCTAGTGGTTAAGGCAGCAGCTTGGGACCAGCAAGACCAGGGTTCAAATCCCATTGTCACTTCTTGTGGCCTTGGGCAAGTCACTTAATTCTCCATTTCCTCAGGTACAAACTAAGATTGTAAAGCCCTCTAGGAACAGGGAAATACTTCCAATACCCAAATGTAGCTTGCCTTGATCTACCATGGGAAAAGTGTGAGCTAAATACTAATAGATATGTTGAAAGCCTCCACCCAGTGTGCAACGGCAGCCAAGAAAGCAAATAGAATGCTGGGAATCATAAGGAAAGGGATGGAGAATAAAACAAAGGATGACATCATAATGCTTCTCTATCGCTCCATGGTGCAGCCACACCTTGAATATTCTGTGCAGTTTTGATCGCCATAACTAAAAATGGATATTGTGGAATTAGAAGAGTACAGAGAACCAAGAGCTTGGAAAAAAAGATGGCTGTGGGGAGATATGATGAGGGGTTTATAAAATAATGAATGGAATGGAACGGGTAAACGTAGATCGGTTGTTTACTCCCTGAATAAGTAGAAAGACCAGGGGAATGAAGCTACAATGTAGCACATTTAAGACTAACCGTAGAAACTATTTTTTCAGTCAACACATAATCAACCTCTGGAATTCATTACCAGAGGATGTAGTAAAAGCTGTTAGTGTAGCTGGGTTTAAAAGAAGCTTGGACAAGTTCCTGGAGGAAAAGTCCATAAACCATTACTAAAGAGGACCTGGGAAATCTATTGCTTGCCCCTGTTACAGGCCGTATGGAATGTCTCTACCTTTTTGGTACTTGTGACCTGGATTGGCCACTGCTGGAAAATGGACACTGGGCTTGATGGACCTTTGGTCTGACCAAGTATGATATATCTTATGTTCATATGTGATTAAGGTTTATTTGGTGGGGTTGAGGGCTTATAATTGGATTATATTATGGCTTGCTTCTTGCTTTGTTATGCAAATAACATCCCACAATGTTATATGGTTTGTGTTGCTCACTTTCTTTGTAATTGGATTTTGCATATTCTCTAATAAAAAGAATTTAAAACAAAATAAGAGACAGACATGCCGTGACTGTTTAGCTACCTCTGCCTGTACTTTGTCTGTGCTCTTTTTGGGTTCCTATTCTCTCCGACTAGGAAATGTCGGACTATGGGGTCTGCATACATGGAGCATGAGAAATTTTTAAACATGGCTTTTCTCTAAGACACAGAAATAATAATTCGCTGTCTGCCTGTCTCTTTTGCTGAGCATTGCCTTTAGATTCTTTTTGTCTCTATCAATTTCTTATTCTTCTTTTTTTCACTTCGACAAACTAAATCTGAAGCCAGCTCTTTCTTTCAACACCCTCTGTCTTTGTTTCATGCTAACATCAGCCGTAGCATTTTGAAGAAATGAGACTGGGATAGGCTTGTTTGACTATATGTCAAAAAGTTTCAACATGGTAGGTCAAGTGACTTTTGTTTCTTCCTTGTCCCTCCCTAATTTTTTTTCTTTTACTTTATCATAGTTAACTCACGTCTTTCCATTAGTAGATCAAGTTGAGTTACATTCAGGTATGATTTGCATTTCCCTGTTCTGGAGGGCTTACAATCTAGGTTTGTACCTGAGGCAATGGAGGGTTAAGTGACTTACCCAAGGCCACAAGGAGTGCCAGTGGGATTTGAACCCTGGTCTTTCTGGCCCCAGCCTGCTGCCCTAACCACAAGGCTACTCCTCCACTCTGGGATAACATGGAGTCTTTAAAGGGTAAAATGAGTGAAAAACACACTCTTATAAAGATCCTGCAGCTCCGACTAACTGGTGTTGTTTTTCTGAAGCAATAAGAGTACCAATGCTAGATACTAAACTGAGGCAGGAGAAAGTGCAGGCAGGGTCTAAGATAAAGGTGGGAGAGTGGACTTTCAGGTGTTACCTGTGGCTAAGACAGCTGAGGGAGCATGGGTGTGATCTAGGAGAAACCGTAGACAGGCTTGGGACCTTCAATCACTGTGTAAAGGAGCATACCTGCTTCGTCACCGCTCGCTGATGGAGAAGAAGTGGGGGCAGAAGGCGCTGAGGTCTCACCTGCTGAGTATCTCCCAAGATATGCAATGTTATCTGTACTGTTTCTCTCAGGATAATGTGGAGTCTTTAAAGGGTAAAATGAGTGAAAAACACACTATCATACAGATCCTGCAAGCATTTATTTACTGATAAAATCTTACTATACAGCCTTACTGAAAAAACGTAAAATACATTTATAATGTTGACCATTGTACAACCATCTACAAGTAATTCTATAAAACCCCCAGTGCATGAAACAAATGCTTCTTATAAAATGCTAATGAGTGTGTTTCTTGGGGAACTTTCCTGGGGAATCTCTTCCTCCATTCAGGGCTACTACTGAGAAGGCTCTCGCTCTGCAGCAGACTTTCACAGAACTCGTGCAGAACTCGTGGGGCTGCCAACAAACAACCTTGGCTAGATCGCAGTGCCCTTATTGGACAATACTGTTTCAAGGAATCTGCTAAACAGGATCGTATGCCAGCATGCAATATACGAAAAAACATGAAATTTTGACCATTGTACAATTGGCAACCAATGAAGTCTTGGCAATAAAGGACGAGCACTATCCCAGCATTTTTGCTCTTGTCAGCATGCATGCAGCAGTGTTCTGGACCGCCCTCGATCTCCGTACAAATCGAGTTGGAAGACTAATGAAGAGAGCATTACAGGCCACTTATAACTGATAATTGCACGATCAAGTGCAATCTTAAAATTCACAAGTTATTTTCTTGTTAAACTTGTTTAACCTGTTATCAATTATGTTCCATGTAAAGTTATACATGTCCTTGTTCTCTGTGCACCGCTGTGACTGGTAGATATAGAAATGTTGATAGATAAATAAATAAATAAGCGCAGAGCAGACTGCTCAAGAAAAGGTCTCAATTGCATCACCAAGCAAAATGTGTAATAGGCAATCTGTGACGTGGCCATAATTTGATCTTCAGAGGACTCCCTTGCATCCAGTTTTATCATCGCATACTACCTACTACAACTAATAGCCAAATGACCTTATCTTTCATCATAAGCCTAGAAGCATCTGTTGCCAATCCATCCAATGTATGCCCAAAGCCCCAGATGTTTTTGTATATTAACATGAGTCTGCTAACTTTCAGCTAAGATCCCAGACCAGTAAAACAACAACTTACCCATAGGGGTCATCTGCTCTCTGGATATCATCAGCACATATGAAGCAGGAAACCCGTAGGACTGAACAATCTGACAATAGTACCACTACTACTAATCATAAGCTTCTTAGCGATTACATCATATAATTAATATTGAATAAGCTTGATACACTGTCTTCATCATATCATAGTGATTTACAATAAAAGTAGCTAGAAAACAAGGAGATGGAAGAGCGTGAGGAGGAAAAACAGATAAGAAAACAAGCTTAAGAAAAGAGAGACAGCAAAGCAGTCCAGCCAGCCGTCCTTCAGCCGCCACTGGCATCAGTGCAAAGTTGGGAGAAACTAACTGGCCAGTTTCTAACTCTCCTAGGAAAAGGACCACGGGGTAGGAGCTCTCCAATCGTGAATGCAAAGAGCCTAGAAACTGGAGTGATGGGAATTCGGATTTAGCTCAAACCTTTCCAGCAGTAGTTTAAGGCAAGTTGCATTCATGTATAGTAGATATTTCCCTGCCCCCAGAAGGCTGACAATTTACGTTTCTACCTTAGGCAATAGAGTTTTAAGCAATATGACCAAGATCACAAGGAGCATCCATGGGATTTGAACCTGGCTTCCCTGAATCATTAGGCTCCTCCTCCACCCCTTGAAGCTTTCGTAGTGACTGGACACCCATAAAGGAATGGGATTATATCTGGAAAACACCAAAGTCTCAAATCCATTAGGATTTGGTTTCAATTTGTGTTCAAGCAACCAGTCTGCTACAATGTCAAGAAGGTTGTTGAAGGCGCTAATATCCACAGGTTCATGGGGTCAAAAGCTGCAAGCGACTGAGTACCATCTGCACAAATGAAGATAGACATTTTGAAAGACTGACTTAGCATAGCGAGGGGCACAAGAGTTGGACCCAAGAATTGAATCTTGCTGAGCTCCTGAAAGCCAAAGGTAAGAATCCAACAGTGTCATTATAGCATTCATGGAAACTGCTTATCCAAATTGGAATCAACCAATCCAATATCAATCCATATATCCCTCTATCACAAAGTTTAGTGATGAGAAGAGAGTGACCGTATAAATCAAAAGTGGAGCTCATGCTCAAGGAGGCTAGGACAACATCCTTAACCCCATCCATGGCTAGCTGCACAAATTATGCATTATGATGAAGTCTGAAACCTGCCTGCCATGGGTGAAGTACACGGATTTTGGTTATAGAGTCTGAGACCTTTCCTACCAGGGCCGGCCCGTCCATTGAGCGAGAATGTTTTTTGCACAGGGCCCCGCGTTTCAGGGGGCCCCGCGCAAAAAACATTCTGATCCTAAAGTTAAATTAAAAAAATAAAAAATAAAAAAAAGCTGTCTTCTCCGGCTGCCGGGGCCGCCGCAGCAGCATCGAGTGTGCCGCGGGGCCCCCCCTGCCCAGCAGAGCCTGCCCTCCCCTGTATCACCTCTCACTCTCGTTGTAGCAGTCACACGTGCCGGCTTTCAGAGCGCGAGAGGAGAGTTTCTCCCTCGCTGCTCTGTTAAGCCCGTGGGGGCTGATGGGAAGTTCCCATCAGCCCCCGCGGGCTTAACAGAGCCGCGAAAGGGAAACTAGTCCTTTCGCGCTCTGAAAGCCGGCGCGTGTGACTGCTACAACGAGAGAGGTGATACAGGGGAGGGCAGGCTCTGCTGGGCAGGGGGGGCCCCGCGGCACACTCGATGCTGCCGCGGCGGCCCCAGCAGCCGGAGAAGACAGCTTTTTTAAAAATTTTCCCTGGGCTGGGCTGGGCTGGGGGATTAGGAGTGATGATGGGCTGGGGGGGGGCTATGGGGGGGTTAGAAGTGGTGATGGGCTGGGGGGGTTAGAATTGGTGATGGGCTATGGGGGGGCTGGGGGATTAGAAGTGGTG
This sequence comes from Ichthyophis bannanicus, assembly GCA_033557465.1. Taxonomy (NCBI): domain Eukaryota; kingdom Metazoa; phylum Chordata; class Amphibia; order Gymnophiona; family Ichthyophiidae; genus Ichthyophis; species Ichthyophis bannanicus. The sequence continues at coordinate 346,661,272 of CM066039.1, read as the reverse complement.
ATGGGCTATGGGGGGTTAGAAGTGGTGATGGGCTATGGGGGGTTAGAAGTGGTGATGGGCTATGGGGGGGCTAGGAGTGGTGATGGGCTATGGGGGAGCTAAATCTGTATATGGGCTGATGAGATTAGGACTGAAAGTGGGTTGATGGGGGGGGGTTAGGACTGGTAATGGGGTATGGGGGGGCTTAAACTGAAAATTGGGTGATGGGGATTAAGACTGGAAATGGGCTGGTGGGATTAGGACTGGGAGTGGGCTATGGGGGGCTAGGACTGGTAATGGGTTGGGGGGTTGCTAGGACTGGAAATGGGCTGGGGGATTAAGACTGGAGGTGGGCTGATGGGGTTAGGACTGGTAATGGGCTGTGGGCTGTTGGGGGGGTTAGAACTGATAATGGGCTATGGGGGGGTTAAGACTGGTAATGGGCTGTTGGCTGATGGGGGCTGTCTGGTAATGGGCTACGGGGGGGCTAGGACAGGAAATGGGCTGATGGGGAGGGGTTAGGACTTGAGGTGGGCTGATGGGGTTAGGGCTGTGGGCTGATGGGGAGGTTAGGACTGGCAATGGGCTATGGGGGGCTGACTGGAAATGGGTTGATGGGGTTAGGACTGGAAGTGGGCTGATGGGGGGGTTAGGACTGGAAGTGGGTTGATGGGGGGGCTAGGACTGGTATTGGGTTGGGGGTTGCTAGGACTGGAAATGGGCTGATGCAGGGACTAGAAGGGAATGGATGCTGGGTGAGGCTGGAACTAGAAGGGAGCTGATGTTGGGGGAGGATTAGAATGGGATGGGGCTGGGAGAGTAAAATGGAGAGGGGAAAAATATTTTGTGTGGGAGGGATAAAAAATCTACAATTAGCCGGGTATTGGGAGAGTAAGTGGGGATTGAGGATGGAGGGGTGAAATTTGAGTGGATGAAATAGGAATGAGGAAAGAGCAAAAGGAGAAAGATTAGTATGTTAAAGCAGATGTATAGAGAGAGAATGGAAAAAAAACTAGAAGAGAGAAGAAAGGACAAATGGACAGCAGATGATGGAGAGTTAGCAGAAAACATTTATTTATTTATTTATTTACATTTCTTCTATACCGCACTATTTGCGATCAGCGCGGTTTACAAAAAACAAACAGTATCCGACAATAAACTATAGTCAGGTCATTACAATGAACAGGAGCAATCAACTTGGATAACAGGGGAAACTATCTACATGTGCGGAACATTGAAATAGGTAACTGTATATATGTGAGATGGAGTTATTGTGCGTTGATCATACATGGTGGCTGGGATTCGGGGGAGTCAGTGAGGTATTTAATAAAGAGGAGGTGTTTTAAGGCCTTCCTGAACTGGCTCAGGTTGGGGATGGCTCTGATGTATGGTGGTAGGGAGTTCCAGAGACTTGGGGCACTTAGACTAAAGGCTCTGTTTGATGTTACTTTGGAGCATTTTGTCATGTCTCTCGGTATCGCTAGCATGTTGGCTACTGCGGTTCTTCTTAGCCTGTTGGTTGTGGGTGGTTGGATGAGGTCACATAGTGACGAGGGGGAGAGTCCCTTGATAGCCTTGAATGTCATCACTAAGGTCTTGAAGCTAATCCTGGCTTGAATGGGGAGCCAGTGCAGCTGCTTCAGGAGGGGTGTGATATGCTCTCTCCTTGGTGCTCCGAAGAGGATTCGCGCTGCACTGTTCATGGCGAGTTGTAAGGGATGTAAGGTTGCCTGAGGGAGTCCTTGGAGGATGGCGTTTGAATAATCAAAATGAGGGATGATGAGGGCTTGATAGATGGTGCGGAAGTCGCTCAGTTCGAGTAGGGGGCGTATGTGTCTGAGGGATCTGATCTTGAAGTAGATCGCTCTTACTGTTTTGGCTATGTGCTGCTTCATGTTGAGGTTCATGTTGAGGTTTCATGAAGAAACCAGAAGAAAGTGGCTGGAGCAATTGCAACTGAAAAAAAATGCACAAAAGGTAGAAAGATATCTCTTTATTTTGAATTTATTAACTGGAATATGAAAGCTCTGGGAAATGTGCATCATTAACGTCTGCGCTCTGTTTGGTACAAGAGGAAATTAATTTATAGTTTTATTTCTACAGTGTTGTTGTACATTCCAAGTTTGGCTTTTGGGGTTCCCAGTTTAATTATTGCCTTCCTGTTTCTAAATTGTGATTCCTTGTTTGGTGATGGTCTATGTTCTGCATGTGTAACTGAGCTGAGGTATTCTGTTTATGTAATTCCTATTTGACATTGCCACTTGTTCTCTTTCCCCAGTAGGTCATGTATTATTGTTCTCTGAAATGTATTGGTTTAATATTTGCAGTGATGTCTTTTGATAGGTAGGGTATGGTGCTTTGTGAGTCCTGGTAGGATACGGCGGGTTTGCTATGGGTTCTAAATGGTGGAAAAACTAGACCCAACCGGAATTATGTATATATCAAAATAAAAGAATTCCGATTTACCAAAAATCACCCTATGTTAGAAAAATATTTTTGTCGGAGACTATCTTCCCAGTGCTGTGTATTCAAACAGAGCACCGCCGTGATGTCTCCTTTTATTAATATTAAATTTATAAAGAACAAAAGTACTTAACTTTAGTAAAGAGATGCCATTGCCATTGCTGCCAGAATGACTATCCGACGTAGCGCTCGTTTCGGATTCAATATTTTATTCTTTTAATGAACCCTGCTTCAGGTTTGTCTTTTTACTTTGCCAATAGCAGCTGAAAGACAAACCTGAAGCAGGGTTCATTAAAAGAATAAAATATTTCAAAGTAATAATGCATTTACATGGAAATTTGAGGAAAAACGTGGCACCAAGGGCTAAGACGCGTGGCTTCATCAACAAGAAAGCCTTGCGACGTAGCTGAGTTTTCCTGGAGACATCGGGAAAGATACTAACCTTCTCACCACAGACATCGGCATTAGAATCCTTCCTTCTATCTAATGGTGCTCTGGTGTCTTAATTAATTATTGTGTATTTTCTTGACAGCAGATAGGTTATAAAAGAGTTTGATTTGAATTGGGTTAGCATCCTCCTCTATTTATATGCTCTTCTTGACGTGGACTGTATTATGGATATCTATGGATGTTTTTGGTTGTTCTTTTAGTGTTTGTATTTTCTTTGATATCTGTAATTTTCTTGATATTTCTCAATAAAGAAATTTAAACTGAAAAAAAAAAAAAAAAAAAGAATAAAATATTGAACCCGAAACGAGCGCTACGTCGGATAGTCATTCTGGCAGCAATGGCAATGGCATCTCTTTACTAAAGTTAAGTACTCTTGTTCTTTATAAATTTAATATTAATAAAAGGAGACATCACGGCGGTGCTCTGTTTGAATACACAGCACTGGGAAGATAGTCTCCGACAAAAATATTTTTCTAACATAGGGTGATTTTTGGTAAATCGGAATTCTTTTATTTTGATGGGTTCTAAATGGGCAGTGTTTGTAGTAGTTCCTAATGTGCCTGGCGGTTGGCACTGGATTATAGTCTGGGCAGTGTTTGTAGTAGTTCCTAATGTGCCTGGGCAGTGTTTGTAGTAGTTCCTAATGTGCCTGGCGGTTGGCACTGGATTATAGTCTGTCTTTATCCATACACTCATTAAGAGACATGTTTACTAAAAGTTAGTGTATGTTAACATTATGCAAATATTTATGCAAATAAGGCCACTTTTGCAAATGAGGCCCCGCACCGAGTCTCCGCACATGGCCCCGCACCCCCCTTGGGCCGCCCCTGTTTCCTACAATCTTGGATACTAAAGAAGCTTCGAAAATGGGGAAGAGCTGACTGGGGAAGATGCATCAAGTGAAGGCTTTTCTGTAGGAGATGGATTCTGGCCTCTTGCCATACTAGGAAGTATGTCCTGAGCGAGACTCATACTGACCACAGAGTACGGGAGGAGAGTATGGGAAAAAATCTTCAACCACCAGAGGGCAGTGGATAAGCTTGAGAGAATGAAGGTTTCATGAAAGAAGATTTTGCCCAAACTCAGCAGTGATGGGAAATTAAAGGCTGTGAAAGTATTTGACCTGCTCAAAGAAAAAATGGGGTCCGATAATGTGTCAGTAGATATGCCTGAAAATGAGTAGAGCAGAGCCAGATATCTCCCCCCCCCCCCCATGTCCATCACTTCCCCCCTGTCTCTTCCCATTCCCCTCTCTTCAGCATCTCCCATCTCTCTCCCAATCCTCCCCATGTGGAGCATCACCTGTGTCCCTCCCTGTTCCTCCCATGTCCAGCATCTGCCCTCTGTCTCCCTATGCCTCCCTGTCCAGCACCTCTGCATGCCAGACCCTTTCCTCATTTCCACTACCATCACTCAATTGCCCTATCTGTCCCTGTGTCCAGCTTCTGCCCTCCATACCCCCAAGCCCTCTTATGTTAAGTATCTCTACTTCATTTCCCTATACCCCCTCCATATCCAGCATCTCCCTTTGATTTCCCTGTGCCCTTTGATTTTCAGCATCTCCCTGCCATCTCGCTGTGCCCCCTCCCATGTTGAACATCTCCTCTTTCGTCTCACTGTCCCCCTCTCATGTCCAGCATGTCTTGACCCCTGACTCTCCCCTTCCCCCTGTGCTACCACTGCTCCCATTTCTCTTGAGGTCAGTGGCAGTAGTGACCATAAGATCAAACAAGCGCAGGGTCCTTTCTCCAGCAGTCCCCTCCCCCCCCCTTTGCATATTCCCTCTCTTGTAAGGAAGGTTCAACTGATCATTTTCCCAGCAATCGACATTCGCAATGTTGACATTTTATGTAAATAGTTATCCCCCATCACCGCATCTCACTTTTTATACACTGTATTGCACACCCTTGTTAATTGTGCACCACTTTGACTGGTAGAAAAATGGTATATCAAAACCAGTTAAATAAATGGGTGCTGAAAGAACTGACAAATGAGACTGAAGACCAACTTTTAGTAATCTGTGATCTATCCTTACAATCATCAATAGTTCTGAGGATTGGAGAGTGGCCAATGTAGCGCCAATTTTTAAAAAAAGATTACAGCGATGATTTGGGAAACTATACACATGGAATGGCCACTGTTGGCCGGTGTGTATGGCAATTCCCAGATATTCAATACCGGGACCACATATGACCCTGGCATTAAGTATCCGATGTTAAAGGTCAGTGGGCAGGGCTGTATGCCATAGCAGAGCATAGCCTGCCCAGATGAATATCATGCCCTTTGTTTAAAACTATACCATGACAGAAACTAACTCAGTGTTTATTCCCACTCTCCCCCCCCCCCCCCAACTCCCATCCACTCCAGGGACAATCTTGGATTTATAGGCTCTTAAGCCAGTTAAACCTGAAAGTACAAAATTTCCCTCCTTTCCTTTTAAGTGATTATCTTCATCAGCACATTCTTAGGCTCTAGGAATAGCGTCATCATCAATGTACAGATTGTGCAAGAGAACGATCAGGTGTTCTGGTATTCCCATGCTTCTCATGGTTTACAGTCAAAAGCCTTGCTATAGTCGATAAAGCACAAATAGATATCCTTTTGGTATTCTTTAGTTTTTTCAAGGATCCATCTCACATCTGCGATGATGTCTCTCATTCCTCGCCCTTTCCTGAACCCTGCTTGCACTTCAGATAGTTCTTGTTCCGAGTATGGTTGTACATAAGAACATAAGATATGCCATGCTGGGTCAGACCAAGGTCCATCAAGCCCAGTATTCTGTTTCCAACAGTGGCCAATCTAGGTCATACGTACCTAGCAGTCTCCCCAAGAGACACAAGTTCCACAATGCTTGTACTGGGTCAAGCATTGATATCTTCGGTCACTTCTTAATAATGGTTTATGGACCTTTCCTCCAGGAACTTGTCCAAACCTTTTTTAAACCCAACTACACTAACAGCCTTTACTACATCCTCCGCTAACAAATTCCAGAGTTTGATTACACGTTGAGTGAAAAAATATTTTCTTTTATTAGTCTTAAATAGTTTACCCTGTAGCTTCATTGCATGTCACCTAGTCTTTCTATATTCTGATAAGGTAAACAATCGATCTACGTTTACCCGTTCCACTCCGTTCATTAATTTATAGACTTCTATCATATCTCCCCTCAGCCGTCTCTTTTCCAGGTTAAAGAGCCCTAACCTTTTTAGCCTTTCTTCATAGGAGTATCCTTCCATCCCCTTTACCATTTTGGTGGCTCTTCTCTGTACCTTTTCTAAAATCGCTATATCCTTTTTAAGATACGGCGACCAGAATTGCACACAATTCTGTTGCACGTAGTCTCTGTTGAATAATCTTCAGTAGAATCTTGCTGGCATGTGGGATCAGAGTGACTGTGCGATAATTTCCAGAGTCAGTTGGATCACCTTTCTTTAGTATTGGTATAAACACAGATCTTTTCCAGTCAGTTGGCCATGATGTTGTCTTCCAAATTTCTTGACAGAGCCTTGTAAGTACGGTAGCAGCTGCATCAGATTGCTCTGCTACTTCTATGGGAATGCCATCAATGCCCGGTGCTTTGTTCTTTGATAAGGATTTCAATGCTGCTTCAACTTCTTCTTTCATCACCAATGGTTCTAGATCATAAGGTATAGGTTGAAATGGCTGTTGGTCCACTTGAGTAGACACCTAGGAAGGTGTAGATAACATGAGGAGGGATCTAGCTAAGCTTGAAGAATGGTCTAGAATTTGGCAGCTGAGATTTAATGTTAAAAAAATGTAAGGTCATGCATTTGGGCTGCAGCAGTTCAAGGGAGCAATATAGTATAGGGGGTGAAGTATTTTGTCCACTAAAGAATAGCAGGACCTAGGCGTGATTGTTTCTGATGATCTTAAAGTAGCTAAACAGGTAGAAAAGGCAACAGCAAAAGCTAGAAGGATGCTTGGGTGTATGTGAAGAGGAATGGCTAGCAGAAGAAAGGAGGTGATAGTGCCTCTGTATAAGTCTTTAGTGAGACCTGTGGTGCTGCCCTGCTGTCTAGGCGACCGCCTAGAAGGGGCAGCGTGCCAACTGTTTTAGCTTAACTCCAGCCTATGCTGCTGGGACTCTTGTAAAAAATGCAATGTGTGCCTTCGAGTCAGTCCTGACTCCTGGCGACCCAGAAGCTCCTGGGTTTTCTTGGCAGTGTCACCGAAAGTAGATTGCCAGGCCTTTCTTCTGAGGCAGTGGAGGGTTAAGTGACTTGCCCAAGGCCACAAGGAGTGCTAGTGGGAATCGAACCCTGGTTGCTTGGTTACCAAGCCAGTGTTCTAACCACTAGGCTACTCCTCCACTCTTGTAGTTGTGGTCAATAAGCAGTCCGAGTGGTATTCAGGCATTACACAGGAAATTTATTATTTTTTTCTTTTTATCACCAAACTTCATCACAGCAAAACTTCTTAAGGTTATGAACAAGTAGTAACAGAACAATAATCAACTGATATAGCTTCCTTCAGCACATAGGAACCAAACTTCAAACAAAACACCTTTATAATCCTTTCCCTTGGCTTCAGGGTTCAGGAAACTCAAAGCATATATCACAGTCCTGAAATATTCCTTTCAGCTGGTAAGTGAGCACTTCTCTTATGCAATAAAAGCTGTTGAACATTCCATTGGAGAGTCTGTGTCCTCCTCCAATCCAACTAAGTCCGTTTCCATCTCTTCATAAGCATTCTGAAACTGCTCTGGGCTTTTACTTACAGAATCAGGTTTTAACTGCTGCATCAGTTTAAACAACTTCTCCCAGGGATTACCTTTTCTCCCTTCAGGTTTAATACGTGAGGTGCAGGGTTTTATATCTCTGGGAACAACAGTCACTTGCTTAAACTGCCTTCCCTGGGCTCTAGGAACAGGTTTCCTTGTAGGCTTTCTGGAGGAATAAAACTCCCCCTCTGAATCTCCAATAGCTTCACTGCTATCTGAACTATATTCCACCGGTTTCCCAGAGTTTGAATTCCTACCTTTACCAAGGCTTGCAAACTCTGTATAGCTGTCTCGGCTGTAGAATTCCTTCTGTGTTGAAAGTCAGCCCTTTTCTGCCGTGCTCCAAAGCCTCGGGTCAGATTCCTCTGGCTGTCTCTTTCTCTCTGATTCCCATGCTCACGCTCTGAGCACTGCCTCTGTTCCAAACCCAATCCTGTTTCTGGTCCTGATCCTGACTGTGGCTCTGAATGTGAACCTGACTCCTTTCCCGTCTCTCTTTGCCTCTGACTCTGAGAGGTTAAATGCCTGCGTGTGGAGCTCATTTGCCTGCCCCTCCTCCCCAGGTGATTCCCCTTTGCAATCTGTGTTGGCCTGGAGGTAGGGCGTGGCTTGTACTCAGCACACTCAATCCTGTAACTTTTCTCCTTAGGTGCTGTTTTAAATGCCTGTCTATCTGAGCCGTGCTCCAACTCAGAAGAAAAAGTTTTAAAACCAGCTCTTTTCCTATGCTTGTCAGTAAGCTCATCACCACAGACCTCATTTGGAGTATGGTGTGCAATTCTGGAAACTGCACCTTCAAAAGGATATAAACAGGTTGGAGTCGGTACAGAGGGTGGCTACTAAAATGGTTAGTGGTCTTCATTATAAAGCATATTAGGACAAACTTAAGAATCTTAATATGTACACCTTAGAGGAAAGGTGGGATAGAGGTGATATGACTAAGGCGTTTAAATACCTCCATGGCATAAATGCACAGGAGGAGAACCTATTTCAATTGAAAGCAAGCTCTGCTACGAGGGACATGGGGTGAGGGTGAAAGTACTACTACTACTATTCAGCATTTATAAAGCGCTACCAGTCGCACGCAGCGCTGTACAGACATGTAGAAGACAGTCCCTGCTCGTTAGAGCTTGCAATCTAGTCAAGACAAAACAAACAAGACACAGAGCAACAGTCTATTCAGGGAAAAAGTACAAAGCATTGCATTTACAATCTAGACAAGGACAGAAGTCAAGATCTGAAAGCGACAGTGAAGAGGTAGGTTTTCAACCTGGATCTGAAGAGGGCTAGGGAGGGTGCCTGGAGTACCGACCCAGGTAAGTCATTCCAGGCGTAAGGTGCAGCAAGGTGAAAGGAGCGAAGTCTGGAGTTAGCGGTGCGAGTGGAAGGCCTGGATAGAAGTAGTTTGTTAGAAGAGCAAAGTTCACGAGAGGGGTTGTACGGAGAGATGAGAGTTGAAAGGTATTGAGGGGCCGCAGAGTGAATGCATTTATAGGTCAGGAGGACAAGTTTGAACTGGATGTGGAAATAGATAGGGAGTCAGTGAAGTGACTTGAGGAGAGGAGTAATGTGGGCATGGTGAGGCTGGCAGAAGATTAGTCGAGCGGCAGTGTGTTGAATAGATTGAAGGGGAAAGAGATGGCTCACAGGGAGACCAGCAAGGTGCAGGTTGCAATAGTCGAGGCGAGAGGTGATTAAGGAGTGGATGAACATTTTAGTAGTGTGTTCATAAAGGAAGGGGCGGATTTTGCTAATGTTGTAGAGAAAAAAATGGTAGGTCTTAGCTAAGAGCTGGATGTGTGTGGAGAAGGAGAGAGAGGAGTCAAAGATAACCCCCAGATTGCGGGCCAAGGAAACAGTAAGTATTATAGAGTTATCGACAGAAACTGAGAAAGGAGGGAGAGGAGGGGAGGTATTGGGGGGAAAGATAAGGAGTTCAGTTTTGGCCATGTTCAATTTCAAGCGGCAGTGAGACATCCAGGCAGCAGTGACAGAAAGGCAGGCAGAGAGCTTGGTCTGGATTGTTGGAGAGATTTCAGGCGTAGAGAGGTAGATTTGGGAGTCATTGGCATAGAGATGGTACTGGAAGCCATGGGAAGAGATAAGCACACCAAGGGACTGGGTATAGAGAGAGAAGAGGAGCGGACCCAGGACGGATCCCTGGGGTACGCCAACTGGAAGCAGGGCAGGAGAGGAGGAGGAGCCACCAGAGCATACACTGAAAGAGCGATGGGAGAGGTACGAGGAGAACCACGATGGTATCGAGGCCCTAAAACCAAGCGATGAGAGGGTATCGAGGAGAAGGTTGTGGTCAACAGTGTCAAAAGCAGCAGAGAGATCGAGAAGGATGAGGACAGAGTAGAGGCCATTAGATTTAGCAGGAACAAGTCATTGGAGACTTTGTTAAGAACTGTTTCAGTAGAGTGTGAGGGACGGAAGCCGGACTATAAAGGATCCAGGAGGGCATGAGAGGAGAGGAAGTCGAGGCAGCGGCGGTGGACTGCACGTTCAAGTAATTTAGATATGAAGGGAAGGAGGGAGATGGGTCGATAGTTAGAAGGACAGGTGGGATCGAGTGAGGGTTTCTTGAGGAGAGGTGTGACCACAGCATGTTTGAAGTCTGTGGGGACAGTTGCAGTGGAGAGCGAAAGGTTGAGAATATGAGAGATGGAAGGGACAATGGTGGGGATGGGGGTTAGGAGGTGGGTGGGGATAGGATCAGAGGAACAGGTGGTGGGTTTGGAGGAAGAAAGAAGGAGTGTGGTTTCCTCTTCAGAGATCGCAGGGAAGGTAGAGATGGTAGCGGAGGTAGTAGAGATGGGGGGGTAGAATTGGGGAGGAGGGGAGGTAGATGAAGAAGTGGGGAATTGGAGGGTGATCTTGTGGATTTTGTCATGGAAGTAGTCGGCCAAGGTTTAGGCAGGAAGGAAGGGCAGGACCAGGGGCGGGGGCACCTTGAGGAGAGAACTGAGGGTATTAAAGAGATGGCGAGGATCCGAGGCAAGAGAGTTGGTCAGATGGATGTAGTATTCTTGTTTGGCAAGAGCTATGGCTGACTGGAAGGAGCCAAGCATGAATTTGAAGTGTCAAAAGTCTTCTGGGGAGCGGTATTTGAGCCAAGCATGTTCGGCAGAATGGGTACAGGTGTGTAGATAGCGGGAAGTGGCTGAGAGCCAGGGCTGGGGTGCAGAACGTCTCACAGGACGTGGGGTGGGTGGGGCGAGAGCATCCAGAGCCAAGGAGAGTGCAGCATTATAGGAGGCTACTGCCTCGTCGACGGATTTGGAAGATTTAATGGAAGAAAGAGATGGAGAAATGGTGAAGGAGAGAGTCAAGGGGTCAATAGTATGAAGGTTTCTAAATAGGTTGGAGGAGACAGGACGAGGTTGAGGCAGCGGGAGCTGAAGTTTAAAGCTTAACAGGTGATGGTCAGATAAGGGAAGAATTGAGTTACGGAATTTCGATGGAGAGGACTTAGAGAAGAGTATCAGGTCAAAGCAGTAGCCGTGCTGGTGGGTGGGGGCAGTGGAGCAAAGTTGGAGGTCAAATGAGAAGGTAAGGGCGAGGAGCTTTAAAGCATGGGGATCAGAGAGGTTATCGATGTGAATGTTAAAATCCCCAAGAATAAGGGTGGGGGAGGAGGAATTCAGAAAGAAGGAAAGCCAGGAGTCGAAGTCGGTAAGGAAGATAGAAGCAGACTTGTCAGGAGGGCGATAAATAACAGCTACTCAGAGAGGAAGTGGTGTGAAGAGGTGAATGGAGTGGACTTCAAAAGAGAGAAAGGAGTGAGACTGAGGCAGCAGTAGGGGTTGGAATTGGCAAGTGGGAGAAAGTAGAAGCCCAATACCACCACCGCAGCCAGTGGAACGAGGTGTATGGGAGAATTGATAGCCCCCGTGACAGAGAGCAGCAGTAGATGTGGTATCATCTGGGAGGAGCCAGGTCTCAGTTAGGGCAAGAAGATGTAGAGCGTTAGAGATAAAGAGATCATAAGTAAAAGCAAGTTTATTAGAGACCGAGTGTGCATTCCACAAGGCACATGAGAAAGGGAGAGTGGAAGGGGAAAGGAGAGGGATATGGATGAGATTAGACAAGTTACGTGAGGATCTCTTTCCAGAGTAAGACAGAGATCTTGAAGGGCCAGGGTTGGGGTTGATATCTCTGAATAAGTGTGTGGCACATGTGGGGGGGAGAGTGGAAGGGGAAAGGAGAGGGATATGGATGAGATTAGACAAAGTAAATGAGGAACTCTTCTTAGAGTGCGATAGAAATCGGGGGGGGGGGGGGGAGGGCGGGTTGGGGTTAATGTTACCTGATGAGAGAAGAAGAAGAGGTAGCAGAGAGCGGGGTAAGGAGGAGGTAGTTTGGTGGAAGCGAGGGTGGGGTTACCTTAGAGAGAGAGGGGATGGTTGGATGAGAGGGAGAGTGAAAGGGGATAGATTCAGGAGTGATATGTGGAAATATTTCTTTACAGAAAGAGTGATGGAGCTGTGGAATAGTCTCCCAGTGGAGGTGGTAGAGATGAGGACAGTATCTGAATTCAAAGAAGCATGAGACAAACACAGAGGATCTCTAAAGGAAAAAAAGGGGACTGTTGTAGTGGTTGATATGGAATGACAGACTAGATAGACCATGAGGTCTTTTTCTGCCATCATATTTGTTTGTTTCTATATTGCTCCCCTTTTTATGTGATCTGTTTGTACAGTATATAGTCTAACGAGCATTTTTAGTTACCATCAACATGCCTAAGTCATGTGTTTTACACTTGCGTCTGGGTCTTTGTGCACATACTTTAGAAAGCTAGCCAACGGCATTTATATCAGCCCCAGGGCGGGTATAGGTGCTCACATTAGATTTAACTTGTTTTTTTGGTCACTTAAGTCCCTAGTCTCAAGAGCAGAGAGTCTCTCGCAAAACAAAGATTCAACGTGTCCAAGCCATGGTATTTTCAATAACATCAAATGGGTGCAAAAGTTGAACCAGGGAAAAATAGACAGGAAGAAAATCAATGCCTTTGAATTCTGGTGCTGGTGACGAATATTGTGTATCTGATGGACTGCCCGAAGAACAAATCTGTCAGTACTAGAGGAGATCAAACCTAAGCTTTCTTTAGAAGCTCAGATGACAAGACTTCGACTTTCATACTTTGGACACGTCATGCAAAGGGAGAGATCATTAGAGAAATGTTGTAAACATCGCTGTACTGGAAAGTTATTGGGATCAAGACCCAAAGAGAATTATGAAAAATTAAGAAGTTATGATCACTTGTGACATTTCCATTCCAGCCTATAAAAATCTCCATGCAAGGAGACCGGACATCATGGGAAAGGAGAAAACATAAGAACAGCATCGATAAAAGAACTGCTAATGTGCATCGAGAAGAGAAAAAATATCTTCAGGCACCAAGCAACACAGTCATAGAATAAGAAAACATTTCAGAAAGATATAGAAATACCTTTCATCATACTGGAATATTTAAGCACGCCTTGATAAACTACCTACATGAACTCCAGGAGGCGGCTCTCTGTGGCATGATGCACGTACTACGCTGAGCATTAGTTCTAAATTCATTACTGTCATGATCTATGCAAACTAACCCATTTGTAGAAATTACCCCCCCCCCTCCACCCCGAGAGCACAAACCTCTGTTTTCAGTTCTAGCCCCTTCCCCATCCAAACAGTTGCTGGGAACAGAAGAGGATCGGATGAGGCTGCAGCAGGCAGAGGAGGGAAAAGGTAAAGCAAGGGACACTTCTAGCAACTTTCATTTCAGTAGAGAACAGGAGGGGAAGGGCTGGAGAAGAGAGAGGAGCACAGGAGTACCGCTGAAAAGTAGGAGAGAAGCACCAGGAATTAGTCCGAGGAAGAAAGGAATTAAGCTAAATGCTAGAAGGCATGAAAGCACTGGTGATAGGAGAGTCAATAAAAGCACCCACAGAAGAGAAGGGGAAACCTTACCTGCAGAACTAAGAGGAAAGATGGGGGCTGCAGGAGCAGAGTGCAGTAGGAAGGAGGAAAGGGGGAGAGGAGAGATATCTGAAAGAATGAATCAGGGAGAGAAAGAGAGAGCAGGAGACAGGCGTGGGAGAGAAGAGCACAGGGGTCAGGCGGGGTCTAATGAGTGCAGGAGGAAGGACCAGGGATGAGAGAACAAGGTGCAGCGAAAGAATACAAGCTGAAAAGGAGAGAAGCAAGGGATTATGGAAAGAGCACTGGGGAAAGATGGAGAACAGATCACATTTGGAAGGGGGAGAAGTGAGAAGCAGTGCAGGAGGAGAGAACAGAGCACAAGAGAAACTGGAGAAGAACAAGAAGAGATGCAGGAGAAGTGGTAGAACGATACTGCTGCTGGAAAGAGAAATATCTGAAATAGAAAAAAATGAAGAGACATCACAGAGAAAGAATCAAAAATATAGACATGCTGAGCCGGGAAACAAGCAGAGACGGCAAAGGTTAGAAACTGGTTTAGTTATATTCTCTTTTAGGCAAAAGTGCAAAACGTCCTCTATGTGACATGGGCCCATGTCCTGAATCTTTTCGATCCCCACAGCAGCAACGCCTCAGTATCTCCTGCAGTTACTGCACCTTTCACACACACTTGAACAGGATCATTAAGCATACCATTGTGGGCCTGGGCTCATGAACAGCACTCACCGGAGCCTTGAAAGCCTCTGCAGGGGTGACATGTTCTGGTCCAGTCAGTGAAGCGGGCTGGGGAGACTGGATGCCCACTGTGAGAAGAAGCAACAGTGGCATTGTGAAAGCTGGTACATGCTGTGGGGGCATCTCTTCCAAGGTGCTGCGAAGTACTCGCTAGTGTGACTGATGAAAGACTGAAGGGAATGGCTCTTCCGGTTCCCTGTGTCCCATGTAGACCAAGGGAGAAGACAGTCACAAAAAGAAGAGAGGGTCCTGACTCAAGCACCCAGCATGAGGAAAGGGAGAGGTCCAGAGCTGGAGACTCTAAATGGAAACACACAATGAGAAAAGGAGGAGGAGGAAGGGAAGTCTGAAGCTGGAGGCCAGGGTCTGGGCTGCTGCACACCGGGGGAGAGCTGGGAGGGTCTGGGCTGCAAGGACTTGCCTCTTTTTTATTTGCTGCAGTACCTTTTGGCCATTTCACATCCCAGAGCTCAGCCTCTGGAAAAGCTTCCCAGTGATAACAGCAGTTTGTAATTAGGGGGCTGTGTCATAAGAGGCTGAAGGGGGGCGTGCGGAGAGATGTATAAACACACACGGTGATGCGCCCACTGGAAAGCCGTTCAGACCGCAGAGTCCCAGCACTGAGCTGGCCCTGAAGTAAATGGAATCCCTTGTATACACTCTTCCAAAGAGCTTTCCAGATGGCGTTGACTTCCGCCTTATTGGTCACATCTGGAGAGGTGACCTGTGTTGGTCTGACTGCTCACTCACATCCCCGTCCTCTGATCATTCTTGGCAAGCGGGCAATGAATCCACAGCACTGAAAGAGGGAGATTTGGAGACAGTTTCCCATGAAAGCAACACAGAGGAAGAGAAGATTGAGAGGGGAAAGTGGAAAACCTGAAGATCCCGGGGCTGGATCTGTTCCCAGTGAATCTCCTGCTCTTCGTGCAGGTCCTGTACTCCCCATACGTGTAACCACAAGCTGTGTGTGTCAGCAGCAAACCATTCACTGCACTACATGTGTAGGACAAAATCTAATGCCGGCAATTAGTTTCATGTGTGCAAAGGAGTCTCTAATTGCTACAGCTGTTGTCCAGACAGGAAGATGCCTTGCTAATCTCCCTGAAGACCAGGCGAAGCAATGAATATCTTACAAAAAAGAAAACAGCTCCAGCCAGGAGGACAGATCCTGGGGAAGGCTGAACTCTCTCCCATAACAGAAAAAACAACAACAAAAAGGGGGCTGAATTAGCACAAGTAGCTCTCTTTGTCATGGTTTCGACCTTCCTCGTCATAATTTTCAAACTTGTGCTAATCCCATCCCTTTCTATATCTGTTACCATGTGCCCGATATATGTCCTGGGTCCTTCAGAGAGAATTGCTCAGTTCTGTGAAACTCTCAGTGAGCCACAGCTGAAGGAGAGGAGTGCTGAGGCCATGACTGTGTCCGTCTAGCTCAGGAAGAATTAGAAGACAGACATCAGTGAGAAGAACGGCAGCACAAGAAGCCTGGAAGACAACAGCACTTGTTCTTATCTGTGTAGCACTATCAGTGGTACACAGCACTTTGCAGACATATATAATAGACAGTCCCTGCTCCTTAGAGCTTACAAGATGGTCAAGACAGACAGAAAACATACACGGACAAAACAAAGAGGAAGAAGTGGACCTGATATTCAGTCAGCCCGCAGTAACCAATGTCATTTCTCACATACTTAGATAAGAAGTCACAACCTAAAAACTGCAGAAGCAAACTCACTCATAGATCACTAAGGAATTTATTATGTCCTGAAATTGTGACCTTCAGAAAATAATTACAAGAATGTGGAAAACCAGCAGAATGGGCCGCGGGAAAAGTGCTGGGAAATTTCTGTCAAGCAGTATATCACCCGGGGCTCCTCCCCTCTTCACGCATCACTTCTGCAACACTCAATGTTCATTTTATTTATTTATTAGTTTTCGTTTTTCTTTTTAATCGGTGAGTTTATATACATATTATTAATTGAAATAAAATCTTAATTGAGATTGTGCCATATTCTATAAGTACTTATTTCGTTTTTTTCTTCCAGTTGTAAAATGTCCACTATAATATGTGCACGTATATTCTCTGAATTCACACTGCATAATATTCAAACGTTTCCTTCACAAGAAAATGTAGCTTTTACTTAGCTGTTTAAATGTCCGCTTATGCTTGCTTCCACTTTAACATGGTGACCATCTACCACTGCCGCTGCATGTCTTTCAACTACCAACAAAAACGCCGACTCTAGGCACTGATTACTCAAGACCCATGTAAAGGTTATCTTCCAGGCGCCTCTATCTTGACAGGAGATGACAGAAAGAATTCCGTGGTTTTGTTAAGTCAGTTAGGGTTTACTATTACAAGACAGCTTTCACACAGTGTTTCTTTCCCTCCCACCTTCCCCAGGCATAATCCTTGACTTATAGCCTCCTAAACCAATTAAGGGGAAGGAAGTGATCTCCTTCACTTTCACGTTTAACTGATTATCTTAATAAGCAAGTTATTAGGCCTTACGAGTAGATTATTTAAGTCCTTGCAGTTCACCTTGAGGTTAAAACTAAAAGTTCCTTATGCTTATTAGATATAATTGTATTGGTTCAAGTATCCCTATTCCCCTAGCAACTTTAAACAACTGAACAACTTTAAATAGATAAAATAAATCTTTAAAACTTATGATGCAGACAATAGTCCATCAGAGAGATGGGAGCTATCCAGTCTCTTGCACCAAGTGTTACATGTATGGTTTTCTCCCAATTGGTGAGAGGTCTTATGTGTGCACTAGGTGCAAAGAGCTCTTTGTTTTCAGGGAATGTCCAATCTCTGTAGGCAAGAGCAGTGGACTCAGGGAGCTGAGGCAGACAGAGAGGTATATAGATGAGACCTACAGGATGTAGTTAGTATGTTATGTTTGTTTATGTTTATTGAATTTGATATACCGCCCTTCACATATGCAGCAGGGCAGTGTACAATAAAAAAAAGGCTGAAAGCATGAAAAGGAAAAGAATGCTATAAATGAATAGGAAAGATAAAACAATCAAACAGAGAGGAGAGCAAGGTCAGAGATTATAAAGTCAGGGGAGTTAGGGTGACGGTAGTTTGAAGGTTGTCTGGAAAAGGTGAGTTTTGAATCTGACGTAAGATGGTTCTAGGTAGAGGTCAGGGGATACAGCATTCCAGAGTGATGGACCAAGAAAGTAGAAAGCGTGTTGTGGGTAATTTCCATTCTGGCTCTTGAAACAGAGGGAAGGTGGCTAGCATGGATAGAATGTGGAAAGGGCAAATGAAGGAGGTCAGAGAGATAGAGAGGGGTGCCAGTGCGGAGGGCTTTATGGACCAGGGTGAGGAGCATGTACTGAATGCGATACTTAATCAGAAGCCAATGGAAACGGATGAGAAGTGGGGTCACATGATCAAAGCGTGAGGCAAGGGCGAGAATCTTGACAGCAGTGTTCTGGATAAGCTGCAAGCATTGGAGTTGGTAATGCAGGAGACCTCCCAAGATGGTGAGCTGCATCAGAAATTGGTTGACTGACAGACAACGCAGGGTGACGGTAAACAGTACTCACTCGGATGAAAGGAAGGTGATTAGTAGTGTGCCCCAGGAAGGTGCTTAGCGGTCTTGGGACAGGTACTGCTCAATATATTCGTGAGTGATATTGCCGAATGGTTGAATGGAAAAGTCTGTCTTTTTGCAAATGACACCAAAATTTGCAATGAAGTGGACTCCCCTCAGACAGTGGGGAACATGAGGAAAGAACTACAAAAGCTGGAAGAAAAGTCTAATACTTGGCAGAAGATTTAATGTGAAGAAGTGCAGTGTCATGCACTTGGGAAGCAGAAATCCAAGGCGATAGGGGGCGAGAGATTGATGTGCACGGAGCAGGAGAAAGACCTCAGTATTTATTTATTATTTATTTATTTAAAGTCTCTTCTATACCGCGCTATTCGGCATCGGTGCGGTTTACATAAGTATGATTGTTTCTGATGATCTCAAGGTGGCAAAACAGCGTGACAAGGTGGTGGCAAAAGCCAGAAGGATGCTGGGTTGCATACAGAGAGGAATTACCAGCAGAAAGGAAGAGGTACTAATGCCACTGTACAAGTCGCTGGTGAGGCCTCACTTGGAATATTGTGTTCAGTTTTGGAGACCGTATCTCGCAAAGGATATAAAAAGGCTGGAAGCGGTTCAGAGGAAGGCGACCAAAATGATTTGGAGCCTGTGTCAGAAGATTTAAGAGAAGTGACTTGAAGACCTAAAAATGTACACTCTGGAGGATAGGAGGGATGGGGGAGATATTATTCAGACCTTTAAAAACTAAAAGAGTATTAATGGACAAACAAACCTCTTCCAAAGACGGGGAAGCTGTAAAACCAGACGGCATAACATGAAGCTGCAAGGGGATAAACTGAAAGACAATGTCAGGAAATACTTTTTCACTGAAAGGGTGGTGGATGCTTGTAATGCCCTCCCGATGGAAGTGGTGGGGGCAAAGACAGTGACAGAATTCAAAATGGCATGAGACAGACACAGTGGATCCCTTTATAGCAACAGGATAAAATCAAAATAAGCCTATCTCATATCTGAACAAATAGGGGTGACCTGCACGGAGCGGTGGGTACACCCATAAACAAAGACATGGGGAGAGGTGACTTGCATGGAATGGCAAGTGCACCTACTCTTGTTGCCTTGCTGGGCAAACTAAATGGACCAAACTGGTTTTTATCTGCTGTCATATATTATTTTACTATGTTATTTATTTAACTAGTTTTCTGTACTGCCTTATCCTTCAATCAAATTCACTACAAACAGGTGCTGGATACATTCCCTTGTCCCCAAAGGGCTCACAATCTATGGAGGGTTAAGTGGCTTGCCAAAGGCCACAAGGAGTGCCTATGGGACGAGAAACTCCAGTCCCTCCGGCCTGAAATTTCTGTCCCCAGGTGGGAATTGGACCCCTGGCCCTCTGGCCTGAGATGCCTTGTCCCAACCACTAGGCCACTCCTCCCCCCATGTTACAATGTTAGAGTAATCAAGTAAGGGCCATGACAAGTCTTAATAATAGAGTGGCCAGGGAGAGAGAGGAGAGAAACAGTTGTTTGGCTCTGATCTGGTGAAGGGAGTGGAAGGAATGACATATGATGGCAGAGAGATGGTCGTGGAAAGTCAGGGAAGAGTCTAGAATAACATCCAGGTAATGGAGTGAAGAGACTGAGGGGATGGGAGTATCCTGAAGCACTGCAGAGAGAGAAGAGCATGAGCCAGATATCAGAGGTTTTCCTGGGATTCAAGAGGAGGAAATTAGAAGACATCCAGGCGGTGAATTTGGTGAGACAGGCATTAAGTGATGACAGGTCCGAGGAGGTCAGGTCACTGTGAAGGAGCATGATGTTGTCAGCATAGTAATATGCTAAGATCCCATATTGTTGGAGTAGAAGAGTGAGGTGGATAAGGAAAATACTGAACAACAAAGGGGATAGCACTGAACTTTGTGGGACACAAAAGGGAAGTGGGGCAAAAAGGGATGAGGAAGGGTTAGAGTGAAAGGAGAAAGACCTGTGTGAAAGAAATGAATGGAATCAACATCCATCTGCTGACCAGACTTAATGTCCAGAGAGCTGTGCTATCTGCCAGGTTCCAAAATCCGAGATGTTACGGAGAGTATGCTGAGACTCAAACCTACTGACTATTATCCAATGTTGCTCATCCATGTCGGCACAAATGATACTGCTAGGTATCCCTCCAAGCATATCAAACGTGACTTCATGGCTCTGGGACAGATGGTGAAGCAGATAGGTGTACAGGTGGTGTTCTCTTCAATCCTCCCTGCTAAGGGTAGAGGCTGAGGCAGAAAAGCTCGTATTCTGGAGATGAATGCATGGATGATATCATCGAGAGCGTTTTGGTTTCTGCAAAGCAGAGATGGCGTACACCTATCCAAGAAGAGTCAAAGTATCTTCCACAGCAGACTGGCTAACTTACTGAAGAGGGCTTTAAACTAGATTCATTATGGATGGGTAAAGAAAGCCCCCAGGTAAGTGAAACATTAAATTACATAAGAACATAAGATATGCTCTACTGGGTCAGACCAAGGTCTATCAAGACCAGTATCCTGTTTCCAATAGTGGTCAATCTAGGTCACAAGTACCTAGCAGTTTCCCGAAAAAGACACAGAGGATCCACAATGCTTGTATTGGGGCAAGCATTGGATTTCCCGGGTCCACTTTATACTGGTTTATGGACCTTTCCTCCAGGAACTTGTCCAAACCTTTTTTTTAAATCTAGCTACATTAACAGCTTTTACTACAACCTCCGGTAAATAATTCCAGAGTTTGATTATGCATTGTAAAAAAATATTTTCTCTTATTAGTCTTAAACAGGTTACACTATAGCTTCAATGCATGTCTCCTAGTCTTTCTTTATTTTAATGGCATATACAATTAATCTACAATTACCTGTTCCACTCCATTCATTAATTTATAGACCTCTATTATATCTCCCCTCAGCTGTCTCTTTTCCAGGTTGAAGAGACCTAACCTTTTTAGCTCTCCTCATAGGGCATCCTTCCATCCACTTTACCATTTTGGTGGCTCTTCTCTGTACCTTTTCTAATACAGCTATATCCTTTTTAGATACGGCGACCAGAATTGCACACAATATTCAAGGCAGTCACAACATGGAACAATACAGAGGCATTATAATATCCTTTGTTTTATTCTCCATTCCTTTCCTTATGATACCTAGCATTCTATTTGCTTTCTTGACTGCCGCTGAACACTGGGCGGAGGGTTTCAACATGTTATCCACGATGACACCTAAATCTTTTTCCTGGGTGGTGGTTCCTAATGTGGAACCATGCATCGTGTAACCATAGTTTTGCTGGTTCTTTCCTAGGTGCATAACTTTGCACTTTTTAAGGATTGGCATTACATTGGCCATCCTCCAATCTTCAGGTATTACAGATGATTTTAATGATAGTTCACAGATTACTAATAGTAAGTCTGCAATCTCATATTTCAGTTTTTTCAACACCCTTTTATTTATTTATTTATTTATTAGCAAGGCTTGATATACCACCCATACCGAAGTGTCAGGGCGGTGTAAAATAGTAAACAAGGAGGCTACTAGAAGATTAAAGGAGGAAAGGAACGCCATTGGGTTGACAGGAAAGCACTAGTGAGAGGGAGAGAGAAAGATAGGAAAGGAGCGGCTTGGATGTATACCATCCAGTCCAGGTGATTTGCTACTGTTCAGTTTATCAAACAGTTTTAATACATCTTCCCAGTTTATTGATAGTTCTTTCAATTCTTCTGTGGCATCACCTTTAAATATCATTTCAGTCATGGATAACATTCCTACATCTTCTTCAGTAAAGCGTAGTTACTCACCTGTAACAAGTGATCTCTGGGAACAGCAGGAATTTAGTCTTCACATATGGGTATCGTCGGTACCGACGGAGCCTGTGTGGGAACACTCCCCAGCGTCCAATAGGAACGCTTTTGGAAGCATCCCTCAGCACATGCGCGCTTGCCTTCCCGCCTTTCCAACTGTCCCTCTTCAGTTAAGTTTGTAGCTGAGTGAAAGGATAGAGGGAGAGAGGAAAGAGACAAAGAGATAGAGAGACAACTCCTAGGGGAGGTGGGTGGGTTGTGAAGATTAAATTCCTGCTGTTCCCGGAGATCACCTGTTACGCTATCTCCAGGAACAAGCAGGAATGTAGTCTTCACATATGGGGACTCCCTAGCTGAAGATGCCATGGAGATAGCCCCAGGAAGGTGCCACCCTAGAAAGGTAGGCATCCTTCCTCCCATGGATCTCTGGCATTCCACCAGGGTTGGTGGGTAGGAGTTGAATTAGGTCTGAAAGAGATTTTGAAGAACAGCTTGGCCAAAGAAGGCATCCCGACGGGAGGCTTTATCCAGGCAGTAGTGGGCTGTGAAGGTGTGTACCGAAGCCCAGGTGGCTGCTCGACAAATGTCATCGATAGACATAGAGTGGAGATTAGCCATGGAAGTTGCCATGGCTCTCATGTTATGAGCTGTGACATGGCCTAGAAGAGGAAGACCCTTACTCTCATAAGCAAAGGATATGCATTGGGCAATCCATTTAGATAAAGTTCTTTTGGAGACTGGAAGTCCCAAATGACTAGAGTCAAAAGCTATAAAAAGTTGGGAAGACTTTCTATGTTGCTGTGTTCTCTGTAGGTAAAAGGCTAAGCTCTTTTACAATCCAAAGAATGAAGGTTTCTTTCTGCATTAGAGGTGTGAGGCCTCGGAAAAATACAGGAAGATAAATTGATTTAAATGAAAAAGGCGAAACCACCTTTGGCATAAAGTGTGGATGAGTTCTAAGAACAACCTTATCATGGTGAAACCTAGTATAAGGAGGATCAGCCACTAAAGCTTGCAGTTCACTAATGCGACGTGCAGAGGTGATTGCAATTAGGAAGATGACCTTCCAGGTCAAAAACGTAAGGATTGTAGTGGCTAAGGGGTCAAAAGGCGGCTTCATGAGCTGTCCGAGAACTAGATTTAGATCCCATGCCACCGGTGGTGGCTTAATGGGAAGTTTGGTTAATAAAAGACCTCTCATAAATCTGGATATAAGTGGATGAGAGGAAATTGGTTATCCATTCAGAAGCTTATAAGAAGCTGTGATTGCACTAAGATGGACTCTTACCGAATTGGTCTTTTGACCAGAATTCGATAAGTGAAGGAGATACTCTAGTATCGATTCTAAAGATATGACAAGGGGGTTTAAACCCTTCTTGGAACACCATATAGTAAAACGTTTCTACTTGACGGCATAAGACATTCTTGTGGAAAGTTTTCTAGAGCCTGGAGCCTGAAATCCTGGAGGTCTAAGCCTTCAGCAACCAGGCCGTGAGATGCAGGGACTGGGGGCTCGGGTGCCATAGTGTCCCGTTCTCTTGGGAAAGGAGATCTGGAGCATGCCCTAACTCCAGAGGTGTAGCTTGAGAGAGATGTAGAAGCAGGGGATACCACGCTTGGCGTGGCCATCGTGGCGCTATGAGAATCACACGACCCCTGTCTCTCTGAAGCTTGAAGAGTGTTTTGGGGATGAGGGGAATGGGTGGGAAGGCATAAAGGAAGTCCTGCCCCCAATGAAGGAGGAAGGCATCCCCGCCTGACAATTGTGAGCCGGAATCCTGGAACAGAACCAGGGAAGTTTGGCATTCAGTGGACTTGCAAAGAGGTCTATGTCTGGAGTGCCCCAGAGATGAAATATCTTAGCCACCTGGTCTAGGTGGAGAGACCACTCGTGAGGCAGCAGTACTCGACTGAGTTTGTCTGCCCAAAGGTTTTGAATGCCTGGAAGATATACCACTAGAAGGTGAATTTGATACTCTCTGGCGAGGGTCCACAGTTGCAAAGTTTCGTTGCATAACGACAGAGAGCCTGTTCTGCCCTGCTTGTTCACATAGAACATGGCTACTTGATTGTCCGTCTGGACTAGGACTGTCTTGCAGACCTGTTATTGGTAATCTGTGAACTTTCATTTAAATCATCTGTAATACCTGAAGATTGGAGGGTCGCCAACGTAACACCAATTTTTAAAAAGGGTTCCAGGGGTGACCCGGGAAATTACAGACCGGTGAGCCTGACGTCAGTACCAGGGAAAATGGTAGAAACCATCATAAAGAACAAAATTACACAGCATGTAGATAGTCATGGCCTAATGGGAGACAGCCAACATGGCTTTAGACAAGGAAGATCTTGTCTTACTAATCTGATCTGTTTTTTTGAAGGTGTGCATAAACAGGTAGACAAAGGTAAGTCGGTTGATATAGTGTATCTGGACTTTCAGAAAGCTTTTGACAAGGTCCCCCATCAGAGACTTTTTGGCGAAGCTAAAAAGTCATGGGATAGGAGGCAGTGTACTATTGTGGATCGGGAACTGGTTTAAAAGATAGAAAGCAGAGGGTAGGGCTAAATGGCCAATATTCCCAATGGAAAAAGGTGAATAGTGGAGTACCCCAGGGATCTGTACTGGGTCCGCTACTTTTTGACATATTCATAAATGACCTGGAAAAGGGAATAACTAGTGAGGTTATCAAATTTGCAGATGACACAAAACTGTTTAAAATTGTTAAAACCCAAGAGGATTGTGGAAAACTGCAGGAGGATCTGGATAAATTGGAAGACTGGGCATCCAAATGGCAGATGAAATTTAATGTGGACAAGTGCAAAGTTATGCACCTAGGAAAGAACAACCCACACTATAGTTACACGATGCAAGGCTCCACATTAGAAACCACCACCCAGGAAAAAGATTTAGGAGTCATCGTGGATAACATGTTAAAACCCTCTGCCCAGTGTGCAGCGGCGGCCAAGAAAGCAAATAGAATGCTAGGTATCATAAGGAAAGGGATGGAGAATAAAACAAAGGATATTATAATGCCTCTGTATCGCTCCATGGTGAGACCGCACCTTGAATATTGTGTGCAATTCTGGTCACCGTATCTTAAAAAGGACATAGCGTTATTAGAAAAAGTACAGAGAAGAGCCACCAAATTGGTGAAGGGGATGGAAGGCTACTCCTATGAAGCGAGGCTAAAAAGGTTAGGGCTCTTTAACCTAGAAAAGAGACGGCTGAGGGGAGATATGATAGAGGTGTATAAATTAATGAATGGAGTGGAACGGATAAACGTGGATCAATTGTTTACGCTATCAGAATATAGAAGGACTAGGGGACATGTAATGAAGCTACAGGGTAAACTATTTAAGACAAATAGGAGAAAATATTTCTTCACTCAACGTGTAATCAAACTCTGGAATCTGTTACCGGAGGATGTAGTAAGGGCTGTTAGTATAGCTGGGTTTAAAAAAGATTTGGACAAGTTCCTGGAGGAAAGGTCCATAAACCACTATTAAAAAGGGACCCAGGATATCAATGCCTGGCCTAGTACAAGCACTGCAGAACCTGTGTCTTTTGGGGAAACTGCTAGGTACGTATGACCTAGATTGGCCACTGTTGGAAACAGGATACTGGGCTTGATGGACCTCGGTCTGACCCAGTATGGCATTTCTTATGTTCTTATGTCTTGTAGCTGAGCTGGGCATGGAATACTTGAAGAGCTAAATAGATTGCTCTTAATTCCAGGAGGTTTATATGTTGACCAGCCTCCTGTGGAGACCAGGTGCCCTGTGTAGAGAGATGATTCAGGTGTGCTCCCCAACCCACCTGTGATGCATCTGTTGTTAGGGTGGCCTGAAAGAGGAGTTACATAAGAACATAAGAACATAAGATATGCCATACTGGGTCAGACCAAGGTCCATCAAGCCCAGTATTCTGTTTCCAACAGTGGCCAATCTAGGTCATACGTACCTAGCAGTTTCCCCAAGGGACACAGGTTCCACAATGCTTGTATTGGGTTCAAGCATTGATATCCTGGGTCCCTTCTTAATATGGTTTATGGACCTTTCCTCCAGGAACTTGTCCAAACCTTTTTAAACCCAGCTACACTAACAGCCTTTACTACATCCTCCGTAACAAATTCCAGAGTTTGATTACACGTTGAGTGAAAAAATATTTTTCTTTTATTAGTCTTAAATAGTTTACCCTGTAGCTTCATTGCATGTCCCCTAGTCTTTCTATATTCTGATAAGGTAAACAATCGATCTACGTTTACCCGTTCCACTCCGTTCATTAATTTATAGACTTCTATCATATCTCCCCTCAGCCGTCTCTTTTCCAGGTTAAAGAGCCCCAACCTTTTTAGCCTTTCTTCATAGGAGTAGCCTTCCATCCCCTTTACCATTTTGGTGGCTCTTCTCTGAACCTTTTCTAAAATCGCTATATCCTTTTTAAGATACGGCGACCAGAATTGCACACAATATTCAAGGTGCGGTCTCACCATGGAACGATATAGAGGCATTATAATATCTTTTGTTTTATTTTCCATTCCTTTCCTTATCATACCTAGCATTCTATTTGCTCTCTTGGCCGCCGCTGCACACTGGGCCAAGGGTTTTAACATGGTATCCACAAGGACGCCTAAATCTTTTTCTTGGGTGGTGGTTCCTAATGTGGAACCTTGCATCGAGTAACCATATTTTTGGGTTGTTCTTCCCTAGGTGCATAACCTTGCACTTCTCCACATTAAATTTCATCTGCCATTTTGATGCCCAGTCTTCCAATTTATCAAGATCCTCTTGCAATTTTCCACAATCCTCCTGGGTTTTAACAACTTTAAATAGTTTTGTGTCATCAGCAAATTTGATAACCTCACTCGTTATTCCACTTTCCAGGTCATTTATGAATATGTCAAAAAGCAGCGGACCCAGCATGATGATGATGAAAAGGACCCAGCATGATGATGATGAAAAGGAGACCCCACTGTCAGATTTGCTAGTGATTGCCACCATTGGAGAGACAAAATTAGCCGTTGAGAGTTTATTATTTTGTCTGATAAGTGTCCTGTGGCCTGTGTCCACTGTGTGGATAGGGTCCACTGAGCTGCTCGCATGTGGAGGCGAGCATATGGGACTACATGAACTATGGATGCCATATGTTCCAGTAACTGTAGTAACTCCTGAGCAGTTAGGGAGGATTTCCCTGCTGCTTGAGAAGCTAGTTGCATTATGCGAAGACACCGGGCCTGTGGAAGGAAAGCCTTTGCCTGTCTGGTATCTAGACAGGCCCCTATGAATTCCAGGCATTAGGAAGGAACAAGTTGGGATTTTGGGAAGTTTATTACCAACCCCAAGTATTGGAGGATTTGCATTGTGCGAGAGAGTGCAGTGCTGGCCTCTGCAACTGTAGGGGCTCGAATGAGCCAGTCGTCTAAGTAAGGGAAAACAAATATCCCCAGGGTTCACAGACATGCAGCTACTACTGCCATGCATTTTGTGAATACTCTTGGTGCTGAAGCCAGACCAAAGGGAAGAACCCTGTACTGGAAATGTTTTCCCTTGAAAAGGAATCGTAAGAATTTCCTGTGATCTGGATGGATCAGAATGTGAGTGTATGCATCCTTTAAGTCTAGAGAGCAAAGCCAATCCTGGCTTTGAAGGTATGGCAGAAGAGTTTCTAGAGAAATCATTTTGAACTTCTCTCGGAACAGGTATTTGTTCAATTCTCTGAGGTCTAGAATGGGTCTGTGTCCTCCTGTTTTCTTTGGAATAAGAAAATAGGGGGAGTAGAACCCTGCACCCCATTGAAGAATGGGTACCTCTTCTATTGCCCCTTGGGCAAGAAGTGTTGAGACCTCATGATCTAGCAGATTGTCTGCTGAGGTTTGAGAATTGAATTGCCTTAGAATTGTAGGAGGGGGCATACTGTGGAAATGAAGCTTGTACCTCTCTCCTACAATGGACAGAGTCCAATCTTCTGCTGTTATCTGATGCCATCTGCTGGCAAAGTGGCATAACCTGCCTGGGATATTGGGGGGTTGGGGACCCCTCAGAGGCAGGAAGGATAAGCTCTCTAGGAAAGAGTCAAAGCCCTTGAGAGGGGTGAACCTGCGGAGCTGGTTGGGCTCTCAGGCCTTTTGGCTTCTTTTGCTGTCTAGTTTGTCCCTTTTGGGCAACCTGACCCTGAGTTTGATTCTGCTGGGTATAGGAAGGATAAAATTTCCTCTTTTTGCTGAAAGAGGGTTTTTTTTATAAGGCTTCTTTTTGGCTGGAGTGGCTGTAGATTTTGACAATCTATCTAGAGTGGAATTGTCAGCATCTAACTCGTTAGCCTTCTCCTGCCAGTTCTTGCCAAAGAGATTCTCTCCCCCTGCAAGGAATGTTGCCTAACTTGTCCTGTACCCAAGTCTCCAAGTCTGATGCCTGAAGCCAGGCAATCCATCGTGCCCCACTGGCAATAGCAGAGGTTCTGCTGATACATTCAAAGCAGTCAAAGGCTGCATGATTAACAAACTTGGAGACATCTTGAGCATGCTTAACTAGAGCAAGAAAGTCTTGTCTCTTGTCATCTGGGAGAAATGGGCTCATAAGCTCCAAGTCTCCTGTAACTTCTTTAAGGAACATTCCCATATATATTATATATGAACTGATCCTAGCTGAAAGCATGGAAGCCTGAAAAGTTCGGCGCCCAAAAGCGTCCAGAGTCCTGCATTCACGACCTGGGGGACTGGATGCATGCCTCTTTGCACTTTTCATCCTACGCATGGCTGACGCCACCACCATTGAATGGTCTGGCAGCTGAGTCTTTTGAAATCCAGGACATGGGGGAACTCGATACATAGTATCAAGTCTCCTAGAATGAGGAGATGTAGTCAGAGGCGTCTCCCACATTCTGAGCATCAAGTTATGCAGAATTTCATGGATGGGCAGAGTAGCTGCTTCCTTTGGAGCTTTAGGATATTGGAGGATTTCCAATTCCTTTGCTCTGGGTTCCTCTTCAGGAGCTACCGTGATTGAAAGGCCCTTGGCCATATCACGAATAAAATCCTGAAAAGACATGTCCTCTGGAGGTGACATTCTGCATTGGGGAGAAGAGGGATCTTCCAGGAGAAACCCTCTGGTACCAGCAGAATTGTCAGAGTCTTTGGAATTGGAGGATTCAAAGTATTCCTGACCACGATGCTCATGCAAAGCATGGTCCCGGTATCGATCGAAGTCGGAACCGAGTTCATCCGGTACCGATCTGTCGATTCCAGCCAAAGATGGCGTGGGAAGAATTACTACCGGGGCCGGTACCATCCTGGCTCTTAAGTTTTCGGTCTATGTGCACTGCCTTTCTTCACCTGTCTGGGTACACTTCTCGTCCTAGTGTTTTTACCCTTGTGCCCTTCGCTTTTCTCCTCCTACTCCTCTTTCAGGCTATGGCCGCCATCCCGGTTCACTGGGGCTGGCGTCCGGCCCCTATGACTGCTGCTCCCGCTGCTCCTCTTTTTCGCCAGCTTTCACATCTAGCTTCTTGTCCCGAAACTTTGTCTTTCCCCTCCCCCTCCTCTTCCCTCTCCCTTCCCCCGGTGTATCTGCAACTTGCACTGGTTAACTGTCGTTCTGTCCGCTCCAAAACTCTCTTGATCTACGATCTGATTGTAGCGCATAACCTAGATATTTTGTTTTTAACCGAAACTTGGTTGAAAGAAGGGGATGAGCCCCTCCTAAACCGTTGTCTCCCCCCAGGTTATTCCTTTTTCTCTGTGTCTCGCCGGGGCAGGTGCGGTGGAGGTGTGGCTATCCTCTACCGCTCCTCTCTCTGTCTGTCTGAACTTATCTCCTCTCCTTCTTTGCATTACCCTGAGTCCTTGCTCGTAAAATTGAGTTCCTCTACCGCTTCCTATTACTTTCTTCTTATTTATGCTCCCCCCTCCCTTTCTACTAATTCTTGGGATTCTTTATTGGCCACCATAGCTGAGGCTACTCTGCTTTATCCCCATCTTCTCATACTAGGGGACTTTAATGTGCATGCTGACTCTCCTTCCTCGGCAAAGGATTCTTCTTTTCTCACTTTTCTTTCTGACCTCTCTCTTCGTCAAGCTGTTTCCTTCCCCACCCACACTGCTGGTCATTCTCTTGATCTTCTTATTACCTCTGTTTCTTTTCCCCTTCTTTCCTCATCTTTATCCTCCTTTCCCCTCCCCTGGTCAGATCATCACTGTCTATTATTTTCTGTACCTGTTCCCCCTTTGATCTCCCCTACTCCCCCAGACCCTCATTCTGTCCAATTACCCATTCGGAAAATTACTGCAGACACTCTCCTACAATTCCCTTCCCCTGCCACTTTGTTTCCCTCGGACTTCGACTCCCTCTCTGTGGATGACAAGGCCCAATGCTGGAATTCCACCCTCCAATCTGCTTTAAACCTGGTTGCCCCAGTCCGTTCCCGTCCCCGTTCCTCTCATCACCCACACCATCCCTGGTTCCATCCCGGTCTCTTTCTGCACCGTCGATACCTTCGTCAGGCAGAAAGGCGTTGGCGAAAGCATCCCTCCTCCAACACGCTATCAGCTTTTCGTCTTTGTCATCAGCACTACCGGTCCCTTCTTCACACTGCCAAACGCGACTATTTTTCTAATCTTATCTCTTCTTCTTCTAATTCCTCTCGCCGTTTATATTCTATACTGCACTCCCTTACTGCTTCTCACTCCCCTTCCTCCTCCTTCTCTCCTTCCGCCGCCTCTTCCCCTCCTGACCCTTCCTCCCTTGCTACTTTCTTTGCCAACAAGGTTAACTCCCTTCGTCAATCTTTCCCGTTGTGTCCCCCTCCCCTTTCTCCTCCTGCCCTATCCTTTTCCCCACCTCTTCCCCTCCCTTCTCCATCTGCTCCTGTGCTATCTCATCTCTGGTCCTCTTTTACTTTGATCTCTCCCTCTGTTCTTCAGGAAACTTTCCTTTCTCTTCGCAAGACCACTTGCTCTGCTGATCCTGTCCCATCCTCATGGCTTCTTGAACCCTCCTTAGCTCTTTCACCTTATATCCTTTCCCTGTTTAACTCTAGTTTATCCTCTGGTATTTTCCCTAACAGCTGGAAGCACGCTACTGTCCGCCCTATTCTGAAATCCCATTCTTCCGATCTCTCTGTGCTTGCTAACTGGCGCCCCGTTTCCAACCTTTCTTTCCTTTCTAAACTCCTTGAAAAACTGGTCTTTACACAACTTTCCTCCCACCTTGAAGCTTCCCTCACTCTTCATCCCCGCCAATCCGGTTTTTCGCCCTGCCCACAGCACCGAAACGGTTCTTCTCTCTCTCTCTTCTTAACGAACTTCACGCTGCCCACGATCGGGGTCTCTACACACTGGCTGTCTCTCTTGATCTCTCTGCTGCTTTCGACTTGGTGGACCACCGCACCCTTCTCACCCGTCTGCACGAAGCTGGTCTTTCTGGGACGGTTCTCCAATGGTTTCATTCTTTTCTTTCTTGTCGTTCTTTTTCTGTAGTTTCTGGGTCCTCCTCCTCTGTTTCTACCCCTCTCCCTTGTGGGGTTCCCCAAGGGTCTGTTCTCGCACCGCTTCTCTTTAATATTTTCCTGGCACCCCTCACTCTTCTAGTCCAACAGTTCGGTATCTCCGCATACTATTACGCGGATGATATCTTCCTCTTGCACCGTACTAACTCTGCTTCCCCAGACATCACTCCCCTCAATCTTTGTCTTGCTGCTATTGCCACCTGGTTCTCTTCTAACTTTCTGCAAGTAATCCTTCTAAGTCCCATGCCATCTGGTTCACGTTTGGGGGTCCCTCTCCCTCTTGTGCCCCTTCCTTCCCTTCACAACCTATTTCCCTTGTTTCTTCACTTCGCTATCTCGGTGTTATACTTGATCCCTCTCTCTCTTTTAAGGATCACATCTCCTCCATCATCCAACGCTCTTTCTTTACACTTAGACAACTTCGCTCTATTCGTCCTTTTCTGTCCCCCTCCGCCTTAGCTACCCTTCTCCTTTCCCTTGTGATGTCCCGTCTTGACTATTGTAATGTTGTCCTTGTCGGTTTACCCAAATCCCAATTGTCTCGTCTTCAACGTATTCAAAATTCAGCTGTCCGTCTTCTTGCCCATGCCTCACGTTTTGACCATGTCACCCCGCTTCTTTTCCGCTATCACTGGTTGCCTATCTCTTTCCGTGCTCAATACAAAATTCTCATCCTTACACATAGGGCGGTTCACACTGGCACTCCCCTTTACCTCTCTGACCAGATACATTTTCGCCCTCCCCCCCGTCTACTTCGTGCTATACACTCCAACCGCCTTGCCCTCGGCTCACCTTGTCTCTACCCGTACTTCTGCCTTCTACTTCCTAGCCCCCAGCCTCTGGAACTCACTCCCTTTCTCACTCCGCGCAGAGGAGCCCTATCACACATTCAAATCGCAATTCAAAACCTACCTCTTCAGTCTCGCATTCGATCTGCCATCCCCAGTCCCCCCCCCCTGTTACCTCCTCCCCTTTATCCTCCTGACACCAACTTCTGCAATCATGGTTTGTTCTTTTCTTGTCTATCCTTTTTCTCTTCTTTCCTGTCTGTTTTATTGGCGTTCCTTTCCTCTTTCCAGCCATTTTAAACTGTTTTTAAGAAACTGTTTTAAGTTGTTTTAACTTGCATTGTAAACCGCCCAGGTACTACTAGTGTTGGGCGGTATATAAAGTCCAAATAAACGTAAACGTAAACGTACCAGTATCTGTACCAGCGTAGGAACCATCATCGGTATTGATGTCAGTACCGGTGCCTGTTGAACCATAGGTGTCAACGGTACCGCAGCTGTGAGCAGAGCTGCGATACTGCGTTCGATAGCGAGGACCCTCTGGTCTATCGACGCTGCCAATGCCTGGGTGTCGGTACCGGTGAAAATGGCTGGGACCCCTGAGAATGGCACAGGTAGTTCTTGCGAGGTTGAGGCCTCGAGAACATCCTGAAGCCCCATTGATGCCTTGGAAGCTGAAGCCTCCCGCCGGGGCTGTTTTGCCAGTGTGGTTACCTCAAGGGCAATGCCAATGGCCTCTCGATGCTTAGCAGGAGAGCTACCCTTTGAGGACCGGCTTTTATGTTTAGTTATCTGAGGTCCATGGGAGGAAGAGGAGGCCCTTGAAGATGTCGGTGCAATGGATCTGGCATCCGAGGAAAAGAGGGTACCGAGCTTTGCAGCCCGGTTCTGTCTTCCCCTTTTAGTCACCCCCATACAGGAGAGACATTCAGATGGAGAATGTTCAGGCCCTAAACATTTAAGACAACAAACATGGGTGTCAGTGACAGAAATGGTACCACCACACTTAGTACATTTTTTGAAACCACGTTGGTTTTTCCATGTTTCAGGAATGTGGGGCCTAATGCCCAAAATGGCACCTAGCACCCAAAAAGAAAAGTTTCTGAAGAGAAATAGTTCAAGTTTTTTTTTTTTTAAAGAAAAGAACCGGCGCTACCAGTAGGCGTCATGAGGAGGCAAACTCGACCACAAGAAAACAATTTTAAAGACGGAATTTTCTGCGGTGACAGGGTATGGGTCCTGTCGGCTCCATGGAAAATGAAGAACTGAAGAGGGACAGTTGGAAAGGCGGGAAGGCAGTGCGCATGTGCTGAGGGATGCTCCCAAAAGCGTTCCTATTGGACGCTGGGGAGCGCTCCCGCGCAGGCTCCGTCGGTACTGACGATACCCATATGTGAAGACTACATTCCTGCTTGTTCCTGGAGAACAAAGAATTACATTCAGTCTCTCTGCTATGGCCTTGTCTCCTCTTAGTGTCCCTTTTACCCCTCTACAATCTAATAGTCCGACTGACTACTGCTCTGAGTTGGTGAAGGTAGGAATTCGTTTTGTGCTGAAGTTCCCTGTGAGGGTAAGTCTGACTCAAGAGAATCGATAACTACAGCTGGATACTTGAGAATCTCAAAGCCTTTGTGGAGCGTCTTCCATCAACATAAAATGACTTGTATGGACTTTAATGGACAGAGACAAAAAACCCCTATCATAGCAGTGTTTACTGGAGTGGTCGGAGGTAGGAGGGAGACCCATAACTATCCAGTATGTGAGGGGCCACATTGAGAGAGCACATTGCAGGCAATGGGAAAAAAGCTGCAGTGACTCCTGCCCCTATGTCCTTGTGCTGTCAAAATTAAAACCCATGCCAGAAGGAACGGATTGACATGGGACTATTATCTGCTGAATTCTTAACATAATGGACAAACATATATAAACTGTGAACCTGCAGGAAGCATGGAAGAGGCGTGCTTGGAGTTGGTATGCATGAAACAGGATGTAGGCATGATAGAATATATGACTGATGGGGGGGGGGGGGCGATGGGGCAGCCCAACCTGAGACAATGGTGGGAAACCCGACCTGTGCAATTCTGGTTGCCATTTCTTAAAAAGGATATAGTGTTGTTAGAAAAGGTACAGAGAAGAGCCACCAAAATACCCCTATGAAGAGAGGCTAGAAAGGTTAAGGCTCTTCAACCTGGAAAAGAGGCAGCTGAGGGGGAGATATGATTTATTTATTTATTTAGTAGACATTTGTATACCGCCGCTTCCTACGATCAGCCGCGGTTTACTTTATAGAATCATCGTGTAACGTACAATACAATGAATTTCTAGGAATACAATTTTGATTTGGGCAATGATTTACATAACACACGAAATAGAGATTATATGCTTTTATAAATCTAAATAAACATTCGATTAAAGGGTGCAAGGGAGGGGGGTAAAATATACATATATACATGGTTACCTAACGGTCATCGAATGCTGCGTGTGTTCTGAGTGACATTAGAAGAGAGCTTATTGTGGTAAGGTGCTGCAATTAGGTCGGGTTGTAGTATGTCTGAAATAAATGAGTTTTGAGGTTCTTTCTGAATTCATTAAGGCTATTCGACATTCGGAGCTCAGAAGGGAGCTGGTTCCAGAGGATTGGCGCTGCATAGGTGAATGCTCTGTTGCTTGTTTCTGTTTTAACAGATCTCATGCTGGTAGGGACACAGAGTGTGTTGAGATGTACGGTTCTTCTGCTCCTGTTGTGTGCTTGCTTAGTGATTAGGTTGTCAAGGTATGAGGGTGCAATCTTGTGAATGAGTTTAAACGTTGTTATGAGGAGTTTGTAGATGATGCGGGCGGCTACCGGGAGCCAATGTAGTTCCATAAGCACTGGCGTTATGTGGTCCGTGACATTTTTTTCCATGATGATTCTTGCAGCGACATTTTGGGCCATTTGTAAGATATTTAGGGTGTTCTTTGGAAGCCCTTGTAAAATGGCGTTGCAGTAGTCCAGGTGAGGCATGATTAGCGCTTGTGCGACAGTCCTGAAGTCCGATTTTTCTAAGATACTGCGAAGTGGTTGAAGAACTTTCAATTTGTAAAAGATGGCTCTGTTGACTGTCCGGAGATGTTTATCCATCTTAAGGTTGTTGTCTATTAGGACCCCTAGGTACTTTATTGCAGGTTTCGCATGGTATATGTTTTTGTTGAGGGCTACTGTAGTGGGTGGGCTGAAGTTAGTTTTTTTGGATGATAGGTCCATAAATTAATGAGTGGAGTGGAACGGGTAAACATAGATTGTTTACACCATCAAAATATAGAAAGACTAGGGGACATGCAA
This sequence comes from Ichthyophis bannanicus, assembly GCA_033557465.1. Lineage (NCBI taxonomy): Eukaryota > Metazoa > Chordata > Amphibia > Gymnophiona > Ichthyophiidae > Ichthyophis > Ichthyophis bannanicus. The sequence goes on along the minus strand of CM066039.1, from coordinate 346,625,974 downwards.
TAAAGCCACAATGTAACCTATTTAAGACAAATAAGAGAAAATATTTTTTCATTCAACGAGTAATCAAACTCTGGAATTTGCTACTGGAGGATGTAGTAAAAGCTCTTAGTGTTGCTGGTTTTAAAAAAGGTTTGGACAAGTTCCTGGAGGAAAGGTCCATAAACCATTATTAAAGGAGACTCTGGGATATCCACTGCTTGCCCCAGTACAAGCATTGTGGAACCTGTGACTTTTGGGGAAACTGCTAGGTACTTTTGTGACCTAGATTGGCCACTGTTGGAAACAGGATACTGGGCTTGATGGACCTTGGTCTGACCCAGTATTGCATGTTCTTATGTCTCTCTCACAGGTATTTTTGCTATGAATGTATTTGAAAAAGTTTTTATTATGCGTTTTTGCTTCCACAGCAAGCTTTTTTTCAAATACTCTCTTTGCCTGCCTTATCAATTCCTTGCATCTAACTTGCCAGTGCTTATGTTGTTTCCAGTTTTCATCATTTGGCTCCTTTTTCCATTTCCTGAAAGATGCTTTTTTGCCAACAGCCACCTCTCTGACCTCATCTTCAAACCATGCTGGCAGTTTTTTGGACTTCCTTCCACTTTTCTTAAAACGTGGAATACAGCTGGTCTGGGCTTCCAAGATAGCATTGTTAAACAACACCCATGCTTGATGTAAATCTTTAGTCTTTGCAACTGCTCCTTTTAGTTTTATCTTAACTATTTTCCTCATTTTATCATAGTCTCCCTTTTGAAAGTAAAAGGTAGTACTGTGGTTTTCCTTGCCGTGCTTCCTGCCTTTATTAAACCAAACTCGACCATGCTATGATCACTATTGTCAAGCGGCCCCAACACCCTTATCTCTTGCACCAAATCTTGTGTTCCACTAAGGATCTGGTCCAAAATGGCTTCCCCTCTTGTTGATTCATGAACCAGCTGCTCCAAGAAGCAGTCATTTATTTCATCTAGAAATGTTATCTCCCTAGCATGTCCAGCCATGGCAATAATCCAGTCAATACCGGCGTAATTGAAATCACCCGTCATTATTACTGTGCTGTAACTTTTGTTAGCTTCCCTGATTTCTTTGAACTTTTCATCATCCATTTGGTCTTTCTGCCCAGGCAGTCAATAGTAAACACCCACTGCCATCGCCTTCCCCCTTTCACATGGAATTTCAATCCATAGAAATTCTACAGTGCAACACATCTTTTCTCCACTGCCTTTGACCTCCCCTCCCCTTTTGTGTGACTTCCCTCTCCTCCTCTCTCCCTCTCTCCTTACCCATGTCTAGTTAAGTGTCTTGAGTGATTTCCTGTCATACTTTGTAACTTCCTTTCCTTTTCCGGCCCATTGGCCTTCCTGTATATTGATTGATTTTTGTAAACCGCCGAACTGCGGTATATCAAGCTAAATAAACATAAACATTTGTTTCCAGCAAAACTTTAATCTTGTGTGACGCAATGTCTTTTCTAACATAGAGTGCAACCCTTCCACCAATTTGATGCACTCTATCATTGCAATGTAGTTTGTACGCAGGTATCACAGTGTCCCACTGGTTGTCCTCCTTCCACCATATCTCTGAGATACCATATCTAACCTCTCATTTAGTACTATATATTCTAACTCTTCTATCTTATATTTTGGACTTCTAGCATTTACATACAAGCATTTTAGAAGCTGTATTTTATTCACATTAATATGGTTATCAGTAGGCAGGGGTCATTTGGAATCTTTAAGTTCGGTCTGCTCTATTTAACATTTATAAAGCGCTAACTCATACGCAGCGCTGTACAGACATATAAGAGTGATGGTCCCTGCTCATCAGAGCTTACAATCTAATTGAGACAATAAAAACACAGAGCAACAGTCTAGTTAGGGCAAAACCAGGTTGGGCATCTCCCATTACTACTACTAGTACTACTTTAAATAAAAGACAGACAGACAGACAGTCAGTCGACAGAGCTTGTTGTTGTTGTTAAGTGCCGTCGAGTCGGAGTCAACTCATGGCGACCCTCTGGATAGCTATCCTAAATTGTATTCGGTCTTCAGTCAGGCGGCTCATTGTTGACAGACTGGTACCCGTAGCTGCTGTTATTGTATCGATCCATCTCATTGCTGGCCTTCCTCTTTTGCGTTGACCTGCTATCTTGCCAAGCATGATGTCTTTCTCTAATGATCTCTCTCTTCGCATGAAGTGTCCAAAGTATGAAAGTCAAAGTCTTGTCATCTCAGCTTCTAAAGAAAGCTTAGGTTTGATCTCCTCTAATACCGACTGGTTTGTTCTTCGGGCAGTCCATGGTATACATAGCATTCACCGCCAGCACCATAATTCAAAGGCATCAATTTTCTTCCTGTCTATCTTTTTCACTGTCCTGCTTTCACATCCATATGATGTTATTGAAAATACCATGGCTTGAACAAGTCGCATCTTTGTATGGAGAGAGACATCTCTGCTCTTGAGAATCTTATCTAGGTCTTTCATAACCATTCTGCCAAGAGCAATACGTCGTCTGATTTCTTGACTGCTTGTTGCTTCTTTATTGATAGTTGATCCAAGTAGGTTAAAGTTGTTCACGATTTCAATTTCTTCTCCTTCAGCGATGAACCTGTTGATTATGCCAGTTGTCATGATCTTTGTCTTCTTTACATTAAGGTGCAGGCCCATTTTGAGACTATGTTCTTTGATTGTGAGAAGCAAATATTTCAGATCATCTTCACTTTCAGCCAGTAATGTGATATCATAAGCATAGCGAAGGTTGTTGATGAGTCTTCCAACAATCTTCACACCTCTGTTGTCTGAATACAATCCTGCTTCTCTGATGATTTGTTCTGCATATAAATTAAAAAGGTAGGGGGAAAGCATGCAACCTTGTCTTACACATTTGCTTATTTTAAACCATTCTGTTTCTCCTTGTTCCGTTCGAACTATTGCTTCTTGATCAATGTACAGATTGTGCAAGAGTACAATCGGGTGTTCTGGTATACCCATGCTTCTTAATGTGGCCCAGAGTTTCTCATGGTTTACACAGTCAAAAGCCTTGCTATAGTCGATAAAGCACAAATAGATATCCTTTTGGTATTCTTTAGTCTTTTCAAGAATCCATCTCACATCCGCAATGATGTCTCTCGTTCCTCGCCCTTTCCTGAACTCTGCTTGCACTTCAGGTAGCTCATCTTCCATGTATGGTTGTAGTCTCTTTTGAATAATCTTCAGTAGAATCTTGCTGGCATGTGGGATCAGAGCGATTGTGCGATAATTTCCACAGTCAGTTGGATCACCTTTCTTTAGTATTGGTATAAACACAGATCTTTTCCAGTCAGTTGGCCATGATGTTTTCCATATTTCTTGGCAGAGCCTTGTAAGTACGGTAACAGCTGCATCTTGATCTTTATTATACAAAAACTCTGTATATTCCTTCCACCTTTTCTTGATCTTCTCAGCATCATTCAACATAGAACCTTGAGCATCTTGTAACATTCCAATTCAAGGCTGGAACTTTTTCTTTAACTCTCGTAGCTTTAGGAAAGCTGATTTTATTCTTCCTCTAATAGTTTCTGCTTCTATTTCCTTGCATGCGTCGTCGTAGTAGTTTTCCTTGTCCTGTCTTGCTGCACGTTGGAAATCTCTGAGTTCTGTGATTGTCTTTCTTTCTCCTCTGGCTTTAGCTTCTCTGCGTTTCTGGGCAATTTTCAGAGTTTCTTTCGTCATACATTTTGGTCGTTTTTACTTTTTCACCTTTTGTAGAGACTTCTCGCTTTCTTCCAACACAATCTTCTTGATGTCATTCCATAACTCTTCTGGAGCTCTCATTTGTATCTAAAGCAGCAAATCGATTTTGCAGACAGTCTTTAAATTCCAGTGGTATATTCTCAAGGTCATATTTTGCTGCATTCATGAGTGGTTTGCTCTTTTTCAACTTTAGCTTGAGTTTGCATACTAGTAGTTGATGATCTGTACCACAGTCAGCTCCAGGTTTTGTCTTTATTGATGTTATAGAGCTTTTCCATCGTTGACTTCCACAGATGTAGTCAATTTGATTTTTATACAATCCATTGGATGAAGTCCATGTGTACAGTCGCCGCTTGTGTTGCTGGAAGAAGCTGTTTGAGATGAATAGATAGTTGGTCTTGCAGAATTCTATCAGTCTCTCTCCAGCTTCATTTCTGTTGCCAAGTCCATATTTTCCAACTACTTTGCCTTCTTCGTTGCCAACTTTTGCGTTCCAGTCACCCATGACTATCAACTTTTGCGTTCCAGTCACCCATGACAGAGCTTACAATCTAGTTAATACAACACAGGGAGATTATGATCAGATTTTAGGACAAACAGAGAGGTGTGGGTAGGGAAAAGGAGATAAGGTGGGTCACTGGGTTACATCAAAGCAGCATTTACTACGCACACAGTAAGATAATTACAATCCAAGCAGGTTGAGGGTTAAATTACAGGCAGGCTGGGCATCATGGGGTGCAGTAGATTTAGGAGAATGCTTACATGGTGATGTTTCTTGAGGTTCCGTTGCCTCTGCTCTGGTCAGCTCTTCGGTGGAGTTGTTGGAGTGGGATGGAAGAGGAGGACGCGACCACTCCACAGTGCCATGCCAAAGGGGCGTGGCCCTTAGGCGCGCCTCGAAGCACTTTTAAGTTTAAAAGTCCACTGGTGTTGATTCTTCGGTCTGATTGGCCATGCGGTGGGGAGCAGGGAGGAGCATACCTGCCTGCTCCCTTCCTCGTTGCCGATCGGGCTGGTCTGGGACTCCCGCGCCTCAAAGCACTTTAAATTTAAAAGTCCGCTGGTGTTGATTCTTGTACTTAAGAGCATTTGGGTTACTTTTGTCTTTATTGGAACCTGTCTGTCAATATGCCCTAACTTCAGTCTTTTGCTAGTATCCTTCAAGTATACATTGTTCCGAACCATGTACTCTTGGGTGACTGTCGGCTTTCCCCTATTATTTATTTATTTATTTATTTGTGCTTATTTACTGCCTTTCATGAATCAAAGCGGTTTACAAAGATCTCAAAACTGGTAACAGTTACATTTAACAGTGTTGACAAAATTAACAAGCTAAACAGGCTAATACAGTACATAAAACAACTTAGCGTGAGTTATAGTTAATGTGGGGTGAGGGGAAGTGAAGAAAAACAACTTAGGAGTACTGTTGATTTACATTTGGCTGCTATGTCTCCTTTTTAAAGGTTAATGCCAGCAGCCTGGTTCCATCCCGGTTAAGGTGGAGCCCATCCCTTCGGAAAAGCCCCTCCTTTTCCCAGAATGTTTCCTAGTTCCTAACAAATCCAAACCCCTCATCCTTGCATCATTGTCTCATCCACGCATTGATACTCCGGAGCTCTGCCTGTCTTTTGGGTCCTGCGCGTGGAATGGGAAACATTTCAGAGAATGCTACCCTGGAAGTTCTAGATTTCAACTTCCTACCTAAAAGCTTAAATTTGGCCTCCAGAACCTCCCTACCACACTTTCCTATGTCATTAGTATCAACATGTACCAAGACAGCAGACTCCTCCCCAGCACTATCTAAGACCTTGTCTAAGTGGTGCGTGAGATCCGCTACTTTCTCACCAGGCAGGCATGTTACCAGGCGATACGCATGTCCACCAACCACCCAGCTATCTTCATGCCTAATGATTGAATCAGCAACTATAACAGCTGTTCCTCGTGGACACGTTGCCCTGGAGAAACCTCCTCAGTGTGAGAGGATGTTACATCACCTGGAGGAAAGGTCCTAGCTACAGGATCATTTCCTGCACCAGGATGATGCTTTCCTGTCATGTGACCTCTCTCCTCCATGGCAACAGGGATGCTGCCAGATTGTAGGTGGGACTTCAGTACTACATCCCTGTTGGTCTCATCCATGTACCTCTCTGTCTTCCTTTTGTCTTCCAAGTATGCTACACGCTAGTCTCCAGAGATCGGACTCGTTCCCGAGAGCAAAGAGCTCCTTGCACCTAGTGCACATGTAAGACCCCTCACCAACTGGGAGAAAATCATACATGTGACACTCAATGCAAAAGACTAGAAAGCCCCCATCTTGCTGCTGGACTGCTGTCTGTATTTTAGTTTTAACATTGTGTTTAGGTGTTTAAGTTGTTTTCTTAGGTTTGCTGGGGATAATTATACTAATAAAACTATACCTAATACATTTAATGGACTTTGTCAAACTCAAGATTAATTAATTTCAGGTCCTTAATGTATGCCTGATGAGGATAAACAGCTGCATCTGAGAGTGAATATGGGCACCTCCTTCCCTTTACGAGGTTTAAGAGCCTATAAAGCTACAATTATCCCAGGGGTGGGTGGGAGTTGGGGAGGGAGGGAAAGAAGACTTATTAAATGTTTGCTTGCTACACAGTTCCCTGTCCTGTGCTTCTAAGGTAAAGGCTTACACATTTCCTGGGTGATTCACACAGCCTTTGGTTTGATAGAAGGGGCCTTTTAAATTGCCCCTTTGATTAATTACTTGCCTTTAGCACCTATTTAAGACACCTTTACAGATCTTTTGCCTCCTAATTGGAAGGCCTCTTTGTAAAGATCACTAGAAACAAGTTTATTTTTCTTTCTACTCAGAGACTATTCTACTTATATACTAAGCTATACTATGATTTGATTTAAACAAAAAAGTTCTCAAGATACAAATTTATTTCAGTTAACTATATTTTACTTTCTAGGTTAAGCTATACTCTGATTTGATTTAAATGAAAAGCTCTCTAGAAACAAATATATTTCAAAGTCTATTCACTCTTATTTTATGTTCTCTGTTAAGCTATACCCTGCTCTGGCTTAAATACAAAGCTCTCTGGTGATATTAAGACCTGACTGACTCAGCAAAAACACTGAATTCTAAAATAAACGGATTTATCAGCTTTAACCCCAAGAGATCCTCTTTTCCCCAGCATATAGTTTATTAGAGTTTACAAGCATTGTGGAATCTGTGTCTTTTGGGGAAACTGCTAGGTACTTGTGACCTAGATTGGCCACTGTTGGTAACAGGATACTGGGCTTGATGGACCTTGGTCTGACCCAGTATGGCCTATCTTATGTTCTTAAGATTAACATTCACAAGTGTAGATCTACTTCCAGTTGAAGCAGTCTCTCTTGGTAGTCCTTTAATTCCCCTGTAGAAATTGGTAGAAAGTAGTGTGCATAAAGCATAGTTTCTTACCTGTACCAGGTATTCTCCAGGAACAGCAGGAATCAGTTCTCACATATGGGTGATGTCAGCATCAACGGAGCCCACGTGGTATCCACTCCCCAGCTTTCATAGAAAGCCTTTGGGAGTTCTACTACGCATGCATGGTCACCTTCCCACCCAAAGGTGCCATCTTATCTCAGTATGATGACATAGCTCAAAGAAGCATAAAAGAAAAATGCCTCCACTGGGAAGAGGGAGCTTTATGAGGACCTATTCCTGCTGTTCCCAGAGAACACTTACTACAGGTGCGTAACTATACTTTCTCCGAGAACTAGCAGAAATTAGTCCTCACATATGGGAGTCCTAAGCTGCAGGCTACCAAAAAAAAAACCTATAAAAGGGCCACACACGACTGACAAATTGAACCGTTAATGCCAGCGGAGAGGGTAGATTGGCCCCAAGACCTCCAACATGATCCAAGAGTTGACAAGGGAGGGAGTTCTCTGGTATCCTGGACTGACAGAAGGGTTGGACGGGTTGCATTAATTCCTACCCAAACAGATAACGGAGTACAGCCTGGCCAAAGGCGTTCTCACACCAGGAGTCTGCCTCCAGGCAGTAATGCCCTGCAAAGATGTGAAAAGAGGACCAGGTGGCCGCCTGGCATATCTCCAACAAGGAGACGGAACACAAGTTAGCCACTAAGGTTGCCATTGCTCGTACATTGTAAGCAGTGATGTCCCCCTCCAGGGAGAGACCAGCCTGTGCATAGGCGAAGGAGATGCAGTTCAGGTGGCAGGGTGCACTTAGACACAGTGACCCCAAATCTGTTGGGGTCAAAGGAGATGGAGAGCTGTGAGAAGCAGCGATGGGCTTTCATCCTCTTGAGATAGAAGGCCAACACCCTCTTACAGCCAGAGTGTGGGGCGCGGCCTCCACAAAACTCAAGTGAGGTTGGAGAAAGAAGATAGGAAGGATCACCTTTTAGTTCTGATGAAAGGGGGAAACCACCTTAGGCAGGAACCAGGTATGCGTGCACAAGACCACCCTATTCCTATGAAACCTTGTGTAAGGGGCATGTGCCACTAACGCCTGCAGCTCGCTGACCCTGTAGGCAGAGGTGAGCTCCACCAGGAAGACCACTTTCCAAGAGAAATACTTGAGGTGACATGAGGCCAGAGGCTCGAAGGGCAGAACCATAAACTTACCCAGAACCACATTCAAATCCCAGACAGTCGCCAGGATACGGTTGGGAGGCCACAAGAGCAAGAGACCTCGCATGAAGTGGGCCATGAGCAGATGGAAGGACAGGGGCTGCCCATCCACCAAATGATGGTGGGCTGACAGTGCACTGAGGTGCAACCTCACCCAGTTGGATTTCAAGCCAACTTGGAAATACTGTTGTTACAGATGAGGAAAGGTGTTGACCCCCCTATCTGGCACACCAGACGGAGAAGCAATGCCATTTGAAGGCATATGCTCGCTTTGTGGAATCCTTGCGAGATGCTAGGAGGACATTTTCAACCTCTCGGGGCAGATGAAATTGACCAAGGGATAACCTTTCAGTAGCCAGGCCATTAGGGCAAGGGACCTGCAGTTGGAGTGCAGGGGGGAGCAGCCCTCCTGTGATATCAGGTCTAGAGCACAGCCCAGGGCAATAGGCAATGCCCGAGAGAGATTGAGCAGCAGGGAGAACCACTGCTGCCAGGCCCACCTGGGGGCAATGATGATCACAGAGGCCCGATACCATTGAATCTTGCGAAGAGTCTTTGAGACTAGATCGGTCTGATGGTAAGCATAGAGTTGCCCCTCACGCCAAGACAGGAGGAATGCATTGGCCGCTACTCGGTGCAGGGCTGGTATCCTGGAACAGAAACGTGGCAACTGGGCCTTGCTGGAACTGGCAAAGAGGTCGGGTTTAGGATATCCCCACATTTGAAACAGGCAGCATGTCACTTGAGGATCCAGCCACCACTGGAGAACCCGACTGAGGTGATCTACGAGGACATTCTACTGTCCTGGAAGGTAAACTACCTGAGGGAGCATACCCCTCTCCTAGGCAAAGTTCCAGAGATGAATTGCCTCCTTGCACAAGAGGTACGACCCAGTGTCTCTCTGTTGAGATAAAATATTGGCACTTGATTGTCTGTTTGAACCAGAATTACCTGGTTCAATAAGTAGTCCTAGAAGGCCTGCAGAGCATATGCAACAGCTCTGAGTTCGAGGAAGCTGATCTGATGAAGACAGTCCTCCATTGACCAGATACTCTAGGTCTGTAGACCACCACAGTGGGCTCTCCAGCCCAGTTTCGAGGTGCCTGTCATGAGGGTTACCTGGGGGGAAGGAGGCTGAAAAGGCATTCTCACCAGAAGGTGCCACGGCTCTCACCACCAAGCAAGGGATATCACCAGAGCTGGGGTTATGCGGACTCTGTCATGGAGGTGGCCCATTACCTGATCCCACTGGGAAAACTGAGTGTCCATTGGGTCGGATGCATGCAGAGGTGGGCATCAGGCATGACATGCACGATTGAGGCCATGTGTCTCAGAAGGTGTAGCATCACGCAGGCTGGGGGCTGCCGAGTAACCCTACAGGTCCTGCACCAGGGCTACTAGGCGCTGAGCTCGATCTATGGGCAGGAAGGCCTTTGCCTGGGCCATGTCCAGGAGGGCCCCTATGAAAACCAGATTCTGAGCAGGCTGCAGATGTGACTTTGGGTAGTTGATGACAAACCCCAAGTGCTCCAGGACGAGGATGGTTTGGTGTCCCACCTGACGGACCTCATCAGCAGAGCCACCCCTTATGAGCCAGTCATTCAGATAGGGAAACACGAACATCCCCTAGAGGCAGAGGTGGGTGGCACCCACTGTCAAGCACTTAGTAAACACCTGGGAGGCGGACTCTAGTCCAAACGGCAGAATGCAGCACTGGTAGTGCTGTCCTCCAATGACAAAGTGGAGGTGCTGCCTGTACAAGAGACGGATCAGGATGTGGGTACAGGCATCTTTGAGAGCCAAGAAGCATAGCCAATCTCCCTGTTGGAGGAAGGGCAGCAATGTTCCAAGGGAAACCATTTTGAACTTCTTGTTCACCAAGAACAGATTGACGTCTCTTTGGAAGCAGAAATTAGCGGGAGTAGAATCCGGTTCCCCTTTGAGGGGGGGGGGGCGAAACGGGCTCCGCTGCCTGGTCGGCCAGCAGGCCCACAAGCTTTTGCTGCAGAAGCTCTCAGTGAAGAGGGGTCATAAATTGCTCCCCAGGGACAAACGAAGGCAGAGTCTGTTTGAAGTGGAGGAGGTAACACTCCTTGACCACCTGCAGGGCCCAAGTGTCAGTGGTGATGTTTGGCAACCATTGAGAAAAAAAGACCAGACATCTCCCTGTATGCTGTGGTTCTTGATCTCAGAGGGGAAGAACAGCTATGCCCAAGGAGTCAAAAGCTCACCCCATTCTACGGTGGAAGCAATGTCTGGGATTTGGGGGTTTTAGGCTTATGAGGGCCATGCCCCTGGCACTTGGGCTGCTGCCCCTGTTCGGGAGCTGGATAAGCTGGAAATTGGGGTATGTTCCATAAGCCTTCCTCTTCTTCAGGTAAAAGGTCTTTTTCCCTGAAGCCTTCCATTGGGAAGGGTCTGCAGTCTTCCTGGAGAGCCTGGTTCTGGACATGATCTCAGACTCCAGCTCTGCAGCTTGTCCATCATGGGCTTGCCAAAGAGGTTCTCTCTCTGGCATGGGAAATCAACCAACTTGTCTTGAACCCATTGCTCCAGGTCTGAGAAATATAGCCATGCCAGGCGCCGGGCACCAATGTCCACTGCAGCTACTTTAGCCACAGACTCGAAGCCGTCGTAGGTCACCAGAGCCATGTATTTGAAGCACACTTTGACCATCGATACCAGGGTCTGGAAACACTGGAGAGGCTCATCAGACAGCCCAGCTGAGAATCCAGCAAGCTCCTTTCCTAGGTCTCTCAAGTACATGCCCATGTACAGCTGGTAGGCCTGGATATGGGCCATGAGCAGAGTCCTGATAACACTTTCTACCATAGGCATCCATGGTGCAGGATTCCCTGCCCAGGGGCACCGAGGAGTGCGTCTTCTGGCTCTTGAACTGACGCATTGCTGATTCCACCACCATGGAGTTGTGTGGTAGCTGTGTATTCTGAAAGCCAAGGCTTTTGTGGACCCGATACATGGAATCGGGCTGCTTGCTAACTATTGGCACCATAACCAGCATCTCCCACATCCTGAAGCCTTTTGAGGATGGGAGGAATGGGCACTGTGAGTGCCTCCTTTGGGGGAGCCTCGTAGTGGAGGATCTCTAGGTCCTCCACATGAGGTTCATTCTCTGCCTCAGTGGCAAAGGCCAAGGCCTTAGCCATGTCCCACACAAATTCCTGGAAGAGGAGGTCCTTGGGCAGGGACTGCTGATGCTCCTGTGGTGGGGACGGGTCCAAGGGAATGCCCCGTGCCGATGAGTATCCAGGGATTCATCATTGGTCTCCCACTCAGAATTGGTATTGGAAGATATCGCCAGAATCTGACAGGCATCAGCCCGGTGCCCGGCAGAGGGAGTCACCAGGGGCCAAGGCTCTCGGCGATCTGACCCCAAGGCATTACGTGAAGGGGTTTGGGCCCTTGTAGGAGAAATGGACCAATGCCTGGAATCAGAGCTGGGTTGGAACTACTCCAGCATAGGCTGAACCTCTGTGGGTGATGCCCCTGTCGTGGACAGTCGCTGGTCCCGAGGAACCGGAGGTACAGGTCATCAGGCCCTGCTGCAGTGCCAGGAGGGCAGTAATGCTGCACTCCAAGGCAACCATTCTGACCTCCAGGCCAGTAGGCTCTGCAGGCACCGGAATGGACACAGAGTATTCGGGCCTGACGCCAGCTCAGTCGAGGCTGTTTCTTGAGGAGGATGACCTCGGAACCAATGCCAATCTCTTGAGGCCTTGGGAGTCTCATCCTGCTGGGGCTTCTTGAAAGGTCGCTCCCGGTCCTTGCCATTGGCTTGGGGGCTCTGATGCCAATGACCATGGGACTTACCGTTGGCACCAGAATCGGTCTTCGAGGCAGACTTCGATGGGGTCCAATCCTTCTTGATGATGGGAGGCCTTAGGGCCAAACAGAGACTCCTGCTGCCTTTCACAATTCTTCCGGCCCTTATTTGTCATCTGGACAAAGAGAAGACAGGAATAATCTTAGTGGTCAGCACCAAGGCATCACAGGCAACAGTCACAACCGTCCGTGCGGGATATGGTACTGTTACAACGATCACATTGCTTAAAGCCACTGACTGAAAACATAGCAGGAAAGATGGCTCCCGCAAAGTCAAACTCCAATGTCTTGGTCAGGAGGGTGCGATAAAAACCCAAGCACTGAAGAGAAGTAAAAAAGAAAAAGAGGGAACCTGAAAAAAAAACCACAACGCAGAAGCGACAGATCCAGGAATTGAGAAGGTGACAGTATGTCACCAGAGGATCACAAAAAAAATAATGAAAAAAAAATCTGACTACATGTCCGATGGTCTCTGTGGAAAAAAAAGACGGAGGTAAGATGGCACCTTTGGACGGGAAGGTGGCTATGCATGCATGGGAGAACTCCCAAAGGCTTTCTATGAAAACTGGGGAGTGGATACCGCACGGGCTCAGTCAGTGCCAATGTCACCCACACACAAGGGCTGACTTCCTGCTTGTCCCGGAGAAATGCCCATAGCATGGGAAATAAGACCCAAGATGTTTAGGCTTTAATGGAAGAGACTGACTTGGATTTAGAGGCAGTAACAGAGACATGCTTCATGGACAACCATGACTAGGATGTAATTATACCAGCCTATACTTTATTCAGGAAGGACAGGGTAGGAAGAAGGGGAGGAGGAGTGACACTATATGTAAAAAATAATATTAAAGCTATAGAATTACAGGGCTTAAAAGGGAGGAGGCACTGTGGGTTAAACTAGAAAGAGGGAAAGGGAAATCCATTTGCATTGGTGTGACATGCAGATACCCCTCCAGGGAGATGAAGTGGACGGAGACTTAATAGAAGACTTACGCAGTATTGCCATGCAAGGTGAAGTGCTACTGATAGATGATTTCAATATGCCAGATGTGGATTGGAACATCCCTCCTGTGATGTCATCTAGAAGTAAGGAGATCCTGGATTCTCTACAGGGAGTTCTGCCAACTGGTAACAGAACCCACACGTGAAGGGGCCATACTGGATTTGGCGCTTACCAAAGGAGAAAGTGTTTCCGTTGTCATAGAGGGAGATCATCTCACATCCAGTAATCACCAGATGGTGTGGTTCAGTATTAGGATTAGGGCTGATTAAATCCATTTAAAAGCAAGGTTTCTAGAATTTAGGAAAACTAACTTTGTCAAGATATGACAATACCTCAAAGAGTTATTAGCGGGATAAGAACAGCTGGGGGATGTAGAAAAGCAATGGGCAAAAGGGAATATTTTACGGGCAGCAAACCTTTTTGTTAGAAAGGTAAATAAATGTAAAAGGAATAGGAGGCCACTGTGGTTTTCAAAAGAAGTAACTAAAAAGGTGAAGAAAAAGAGCGTTGCCTTCATAAAATAAAAGAGATCACAGAGAAAGGAAGACAAGCATCAATATTTGGAAAAATTAGAAAAGTAAAGATACAAAAAGAAGAAATCGCCAATGCAATAAAATGGGAGGATAAAACCTTTCCAGATATGTTAGTGAGAGGAGGAAGGACAAAAGTGGTATTATCAGACTCAAGAGTGAAGGGGAGGAATATATAGAAGCTAATAAGAATAAAAGCAGAATTGCTTAACAAATATTTTTGTTCTGTGTTCACAGATGAAGGGCCAGGAGCAGGACCTCAGATAACACCCATAACTATCTGAGTCTGTACGTCATGCGCCTTTTCTGTCCCTTTTCAAATCCAGGCTGAAAACTCACCTCTTTGCAGCCGCTTTTGTATTTTGACTCACCTGGTTTCCTTTGTGTTTCCTTACCATTCCCTCTAGATGTATCCAGTGTCTACAGCTATTGTGTTGTCTTTGTCTTGACTAGATTGTAAGTTCTGATGAGCAGGGATAGTCTCTTACATGTGTCTGTGCAGCTCTGCGTACATCTTGTAGCGCTATACAAATGCTCAGTAGTAGTAGTAATAGTAGTAGATAGGAACAGAAGTGAAGTGGATCTTGAATGATTTTCAGAAGACAGAAGACTGTGTTCATGAGGAATTGGCTACACTAAAAGTAAACAAAGCAATGGGACTGGATGGGATACATCCAGGAATATTGAAGGAACTTGGGGACATTCTAGTGGCTCCATCGACTGACCTTTTCAATGCTTCTTTAGAGTCGGGAGTGGTCCCAGAGAACTGAAAAAAGGCACATGTGGCCCCTTTACACAAAAGCAGAAGTAAGAATGATGTTGAGAACTACAGGCCGGTTAGTCTAACATATGTGGTGAGTAAATTATTGGACATGCTGCTAAAACAGAGGACAGTGAAGTTTCTGGAGTCCAGTGGATTTCAGGAACTGAGGCAGCATGGGTTTACCAGAGGCAGATCTTGTCAGACAACTCTGATTGATTTCTTTGACTGGGTGAGGGTAAAAGGGGATAGACTCAGGGCAGATGCATGGAATTGTCTCCCAGTGGAGGTAGAAGAGACGAGGACAGTATCTGAATTCAAAAAAGCATGGGACAAACACAGAGGATCTCTAAAGTAAAAAAAAAGGCGACGATTATAGTTGATGTGTTAGGGCGAACTAGATAAGCCATGTGATCTTTTTCTGCCATCATGTTTCTATGTAACGTAGGACTATGCCGCGAAGACCAAACTCATGGAAATGGGAGAGAAGAGTAGTGTGGTCACCGAGGTCAAAAGCGGAGGATAGATCCAGGGAAACTGCAAGGGAAATATTGCCTCTGTCATGGAACTTGTGAGCTTCACTAAGGAAGGAGAGAAGTATAGTTTCAATGCTGTATCCTAGGTGAAATCGGATTGACGGAGGTGTAAAGTGTGTGTGGTATTGAGGTGCACAATGAGTTGGGAGAATACTATATTCTCTAAGATTTTGGTCAGAAAAGGGAGGTTAGAGACGGGCCTGTAGTGAGAAGGGGTGGAGCAGTCCAGGGAGGGTTTCTTTAAGATGGGACAAATCAGGGCCTTTTCCATAGAGCTGGGAAAATACCAGAGTCTAGTAGAGAAGTCCCACCTCCAGTCTTGCAGCCTTTCTTGCTGCCCTGGAGGAGAGAGGTCATGTGAAAGGAGAGTATCACCTTAGTGTGGCAGGAAGGAATCCTATAGCTAGGACCTGTCCTCCAAGCGATGTAATACCCTCTCGCACCAAGGACATGTCTCCAGCACCATGTGCCCATAAGGGAAGGGTTAGGACAGCTGTTATAGTTGGCGATTCGAACATTAGGCATGTAGGTACCTGGGTGGCTGATGGACGTGAGGATCGCCTGGTAATATGCCTACCTGGGGCGCAGGTAGTGGATCTCATGCGCCACCTAGACAAAGTTTTAGATAGTGCTGCAGAGGAGCCTGTTGTCTTGGTGCATGCTGGTACCAATGACATAGGAAAGTGTGGTAGGGAGGTTCTGGAAGCCAAATTTAGGCTTTTGGGGTAGAAAGCTGAAATCTAGAACTTCCAGGGTAGCACTCTCAGAAATGTTTCCTGTTCCACATGCAGGACTCAGAAGGCAGGCAGAACTCCAGAGTCTCAATGCATGGATGGTGCAAGGAAGAGGGTTTTGGATTTGTTAGGAACTGAGCAATATTCTGAAAATGGGGGGCTTTTCCAAAGGGATGGACAACACCTTAGCTAGGGTGGAACCAGGCTGCTGGCATTAACCTTTAAAAAGGAGAGAGAGCAGCTTTTAAACTAGAAAATGGGGGAAAGCAGACAGCCACCCAAGAGCACATGTTTCGGAAGAATGTATCATTAAAGGATACCAACAAAACAGGGAAGTCAGAGCATATCAGCAGAGAGGTTCCAATAAAGGTAAAAGTAACCCAGATGCTTTTAAGTAAAAAAAGACTGAGTTGAAAAATTCCAGATTATCCCTGTCATCCGATAGCCAGACTGTTAACATGAACAAAAAACAAATTTTGAAATCCTTATATGCAAATTTTAGAATTCCAAAAAATAAGATGGGAGAGTAAGAATATAAAACATTGAATGAAAGTTAGATATAATTGGCATCTCAGAGACCCGGTGGAAGGAGGATAACCAATGGGAACACTGTGATAGGCTACAAACTATATCGCAATGACAGGATAAATCACGTAGGTGGACAGGTGGCACTATATGTTACAGAGGGCATTGCATCAAACAGGATAAAGGTTTTACAGGAAATAAAATATACTGTAGAATCTCTATGGATAGAAATTCCATGTAAAAAGGGGAAAGGAATGGCATTGGGGGTATACTACCGTATGCCTGACCAGAATGAATAGACAGATAATGAAATGCTACAAGAAATTTTTTCAGGCCATGCTAGGGAGCTAAAGGTTTTAGATGAAATAAAAGACTACTTCATGTTGCAGCTGGTTCAGGAACAGATGCAAGGGGAAGCTATTTTAGACCTATTCCTCAGTGGAATGCAGGATCTGGTGTGAGAAATCATGGTGTTGGGGCTGCTGGGCAATAGCAATCATAAGATGATCATATTTGATTTAATAAATGGCAGGAGGATAACAAGGAAATCTACTGCAAAAGCTTTTAATTTTTAAAAAAGAGACTATGATAAAATGAGGAAAATGTTAAGAAAAAAATAAAAAGAGCAACTGCAAAGATTAAGAGTCTACATCAGACCTGGGAGTTACTTAAATATACTATCTTGGAAGCCCAGAACAGATGTATTCCACATTTAGGAAAGGTGGAGGAAGGCCAAAGGACAGCCAGCATGGCTTAAAGGTGAGGTCAAAGGGGTTGTTATAACTAAGAGAAAATCCTTCAGAAAATGAAAAAAAGGAGCCAAATGATGAAACAGGAAATAACATAAGTACTGACAAGTTAAATGCAAGGCATTGATAAGGCAGGGAAACAGAATTTGAAAAGGAGCTTGCTGTGGAAGCAAAAGCACATAATAAAAATGTTTTCAACTACATTCATAGCAAAACACCTGTGAGAGAGCCAGTTGGACCATTAGATGATAGAAGGGTAAAGGGGACACTAAGGAGGTTCCTGCTTGAGACAGCACCCTCATTGCAAGCCTCTGCTAACTTTTATACTCTGTGCTTGTTTAGAATTTAGTGTGGCAAAGTCAGCTATCCTGAGAGTGGGGTAGGTGAGAAGCATAATGAATTCACCCTAGTTAAGGGTCCCCTTCTAGGAGTGCAGGGAGAGAAAGCCACAGCCAGGTTTCAAAAACAGAAAAACCCAAGCTGGAACAGGTTTCAGCCAATGACTGATAAAGTAAGAAAGAGGGATTGTAAGCACAAGGACCAAAGCCCTTACTTTAACAAGTGCACTGATTATTCTAATATCAGAAGACAGGGGGATTACCAACACCTGGGAAAGAAAGAGTTGGGGTTAAGACCCTGGAGGTATAAGCCTGGGTTAGATTATGCAGAGGGAAAGAGGCGAGAAAGAGGGAGATGAGAAGGAGAGCAGCCAGGAAAGCAGCTGAGACAGAAGCAGAGAGAAGGAGTTGATTCTTGGAGAACAGCTGAGCTACCCAGAGCTGAGAGAGCTGAATTCCCTGCAACAGGTTGGCAACAGAGGTGGGGATCAGGAAGTGGAGAACCTTTCAGACCACCAGAGAGGTTGTCAGCTGAGCAGTCTGACCAGGTCGGTGAGTCAGAACCCATGCAGTTGGGAGAACCAGTGTCAGAGTTGGGGGAAGAAGATTTATTTATTTATTTATTTAGTATTTCTTTTATACCGCGCTATTGACATCAGTGAAGTGTACATCAAAACATAACATATGCATTCAGGGTCACTGAGATTGCTTTATGGATTGCTCTCTATGCCAAGCTCTAGAGAAGAGGTCTTGAGGAAAAGCTAGCCCTGAAAGAAGTAATTCTTCTTGGAAGTTAACCATATGGCACAAGCAGTGTGGAGGTAAATTCCTGTCTGTTTTAAAAAGGGAAATTTACTGCAACATAAGGCTCTTTAACCTGGAAAAGAGACGGCTGAGGGGAGATATGATAGAAGTCTATAAATTAATGAACGGAGTGGAACGGGTAAATCTAGATCGATTGTTTACGTTATCAGAATATAGAAAGACTAGGGGACATGCAATGAAGCTACAGGGTAAACTATTTAAAACTAATAAAAGAAAATATTTCTTCACTCAACGTGTAATCAAACTCTGGAATTTGTTACCGGAGGATGTAGTAAAGGCTGTTAGTGTAGCTGGGTTTCAAAAAGGTTTGGACAAGTTCCTGGAGGAAAGGTCCATAAACCATTATTAAGAAGGGACCCAGGATATCAATGCTTGACCCAGTACAAGCATTGCGGAACCTGTGTCTTTTGGGGAAACTGCTAGGTACGTATGACCTAGATTGGCCACTGTTGGAAACAGGATACTGGGCTTGATGGACCTTGGTCTGACCCAGTATGGCATATCTTATGTTCTTATATATATCATAAAGCTCTGATTCATGCTTGTTTGTCACCTGTGTTTGAACTGTGCAACGGCAAGAAAAGCCAAGTTAGCTGCTATGAGTTTTTGCTTGCTCCTCTCCTATATGAAAATCCTGTAAATGATACCTTAAACCTGCTGTGTTTTGTGTTATGGAAATAAACTTTCTGTTACAAGCCTTACCCTTGGTTACCTCAACTACAAACCTTCTACTTAAAGCACCAACATATTTTAGCAGTACTACACTTCCCAGAAGCCAACACGAAGAAATAGGCTGCTAAGAGCTGATAGAAGAAGGAACCCTCAACCACCACGCCCCTCGACCACTAGAGGCAAGTGGCTTCAGGCGTTGTGCTTGTGACAGTGGCATAGTTTTTAGGATTTTGCCTTCAGGATATACAAAGGATATACAGCAATAAGGTACACAGCACGAACAACTGCTGGAGCTTCAGGTGGATTCACCGGTGGAGTCAGCTGGAGGGCAGAGCAGGCCAGCCGTGAAGCATCATAAAGACAACCCTTTGGAAGCAAGAGTCAACACCTGAGTCAGGTAAAGTGTACCCAGGTGGGGGTTGGCTCGGATAAAAAAAAAAAAGGAAAAAAAATAGTGAATGCTTTTGAGGCAAAGGGGACAAGGAGGCTGTTGAGTGATGCCGCCCTTGGTGTCTTGTGTTTTTCTTGCAGGTATCCCTGAAGATGGAGTCCAAGGACTTGATTCAATGGATGGCAACGCAGTTCCAGTGTCATCAAGAGTTGGCACAGCAAGCTCAGGAGAGAGCAGTTGCAGCTATCAGGGAGCAACAGCAACCTGTCTTGGACTTAGTGGCTGCCCTGGTTGCATCCAAAAGGCAAGAAACTGGAGGAGAGCCGGTACCAGCAGGACCATCAGTTCTTCAAATGGACAGGCTGGTAGGCCCACCCACAAGTGGGGCCTTTAATTTTGGCAAGCTTTCATCTGAGGACGATATAGATGACTTTTTAGAATCATTTGAAAGAGTAGCACAAGTTGTGGGATGGCCAGCTAGCCAATGGGCAGTGCGTTTAGCGACTTCTTTAACAGGAGAAGCACTGGCTGCATATAGGGCTATTCCAGCTGCCCAAGCCCTGGACTATGATACTGTAAAAACAGCTATTAGAGACCGTTTGGGGTTGACAAAAAGTGTATATCATAGGATGTTCAGAGCCACAGCCCTTAAGGCTGGAGAAACTCCAAAGGCATTAAGCCAAAGGATTTGGTGCCTGGCATTAAAGTGGCTGACCCCAGATGGGAAAGATATGGATATGGTATTAGATGTGATAGTATTGGAGCAGTTTATGGCAGCAGTTACAAGGGAAATACAATCATTTCTGATTCAACAAGACTGCCAGAGCACAAAGGAGGCAACTCTGTTAACTGAGCGCTACATGGAAGCAGAGTTAGCGCGTCAGCCAAAAGGGGGCGCTCCAAAAGTGAAGGCTGAAGCCAGTTGTGGTTCATCAGAAATGAAACAGGGAGATAAAACAAGCTTTGTGAAAACTTATATGCCTGCTCAGCAGGAAAAGTGGCCTAAAAAGAAGTGTTTTCATTGTGGGAAGATGGGACACTTACAAAGAGGATGCAAGGCTCGTACTGGGTTGGTTGGTACAAGTGTGAAGCCTCTTGGAGAGGGTTTTCTCCTAAGTGTGATTATACAGGGGATCCCTACCAATGCTTTGCTTGACTCTGGGGCTGACCAAAGTATGGTATCCCAAAAGCTTTGGCAGGCCATTGAGGCCCAAGCAAAGTATGTCCAGAGGAGACCAGAAGGTCATGTCCAGATCCGTTGCATCCACGGGGCTGCCTCTTGTTACCCCGTGTATACATTGGAGATAAAAGGGTTAGGGGTGCAAAAGAATATTCCCGTGGCTCTGGTACCAAAGCTTCCCCACGACCTAGTGTTAGGAAGGGATTGGCCCCAGTTTAGGAAAGGGCTAGAGAAAGGCCTTGAGCAAAAGGCAGGAGGAATGGTAACAGTGGTCCCTGGCCCTTTGTTTGGGAATCCCCGAAAACCAACTGAAAAGTCCCCGGGAGGAGATCTCCAGGTTAAACAGAAGTTCACATTAAAATATTGTAAAGTTTCTGAAAAGGCCATGAGTCCCAGGAGGGCGTCCCCGCAAGCCACGGGATATGATTTGTGTAGTGCTGTGAATGAAGTGGTGCCCAGTCATGGAAAGACCCTTATTGACACCGGCCTACAATTGGAGATCCCTATTGGCTGTTATGGACGAATAGCCCCTCGCTCGGGCCTGGCAGTAAAACACTTCCTGAATGTCAGTGCAGGTGTGATTGACCCTGACTATAGAAGTACTGTGAAGGTATTGTTGTTTAACTTTGGTAAGGAAGACTTTCCTGTTAAGGTTGGAGACCGGATTGCCCATCTGCTGTGTGAAAGGGTGAGGTTTCCCCCACTGGAAGAGGTCCCCATGTTAACTCCCACGGAACGAGGAGCTTGCGGATTTGGATCCACCGGACGGGCCGGGTTGGAAGCCCTGACAGCCACCTCGGAAGAGAGAAGAGAGGAAGCTGAGAAGGAGGATTTGGGTCCACAAGTAAAAGAGTGGAGGAAACATCAGGAGCCCCAGGTGGGTGAAGAATTGTCCTTGGACCAAAGCAGGAGTTGGCCAATCTGTTACAGCGGTTTCCAGATGTCCTGACGCCGGTCCCTGGCGAAACCCGACTGGTTGCCCATGAGGTTATAACCACACCAGGGAAGGTGATTCGACAACGACCATAACGGTTACTGGAGGCTAAAAAAGAGGAAGAAATTGCACAGGTACGCAAAATGGTAGAGATGGGAGTCATTGAGGAGTCAAGAAGCCCGTGGTGCAGTCCATTAGTGCTTGTTCCAAAGCCGGATGGCACTTTACGGTTTCGCATTGATTTCAGACAAGTAAATGCCATCTCGGTGTTTGACGCATACCCAATGCCCAGGATAGAAGAGCTACTGGATCGCTTGGGACAAGCCCAGTTTCTGACCACATTAGACATGACAAAAGGGTATTGGCAGATTCCCCTGACCAGGGAGTCTCGGCCAAAGACCGCCTTCAGCACCCCAATTGGGTTATTCCAATTTAAGAGGATGCCCTTCGGACTCCACGGTGCCGCAGCGACTTGCCAGAGACTGGTAGATCAAGTCCTGTGCCCGCACCAAGAATATGCTGCTGCATATATGGATGACATCGTTATCTACAGTCGCACCTGGGAAGAGCACCTTCCAAGGATTGAAGCCGTCCTCCAGTCTATGAGACAGGCGGGCCTCACATTGAACTCGAGCAAATGCGCCTTTGCCAGGCGGGAGGTAAAGTACCTGGGGCATATAATTGGACGCGGAAAGGTCAAGCCCTTAATCGACAAGGTTGAAAGTATCAGGAATTTCCCCAGGCCAATAACAAAGAAACACCTGAGAAGTTTTCTGGGCCTGGTAGGTTACTATAGGAGGTTCCTGCCCCACTTTAACTTTATCTTTATTCAGTGTGCTTGATATACCGCCTAATACCAAAGTGTTAAGGCGGTGTACAATAAAACAAAATGGCACTGCTTAAAGGAAACAGAAAGAGAACGCCAGTAATGTGACAGGAAAGAAGAGAAAAACAAGAAAAGAGAAAGAGACAGAAAAGAGTCGAACAAACAACAAATAAAACAATTGGACTGACAATACATTAAGACAAACTATGGACAACCAAAATGGGACGGAGACGGGGAAGGAATGGAAGTGGGAAGAAAGGGAAGGGGGAGGGTGACAGGAATAAAGGACAGAGGTGCGCTGATAGGAGAAATGACAAATTAACTAGGGTAACCGAAAGACAGACTAGTTATGGTAATTAATAAGGGTAGGAGGCAAGGTTCATTAGTGGGAGGGATGTTAGCTAGTTAGGGGTAACTGGGGGGAAGGGAAGGTCAAAGGCCTGGCAAAAAAGATAGGTCTTAAGGAGTGTTTTAAAGTCAGAAAAAGACGATTCGATTTGCAGGTCTTTGCAGAGGAGAGTTCCATATTCACTGATATGTTGAAGAAAAACTATCCGAACCGTCTTAATTGGACCCCGGAAGCTGAGGGCCTTCAACCGGTTAAAAGAGAGGCTTTGCACGGCTCCAGTATTGTGTGGTGTGGACATCACACAACCTTTCATGGTGCAAACGGATGCCTCAGAAGCAGGTCTAGGTGCGGTCCTATCTCAGAAGTATAAAGGGGAGGAACACCCAGTAATGTTCCTGAGTAAAAGGTAATCCCCGGCGGAGCGCAACTATTCCACCATAGAGAAAGAATGTCTTGCTATTAAGTGGGCAGTGGACGCGCTGCGATTCTATCTTACAGGCCGGACGTTCTTACTCATCACAGACCATGCACCCTTGAAGTGGCTTCAGCAGATGAAAAACCACAATGCAAGGCTAACTAGGTGGTACATGGCCCTGCACGCTTTCAACTTCAGAGTGGAGCATCGGGCGGGAAGACTACACCAAAATGCAGATGCTTTATCCCGAATTACTGTCTGGAGGAACCCCAATCACCTCCAACAGCCAGTAATATCTTAAGCAGGGGGGTATGTGGCAAAGTCAGCTATCCTGAGAGTTGGGGAGGTGAGAAGCATAACGAATTCACCCTAGTTAAGGGTCCCCTTCTAGGAGTGCAGGGAGAGAAAGCCACAGCCAGGTTCAAAAACAGAAAACCCCCAGCTGGAACAGGTTTCAGCCAATCACTGATAAAGTAAGAAAGAGGGATTGCAAGCAGGACCAAAGCCCTTACTTTAACAAGTGCACTGATTATTCTAATATCAGAAGGCAGGGGGATTACCAACACCTGGGAAAGAAAGAAGTGAGGTTAAGACCCTGGAGGTATAAGCCTGGGTTAGATTATGCAGAGGGAGAGAGACGAGAAAGAGGGAGATGAGAAGGAGAGCAGCCGGGAGATCAGCTGAGACAGAAGCAGAGAGAAGGAGTTGATTCTTGGAGAAGAGCTGAGCTACCCAGAGCTGAATTCCCTGCAACAGGTTGGCAACAGAGGTGGGGATCAGGAAGTGGAGAACCTTTCAGACCACCAGAGAGGTTGTCAGCTGAGCAGTCTGACCAGGTCGGTGAGTCAGAACCCATGCAGTTGGGAGAACCAGTGTCAGAGTTGGGGGAAGAAGATTGCTTTATGGATTGCTCTCTATGCCAAGCTCTAGACAGGAGGTCTTGAGGAAAAGCTAGCCCTGAAAGAAGTAATTCTCCTTGGAAGTTAACCATATGGCACAAGCAGTGTGGAGGTAAATTCCTGTCTGTTTTAAAAAGGGAAATTTACTGCAACGTAAGCCTGATCAGGAAGCTCTGATTCATGCTTGTTTGTCACCTGTGTTTGAACTGTGCAACGGCAAGAAAAGCCAAGTTAGCTGCTATAAGAGTTTTTGCTTGCTCCTCTCCTATATGAAAAGCCTGCTAAGAGTTTTGATAACAGCTTGGAATGTTTGTTTTGTTCTAAGTTTGGTTTCATGTGGAAATGCAGCCTAGAGAGGTTTTTGAGGCTGGCAGAAACCAAACTGCTGTAGAAGAATTAAGCTTGAATTTTTCTTTATGCTCTGATTAACAAGGACTAAAAAGGAAAGTGGCAGCCTAGTTTCTAAAGGCAATTGCTTTTGCAAGTAAGAGGTCTTTAAAAAAGCCATTTCTGAGTTCTTTTGGTTTGTTTGCCATTATTTGCTGTACCTTAAGCAAATCCTACAGTTATAATCCTGTAAATGATACCTTGAACCTGCTGTGTTTTGTGTTATGGAAATAAACTTTCTGTTATAAGCCTTACCCTTGGTTACCTCAACTACAAACCTTCTACTTAAAGCACCAACATATTTTAGCAGTACTACGCTTCCCAGAAGCCAACACGAAGAAATAGGCTGCTAAGAGCTGATAGAAGGAACCCTCAACCACCACGCCCCTCGACCACTAGAGGCAAGTGGCTTCAGGCGTTGTGCTTGTGACATTAGCTTATTTATCTATTGTTCTTTCTATAGCTCTATATTTTCAGTGTATGTTCTGTCTACTAATCATTTGTATAGCACTACAAGGTGTATGCAGCATTGTACGTATAGATGTAAGGCACAGTCTTTATCTTTATCTATATTTAAAATTTAATATACCGCTTAAACCAAATTGGCATACAGCGGTTCACAATAAAAACAAAACGGAGCTACTGGGAAGGAAACAGAAAGGAACGCCATTTAAGTAGAGTAAAGGACAGTGCTGAGATAAAATATAGAAAAAGTAAAGGAGAGATAAAAAAAAACAAAAAAAAACAAAAACCAGACAAACAATCATACAGTCACAGGGGGAGGGGGGAAAGGGAGGTCAAAAGCTGTGCAGAAAAGGTAGGTCTTGAGACAGGCTTTGAAAGCAGAGAAGGAAGATTCCAATCGTAGCGAAAGTGGCAGTGAATTCCAAAGACGGGGACCAAGGAAAAAGAAGGCAGAAGAGCGTGTGGATTCGAGATGAGCCTGGGAAGGAGGTGGTAGAAAAAGACGGTTTAGATGGAGAGATCGAAGCACTCTGGGAGGACAAGAAAAATGGACCAGATCAGAGAGATAGAGTGGAATACCTGTATGCAAAGACCGGTGCACAAAAATCAGAATTTTATACTGAATGCGAAAAGGGACAGGTAACCAGTGTAG
Source organism: Ichthyophis bannanicus (assembly GCA_033557465.1). Lineage (NCBI taxonomy): Eukaryota > Metazoa > Chordata > Amphibia > Gymnophiona > Ichthyophiidae > Ichthyophis > Ichthyophis bannanicus. Next base: position 346,600,606 of record CM066039.1, on the reverse strand, counting down.
ACGAAGAAGCAAAGGGGTGACGTGCGCTGATCGAGGAGAGTGAGTCAGAAGACGGGCGGCAGTGTGGTGTACTAATTGAAGACGACGAAGCTGAGTAAGTGGAAGACCGGCTAAAGATGCGTTACAATAGTCCAAACGGGAAACCACCAAAGGAAGAAGAAGTGTAGTCATAGAAGAGGGGGATAGAAAAGGCCGAATTGCTCGAAGTTGGCGTAAAGTGTGAAAAGAACGTTGCACCACGGAAGAGATATGGTCCCTGAAAGTTAATGCAGGATCCAACGTAACCCCAAGATAACGCAGAGAGGTGACCAAGGGGATAGGCCCAGCAGAAAGAGAAGGAGACAAAGAGGGAATGGGGGCACCTGCAGTGAACCAGATCGCCGAAGTCTTAGCCAAGTTAATGTGTAAAAAGTTGTCCGCAAACCAGGCAGAAACTGAAGAAAGACAAGCATCAAGAGGACCAATATCTGGAGAGAGAGTGAACAGGTGTGAAAAAGGAGAAGAATATCATCGGCATAAAAGTATGCCGAGATGCCGTGCTGCTGTATGAGCAGAGCAAGAGGGGCCAGGAAAATATTGAACAGCAAGGGAGACAAGACAGAACCTTGAGGGACACCGCAGTGAAGAGGCAAGGGGGGAGAAGAGTCGGAACCAATAAGAACGGAAAAAGAACGATCACAGAGAAAGGAATGAAACCAATGGAGAACTGACGCAGAAAGACCAATAGAGCTGAGACGAAGAAGAAGAGTGTGATGGTCAACAACATCGAAAGCCGCAGAAAGATCAAGTGCAACAGCAATGGAAATAGAACCCCTGTCGTGAGCGACGTGCAACTCATTAGTCCCTTCTTTCTGTCCTTTACCCAGCTCCTGCTCTCCACATTGCTGTCTCCCTTCTTAACACTTTACCTTACTGCCTCTGTACTCTGACTACTATTTACTGCACAGTAAGGAGTGCTTTTTCTTTTCTCCTTCTCCCTATTCCTCTGGAAATATTTTGTTTAAGTTTTACCTTGTCTGAGTTTTACTAGGGCACTTCCTGTTAATCTGCCTGCTTCCATTTACCTGGCTCAGAACTTGGCAGTCCCCCCACCCCCTCCCCTCACCACTCACAGGCACTGGGCTTTGTTCAGAGGCTTTCCTCTCTTAGCACATGGGCTGCTGGTCTTCCATTTTGGAGGGTCCTGCTTGGTGAGAGCACCCTGCTAATGTTTATGCGCTACTCAGGGATCTTCTTGTGCCTCTTTAGAATTTAACTTGTTATTTATTTATATATTGTTCTCTTTCTAGATTTTCAGTGTGTCTTCTATCTTCTGTCTGTCCTTTACTCAGCCCCTGTTCTCTGCAGTGTTGTGTCTCCCCCTTAGCATTTTATTACCCTCCCACCCCTGGCCTAACATTCTTCCACAGCCTTCCTCTGCTCGTTGATGCAATTACTCAGATGCACCAGAACCCACCAGGACCTCTCTCCTCCCTCTCTACCCGCATCTCCTCTGATTTGCATTCTCTTCTCCCCTCCCTCTCTACCCGCATCTCCTCTGATTTGCATTCTCTTCTCCCCTCCCTCTCTACCCGCATCTCCTCTGATTTGCATTCTCTTCTCCCCTCCCTCTCTACCCGCATCTCCTTTGATTTGCATTCTCTTCTCTCCTCCCCCTCTAACTGTATCTCCTCTGATTTACATTATTTTCTCCTCCCTCTCTACCTGTATCTCCTCTGATTTACATTCTCTTCTCTTCTTCCTCTCCTATGGCTCCACATCTCTTTGTGCTCTTGATGTTAACTCTCCCTAATCTTTTCCCCTCATTCCAACAGTTCCATGGCCCTACTTCTCATTACCCACTCCTTACTGTCCCCACCTCCAATGCCCTGTTTTCTTCTTCACTATCACCTGCCCTTGAGCTTCACCATTTTCTTCCTCTCATTCAGCCATCTCCACTCTCACTGAGGAAACCTTGCCCTCGCTTCTGTCATGCCCCCCCCCCCCCTTTGCTGGTTCTCTCCTGCTCTTTCTCTCATCTGGAGATATCAATCCCAACCCTGCCCCCCTCCCCCCCCTAGATTTTTTTCACATTCTCAAGGCAGATCAATACGTAACCTCTCAAATCTGGTTCATATCCCTCTTTCTTCCTTTTTTGTGCACCTTGTGGAATGCACATTCTGTCTCCAATAAACTTGCCTTCATTCATGACCTCTCTCTCGAATACTCTGCATCTCCTGGCTCTTACTCAAACTTGGCTTCTCCCTGAAGACTCTGCTTCAGTCGCTGCTCTGTCATGGAGGCTACCTATTTTCCCATATGCCTTGGTTCACTTGCCGTAGTGGTGGTGTTGAGTTTCTACTCTCTTAGTTCTGCCAATTTCAGCCCCTTCTGCCTCCATTTAATTCCTTTGCTTCCTCTGAGATCCACACCATCCACCTATTTACTCTATTGTAGCTGTTGACCCCCCAACAAGTCCGCCTCTACCTGTCTAACAGGCTTTGACTCCTGGCTCTCCTCCTTTCCAGATGCATCTTCCTCTTCTCTTATTCTTGGGGATTTTAACATCCACTCTGATGAACCTTCTGACCATTATGCCTTAAAGCTCCTTTCCCTAACCTCCTCATTCAATTTCCATTGTTCTCTACCAATCCTACTCACAAACATGGCCACTGCCTTGACCTCTTCTTCTCCAACTGCTTACCCTCAAACTTCTCCATCTCAGTGCTTTCCTTATCTGACCATCACCTGCTAACCTTCACCTTTAGCAACCCCCAATCCTGGTCTCAAACATGGCCACTGCCTTGACCTCTTCTTCTCCAACTGCTCACCCTCAAACTTCTCCATCTCAGTGCTTTCCTTATCTGACCATCACCTGCTAACCTTCACCTTTAGCAACCCCCCATCCTGGTCTCAAACATGGCCACTGCCTTGACCTCTTCTCCAACTGCTCACCCTCAAACTTCTCCATCTCAGTGCTTTCCTTATCTGACCATCACCTGCTAACCTTCACCTTTAGCAACCCCCCATCCTGGTCTGGCCCAATCTCCACCACACTGTTTAGGAATCTTCACACTATCAACCCTTCAGCTCTTTCCACTGCCATCTTATTGCCTCTTTCCTCCACTATGTCATCTGAGTCTGTTGATGAGGCAGTATCTTTCTATAACACTATAGTCTCCTCTGCTCTGGATGCACTTATGCCCCCCCTTCCACACCCTGTGAGGTGTACTGTACCTCAACCCTGTCACCCTCTCCCATTCCGATCCCCTCTCCCCTGCCTCTCTACCCAAAACAGATTGTCCATTCTTCTCCCACCTCTGGTCTTCTTTTCGGCCTATTACCCTCCCTGAACTATCTAAGGCCCTTGCCGCCACGCGTAAAACTATCTGTCATTCCAACCCTATTGTCCATTCTTCTCCCACCTCTGGTCTTCTTTTCGGCCTATTACCCTCCCTGAACTATCTAAGGCCCTTGCCGCCACGCGTAAAACTATCTGTCATTCCAACCCTATTCCTTCTTCCTAGCTGACTGAGCCCTCTCTAGCACCTGTTCCACTCATTCTCTCTATATTCAATTCCAGCCTCCTCTCCGGTACCTTCCCGTCCCCCTGGAAACATGCCCTGATTTGTCCTATCCTTAAGAAGCCTTCCCTGGATCTGTCTGTCCCTGCCAACTGGTGCTCCATCTCCAACCTTCCCTTCCTCTCTAAACTCCTTGAGAAATTGGTCTTCTCCCAGCTTTCCTCTCACTTAGATGCTACTCTGTCCCTCCACCCCTGTCAATCCATTTTTCGCCCCAGCCACAGTACCAAATCCATTCTCCTCTCTTTTTTGAATGAACTACACACTGCTCACGACTGTGGCTCTATCTCCATTGCAGTTTCTCTTGATCTGTCCGCTATCTTCGACTTAGTTGATCACCACACCCTCCTTTCTTGCCTCCACGATGTTGGGATCTCTGGTTCCGTTTTCCTCTGATTCCACTCTTTTCTTACTAATAGGTCTTTCTCAGTTCTCTCTGGCTCCTCTTTCTCACCTGTAACCCCTCTCACCTATGGTGTCCCTCAAGGTCCGTCCTGACCCCTTCTGTTCAATATTTTCCTGGCCCCTCTGACCTTTCTGGTGCAACAATTTGGTGTTTCAGCGTATTACTACGCGGACGACGACATCCTCCTTCACCATACGGACTCCTCCACACCTGATATCATTCCCCTCGATTCCTGCCTTTCCTGCATTAATTCCTGGATATCCTCCAATTATCTCCACATTAACCTCTCCAAAACCATGACCTTCTGGTTCACTTTTGGCAGTCCCTCCCCCCTATTGCCCCCCTGCTCTCTTCTTCCCCTATCCCTATTGTTTCCACCCTCTGTTATCTCGGTGTTACCCTAGACTCTGCTTTGTCTTTTCATGACCATATCTCCTCGGTTGTTCAGCGTTCCTTCCACTCGCTAAGGCAAATCTGAGCTGTTTGTCCTTTTCTTCCTGTTTCCTCCCTGACTATCCTACTCCTCTCCCTTGTTATGCCCCGTCTAGATTATTGTAATGTCTCGCTAGCTGGCCTACCTCAATATCAATTGCATAGGCTTCAAATGGTACAGAACACAGCAACCCATATCCTCACCTGTGCTACCCACTGAGATCACGTCACCCCTCCTCCTCATTCATCTCCACTGGCTGTCTGTGATTTCCAGAATTCAATACAAAATCCTCACTTTTATTTTATTTATTTATTTATTTAACAGTTCTTCTATACCGCTCTATTTTAGATCAGAGCGGTTTACATTTAACATCAACTATACAACACAAGGAACTTTGAGTTGTATTTACAATAAACAGGGAGATCAACTTGGAAGTAACTGGGGGAAACTATGTACAATTCTTAACTCTATACATTGTATCACACTGGTACCTGATTTCAGGCAGAACATATCTACATCTTATTTACACTGGGGTACATTCTGAGCGATCAGTTGATTATCCTTTTTCATGCTGAGTCTGATTGTTTACTTGTAATGAGAGATTGTCTGGGGGGCCATATGTATGGTTACTAAGGCTAGATTCAGGGTAGTATGTAGTGAACAGGTGCTGCTTTATTGCCTTCCTGAAGTGGGTTAGGTAAGTGATATTTCGAATAGAGGTAGGGAGAGCATTCCATGCTCTGGGAGCGTAAATCGTAAAGGCCCTATTTGTTGTTGTTCTTGTGCATTTTGTCATTACTTTTGGGACCTCTAGGGTGTTTTGCATCATGGGTCTTCTATTTCTGTTCTGTGGTACTTTATGTATCATCTTGCTGAGGGCTGTGGGGGTCAGAGAGTTTGCGGCTTTGAAAGTTAAGGTTAGAACTTTGTGGAGGGTTCTTGCTTGAACCGGTAACCAATGGAGGTTCATCAGTACTGGCGTTATGTGCTCTCTCCGTGAGGCCCCTGTTAGTACTCTTGCAGCAGTGTTCATTGCAAGCTGGAGAGGAGCTAGCGTTGCTTGAGGGAGACCGTGTAGAATTACGTTGGCATAGTCGAAATGAGGTAATATTAATGCCTGATAGATCGATCGGTAGTCGCTGAAGTCGAGTAGCGGTCGGAGATGTTTTAAGGTCTTTATTTTCATGTATACTGTTTTTACTGTGTTTTTTATGTGAGTTTTCAGATCCAGGTGTTGATCCAGTGTAACGCCAAGGTAGCGGATTGTGGGTTTGGTTTTCAGTTCTGTGTTGCCGATTTTTAAAGAGAGTGGAGGGGTGAAGTCCTGGTTCCTTGAGATGAAAAGGACATCTGTTTTACTGTAGTTGATTCTCATGTTTTGTGTGCTGAACCATTCTGCTACAGCCTCAAAACATCTTGTTAGAGGGGAGAGGTCCGGTTGGTTAGCCCTGAATGGAATGTATAGGAGGATGTCATCTGCGTAGGCTAAACAGTTGACCTTGAATGAACGTGCTAGGGCACATATGGGCTGCATGTAGATGTTAAACATCAATGCAGATAGTGACGAGCCCTGTGGCACACCTTGGTTTTGTAAAAATGGTTCGGAGGTTGTGGAGCCTGACCTTACATGTTGCCATCTATTAGTCAGGTATGACTTGCACCACTTTAGGGCTGTTCCCTGAATTCCTTTCTCGCTGAGGCGTTGTATGAGTATCTTGTGACTCACCGAGTCGAAAGCCGCCGCAATGTCGAGGAATATAAGGGCGAATCCTTGATGAATTTTGTCGGTTCCAGAGACTAGATGGTCAAATAGGTTGGTGAGGAGGGTTTCAACCCCATGTGCTTCTCTGAACCCATGCTGGGAGGGATCCAGTGGGGCTTCAGTATCAATATGCTGTTGGATTTGGCGCTGTACTAACTTTTCGATTATTTTGGCAAGCATGGGGATACTTGAAATTGGTCTGTATGATTCCACTTTCGATGGGTCCAGCTTGTTATTTTTTAGCAGTGGTCTGATGGATGTTTGTTTCAGACTTGGTGGAAACGATCCGGTTGTAAGAGATTGGTTTATTAATTCACTCAGATATTGGCTTAAGTCACATCGTAACTCCTTTATCCATAATGCAGGGCATGGGTCATTGGGTGCGGTAGTAGGGTTGATTGCAGCGATAGTGTCTTCAATCTCTCTGCGTGATATTTTTTCAAATTTGTATAGTGGTGATGGTTGGGGCAAGGTATGCTGAGAGCTGTTTTCCGCGGAGTTCGAGGTTGTACCAGCCTGGGTCACTTCAGGTTGAAGGTAGTTGGTTGCAGATGTAGTAGTCTGGACCATTTTTGACTGTAAATAGTTGGAGTATGCCTGGGGGTGTGGCATCTGTGACTGGTCTGCAGGAGGTTCTCTTATGAGAGATTTCACTATATTGAAGAGGTCGTGGGGCTTGTTTAGTGACCGCTTCAAGATGTCGGAATGATATTGTTTCCGCTTTTTTGTTAATTCATCACGGTGTACTCTTAGATGAGCGATGTAAGTATCTTGTGCAACCGTAGAGTGAGACTGACGCCATCTTCTCTCTAGCCTGCGCAGGCACTTGAGTGAGTCTCGGAGGTCTTTGGTATACCATGGTGCATGCTCTCGTTTCTTTGTTGTTGTTTTATTTGTGGCTGGTATGCATGCAATGGTCTTGAGGCTCTCGTCCCAGGTGGACACCAATGCATCTAGGTCGTGTGGTATGTTGTTGAGGAGTGGGAGGATCTTCTCTCTAAGCTCTTCTTTATTAAAGGGGCGGAAGCGCTTCAAGGAGGGTTCGTGGGCAGTGTTGGTTTTGTTGGAGTTTTTATTGTGTGTGTTAATAGGTATCTGGAATTGGATCAGGCTGTGGTCGGACCATGGCACAGGAGTTATGGTAGGTGGTATTAGTGGGATGGTATCCTTATCCGTCTGCGGGGCAAAGATCAGGTCAAGTTTGTTTCCCTTGACGTGGGTGGGATTAATGACTAGTTGCTCATATCCTAGATCTTGTAACGCTTCTAGGAAAGCAGAGGCTTGAGATTCATGTAGCGTAGGCAGGTTGAAATCACCTAGGATCCAGTTCTGGGATCGTGGTCTGTTTGAGTTGCAGGCGAGGCCCATTATCGTTGCAAGATCCTCTGAGGATGGTGTTGGTGCTCGGTACAGTAGGTTGATCGTGCAGGTGTTATTTGTTATGGTGAGGGAGTCCAGGTGGGCTGTGCTGGTTGAGTTGCACATCTGGAAGCCTAGGCAGGTTTTGACAAGAATGAGTGTTCCTCCTCCTCTCTGATTGGTTCTATGGCATGTGTGGACTGAAAAACCTGTGGGTAACATCTGGTTGATGATTGCGTTGTCAGATTCTGATAGCCAAGTTTCTGTGATCATGATGATATCAAGATTATGGGTTGTGACCAGATCGGTAATTATTGGCCATTTTGTACGTATTGACCTTGCGTTGATGAGTGCACACTTCAGGGCTTGATGGTGTTGCTGACGGTCCAAATGTGACTTCTTGAGATGTTGAAGTGGGATGTGTAATAAATGTGAGTAAGGCGTGTCGTTGGGTTCTCTTGGGAGGTGTTGGTGATTCTCCGTCCATCTTTTCCCATAAAGCAATACACACTGGAATGCCTCAATACCTCTCCAATCTGGTCTGCCTCCACACCCCTCAATGGTCTCTTAGGTCCATACACGCTAACCGCATGTCCCTTCCCTCCCCTTCCCAGGCCAACCTGGAGTCCACCCGGTCCTCAGCCTCCTTCTTCTTTGGCCCTAGACTCTGGAACTTGCTCCACCCAGCTCTCCGCTTGGAACCCTCTTCACCAGTTTCAAAGCTCGATTAAAGACTCATCTCTTTTACACTGCCTTCGACCTCACCCCGCCACCCTCCCCCCCCCCAAGTGATGTCCCTGTGTTGTTACACCCCTCTTTATTCAAGGACAGTTCTGATCTTTCTTGCTCTTCCTGTTCTGTCTCTTTCCTGTCTGACCATTGACGTTCTGTTTCCTTTTCTCGCAGTCTTTTCAATCTGCATTGTAAACCGCTCTGATACTCACGTGTGGGCGGCATATTAAGTGACGAATAAAGATAAAAAACAACTGAGAGCATTTCGCTTAAATCACATACACTTGCTGACTACCTATATTTCAAATTCATGCTAACCTCTTTTTCAGTCAGCCATAGCACTCGCCAAGCAACAGTACTATGCCCATCTTACTAACTCTCTTGTCTCTGACCCTGTCGTGAGCACTACCCTGGCGGCAAGTAGAGGTCAGGGCAGGTCGGACACAACTATATAGGGAGGAGATTGGCCAGTAATCCAGAGGCCCAATTGGCTTTTGGTCCTGTTAGTTTCCTGGATCCTAATCTCCAATGAAATCAACTGCACAAAGTGGTGGGAAAATAAAGGCTTTTATTTCCCTTTCTCGCAAGGGTTCAAATGATTGGGCAACAACAACAACGCAAAATGTCCTTACTTCAGGTAAGAAAAAGTAAAACAGAAGTTTAAAGCAAAAACTGTTACTTTCACAGTAGCAATGATATTCACACAAACAAGAATGTTCTAGGCAGCAATACATATAGCTTACAAGCCTGGCAAGGATTCTAGGCTTCCCGTAGTACAGTACGTACAGTCCATTTCTGTACCTGAAACCTCATCTGCCAGTTCCACTTGCATTGCACAGTTTCTCTTCTGGTTTGCTCGTACAGCACGGCTTAGATCTTCAGGCTGTCTCTCCTTTGGGTTTAGACAATAGTTGCAGCAATGCTTTTGCCTCTCTGGGCAAACAGCTCTTACTCCTCTTTGAGCTGAGACCTTCCCAGGTTCTTCATTAGCTCCCAGGCAATCACCTTTCACTCTGGGTGATTTTCTAGCAGTGGAATACTCAGGTTTCCATTCTAACCTCTTTTCCTCTGTTTTGCCTTCCTTCCTGCTGCACGCTGTCCTGCTGCATTCACTCCTGCTGCCTTCACACCTGCTGCGTCCTTTCCAGCTGCCTTCACTCCGGCTGTGTCCTTTCCAGCCGCCTCTCCAGCTGCCTTTCCCGCTGCTTCTCCATCCGCCGCCTTTCCAGTCTTCCACAGCCTCCTTAAGAAGTCCTCCTCCTCTCGAGGATTGGAAGCTGGCTGGCATTACCTCATGACGAGTGGGGCATGGTTCATCAGTTACTCTGAAGTCCCTCTTGCTCCCTCTAGCTGGCCCCTCCAGATATTGCAGCTTGTTTGTATCTTTTTCTCTGTTTAAAGCAGGGGTCTCAAACTCAAATTGCTTTGAGGGCCAAATGAGGACTTGTAGAGTAACCCGGGGGCCGCACAAGACGCAGGCCTCATTTGCATAAGGGCATCATTTGCATAAATATTTGCATAATGTTACCATACACTAACTTTTAGTAAACATGCCTCTTAATGAGTGTATGGATAAAGAAAGACTAAAAGATTTCTACATTACTATAAACCAGTGCCAACCGCCAGGCACATTAGGAACTACTAGAAACACTGCTCATTTAGAACCCATAGCAAACCTGCCGTGTCCTAACAGCACTACCAGGACTCACAAAGCACCATACCCTAACTATCAAAAGGCAACACTGCAAATATTAAATCAACACATTTCAGAGAATAACAATACATGACCTACTCGGGAAAGAGAACAAGTGGCAATGTCAAATAGGAATTACATAAACAGAATACCTCAGCTCAGTTACACATGCAGAACATACACCATCACCAAACAAGGAATCACAATTTAGAAACAGGAAGACAATTAAACTGGGAACCCCAAAAGCCAAACTTAGAATGTACAACACTGTAGAAATAAAACTATACATTGATTTCCTCTTGTATTAAATAAAGTGCAGACGTTAAAGATGCACATTTCCAAGAGCTGACATATTTCAGTTAATAAATTCAAAATAAAGAGATATTTTTCTACCTTTTGTGCATTTTTTTTCAGTTGCAATTGTTCCATTCACTTTCTTCTGGTTTCTTTGTGTCTTCTGCTAACTCTCCATCGTCTGCTGTCCATTTGTCCTTTCTTCTTTCCTAGTTTTTTTCCATTCTCTCTACATCTGCTTTAACATACTAATCATTCTCCTTTTGCTCTTTCCTCATTCCTATTTCATCCACTCAAATTTTACCCCTCCATCCTCAATCCCCACTTACTCTCCCAATACCCGGCCAATTGTAGATTTTTCTTCCCTCCCACACAAAATATATTTCCCCTCTCCATTTCACTCTCCCAGCCCCATCCCATTCTAATCGTCCCCCAACATCAACTCCCTTCTAGCTCCTGCCCCACCCAGCATCCGCTCCCTTCTAGTCCCCGCATCATCAGCCCATTTCCAGTCCTAGCTCCCTCCCCTCACAGCCCATTTCCTTTCCAAGCCCCCCTCCCCATCAGCCCATTTCCATTCCAAGCCCCCTTCCACTCAGCCCATTACCATTCCAAGACCCTGTCCCCATCAGCTATTTGCAGTTCAAACTCCCCCTTCTACTCGGCCCATTTCCAGTCATAGCACCCCCCCCCAGTCCATTACCAGTTCTAGCCCCCCCCCTAGCCCATTATCGGTCCTAAGCCCCCCAACAGCCCACTTCCAGGCCTAACCCTTCCATCGCCCTATCTTCATTCTTAGCCCCCCCATAACCCCATTTCAGTCTTAGCCCCCCAATCAGACCACCTCCAGTCCTAACCCCCATCACCCCATTTTCAGTACTACCCCCCCCAGCCACACATCAAGTCCTGCTCCCCCCCCCCATCAAGTCCTGCCCCCCCCCACATCAAGTCCTGCTCCCCCCCCCCACATCAAGTCCTGCCCCCCCCCCACATCAAGTCCTGCTCCCCCCCCGTCCTGCTCCCCCCATCAAGTCCTGCTCCCTCGCTCCCTCCTCCCCCCGGGAAAATTAAACTTTAAAAAAAAAAACAGCTTCTGCTGCTGCTGCCGCCGCTGCCGTGGCCGGCAATAGCAGCAATATCGCAAGTCCCGCGGGCTCCGTTCCCCCCCTCCCCCCCTTCCTTCCTTCCTGCTTGCCTGCCAGTTCTCCGCTTCGGCTTTGGCTTTCAGAGCCGCGACGGGAGAGCTTCTCCCTCGTGACTCTGTTCCGCCCGCTGGGGCAGATGGGAAATTTCCCATCTGCCCCAGCGGGCTGAACAGAGTCGCGAGGGAGAAGCTCTCCCTTCGCGGCTCTGAAAGGCAAAGCCGAAGCGGAGAACTGGCAGGCAAGCAGGAAGGAAGGGGGGGGGGAACGGAGCCCGCGGGACTTGCGATATTGCTGCTATTGCCGGCCACGGCAGCGGCGGCAGCAGCAGCAGAAGCCGGGGTGTTTTTTTTTCCCCCTATGCATCGCGGGCCGCACAAAGGTCTCTCGCGGGCCGCATGCGGCCCGCGGGCCGCGTGTTTGAGACCCCTGGTTTAAAGCATTTTCTTTTCTCTCAACCGGGTCTGCTGGGTGACAACCCTCACTCTCTCTTTGCTATGCTTAACTCTCTCCTCACTATACTTAACTCTCTCCTCAAGGTCCCTCTTCCCCCCAATTCCACCTTCACTTTCTGCCCAGACCTTGGCTATTTCCATGACAAAGTCCAAACGATTGGCCTTGAATTCTCTACAGATACACCTCTGCCTCCCCCTCTTCAATCCCAAATCTTTCTCTCATTTTTTGTCACCCTTTCTTCCCTTTCCAAAATCACTGAGGAGGAAACTGCAAATCTTCTCTCCGCTTCCAAATTGACTACCTGCTCCTCTGTTCCTATATCCTACCTGTCTACTAAGCTCTATCTCTTCTGCTGTCCTCCCTTGCATTTGTCATATCCTTAACCTATCACTTCCACTGGAATGGTTCCTGTGTCCTCTAGTCACGCCTCTCCTCAAAAAGCCCTCACTATATCCTACCTGTCCTCCCCTTTGGTTCAAAACTACTTGAATGAGCAGTTCACCACCGCTGTCTTGACTTTCTTTCTTCTCAAACCTTTCTGAATCCACTGCAATCTGGCTTTTGTCCTCTACATTCCACAAAAATAGCTCTTGAGAAAGTCTCCAGTGATTTGTTCTTCGCCAAATCCAAGGGCCTTTACTCGATCCTCAGCCATCTTGACCTTTCTGCTACCTTTGACACCATTGATCACCACCTTCCCCTCGATATCCTGTCCTCGCTTGGATTTAGGGACTCTGTTCTATTCTGGTTTTCTTTTCATCTCTCCCAGTGCACTTTTAGTGTACGTTCTGGTTGTTCCTCCTCTACTGCCATCCCACTTTCAGTTGGTGTGCCTCAAGGTTCTGTCTTGGGACCTCTACTTTTCTCTCTACACTTGGTCCCTTGGTGCACATTTCCTCCCATGGTTTTCAGTACCATCTTTATGCTGACAACTCAGAGATCTACCTCTCTGCACCCGAATCTCTCCAGGAATCCAATCACAGATCTCTGCCTGCTTATCCGACTGCTTCCTGGATGTCTAATCGCCATTTGAAATTGAACATGGCCAAAACTGAACTTCCAGTCCTAGCCACACATAAGCCCATTTCCAGTCCTAGCCCCCCCATAAGCCAATTTCCAATCCTATCCTAGCCCCACCATCAGCCAATTTCCAGTCCTAGCTCCCCCATCCATTTCCAGTCATATCTGAGTCCCTCCATCAGCTCATTTCCAATCCCAGCCCCCCACTAGCCCATTTCTAGTCCTTTCCTAGCCCTACCATCAGCCCATGTTAATTTATTTTATTTTTTTATTTTATTTATTTAGCTGCATTTATATCCCGCTTTTCACCGGGTCAAAGCGGTTGGGGGATACATTTAACACGAGGGGATATGAGACACATACACTAATACTTACAGGGAACATGGGCAATGGAGGGTTAAGTGGCTTGCCCAAGACCACAAGGAGCACCTGCGGGACTAGAAACCCCAGTCCTTCCGGCCCAAGGTTGCTGTCCTCTAGTGGGATTTGAACCACCGACCTTCCAGCCTGTAGTACCTTGCCCCAACCACTAGGCCACTCCTCCCTAAATCCTAGCTCCTCTCCACTCAGCCCATTTCCAATCCAAGCCCCCCATGAGCCTACTTCCAGTTCTAGCCCCTCCATGAGTCCATTTCAATCCAAGCCCCCACCACAGCCCATTTCCAATCTTAGCACCCCCCAACAGTCCATTTCCAGTCCTATCCTAGCCCCTCCATCAGCCCATTTCCTGTCTTAGCCCCCCCTACTCAGCCCATTTCTAGTCCTAGCTTCGTCTCCTCACAGCCCATTTCCATTCAAAGCCCCCCTCACCATCAGCTATTTGCAGTTCAAGCCCCCCTTCCACTAGCCCATTTCCATTCCAAGCCCCCGTCCCCATCAGCTATTTGCAGTTCAAGCCCTCCTTCCATCCCGCCCATTACCAGTCCTAGCCCCCCCATAGCCCATTACCAGTCCTAAGCCCCCATCAGCCCACTTCCAGTCCTAACCCCCCATCAGCCCATTTCCAGTCCTAGCCCCCCCCAAAGCCCATTACTAGTCCTAACCCCCCCATCAGCCCATTTCCAGTCTTAGCCCCATCAGCCCATTTTCAGTCCTAGCCCCCCATAACCCATTACTAGTCCTAACCCCCCATCAGACCACTTCCAGTCTTAGCCCATTACCAGTCCTAACCCCCCTCCCCCCATCAGCCCAGGTAGATTTTTAAAAAAAAACAGCCGTGGCTACTGCTGCTGCTGCCGCCGAGGCAGCGGCAGAATCAAGCGTCCCACGGGGCCCCCCCTGCCCGGCAGAGCATCCCTGCAGCATCAGCTCCCGAGTCCCAAAGCGCAGGCTTTCAGAGCTGCGAGAGTTTCCCTTTCTCGTGGCTCTGTTAATCCTGCCGGGGCTGATGGGATTTCCCTGGGCATGATTAACAGAGCCGCGAGAAGTCTGAAAGCCCGCGCTAATTGGGACTCGGGAGCTGATGCTACAGGGAGGCTCTGCCGGGTAGGGGGGCCCCACAGGATGTTTGATTTTGCCGCTGTCATGGCAGCAGCAGCAGCAGCAGCAGCCAGTTTGTTTGTTTTTAATTTACTTGGGCAAATTCAGAATGTTTTTTTGCGCGGGGCCCCCTGAAATGCGGGGCCCTGTGCAAAAAACATTCTTGCTCAATGGACGGGCCGGCCCTGGTTTTAGTTATTATGGAAAGACCTCTGCAGAACTGATGTTGTTAATTGCAAGTGTGAAGCAAATGCCTTGTTGCTAGTGGAATAGTTCTAAATTAGTATCACTGGGGTAGATTCAATATGCTACCTCTTCTATTGCTGCTGTTTGTGTTCTTGCTCAGACATTTCCCACTGGACTTAAGCCACTGGGTTATTTTCATACTTTTGACCCTGTTGTAGAAGGAATACCTCCATGCTTTGTCTCTGGCAGCAGTAGTGTTTGCAATCCAAATTACTGATTTTCTAGTACTGCAACATCCCTCGCATGTCTTTGCTTCTCATTCAGTTTTCGCGATTTCTACACTAGGGACCCCCACCACCCAGCTTTCTTCCAGCTCTAGATTGTTACTGTTTGACTTCACTATGTACTGACGGTTCTGCTTTCCGCAATGAATAAGGAAAATTGAATATTGGGTATGCAATTATAAGAGTTGATTCTGTGACAGAGTCGGCTGCTTTGCTATTTGCTAGTGCTCAACTAGCTGAAGTGTTCGCTCTTCCTAGAGCTCTTGAGTTATCTGCTCACTTGATTGTCAATACTTATACAGATAGTACTTATGCTCTGGGAATATTATGGGATTTTTGGAATATTTGGGCTCAGTGTGGGTTTCTCACTGTCGCACATAAACCCATAAAACATGTATGTTACATTGAAAGATTACTCAAAGCTGTACTGAAACCTGTTCAAGTTGCTGTTTTGAAATGTAAAGGACATGAGAGGTCACTTTCATTTGTGTCAGAAGGCAATCGGTTCATAGATCAAGTTGTCCGTTGTGCAGCTTCTGGTCCCATGGTTCCTGCTCATCAGTTACTGACTTTGTCTCACACTTCTGGGCATCATCCCCTGCTTTCTCATAGGACCTTCTATGTGAGCATTATGTTGCTGCAGACTTTTCTGAACAACAAACATGACTTGCATGGGGAGCTCTACCTGCTGATCCTTTACTACTATGCTGTTTTGTTCTGAAAACAGTGTAACAAAGATAGAACTGTTAAGCCATTAAGAAGTGGTAATTGACTTTCTAAATGGTTCAAATTTGGTGTTAAAAAAAGTTTTATAGTTAATGAATGCATACACCCTTATGTAAATGTTCCTTCCTTTGTAAGCTTAGATGTCTATGCTAATTAGAATGGAACAGAGAAGTAGTCTAATGATTAGAGTACTAGCACTCCTTGTGGCCTTGGACAAGTCATTTAACCCCTCATTGCCTTATTTATTTATTTTATTTTATTTAACTGTATTTATATACCGCTTTTCACCGGGGCAAAGCGGTATAAGGAAAAAGAAAAAATATCCAAGTTATCAATGTTCCTGTTTAATGTGTTGTATCAAGTTTTAGTTGCAATGTGAACTGCTGTGACTAGTGGGGAAAGTGGTATTAAAAAAACATTAGAAGAAAAAGGGTATATTACCGATAATGTTTAAAGTAATGTGAGTCAAACCATCACCTAAGATAAGACAGCCTTCCTAATAATTTTTGACAAACAATTGAAATGAGTTTAATTTATTTGACATAAACTGCTAGTTATGTTTTAATGTTTGTTACCTCTTGAATAACCAGATTGACTATACCTTGTATACTGTTATAACTGGAGAGTACATCACAGATATAATTAGTGATATGAATATGTACAATTGTGTTCCTAACAGGAAAAAGAAATGTGTCTATTAGGCAACATGCTAACATTTGATTTGGCAAGTAAACAGAATAAGTTTAGGAATGTAGATGCAAAAATAGAAGTATATTACAAGCTAGCTATGTAATAATTTAGTGCTAGCAATAGATGTATTGTAATTAACTATAGATAATTCTGTTCAACAATTCAAGACTGTCATTAAAGATGAATAATTGCGCTTGTTTGCAATTGTATGGAATCAAGAGAGATGCTGAAGTGGAGAGTTGGGTTTTTACAAATTATATATTGTATGCACTGAATCCTATGGGCCGAAGAAAAAAATTACTGTGAATGAAGAGAAGTCTATAATGCTACTGAATATGGAGACTCCTGGTAAAGATCAGCTATTCCAGCAGGACTACTCATGTATGCACAGCAGTGAAGGCTGGTTGGACAGTCACTGAAAAAGCTCTATCTAAGATGTGCATGGCACAGCCCATGGTGAGAAAGGATGCTGCTGAAGAATCTGGAGTGATGACTTGTGTCATGATGTGGGGGACTAATTTCTGGATTATTGATAGATCTATGAGAAGCAGTTCACCACTGCTAGAAGAGGTAGTGCTTACAAGAATAATTGGTAAAGTCTTGCTCTCTGTACACATTCTTATTGAGGCTAAGCAAAGGCAAACAATGTCACATGGTTTTGAGTTATATTTACTGAATAACTGTAATCCTTTTCTATATTGTATGAAGCATATGTTATATATAATGACTTCTTCCAATGAACAAGATGGAGCTCACCTATGGACCAGATGTGCCTAGGACTCTGAAGGAACATCTGCAAAATAAAGCCCACTGTAGAAGATTTATTCTGGAATTGGACATGTTTCAGCTACCGCCCTTTTGTAATGATTCTTTATAGAATCACAGGGGGGACTGTAGGAATGGAGGTACAGGCGAGGACACCCATCCCCAGGTAGATGAGATAGCTGAGACAGCTGATCCTACCCTTGATATAGCATATGCCACTATTGATTCAACCTATAGCACTATTGAAGTTGAGGAAGAAGCAGAAGAGACAGGTTTGTAAAAATTGGTTTAAGCTTGAAACCAAATTAGCAGGGCTAACAGCTAGTACTAGTACTACTACTGAGAATAAGTACGTGCTGCTGATCATGAGTTATGTTGCAATTGTAACCGTAAGCATTGTAGCAGAGAGGAACTAACTGTAAAAGTGTCACTGCAAATTGTTACTGTAAAGGTCAAACTAACACTTGCATGCTTCAGCAAAATCTTATGAACTTTCAGAGAATTACGGACCTTTGACCATAACATATACTGGAAATTAAATATAGTTTGAGAAATCAGCAGATTTCAGAAAATTATTGAGAAATCATAAATGTAACTAATCAGCTATTACTCTGTAAAAGAATTCTAGCGACACCTTGTTTTATTTCATGTTTATTATTAATGGCTATGTTACTTCCTCTTTTTCTATAATAAAAAGGACTTCAAGGGAGGATGACTCTGAATCCAACAGGAGTGGAACTGTGCTGTGTCCATAGATCTTCTGTTGACTTCCCTCTGAGCTCAAAGAAAGCAGAACTTTGCATTTGTTTGTGTTCTGCGTTACTCTCTGCTTATTTCTCACTGCTTGAAGGACCAGAGACCGAAAGAGCCGAGGTATTGTGGCCAGATCACAGGTAATCTTTCACAAGAACCCCCTGAGTTCCTTTGACAGCTCTTTAAGGTACATGCTGATATAGAGCTGGTAAGACTGGACCCGGCAGATTAGCATCGAGCCTTGGAATTTCTTCTGGCTGAGGGTATTGAGGGTCCAGGCCTCACAGCCGGGAGGGGCACCAACAAATGTTTTTTTTGGCTCTTGAGTCTGCGCATAGCAGACTCCATGACCATTGAATTGTATGGGAATTGGGTCTTCTGGAACCCAGGGCCCTGGCAGACTCTGTACATGGAGTTGAGCCACCTGCTTACAATGGGCACTGACGCCGGTGTCTCCCACATGCAGAGAAAGAGGCACTCAAGAATCAATGGGATGGTCACTGTGAGGGCCTCCTTCGAAGGGGCCTCATACTAGAGGATCTGCAGCTCTTCTGTTTGAGTGTCTTCCTCTGACTCGGACTGGATGGTGAGCGGCTTAGCCATATCCCACACAAAGTCGAGGACGGTGTCCTCGGGTGGGGAACAGCGTCGGGATGAAGGTGAAGACAGATCCGAAGGAACGTCTCAGTGCTGCTGGGTATCCACGGATTCCTCATCCTCCCTATATGACTCTAAGACAGAGTCCGAGGCTTTGCAGTCTATCCTCAAGGCTTTGCAGTCTATCTCCGAGGCTAAAGGTGCAGGACCTCTGGAGGAACTGTGGTCCGAGCTGCATGCACTCACCTGGGAGGATCAATGACCCGAGGAATGGGACTGGGACATGGACCACAACTGGTGCCGATGAGTCTCTTGAGACCGGTGGCACTCGAGGATCGGCTCGACATATGGGGAGGCTCTCGTTATCGAAGGTCCCGTCATCAGGGCAGATGAATCAGATATAAACACCCACTGCTGGACCATGAGGGCAAAAATATTGTGCTCCAAGGCCGCCATCCTGGTCTCCATACCAGTAGGCTCCACAGCCTTCGACGAGGGCACCAAGGGGGAGTTCTCGACAAGGATGGCCTTGGGTGTCCGAGGCCAGTCACCGAGTGCCAATGACTCCTTCTGGTGCAGCTTGTGAGGCTGCTCCCACTCTGAACCCTTAGACTTATGTCCTCTATCATGGACTGTGGGGCCTGAAATGAGATTTCCCCTTATTCCCGGACCCGCTCTCCGAAGAGGTCTTCGAGAACTTTGACTTCTTGCGTTCCACCTCCAGGGATTTCCTCTCGGGGGAGCCGAAGTAACGGGACTCCAAGGCAGCCTGGGCACCTAGGTACCAGAAGGGGCCCTGGAGCATGGTGTCGCCGGAGACTCTGGCGCAGAGTCGGACTTATGGAAGAATTTTTCTTGCTGCAGTTGATGATTCTTGATGGCCTTTGGGGTCATGGTCCTGCAGAGTTCGCAGTCCAAGTCATCATGTTCCGGGCCAAGGCACCTGAGGCAGCAGTCATGTGGATCACACTTCTTGAAGGCCATCGGAAAAAAGGGGGTCCTGCTGCCCGAAAGGGGTCAGAGGCCTGCGGACAAAAACTGGCATGAATTCTGGTTGAGGGAACCCTTGAAGGAAGGAATGAAAACAAGGGATTGAACCTGAGATGCTGGCTCGGGGGCAGGAAAGGAACCGGTATGCTTATCGAATAACAGAAAAAAAAATCACACTTTTCCGGGGGAAAACTGGACAACGTCCAGAGTCCTCTGCAGGAAAAAGGAGACTAAGGCAAGATGGCATCCTTAGGCGAGAAGGGAACCACACATGTGGTGTGAATCTCCCAAAGGCTTTCTTTGAAAGTTGGGAAGATGCTTCCATGCAGGCTGTCGGCACCGATGTCACCCATATGCGAAGACTGACTTCCTGCTTGGTCCCGGAGAATCTGCCTCTACAATGATAACACTCACACTGTGCTGTTCCAAGAGCGCCAGCAAATTCCATTCTGCCAGGTAACCATCTCTAGAGCAATTCCCGCACCTCTGGTGCTCCTGCCTTTGATATAGACCATTGCTATGGCATTGCCTGAGAAGATCCAGACCACTCAGCCTGGACAAGGTGGTGAAAAAACGTTAAGAGGCTCTCTCTTTGAGGTGATTGATGGACTTTGCCAACCTGAGTGCCACAAGCCAGACACACTGGCATCTGACGTCAAGAGCAGCCACTGAAGATCTTCCAGGGGCATGCCTTTCTTCAGATTGGGCTGGCTGACACCACCACTGCAGTCTTGACACTACTGACAGCAGAAAGGAAATCCTATCTTGAAGTCCTGCAAACAAAGAGATTAATGTGACAGCAATGCTCTTTGGAGTGTCCTCATATAAGCCTGTTCACAAGCGACTAATTGTATTGTGGCTGCCATCGAGCTCAGGAGCTGAAAATAGTCCCAAACCTTGGGAGCCCACTACTGCTGGAAGGCTGCCAATTGAGCCAGTAACTTGGCCATTTTATTTTATTTTTTTTTTATACCGCGCTCTTTAGAATCAGTGCGGTTTACATGTATACTAACAGGTACTTTTTATTCCCTTGTCCCTGAAGGGCTCACAATCTAAGTGTACCTGAGGCAATGGAGGGTTAAGTGGCTTGCCCAAGGCTACAAGGAGTGGCCATGGGACTAGAGACCCCAGTCCATCCGGCCTGAGGTTCCTTGTCCCCATGCGGGAATTGAACCCCTCGCCTTCCGGCCTGGCGTAACCTGTCCCAACCACTGAGCCACTCCTCTCTCATGGAGATTCTGCTTGCACGATTGACAAAAAGGACTCCGAGATACCCCAACAACTGAGAGGGCCAGAGATGATTCTTGCTGCGAATCACTACCCAGCCAAGCTTTGACAACTCTGGCTGTTACTCCAATGACTACTGAATGGGACTTGGCCCAAATAAGCCAATCGTCGAGATAAGGATGCACACATATGCCCTTGTGCTGCAGAGCTGTGGCCATGACCATCATGATCTTGGAGGTGGTCCTCAAGGCCGTGGTGAGGCTGAAGGGTAGGGCAAAACAATAAATGCAAAGGGTGCCGTTGAGTCAAGGCTAACTCCTGGCAAATCAGCAGCCCATGAGTTTTGTTGGCAAGGTATGACCAGAAGTAGATTGCCAAGCCTTTCTTCCTAGACAGTGGAGGGTAAAAGTGATTTGCCCAAGGCCACAAGGAGTGCCAGTGGAAATTGAACCCTGGTCTCTTGGTCACCATGCCACTGCCCTAACCATTAGGCTACTCCTCCACTCCTTAAGGGGAGTAGAGCACAGAATGTGTGCTCTGAGAATGGCAAAGCACAGCTCTACCAGGTCTAGCAATGTAAGAAACTCCCCGCACCATACAGTCTTAATAAATAATCTGCCCTTCAGATAAAGAATCGGTCAGAATGTCCTCTCTTTCTTTAGGACAGTGGATCAAGCCATGGAAGCAGAAGTACTGCGGGCAGGGAGCCCAGGCCCCACCACTGGGAAGATGTGTTATAGGTAGCCCGATGGCTGAAGCAGCAGCAAAATACCTGAGGAACCCTGCAGAAGGTAAAAAGTAGCTCTGGGCAGGGAGGGTTTGGAAGGGTGAATGTAATAGTGAGAAGGACAAGGAGAACACGTGACACAGAGAACAGAGCGAGTCCAAGGGGGAATGAATATTGGAGAAGCAGTAGCCCAACGGGTAGAGAACAGAGGCAAGAACACTAGTACTATTATATTTATCATTTGTATAGTGCTACAAGGTGTACACAGCACTGTACAGAGCAACGCAAGAGACAGTCCCTGTTCATAAGAGCATACAGTTTAGTCAAGACAGACAACACAACAAGTGGAGACTAGGATATATCTAGGGGAATGGTAGGGAAACATATAGGAGATGAATAGGAGACTAGGGGGCTCAGGATCCAAAGGCAGTCTCAAAGAAGTGAGTTTTTAGCTTGAATTTGAACAGGGCCATAGATAGAGCCTGATGTACTAACTCAGGTAGTTTGTTCCAGGCATGAGGAGCAGGAGGTAAAGATCAAAGTCTGCAGTTGGCAGTGGAAGTAAAGGACACTGATATAATGGATCTGTCAGAAGAGTGGAGCTCCCAAGGAGGGGTGTTGGGAGAGTTAAAAGAAGAAAGGTAGTGAGGAGCAGCCTTATAGGACACGCCCCCCCCTCAACACACACACCCTCTAACTTCCAACCACCCCCCCCACACACATGCTCTCACACCATATATTCCTACAGGCACACAAGGGAAAAGCACCATGAGCATGCAATTTCAAACTTATTTTAATATTTTATTTGCACTTCATAATGTAACCAAGATAGCTTTTCTTGTATCAGCGTAGTCACTGCACCTGAAATAAAACATTCATTGAATGGATGACAGAACTGAAGGAACAATATGCTGAGCTGTCTTAATTCACAGAATTACGTCAGAATACCTACAGAATGTAACAGTCTGTTCAGCTGAGTATCATACAGGAGCTCTCTGTGGCACCTCAAACAAAGGATATATCAGCTTTAGTCTTGGGATTCCATTTGAGCAGCATTAAAATCCTCTCAGACATTATCCCTGGACCCTCTTCTTGCAGGACTCCATGTCTCTGCTTTGCATCCTGCCCCAATTTCTCTCTGCAAAACTATGGAAGCCTAATGTTTGTTTTATCTTTACCCAGTGCTCCTGTTTTAACAAGATTTCCAGATCCACTGGTTGAGGTTCATTCTTGTCCTGTGACTAGGCCCAGGTGAATCCTCAAGTTTCCCATCTTCACTGTGATCAGTTCTTGTCCTCTAATATGCATTCAGTCTCAAGCGAGCTCTGTCTTTCGCTTGCCACTCTTTACAAATCTTAGGAGGTTCACAATAGCTGCTGGTGTGATTCCAGGTATGCGACTAGCAGCGCCAATCTAAAGAAAGAAACAGAGAATGGGTAAAACTGGCCAGTGCTTCCTCTACTCATACTAGCCCAGCCCACAGCTCCTCCAATCTACAGATGGATCACTACACGAACTATTAGATGGCAGAAATATGCCTAGTCCTTTACCAGCCCTCCCAAAACCTCACCGTCTGCGGGCGACTAAGGGCCAACTTCTCCCGTACTTCCAAGGAGAACACTGCATTGAGATTTTGGTAATCAAGATCTTCAGGAAGGCAGAGAGCTTCATCATGCTGTACTTCCAACATCTCGTGCTGCTGGAGAGCCACGTGCAACTCATAAATGGCTGCAATGAATAAAGAAGATTTATGTCAGACTGCACATCCCATCTAACAGTCCTCAAACTCCTCAGTCTGGTGATTTTCTGCAAAGTGATGCAGTGTCAGACAGAGTTAAACTTGTTAGAAAACCGTTCCAAGAGTGTAAGATCATTGCGAGGACAATTTTCAAAGCCATTTGCGCACAGAAATTAACATTCTGGAACCTGCCCCTCCTCCGATGCAGCTGAAAAAGTGTATGCGCTTCTGGCCACTGTTAATGTGTTTTTGTCACATTCAGAGGCAGCATAGCCTGGGATGTGTTTTGAGCACACACAAACTGCATTTTAAAATCTATAGTTGGTATTTTCCATTAAAATAATAATTTATGAACATTACCCCACAATCAAAGATAAATTTTTCCTTGACGAGATACAAGTTACATACAGAAATACATAAAATGCAATCAAAAACAGACAGTTATAATCAACATCCTCACCTCATCCCGTTTCCTATGGAAACACTTCAACTCCCACAATCCATCCCAAAAACCTCTACAAACAGCAATACATTCACTTTCTTTCAGAAGCACAACAAATCATCCTCCAAATGCACCTCTAAAGGGAGACTATACCAAAGAAACGGCCCTGCTATTTAAAAAAATGCCCTAACTGTAGGTCAAACTAGTCACATCTTTAGAGAAGGGAACAATCATCTATTTTTTATCTTCTAAAGGCAAAGCTTTTGACCTGGAATGTAGCAGCTCACCAATTCTTGCAAACAGACTGGGGCCAGTCCATGAATAACCCAAAACATCAAAACAAAAATAACGTTTAAATTTACTTGATCAGCAATGGGCATACTATACCTGAATGTAGCTCACCTTACTCTTCTCTTGGAAATGCATGAGCTAAATACATAAATAATCCTGTAAATATGGGGTAATGTGGCCACCTGCACTGCCACATTCTGTATTAGCTGCAACGCTCTAATCAGATTCTCTGGCAAATCTAAACCAATCAAATTACAATAAAAGAGAGTTGCTCGCCTGTAGCAGGTGTTCTCCGTGGACAGCAGGAATAAGTCCTCAGATACGGGACTCCCTAGCTACAGGCTACTTAAAGCTGATGAGAATGCAGACAAGCCCAACTGGGTTAACAGTTTGTCTGCTTAATGGTAATAGGCCTTAGCAACTTCAGATACAGAACTATGTACAATAGAAATGGTTCTCTTACCTTTTTTTGGTAGCCTGGATGGAATAGAATGGGCCTACGGGGGGATGAAGTTGGATTCTAATCACCAAACAGATTCCAAAGTACAAATGGCCAAAGTTTCTGTTGTGTTGAGAATCCCCATCCAGACAGTAGTGAGAGATGAATGTGTGGACAGAAGACCATGTCGTAACCCTGCAAATCTTTTCCATGGAGACTGAACATAAGTTGACCATCGACTCAGCCATAGCTCTAACATTGTGAATTGACACATGACCATCAAGGCTCAGGCCTGCCAGGTCATAAGTGAGAGATGCAGTCTGCTAGCCAAATTGAAAGAGCATTTGGAAACAGCAGCCCCTAGCTTGTTGGGGTCAAAAGAAACAAAAAGATGGATGAACATTCTATGGGTTTTTGTCTACTCCTTGTAGAAGGCTAAGACTTGTTTGCAGTCCAAGATATACAACGCAACTTCCCCTTTGTGGGCATGAGGTCTTCGGAAAAATGTTGGTAGAACAACTGACTGATTAAAGATGGAAATCCAAAAACATTTTTGGAAGGAATTAAGGATGAGTACGGAGGATTACTCTATGATGATGGAATTTGGTGTTACAGTGGATTGATCTACGAGAGCCTGAAGTTCACTCAATGTGTGCTTAAGTGACCACCACCAAAAACAATACTTTCCAAGTCAAATTCTTCAGAGAGATGGAAATGAGTGGCTCAAAGGGAGCTTTCATGAGCTGTGCAAGAACCACACTGAGGTCCCAAGACACTGCAGGAGGTTTGGTGGGAGGCTTCAAGAGAAGCAACCCCTGCATGAAGAAATTAACTAAAGGTTGCACCAAGATGGACTTTCCTTCCACACCTCGATGAGAAGCTCCACTCGCACAGAGTTGGACTTAAGTCCAATCTCGGAGAGGTGTAGGAGATACTCCAGCAGATTCTGTGTGGGACAGACGAAAGGATCTAGGGTCTGGGATAGACGAAAGGATCTAGGGTCTGGCCCATACATCAGACAGCAAATCGTCTCCATTTACAGGAACACGAGTTGTAATCAAAAAGTATTGAGACTTGTTGTGAAGATATATAACAATACATCACACCACAATGCTATTAAGTATGCAGTGACCTAGTTATGTGCTCTGTATTTGCAGGGTGTAGTGTGGCTGCAGCACACCTGTACTTTTTTTGTTTAATCACATGATGTTTGGTATTGTGTAAAATCAGTTTGTCAGATTTACAATGTGTGAAAAAACTGAACAGCACATTTGCATTAAATTCTGCCAAAATCTTGGAGATTCATGCAAAGAGACTTATGACAAGTTACAGCAAATGCATGGTGATGAAAGCATGAGTCATGCTCAAGTTTATGACTGATACAAATATTTCCAAAAGGGCCGCCAAAGAGTTGACAGTAATGAACATTCTGGAAGGCCATTCACAAGCACGGATGAAGACAAAGTTGAAGCAGTGCATGCTGCAATACGTTCAAATCGTCAATTGACTATCAGGGAGCTTGCTGAGGACAGACATCAGTTTCAGGTCAGTACAGTCCATTCTTACTGTCAATTTGGGGATGAGAAGTGTGTCTGTAAAATTCATACCAAAACTCTTGTTCCCTGACCAAAAAGAAGATAGACTGTCTGCAGCAAGGGAGTTATTGGAATGTGTTGAAAATGACTCCAATTTCATCAAAAAGATTATTACTAGTGGGGAATCACAGGTTTATAGTTATGACACAGAAGCTAAGGCTCAATCATCACAATGGAAGACTCCAGACTCTCCCAAACCAAGAAAGCCTGTTAGGTGAGGAGCAATGTCAAGGTCATGTTCACAGTTTTCTTTGATTAGCAGGGCATTGTTCATCATGAGAATGCTCCAAAAGGCCAAACCATCAATAAGGAGTATTACGTCCAAGTTCTGACTCGTTTGAGAGATGCAGTTCATCGTAAGAGGCCAGAGTTGCACAGGAATGATGAATGGTTGCTTCATCCTGATAATGCTCCAGCTCACGCATCACATCTTGTCCAGTAGTTCTTGACCAAACACCAAATCTAGCAAGTTTGTCAGCTTCCATACTCATAGGAACATAAGATATGCCATACTGGGTCAGACCAAGGTCCATCAAGCCCAGTATCCTGTTTCCAATAGTGGCCAATCTAAGTCATAAGTACCTAGCAGTTTCTCCAAAAGACACAGGTTCCACAATGCTTGTATTGGGTCAAGCAGTGATATCCCGGGTCCCTTTTAATAATGGTTTATGGACCTTTTTCCTCCAGGAAACTGTCCAAACCTTTTTTAAACCCAGTTACACTAACAGCATTTATAACATCCTCCAGTAACAAATTCTAGAGTTTGATTACACATTGAGTGAAAAAATATTTTCTCTTATTAGTCTTAAATAGGTTATCCTGTAGCTTCATTGCATGTCCCCTAGTCTTTCTATATTCTGATTATGTAAACAATCGATCTACGTTTACCCGTTCCACTCCATTCATTAATTCATAGACCTCTATATCCCCTCAGCCGTCTCTTTTCCAGGCTGAAGAGCCCTAACCTTTTTAGCCTCTCCTCATAAGGATATCCTTCCATCCCCTTTACCATTTTGGTGGCGCTTCTCTGTACCTTTTCTAAAAACGCTCTATCCTTTTTAAGATATGGCGACCAGAATTGCACACAATACTCAAGGTGCAGTCGCACCATGGAACGATACAGAGACATTATAATATCCTTTGTTTTATTTTCCATTCCTTTCCTTATAATACCTAGCATTCTATTTTCTCTCTTGGCTGCCACAGCACACTGGGAGGAGGGTTTTAACATGTTATCCACGATGATGCCTAAATCTTTTTCCTGGGTGGTAGTTCCTAATGCAGAACCTTGCATCGTGTAACCATAATTTGGGTTGTTCTTTCTTAGATATAGATACATAACTTTGCACATGTCCACATTAAAT
Organism: Ichthyophis bannanicus; assembly: GCA_033557465.1. Classification (NCBI taxonomy): domain Eukaryota; kingdom Metazoa; phylum Chordata; class Amphibia; order Gymnophiona; family Ichthyophiidae; genus Ichthyophis; species Ichthyophis bannanicus. The sequence goes on along the minus strand of CM066039.1, from coordinate 346,573,453 downwards.
TTCATCTGCCATTTGGATGCCCAGTCTTCCAATTTATCAAGATGCTCTAGCAATTTTCCACAATCTTCATGGGTTTTCATAACTTTAAACAGTTTTTTGTCTCATCTGCAAATTTGATAACCTCACTCGTTATTCCCTTTTCCAGGTCATTTATGAATATGTTAAAAAGCAACGGACCCAGCACAGATCCCTGGCGTACTCCACTATTCACCTTTCTCCATTGGGAAAATTGGCCATTTAGCCCTACCCTCTGCTTTCTATCTTTTAACCAGTTCCTGATCCACAATAGTACACTGCCTCCTATCCCATGACTTTTTAGGTTTGCCAAAAGTCTCTGATGAGAGACCTTATCAAAGGCTTTCTGAAAGTCCAGATACACTATATCAACCGACTCACCTTTGTCTACCTATTTATTCACACCTTCAAAAAAACATAACAGATTAGTAAGACAAGATCTTCCTTGTTTAAAGCCATGTTGGCTGTCTCCCATTAAGCCATGGCTATCTACAGGTTCAGTAATTTGTTCTTTATGATGGTTTCTACCATTTTTCCCATACTGACATCAGGCTCATCGGTCTGTAGTTTCCCGGATCACCGCTGGAACCCTTTTTAAAAATTAGTGTTATATTGGCCATCCTCTAATCGTCAGGTATTACAGATGATTTTAGTGATAGTTCACAGATTACTAATAGCAGGTCTGCAATCTCATATTTCAGTTCTTTCAACACCCTTGGATGTATGCCATCTGGTCCAGGTGATTTGCTACTCTTCAGTTTATCAAAGAGTAGCAAATCTTCCCGGTGTATCAATATTTCTTTCAATTCTTCCACAGTATCTCCTTTATTTTTTATTTTTTTTATTTTATTTCAACTTCTTATATACCGCACTCTTTGACATCAGCGCGGTTTACAAATAACAGAAAGAAACCAGAACAACAGGCTGTTTGGTATTACATATAACAGGAGTATCAACTTGGATAACATGGGATAACTATTTACATGGAGTATATAATCTATTAGCTAGATAACAAGCTCAAACTATTTACATAGAATTAGTAGGGGTGCTTGGGACAAGAGGGATATTGTGGAATGTGCTAGGGTGAGGTTGTTATGTTACGGTTCATGTGGGGTAGTATTTGATGAAAAGGTGCAATTTAAGGGCTTTTCTGAACTGGGTTAGGTCGGTTATGGCACGGAGATCAGGTGGGAGAGAATTCCAGTATTTTGGTGCGCTAAACATGAAAGCTCTGTTTGATGTTGATAGGCTGCACGTTGTAATAGCCTTTGGGGTTGTTAGTGAGTTTAATGCTGCATGTCTCCTATTTCTATTTGATGGAACGGATTGGATGAGTGCGGTGAGTGATGTGGACGATAAACCATTTAAGGCCTTAAATGTGAGAATGAGGGTTTTGAATGTAAGTCTTCCGTGTATAGGGAGCCAATGGAGTTGTTTGAGGATAGGGGTGATGTGTTCACTTCTGGCCGCTCCTAGAAGAACCCTGGCAGCCGTGTTCATTGCGAGCTGCAAGGAGCTTATGGTGGATTGTGGTAGTCCTTGTAGAATGGAATTGGCGAAGTCGAAATGCGGCAGTATCAGAGCTTGGTAGATGGTTCTGAAGTCTTCGTGGTCTAGTAGGGGACGCAGGTGTCTGAGGGTGCGTATTTTGAAGTATACAGATTTTACGATATTGTTTATGTGTGATTTCATGTCGAGTTTATGGTCTAGTGTGACTCCGAGGTATTTTATTGTATCCTTGGTGCCTAGGTCAGCTCCCTTGACACTTATATGTGGTGGTGGGGTGAAGTTGGGGTCTCTTGTGATAAAGAGAACCTCAGTTTTCTTATGCTGAATGCGGAGGTTCTGTGACAGGAGCCATTGTGAGACTGCATCGAAGCAGTTTGTTATAGGCAATAAGTCCATTTGCATTGTGGAAAATGGCATGTAGAGTAGGATATCGTCGGCGTATATCATACATTTCACATTGAAGGACCTGATGATATCGCAGATAGGCTGCATATAGACGTTGAACAAGAGGGATGAAAGTGAGGACCCCTGCGGAACGCCTTGTCTTTGGTGGAAAAGTTTTGATTCTCCTGTTGCGGATTTGACGTATTGCATCCTGGTATCGAGGTATGATTTACACCATTCAAGTGCTGAGTTGCAGATGCCTTTTTCTTTTAGTCGACCGAGGAGAATCTCGTGATTTACCGAGTCAAACGCTGCTGCTATATCCAAGAAGATTAGCACAACGCCTTGTCGGATGTTGTCTATGGTATTGAGAACATCATTGAAGAGGGTGGTGAGCAGTGTCTCCACGCCGTGGAATTCTCTGAATCCGTGTTGAGAATAGTCTAGAGGGGCTGTGGAGTCTATGTGGTCTTGGATTTGGCGCTGTGCCTCTTTCTCAAAGATCTTTGCTAAGAGGGGGATACTGGCTATAGGCCTGTATGAGTCTGGCCGTTTTGGGTCTAGTTTAGCGTTTTTTAGCAGTGGCCTGATGGATGTGAGTTTTAATGCAGATGGGAAGGAGCCAGTAGTGAAGGAGAGGTTCATGATTCTTGCAATGAAGGTGCTAAAGTCACACCGCAGATCCTTTATCCAAAAGGCTGGGCAGGGATCGGTTTGTGCAGTGGTCGTGTTGAGTGAGGAGATGGTGTCTTCAATGTGTTTGGAAGAAGGCGTGTTAAGTGAGGATAGGGATGTTGGGCAGGTTGTTTCTTGTATATTGTTTTTTGAGAGTTCATCTGTCTGTAGGAGTTTTGATTGATTTAAATATCACTTCAGTCATGGGTAACATCCCTACATTTTCCTCAGTAAAGACCGAAGCAAAAAATTCATTCACTCTCTCCACTATGGCCTTGTCCCCTCTTAGTGCCCCTTTTACCCCTCTATCATCGAATGATCCAAATAACTCTCTCACAGGTTTTTTGCTGCGAATGTTGTTGAAAAAGTCTTCATTATACATTTCTGCTTCCACAGCAAGCTACTTCTCAAATTCTCTCTTTGCCTGCCTTATCAATGCCTTGCATATAACTTGCCAATGCTTGTGCTGTTTCCAGTTTTAGTCATTTGGCTCCTTTTTCCATTTCCTGAAAGATGCTTTTTTGGCAACAACATCCTCTCTGACCTCACCTTTAAATCATGCTGGCAGTTTTTTTTTTAACTTCCTTCCACTTTTCTTAAAGCATGAAATACAGCTGGTCTGGGCTTCCAAAATAGTATTTTTAAACAACACCCAAGCTTGATGTAGGTCTTTAACCTTTGCAACTGCTCCTTTTAGTATTTTTCCTCATTTTATCATAATCTCATTTTATCATAGTCTCCCCTTCAGCCACCTGGTCAACCCTAGGCTTCCCAGCTTCCACAGCCTGCACACAGCTAAGCTTCCACAGCCTGCACACAGCTAAGCTTTCAGCATTGTATCTTTTGCCTGTCTTGTTGTTTGTTGTTGCTGATGATATAAAATTTAACTGTTGGATTTACATTCACTTTTGGGAATATTCTTACTTCCTACATTCCTTGTGTAGCCCTTAAATCAGATATCTAAGTGTGCCCTCAGTTCATGTAAGGCCTACTGGCCAAGGACACATAGGTTCCCGCCCACCCTACCCCTCACCCCGCCCACCCCAGGGCCTATATAGCGGTCACATTGACATCTATCCTCTTAATTTGGTGTTACGTCCACCTTCTCTTCTTCTCCTTCTAGGACCAAGCATGTCTTGTATTCAGTGCAATAACTGTGGAGCCTTCATTCTGAGAAGATTCATCTGGAACCTAAGAGCTTGCCCTATATGCCTCAAGTTAGCAGCCATGCATAAAGAACTGACTCTAATAAGGGAAGAAGTAGCCGCAATGAAATGCAACTCTTCTAGGATACAAACCAAACAAAGTCCACCACCGCTCCCACAAAGAATCAAACATCCCAGGAACAAATGGATCACAGTGGGCTCTGGTAGATTGCTGCCTGTAACGCAGAAACACCTTGCACATCATGAGATATCACTGCATAATGCCTTCTCTGCTTTGGTTAATGAGGATGCCCATTCCATGGAAACTGAAGGGCTCTTAAATGAGACAGTCAATGCCCAATCTCCTGATAAAGCACCAAATATGAAGAAAAACTCAAGGAACAGAAAACTACTACTACTTGGTGATTCCATCATCAGAGGCACCAACTTGGGAACATAGTTCAAAGGAGAGAGGTTAGTCAAATGCCTCCCAGGCTCTTCAGCTAGAAGGAATACAAACCAAATTGTTGATGTACTTAACGCTGAAAGTGAGCACTCCAAAATTGATGTTGTCATTCACTTGGATACAAATGACCTGGCTAGAAACAGTGCCACTACAGTTCAAAGGAACTTCCAAACTCTGGGAGAGAAACTGAAGCCTACTGTTAACACTGTAGCATTCTCAGAAGTTCTACCTATTCTTGGTAAGGGGGCAGAAACGGCTTTAACACATGGCTCCAGACCTGGTGCAAAGAAGATGGATTCAGATTTATAGTCGACTGGGCAAACAGATGGACCAACAAGAGACTATACTGTGCTGATGGACTACATCTCTGTGTCGCAGGGAAAAGAATCCTAAGTGAAAAATTCAGGCAGTATGTGGATATACATTTAAACTAGAAAAAGGGGGTGACGGATGGGGAAGGTCAAGTTCAGGATGTCACTCCCTGCAAAAGCAGAACAACTTCAGAAACAGCCACACTTTTAAACCACACATCAAAAGCAAGTGGGAAGAAGTGGGCAGAACAAAATCAATGCAAAATACATGTAAGCCAGTTAAATGCTGGAAAGCAATGAGCACAAATGCTCGAAGCTTAGCCAACAAAATTCTGGACCTGGAAGCCCTAATGATGGAAATGGACTTGGACATTGTGGACATTACAGAAACATGGTTTAATGAATCGCATGATTGGGATTATAGCCATAGCTGGCTATAATCTATTCAGAAGAGTCAGAGAAAATGGAAAAGGAGGAGGAGGAGGAGTACCTTGTACGTCAAAAGCAATATTAAATCTACTGAAATGCAGGGGGCATGGGGAAAGGAAGAAGCGCTCTGGATTGTGCTGGAAAGAGGAGATGACACTGTCATCCATACTACTGTAGTTTACAGACCTCCAACTCAAATTGAAGAGATAGATAACAAACTGATTATAGATATTGCTAAGATAGCCACAAAGGGGGAAGTGATCATATTGGGTGACTTTAATCTACCCGATGTGGTTTGGATTACTCCTTCTACAGATCTGGAAAGAAGCAAAAAAAATTGTGGATGCTTTCCAAGATGCGTTACTTAGACAAACGGTGATGGAACCAACCAGGGAAAGCTCAACGCTGGATTTAGTGCTCACCAACGGTGATAGCGTGTCGAATGTGTGGATGGGTACTCCTGTGAGCAGCAGCGATCAACACACGGTGTGGTTTGAGATAAAAGCCAAGGTGCAGTCCAATCGTAGCAAGCTCAAAGTCCTAAACTTCAAAAACACTGACTTCAATAAAATGGCCAAGTACCTAAAGGAGGAGTTGGCAGAGTGGAAGGGGATAGGGGAAGTGGAATTGCAATGGGCTAAACTAAAGGTGGCAATAAAAGGGGCAACAGATAAATATGTAAGAAAAGTAAATAAAAACAAGAGGAGAAGGAAACCCAAAGAGGTGGCTGCTCAAATAAAGGCAAAAAACACAGCTTTCGCAAAATTCAAAAGCTCGCAAACAGAGGAACACAGAAATGAATTCAGGATCAAATTCAAAGAGACAAAAAGAGAAATAAGGAAAGCAAAATCAAAGGCAGAGGAAAAGATGGCTAAAGATGTGAAGTGTGGCGACAAAACTTTCTTCAGGTATATTCGGGAAAGGAAGAAGATCAGAAGTGGAATTGCAGGACTCAAAAGTGCTGGGAACGGACTCGTGGAAAGTGACATTGAAAAGCGAAATTGCTAAACAAATACTTCTGCTCTGTTTTTACTAAAGATCCTCGGAAACAGGAGTAGTTCCTCAGGACTGGAGAATGGCTGATGTAGTACCTCTTCACAAGAGTGGTGACAGGGAAGAAGGGACAAACTACAGGCTCGTGAGCCTTACCTCGGTGGGGGGAAAAGTAATGGAGGCACTCCTGAAAGAGCGAATAGTGGACTTTCTCAAAACCAACAGGTTGCAAGATCCGAGGCAACATGGTTTTACCGAAGGACGATCTTGCCAAACAAATCTGATTGAGTTCTTTGACTGGGTGACCAGAGAACTAGATCAGGGGCATGCAATGGATGTTATCTACTTGGAATTCAGCAAAGCCTTTGATACTGTTCCTCCTAGGAGGCTTATCAATAAACTCAGTAGTTTGAGGATGGGTCCCAAGATGGTAAACTGGATCAGAAATTGGTTGACTGACAGACAACAGAAGGTGATGGTAAATGGAGCTCACTCGGATGAAAGGAAGGTGATTAGCGGAGTGCCCCAGGGTTCGGTCCTGGGCCCGGCACTGTTCAATGTATTTGTGAGTGATATTGCTGAAGGACTGAATGGAAAAGTCTGACTTTTTGCAGATGACACAAAAATTTGCAAGAGAGTGGACTCCCCCGAGGGAGTGGTTAACATGAGGAAAGATCTACAAAAGCTGTAAGAATGGTCTAATGCTAGGCAATTAAGATTTAATGCGAAGAAGTGAAGTGTCATGCACTTGGGTAGCAGAAATCCAAGGGAAATGTACGCAATAGGGGGCGAGAGGTTGGTGTGCACAAATCAGGAGAAAGACCTTGGTGTGATTATTTCTGAAGATCTCAAGGTGGCAAAGCAGTACGACAAGGCGGTGGCAAAAGCCAGGAGGATGTTGGGCTGCATACAAAGAGGAATTACCAGCAGAAAGGAAGAGGTACTTATGCCACTGTACAAGTCACTGGTGAGTTTTGTCCAACCAGAAAGCACGACCCCACGTGCTCGTAACAGAACCAGTCAAAAACCGTGGGTAGCAAGGAACCAACCTTTTTATTAGAACACTCTCACTTATTTAGCCAGGCCTGACACAGGCCGTGTTTCGCTTATGCCTTCATCAGGGGCTTTTGGCTAAAAAAACATATAAATAGATAATATTAAAACATCCATAAATAGATAAAAATCAGAATAAAAACAAATCATAAAGGCACATTATAAGTACAGCTAATGACCATGCATAAAACATTAATAAATGAATAAATACAACTGATAAACATGCATAAGATACAATGTAAATTAATAAATATGAAATAATAAATACCATAATATATCCTTAGGGGTGACAATCTAAATAATAAAAGTAGATACCATAAAACATCCTTAGAGATAATATAATACTTATTGTTCTGTAGTTATCCAAAAAACGTCTTGCAAACAACTTAAATCAGATATTTTATGATTCTTTTCCATCCAGTGACTGACTAAGGGTTTTTCTATTATTTTCCTATTGATGCAACTCCTATGCTCTATAATCCTTTGGCGAATAGGACGTGTGGACATGCCCACATACACTTTATTACAGGGGCACTGAATCACGTATACTACATGACTCGTTAAACAATTTGTAAAGTCATCCAGATAGAAAACTCTTTTACTACTGGAATGTACATATTGATTCCTGACAGGAAGGGCATGTATACACACTGAACATCTACCACACTGGTAGTGACCTTTATATTTTGAAAGGAACTTGCGTTCAGTGAACGCTGAAGGAACGAGCATATTTCATAAGTTAACATTATGTTTATGTGCAATAGTCAAGTTAGTCTCTGCGAAACCTGGTAGTGTCTGGATCAAATGTCAGTATTTTTTCAGTATTTTTTTAATATTCTGTGAGTGATATGAGTAAAGAAGAGGGCATACCATATCACCCCTATTCTCCTTCACTCTCAATTGTTATAACTGCTCTCGTGAAGACTGACATGTCTTATTATATGCTTTTTTTATTTGATAAGATGGATACTGCCTTGCCTCTAGACGGTTCCTTATAATTGCAGCTTGCTGTTCAAAATCACAGTCAGAGGTACATATTCTCTTTGCTCTAAGGAATTGACCAAAGGGTATTTCTAAGTGCTTTGTTATGAAAACTGCTATAATGTAATAATTTGTTTCTATCTGTTGGTTTTCTGTACAATGTAGTACTAAGTCCTTTCACAGTTTTTTTAATAAGAAGATCCAAATATGATATTTTCTGGAAATCTTACGTCATCTGAAAACGTAGATTCATGTCACAAGTATTAATCCACTCATTGAATTCTGACAATTGCTCCACTGTTCCATCCCACAAAATTAGTATGTCATCGATATATCTCAACCAATATGGATGAGGATCTTTCGGTCTTTCTTTAGGCGATATATGCAATTTTTTAGCAACAATGTCTAATTTATAATTTCATCAATACTTACTTTACAATTTCATTTTTTACCTTGACATTTTTATATCTCTTTAATAAAAGAGAGTTATTATAATAAGAGTATAATATCAATAGGGTACTAACCTCTAGAATCTAAATCTCTAGAATTCAAAATATAAAATCTGTCGGGTTTATCTATGCAATGCTGGTTATATTTGCAATATAATTTCCCCTGTATTACAACATTGTCAATAAATAGTTGTCGTTGGTGGGGACCTGGGAAATATTAGTATATAAAATGATAAGGCTTACAATTTTTAATACAGTTCTCATAGTTTGCAGGTATCAACCTCTAAAATTTTAAATATAAAGTTTGGGGTTTATCTGTGTATAGTCGGTTGAATTTGTAATATAACTTCCCCTGCATTACATTACCTTCAATGAAGGTTTGCCGCCGGTTTTAGCGAGTGGTGGGGTCTCGGATAATATATGGAACGGTAGTTTAAAATCTGTATACAGTTTGGAGGTATTTTTACATGCAGCGCTGATATACTTCTTGTAAGAAGTTATGCTTATAAACCTCAGGCGGCATTACACCAATGGGAGTGGCTAGCTGTCATTCTCAATGACGTAGTTTTTCCAGCGGATATTTGTTCTTTTTAGCTACAGCACAGTCGCCAGCGTTTTTCATTGTGAAAAGAAGTTGGATCGCGGAAGCATTTGTCGATATCTAAAAAAAGCAATCTTGGCAGTTGAAAGTTTAGTTTTGCTGCTAGGAAGAGGTAAGAGATCTCTTTTTATACTAATACGCTGTTTTTTCTTAACTTTTTTCAGCTTTAAATATCGTTAGTAGGCTGAAATATATGATCGGGCTTTAGAGTTGGCAGTCTTTAATACGTCAACTGTATTTAGACAGTTTTTTTGTATACCGCCTTATCCTTCAATCAAAGCGGTCACAACACAATTGGGGGATACATTTAACATGCGGGGATATGAGACACATACACTAATACTTACAGGGAACATGGGCTATGGGGGGTTAAGTGGCTTTCCCAAGACCACAAGGAGCATCTGTGTGACTAGAAACCCCAGTCCTTCCGGCCCAAGGTTACTGTTCTCTAGTGGGATTTGAACCCCCGACCTTCCGGCCTGAAGTACCTTGCCCCAACCACTAGACTACTCCTCCCTTATGTATGGTATGGTTAAAAAGATGGATTTATTATCGGGTTATTTATTGATGGTGCTGCATGGAACCTTCAAGGGAGTATACATGTTTTTAAGGTTGTGCATCAGCACATTTTTAATTTCTATTTATTCATTTTCTTAGTTTACATACACTTTTTGATCTTAGTTAGATAATTTTGGACCATCAACAGTACTATTCAATAGGTTAAAATTTTAAGTTTTTGGTTCACATCGATCCTGTTGCGCTATTCCTTTGTTTTTTGTTTCCTCTAATTACAACAATGAACAGTATTATATGTACTAATTTAAGGAGTCCTCTATTCTCTTATTATAGTATATACAGAGTGGCAAGGTACCAGATATAGAACATAAAGGTATGGATTTAAGTTGTTTGCAAGAGGTTTTTTGGATAACTACAGAACAAGAAGTATTATATTATCTCTAAGGATGTTTTATGGTATCTACTTTTATTATTTTTATTGTCACCCCTAAGGATATATTATGGTATTTATTATTTCATATTTATTAATTTACATTGTATCTTATGCATGTTTATCAGTTGTATTTATTCATTTATTAATGTTTTATGCATGGTCATTAGCTGTACTTATAATGTGCCTTTATGATTTGTTTTTATTCTGATTTTTATCTATTTATGGATGTTTTAATATTATCTATTTATATGTTTTTATAGCCAAAAGCCCCTGATGAAGGCATAAGCGAAACACGGCCTGTGTTGGGCCTGGCTAAATAAGTAAGAGTGTTCTAATAAAAAGGTTGGTTCCTTGCTACCCACGGTTTTTGACTGGTTCAAGTCACTGGTGAGGCCTCACTTGGAATACTGTGTTCAGTTTTGGAGACCATATCTTGCAAAGGATGTAAAAAGACTGGAAACTATTCAGAGGAAGGCGACCAAAATGATTTGGAGCCTGCGTCAGAAGCCTTATGAGAAAAGGCTTGAAGACCTAAACATGTACACTTTGGAGGAGAGGAGGGACAGGGGAGATATGATTCAGACCTTTAAATACTTAAAGAGAAATAATGAACAAACAAACCTCTTCCAAAGACGGGGAAGCTGTAAAACTAGAGGGCATAACATGAAGCTGCAAGGTGGTAAATTGAAAGGCAATGTCAGGAAATACTTTTTCACTGAAAGGGTGGTGGATGCTTGGAATGCCCTCCTGATGGAAGTGGTGGGGGCAAACACAGTGACGGAATTCAAAATGGCATGGGACAGACACAGTGGATCCCTTTACAGCAACAGGATAAAATAAAAATAAACTGAACCATCTAATTTCTCAACAAATAGGGGTGTCCTACATGGAGCGGTGGGTTTCACTCCTAAACAAAGACATGGGGAGGGGTGGCCTGCACAGAGCGGCAGGTGCACCTACTCTTGCCATCTTACTGGGCAGACTAGATGGACCATACTGGTCTTTATCTGCCATCATTTACTATGTTACTATGAAAGTTAAAAGGTAGTACTGTGAATTTCCTTACCATCCCTCTGCCATTAATTAAATCAAATGTAATCATGCTATGATCACTATTGCCAAGTGGCCCCAACACCCTTATCTCTTGCACCAGATCTGGTGTTCCACTAAGGACTAGGTCCAAAATGCCTTCCCCTCTGGTCAGTTCATGAACCAGGTGCTCTAAGAAACAGTCATTTATTTCATCTAGGAACATTTATCTCCCTAGCATGTCCTGCCGACACTGACCTAGTCAATACCATGGTAATTAAAATCACCCATTATTATTATTGTGCTGTAACGTTTGTTAGCTTCCCTGGTTTCTATGAGCATTTCATCATCCATTTGTTCATTCTGGCCAGGCGGTCAACAGTACACCCTCACTGCTATCGCCTTCCCCTTTTCACATGGAATTTCAATCCATAGAGATTCTACAACAAATTGTGTTTCCTGTAAAACTTTAATCCTTTGTGACTCAATGTCCTCTCTAACATAGAGCACAACCCCTCCACCAATTTGATCAGCTCTATCATTACGATAGATACGATACCCGCACCCTGTGATTTTTTCTTGTTTTCAAAACTGAAATTACCACTGAAAGAGATTTGACGACTTGGGAGACCATTAAGCAAAATTCGACACAGCAACTTCACAGCATAATGAAAGATGCATTTAAAAATTGTTTCCAGAAGTGGCAGGAATGATGGAGGAAGTGTGTTTTATTGGAAGGGGACTACTTTGAAGGAGCCTGAGTGCAATAACTGTCAAGTGTTATACTTCTTGTGTTACTGTAGAAGTCTCGATATTCTTTGATTGGACCTCATAAGACACTCTTGTTGAGACCCTCTTGGGAACTGTGTGTGAGAGAAAACTGCAGCCAATCTGAGCACTTTTCAAATCATTTAGAATCCCTTCAGCAAAGGCTTCAACGATCCTGTGAGCAGTGAGTGAGAATCAGCTGTGCCTACTTAGTTGGGAACTGTGTGTGAGAGAAAACTGCAGCCAATCTGAGCACTTTTCAAATCATTTAGAATCCCTTCAGCAAAGGCTTCAACGATCCTGTGAGCAGTGAGTGAGAATCAGCTGTGCCTACTTAGTTGGGAACTGTGTGTGAGAGAAAACTGCAGCCAATCTGAGCACTTTTCAAATCATTTAGAATCCCTTCAGCAAAGGCTTCAACGTTCCTGTGAGCAGTGAGTGAGAATCAGCTGTGCCTACTTAGTTGGGAACTGTGTGTGAGAGAAAACTGCAGCCAATCTGAGCACTTTTCAAATCATTTAGAATCCCTTCAGCAAAGGCTTCAACGATCCTGTGAGCAGTGAGTGAGAATCAGCTGTGCCTACTTAGTTGGGAACTGTGTGTGAGAGAAAACTGCAGCCAATCTGAGCACTTTTCAAATCATTTAGAATCCCTTCAGCAAAGGCTTCAATGATCCTGTGAGCAGTGAGTGAGAATCAGCTGTGCCTACTTAGTTGGGAACTGTGTGTGAGAGAAAACTGCAGCCAATCTGAGCACTTTTCAAATCATTTAGAATCCCTTCAGCAAAGGCTTCAACGATCCTGTGAGCAGTGAGTGAGAATCAGCTGTGCCTACTTAGTTGGGAACTGTGTGTGAGAGAAAACTGCAGCCAATCTGAGCACTTTTCAAATCATTTAGAATCCCTTCAGCAAAGGCTTCAACGATCCTGTGAGCAGTGAGTGAGAATCAGCTGTGCCTACTTAGTTGGGAACTGTGTGTGAGAGAAAACTGCAGCCAATCTGAGCACTTTTCAAATCATTTAGAATCCCTTCAGCAATGGCGCGCCCGTGCCTTGCGGGCCCGCGCCTGAGGGCCTCGCAAGAGGGCCCTTTGGCGTGGCCCTTAGGCGGTGGACCGTGCGGGACCCACTATCTGCTGCTATATGCTTATTCTATATGCTCATTCTGTTCAGCGATATGCTGTTTGTAGTTAATGTAAGGTAATGTAATGTAAGTTATGTACTGTGTTCCCTGTTTGTACTCCTAGTGTTTTGTTGTGATGTAATGATAATGCAATGTATGTTTCCCTCACCTTTGTTTAACTTTGTGCTGTATTAACTGCTTTGATTGAAGGAAAAGGCGGGATACAAAACATGTTAAATAAATAAATAAATAAATAAATAAATAAAAAAGGACATTGGTCGCACCGACTGGCAGGCTGAGCTCAGACATTAGCCTTTCAAAATCTATGCCATGAGGGCCAAGGACTGAATGTTGGGGTGTAAAATCCCATCTTAATAGATCCAGCACACGGCCCAGCCGAAGCGGCTCCTGTCCAGAAAGTTGTAGGAGAAGAGGAAACCAAAGCTGTCTGGGTCAATAGGAAACAGTGAGAATCATCATGCCTCCATCTGTTTTGAGCTTCAGGAGAGTTTCTGCTATGAGAGGTATCGGAGGATACAGATGAAGATGACCCACTCCCCAGTATAGGAGGAAAGCATCCGAGACTAACCTGCTTTGTGTTCTTACCCTGGAACAGAACTGGTCCACCTGGGCATTCTGCCGAGTGGCAAAAAGATCTATCAAGGGGGTGGCCCCACTCCCAAAAAATGTGGGCCACCACCTCTTTGTCCAGCACCCATTCGTGTGGTTGGAGGACTCAAATCTGTTTGTCTGCCAGTGTTTTGATCACCTGGTAGATAAGTGGCTCTCAAATCCATCCCTGCTCGATGGTGAACTTTCGCAACTGACCACTTCCCAACACAGGAGGTATGAGCTGGTTCCTCCCTGCTTGTTGATGTAAAACACTGCAACTCGCATGCCGTGGAGAGAATCTCTTCAGAGAACAAGTTGAAGAGAAGGCGGAAGGGCTATCAGATAAGGTTTGCCTCTTTGGATGATACCAAAATCTTTCACAGAGTAGACACCCAGGAAGGTGTAGATAACATGAAGAGGGATCTAGCTAAGCTTGAAGAATGGTCTACAATGATTTATTGCTAAAAAATGTAAAGTCGTGCATTTGGGCTGCAACAATCCAAGGGAGCGGTACACTATAGGGTGTGACGTACTTCTGTTCACGAAAGAAGAACGAGACCTAGGCGTGATTATGTCTGATGATCTCAAAGTAGCTAAACAAGTAGAAAAGGCGATGGCGAAAGCTATAAGGATGCTTGGATGCATAGGGAGAGGAATGGTCAGTAGAAGAAAGGAGGTGATAGAGCCTCTGTATAAGGCTTTGGTGTGACCTCATTTGGAATATTGTGTGCATTTCTGGAGACCACACCTTCAAAAGGATATAAACAGGTTGGAGTCTGTGCAGAGGGTGGCTACTAAAATGGTTAATGGTCTTTGTTATAAAGCATATGAGGAGAGAGTTAAGGACCTTAATATGTATACTTTAGAGGAAAGACGGGATAGAGGTGATATGATTGACCTCCGTGGCATAAATGCACAGGAAGCGTAGTTACTCACCTGTAACAGGTGTTCTCCAGGAGCAGCAGGAATCAGTCCTCACTTATGGGTGACGTCGGCGCCGACGGAGCCCTCGCGGAGCAATTTTCCCCAGCTTTCAAAGAAAGCCTTTGGGAATTGCAGCGCGCATGCGCGGTCCTCTTCCCGCCCAAGGGTGCCATCTTAGCCAGTCGGATGACATAGCTAAAAAAGACAGCATAAAAATGTGCAAAAAGAACATAAGCAGATGATTGCAACTCCAAGGGGAGGAGGGAGGGTAGTGAGGACTGATTCCTGCTGCTCCAGGAGAACACCTGTTACAGGTGAGTAACTACGCTTTCTCCAGGACCAAGCAGGAAGTCAGTCCTCACTTATGGGACTCCCAAGCTCAAGGCTACCGGAGACCCTAAGCACAAAAATGAGCTCCCTCTAGCTCAGCAGCACAGAAGGAAAGAATCTTCGCTGAATTATTACCCACCGGTAGCCCACATCCGGGATGGAGGGTAGGAGTTGCTCAGACCTCGAAGAGATTACGGAGGACTGCCTGTCCGAAAGCACTGTCCCTGCGGGACTCCCTCTCGAGACAGTAATGGACCGCAAAAGTCTGGCTCGAAGACCAAGTAGCGGCCCGGCAGATGTCTGCCAGCGGAACAGAGCGGAGGTAAGCCACTGACGTAGCCTTTGCCCGAATGCAATGAGCCGTGACTCGACTTTCCAAGGAGAGTCCGGCTGCCCCATAAGCCCAAGAGATACAGTCCGCAACCCAGATGGACAGAGTACGCTTGGAGACCGGGAGCCCCAATTTATTGGGGTCAAAAGACACAAAAAGCTGAGCAGCTTTACGGTGCTCCCGCGTACGGTCAAGGTAGAAGTTCAAAGCCCTTCTACAGTCCAGGGTATGGAGGACCGTTTCAGCTCGGCTGGAGTGTGGCCTGGGAAAGAAGGTTGGAAGTACCACCTCCTGATTGATGTGAAAAGGGGAGACCACTTTTGGAAGAAATTTTGGGTGAGTCCGTAGGACTACCCTATTTTTGTAGAACCGAGTGTAAGGGGGATCAGACACGAGGGCCTGCAATTCACTTACGCGTCTAGCGGAAGTGAGGGCTATCAAGAACAGTGTTTTCCAAGACAGAAAACGGAGAGAACAGGTAGCCATAGGTTCAAAAGGTGGACAGGTTATCCGCTGCAAAACCACATACAGGTCCCAGTCAGGCGCTGGCGGGCGCAGAGGTGGTTTAAGTAGAAGGAGACCTCGGAGAAACCTCGCTACGAGAGGGTCGCTGGAGAGAGGTCTGCCGTCCACCGGCACATGATGTGCCGAAAGAGCACTGAGGTGAACTTTGACGGAGTTGGACTTAAGTCCCAGATTAGAGAGGTGTAGCAAGTACTGCAAGATCACCGACACCGGGCAGGAGAAGGGATCCTGAGACTGTTGGGTACACCAACCGGAAAAGCGACGCCATTTAAGGGCGTAGCATTTGCGGGTAGAAGGTCGTCGCGAAGCCAAGACGACCTCCTCCACCTCTGCCGGCAGGAGAAGGGGAGCAAGGACTACCCTCTCAGCAGCCAGGCCATTAGGTTGAGAGACCTGAGGTTGGGGTGTAGCAGAGACCCCTGATCCTGAGTGAGGAGATCCGGTTGAAACCCCAGAGGGAATGGATCCTCCACCGCTAATTGCAGCAGGAGGGGAAACCATGGCTGTCTGGGCCAGCGAGGGGCCACCAGGATCATGAAGGCTTTGTCTCGGAGAACCTTGAAAAGAGTCCGAGAGACTAGCGGGATGGGAGGGAAAGCGTACAGAAGGCTTCCCGACCATGAGAGTAGAAAAGCGTCCACCGCAACCCGAAGGGGGTGGGGCTGACGAGAGCAGAAGCGAGGAAGTTGCCGGTTGTGAGGACTGGCAAAGAGATCCACCGTGGGGAGGCCCCACTTTAGAAAGAGCTTCTGAACTACCAAGGGATCCAGACGCCACTCGTGCGGCTGGAGGAATCTGCTGAGTTTGTCCGCCAGGTAATTCTCTTGGCCTGGGAGATAAACTGCCTTGAGGAGAATGCCGTGACTGACGGCCCAAGAGCAGAGCTTCTGTGCCTCCCGGCAGAGGAGGAAGGAGCCCGTGCCCCCTTGCTTGTTCACGTAGAACATGGCAACTTGATTGTCCATCTGGACAAGGACGGACTGGTGAGAAGTCAGGTGGGAGAAAGCCTTGAGAGCCAGGCGGATCGCCCTGAGCTCCAGGAAGTTGATCTGCTGAGCAGACTCCCACGTGGTCCAGAGGCCCTGAGTACGTGCCCCTTGGCAATGCGCACCCCAGCCCCGGAGGGATGCATCTGTTGTCAGCACCCGGGCCGGCTGAGGTGACTGGAAAGGCATTCCGAGTATCAGGTTCGGCTGCTGAAGCCACCACCGGAGAGACGGGATCAGCGGCTCGGAGACGCGCACTAGGTCTGCTAGGCCGCCTGTGGCTTGTCGCCACTGCTGGCGGAGACACCATTGAGCAGGCCGCATATTCAGGCGGGCATTGGGGGTCACATGGACGGTGGAAGCCATATGGCCGAGTAGTCTCAGGAAGCGCCTGGTGGAGACCAGGGGCTGGCTGCGAAAACGGTCGGCTAGGTCCATGAGCCGTTGAGCCCTGTCGAGCGGTAGGTATGCTCGTGCCTGAGGAGTGTGCAGCCCTGCGCCGATGAACTCGAGATCCTGTGAGGGGAGCAAAGTGGACTTTGCGAAGTTTATAACAAAGCCCAAGTGCTGCAGAAGAGTCACCGTGCGACGCGTGGCGTTGGTGACCTCCAGAGCGGATGCTGCTCTGATGAGCCAGTCGTCGAGGTACGGAAAGACATAGAGGCCGTGAAGCCGGAGATGGGCCGCCACCACCGCGAGACATTTTGTGAAGACTCGCGGTGCGGAGGACAGGCCAAAGGGCAGTACTCTGTACTGGTAATGATTTCCTGCCACCACAAACCTTAGGTATTGTCGGTGGCTTGGGTGGATGAGGATGTGCGTGTAGGCATCCTTTAGATCCAAGGAGCATAGCCAATCTCCCTGCTGGAGGTAGGGCAGAAGGATTCCAAGGGTAAGCATCTTGAACTTCTCTCGCACGAGGAACTTGTTGAGGTTGCGCAGGTCCAGGATGGGTCTGAGGCCTCCTGTTCTCTTTGGTATCAGAAAATACCTGGAGTAAAAGCCTTGACCTTTCAGGTGGTGGGGCACCGGTTCCACCGCCTGTTCCTGTAGAAGACCTGCTAACTCCTGAAGGAGTAATTCCCTGTGCAGAGGGGGTCGTGGAGGTTCTCCCGGAAAAAAGGAGGGAGGGACCTGGTGGAAGTGGAGAAGATAGCCTTCTCGCACGACTTGAAGTACCCAGGCATCTGAGGTGATGCTGGACCACCTGTGGGCGAAGTGAACCAGCCGGCCTCTGGTGCTGGGAGGAACCAGCGGGGGGGGAGAGGCTATGCTTAGTGAGTCAAAAACCCCCACCCTGCTGAGCAGGGGCTGGTGGTGCAGGCTTGGGGGCTTGCTGCCTACGGGACCCGTTACCCCGTCCCTTGGCCTGCTGGCCCTGTTGGGGAGCTGCAGGGGCCTGATAATGGGGGTATTGTTTGTAGGCAGCCGCCTTCCTCGGGTAAAAGGACTTTTTTCCCGAGCCCTTCTTTTTCTGGGAAGGGGCGGAGGTCTTCCTAGAAAGCCTGGTCCTGGTGAGAGTCTCAGTCTCAATTTGTGCGGCCTTTTCAGCCATGGGCTTGCCAAAGAGGTTTTCGCCTCGGCAGGGGACATCGACCAACTTGTCCTGCACCCAGGGCTCAAGGTCTGACGACTGAAGCCAAGCCTGTCGGCGGGCACCGATGCCGGCTGCGGCCACTCGAGCCGATGCTTCAAAGCCATCATAGGCTGCTCGGGACATGAACTTTGAGCATTCCCGAATGCCAGTGGACAAGGCCAGGAACCTCCGCAAGGGTTCCTCGGACAAACCAGCGGAGAATCCGGCTAGCTCTTTAGCCAGGTCTCGGAGATACATGCCCATGTATAGCTGGTAGGTCTGGACACGACACGCAAGCATAGAGCCCTGGAAACACTTCTTACCAAGGCCATCCAGGTTACGGGCCTCCCTGCCAGGAGGCACCGAGGAGTGCATCTTCTGGCTCTTAAGACGATGCATGGCCGATTCCACTACCATGGAATGGTGTGGTAGCTGTGCTTTTTGGAAGCCAGGGCTCTTGCGGACTCGATAGATAGAATCGACCCGCTTGCTCAGGACCGGCGAGGTGGCCGGACTCTCCCACATGCGGAAGAGTAAGCGTTCCAGCATAGGAGGAACCGGCACAGTAAAGTGTTCCCTTGCGGGAGAGTCATACTGGAGGGCGTCGAGCTCTTCGGCTCGAGGCTCCTCCTCGGGGTCCGCAGGGAAGGCCAAAGCCTTGGCCATATCCCTGACGAAGTCCGAGAACCGGGCATCCTCCGGGGGGGACTGCTTCCGAGGTTCGGACTCCGGTGAGTCCGAGGGGACACACCGAGTCCGGAAAGAATCAGGCGGCTCTTCCTCTTCAGACTCCCAGACCGACTCCGACGAGGACTCGGTGGGGTCGGCCCGGGCAGGGCGCGGCACCTGCCGCCCCGACGCCGAGGGAGTCGGCGTCGGCGACCTCGGTCCCGAACGGGAGGCCGAGGGTGACCTCGACCGAGGATCGACTCGAGTTCGCATCGACTCGAGGATCGGCTCGGTCTCCGGGGTCGACTTGGACGTCGACGTCCCGGCGGTCGGGGCAGCTACGCCAGCGAAGCCAGCGAGCAGTGCCCGCTGCTGGTCCATGAAGGCAGACAGTCTGCTCTCCAAGGCCGTCAACCTGAGTCCGAGCTCAGGTGACCCAGCAGCCCCCGACTCGGGCCCCGACGGCGTCGGGCCCGACGTCGGCTGTCGCGGAGGCGAGTCCAGGAGGACCACAGGACTTACCCGAGCAGGCAGCTCCGACTCCAGGCGAGGTCGCTTCGTGAGGTGCTCCTTCTCCAAGGACCCGGGGCGGCTATCGGGGCTATGCGACCTGGCCCTCGCGGAGCCAGGAGCGTCCACCGACGCCGCCCTTGCGGGTTTCACCTTACGTCGATGGTCCCCGGAGGGAGAACCCCTGTCGGAGGAACTCCGGCGACGGTCCGAGCTGGAACCTTTGGACGCGGAGGCCTCCGACGAGGTCCGGGTACGGCTGGGGTCAGCGAAGATCCTATCCCGCTGATGCCGCCGACTTCTCAACGCTTTGGAGGACATTTTGCCGCAGGGTCCACAGATCATTTCTTCATGATCCGGGCCCAGGCAGCGGAGACAAAAGTCGTGTGTGTCAGTTAGTGACATATTTCGGTCACACTGACCACACCGCTTAAAACCACTGGCAGCCATCGGGGGAAAAAGGGCCCCGGCGAGGTCAAAGGACCGGGCTGCCAGGGAAAAATCGAAAACGAAAGCTGACTAAGTCAGAAAAACCGAAAAAAGAAGAAGAGGACTCGTGACCGGCGTCGCGAGTCCGGGCGGGAAAAAGACCGGCGTCGAACCGAAGGAAAAGAATTAAAATTATGAAGAAATATCAACTTTTTCGCGGGGACACGACGGGGACGTCTGTAGGGCTCCACGGAAAAAAGAAGACTGGCTAAGATGGCACCCTTGGGCGGGAAGAGGACCGCGCATGCGCGCTGCAATTCCCAAAGGCTTTCTTTGAAAGCTGGGGAAAATTGCTCCGCGAGGGCTCCGTCGGCGCCGATGTCACCCATAAGTGAGGACCGACTTCCTGCTTGGTCCTGGAGAAAGAGAGGCTCTTTCGATTGAAAGCAAGTTCTGCTACGAGAGGACATAGGATGAGGGTGAAAGGGGATAGACACAGGAGTAATATGCAGAAATATTTCTTTATGGAAAGAGTGGCAGATGCGTGGAATAGTCTCCCAGTGGAGGTGGTAGAAATGATGGCAGTATCTAAATTCAAAAAAGCATGGGACAAACACAGAGGCTCTCTAAAGGAAAAAAAGGGACTCTTATAGAGGGTGATACAGAAGGGCAGACTAGATAGAAACACAATGGCAGAAAAAGACCATATGGCCTAGAACATAAGAACATAAGAACATAAGATATGCCATACTGGGTCAGACCAAGGTCCATCAAGCCCAGTATTCTGTTTCCAACAGTGGCCAATCTAGGTCATACGTACCTAGCAGTTTCCCCAAGGGACACAGGTTCCAGAATGCTTGTATTGGTTCAAGCATTGATATCCTGGGTCCCTTCTTAATAATGGTTTATGGACCTTTCCTCCAGGAACTTGTCCAAACCTTTTTTAAACCCAGCTACACTAACAGCCTTTACTACATCCTCCGGTAACAAATTCCAGAGTTTGATTACACGTTGAGTGAAAAAATATTTTCTTTTATTAGTCTTAAATAGTTTACCCTGTAGCTTCATTGCATGTCCCCTAGTCTTTCTATATTCTGATAAGGTAAACAATCGATCTACGTTTACCCGTTCCACTCCGTTCATTAATTTATAGACTTCTATCATATCTCCCCTCAGCCGTCTCTTTTCCAGGTTAAAGAGCCCCAACCTTTTTAGCCTTTCTTCATAGGAGTAGCCTTCCATCCCCTTTACCATTTTGGTGGCTCTTCTCTGAACCTTTTCTAAAATTGCTATATCCTTTTTAAGATATGGCGACCAGAATTGCACACAATATTCAAGGTGCGGTCTCACCATGGAACGATATAGAGGCATTATAATATCTTTTGTTTTATTTTCCATTCCTTTCCTTATCATACCTAGCATTCTATTTGCTCTCTTGGCTGCCGCTGCACACTGGGCCGAGGGTTTTAACATGGTATCCACAAGGACGCCTAAATCTTTTTCTTGGGTGGTGGTTCCTAATGTGGAACCTTGCATCGTGTAACCATAGTTTGGGTTGTTCTTCCCTAGGTGCATAACCTTGCACTTCTCCACATTAAATTTCATCTGCCATTTTGATGCCCAGTCTTCCAATTTATCAAGATCCTCTTGCAATTTTCCACAATCCTCCTGGGTTTTAACAACTTTAAATAGTTTTGTGTCATCAGCAAATTTGATAACCTCACTCGTTATTCCACTTTCCAGGTCATTTATGAATATGTCAAAAAGCAGCGGACCCAGCACAGATCCCTGGGGTACACCACTATTCACCTTTCTCCATTGGGAAAATTGGCCATTTAGCCCTACCCTCTGCTTTCTATCTTTTAACCAGTTCCTGATCCACAGTAGTACACTGCCTCCTATCCCATGACTCTGTTTCTAAGGCTGGTTTCATCGAAAAGTAGCATTTCTCCTTTCATACTCTCTCAATGTGCACATCTGAGCTGGTCTCCTATTGCAGAAGTACCAAGGGGGGAGCCAGAAAAAGACCTTTTACTCTCATAGGCTTAGGTATTTTCCCGAGTCCAAACCTCCCAAACCAAACAGGCTCCTCACCCACAACCACGAAGAGAGAAGCCTCGGAAGAACCAACCTGCTCCTCAGCCAAAGCCAGGGAAGGAATTTTGAATGGTTCCTTCAGAGCATAGATAATCTACCAAAAACTGCAGTGGACTACTCTCCAGGTTGGGGAAGACTCACACTTTTTGCCCAAAGGTGGCCCCTCACTGTCAGACACATGGATTCTGCAGATCGTACAAAGCGATTACAAATTGTCCCCCGAGGGTGCATAAAATCAACACTCTGAATAAGGAACTGCTTCAGAGACTACTACTACTACTCATTTATATAGCACTACAAAGTGTACGCAGTACTGCAGATATAGATGTAAGAGACAGTCCCTGCTCATCATAGTAACATAGTAAATGATGGCAGATAAAGACCAGTATGGTCCATCTAGTCTGCCCAGTAGTGCTTACAATCTAATCAAGACAAAAAGCATAGTGAAACCGGGGACTAGAGTATTATAAGATACACATAGTGGACAAGAGAGTGAGGAACATCAGTATCCAAAAGCTGACTGAGATTGTTCCTCCCTAAAGAGTCCAATGTCCAAGCCACCCTCTCTGGGGACACCGAGGAATAAGTCTTGGAACTCAGAACTCTTAACACTAGAAGCCCCAAAAGGAATTTTACCTAGAAACCCCAAGTGCATCAATTGACGCATTATCACAATGACTGCGTTTAGCATGAAATGCAGATGTGAATTAATGTGAACTTACTTATTTGTTAAATACGTGCAGTATGTGACGCCATTACATGACATCATCGTGTGTTTATTGTTTGTAATGTCAGAGTAAAACTGCAGTGATTGAGATGCGCCACCTAGTGGGAACATGAATTTATACCTAGAAGCCCCAAAGTACGTCAATTGACGCATCCAAGACAATTGAGTGCGTCAATTGACGTATTTTGGGGCTTCTAGGTATAAATTCATTTTCCCGCTAGGTGGTACATCTGTCATTAATTTTCGATGCACATATTTGAACATCTTGACCTTGCTAACAAAGTCATGGAACATGACTGACATGGTTCTAGCAGTGGCGCTGGTATACAACTTCGAAGATGCTTTTGCGTCAATTGACGCACTTTGGGGCTTCTAGTGTTAAGGGCTGATTCGACCACCAAGGAATGGTGCGGAAGCTGGGGCTTCTCAAATTCAGGAGCCTTCTGAACTCTGTACATGAAGTCAAGCCTTCTACTGATTAGAGATACAGTGAGGGGGTTCTCCCACATTCTCATCTGTACTCTCTGTAGGATGCGGTGCATAGACACTGTCACCGCATCCTTAGGGGCCAAGGAGTACTGAAGGATCTCTAACTCTTCTGCCCTGGGTTCATCCTCAGTCTTCAAAGAAAATTGTATGAGACTTGGCCATTTCCCTGACAAAATCCTGGAAGGTCATATCCTCTGATGGGACTTGCGCCACTCATGAGATGAAGAAAGGACAGATGGATGCTCTGGGGACCTGTCTTCTGACAAGTCCTCGGACTCCATGTCTGTAACCCAGTCTTCTAATGAAGTACTTCTGAGTCTCTGCCTGGATCTCTCTCTGGACCTGGAGGGAGGGAGGGGGAAATAGGGAGCTCCTTTGGGAGTAATGATGCACCAATGCTCGTCTACTTTGAGGGTGCATTGGACCCCGAAATGTTAGAGTGCGATATCGGCTGGGCAGACACCGGTGTTGGGCCCTTTGATGCCCTAATGATAGTGCCTCTTCCACAGGCAAGGCATGCATCTTGAGGATCGGTTGCACAGAGGTCAGTGCTGCAATTCGTTCCTGCAGAAGGTAGTTTTCCATGGCTGCCGACTGCGAAGGCTGCGGGTCTCAGCTGCTTTGACCAATGTACCAGTAATCTGAACAGGGTTACTGGCAGATTGGGCTCTGTTCTCAGTAAAGTGATGCTGCCCCACCAATGTTCTGGGGGATAAGCTCTCCTCCCTTCAGGGCAGCTTCGAGGGGCACTCTCACAGACCCTCATCACTCTCGATGCCATGCATCGATGGGCTCCAATGATGTGCACCTGAGTCTTCACTCTGCAGTTACTCTTCAATGTCGACAAGGTTGAATCCCTCCTCTTCTTTGGGTGGAGATCAATCAATGGCCAATGCTCCGGGGCACTGTGGATGCTCAGCACCGAGTGGCTAGAGAACTCCTTGATGTTGATGCAACGCCGGCGTCCGATGCAGCCTTTGAAGCCATGGACCAGTGCCGTTGATGCCAATGGATTGAACTTCTTAGCGCCAAAAAGTGATTTGTGCTGCTTCTCGTGACCCTTGAGTTCTCTTTTTGTCATCTTCAGACACAAGTTACAAGGTGGTGGCTGATGATCGCATCCTAGGCACTGAAGGCACCAATTATGGGTATCCATGGTGGATATGGTCCTTGTGCACCAGAAACACTCTGAACGTGCTGACTGGTTTTTGGGATGTCGCCTCAAGATAGCCAATATGAAATCAAATGGCTTGATTTTTGAAGCAGGAGGACTTGGTTAGTACACTGGCGCCTAAGGGGGCAAAGGTGCCGCAGAAAAACAAGGGCAAAAAATAAAAGGGAAATGAGAGGAACCATGATAGCAGGTGACTGCTGAAAGAACTGGAAGGTGCAGGATTCCCGGAGAGAGAAAAATGAATTTCCAAGAAGAGTATGCTGGAATGTGTCATTATGTTTTGCAATAAAACGAAGACTAGTTAAAGACAGTGCCGCAGCAGCAGTGGGAAGAGGGCACGCAGGCATGATTGAACCTCCTAAAAGATTCCAATAGTAGCAGAGTAGCGTTCCCACGTATACTCTGTCAGATGACATCACCCATACATGAGGACTTCATTCCTGCTTGTCCATGGAGAACCTAAAGACCGCATCCACTGTTCAAAAATCAGATCTACCCAAACAATTTTGCAATTCTCACAACACACACAACTTTTAAAGCAGCAGTCCAAGCAACTGCTTGCATTGATAAACAGTAACACCACCTCCAAACTTCTCACCCCCTTCAATAATCTTCCATCCCTGTAACAATGAAAACTGACCCAAGGCCCTTGGTAGTGAGCGAGATACCCCCAAAATTTCTGTTTTAGTTATACTTAAAACCAGTTGATTTTGATTAAGCAAAGTATTCACCTTATTCATATGTGGTCCCAAATCATTGGATGCACTCCTGGGAGTATCTGAAACTGGGATAACAACTGTACATTGCATATAAACTATAAAAGACAATACACTCTTTTAATAAATAACAAAATGGGGTTACATAGAGATTAAATGGTGAAAAAACTGAACACTGAAACACATCAGATGTAAATTGCAAACAACTCAGAAAGACTTTTACTCCACATTTTACTCTAAATATCCTATCTTATAAAAAGAAGGCCTAAACCAATCCCAGAGCTGCAAAAACAGGCACACCTGTCTGTGGATATTCTGAACCCATGGCAAGTTTTGAGGTGAAAGTATGCAGATACATTTCCTTTGAAAACTGATGCCAAGTCCTTGATCCAACAACAACAACAAAAAAACCACCAGCAGATAGCATGAAAAGGCAGGTACACAAAGATACTTTAAACAGCAGTAATTATAGGTACAAAGGCCAAAAAAAGCGTAGTTACTCACCTGTAGCCGGTGGTCTCCATGAATAGCAGGAATAAGTTCTCATGTATGGGTGATATTACTGACGGAGCCCTGCACGGAACGCTTCCCAGCTTCCAAAGGAAGCTTTTGGGAGGTATGCCGCCGCGCATGCATGCCTACCTTCCGCGCCCGCTGAAATGCTATTATTCTCCAGTATGCTCACATAGCAGGAGCCAAAAAGGCAACTCCCCGGGGAGGTGGGAGGGTTGTGAGGACTTATTTCTGCTATTCATGGAGAACATCTGCTACAGATGAGTAACTACACTTTCTCCGCGAACAAGCAGGAAATAAGTCCTCACATATGAGACTCCCAAGCTCCAGGCTACCAGAACCAGAGGAGAAGAATAGCCCAACTGGGTATCGAGAACTGGAGAAGCCAGGAAGACCAGAGAGGTAGTCCTGCCAAGGGACTCATCTGATGCAGTATTCACAGCAGACACTGACCAAGGGAATTTTGAGCAAGTAGCCTGGACAGCCAGAAGGGCCAGTGGGCAGGAGTTGACCCTCAAGACCCAAAGAGATGCAGGAGCACAGCCCAGCAAAAATTGCTGTCCTGTCGGGAATCTCCATCCGGACTGCAAAGGTTTAGACCAAAGACCATGTTGCAGCCCTGCAGATCTCCTATGTGGACTCAGAACAGAGGTTGCTACCAATGTGGCCATCGCATGGACATTGTGAGCCGTGACATGACCCTCAAGGCTTAGACCAGACAAGTAATATGCACGGGCAATGCAATCTGCGAGCCAGAGGAATAGCATACACTTCAAAACAGTGACACCCAGCCTATTGGGGTCGAGGAAACGAAAACCGAGAGGGCTGACTGTGCGCCTTCATGCGCTCCAAGCAGAAGGCCAATGCAAGCTTGCAATCTAGCATGTGCAATGCTGCCTCACTGCGATTGGCATCAGGCCACGGAAAGAACATTGGAAGGACAATGGACTGGTTGAGGTGAAAAGCTGAGAGCACCTTCGGCAGAAAACATGGATGCATGCGGAGCACCATCTGGTTCTGGTGGAACCTAGTATAAGGAGGGTATGCAACCAGAGCCTGCAGCTCACTCACACATCGGGCCGATGTCACTGCCACCAGGAAGAGGACCTTCCAGGTCAAGAACTTCAGCAAACACACATCCAACAGTTCAAAGAGCGCTCGCATAAGCTGGCTGAGGATCATGTACAGATCTCAAGTGACAGTAGGGGGCTTAATTGGAGGCTATGAAAGAAGCAAGCCCCGCATGAATCAGCGTACCAGAGGTTGGGCCAATATGGGTTTCCCCTCACAGCCATGATGGAAGACTCCTATTGCGCTGAGATGAATATGCATTGAGTTGGACTTGAGCCCAGAATTGGAGAGGTGCAAGAGGTACTCCAACAGCTGGTCCACAGGGCAGACAAGGGGGTCCAATGCCTGACCAGCACACCAGACAGTAGACCTCCATTTGAACACATAGGCTTTATACATTGACTCCTTGCGGAATGCTAGCAGGATCTCTGTGATGCCCTCTGTGATGACCTTGAAAAGAGCAAGCTTCTCAAGGTCTACCCACTCAACCTCCATGCCATGAATGCTGGGGAGTAGATGCTGAGATCCAACAAGGAGCCACTGTCTTGCAAGATGAGGTCTGGGTCAGAACCCAGGCGAAGAGGTTCCCTCTGAAAGAGCTGCTGCAGTAGTGGAGAACCATGGTTGTTGAAGCCAGTAAGGAATGATGAGAATCGTGGATCCCCTCTCGGCCTGGAGCTTCAAGAGCATCTTTGCGATGAGCGGAATCAGGGGGTAGGTATACAGCAGGCCTTTCCCCCAGTGGACAGCATCCGGAGCTAGGCGATCACTGGCTGGCCTCCAGGAGCAGACTGAGCTACCTGGGCATTCTGTGCCATGGCAAAGAGGAAGAGCCAGTCCACCACCTCCCTCTTGAGGGATCACTCATACGGCTGAAGAACCAGGTTGAGACAATCCACTAGGCCATTGCTCTTGCCAGGCAAATACATCGCCCTGAGATTCAAGCTGTGGAGTAGGGCAAACTCCAGAGGCGAACAGCCTCCCAACACAGGAGGTACGAGCCCATGCCCCTCTGCTTGTTCACACAGACAACTAAGTGGCCATGTTCTATCTGGATCAGGACCATCTGATTCACCATGTGTGCCCGAAAGGCACGGAGAGCATTTGCAATGGCCCAGAGCTCGAGGAAGTGGATCTGATGGAGGCTCTCGCTCTCTGACCACAGGCCCTGGGTGCTGAGACCGTCCAGGTGCACACCCCAGCTAAGCTTGGAGGCAGCCGTTGTGAGCAGCCTGCAGGACGCTGCCAGTTAGAATGGGAGACCCTGATGCAAGTTTCTGGGCACAAACCACCACTTCAGGGACTATGCGAGTGTCACAGTGACCTCCACCCTGTCCCGCAGGCGACCTGAGGCTTGCTGCCATTGCATTTGCAAAGTCCACTGAGCCTGCCATATGCAGAGGCGGGCCTGAGGTGTGACATGCCCCGTGGACGCCATGTGTCCAAGGGCTCTCAGCAGCCCACAGGCTGTGGTGAGCTGCTGGTGCTGCAATGTGCCCACCACCTTAATGAGATGCTGCAGGCAGTCCACTGGCAGTAAAGCTCTCGCCCGAGTGATATCGAGGAGGGCCCAAATGAACTCCAGTAGCTGTAACAACTGCAGGTGAGACTTCGGATAGTTGATCACAAAGCAGAGGTCTTCAAGCACTAATACTACTATTACTGAGCATTTGTATAGTGCTACAAGACGTACCCAGCGCTGCACAGACATATAAGAGACAGTCCCTGCTCATCAGAGTTTACAATCTAGTCAAGACAGACAACACAGTAGGTGTAGACATGGGATACACCTAGGGGGAATGGTAAGAAAGCACAAAGGAGATAAGGTGAGTCAAGATCCGAAAGCAGCAGCAAAGAGGTGAGTTTTTAGCCTAGATTTGAAAAGGACCAGAGAAGGTGCCTGACGTACAGACTCAGATAGTTTGTTCCAGGTCTAAGGAGCAGCAAGGTGAAAGGAGCGAAGTCTGGAGTTAGCAGAGAAGAAAGGGGCACAGAGAGAAGTGATTTGATAGAAGAGCAGAGTTCCGAGGAGGGGTGTAGGGAGAGATAAGAGAGGAAAGGTAGTGAGGAGCTGCAGAATGAATGCAAACCATAATGCACTTATAGGTCAGCAGGAGAAGTTTGAAATTGATACGAAAATGGATAGACGGCCAATGAAGGAACTTGAGAAGAGGGGTAATATGAGCATGACGAGGCTGGTGGAAGATTAGCTGCAAAGCAGTGTGTTGAACAGACTGAAGAGAAGAGATAATTTAGCAAGAGACCAGCAAGGAGTAGGTTGCAATAATGGTGGATAAGTGTCTTAGTAGTGCACCTGAATGGCGAGCTATATTTGTATAAGGAGGGATTTGTTATGTCAGAAGTTAGTGATATTCGAAGAAAAACTTGGCGAATAGTACCTGGTGATGTTTATGAGAACGTGTGGTACTGCAGAGCCTATTCAAACAGGAAAAAAGGTTTTAAATCCAGAAAAAAAGATTCCAACACCAGATGCGACATTACGAGGAGCCAGATAGGGGGAGCAAGAGAGACCTTCCAAGGCCTAGAGAACCGCACCCCAGAGCTGGTGATGTAATACCGACCAACAGCCAATCCAGGAAAGGGGGAGTTCCTCTTAGGAAAGGCTGGGAAGTTGAAAAGGAGGAAGTAGGACAAGCAAGAGAGAGAGAGGCAGAAGCAGAGGAAGAAAAGGAGTCTTGGTAAAGAGACCAGAGAGGAAGGAGTTCCTGGCAAGAAGACACAGTGAGTCCGGTGCAGCAGAATACCAGGAGTTCTTGGCAAAGAGACACTGGAAAGAAAGGTACCAGGAGAGAAACAAAGGTCAGAGTTGTATATGAGGAACCGGTACCAGCAGATGCAGGACACTGTGGAAGTTACCAGAGAGACGAGGAAGTCATTGCCATAAGAGGTAATGTGGCAGGTGCAGGCCTGTGACCCACGGTGTCTGACATAAGCAGGCCAGCATGGCTAGCTTGACCTGTAAATGAGGCCTGTGGAGAGGCATATAGGATTGCACATCCCCCAATATGCTGCTATTGTAAGATAGAACTCAGTAGAAGTATTGAATTAGCTTAGGTAGGCAGAACTGAAGAATTGAGAAATGGAAAAATACAGAAAAGACATGTTTAAAAGTTACTGATAAGAAAAAGTACATCTGCAAAGAAATAATTGGGAGTGCTGACAGATGAGTTGCAGAACCCTGCTCCTCTGCACGCACAGATTGGTTCTATGGCCTTGAAAGTGTGAAAGTAACAAGTTGATGAACTGACCATTGTAATTAGGACTAGAAGGGGGGCATGCAGGTGTCATGCCCACAGAAGGGACATAATTGGATAAACTTATCAGTACCGGGACCAATGGAAGAGGTACGGGAGGTTACCGGGACCAATGAAATGTTTTTCTATACCTAGAATGGAACAAAAGTCTATAAAAGTTGTTGTAATGCTTGAAAACTTTGCTCAGCCATTTTGAAATTGACTGGTTCGAGACTTGTGCACAAATAAATGATTTGGACCTTCTGAACAGACTCCTGGTATCATTGGTTTGTCTGCGCTTTGCTGCTACATATTCCTTGGTGCGTTGGCCGGGAAGTTGTGGAATCAAAGTGTATATAGGGCAATATACCACGACTTTCCGCCTCTATAGGCTTGGTCCTGCCGGGATCGCGCCCTTCCGACGAGGGCTGCTCCCTGGCGCCACCGGTCCCTTGTATCGGAGGGAGCTGGTCGGACCTCGGCGGGTGCCGGGCCCGGTTGGAGCCAACGCCTCGAACCCGAGTGAGGGGAGTCCGAGGTCCAACTCATGCGCCTGCTTGGGAAGTTTGAGGACCGGATCCGGTGAGTATAGTTTTGATTTTGGGTCTAGACAGAAATAGAAAGAGCAGTACTGCCATTGGAACTTGGAATTTGGAATTTGTAATCTCGAGATATTGGGAATTGGTAAGAGAGCATGATCAACTCTCAAGGAAGAGCCGAGTAACCCCGCATGGGAATTCGCCGGGTGAAACCCTCATCCTTTTTGTAATTGGGAAAAAGACTAGTCAGAATAGATAGAAACGAATGCATTCTGGGATACGTTGCTAGCATGATTGTGTGAACGAAGTGTGAATGAGAGGTCTGGCAGCACGGACAAAGTGAAGGCGGACCCCTGAGTAGCGCATTTCCTGACCGGGCGACCGCGTTCAGGTCGCGAAAAGGGGGAAGCGATTGTCGTCTTGTCTTGTTATTTGTATTCCCTATACGTTTCCAGGGCCGTGAGGACCCCTTACCCACGGTCCGCCCTCCTTTTTCCCTTCTGTCTGTTGTTGCGCGCACACATCGAAATGGGAGGGGCGGGGTCTACTAGAAACACTCCATTAGAATGTATGATCGCACATTTTAAAGAGGGATATTCAGGAGATTATGGTATTAAAATGACAGCAGCCCGTTTGCAGATTTTGTGTACTAGGGAGTGGCCCGATCTAGACCCCATCTGGCCCCGAGAGGGAACGTTCACTGTAGAGATTATTCAGTCAATATACCGCAGAGTGCGGGTAGCGCACCCTGATCAGTACCCCTATATAGATTCCTGGTTAAGTATCTGTGAAGATCCGCCCCCCTGGGCGCAGCGCTGTTATGAGGAACAGTGCAGAATAATGTTAGCTAAAACAGATTCTAGACAGAAAACAGAACAGCCTAGAATGAAAGAGCAGGATAAGAAAGCCAAGAAGAAGCCCATCTTGGTAGATCCTGATTCCCCAGAAATAGTCCTCAGGCAGCCCCGAACCCCAGGTCCAATAAGAGTAGCCCGGCGTCCTGCCCCAGAACCCTAGAGACGACCAGAGCCGGGGCGGGACCCAACCCCTGATCCCCCTCCCGGAGGAAGGAAAGAGGAAGAATTAGCGGAAAGAGAAGAGGACATAAAAAGTGAGTCAGAAGCGGAGATAGAAGAAGGAGAAAGAGAGAATCCCCCAGACGAGGAGGAAAGTGTACAAATAATTGAGAAAGCTAGCGCTAGCACTAGCACGCCAGTAAAAGAGAAACCCAAAGCAAAACCTGTTGAAAAAAAGAAAGCGACTCCTGCAAAGGCAACGACAATAACCCTTAGATCCCAAAAGACACCTATGGCGGCCAAACTGTTTCCCTTACGGCAAGTCCCGGGAGTTCCCGTAAAGAATGATAATGATGAGGTGGTAGCGGGACCCCTAACTTATGTATATATCCCTTTTTCTACAACTGATTTGTTAAATTGGAGGTCGCATTATGCCTCCTATACTAGTAAGCCCCAGGAGCTGACAGAATTAGTAACTAGTATCATGGAAACTCACCAACCCACTTGGCCAGATTGCCGTCAGCTCCTGACCACCCTATTCACTACAAAAGAACGAGCAAGAATTAGAAAAGCAGCTATTGAATGGATGGCAGAGAACCCCGTAGCTCCGGGACCAGGGCAGAATATAATAGACTGTCGGGAAGCAGCTCAGAGAGAATTCCCGACGAGAATTCCCAGCGTGGACCCTTGAAGCAACGCTGATTTGTACGCTCCCCCGTTCTTCAGCAACAATCCTCCATTGCCTGCAGCGACTACTCTCTATGGACGGTAACTAGCATCTCAGTGGGTTCTTCAACAGGACTTATCAAACTGCTGATACTGCAAGTACAACACAGCCAAATAAATTGTCTGTATTAAATACTGTTTTCATAGCTAATATTGCTAGCTCATATAGTCATGCCTGGTCCATTCACATCGAATAAACTGCCTGTATTAAATATTGTTTGCATAACTACTATTACTAGCTTATCTAATCATGTCTAGACATACCATCTTCAGCAGCCATTTAGTAAACTAGACTGTACATTACGTTGCTACTCCTGTTAACTAATATCATTACCACCTGCAACGTTTTTAACCTCATTACTAATCAGTACAATCATTCTCTATTGTGAATAGCCTGTATCGATTATTGCACTACCTATCTGATATACATCACCGTGGTCTCGTTTTCCTCTGTAAATATCACTGTAGTTCTTCCACCCCTATGCCTACTGAGATAATGTAAAGCATCAAAGTGACGACAACACTCCACCAAGGAAACAAGTTTTACAACTAGTAATATATTTTGTCTCAATCGCTCTGCTCCGCTTGCCCTGCTGCCCGGTCCAGGGCACTCTAGAAACTCCTCGCAAAGTTACTACGACGCCCATACCTTGCCTCCTACCATGTATCAAATAATTCACTTGATACTTATCCTGCTTATCGCAGCAACCCCTGCCATAACACTTGCACTTGAACCTGGAATCAAGCAGATCCCTATACTTTATAGCATGGGAAGGCGCTCAACGGAAGACCCATGCCACGCCACCTTGAGAACCAAAATACCATATTCTCACCTACTACATATACCATTGTTGCCCACTGCCAAGGACACTACAGAGAAATATAAGACCAACCGGCTACTCAAGTGTGCCTTAATTAATGCCAGATCTATACGCTCCAAATGGCCTGTAGCTATTGATCTGATAGCAGCACATATCTGGATATATTGCTGATAACTGAGACATGGCTAACCGACAACGACAACGTCCTCATCAACCAGATGATCCCACCAGAATTCTCCATCTTCACCTGCCACAGATCCAATCAGAGAGGGGGTGGCACACTCATCCTTGCTAGATCGGACCTCCAATTCAAACAGATCAATACATCCAGCACATCGCATCTTGATGCCCTATCAATATCAAATAGGTCCTGTACAATCAACTTACTCTATCGAGCGCCATCACCTTCCTCAGATGATCTTTCACCAATAATCAACTTGGCATGTAACGTCCCAAACCCACAATCTCCTAACTGGCTAGTTGGTGATTTTAACTTGCCTTCGTTACAAACATCACACGCCTCAGCATTCCTCGAAGCCATGCGCCAACTAGGCTATGAACAACTTATTGACGCCCCCACCCATACCAGAGGAAGCACACTGGATTTAATATTCGCACCTCAACTGATAACCAACACATCTCAGAAGATCATGATCTCCATAACCCCTGTACCCTGGTCTGATCACAATCTACTCCTCTTTAACATCCCCACTGAACATTCCACTAGGACTGCAACAAACCAGGTCGCCCCCCAAGTGCCCTTGAAACACGCTTCCGTCCTTTCAATAAGATCGAAATCCTGGAGAAAATCCTACCTGCTCTCCACAAAGACTTACCTTCGCAAGACGACTTAGTAACCAACTGGGACAATACATTAAAAGCCGCTGCATGCATATCTGCTACCGACAGGATCAAGACCAAGGACAAACATAAACCATGGTTCTCCACTGAACTACAAGAATCTCTCCTTCACCTGCGCAGACTTGAGAGACGCTGGCGCTCCTCTCGTTCTCCCGACGCACTCTGCACGTACAATTCATACCTACAAACTCACCGGAGAATGACAATTGAGAGAAGAAAGAAATTCCACTCAGATACACTAATGAGGTCCTTAAACAAGCCACATGACCTCTTCAATATAGTTAAATCCTTAACAGGTGACCCAACCACAACCCAACCACCTATGCCACACCCCCAAGACTATGCCATATACCTACAATCAAAAATGATACAGACTAATACGATCCCCACAACTTCATCACCTTCTACCCCACAGACCGTGGTCCAATTAACATCGCTTGACAAATTTTCCCAGGTATCCCACAAAGAGATCGAAGATATCATAGCAGCTATTAATTTAACTACCGCACCAAATGACCCCTGCCCAGCCAGATGGATCAAAGAACTACGACATGAACTTAGCCCAACTATTAGCAAGATTGTCAATTATTCCTTCTCAACAGGATCCTTCCCTCAGAGCCTGAAGTACTCATCCATCCGTCCACTCCTGAAGAACAGTAAACTTGACCCAACAAAAGTTGAATCCTTCAGACCCATCTCCAGCATCCCTCTACTAGCAAAAATCATGGAAAAAGTAGTCCAGCGACAAATACAGCATCATGTTGACTCCGAATCTCCTCTGGACCCCTCACAACATGGCTTCAGAGAAGAACATGGTGTTGACACCCTTCTCACAACACTGTTCAATAACCTAATCATAGGCATTGATAATACCCACCAAGGGTTCACTCTTATCTTTCTCGACATAGCTGCAGCATTCGACTCAGTAAACCACAATACTCTCCTACAGCGCCTCCAAGACAAGGGAATCCAAGGACTAGCCCTGAACTGGTGTAAATCCTACTTATCTGATAGACAGCAGCAAGTCAGAACAGGAGAAGCAATGTCCAATCCTTTCCCCCTTAAACAAGGTGTCCCGCAGGGTTCCTCATTGTCTGCCTTAATGTTCAATATCTATATGCAGCCAATCTGCGATCTCATACGCACCTTCAACATACAATGCCTGCCTATGCTGATGACATCCTCATGTTTGCTCCATTCAACATAAAACAACCAGATTTTACACCAATAACTCAATGCTTTGAAGCTGTATCCAACTGGCTCCTCAATCAGAATTTACGGATAAATCACAACAAAACAGATGTTCTATTCGTTACACGGAACCCAACATTCATACCCCCTACCTCCCTTCAGGTAAACAACATTGAGCTGAAAGCACAACCCACAATTCGATACTTAGGAATTATATTAGATCAACAGCTTAATATGTCAGCCCACATTAAGAAAACAACGAGTGCAATCTACCACAAGATGCGATCACTACGTAATCTCCGACCTTTACTTAACTACTCCGACTTCCGTACTATATTCCAAGCCCTGGTATTACCACACTTGGATTTCGCCAATATCATTCTACACGGTCTCCCGCAATCCACCCTAAATCCCCTCCGTCTGGCCATGAATGCTGCCGCGAGAATCCTCGTAGGTGCTCCACGATCAGAACACATAACCCCAATATTGATGAGTTTACATTGGCTACCCCTACAGGCCAGAACTCTATACAAGACCCTGGTCATGACTTTTAAAGCCTCAAAGTGCCCATCGCTATCACCTCTCAGCAATATGATACATATCACCCCAAATAACAGATCCAGGAGGTCTGTTACATTAAACTCCATTGACCTCCCAAAACTCCTCACAAAATGTTCTAAATCAACAGCCTCTAGAGCCTTCTCTCTGTCTTCTCCCAGAGCCTGGAATGCCCTTCCACCAGAAATAAGAGCTATCTCAAGTCTGATGAAGTTCAGAAAGGCATTGAAGCACTATTTGTTCCTAACATACTACCCCGCAGCTACTCCATCTGACAATAGTCCTCATGCAGATCTTTCATATTTGACCCCGGTAGAGAATGGGTAATTATGATGATTATTACCTGCTCACTATACTATGCCATATTTATTCTCACTATATTTGGCATATTTATTCTGTACTTTAATTAACTTCTTATCCACGGCATTATAGATACCTTATTCGCATCTAATTAACCAAAATAACCATGTATATAGTTGCCATGTATATAGTTAATTGTATATAGTTACCCTGTTTTCCACCAAGTTTATGTACCTTGTTCTTTGTAAAAAAAAACCAATGCTGTTTGTACCATTGTGTTTATATTTGTTCATATGTAAACCGCACTGATTTAAGAGCGTGGTATATAAGAAAAATAAATAAATAAATAAATAAGACCCCCAATGGGATCCAAATACAGATGAAGGATCCACAGCCCTAGCCCGTTTTCGCCAAGGCTTTTTACAAGGCCTGAGAAGGGGGGGCCAAAAGGCTATGAACCTTTCCAAAGTTGCAGGAGTTATCCAAGGGATAGATGAGAGCCCAGCAGATTTTTATGAAAGATTAACTGAAGCCTACAGAATGTATACTCCCTATGATCCCGAGGCACCAGGAAGTTTATGTATGGTGAATTCTGCTTTTGTAAACCAGTCTCAACCAGACATTAGACGAAAATTACAGAAATTAGAAGGGTTTGCGGGCATGAATGCAACACAGTTAGTGGAAGTCGCTCATAAAGTGTATGTGAATCGTGATACTGAAAGACAGAGAGAATGTGATAGAAAGATGAAGAAGAAAGCTGATTTTTTGGCTGCGGCCATAGTTGAAAAGAAAAGGGGAGGTGTCCCTAGTCGAAGGAGCAGAGGAAGAGGGCGGGGTCAAGGCGGAGGCCGGACCCAGAGACTAGGCGTGAACCAATGCGCCTATTGCAAAGAGGAAGGACATTGGAGAGATACGTGCCCGCAACTCGAAGACGCCCAGCAAGATGACGACAACGATCATCAGTGGCGAGAAGAAAGACGAGGCCGAGGAGGAGCCAATCGAGAACAATACCAGCGAGAGAGAGGAGGAGCCATTCAAGCATTGGCCACACCAGCCCATGATGAGGATGACGTGGATTAGGACAGACCGGGCTCCAAGTTTGCTTTAGGTCTCCAGGAGCCTATGGTCGGAATACAAATAGGAGACCAAATTATGAACTTTATGGTTGATACTGGAGCACAGCATTCAGTAATAGACAAAAAGATAGCCCCATTCACTACAAAAGCAGTCACCATTATAGGAGCAACTGGTGCCAAAGCCACAAAGTCTTTTCTTCAAAATCGAATATGCAGTCTAGGAGGACAGCAAGTAACTCATCAATTCCTTTACATGCCCGAATGCCCAGTGCCATTACTGGGACGAGATATGCTAGCCAAGCTTCAAGCACAGATATCTTTCTCTGAACAAGGAGAAATGCAAATGACAGTAAATTCCCAAGCCAAACCAGCAGGAGTAATGCTGCTGACAGTTCCCCGAGAAGAAGAATGGAGGTATTACGTTGATGACTCCATCCAAGATACCTATTTTGAACAAACTCTAAAGAACATCGATGCACCACCTGGAGTATGGGCAGAAGGCAGTCCCCCAGGCCTAGCCAAGCATATAGCTCCAGTGATTGTAACCCTCAAGCCTAGTGCTACACCAGTGCATGTCAAACAGTACCCTCTCCCAAGAGCTGCAATTGAAGGCATTCATCGCCACCTACAAAGATTGCTCGAGTATGGCCTACTAAAGGTATGCCAATCCCCATGGAACACTCCACTTTTGCCAGTAAAGAAACCTGGGACGGATGACTATCGCCCAGTGCAAGATTTGAGAAGAGTAAATGATGCAGTTGAAACTATACATCCAGTTGTACCCAATCCTTACACTCTTCTAGGACTGATACCTGCTGAAGCTACCCATTTCACTGTACTGGATTTGAAAGATGCATTCTTTTGCATAAGATTAGCCCCTGTAAGCCAAATATTGTTTGCATTCGAATGGCAGGACCCCATCTCTGGAAGAGGGGGCCAACTTACCTGGACAAGATTACCCCAAGGATTCAAGAATTCACCTACCATCTTTAGTGCTGCACTAAATCAAGACCTTTCAAGCTATCCAGTAGCCCCGGGGAGGAGAGTGCTTCTCCAGTACGTGGATGATCTGTTGATAGCTGCCATATCAGAAAATGAATGTATACTAGCCACCAAAGACCTCTTGCAGTTACTAGATGAAGCTGGATACAAAGTTTCCAGAGCCAAAGCACAGCTATGCCAAAAAGAAGTGAAATACTTGGGTTTTCGTATTACCCAAGGAAGCAGAAGATTAGGCAGAGAACGAAAAGAAGCAGTATATAGAATTCCAACTCCAACAACCAGAAAGCAAGTCAGAGCCTTTCTGGGAGCAGCAGGATATTGCCGAATCTGGATACCTAACTTTGCCCAAATTGCCAAACCACTGTATGAAGCCACAAAAGGAGAAGAGAAGTCGCCACTGGAGTGGGGACTTGAGCAGGATACAGCCTTCCAGAAGTTAAAAGAAGAATTGATGTCATCACCAGCACTTGGACTACCAAATGTCCACAAACCTTTCCACTTGTTTGTACATGAAGCACAGGGAAATGCCTTAGGCATGTTGACTCAGAAATTGGGAAATTGGGAGCGACCTGTAGCATACCTATCGAAACAATTGGACCCTGTGGCTAAAGGATGGCCACCTTGCTTGAGAGCAGTTGCAGCTACAGCGCTATTAGTGAGTGAAGCAGACAAACTCACACTAGGACAGAACATACGAGTCACTGTGCCACATGCAGCCCTTATGGAACAAAAAGCAAATTATTGGCTCACCAATTCCCGAATGTTGAAGTACCAGAGCATGTTATGTGAAAACCCACAGATACAACTTGAAGTGAGCCATGCCTTGAATCCAGCCACCTTGATACCCATCAGTGAAGAACTCCCAGAACATGACTGTATCGAAGTCATGGAGACTGTGTTCTCCAGTCGACCTGACTTGACAGATGTGCCCATAGACAATCCTGACCAGATTTATTATGTTGATGGGAGCAGTCTCATCCTTGATGGACGACGCTGTGCCGGATATGCAGTCGTCACTCAACACGAAGTAGTTGAATCATCAGCTCTAGCCTCAGGCACATCAGCCCAGAAAGCCGAATTGATAGCACTCACCAGAGCATTACTGTTAGGAGAAAAACTTGTGCTGAATGTATATACAGATTCCAAATATGCCTTCACTACCTTGCATGCCCATGGAGCTCTCTATAAAGAAAGAGGACTCATCACATCCGGAGGAAAATCAGTCAAGTATGGTCCCGAGATATTGATGTTACTTGATGCAGTTTGGGCCCCAACACGTGTAGCTGTCATGCATTGCAGAGGACATCAAGCAGGAAAAGGAGAAGTTGCCCGAGGGAATAGATTTGCAGATGCCTCAGCACGACAAGCAGCTATGACAGGACAGATTGCCCCACAAGCTATGCCAATGCAAGCAGCATTGTTTCCAGTACCTTTGAATCTATGGACCCCACGATATACCACCAAAGAGTTGGATTACTATTGTGACAGAGAAAATGGAGTATTGAGAGATGGATGGATTGAGCTGCCACCAGAGGAGGGCAGTCAACCTCCAGGACGAATAGTAATTCCTGAACTATTAGGACCATCCTTTGTCAAAGCTTTCCACGAAGCCACCCACTATGGGAAGAGTGCTATGGAAAAAGCACTCAGACCACATTTCTACATCCCTCTGATGACGACCATATCAGCCTCAGTAGCACGTCAATGTCTAACCTGTGCCAAAAATAATGCCAAGCAAGGCCTTATAACAGCACCCCGAGTTCAGTCAGGAGGTGTCTCCCCCATGCACAACCTCCAAGTTGATTTTACTGAAATGCCAAAAGCCAATGGATACCATTACCTATTAGTATTAGTTTGTACTTTCTCTGGGTGGGTAGAAGCATTCCCAACCAGAACTGAGAAAGCCCGAGAAGTTACTAAAGTCTTAATGAGAGAGATTGTCCCCAGATTTGGAATCCCAGCAGTAATAGGGTCAGACAATGGACACTCATTTGTCTCCCAAGTTACTCAGCAGTTAGCAAAAGCCTTGCAGATACAATGGAAACTCCACACTGCATACAGACCCCAGAGTTCAGGGAAAGTTGAGCGAATGAATCGTACCTTGAAAGTCCAAATGTCCAAGCTTTGTCAGGAGACAAACTTGAAGTGGCCCCAAGTGCTCCCCATAGCTTTACTCAGAATACGCTCAGCTCCTGTAAAGTCAACAGGATTTTCCCCTTTTGAAGTTTTGTATGGTAAACCCCCACCAATAGTGCAGGGAATCAAAGGAAGTTTAGCCCAGATTGGTTCAGAAGTAACCAGACAAGAACTCCTAGCTCTTAGTTTTGTTCTGCAGACTCTCCATACGTGGATCCAAGACCAGTTGCCTATCAACTTGACGGAACCCTTGCATCCCTACCAGCCTGGTACTTCGGTGTGGATCAAAGATTGGAAGAAGATACCGCTGGAACCCCATTGGAAGGGACCGTACACCGTCATCCTGTCTACCCCAACTGCAGTAAAGGTAGCCGAGATCGACGCCTGGATCCACCACAGCAGAGTCAAGCCCGCCGCCGATCCTGAACCAGAGCAGTGGACAGCAGAGCAGCATCCTGATGTACCCTTGCGAGTTACTTTGAGACGGCAACCAGCAACCTAGACACTTCATCACAAGTGCTTTGCAGTAGCCAAGTCTTTCGAAGAGGATTGCTGTTTTCCATGCAG
The DNA here is from genome assembly GCA_033557465.1 of Ichthyophis bannanicus. Taxonomy (NCBI): domain Eukaryota; kingdom Metazoa; phylum Chordata; class Amphibia; order Gymnophiona; family Ichthyophiidae; genus Ichthyophis; species Ichthyophis bannanicus. Next base: position 346,532,849 of record CM066039.1, on the reverse strand, counting down.
CAACAGTTTTGTTTCAACGAACTCAATTTGTGTGTGAGTTGCCACACTACTTTGAGACTACATTGACTAAGCCAGACTTCACAAGCCAACTGAAATTGTTAAAAAGTTGGTTAATGTGTACTGGACATCTTGAGGATCTTCAATCAACACTCAGCACCCGTTAAATTGCTTCATTAGCAAACGGGACGAAGAATAAAAGACCGTCGTGATCAAGATCAGCAAGCTGAGGACTCAGAAGAACTCCAATCAACATCAACATGTATCTTTACTTTTGCTTTGCCTTGGTTGCCTTCTTTGGAGGTTTTGAACTGACTTATGCTTTACCTCCATGCACTGCTTGCGTTACTTCTACTAGAACTGGACTGAAAGTAACTCAGACTTTGCTTTACCATTCTTACTACACCTGCAAGGGAACAATAACTCGGTGTATCTATAACACCACTGAACTAAATGTTTGCACTCATGGCAAAATCAAAGCATGCTATAATCCGCATCAGAATCCATCCTATTACACGTTGGAAATAAGATGGAAGGATGCAGATGGACCTATATTAGCTGCTACACCACCACTTAAGGACATTACTAAACCTGCTGTTTTGAATTTTGATGCATGTAATGCCATTAATAGAGATAGTCAGTCCACCTGTGGTACATGGGAGAAAGCGTATCGAAATGACCATAAGTATATGTGTCCAGAAGGTGCCACAAATTGGTGGAAGTGTGCAGGTAAAACAGGATCAGGCTATAGTACTGCAACAGCAGCAGACTACTATTGCCCGTATTGGGGATGTGTTTTTTATGCTACCTGGAACACTGGTATAACTGATGAGAAAATAGATAAACGGATGGCTACTTTAACCAAGCCAACCACAAATGATAAATGTCAGAAAGATGCTTGCAACCCCTTACATTTACGTATACACAATCCCCATGCATGGAAACAAGGATACAAGTTTGGTTTACGTATTGCTGGAGGAGCAATAGATCCAGGGACCATTGTGTATATCAGATTGAATACCCAAGCCCACAAGTCATCTAAATATCATATTCATAATACCTTTTATGAAGCTATGCATGTAAATAAGTTTGAGATCCCTCACCCTTCACAGAATTTATTTCTAGAATTAGCCGGAGCAGTAGTATCTAGTCTTAAGATCTCGGATTGCTATTTTTGTGGCGGAACCCAAATGGGAGACCAATGGCCATGGGAAGCCCAAGAATTAAATTATTCTATGACTTACAACCAGACTGAATTACACAAGACTACCAGTGAATGGGTGTTAGCGCACTCAATCGTTGGACGTCTTTGCTATGCCAGAACTGGACCCCAGTTCACCCAGAAGGTAGGACAGCTGGTCTGTCTTAGCCAGAAGTACTATAACGCCACGACCAAAAAGACAGCTTGGTGGTCAGGAATAAGACATCCTGAACCTCCTAACCCATTAGCCAGATTTCCTGAACTTGCTGGTCTATGGACTAACCTTGCCAAAGTCCAAGCCTGGCAAGCCCCACCTGGCCTATATTGGATCTGTGGAAACCGAGCATATGCACAACTCCCGCCACACTGGGGAGGAGCATGTGTCTTAGGAACCATCAGACCTTCTTTCTTCCTGTTAAAACACTGAACATGGAGAACAATTAGGATACCCTGTATACACTACCCACCGACACAAAAGAGCATTGAGACAGAAAAGAGAAGCCTTACAGATAGGTAAGTGGGAGAAGTGGCAAGGTGATGATTGGCCACCAGAAAGAATTATTGAGTATTATGGACCTGCCACTTGGAATGATGATGGTATGTATGGTTATCGTACCCCAATTTATATGATAAATCGTATTATTCGCTTGCAAGCAGTAGTTGAAATAATAACTAATGAAACTAGTCATGCTCTAACGCTCTTAGCTAGACAAAGTACTCAGATGCGCACTGCTATATACCAGAACCGCTTAGCACTTGATTATTTGTTAGCAGCTGAAGGAGGAGTATGTGGTAAGCTGAATTTAACTAATTGCTGTTTGAAAATAGATGATAAGGGTCAAGTAGTTGAAGAAATTGCTAAAGATATGCAAAGACATGCTTATGTGCCAGTACAGACTTGGCACGCATTGAAATTTCCTAACTGGTTTGCTAACCTTTTCTCTTGGCTGGGAGGATTTAAGACTTTCATTGTTTTAGTACTAATCCTTGTTGCTGTTATCTTCTTATTACCATGTTTAATTCCATGTTGTATGCGTTCCATTCATAATGCTATTGATAGTACAGTAGAGCGGAAGACCGCAACTAAAATAATGGCTTTATACAAAGCTAGTCCTAGTAGAAATCCTTCAATCATGATGTGATTCTTCTAAAAAGTGATTTAACTCTCACACCTTATTAAGTAATAGGGTGAGATTAATCAAAGGGGGGAATGTGGCAGGTGCAGGCCTGTGACCCACGGTGTCTGACATAAGCAGGCCAGCATGGCTAGCTTGACCTGTAAATGAGGCCTGTGGAGAGGCATATAGGATTGCACATCCCCCAATATGCTGCTATTGTAAGATAGAACTCAGTAGAAGTATTGAATTAGCTTAGGTAGGCAGAACTGAAGAATTGAGAAATGGAAAAATACAGAAAAGACATGTTTAAAAGTTACTGATAAGAAAAAGTACATCTGCAAAGAAATAATTGGGAGTGCTGACAGATGAGTTGCAGAACCCTGCTCCTCTGCACGCACAGATTGGTTCTATGGCCTTGAAAGTGTGAAAGTAACAAGTTGATGAACTGACCATTGTAATTAGGACTAGAAGGGGGGCATGCAGGTGTCATGCCCACAGAAGGGACATAATTGGATAAACTTATCAGTACCGGGACCAATGGAAGAGGTACGGGAGGTTACCGGGACCAATGAAATGTTTTTCTATACCTAGAATGGAACAAAAGTCTATAAAAGTTGTTGTAATGCTTGAAAACTTTGCTCAGCCATTTTGAAATTGACTGGTTCGAGACTTGTGCACAAATAAATGATTTGGACCTTCTGAACAGACTCCTGGTATCATTGGTTTGTCTGCGCTTTGCTGCTACAGTAACACTCTTCATTCAAGGAGCAAAAGGTGTGGGTGTGAAAGAGTGGTAACTCCACCCGAAGGCCAGCTGAACAGTGGGAAGCCTACTACTCGAGTAAGGCTGAATTGCAGCAGGACTAGGTCTCAAGACTCAGCTAACTGGGATAGGCCCAGAGAACAAGGTAAACCACATTTTTATTCTAATAAGCGTTATAACTTGCTGACACAGGGAGCATAAGGAACAGAGGTGTGCAGTCCTTACCAAGCTGTCTGTAAGACAAGACACAAGCTTTTATCAAAAGAAAGACTGTTTAATACAAGGCACCAAGACAAAGGAAGATACTTTCATAGCAAGCATTCACATGGCCAAAGCCTAGACCTAGGCCCAGAACACTGGAGGCTAGTGCAAGCGGTATATGAGAAGCCTCAACGTATTCCACAAGAATATACTGATACAGAGTCACAGTTATCAGACCCACAGCCTATGCAGGTGGAATTCAATGAGGACCCTCCTGAGATAGCCATGGATTGCAGCTACTGTCAGGCAGGAAGCCTAGAGTCTCTGCCTGATGTGTAAAGCAGGGCTCAGTAGCAATGCCTGTGTGTTTTATTTGTATAAGGTCCTGTGAAATAACAGTAGACAAAGCAATATCTGAATATGTTTTCTTTTCTACCTGAAGCAAGGTTTTCTTTATGTTGATGTAGACTCCACTATTTGAACCATTGTACATTAGGGGAAATAAAAAGCCTTTCTTTCCCTACACTCGGACTTTGTGTTCACTTGAAGTTTTGGTACACGGTAGGTCCTGGGAACAGATACCCAGACCCCGCATACAAGGACCAAACTCAAAATAGAAAAAATAACTCATGTCCACCCGACCTGCCTTAACCACCCTTGGCCACTAGGGCGGCGGTGCGACAAACGGCATTACTGGAATCCCTGAAGAAGCCTATTAGGTGAAACAGAAGCTTTTGTTGGGCATTCATAGTTTTTGCGATACCGGAGGATATTCGCAAAATTTTCAGTGGCATATAGCCAAAATGAGATTTACGTCTGACTGTTGGCGCGGACTGAAGTGTCTACAACACTCAGATAAGTGGATTAATACTTATAGAATGTTGTACAATACTATCAAGTTGAAGAGTATTTTCTCTCTTTTCTTAGGTATGTGGCTGAGTGGTTTGTGAGCTTTGGTCCTGTTCTAAAATTCAGATGATTTAAAATAATTTTTTATGTATATTTTGAGAATCCCTAAAAGTACTTTTTTGGATGTGGGTAATTTAATTAGATTTGGATTAAGTTTTGGAAAATATAATTAAAGTCTAAAAAGGTTGTGACCCGTGATGTGAAGTTTGCCATTCAACCCTATGGTGATGTATTTCGCCACATGTAGGGGATAGGCTATCCTGAGGTCATATATACCCTAACGAATCATGTGATCTTTTTTGATAGATTGATAAAACATATTTTTGTATTTGTGTAGATTGGTGCTTCTAAGGGTATTTATTTATTCTATTTGAGTCTTACCCTTTGGCAGTAGATTTTAGTAATTGATTGTGTGTACTGAGCTTGGTGGACTGCCATATGCTGGCAGGCATGGGACCCTTTACAAGCCAGTCATCCAGGTACAGGAAGACAAGACCCCCTAGGTTCAAAGGAAGGTGGCTACAACCTACAGGTGCTTTGTGAAGACCCTCTGCACTTTGGCCAGCTCAAATGTTAGCACCAGGGACCAATAGTGCTGGCCGCCCAGCACGAACTGAAGAGCCAAGGAGCATAGCCAGTCATCTTGCAGGAGGAACAGAAGCATCGTCCCCAACGACACCATTTTGAACACTTCACGCACCAAGAACTAATTGAAGTTTCTCAAATGTAGAATGGGCAGAGCCCATCAGTCTTTTTTGGGACCAGGAAATATCTGGAGTAAAAGCCCTGCCCAATTTGGGTCAGGGGAACTGGCTCGATGGCGAGGTCAGCCATCAGAGCCATGACCTCGTCTGCAGGAGGCTCCGGTGCGTGGAGTCTATGAAGTACTACTCCCCGGGATTATAAGGGAGCGACAGCTGGGTGAAATCCAATAGATAGCCACTTTGGACGATCTGTAGCACCCAGGCGTCCGAGGTGATAACAGGCTGCCAGTGGGCAAAGTGGACGAGCCGCTTCCCCACTTGAGGGGGAACCTTGGCAGGCGATGGTCGGCTAGCTATGTTCCTGAAGACCCCATCAAAAACTTGCACCCAGCTTGGACTGGAGGGCCGGTTATCCCTCTCGGGTTTTCTCTCTCCTATGTGAGCGGGGAGCTTGGGCCTTAGGCTGCACCTGCAGCTGGGATGGAAAGTACCAATGAGGGTGCGGAAGGAAAGCCTTCTTGGGTTTGTTGTTTCTTTTGCGGAGGGTCACCTGCTCCTTATCCAGTTCTTCGGCCTGCTCCTCCACAGGCTTGCCAAAGAGATTCTCACCCTGACAGGGGATATTGACAATCTTGTCCTGGACCCACTGTTCTAGGTCAGAGGACTGCAACCAGGCAGACAATCCGCTGTGCGGCAATACCCAAGCCACCATCCTACCAATGGATTCAAAGGTGTCATAGGAACCCTGGGCAATATACTTTGAGCAATCTTTGCCGTGAGCTACAAAGCCCTGAAAAGACTCACAGTGGTCCTCGGGAATGAGGGAAACAAAGTCCTCAATGTCCTGCATGACAACCTTGAAGAACATGACCATGTAGGTCTGGTAGGCCAGGATCTGGGCTAACAGCATGGTACCCTGGAAGCACCTCCTCCCAAAGGAGTCCAGGGTCCTCGCAGCACAGAGGAGTGCATTTTGGCACTCTGCACGTTTCAAGGCAGACTTGACCACAATGGAATTATGGGGGAATTGAGGCTTCTCAAACCCCAGAGCTTTTTGGACCTGGTACATGGAGTCGAACTGGTGGCTGACAGCTGGAAGCATAAGTGGCCCCTCCCACAGCTGCAGTAGCAGCCTCTGTAAGATGTGGTGGACAGGGATCATCACCACCTCACAAGGGGCTGAGGGGTATTGGAGGAGTTCCAATTCCTCCACCCTTGGGTCCTCTTCTGAATCCAGAGAAAAGTGGATGGCCTTGGCCAGATCCCGAATGAAATCTTGGAAGAACATGTCTTCTGGGGGCAATGGGTCAGATGGGAGATCTGACACAGTCAATTCTGCTTTGGTTTCCCATTCTGATTCAGACTCCGAAAGGAAGTCGCAGTAATGCTGAATCTCCTCTGAGCACCGACCGTGCGGCTTAGGAAAGAGTGGATGTTGATGACTGCCCTTGCGCCTGGCATGCCAATGGCAATGCCCCGGGGCCTTGGACCCGAACACACAGGAAAGGGAGATGGCTCCAGCCACCAGTGATGTCTCAGCTGCAGCGGGCAAGGCATGGGTCTCCAGGATAGGTTGGAAGGAATGCGGTGACAGCAGGCTCCACACCACGAAGCCTGCATTGTGCAGGGCGTCCACCACTACCAAGTGAGCTTCTAAGGCTCGTAGGCATTCCTCCAGAACCACCACCAATGAGGACATCAATGCCGCAGTCATCACCGGTGAACTCTCAGGTGGGGACTCCACGATGATCGGAGCATCAGGAGACATCTGGCTGCCCTCCTGGGCAATGGAGATTGGCTCTGTCATCCAAGCTGGGTCCTCCCACTGGGGAAGTTTGGTCAGCTGTTCCCGGCCTTGCTGTCCATCTCGTGCCGAGAGGGGCTGCGATGGCGCTGCACACGGATTATCGCCTTGTGCTCCACTTTCAAGGTAAACGTGATCTGTACAGAGGATCGCCCCTCTCTGCTCAAACTCTTTTGCTCCGACTGAGCCCTCTGCTCTTTTCCCTTGGCCACCTCAGGCATGGATGAGGGGATCAGGGCTGAGAATGCTGAATCAGATGAGCCAAAGAGGGGTGACTCCTGCTTTTCCCAACCTTTCAGTCCTCAACGCGTCATCTGCAAGCAAAGCTCACATGACGCTGGCTGTGATCAGATCCAAGGCATGGGAAGCACCAAGTATGGTAGTTAGTGGCAGAAATGGTCTTGCCACATTTGGTGCATTTTTTAAAGCTGCTAACCGGTTTAGACATGCCAAAAAATACCTCCTCAGCAAAATCAAATTGAAAAATGGTCGTGGGCGGGGAAAGTCTCCAAAGGGAAAAATAACATCAAAAAGGTGCAAAAACTACAGAAAAAAACCACCCCAAGGGAAGAAAGCACAGTTACTTACCTGTAACAGGTGATCTCTGGGAACAGCAGGAATTAGTCCTCACATATGGGTACGTCGGAACCGACGGAGCCTGCGCGGGAAAGCTCCCCAGCTTCCCAGAAGGAAAGCTTTTGGGGCTTCCCACAGCGCATGCGCGCTGCCTTCCCGCCTTCCTGACCAACTCTCCTCAGTTCGAGTTTAAAGCTGAGACAATAGAGAGAGGAAAGGAAGAGAAAGAGATACAACTCCTAGGGGAGGTGGGTGGGTTGTGAGGACTAATTCCTGCTGTTCCCAGAAATCACCTGTTACAGGTAAGTAACTGTGCTATCTCCAGGAACAAGCAGGAATGAGTCCTCACATATGGGGACTCCCTAGCTAAGATGCCTGGGAGATCCCCCTCCAAGGGTTCCCCATCTTCGTATGGATCTCAGGCATCCATTGAGGGAAGGTGGGCAGGAGTTGTTTAAGAATGGAACAGGTGTTTGAGGACAGCCTGACCAAATAAGGCATCCTGGCGGGAGTCCTTGTCCAAGCAGTAATGGGCTGTAAAGGTATGAACCGAGGCCCAGGTGGCTGCTCGACAGATTTGATCTATGGATACAGAATGCAGATGAGTCATAGAGGTGGCCATGGCCCTCACATTGTGAGCCGTGACATGGCCCTCCAGAGTGAGGTTCTTACTCTGGTAAGCAAAGGAGATACACTGAGCAATCCAATTGGACAGGGTTCTCTTAGTGACTGGAAGTCCCAAATGGGAAGGATCAAAAGCAACAAAAAGTTGGGAAGACTTTCTATGTACCTGTGGAGGTAAAAGGCGAGAGCCCTTTTACAATCCAGAGTATGAAGGGCCCTCTCTGCATTAGATGCATGAGGAGGTGGAAAAAAGATAGGTAAATACACCTCTTGATTAAGATGAAAAGGTGAAACCACTTTAGGCATAAAGTGTGGATTCGTCCTAAGGACTACCTTATCATGATGGAACCTTGTATAAGGTGGATTAGCCACTAAGGCCTGCAGTTCACTGATGTGGCGGGCTGAAGTGACTGCAATAAGGAAAACAACCTTCCAGGAAAGAAATTTCAAGGAGGTTGAGGCTAAGGGTTCAAAGGGTGGCTTCATAAGCTGACCAAGAACCAAGTTTAAGTCCCATGCCACCGGAGGAGGTCTAATGGGAGGCTTAGTTAAGGTTAGGCCTCTCATGAATCTAGCAATAAGCGGATGAGAGGAAATGGGTTGTCCATTGATAGGTTTAAGTGATGCTGCAATAGCACTCAAATGGACTCGTACTGAATTCGTCTTGAGGCCTGCATTGGAAAGATGCAGGAGATATTCTAATAGAGAATTCAGAGGTAGCGAGAGAGGGTCAAGACTTCGTTGAGCACACCAAATGGAAAATCTTTTCCACTTAAAAGCATAGGAACGCCTAGTGGAAGGTTTTCTGGAAGCATGGAGGATATCCTTCACTTGCTGAGAGACATTTAAGTCTTGAAGCTCTAGGCCTTCAGTAACCAAGCTCTGAGGTGAAGGGACTTGGAGTTTGGGTGCCACAAAGTCCCCCCCCTCTTGAGACAGAAGGTCTGGAGCAGCTCCCAGATCCAGGGAGGGGGCCTGGGAGAGATGCAGAAGTAGAGGGTACCACACTTGGCGTGGCCAGCGTGGAGCTATGAGGATCATAGATCCTTGATCCCTTTGTAGTTTGAACAGAGTCTTGGGAATCAAAGGAATGGGTGGAAAGACATATAGGAGGCCCTGACCCCAATGAAGGAGGAAGGCATCCTTGGCCTGCATTCCCTGACACGGAATTCTGGAACAGAACCGGGGAAGTTTGGCATTCCACGGACTTGCAAAGAGGTCTGTCCGGGGTTCCCCATTTCTGGAAGATTCTGAGTACCTGATCCATGTGCAGGGACCATTCGTGTGGAAGCAGAACTCGACTGAGTCTGTCTGCCCAAGAGTTTTGGATTCCTGGGAGATATACTGCCAGGAGATGGATTTGATGCTCTCTGGCGAAGGCCCATAGTCTGAGAGCTTCGTTGCAAAGCGACAGAGAGCCAGTCCTTCCTTGTTTGTTTATGTAGAACATGGCTACTTGATTGTCGGTATGAACAAGAACTGTCATGTTGTGCAGGAGGGTATGAAAGACCTTGAGAGCAAGGAAAATTGCTCGGAGCTCCAAAAGGTTGATATAAAGGGTGGTCTCCTGTGGAGACCAAGTGCCTTGAGTGGAGAGGTCTTGAAGATGAGCTCCCCAGCCTGTTTGGGAGGCATCTGTTGTGAGGGTTGTTTGGGGTAGTACCGGTTGGAAGGGGGACCCCAACAACAGATTTTGGGTGGAGATCCACCATTGGAGAGACCAAAAGAGACGTTTGGAGGTTGCTATTTGGTCTGAGAGAGCTCCTGATGCTTGGCTCCACTGGGTGGACAAAGTCCATTGAGCTGCTCTCATATGCAGACGAGCATAAGGCACCACATGAACTGTGTGGATGCCATGTGGCCTAACAGTTGAAGCATTTCTCTGGCAGTCAAATGGCTTCTGGACTGAATTTGAGAGGCCAAGTGCACTAGACGGTGGCAACATGCCTGAGGAAGATAGGCCCTTGCCGTGCTGGTATCTAGCCAGGCCCCTATGAATTCTAGGGATTAGGTAGGAGTGAGTTGAGACTTTGGCAGATTAATGACAAGTCCCAGATACTGCAGAATGCGTCTGGTGTGGTCCAAGGAAGTCTGAGCCTCGGACTGAGATGGAGCTCGGATGAGCCAGTCGTCTAGGTATGGGAAGACAAATATTCCCAGAGTGCGTAGAAATGCAGCTACTACTGACATGCATTTGGTGAACACTCTTGGAGCAGAGGCTAGACCGAAGGGGAGTACACTGTATTGGAAATGTTTCCCCTGGAACAGAAATCGGAGGAATTTTCTGTGGGATGGATGGATGAGTATATGTGTGTACGCATCCTTTAGGTCTAGAGAACAAAGCCAGTCCTGACTGTGCAGGTATGGAAGGAGAGTACCTAGAGAGAGCATTTTGAATTTCTCTTTGTATAGAAATTTGTTTAATTCTCTCAGATTTAGAATGGGTCTGTGCCTTCCAAAGAAAACAGGGGGGCACAGACCCATTCTAAATCTGAGAGAATTAAACAAATTTCTATACAAAGAGAAATTTGTTTACTCCCCTGACCCCTGTTGAAGAAGGGGAACCTGTTCTATTGCCCCTTGGGCAAGAAGGGTATTCACCTCCTGACCCAACAGGTGTAGAAGAGATGGGGGAGAGATGAAATGTCTCACCATGGTACGGGGAGGAAGGCTGGAAAAATGCAGTTTGTAGCCCTCTCTGATGATAGAGAGGGTCCATTGTTCTGATGTGATTTGCTCCCACCTGGGAGCAAAATGAGTTAACCTTCCTGGAATGGTGAGAGGCTCTGGTTGCTGCAGAGCCAGAAAGGGTATGTTCTCTAGAAGTAAGTCAAAAACCCTGAGGGGGTTGGGACTGTTGAAGTGTAGCAGCCCCTGCAGGTTTTGGTCTGGCCTGTTTCGATTGCTGACGTTTAGGAGCAAAGCGAACCTGAGAAGTTGATTGGCCAGCATTGGTAGAAAATCTGGTCTTTTTGTAGAAGGGTTTCTTAAAAGACTTTTTCTTGGCAGAGGTGGAAGTAGACTTAGAAAGTCTATCTAGAGCAGCATTCTCTGCATCCATTTGAGTGGCTTTGACTTGCCACTCCTTGCCAAATAGATTTTCACCTGTACAGGGCAGATTGCCTAGGCCATCTTGCACTCAGGATTCCAGGTCAGAGGCCTGGAGCCAAGCAATTTTGCGAGCAGCTATAGCAATGCCTGATGCTCTGCTAGCACCCTCAAAGGAGTCAAAGGCAGCTCTATTGGAGAACTTTGACACATCTTGGGTATGCTTTAAAAGAAGCAGGAATTCCTCTTTCCTATCCTCTGGGATAAAGGGGAGGAATTGCCTTATTTTGAGAGTAAGCTCCTTGAGAAACATGCCCATATAGAGGCTGTATGAGTTGATTCTGGCAATAAGCATACTAGCTTGGATGATTTTCCTGCCAAAAGCATCCAATGTCCTACATTCTCTTCCTGGTGGGGTAGAAGAGTGTCTTTTGGTACTCTTTATCTTCTTCATAGCAGACTTCACCACAATAGAATGGTGAGGAAGCTGAGTTTTTTGAAAACCAGGAGAAGGAGGGACCCGATACATGGTGTCCAACCGACGAGAATGTGGAGATAGGGTAAGAGGAGCCTCCCATAAGTCCATCATGTGTTCATGAAGGATATCATGAATGGGCAAGGTGACTGCCTCTTTAGGAACCTTAGAGTATCCTAAAATGTCTAATTTTTTTGCTCTAGGTTCTTTCTCAGAGGACACTGAAATAGAGAGTCCCTTGGCTACTTCAAGAATGAAGTCTTGAAAGGACAAGTCCTCTGGAGGAGACATTCTCCTCTTTGGGGAAGAGGGCTCCTCAGGAAGAATAAGGGATGCTTCATCAGAATCATCTGAGGTATCGGCATCCTCAGAAGACTCAAAGTATCGCCTATTTGCTTCCAGAGACCGATAAGCATACCGACCGGTATCGACATCGGGCGTACCGGGAACCGGGTCGGTATCGAAAAAATCCCTGGAACTGGGGACCGGAACCGGCATTCTATTAGAAATAGATGCTCTGGGTACCGGTATCGGTTGTGGTACCGGAACCGGGGTCGGAACCGACGGTTGCGGTACCGAGGTCTTTGCAGCATTAATGAAAGAGAATATGGCTTGCTGCATGGATTGTACAGTAGTACCCATAGACGCTACGACTGCCTGGATGTCGGTACCGGTTTGGGCCGGTACCCCAGAGCAGTCTAACAGGCCGTGCCATCGATGTCAACCTGTAACCCCATAGGAGGAGCTTTGGAAGCCGGAGCTTCCCGCCGAGGTTGTTTAGCTGGGGCAGGGTCTTCAGGGTCGAACCCAAGGGCCTCTCGCTGCTTAGAGGGAGATTTGCCCTTTGAAGACCTGCCTGCAGAATGTTTGGTTACCTGAGATCATCCGGAGAGGAAGACCTGGAGGATGTTGATGCTGGATTATCTGTAGAAAACAGCATATGAAATTTGGCTGCTCGGTTCTGTAAGCCACGTTTGGACATCAGAGAGCAGGATGGACAATTCGGAATAGAATGGTCAGGGCCCAAACATTTAAGACACCATTCATGGGTATCTGTGACTGAAATAGTACCAGTACACTTGGTGCATTTTTTAAAACCAGAGGCTGGTTTCTCCATGAGGGAGAATTTGTAAAGGCCTGTAGGCCTCACAAAAAAACAAATACACCAAGTGGGGAAAAAGAAGATTTTTTTTTTTTTTTTAAAAGAATAAAGAAATAAAGACCGGCGGTACCGGTTCGGAATCGGGGAAGGCAGACACGCGGTCAAAGAAACAATTTAAAATAAGAAATTCTTCAGCGGTGACAGGAACACGACCTGCTGGCTCCGCGGAAAAAGAAGAACTGAGGAGAGTTGGTCAGGAAGGCGGGAAGGCAGCGCGCATGCGCTGTGGGAAGCCCCATAAGCTTTCCTTCTGGGAAGCTGGGGAGCTTTCCCGCGCAGGCTCCGTCGGTTCCGACGTACCCATATGTGAGGACTCATTCCTGCTTGTTCCTGGAGATAAAAGCTAACCGATGACAGGATGGTGAAAAAAAAGAGCGAAAGCTCAGCCACAAGGGCAAGAAATTCAAAAGCTTTTTTACAGACTACAGAAACACATCCTAGGGGCTCCACGGAAAAAAAGACTGGAGAATATGGTGCCGCGGCAGGTGGGGAAGGCAGGTGCGCATGCATGCATACCTCCCAAAAGTTTCCTTTGGAAGCTGGGGAGCATTCTGGGCGAGGCTCTATTAGTGACGACACCCATACATAAGGATTTATTTCCTGCTTGCTCACGGAGAAAACACAGATCTGAATTTTAAGTAATCCATTCTCTGAGCAAAGACTCTTTCAAAGAGCAAATGTGTGCTTCCTCAAAGTAATGTCACCTCTGTAGGGTAAGATAAGGGCAGGAGGACTTCATGAGCAAATCTCAGATAGCCTATAGCAGGAGTGTAAGGCCATTAGTGCAGTGGTGCATCTGCACCATCAACATTGAAATGTGTGTTAGGCACACCAAGCTGAGCCTGTCAGATGCTGACAGCCTTGCTAACTCAATAGAACCTCCAGCAGCTTCAAAACTGCTTTACATTTATCATGTGTAAAAATCAACAGCCAGACCAACACTGCATTTCAATATAGTTTTATTTGTCTCTGTCAAGCTTATATCTTTTTCCTGATGCTTTTTCCTGTACCAATTTCTAAAGAGAAGAGGAAAGCAAAGTTACTCACCTGTAACACATGATCTCTGGGAACAGCAGGAATCAGTCTTCACGTATGAGGTGAACGTCACCAACAGAGCCTGCACGGGAACGCTCCCCAGCATCCAATAGGAAAGATTTTTGGAGCAATCCACTGCGCCTGCGCCTTCCAAACTCCTCTCCTCAGTTGAGTTTGTAGCTGAGAAATACAGGAAAAAATAGAAAATACCTTATAACTCCTAGGGGAGCTGTGAAGACGGATTCCTGCTGTTCCCAGAGATCACCTGTTACAGGTGAGTACTAAGCTATCTCCAGGAACAAGCAGGAATGCAGTCTTCACATATGGGACTCACTAGCTCCCAGGAACCAGGCTGGTATGGGAGAGGGTGGAATGACCCCCTAGTAGAAATGCAGAAGCCAAAAAAAATGAAGCATTTGAGGGCCTTCGGACTCTGTTTCATGAGGGATGGTTCTGCAAAGATAGTCTGGTATCCCGAGAAGTCAGGAACAGAGGGTAGTAGTTGAGTTTAAGTCCCAAAAAGGTGCTGGAGAACAGCGACCAAAGATAGTGTCCTGACGAGAGTCTTTGTTGAGACAATAATGGGCCGGGAAGGTGTGTATTGAGGACCAGTGACTGCCTGACAGATCTTAATGCTTACTGAATGGAGATTGGCTACCAAAGTTGCCATCGTTATGAGCAGTTGCCATATGTTATGAGCAGTTACGTGACCCTCTAAGGAAAGTCCTGCTTGAGCATAGGCAAAAGAGATGCAATCTGCTCTCCATGTGGATAGGGTACATTTGGTCACTGGGAGACAAAGGTGACTACGATTGAAGGAAATGAACAATTGAGAAGATCTTCTGTGATCTTTGGTCCTATTCAAATAATAAGCCAGCGCTCGCTTGCAATCCAGAATGTGCAGCGCTGCTTCAGCCTGAGACGCGTGTCATCTGGGGAAGAAAATCGGCAGGATAACTGACTGGTTCAGATGAAATGGAGAAACCACCTTTGGAAGGAAGTGTAGATGCAAATGGAGAGCTACCTTGTCATGGTGGAAATGAGCATAGGGAGGATCCGCTATAAGGGCTTGTAGCTCACTGACTCGGCGAGACGAAGTGAGAGCAATAAGTGAGAGGGATAAGTGGAGGAGATATTGAAGCAACCAAAAGGATTGGTGTGTTTTGTGGAGCACCAGGATGCAAACCTTTACCATTTGAAGGCATAGGAGTGCCAAGTTGAATCCTTGCGGGAAGCAAGGATATCCTTGATGTTCTCTGGAAGGTCAAGGTCAGCAAGTACCACCATTTCAGGAGCCAAGCCATTAGGCATAGAGAGTGCAGACTGGATTGGAGAAGTGTTGCATTGTCCTGTGAAAGGAGGTTGAGTGCACATCCCAGGTTGAATGGTTGAGCCTGTGCGAGATGTAGAAGCAGAGGAAACCATGGCTGGTGAGGCCAAAAGGTGGCTATGAGGATCCCTGAGCCCTTGTCAGTTTTGAGTTTGAAAAGCCTTTTGGGTATCAGTGGTATAGGTGGGAATGCGTAGAGCAATCCTAGAGTTGAAGGTGTGTGTTCTGTAGAGTGGCAAAGAGATCCACGAGTGGAGTTCCACACATCTGGAAAATCTGGGCAGCCGTTTCCCGATGCAGCATCCATTTGTGCGGACGGAGTATACAGCTCAGCTTGTCCGCAAGAACATTGAGCCCACCTGGGAGATATATTGCTCTGAGATAGCTGCGGTGTGAAAGGGCCAATGTCCAGAGATGAGTCGCTTTGTCACAGAGGGGACGTAATCCTGTTCCCCTCTGCTTGTTCACTTAGAACATTCCAACCTGGTTGTCTGTTCTGACTATGACAAACTGGCTGGCAAGGTGGTGTTGAAAAAGCATAGTTACTCACCTGTAACAGGTGTTCTTCAGGGATAGCAGGAATCAGTCCTCACATACGTGTGACATAAGTACTGATGGGGCCCGCACAGAGCATTTCCCCATCTTTCAAAGAAAGCCTTTGGGAATGCTATCATGCATGCGTGAACCCCTTCCCGCCCAAGGGTACCATCTTGCTCAGTCAGATGACACAGCTTAGGCAAAAGATAAAATAAGGTAAAGGAGGCAACTCCAAGGGGAGGAGGGAGGGTTGTGAGGACTGATTCCTGCTGTCCCTGGAGAACACCTGTTATAGTAACATAGTAAATGACGGCAGATAAAGACCAGCATGGTCCATCTAGTCTGCCCAGCACGATGGCAAGCGTAGGTGCACCTACCACTCTGTGCAGGCCACCCCTCCCCACGTCCCTGTTTATAGGTGAACCCACCACTCCATGCAGGACACCCCTATTTGTTGAGAAATTAGATGGTTCAGTTTACTTTGATTTTATCCTGTTGCTGTAAAGGGATCCACTGTGTCTGTCCCATGCCATTTTGAATTCTGTCACCGTGTTTGCCCCCACCACTTCCATTGGAAGGGCATTCCAAGCATCCACCACCCTTTCTGTGAAAAAGTATTTCCTGACATTGCCTTTCCATTTACCACCTTGCAGCTTCCTGTTATGCCCTCTAGTTTTACAGCTTCCCCATCTTTGGAAGAGGTTTGTTTGTTCATTATTTCCCTTTAAGTATTTAAAGGTCTGAATCATATCTCCCCTGTCCCTCCTCTCCTCCAAAGTGTACATGTTTAGGTCTTCAAGTCTCTTCTCATAAGGCTTATGATGCAGGCTCCAAATCATTTTAGTCGCCTTCCTCTGAACAGTTTCCAATCTTTTTACATCCTTTGCAAGATATGGTCTCCAAAACTGAACACAGTACTCCAAGTGAGGCCTCACCAGTGACTTGTACATTGGCATAAGTACCTCTTCCTTTCTGCTGGTAATTCCTCTTTGTATGCAGCCCAACATCCTCCTGGCTTTTGCCACCGCCTTGTCGCATTGTTTTGCCACCTTGAGATCTTCAGAAATAATCACACCAAGGTCTTTCTCCTGATCCGTGTACACCAACCTCTCGCCCCCTATCACGTACATTTCCCTTGGATTTCTGCTACCCAAGTGCATGACTCTGCACTTCTTTGCATTAAATCTTAATTGCCAAGCATTAGACCATTCTTCCAGCTTTTGTAGATCTTTCCTCATGTTATAGGTGAATAACTATGCTTTTTTCCAGGAACAAGCAGGAAGTCAGTCCTCACATATTGGACTCCCTAGCTCCAGGCTGCTGGGGTCCGAACCACGACAGCACCAATGGCAAAGAAAAGGGAGGCCGTGAGTTGCAGAAGGTGAGTCCCTACCAAGAGGCTCTGCAGACCGCAACGTCCAGCATCACCATAACTCCAGAAGCCTGAACACAGAAGGGTCAGAGGGCAGGAGTTGCCTATACACTGAGAATGCTTCTGATTACTACCTGGCTAAAGGCACTGTCCCTGCAGGACTCACTCTCTAGGCAGTAATGAGCTGCAAACGTATGAACTGAAGTCTATGTGGCGGCCTTTTGAGGGTAAAGGCCAAGGCAGAGAGGCTCGCATCCTGGAGACGAATGAATTGCTGCGTGGATGGTGTCATCAAGAGCGTTTTGGTTTCCTAGACCATGGGATGCTGTTCCAAGGGTTGCAGAGCAGAGATGGCATCCATCTGTCCAAGAAAGGTCGACGCGTCTTCAGTAGTAGACTGGCTAATCTACTGAAGAGGGCTTTAAACTAGATTCGTTGGGGATGAGTGAAGAAAGCCCCCAGGTAAGTGATACATTAAACACCTTTATGGAAAAGGGTAACAGGGGTAACATATGGAAAGCAGTGTGTATAAATGCCCGTAGCATGGGAAATAAGATCCCTGATGTTGAAGCTTTGGTGGGAGTGACCGACTTGGATTTAGTGGCAGTTACAGAAACATGGTTCACAGAAAACCATGACTGGGATGTAACTATACCTGGCCATACAGAAGGGCAGGGTAGGAAGAAGGGGAGGAGGAGTGGCACTATATGTAAAAACTACTATTAAAGCTTTGGAATTACAGAGCTTAAAAAGGGAGAGAGGAAGCATTGCGGGTTAAACTAGAAAGAGGGAAAGAAAAATCTATCTGCATTGGCGTGATATACAGACCTCCCTCACAAGAGGAAGAGGTGGATAGAGTTAATTGAAGACATACGCAGCATTGCTAGGAAAGGGGAAGTGCTACTGATAGGGGATTTCAATATGCCAGATGTTGATTGGCACATTCCTGCTGCAGTATCTTCTAGAAGTAAAGAGATCCTGGATTCTCTACAGGGAGAACTATTCAAGCAATTGGTAACAGACCCCACACGTGAAGGGGCCATACTGGATTTGGTGCTTACCAATGGTGAAAGTGTTTCTGATGTTATAGTGGGAGATCATTTTGCATCCAGTGATCACCAGATGGTGTGGTTCACTATTAGGACTAGGGCTATTAGAATCCATTCAAAAGTGAGGGTCTTAGACTTTAGGAAGACTAACTTTGCCAAGATGGGCCAATACCTCAGGGAGTCGTTCGCGGGATGGGAACAGCTGGGGGATGTAGAAAAACAATAGGCAAAACAGAAAGGGGATATTTTAAGGGCAACCAACCTTTTTGTTAAAATGGTAAATAAAGGGAAAAGGAAAAGGAGACCACTATGGCTTTCAAAAGAAGTAGCTGAAAAAGTGAAGAAAAAGAGGGAAGCCTACATGAAATACAAGAGAGCACAGAGAGAGGAAGACAGGCATCTATATTTGGAAAAACTTAGAGAAGCTAGCAAAGTAGTCAGGAAAGCAAAGATTCAAAAAGAGGAGGAAATAGCCAATGCAATAAAATGGGGGGATAAGACATTTTTCAGATATGTTAGTGAGAAGAGGAAGGGCAAAAGTGGTATTGTCAGACTAAAGGGTGAAGGGGAGGAATATGTAGAAGCTCATGATGATAAAGGGGAATTGCTTAACAAATATTTGTTCTGTGTTCACAGATGAAGAACCAGGAGCAGGACCTCAGAAAATACCCACAAACAGGAACAGAAGGGACATCTTGAACAATTTTCAGAAGACTGTGTTCGTGAGAAACTAGCTCAACTTAAAGTAGACAAAGCGATGGGACCGGATGGGATACACCCTAGAATACTGAGGGAACTTGGGGACGTTCTAGCGGCTCCACTGACTGACCTTTTCAGTGCCTCATTGGGGTCGGGAGTGGTGCCAAAGGACTGGAGAGGGGCTCATGCGGTGCCTTTACACAAAAGCAGAAGTAAGGATGTGGTTGAAAACTACAGGCCGGTTAGTTTAACTTCGGTGGTGAGTAAATTATTGGAAACGCTGCTGAAAGAGAAAATAGTGAGGTTTCTGGAGTCCAGCAGATTACAGGATCCGAGGCAGCATGGATTCACCAGAGGCAGGTCTTGTCAGACAAATCTGATTCATTTCTTTGACTGGGTGACCAGGGAGTTGGACCGAGGGTGAGCACTAAATGTGGTGTATTTAGATTTCAGTAAAGCCTTTGACACTATACCTCACAGACGACTCATATACAAACAGCACCCTAGGGATTGGCCCTAAAGTTACTGCTTGTGTTAGAAATTGGTTGGGTGGGAGGCGACTAAGAGTACAGGTAAATGGAGCTCACTCTGAGGAGAAGGATGTTACCAGTGTTGTGCCCCAGGGATCTGTCCTTGGTCCGATTCTTTTTAACATCTTTGTTAGTGATATAGCGGAAGGGCTCTCGGGTAAGGTTTTCCTTTTTGTGGATGATACCAAAATCTGCAATAGAGTAGACACCCAGGAAGGTGTAGATAACATGAGGAGGGATCTAGCTAAGCTTGAAGAATGGTCTAGAATTTGGCAGCTGGGATTTAATGTTAAAAAATGTAAGGTCATGCATTTGGGCTGCAGCAATCCAAGGGAGCAATATAGTATAGGGGGTGAAGTACTTTTGTCCACTAAAGAAGAGCGGGACCTAGGCA
Source organism: Ichthyophis bannanicus (assembly GCA_033557465.1). Lineage (NCBI taxonomy): Eukaryota > Metazoa > Chordata > Amphibia > Gymnophiona > Ichthyophiidae > Ichthyophis > Ichthyophis bannanicus. The sequence goes on along the minus strand of CM066039.1, from coordinate 346,513,321 downwards.
TGGTTGTGTCTGGTGATCTTAAAGTAGCTAAACAGGTAGAAAAGGCGACGGCAAAAGCTAGACGAATGCTTGGGTGCATACGGAGAGGAATGACTAGCAGAAAAAAGGAGGTGATAGTGCCTCTGTATACATCTTTGGTACGACCTCATTTGGAGTATAGTGTGCAATTCTGGAGACTGCACCTTCAAAAGGATGTAAACAGGATGGAGTCAGTGCAGAGGGTGGCTACTAAAATGGTTAGTGATCTTCATTATAAAGCATATGAGGACAGACTTAGGGATCTTAATATGTACACCTTAGAGGATAGAGGTGATATGATTGAGATGTTTAAATACCTCCATGGCATAAATGTTCAGGGGGAGAGCCTCTTTCAATTGAAAGCAAGTTCTGCTACGAGGGGACATGGGATGAGGGTGAAGGGGGATAGATTCAGGAGTGATATGTGGAAATATTTCTTTACGGAAAGAGTGGTGGATCCGTGGAATAGTCTCCCAGTGGAGGTGGTAGAGATGAGGACAGTAACTGAATTCAAAAAAGCATGGGACAAACACAGAGAATCTCTAAAGGAAAAAAGGGGACTGTTGTAGTTGTTATTGAAGGACAGACTAGATAGGCCATGTGGTCTTTTTCTGTCGCCATATTTCTATTTCTTGCACGGGTACTGAGCATAGGTTGGCCACCGACATGGCCATAGCCCTCACGTAATGAGTAGTGATCCGGTGCTCCAGAGAGAGGCCAGCTTGCTCATAAGAGAGGGCAATGCAGTCTGCTACCCAAGTGGACAGGGTTCGCTTGGTCACAGGTAGCCCTAGTCTGCTGGGGTCATAAGAGATAAAAAAGCTGAGGAGCTTTGCGATGGGTCTTGGTTCTCTGCAGATAAAAGGACAGGGCCTTCTTGCAATCCAGGGTATGTAAGATCATTTCCTCCTTGCCACTGTGTGGCCGTGGGAAGAAGATGGGAGAAACTTCCTCCTGATTGAGATGAAAGGCAGAAACCACCTTTGGGAGGAATTTGGGATGCATACGAAGCACAACTCTGTTCGTATAGAATCCGGTATATGGCAGATCGGCCATCAGGGCCTCCAGCTCGCTTACTCTGCGAGCGGCCATCAAAGCCACCAAGAAGTCCACCTTCCAGGAGAGATACCTGAGATGGCAACTGGCCAAAGGCTCCAACTGCAGTCTGGTGAATTGGAAGAGCACCACATTAAGATCCCATTCTGCTGCAGGAGGGCAGAGAGGGGGCTTGGAGAGCAGAAGGCCCCCAAGGAACTTGGAGACCAGAGGCTGTCCTGAGAAGGGTTTCCCCTCTACAGGCTGATGGTTAGCTGCTATGGTGCTGAGATGCACCTTCACCGAATTAGATTTCAAGCCCGAGTGTGAGAGGTCCAGTAAGTACTGCAGCACGAACTGTACCTGACAGGAGAATGAATTCCCATTCCTTTCTGCACACCAGACTGAGAATCTCCTCCACTTCTAGTGAATGGTTTCTGGGAGGCCAGGAGAATCTCCTCGATCTCACCTGGGAGGTTGAAAGGGGCCAGTGCTACTCTTTCAGCAGTCCCGCTGTCAGCGTTAGGGACCCCAGGTTGGGGTGTAGAAGGGAGCCCCAGTGGTACTGGGGTTGCCACGGACAGGGAGAGCAGCAGGGGAAACCAGGGCAGCAGGAGTGGGCCACCTGGGAGCAATCAGAATTACTGAAGCGTGCTCGCTCTGGATCTTAAAAAGGCACTTGACTATCAGAGGGGTCGGTGGGAATGCATAAAGCAGGCCCTGTGACCATGAGATCAGGTACGCATCTGCTGCCACTCTTCTGTGGTGTGGCTGAGGGGAGCAAAATTTTGACAGCTGTACGTTGTCCAGGGAAGCGAACAGGTCCAGCCAGGGTCTGCTCCAGAGGCAGAAGAGCCTTCAGGCTATCCTGGGATCCAGGCGCCACTGGTGTGGACGAAGGACCCTGCTGAGCTTGTCTGCCAGGTGGCTGTCCCGGCCCGGTAAGTACACTGCCCTCAGGAGCATGCTGTTGCACACTGCAAAGGAGTGGAGGGCCACTGCCTCCTGACAGAAGGAATACAAGCCCGTGCCCCCTTGCCTGTTCACACAGAGCACTGTCTGTCTGTCTGTCTGATTGTCTGTCTGTATGAGGACTGGGAGGTTGCTCAGGAGGTGGTGGAAGGCCTGTAGGGCCAGTAAGATGGCCCTGAGTTCGAAGAGGTTGATTTGCAGGAGGGATTCCTCTGGGGACCAGGTGTCCTGGGTGCACTGGCCCTCACAATGTGCATCCAAGCCTGTGAGGGAGGCATCTGTTGCGAGAACCCTTTAAGGCATTAGTACCTGGAAGGGCATCCCTGCTCTGAGGTGATGCGGAGACTGCCACCAAGTGAAGGAGACCGCCAACTAGTGGGTGACTCTCACCCTGCCTATGGCTTGCGTCCATTGGGATCTGAGGTACCACTGGGTGCTTGCATGTGCAGGCGAGCCAAGGGCGTAACATGAACCATCGAGGCCATGTGGCCTAACAGACGGGGAGCAGCTGAGCTGACACCGACCTGAAGCCTTGCACCTCCTTTGCCTTGACCTGCAGAGTGTCCAGATGGGCTCCTTATGAATTCCAGGTCTTGAAGTGGGGAGAGGCTGGACTTGGGGTAGTTGATGATGAATCCCAAATGCTGCAGGGTGTGGATTGTGAGTCTTGTGGCTTGGCTGGCCTCAAGGGACGTGCTGTCTCTGATGAGCCAGTTGTCCAGGTATGGGAAGACGTGGGCCTCCTGAAGATGCACATGGGCGGCAACAACCGCTAGGCATTTTGTGAAGACCCTTGGAGACGAGGTGAGGCCGAATGGTAACACCCTGTACTGGTAGTACTGTTCCCCCACAACGAATCTCAGGTATAGCACAGTTACTTACCTGTAACAGGTGATCTCTGGGAACAGCAGGAATTAGTCCTCACTTATGGGTACGTCGGTACCGACGGAGCCTGCGCGGGAAAGCTCCCCAGCTTCCCAGGAAGGAAGCTTTTGGGGCCTCCCACTGCACATGCGCGCTGCCTTCCCGCCTTCCTGACCAGCTCTCCTCAGTTCGAGTTTATAGCTGAGACAATAGAGAGAGGAAAGGAAGATAGATAGAAGATACAACTCCTAGGGGAGGTGGGTGGGTTGTGAGGACTAATTCCTGCTGTTCCCAGAGATCACCTGTTACAGGTAAGTAACTGTGCTATCTCCAGGAACAAGCAGGAATAAGTCCTCACTTATGGGGACTCCCTAGCTAAGATGCCTGGGAGATCCCCTCCCAAGGGTTCGCCATCTTTGTATGGATCTCAGGCATCCATCCAGGGAAGGGGGGCAGGAGTTGTTCAAGTATGGAACAGGTGTTTGAGGACAGCCTGACCAAACAAGGCATCCCGGCGGGAGTCCTTGTCCAAACAGTAATGGGCTGTAAAGGTATGAACCGAGGCCCAGGTGGCTGCTCGACAGATCTGATCTATGGATACAGAGTGAAGATGAGCCATAGAAGTGGCCATGGCTCTCACATTGTGAGCTGTGACATGGCCCTCTAGAGAAATGTTCTTACTCTGGTAAGCAAAGGAAATACACTGAGCAATCCAATTGGAAAGTGTACGTTTTGAGACTGGAAGTCCCAAATGAGAAGGATCAAAAGCCACAAAAAGTTGAGAAGACTTTCGATGTGGCTGAGTCCTGTTGAGGTAAAAGGCGAGAGAGCTCTTTTACAGTCTAGAGTATGAAGGTTCCTCTCTGCACTGGATGTATGAGGAGCCGGAAAAAAGACAGGTAGATATACCTCTTGATTAAGATGAAAAGGTGAGAGACCACTTTGGGCATAAAGTGGGGATTCGTCCTAAGGACCACCTTATCATGATGAAACCTAGTATAAGGTGGATGAGCCACTAAGGCCTGTAGTTCACTGATGCGGCGAGCCGAAGTGACTGCAATAAGAAAAAGAACCTTCCAGGAAAGAAATTTCAGGGAGGTAGAGACCAACGGTTCAAAAGGTGGCTTCATCAGCTGACCCAGAACCAGGTTTAAGTCCCATGCTACCAGGGGAGGTCGAATGGGAGGCTTGGTTAGAGTCAGGCCTCTCATGAATCTTGCAATAAGAGGATGAGAGGAGACAGGTTGTCCATTTATAGGTTTTAAGGATGCTGCAATAGCACTCAAATGGACTCTTACTGAATTCGTCTTAAGGCCTGCATTGGAAAGATGCAGGAGATAGTCTAGTAGAGAATTCACAGGAAGTGCTAGAGGGTCAAGACCCTGCTGAGCACACCAAATGGAAAATCGTTTCCATTTGAAAGCATAGGAGCGCCTCGTGGAAGGTTTCCTAGAGGCATGCAGGATATCTTTCACAGGTTGAGAAAGATTGAAGTCATGAAGGCTTAGGCCTTCAGTAACCAAGCTCTGAGGTGTAGGGACTTGGGGTTTGGGTGCCACAAAGTCCCCTTCTCCTGAGACAGAAGGTCTGGAGCATCTCCCAGGTCCAGGGAGGGTACCTGGGAGAGATGCAGAAGTAGAGGGAACCACACTTGGCGTGGCCAGCGTGGAGCTATGAGGATCATCGACCCGTGATCCCTCTGGAGTTTGAACAGAGTCTTGGGAATCAAAGGAATGGGTGGAAAGGCATATAGGAATTCCTGACCCCAATGCAGGAGAAAGGCGTCGTTGGCCTGAGCTCCCTGACACGGAGTCCTGGAACAGAACCGGGGAAGTTTGGCATTCCACGGACTTGCAAAGAGGTCTATGTCCGGGGTCCCCCATTCCTGAAAGATTCTGCGTATCTGGTCCATGTGTAGGGACCATTCGTGTGGAAGCAGAACTCGACTGAGTCTGTCTGCACGAGAGTTTTGAACTCCTGGAAGATACACTGCCAGAAGATGAATTTGATGCTCTCTGGCGAAGGCCCATAATCTGAGAGCTTCGTTGCAAAGCGACAGAGAGCCCGTCCCTCCTTGTTTGTTTATATAGAACATGGCCACCTGATTGTCTGTCTGAACTAGGACAGTCAGGTTGACAAGGAGGGTATAGAAGACTTTGAGGGCAAAGTATATTGCTCGCAGTTCCAGGAGGTTGATATGAAGGGTGGTCTCCTGAGGAGACCAAGAGCCCTGAGTGGAGAGGTCTTGGAGATGGGCTCCCCACCCTGTTTGGGAGGCATCTGTTGTGAGGGTTGCTTGGGGCAACAAAGGTTGGAAGGGGGCCCCCAACAACAGATTCTTGGTGGATACCCACCATTGGAGGGACCAAAACAGACGTTTTGAGGGTAGTATTGGGTCTGAGAGCGCTCCTGATGCTTGAGTCCACTGGGTGGCCAAGGTCCATTGAGCTGCTCTCATATGAAGACGAGCGTAGGGCACCACGTGCACCATGGAGGCCATGTGGCCCAGAAGTCGCAGCATTTCCCGGGCTGTCATGTGACTGCTGGACTGAGCTTGGGAGGCCAAGCACAGCAGACGTTGGGCCCTGACCTGAGGTAGGTAGGCCCTTGCAGTGGTGGTGTCCAACCGGGCCCCTATGAATTCCAGAGACTGAGTAGGGATGAGTTGAGACTTGGGAAGGTTTACTACCAGTCCCAGATACTGCAGAATACGCCTTGTGCGGTCCAGGGAAATCTGGGCCTCTGACTGAGATGGAGCTCGGATGAGCCAGTCGTCCAGATATGGGAATACAAAAATTCCCAGGCCTCTTAAAAATGCGGCTACGACTGCCATGCATTTGGTGAACACTCTTGGAGCAGAGGCTAGACCGAAGGGAAGTACTCTGTACTGGAAATGTTTTCCCTGAAACAGAAATCAAAGATATTTTCTGTGGGATGGGTGGATGAGTATATGTGTGTACGCATCCTTGAGGTCTAGAGAACAAAGCCAATCCTGACTCTGAAGGTATGGAAGGAGAATGCCCAGAGAAAGCATTTTGAATTTCTCCTTGTAAAGAAATGTGTTCAATTCTCTCAGATCTAGAATTGGTCTGAAACCCCCTGTCTTCTTTGGTATTAGAAAATAAGGGGAGTAGAAACCTGTCCCTTGTTGAAGAAGAGGAACCTCCTCTATTGCCCCTTGGGCAAGGAGGGCAGAGACTTCCTGACCCAACAGGGCCAGGAGAGATGGGGGAGAATTGAACTGCCTCACCATGGTATGAGGAGGAAGGCTGGAAAAATGAAGTTTGTAACCCTCTCTGATGATAGAGAGGGTCCATTGCTCTGATGTAATTTGCCCCCATCTGGGAGCAAAGTGAGCTAACCTTCCGGGAATGGTGAGGGGCTCTGGTTGTTGTAGAGCCAGAAAGGTTAAGTTCTCTAGGGGCAAGTCAAAACCCCTGAGGGGGTTGAGCCTGCTGAGGTGTAGCAGACGCCGCAGGCTTGGACCTTGCCTGTTTAGGTTGCTGACGCTTAGCAGCAAAGCGAGGCTGAGAAGATTGTTGGCCAGTATTTGTGGAAAATCTGGTCTTCTTGTAGTAAGGCCTCTTGAAAGACTTTTTCTTGGTAGGAGTAGAGGTAGACTTAGAAAGTCTATCTAAAGTAGCATTTTCTGCGTCCATTTGAGTGGCTTTAATTTGCCAGTCTTTACCAAATAAGTTTTCACCTGTACAGGGCAGATTCCGCAAGCCATCTAGGACCCAGGGCTCTAGGTCAGAGGCCTGGAGCCAAGCAAGTCGTCGGGCTGCAATGGCAATGCCCGAAGCTCTACCGGCACCCTCAAAGGAATCAAAAGCTGCTCTGTTGGAGAACTTAGAAACATCTAGAAGCTGTTTCACTAAAGAAATGAACTCCTCCTTTCTATCTTCAGGGATAAAGGGGGTAAAATGCTTTACCTTTAGGGCAAGTTCCCTTAGAAACATGCCCATATACAGACTGTATGAATTAATTCTGGCTATAAGCATACTAGCCTGAAAGATTTTCCTACCAAAAGAGTCTAGGGTCTTACATTCTCGCCCTGGAGGGGTAGAAGCGTGCCTTTTGGTACTCTTAATTCTTTTCAGCGCAGACTTCACCACAATGGAATGGTGAGGCAGCTGAGTTTTTTGGAAACCAGGAGAAGGAGGGACCCTGTACATGGTGTCCAACCTACGAGAATAAGGTGACAATGTTAGAGGAGCCTCCCATAAGTCCATCAAGTGTTCTTGAAGGATTTCATGGATAGGCAGGGTAACTGCCTCTTTAGGAACCTTAGGGTATCCTAAAATATCCAATTTCTTTGATCTAGGTTCTTTCTCAGAGGATGTAGTAATAGAAAGTCCTTTAGCAACTTCTATAATGAAGTCCTGAAAGGACAAATCCTCTGGTGGAGACATTCTCCTTTTTGGGGAAAAAGGCTCATCAGGAAGAACAAGAGAGAGCTCATCAGAATCATCAGAGGAGTCAAAATCCTCAGAGGAATCGGAGTATCCTCTATTCGCTTCCAACGCTCGATACGCATACCGATCGGTATCGACATCGGGCGTACCGGGCATGGGATCGGTATCGGGTGAAAACCAGGATCCGGCATGCACCGACTTGCGCTTGGAAGATGATGGCCTCGGTTCCGGTATGGAAGCCAGTACCGGAACCGGACCCGGTACCGCTAGATGCGGTACCGAGGGCGTCGCAGCCTTAATGAAAGCCAGGACGGCTTGCTGCATGGACTGAACAGTGTTGCCCATAGACGCCACTGCTGCCTGGATGTCGGTACCGGTATGGGCCGGTACCCCAGAGCAGTCTAACAGGTGATCGGTCGAGGCCGTGCCATCGATGTCAACCTGTAACCCCATAGGTGGAGCTTTGGAAGCCGGAGCTTCCCGCCGGGGTTGTTTGGCTGGGGCAGGGTCCTCAGATTCAGAAGTGAGAGCCTCTCGATACTTTGAAGGAGATTTGCTCTTTGAGGACCTGCCCGCAGAAGGTTTGGTTACCTGAGATCCATCCGGAGAGGAAGACCTGGACTGAGGAGAGCTGGTCAGGAAGGCGGGAAGGCAGCACGCATGTGCAGTGGGAGGCCCCAAAAGCTTCCTTCCTGGGAAGCTGGGGAGCTTTCCCGCGCAGGCTCCGTCGGTACCGACGTACCCATAAGTGAGGACTTATTCCTGCTTGTTCCTGGAGATTGCCTGTAGGAGGGGTGGATCAAGATGTGGGTGTAGGCATCCTTGTGGTCCAAGGAGCAAAGCCAGTCTCCCTGGCGGAGGTAAGGCAGCAGTGTTCCAAGGGAGAGCATCTTGAACTTCTCCCTCACCGGGAACTTGTTCAAGATGCGCAGGTCCAGATCAGGAAATACCTCGAGTAGAACCCCTTGCCCCAAAGGTGTTGGGGTACAAGCTCCACTGCTCTGTCCCTGAGCAAGCCTGCGAGTTCTGTAGCGAGCAAGGCCTGGTGGAGGAGAGGCTGTGATGGCTCTCCTGGAAAGAAATTTGGAGGGTTATGCTGTATATGGAGGAAGTAACCTTCTCTCACCATCTGCAGGACCCACTGGTCTGTGGTAATGCTGGCCCATCTGTGGGCAAAAGAGGCCAGATGACCCCCTGTGAGTGGAGGTGGGACTCCTGGGGGAGGGGAGGCCCAGCCCCGGGAGTCAAAAGCTCCCCCCCCCAGTTGGGCGGGAGATGGTGTCTGAGGCTTGAAAGCCTTGGTCTTCCTGGACGCAAGTCCCTGGCTTTTCGGCTGTGAGGCCTGATGTGGTTACCCAGAGTAAGGCTGGTAGTGGTGCTTATGATTTTTTCCTGGGGAGGGCCGAGGTCTTCCTGGACAGTCTTTGCTGGGTTACTACCTCGGCCTCAATCTCAGCTGCCTTATCAGACATTGGTTTCCTGAATAGGTTCTCACCATTTCAGGGGACATTTAACAGCTTTTCCTGTACCCACTGCTCCAGGTCAGAGGTCTGCAACCAGGCGGCTCAGGAGAGGAACTTGGAACAGTTCCGGATGCCCGCTGCCAGGGACTGGAACCTCTGCATAGATTCCCCGGTGAGGCCCACCAAGAATCCCAGGAGCTCCTGTATCGGGCCTTTAAGGTACATCCCCATGTACAACTCGAACTCGTATGCCTGTATTCGGTACCCGAGCATGGCGCCCTGGTAGCACTTGTGGCCTAGAGCATCAAGGGCCCAGGCCTCCCTGCCAGGGGGAACTGAGGAATAGGTCTTCTGACTCTTCAGTTTCTGCATGGAGGACTCCACCACCATTGAGTTGTGGGGGAGTTGTGGTTTATGGAACCTGGGGCCCTTCCAGATGTTGTAAATTGTATCCAGGCGCCGAATAACCACCGGTACTGAGGCCGGGGTCTCCCACATCCTGCAGAGTAGCCTTTCGAGGATGGGTGGAACTGGCACTGTGAGAGCCTCCTTGGGAAGGGACTCATATTGCAGAATATCGAGCTCCTCGGTGCGAGGACCCTCTTCTGACTGTCTGGATCGAGATAGCCTGGCCATGTCGCAGCGAAGTCTTGAAAGTCTACGTCCTCAGGCAGAGAGTGGTACTGAGGCTCTGGTGGAGACAGCTTGGAGGGGACGTCCCTCTGCCGGGAGGTCTCGGGCAAGGCCTCGTCCTCGGTTTTCCAATCCGAATCAGAGGGCGTTGAGGAGTCGGCTCTGGGGGCAGTCACAATGAACCGGGTCCCCCCCAGAGGACCTGGGGTCGGACTCCTGGAAACTCACTGGGGAAGACTGCATCCCCGAGGAGCGTGATCGAGACCTGTCAGACGGCTGCCTAGGGTGAGAACTTACACAATCTTGACGATGCATATATTCATATGATTCTTGCAAGGTATTGTGGGTATTGTAGTTCATTCACTCCCAAACACAGCTGATGACAATAATTTGAGTTGTGAAACCAAGTGGTAAGATCAATAAAATACTTCTTTTATTGATGGGGTTTAATTCACCCAGCACATGTATGCTTGATAGCACTATAAATGAGGTTACTTGCTTGCAGTGTTTAAAGGGATAACAAAAAGTCACAAAGTAAACCAGAAAACAACCTTCAACTTGTCAGGCAATTAGCTAATGTTTTCTTAGCAAGTAATTACCAAATACAAAGGCACAAAGTAAAGAATAAACTTTGCTGGTTAGGTTAACTTCTGCTTATTTTCCACGCTGATCTCAGCAGTGATTCTCCCTTGCTCACACACACAATCAGGTGCAGCCCTAATTACTATCCATGGACCAGCTGAAAGCCTTTAGCTGGCTGGCTGCTACTGTGTGAGCCCAAATCCTGCTTTAAGCTGTTTGCAGTGGAAATAAAGAACAAAGTTAGGTTTCTTTGTGATGGCTGATGTGTTTGCTCATAGAAAACTAGCAATAGCATTTAGATAAAGAACAGTCCATGTAAATAGTTTCATCTGCTGTATTTCCCCCTGCATCAACAATCATAGGGTCAATATCATACATTGGCACAGATGAGTCTTTCATTAAGGCACTATCATGAGAATGCTTATTCCCTTGCTGCCATTCTCTATTATAGATAGGGTCTGGATCAGTGTTCATACCTGAGCCTCTCCTGCTATCATTATTCCTCTCTGTATAGCCTGGCCAATATGTAATCCAATTCTGATGTCCAGCCTTCCAATCTTGATCCCTGGACGCTGGATCTCCTCTCACATACCTTCTGGCCTTGGTCTGAAAGTCCCTTCCACATGCAGTCTTCTCTCTTCCAGGTAGCCACTGGTGATTCCTATCTCTGCCACTCCATTCCTCTGGCTGAATCCAGTCCAATGGACTCTGCTGGCTTTTGGAATACCTCCCAGTATGAGTACTGCCTTGGAATCTCCCAGACCTTCCAATGGCCTTTCTTCTCTTCCTTCCAGAGAGTTTCCTTCTCTCTCTATCTGCTTGGCTTGGCTTCTGTTTCTCCAGGTGATACTGGTGCTTGTAGCCGTTGCTGTCTCTGTATCTCTTCCTCCCTCTGTAGCTTTTGCTGAAGCTCTCCCTGAAGCTGTTATCTGAAGAATAAGCTCTACTCTTATCCTGTTCTAATGTGTGCTGCTCCCTAACACAGCGCAGCTGTGTTGAATCAGGCCCTGCCCTTTGAGATGAGTGCTTAGGGATTACCTCATAGCTCTCTTGATTGCACACACATTCTCTCACTTCAGCCTCCCTCATGGCTGCTGGAAACCTGGTGCATTCTGGGACTGGTAGTCTTTTATGTGAAAACTCTGTTTTCTTGCTTCTACCAGAACTGACAGGTTGCTTGTTCAGAGTCACATCATCTTTTCTATAGCTCCTACCTGAGCTATGATAAGCTTCCTTATCACAGACCTCGGTCGATGCAGAGGACTTACCCAATGCCGGTGGCACCTGGTGCCTAGTTCGATGCCCGGGGGACTCCTCCGAGGTTGGGGGGTCCGGTATCTATGCTGATGATGCCGGAAGCCTGGACATCAACGCCCGCTGCTCCATGGCCACCATGCGGGCCCGATGGCTATGCAGCTCGCAGCATGGACACTGAGGGTGTCGGGTCAGACACCGGCACTCTGGAGAGTTCATCCTCGGAGGACTACAGGCTCACGGGTCCTGGCGCAGTCTCCGCCGGCCGAGGACTCTTGTCTCAATACCTTCTGAAGGCACTGCTCGGAGTCTCCCAAGTCCTGGTGAGGAACTTTGCCAGGCTTCATTGGAGGCACCTCCTTCGGGACCTTCTTCTTTTTCTTGGGAGGGTCCAGGTCCGGGGCCCGCGCTGGAGGAGCCGCCATCGCGGGACTCCGTGGTTGCCCGGACCTCTCGCAAAGGGCCGGCTTTGGGACTTGGTGATGGGAAGGCTGGGGCAGAGTCAGATCTTGGAAACAGCTTCCCTTGAAACTCCGACCACCTTTTATTTGTTTTGGGTGTCATGGCTTGCCACTGGTCGCAGGTGGAACTGTCGTGGTCCGGGCCCAGGCAGCGAATGCAGCAGTCATGAGTTTCAGTGACTGAGATAGTCTGACTGCAGCGGTCGTACTTCTTGAACCCACTGGGAGACATGGTGGGAGAATGCCCGGCTGGGGTTGGAGCAGAAAGGCTTTTTGGGAAATGATTTCCTCTTGGAGGGATCAGCAGTTTTTCTGGAAACACATTTCAGGGTAAGATCATCCGTCTCAAGCTCTACTTTTTCTCACCAGCCCTTACCAAATAGATTCTCCCCGGTACAGGGAATGTTGGCTAATTTATCCTATACCCATTGTTCTAGGTCTGAGGCCTATAGTCAAGCCATCTTGCAAGCACCAATGCAGACAGAGGATGCCCTACTGGTCAATTCAAAGGCATCAAAAGATGCTCTTGTGAGAAATTTGGATTATTTTGGCTATGTTGGATGAGTGCCTGAAAAGCACTTCGCTTGTCGTCTGGAATCAAAGGAGTAAAAGCATCCAGATCCCTATTGACATCTTTGAGGAACATGCCCATGCATTCCCCATGCAGCATACATTTGTGCGGACGAAGGATGCAGCTTAGTCTGTTTGCAAGCACACTGAGCTCGTCTGGGAGGTATACCGCTCTGAGATGGCTGCGGTATGAAAGAGCATGTAGGAGTTAGCTAACATGCATGCTTGGAAGCAGCGTCTAGCAAAAGCATTGAGAGTTCTCTATCCTCGACCCAGAAGAACTTTAGAGGGGTTTTAGAACTCTTTATTTGGCGCATCAAAGATTCTGCCACCAATGAATGATGTGGGAGTTGAGGCTTCTGGAAACCTGGATACATTGTACCGAGCCTTTTACTGGTTGGTGACATCGCAAATGGGGCCTCCCATATGTGGAGCATCAGATCTTGAAGGACGCAATGCACTGGCAGGGTAGCTGCATCTTTGGGTGTCAAAGGGTATTGGAGAATTTCCAATTCGTCTACCTTCGATTTCTGCTCTGATGTCACGGTGATGGAAAGACCTGCTGCCATGTCCCGGATGAAGTCCTGGAAGGATGTGTCCTCTGGAGGGGATTGGCGCTGCTTAAGGGGCAGTGATGGGTCTGATGGGATATCGTAAAGGTCCCAGGAATCAAGTGATTCTTGCTCAGATTCAGATGACATGGAGTCTAAGTCCAGGAGGAAGTCAAAGTATAGATGGTCCTTGGATGTGGCTCAATTTTGACATCAGTACTCTGATATGTCGGTATCCAGCGGTATGTCAGCTTGAGGTTGCTGAGCGATACAGACTTCGATCAGTGCCAGAGAAGGCATCAATGTCACTGCTGAGGGTTATGGTAGCATTGATTCCGATACATGTACCAGGAGTCGTCTCTGGCTGGAGAACGGATGCCGACAGTTGCACTCCTGGTGCTCTCAATGATTTTGGTATTGAGGCTGCCAGGCGTGCTGCCAAACGTCTTTCAGTAGTCAACATGCGCTGATCTAACAAAATTGCCGATGCCTAGGTAGATTCAGCAATAGGGCTTTGGGCCACCGTCCCAGAGCATGGCACCGGTAGGTCTCCGGAGGTCGATGCCTTAGTAGTGTCCCAGAGCCCCACTTGTGATTTGAAGGAAGGATCCTCCTGCCGGGGCTGGCCAGTCAGCATCCGAGGCCCCCTGTGGGGAGTCTCGATGCTTATGGGACTTAGCATTATCGGTATCAGATTTAGATATCGATGATTTGGACTTATCCTTGTGCTTAGACTTCAGGGGTACCAGCAACACATGCGAGGAAGTGAAGACCTTCAATGACGTGGAAGCCACTAAAACAGAGTCCGAGGCAAACAAAGTTCCATATTGACTGACTCTATTTTGCAGGCCCCTCTTTGTCATTTGTTTACAGAGGGACCCAGTGCTCAGGACCCAAACACTTTAGACACCATTCATGTGTGTCTGTGATGGAAATTGTGGCCAAGCACTTTGTACATTTTTTAAACCCACTATGTGGATTCCATGCCTTAGTGAACTTGTGTGTGAAGTAAAGGTTTTGTAGGCCTGTAGGCCTAAATTATCAGTAAAAACTGTGATGAAAAATAAAAGGAATCAAATAAAATAAAAATGGGACTGGCAGTGGCTATGCTGGTACCAGCGTTGACGGGAAGGTAGAAGCACAACTATTGAAGAGAATTATTCATCTTTCAGCAGTGACAGGAACAGAGTGACCTGATGGCTCCATGGAAAATGAAGAACTGAGGAGAGGAGTTAGGAAGACAGAGGCGTAGGTGCAGTGGACTGCTCCCAAAAGCTTTCCTTTTGGTTGCTGGGGAGCATTCCCACACGGGCTCCGTTGGTGACATTTACCCCATATATGAAGATTGCATTCCTGCTTGTTCCTGAAGAAATGGATTTAGCTCATGCCTTAAGCTTCTGAGAAAAGGCAAGTTACATTTGGATAAAGTAGGTCTTTTTCCTGTCCACAGAGGGCTTACAATGTAAGTTTGCAGCTGAGGCAATTAGCAATGGAGGGTTAAGAAACTTGCCCAAAGGTCAGAAGGAGCCGCAGTGGGATTCGAAGCTGTAATCACTGGACAGGGAACTAAAGAGTTGGAGTGATGTTAAATTCCCCTTAGAAGGGAAGGGTGAGAAAAAATACAGCTATTACTTCCAAGACAAATTTATATAGTAACGTAGTATATGAATGGCAGATAAAGACCAGTATGGTCCATCTAGTCTACCCAGTAAGGTGGCTAGATTAGTTGTACGAGAAACGCCGCTCCATACAGGTCATCCCTTCTGTGTCTTTGTTTCGGGTTGTACCTGCTGCTCTGTGCAGGCCACCCTTCTCTATTTGTTGAAGTATAAAAGATATTTATTTTAATATCATCCTCTTGCTATAAAGGGATCCCCGGTGTCTGTGCCATGCCAATTTGAATTCTGTCACTGCATTTGACCCTACTACCTCTATGTTTCTGAGTTTAGTTTGCTGCCCAGTGGCTGCAGCTTGCAGAGGGACAAGGAATCAGATGTAGGTTAATGCCCATATCAACCCTGTAATCTTTTTCTTTCCTGAAAGTGCCTAACAAGGGATGGGCCTATTTTGCTAAAGCCTCAGGGACAGAGACTGGTGCCGAGAGAGTAAGAGAAGTCTCGAGCCGGGATGGGAGCAGGGCCAGTGCAAGGATATTAAGCACCCTAGGCAAACCTTCAGCCTTATACCCCCCACTCCCAAGATTGTGATAAACTCAATAATTATGATCATTCCAATGCCATCCTTCCCACAGCAATCCTACAAATACACCTAACGGGACATTACTTTTCAACATTAAACTTTGCTTTGTAATTATGTGTGTGTGCACCCATTCTCCCTGTGCTGATGGCTCTGGGTTTGCTGGTTGTTGGGATTTATTGTTTTGCTTTGACTGCTGCTGCTCTTTCGTACCTGTCAGAAGATGCTGTCGTAGGTAACTGCCTAGTCTTGCATAATGCTTGGGCCAGCCCTGGCTGGGAGACGGTTACAGACCAAAGATAAGAGGTGCTCAGTGGTAGGGATATGACCAGGGCATAATACACATTTATTTCGACTTTGGAGCGTTGTACATGCATTTTTTCTTAATTTTTCAATATTTTAGGTGTTACATAGTAACATAGTAAATAACGGCAGATAAAGACCAGTATGATCCATCTAGTCTACCCAGCAATATGACAGGAGTAGGTGCACCCCTTCCCATGTCTTTTAGGGAGTAGGTGCACCCCTACCCATGTCTTTGCTTAGTGGTGCACCCACCAGGAGCAGGTGCACCCTTTCCCATGTCTTCACCCCTCCCCATATCTTTGTTTCTTTGTTTGTTTAGGGGTGAACACACCGCTCCTCCCCCAATCACTCCATTTGTTGAGAAATTAGATGGTTCAGTTTATTTTGATTTAATCTTCTTGCTGTAAAGTGATCCACATTGTCTGTCCCAGGCCACTTTGAATTCCGTCACTGTGCTTGTCCCCACCACCTCCATCGGGAAGGCATTCCAAGCATCCACCACCCTTTCAGTAAAAAAGTATTTCCTGACATTGCCTTTCAATTTACCACCTTGCATCTTCATGTTATGCCCTCTAGTTTTACAGCTTCCCCATCTCTGGAAGAGGTTTGTTTGTTCATTATTTCTCTTTAAGTATTTAAAAGTCTGAATCATATCTCCCCTATCCCTCCTCTCCTCCAAAGTGTACATATTTAGGTCTTCAAGTCTCTCCTCATAAGGCTTCTGATGCAGGCTCCAAATCATTTTGGTCGCCTTCCTCTGAACAGCTTCCATTCTTTTTAATCCTTTGCAAGATACGGTCGCCAAAACTGAACACAGTATTCCAAGTGAGGCCTCACCAGAGACTTATACAGTGGTACTAGTACCCCTTCCTTTCTGCTGGTAATTCCTCTTCGAATGCAGCCCAACATCCTCCTGGCTTTTGCCACCACCTTGTCGCACTGTTTTGCCACCTTGAGATCTACAGAAATAATCACACTGAGGTCTTTCTCCTGCTCCGTGCACACCAACCTCTCGCCCCCTATCGTGTACATTTCCCTTAGATTTCTGCTACTCAAGTGCATGACACTGCACTTCTTCGCATTAAATCTTAATTGCCAAGCATCAGACCATTCCTCCAGCTTTTGCAGATCCCTCCTCATGTTAAGCACTCCCTCAGGGGAGTCCACTCTGTTGCAAATTTTCGTATCATCTGCAAAAAGACAGACTTTTCCATTCAGTCCTTCAGCAATATCACTCACAAATACATTGAACAGTGTCAGGCCTAGGACTGAACCCTGAGGCACACTGCTAATCACCTTCCTTTCATCCGAGTGAGCTCCATTTATCATCACCTTCTGTCGTCTGTCAGTCAACCAATTTCTGATCCAGTTTACCACCTTGGGACCCATCCCCAAACTACTGAGTTTATTGATAAGCCTCCTATGAGGGACAGTATCAAAGGCTTTGCTGAAATCCAGGTAGATAACATTCATCACGTGTCCTTGATCCAGTTCTACGGTCACCCAGTCAAAGAACTCAATCAGATTTGTCTGGCAAGATCGTCCCTCGGTAAAACCATGTTGCCTCGGATCCTGTAACCCGTTGTTTTTTGAGAAAGTTCACTATTCGCTCTTTCAGGAGAGTCTCCATTACATTTCCCGCCACCGAGGTAAGGCTCACGGGCCTGTAGTTTGACACTTCTTCCCTGTCACCACTTTTGTGTAGAGGTACGACGTCAGCCATTCTCCAGTCCTGAGGAACCTCTCTTGTTTCCAAGGATCTGTTGAATACATCCTTTAACGGCCCTGCAAGAACCTCTCTGAGTTCTCAGTATCCTGGGATGTATCCCATCCGGTCCCATGGCCTTGTCCACTTTCAGTTTTGCAAGTTGTTCTAAAACCTCATCCTCTCTGAATGGTGTGGTATCTACCTCATTCCCGTTTTTATATTTGGGAGTCACAGGTGGTCCTTCCCCAGGATTTTCTTTAGTAAAAACAGAGCAGAAGTATTTGTTTAGTAATTTCGCTTTATCAATGTCATTTTCCACGAGTCCGTTTCCAGCACTTCTGAGTCCTGCAATTCCACCTCTGATCTTCTTCCTTTTCCGAATATACCTGAAGAAAGTTTTGTCGCCACACTTCACATCTTTAGCCATCTTTTCCTCTGCCTTTGATTTTGCTATCCTTATTTCTCTTTTTGTCTCGTTGAGTTTGATCCTGTATTCATTTCTGTGTTCTTCTGTTTGCAAGCATTTGAATTTTGTGAAAGCTGTGGTTTTTGCCCTTATTTGAGCAGCCACTTTTTTGGAAAACCAGACAGGTTTCCTTCTCCTCTTGTTTTTATTTACTTTTCTTACATATTTATCTATTGCCCCTTTTAGTTTAGCCCACTGCAATTCCACTTCCCTTATCCCCTTCCACCCTGTCAGCTCCTCCTTTAGCTACTTGGCCATTTTATTGAAGTCAGTTTAGGACATTGAGCTTGCTATGATTGGATTGCACCTTGGCTTTTATCTCAAACCACACCGTGTGATGATCACTGTTGCTCACAGGGGCACTCACCCAGACATTAGACACGCTATCACTGTTGGTGAGCACCAAATCCAGCGTTGAGCTTTCCCTGGTTGGTTCCATCACCATTTGTCTAAGTAATGCATCTTGGAGAGCATCCACATTTTTTTGCTTCTTTTCAGATTTGCAGAAGGAGTAATCCAATCCACATCAGGTAGATTAAAGTCACCCAATATGATTGCTTCCTGCTTTGTTGCTATCCTGGCAATATCTATAATCAATTCGTTATCTCTCTCTTCAATTTGAGTCGGAGATCTGTAGATTACAGCAGTATGGATGACAGTGCCATCTCCTCTTTCCAACATGATCCAGAGCGCTTCTTCTTTTCCCCATACACCCTGCATTTCAGTAGCTTTGATACTGCTTTTGACGTACAAGGCTACTCCTCCTCCTTTTCCATTTTCTCTGTCTCTTCTGAATAGATTATAGCCAGGTGTGGCTATATCCCAATCATGCGATTCATTAAACCATGTTTCTGTAATGGCCACAATGTCCAAGTCCTTTTCCACCATTAGGGCTTCCAGGTCCAGAGGTTTTTTGGCTAAACTTCGAGCATTTGTGCTCATTGCTTTCCAGCATTTAACTGGCTTGTGTGTATTTTGCCTTGATTTTATTCTACCCACTTCTTCGCAGTTGCTTTTGATGTGTTGTTTAAAAGTGTGGTTGTTTCTGTTATTCTGCTTTTGCAGGGGGTGACGTCCAGAACTTGACCTTCCCCGTCCATCACCCCCTTCTTCTAGTTTAAATTCAAATCGACATACTGCCTGAATTTTTCACGTAGGATTCTTTTCCCTGCGACAGAGAGGTGTAGTCCATCAGCACAGTATAGTTTCTTGTTGGTCCATGTGTTTTCCCAGTCGCCAATAAATCTGAATCCTTCTCGTTTGCACCAGGTCTGGAGCCATGTATTAAAGCTGTTGATGCGATTTAGCCTTCTTGCCCCCTTACCTAGAACAGGTAGAACTTCTGAGAATGCTACAGTGTTAACAACGGGCTTGAGTTTTTCTCACAGAGATTGGAAGTCCTTTTGGACTGTAGAGGCACTATTTCTAGCCAGGTCATTTGTACCCAAGTGGATGACAACATCAAGTTTGGAGTGTTTGCTAAGTACATCAATAATTTGGTTTGTATTCCTGCTGGCTAAGGAGCCTGGGAGGCATTTGACTTTTTTCTCTCCTTTGAACTGTGTTCCCAAGTTGGTGCCACTGATGATGGAATCTCCAAGTAGTAGTAGTTTTCTGTTTGGTGAGTTTTCATATTTGCTGCTTTAGCAGGAGATTGGACATTGACTGACTCCTCTAAGGGCCGTTCAGTTTCTTTGGATAGGGCATCCTCATTAACCAAGGCAGAGAATGCATTATGCAGGGATATCTCTTGGTGTATAGGATGTTTCTGTGTCACAGACCGCAATCTACCCGAACCCACTGTGATCCATTTGTTCCTGGTGTGTTTGACTCTTTGTGGGAGCGGTGGTGGACTTTGTTCAGTCTGTATCCTAGAAGAGGTGCGCTTCATTGCAGTCAGTTCTTCCCTCAGTAGAGACAATTCTTTATGCATGGCAGCCAGGTCTTCTCTTAGTAGAGTCAATTCATTATACATGGCAGATGACCTTTAGCACATAGGACATGCTCTTAGGCTCCAAATGATTCTTCTTGGAATGAAAGTACCACAGGTATTGCACTGAATACAAGACATGCTGGTTAAGAGAATGTGGGTGTATCCCAAGCTATTGGCCACTATATAGGCAATGCAGCCCCAGGGGTGGGGTGGGTGAGGGGTAGGGTGGGCGGGAACCCAATTGTCCCTGCCCCAGTAGGCTTATACCTGAACTGTGGGCACACTCAGAAGCTATTAAAGGCTACACAAGGAAATCAAGCAGTTTGACAATCCCCAAACGTAATGTAAGACCAGCAATTAGCAATTTTCCCAATACCTAAAGTTTAACCAACCCTTAGTATTCTAGATTTGCAATAATTGAAACCAGCTTGTAGCAGTGTTCTATGTCAATCCCATTTTCTGCAGTATTTAGCAAATGCTTTTTGTAAAACATTTGGCCTGGACTGAGTATGTACACTGTACATAAGAACATAAGTATGCAGTTCCGGTTAGTTTAACTTTAGTGGTGAGTAAATTATTGGAAGCGCTGCTGAAAGAGAAAATAGTGGGGTTTCTGGATTACAGGATCCGAGGCAGCATGGATTCACCAGAGGCAAGTCTTGTCAGACAAATCTGACTGATTTCATTGACTGGGTGACCAGGGAGTTGGATCGAGAGAGAGCCCTAGATGTGGTGTATTTAGATTTCAGTAAAGCCTTTGACACCGTTCCTCACAGGTGACTTATAAACAAACTGAGCACCCTAAGGATGGACACTAAAGTTACTGCTTGGGTTAGAAATTGGTTAAGTGGGAGGCGACAAAGGGTATAGGTAAATGGAGCTCACTCTGAGGAGGAGGTGGTTACCAGTGGTGTGCCCCAGGGATCTGTCTTTGGTCCGATTCTTTTTAACATCTTTGTTAGTGATATAGCCGAAGGGCTGTCAGGTAAGGTTTGCCTCTTTGCGGATGATACCAAAATCTGCAATAGACACCCAGGAAGGTGTAGATAACATGAGGAGGGGTCTAGCTAACCTTGAAAAATGGCCTAGAATTTGGCAGCTGAGATTTATTGTTAAAAAATGCAAGGTCGGGGGACTTCTGGTGACGTCAGCGGATCGAATGGCGGCGAGCTAGAGGGGCTCCGCCGCCGTAGCCTGCCATAAGGACAAAAAAAGAGCGGTAGAGGCAGCAAGGAAGCAGTGAAAACTGGGGGCAGCGATGCAGTAAAACCCCCAAGTCAAGTGGAAGCGAGAGTGGGCAGCACACATCCCCAGCACAAGAATCCGTGGTGGAGAGAGGCGACGGAGTGCTGAGCCACGTGACAAAGAAGGGAAAAGGATGAGGAGGCCTCGAGGAAAGCGACAGCAACAGGAGGGTCACGGAGTGTAGATGGAGAGGAGAGCTGGGGCAAGGGCGGGAGGAGCTAGCACCAGGAAGTGAAGCTGCCGTGAGCCGCGGCAGATTCCCGCGGCCGCCAAAGTGCGGCGAGAGATGTCTGTAGAGAGTGGAGAAGGCCGGCGAGACCCGACAGCAAGGAAGGAGGGCCAGATGTGAGCCAGCGACAGAGCGTGCTGAACTGGAGCGGCAGAGAGAGGAGGTGGTGCAAGATGGAGGTGAGCTGGATGCAGGGCCGTGGCTGAGTCTGGGAAGAGAAGCAGCTCAGGTGATGGGTCGAGGCCGGAGTGTGAAGATGGGCCTGAAAGTAAGTAGCGGAGGTCCTGTCGAGCTGAGAGTACGGCTGAGAGCAAAGTTGCACAGTCAAGTCAGCACCAGGAAGAGAAGGAGAGAAGATAGTGCGCTCAGACTGCCCAGGGAGCGACAGGGCTGAAGGAGCATTGTTACAGCGGTACAGTGGAGCAGCCTAAGAAGTCAAGTATCAGCCCACGTCGTGGGATGTCCAGCGAGTCAGAACAGAAGCTGGGGTAGAGTGCAGTGGACTCACAGTGGCAGAACCATATAGGAGGAACAACAGTGCTAAAATTTGAGGAAAGAGGCTGAGGCTCTTTCTACTGCTTGTATAGAACCCCACGGAGAGGGGGAGAAGAGAGGAAGTGGACAAAGAGGTTGCTACCTGCAGAGGGGAACCACTAAAATAAAACATGGAGAAAACAAAGAGAGAAGGGGCAGTGAAGAAGAAATTGGCGGAGTTCCATTCCTCGTATGTGCCATCAAGAGGAAGAAAGGAGGGTGAGAAGATGGGCCAGATGAGGGGGGACCTCTCACTGGGGCACGAGGAAGAGACAGAGGAGAGGAGTGCACAGGAATGGCAGAGAAAATTAAGCTGTGGCTTATGGAACTGAAGGAGGATTTAAAGGAAGAAATTGGAGGAGTTAAAAATGAGTTGAAGGAGACGTTGCAAACAATCAAGCAAGACATTACGGAACTGGGAGAGCTTGTAGAGGATGCAGAGAATCAAGTGGAACAACATGGAGCAGTGGTGGAGCGAATCCAGAAAGGATGGAAATAGCTGAGGGAAGCACAAGAGGAGCTGAAGGCAAAAACGGAAGATTTAGAGGACCGCTCGAGAAGGTGTAACATTAGAGTGCGGGAAGTCCCGGAGGTTCCCAAATATAGGAACAGCGAAGTGGTGGTTCAAAAAATATTTGGAGAAATCTTAAAAGAGGGGGGACGCACAGAGGAGGACGACGACACTCAGATAAAAGTAGACAGGCCTCAGAGAGGGCTGGGGCCCATAAGGGACAATCGCCCGAGAGACACTGTAGTTTGTCTGGCTTCCTACAAGCTGAAAGAATGCATACTGGGAGCAGCGAGAAAGCTAAGATATGTCCAGTGGGAAGGAAACAAATTGGAACTGTTTCAGGACTTGTCTCAGGAGACACTGCAGCGTAGACGAGAGATAAAAGAGGTCACGGCCTACCTGACAAGGGCTGACCTGAGATATAAGTGGCTGTACCCGTTTGGACTCTTGATTACAGTACAAGGGCGGTCGAGAAAAGTAAAGACAAGTGCAGAAGCTTGGAAAGCGCTGAGAGACTTGGGAGCTGAAAACCTACCGGAGGAGGCCCGCAGTCCGGCGGAGCCAACAGAGGACACCGCCAATAGCAGCACAACGGAGAGTTCTAGGTGGCACAGAGCAGCAGAAGGCGGTCGAAGATTGGCGAGATTGGTCAAGGAGCGGCAGCGAGGGAAGGAGATTGAAGAAGATGCAGGCTGAAGCAGCAGACAACACATGGACTTGAACTAGATGTCTTACAGTGTGGAAAAGGTTTTAGGGGATAGTACTGAGTAATGAAGCGGGAGGGGGAGGGTAGAAGGGAAGGGGAGAAATAGTAACATAGTAAATGACGGCAGATAAAGACCAGCATGGTGGAGGGGTGTAGGGGCAAACAGGGTAGATGGAGCTGGCAAGGTAGATGGGGGGCGGGGGAAGAGGGATAGGGGCAGGTGATGGTCTGATCCGAGGTCACTGTGATGGAAGTCGGATCTCCGGGTTGGAGAAGAAGGTTGGAGGGGGGAGGGAGAGGAGGGCGTTAGACGAGAGGTGGCTCAGAAGGTAGGGAGGAGGGGCAGAGGGGGGGAGGAAGGCAGGGGGAAGGGGGAAGAGGGGGGGAGGGAGGGGCGGGTTGAAAGCTGGAGGTAAGGGGGGAGCAAGGTTGGAGGAAGCTCTGAAAATTGTAACGTTGAATGTGAAGGGGTTGAATTCACCATGGAAGAGACAGAAATTGTATAAAGAATTGGCCAGACACAAAGCGACGATTGTAATACTGCAGGAGACACATTTACAAAAAAAGCATGAAACGTTAGTGCATTCAAAGGATTCCTTTGAATGCACTAACGTTTCATGCTTTTTTTGTAAATGTGTCTCCTGCAGCATAGAGAGTGCATTTTTGCAGAGAGTGCATTTTTGCATCAAACTCATGGGAAAAGAAGAAAGGAGGGGTGGCGGTTTTTATTACAGGGGAGCATAAAACGGAAGTGCAGACGGTGATGAGGGACGGGGGGGGAGGTACCTGTTGATGCGTGTGAGAGTTGGGGAGGAGTGGTTGTGTGGTGAATGTTTATGCGCCCACGGGTTCCCAGAAAGAATTTTGGGAGGAGTTAGGGAAGCAAGTGGCGGTAATGGGGGATAGAGCATTGATTTGTGGAGGGTATTTTAACATGCCTTGGGCTGTGGGGAGGGATACAACGGGCAAGAGGGAAGGGCGGAGGGCGGATAGACAGAGATATCATAGGTTTGTGAAAGAGAAACGTGGATCGATTGTTTACGTTGTCAGAGTGTGGAAGGACTAGGGGAGGTGCGGTGAAGCTACAGGGTGGACTATTTGGGACTAGTGGGAGAGGGTATTTTTTTGCCCAGCGTGTAGTCAAACTCTGGAATTTGTTACCGGAGGATGTAGTAAAGGCTGTTAGTGTAGCTGGGTTTAAAAAAGGTTTGGACAAGTTCCTGGAGGAAAGGTCCATAAACTATTATTAAGAAGGGACCCAGGATATCAATGCTTGATCTAGTACAAGCATTGCAGAACCTGTGTCTCTTGGGGATACTGCTAGGTACATATGACCTAGATTGGCCACTGTTGGAAATGGGATACTGGGCTTGATGGACAAACCTGCCATGCCCTCAGAAAATATCAACATCACTTATCAACCTGTTGATGAATGGTCAGAATTTTACCCCATTTCAAAAGCGTCATTAAAAACAATCATCTCCAGCCTAAATACCACAACTTCATACTTAGATCCATGCCCAATATCATGGATAAAAAACACACTACCAACTCTACTATCCTATATTCTCCCAATAGTAAACCTCTCACTCACCCAAGGATACCTTCCATCCCCGCTCAAACATGCACAAATACGTCCAAATTTTAAAGAACTGCAAACTAGATAAAACATTGCCAACATCATATAGGCCCATCTCTAGCATACCATTCTTGGCCAAAGTAATTGAAAAGGTAGTGCAACTACAGACACAGGAATTCATAGACTTATCTTACCCACTCGATGAACAACAATACGGTTTCCGGCCCCGCCATGGAGTAGAAACGCTCCTAGCAGTATTAATAGACACACTCCTAAAAGGAATTGACAATCACAAACAGGCATTCATTCTCCTTTTCATCGACATATCAGCAGCTTTTGATAGCGTGCATCACTCAATATTGCTCAACAACCTAAGACAGTTAGGCATAAACTCCACCGTACATAAATGGTTCACCTCATATTTACATAACAGAACACAAAATGTAAGAACAGGTAATCAAACATCCAACACATACAAACAAGAAATAGGTTTACCACAAGGCTCAGCACTGTCAGCCCTACTTTTCAATATCTATATAAAACCGGTCTGCAATATCTTTAAAAAATTTGGAGTACAATATCACGATGTACATACCTTTTACGATTCCTAACCTACCGATTCAACTTCTATCAGACTGCTACAATGAAATTACATACTGGCTAAAAACCCAAAACCTCCATATAAACCATGCTAAAACTGAAGTCCTAATCGTAACAAAAAACCAAACATTCACTCCTCCAACCCACATAAAGCGTAGTTACTCACCTGTAACAGGTGTTCTCCAGGAGCAGCAGGAATCAGTCCTCACTTATGGGTGACGTCGGCGCCGACGGAGCCCTCGCGGAGCAATTTTCCCCAGCTTTCAAAGAAAGCCTTTGGGAATTGCAGCGCGCATGCGCGGTCCTCTTCCCGCCCAAGGGTGCCATCTTAGCCAGTCAGATGACATAGCTAAAAAAGACAGCATAAAAATGTGCAAAAAGAACATAAGCAGATGATTGCAACTCCAAGGGGAGGAGGGAGGGTAGTGAGGACTGATTCCTGCTGCTCCTGGAGAACACCTGTTACAGGTGAGTAACTACGCTTTCTCCAGGACCAAGCAGGAAGTCAGTCCTCACTTATGGGACTCCCAAGCTCAAGGCTACCGGAGACCCTAAGCACAAAAATGAGCTCCCTCTAGCTCAGCAGCAGCACAGAAGGAAAGAATCTTCGCTGAATTGTTACCCACCGGTAGCCCACATCCGGGATGGAGGGTAGGAGTTGCTCAGACCTCGAAGAGATTACGGAGGACTGCCTGTCCGAAAGCACTGTCCCTGCGGGACTCCCTCTCGAGACAGTAATGGACCGCAAAAGTCTGGCTCGAAGACCAAGTAGCGGCCCGGCAGATGTCTGCCAGCGGAACAGAGCGGAGGTAAGCCACTGACGTAGCCTTTGCCCGAACGCAATGAGCCGTGACTCGACTTTCCAAGGAGAGTCCGGCTGCCCCATAAGCCCAAGAGATACAGTCCGCAACCCAGATGGACAGAGTACGCTTGGAGACCGGGAGCCCCAATTTATTGGGGTCAAAAGACACAAAAAGCTGAGCAGCTTTACGGTGCTCCCGCGTACGGTCAAGGTAGAAGTTCAAAGCCCTTCTACAGTCCAGGGTATGGAGGACCGTTTCAGCTCGGCTGGAGTGTGGCCTGGGAAAGAAGGCTGGAAGTACCACCTCCTGATTGATGTGAAAAGGGGAGACCACTTTTGGAAGAAATTTTGGGTGAGTCCATAGGACTACCCTATTTTTGTAGAACCGAGTGTAAGGGGGATCAGACACGAGGGCCTGCAATTCACTTACGCGTCTAGCGGAAGTGAGGGCTATCAAGAACAGTGTTTTCCAAGACAGAAAACGGAGAGAACAGGTAGCCATAGGTTCAAAAGGCGGACAGGTGATCCGCTGCAAAACCACATTCAGGTCCCAGTCAGGTGCTGGCGGGCGCAGAGGTGGTTTAAGTAGAAGGAGACCTCGGAGAAACCTCGCTACGAGAGGGTCGCTGGAGAGAGGTCTGCCGTCCACCGGCACATGATGTGCCGAAAGAGCACTGAGGTGAACTTTGACGGAGTTGGACTTAAGTCCCAGATTAGAGAGGTGTAGCAAGTACTGCAAGATCACCGACACCGGGCAGGAGAAGGGATCCTGAGACTGTTGGGTACACCAAACGGAAAAGCGACGCCATTTAAGGGCGTAGCATTTGCGGGTAGAAGGTCGTCGCGAAGCCAAGACGACCTCCTCCACCTCTGCCGGCAGGAGAAGGGGAGCAAGGACTACCCTCTCAGCAGCCAGGCCATTAGGTTGAGAGACCTGAGGTTGGGGTGTAGCAGAGACCCCTGATCCTGAGTGAGGAGATCCGGTTGAAACCCCAGAGGGAATGGATCCTCCACCGCTAATTGCAGCAGGAGGGGAAACCACGGCTGTCTGGGCCAGCGAGGGGCCACCAGGATCATGAAGGCTTTGTCTCGGAGAACCTTGAAAAGAGTCCGAGAGACTAGCGGGATGGGAGGGAAAGCGTACAGAAGGCTTCCCGACCATGAGAGTAGAAAAGCGTCCGCCGCAACCCGAAGGGGGTGGGGCTGACGAGAGCAGAAGCGAGGAAGTTGCCGGTTGTGAGGACTGGCAAAGAGATCCACCGTGGGGAGGCCCCACTTTAGAAAGAGCTTCTGAACTACCAAGGGATCCAGACGCCACTCGTGCGGCTGGAGGATCCTGCTGAGTTTGTCCGCCAGGTAATTCTCTTGGCCTGGGAGATAAACTGCCTTGAGGAGAATGCCGTGACTGACGGCCCAAGAGCAGAGCTTCTGTGCCTCCCGGCAGAGGAGGAAGGAGCCCGTGCCCCCTTGCTTGTTCACGTAGAACATGGCAACTTGATTGTCCGTCTGGACAAGGACGGACTGGTGAGAAGTCAGGTGGGAGAAAGCCTTGAGAGCCAGGCGGATCGCCCTGAGCTCCAGGAAGTTGATCTGCTGAGCAGACTCCCACGTGGTCCAGAGGCCCTGAGTACGTGCCCCTTGGCAATGCGCACCCCAGCCCCGGAGGGATGCATCTGTTGTCAGCACCCGGGCCGGCTGAGGTGACTGGAAAGGCATTCCGAATATCAGGTTCGGCTGCTGAAGCCACCACCGGAGAGACGAGATCAGCGGCTCGGAGACGCGCACTAGGTCTGCTAGGCCGCCTGTGGCTTGTCGCCACTGCTGGCGGAGACACCATTGAGCAGGCCGCATATTCAGGCGGGCATTGGGGGTCACATGGACGGTGGAAGCCATATGGCCGAGTAGTCTCAGGAAGCGCCTGGCGGAGACCAGGGGCTGGCTGCGAAAACGGTCGGCTAGGTCCATGAGCCGTTGAGCCCTGTCGAGCGGTAGGTATGCTCGTGCCTGAGGAGTGTGCAGCCTTGCGCCGATGAACTCGAGATCCTGTGAGGGGAGCAAAGTGGACTTTGCGAAGTTTATAACAAAGCCCAAGTGCTGCAGAAGAGTCACCGTGCGGCGCATGGCGTTGGTGACCTCCAGAGCGGACGCTGCTCTGATGAGCCAGTCGTCGAGGTACGGAAAGACATAGAGGCCGTGAAGCCGGAGATGGGCCGCCACCACCGCGAGACATTTTGTGAAGACTCGCGGTGCGGAGGACAGGCCAAAGGGCAGTACTCTGTACTGGTAATGATTTCCTGCCACCACAAACCTTAGGTATTGTCGGTGGCTTGGGTGGATGAGGATGTGCGTGTAGGCATCCTTTAGATCCAAGGAGCATAGCCAATCTCCCTGCTGGAGGTAGGGCAGAAGGATTCCAAGGGTAAGCATCTTGAACTTCTCTCGCACGAGGAACTTGTTGAGGTTGCGCAGGTCCAGGATGGGTCTGAGGCCTCCTGTTCTCTTTGGTATCAGAAAATACCTGGAGTAAAAGCCTTGACCTTTCAGGTGGTGGGGCACCGGTTCCACCGCCTGTTCCTGTAGAAGACCTGCTAACTCCTGAAGGAGTAATTCCCTGTGCAGAGGGGGTCGTGGAGGTTCTCCCGGAAAAAAGGAGGGAGGGACCTGGTGGAAGTGGAGAAGATAGCATTCTCGCACGACTTGAAGTACCCAGGCATCTGAGGTGATGCTGGACCACCTGTGGGCGAAGTGAACCAGCCGGCCTCCGGTGCTGGGAGGAACCAGCGGGGGGGGAGAGGCTATGCTTAGTGAGTCAAAAACCCCCACCCTGCTGAGCAGGGGCTGGTGGTGCAGGCTTGGGGGCTTGCTGCCTACGGGACCCGTTACCCCGTCCCTTGGCCTGCTGGCCCTGTTGGGGAGCTGCAGGGGCCTGATAATGGGGGTATTGTTTGTAGGCAGCCGCCTTCCTCGGGTAAAAGGACTTTTTTCCCGAGCCCTTCTTTTTCTGGGAAGGGGCGGAGGTCTTCCTAGAAAGCCTGGTCCTGGTGAGAGTCTCAGTCTCAATTTGTGCAGCCTTTTCAGCCATGGGCTTGCCAAAGAGGTTTTCGCCTCGGCAGGGGACATCGACCAACTTGTCCTGCACCCAGGGCTCAAGGTCTGACGACTGAAGCCAAGCCTGTCGGCGGGCACCGATGCCGGCTGCGGCCACTCGAGCCGATGCTTCAAAGCCATCATAGGCTGCACGGGACATGAACTTTGAGCATTCCCGAATGCCAGTGGACAAGGCCAGGAACCTCCGCAAGGGTTCCTCGGACAAACCAGCGGAGAATCCGGCTAGCTCTTTAGCCAGGTCTCGGAGATACATGCCCATGTATAGCTGGTAGGTCTGGACACGACACGCAAGCATAGAGCCCTGGAAACACTTCTTACCAAGGCCATCCAGGTTACGGGCCTCCCTGCCAGGAGGGCACCGAGGAGTGCATCTTCTGGCTCTTAAGACGATGCATGGCCGATTCCACTACCATGGAATGGTGTGGTAGCTGTGCTTTTTGGAAGCCAGGGCTCTTGCGGACTCGATAGATAGAATCGATCCGCTTGCTCAGGACCGGCGAGGTGGCCGGACTCTCCCACATGCGGAAGAGTAAGCGTTCCAGCATAGGAGGAACCGGCACAGTAAAGTGTTCCCTTGCGGGAGAGTCATACTGGAGGGCGTCGAGCTCTTCGGCTCGAGGCTCCTCCTCGGGGTCCGCAGGGAAGGCCAAAGCCTTGGCCATATCCCTGACGAAGTCCGAGAACCGGGCATCCTCCGGGGGGACTGCTTCCGAGGTTCGGACTCCGGTGAGTCCGAGGGGACACACCGAGTCCGGAAAGAATCAGGCGACTCTTCCTCTTCAGACTCCCAGACCGACTCCGACGAGGACTCGGTGGGGTCGGCCCGGGCAGGGCGCGGCGCCTGCCGCCCCGACGCCGAGGGAGTCGGCGTCGGCGACCTCGGTCCCGAACGGGAGGCCGAGGGTGACCTCGACCGAGGATCGACTCGAGTTCGCATCGACTCGAGGATCGGCTCGGTCTCCGGGGTCGACTTGGACGTCGACGTCCCGGCGGTCGGGGCAGCGACGCCAGCGAAGCCAGCGAGCAGTGCCCGCTGCTGGTCCATGAAGGCAGACAGTCTGCTCTCCAAGGCCGTCAACCTGAGTCCGAGCTCAGGTGACCCAGCAGCCCCTGACTCGGGCCCCGACGGCGTCGGGCCCGACGTCGGCTGTCGCGGAGGCGAGTCCAGGAGGACCACAGGACTTACCCGAGCAGGCAGCTCCGACTCCAGGCGAGGTCGCTTCGTGAGGTGCTCCTTCTCCAAGGACCCGGGGCGGCTATCGGGGCTATGCGACCTGGCCCTCGCGGAGCCAGGAGCGTCCACCGACGCCGCCCTCGCAGGTTTCACCTTACGTCGATGGTCCCCGGAGGGAGAACCCCTGTCGGAGGAACTCCGGCGACGGTCCGAGCTGGAACCTTTGGACGCGGAGGCCTCCGACGAGGTCCGGGTACGGCTGGGGTCAGCGAAGATCCTATCCCGCTGATGCCGCCGACTTCTCAACGCTTTGGAGGACATTTTGCCGCAGGGTCCACAGATCATTTCTTCATGATCCGGGCCCAGGCAGCGGAGGCAAAAGTCGTGTGTGTCAGTTAGTGACATATTTCGGTCACACTGACCACACCGCTTAAAACCACTGGCAGCCATCGGGGGAAAAAGGGCCCCGGCGAGGTCAAAGGACCGGGCTGCCAGGGAAAAATCGAAAACGAAAGCTGACTAAGTAAGAAAAAACCGAAAAAAGAAGAAGAGGACTCGTGACCGGCGTCGCGAGTCCGGGCGGGAAAAAGACCGGCGTCGAACCGAAGGAAAAGAATTAAAATTATGAAGAAATATCAACTTTTTCGCGGGGACACGACGGGGACGTCTGTAGGGCTCCGCGGAAAAAAGAAGACTGGCTAAGATGGCGGGAAGAGGACCGCGCATGCGCGCTGCAATTCCCAAAGGCTTTCTTTGAAAGCTGGGGAAAATTGCTCCGCGAGGGCTCCGTCGGCGCCGACGTCACCCATAAGTGAGGACTGACTTCCTGCTTGGTCCTGGAGAACACTACAAAACCAAGAAATTAAAATAAAAAATGAAATAAGATATCTAGGTGTCATTTTAGATACACACCTTACTATGGAAACGCACATTAGAAATACCTTAAAGAAAATCTACTTCAAACTTAAAATCCTCAAGCAATTACGCCCCCTTGTATTTATACAAGATTTTATCAATATAATACAGGCTACCATAACTCCACACTTCGACTTCGCCAACTTAATACTTATAGGCATTTCAAAACAAAACATCAAAAGGATCCAACTTGCACAAAATGCTACAGCTAGAATTATATTAAAGATAAATTCACTCCAACACATTACACCAATACTAGCATCCCTTCACTGGTTACCAATACAAAGCAGGATAACATACAAAACAATAATAACTACATTCAAAGCCCTAAAAGACATGGCCCCGAAGACACTCTGTAACCTAATAAGCAAAGAACCACCTAAGCCCACTCATAGAAAAGGACAATCAAATAAACTTAAGATGCCAAAAGAATATATACGAACTCACAAATTAACAAATAATAGAGCCTTTTCCCACATAGCCCCAACAGTCTGGAACTCTTTACCAGAGGACTTACGATCACTAACAGAGATAATAGAATTCAGAAAAAAATTGAAAACCTATCTATTCACTAAACACTATAATACCATAGAAAACCCGCCACTCAACTTAGATAAAGGCTAAACATGAACCTGCACAAAATCAAGATTATACTCCCTACTACAATCAATACGTACAAACTTAAATGAATAATCATTCCATTCCTATGCATTGATACCCCACTTGTATATAGTTACAACTGTTTTAGGGACAGTACTTCTGTTTAAATTGTAACACAAACTGTGTTAGTTGATTTATTGAATTATTCTGCTTAGTCTTTTAAACCCTTTGTTGTACAAGTTAAGATGTTCTATGTAAAAAGTTATAATTGTTCTATGTAAAACAAGCTCTGCATTGTTAATTGTTGTTAATTGTACACCGCAACTGATCGCTGGAAGATGCGGTATATAAATAAGTGTTAAAATAAAATAAATAAATAAAATAAAATTGGTCTGACCCAGTATGGCATATCTTATGTAGAATGATTTGATAGATGCATGGAGATTGATGAACCCGGGGAGGCGGCAGTTCTCCTTCTTCTCAGCAGTGCATGGGATGTATTCAAGATTAGATGTTATCTGGGTAGGGAAGGAGTTGGCGGGCAGGATAAAGGGAGGGGAAATTGAGCCCATTACGTGGTCGGACCATGCACAAGTGGTGGTACAGGTGAAGGTGAAGGGGGAAAATAAGGGGGGGGGGGCAATACTGGAAGCTCAATGAAGGCTTGTTGGAGGATACTAGGGTGGTGAGAGAGGTGGAACAGTTAATACCGGAGTATTTTGAAAGAAATGGGAAGGGAGAGGTAAAAGAGGGAGTGGTTTGGGATGCTTTTAAAGCAGTGGTAAGGGGGGTATTGGTAAAGTGGGGAGCACGAATAAAAAGGGAACGGGAGGAGCAGGAACTGCAACTAAGGCGTCAACTAGTGGAACTGGAAGAGAAAGATGCTAAGGAGGGTAGTGGGATATTTAGGGGAGCGGTTTTGGAAACGAGGGCTAAATTAAATGGTTTGGAAGCGGGGCGGGGATAAGGCAAAAAACACAGCTATTGAGGCAGAACGTCTCCGAAGGGGGTAATAAGGCTGGGAAGTATCTGGCTTGGCAGTTAAAAAAGAGAAAGGAATCGAATCGAATCATACAGATTAGAGGTGGGGGGGGGGGGGGTAGTGCGAGAGGATCACCAGATTAGAGAGGAATTTGTAGCGTTCTATCAGAAGTTATATGGAGCCCAGGCAGAGGGAACGGAGGGGGCGATCAATGAATACTTGGGAGAAGTGGGGCTGCCACGGTTGGAAGAAGGGGAGCAGGAGGATCTTGACAGGGAGATCGGAGCAGAGGAAGTGCTAAGGGCGATTAAGGGTATGAAGCTAGGGAAAGCCCCGGGCTTAGATGGGCTGACAGCGAGCTTCTATAAGAAATTTGGAGGTCAGCTAATCCAGCCATTAATATCAGTTTTCAATTCAACGCGGCGTGGGGAGAAGTTGGCGGATACGATGGGCTGGGCAGGCATTACCCTGATACATAAGGAAGGGAAAGATCCGCAGGATTGTGCATCCTATAGGCCAATTTTGCTGTTAAACCATGATGCAAAATTGCTGGCAAAAATACTAGCGACAAGGCTTAATAAAATCTTAGGAAAGCTAGTTCATGAGGACCAAGCAGGTTTTATTCCGGGGAGGCAAGTGGGGGATAATATCTGGAAGGTTCTCAATGTGCTATGGGCAGCAAGGCGTTCGGGCGATAATGCGTTGCTGGTCTCACTAGATGCTGAAAAAGCATTTGACCAAGTGTCATGGAAATTCTTATTCTCGGTATTAGGGGCCATGGGGTTTGGGGCAGAATTTGTGAAGTGGATAAAGGCTTTGTATGAAAGTCCCAAAGCATGTGTGAGAGTAAATGGAGGATACTCACGCTTTATTCCTCTGGGAGGGGAACGAGGCAGGGCTGCCCGCTGTCACCCTTGCTCTTCGCGCTTTCCTTGGAGCCCTTAGCAGCGCGGATAAGGGCAAGTCCAGAGATAAGGGGGGTGAGGATAGGACAAATAGAGTATCGCATGTTGCTCTTCGCAGATGCCATTTTGCTGACAATCACACAGCCAGGGGGAACCTTACCAGCCTTAATGGGTGAGATACAGAAATATGGGAGTGTGGCGGGGTTCCGAATTAATTGGGGGAAGTCAGAAATGTTAAGTGTGGTAGGGGAAGAGGAACAGCAGAGGGAGTTGCAGCAGCGCTTTCCCTTTAGGTGGGCACAGAGGTTGATCAGGTATCTGGGGGTGCAGGTGGGGAGGACCCTGGAGGAATTATTTGAATTAAATTACAAAAAGCTCTTAGGGCAACTGGAGTCACAGCTGGGGGGTTGGAGTAGGGGTACTACTCTTGGTTTGGGCGGATGGCGATTGTCAAGATGATGCTGCTCCCCCAATTCTTGTTCTATTTCCAAGTACTACCCATAGCGATACAGAGAGGAGTATTAAGGAAGGTACAAAAACAAGTGGAGGGGTTTATCTGGGGGGGGGGGGCAAAAAGCCAAGGGTGGCGGCGCGGACACTACAAGTGCAGGGGATGGAGGGAGGGATGGGGGTGCCTAACTTTGCACTTTACTACAAGGCAGTGCAGCTTCGGGCGGTGTATGCAAAGATAAGAGAGCCACTTAAGCAATGGATGAGGATGGAGGCAGCAGAATTCAGCCCCAGAGAGCTAGAGCGGATAGTCTGGGGGGGGGGAAGGGGGAAAGGGGGGCTAACCCTATGGTGGTACATACGTTAAATGTATGGCAACAGAATAGGCAGAGGATGGTGGGGGATAAGAAGTGGTCGCACACCATGTCCCTCCAGGCATGTTGTGAAAAGGGGGTGGGATCGAGGAGAGCAGTATTGAAGAGGTGGGAGGTGCAGGGGTTGAGTCAGGCGTCACAGTTATTAGTGGGGAAGGAGGTAAGGGGGTTTGATGGTATCCGTGATATGTATCAGTTGCAGGAAACAGATAGGTATGCGTATGCGCAAATGGGGTCGCTGATTCGTAAACGGCAGAGGGGGCAGGGTAGTGGGGGGGGGGAGTGGAATGGTTTGAAGGGGCATGTCTGGGGTCCATGGGGCAAAAGGGCATGATCTCTAGAATTTATAAAGGGTTAATAGCGAGGGGAGTCATGGGAAAGAGATTTGGGGGTGGAATGGGGGGTAGAGGAGTGGGAGGAGGAAGCAAGGGGGATAGCTAAATTTACAATTGCCACGGCGCTACGCGAGAATGGGTTCAAGATGCTGAGTAGGTGGTATCTCACGCCAGAGAGGTTGTATAAAGTGGGGTGTTGAAGACGAATGAGTGTTGGAGGCAGTGTGGTGAAGAGGGCACCTGGATGCATATGTGGTGGTCATGCCCAGTAGTTCAAAGGTATTGGGAGGGGAAAGTTGGGGATAATATTAAAAGGACTGTGGGAGCAAGAATAGAACTGACTCCTGAAGTGTGTCTCCTGCAGAAGAAGGATGGGCAGTGGGAAGGGGAGTGGAACATCGTTTGGTTTTGTGTCATGGTGGCTAGATGTGAAATAGCCTGGCACTGGAATAAAACGATTCTACCATCTATGGATAGTTATGCTAAAAGAATGTCGGATATTTCTCTTATGTATAAAATCACGGGGGAGAAAAAGGGTAGGGGGGACAAATGGAGAAAAGGTAGGAGGGGGTATGGAGGTGGCTGAGAGAGAATATGTGGAAGGAAAGAGTAGTGGGGGAGGGGCGGGGGGGAGGGAATGGGGTCAGAATTAAGGTAGGGGTAGGAGTGGAAGTACATAGTAGGGGAAGGGTAGGGGTTAGGGGAAGGGAAGGAAGGGAGGGAGGGATGGGGGAGTCTAGAAATGAGGTAATGAGTGGAGGGATATAGGTAAGGGGAGGAAAGAGAAGATGCAATGGGCAACTTTGGGAATAAATGTTATAGGTTAATTCATGGTTGTTGATCATTGCTGAATGTAATATGATGTACCTTTCCTGATGTAACTGGCTTGTTGAAAAATTAATAAAAACTCAACTTTTAAAAAAATGCAAGGTCAAGCATTTGAGCTGCAGCAATCCAAGGGAGCAATATAGTATAGGGAGTGAAGTACTTTTGTCCAATGAAGAAGAGCGGGACCTAGGCATGATTGTGTCTGATGATCTTAAAGTAGCTAAATAGGTAGAAAAGGTGATAGCAAAATCTAGAAGGATGCTTGGGTGCATAGGGAGAGGAATGTAAAGGAGGTGATAGTGCCTCTGTATAAGTCTTTGGTGCAACCTCATTCGGAGTACTGTGTGCAATTCTGGAGACCGCACCTTCAAAAGGATATAAACAGGTTGGACTCAGTACAGAGGGTGGCTACTAAAATGGTTATAAGAACATAAGATATGCCATACTGGGTCAGACCAAGGTCCATCAAGCCCAGTATCCTGTTTCCAACAGTGGCCAATCTAGGTCATACGTACAGTACCTAGCAGTTTCCCCAAAAGACACAGGTTCCACAATGCTTGTATTGGATCAAGCATTGATATCCTGGGTCCCTTTTTAATAATGGTTTATGGACCTTTCCTTCAAGAACTTGTCCAAACCTTTTTTAAACCCAGCTACACTAACAGCCTTTACTACATCCTCCAGTAACAAATTCCAGAGTTTGATTACACATTGAGTGAAAAAATATTTTCCCTTATTTGTCTTAAAGTTTACCCTGTAGCTTCATTGCATGTCCCCTAGTCTTTCTATATTCTGATAACGTAAACAATCGATCTACATTTACCCGTTCCACTCCATTCATTAATTTATAGACCTCTATCATATCTCCCCTCAGCCGTCTCTTTTCCAGGTTGAAGAGCCCTAACCTCTGTAGCCTCTCCTCATAGGAGTAGCCTTCCATCCCCTTTACCATTTTGGTGGCTCTTCTCTGTACCTTTTCTAATAACACTATATCCTTTTTAAGATACGATGACCAGAATTGCACACAATATTCAAGGTGCGGTCGCACCATGGAATGATACAGAGGCTTTATAATATCCTTTATTTTATTTTCCATTCCTTTCCTTATGGTACCTAGCATTCTATTTGCTCTCTTGGCCGCTGCTGCACACTGGGCGAAGGGCTTTAACATGTTATCCACGATGACGCCTAAATCTTTTTCCTGGGTGGTGGTTCCCAATGTGGAACCTTGCATCATGTAACCATAGTTTGGGTTGTTCTTTTCTAGGTGCATAACTTTGCACTTGTCCACATTAAATTTCATCTGCCATTTGGATGCCCAGTCTTCCAATTTATCAAGATCCTCCTGCAATTTTCCACAATCCTCTTGGGTTTTAACAACTTTAAATAGTTTTGTGTCATCTGCAAATTTGATAACCTCACTTGTTATTCCCTTTTCCAGGTCATTTATGAATATTTCAAACAGCAGCGGCCCCAGTACAGATCCTTGGGGTTCTCCACTATTCA
Organism: Ichthyophis bannanicus; assembly: GCA_033557465.1. Lineage (NCBI taxonomy): Eukaryota > Metazoa > Chordata > Amphibia > Gymnophiona > Ichthyophiidae > Ichthyophis > Ichthyophis bannanicus. The sequence goes on along the minus strand of CM066039.1, from coordinate 346,476,511 downwards.
CCTTTTTCCATTGGGAAAATTGGCCATTTAGCCCTACCCTCTGCTTTCTATCTTTTAACCAGTTCCTGATCCACATTAGTACACTGCCTCCTATCCCATGAGTTTTTAGTTTTGCCAAAAGTCTCTGATGAGGGAACTTGTCAAAGGCTTTCTGAAAGTTCAGATACACTATATCAACCAACTCACCTTTGTCTACCTGTTTATTCACACCTTCAAAAAAACATAACAGATTAGTAAGATAAGATCTTCCTTGTCTAAAGCCATGTTGGCTGTCTCCCATTAGGCCATGACTATCTACATGCTGAGTAATTTTGTTCTTTATGATGGTTTCTACCATTTTTCCCGGTACTGACGTCAGGCTCACCGGTCTGTAGTTTCCCGGATCACCCCTGGAACCCTTTTTAAAAACTGGCGTTACATTGGCAATCCTCCAATCTTCAGGTATTACAGATGATTTTAATGAAAGTTCACAGATTACTAATAGCAGGTCTGCAATCTCATATTTCAGTTCTTTCAACACCCTTGGATGTATACCATCTGGTCCAGGTGATTTGCTACTCTTCAGTTTATCAAATAGTTGTAATACATCTTCCCGGTGTAGCGATATTTCTCTTAATTCCTCTGCACTATCACCTTTGAATACCACTTCAGTCATGGGTAACATCCCTACATCTTCCTCAGTAAAGACCGAAGCAAAGAATTCATTCAGTCTCTCCGCTATAGCCTTGTCCCCTCTTAGTGACTCCTTTTACCCCTCTATCATCTAACGGTCCAATTGACTCTCTCACAGGTTTTTTGCTACGAATGTACTTGAAAAAGTCTTTATTTCGCGTTTTTGCTTCTGTAGCAAGTTTCTTCTCAAATTCTCGTTTTGCCTGTCTTATCAATGCTTTGCATTTAACTTGCCAGTGCTTGTGCTGTTTCCAGTTTTCGTCATTTGGCTCTTTTTTCCATTTCCTGAAAGATGCTTTAGTGGTCTTCATTATAAAGCATATGAGGACAGACTTAAGGATATTAATATGTACACCTTAGAGGAAAGGTGGGATAGAGGTGATATGATTGAGACGTTTATGTTTATGTTTATTTCGCTTGAAAGACCATCCTTCTGTGGTAATCAGAGCGGTTTACAATACAATAAATAAAAAAAGGAGAGGCACAAGGCCAGGAAAATAGAAAAAGAATTACAATCCTTGACAGAATAGGGGAGAAAAGAGGAAAATAGGACAGTAAACGTAGAAGTAGAGACTCACACGAGAGGGGAGGGAAGATTAAAGCCCAAGGAAAGGAGGTGGGTCTTTAGGTCACGTTTAAAGTTGGTATGATGGGGTTCTAAGCAAAGGGAAGTGGGGAGGGAGTTCCAGAGGGCAGGGCCTGCGAAAAAGAAAGCTGAGGAGCGGGTGGACTGGAGGTCGGCACGGGAGGGGGGGGGGAAGTGTAAGGCGGTTAAGGTGAAATGAACGGGGGGTATGTCTGGGCGTGTGAAAGTGGATAAGATCTGCCAAATATTGTGGGGTGTTAGTATGAAGCGCCCTGTGGACAAGGGTTATCAGTTTGAACTGGGTGCGGAAGGAAACGGGCAGCCAATGGAGGTGGAGAAGAAGAGGTGTTACGTGATCTCGAGGGGAGGAGTGAGTGATGAGACAGGCAGCAGTGTTTTGGATCCTCTGAAGTCTGTTCAGTTGAGCTTTGGAGAGACCGGTGAGAATGGAGTTAGAGAAATCGACGCGTGACATAACAAGTGATAGTAGTAAAGTAGCGAGAGCAGGTGGAGAGAGAACGGGTTGAATCGCACGATTTGGCGAAGGAAAAAGGAGGTGGTCTTGGTGACGTGACAGACATGTGGTTGAAAGGTTAAATGCACATGAGGAGAGCCTCTTCCGATTAAAAGCAAGCTCTGCTACGAGGGGACATGGGATGAGGGTGAAAGGGGATAGATTCAGGAGTAATATGCAGAAATATTCCTTTACGGAAAGAGTGGTGGATCCGTGGAATAGTCTCCCAGTGGAGGTGGTAGAGATGATGGCAGTATCTGAATTCAAAGAAGCATGGAGTGGAGGAGTAGCCTAATGGATAGAGCACTGGCTTGGGAACCAAAAGACCAGGGTTTGATTCCCACTAGCACTCCTTGTGGCCTTGGGCAAGTCACTAAACCCTCCATTGCTCAGAAAAATCCAAGTTACCAATGTCCCTGTTTAATGTACAAGTTTAAGTTACAATGTAAACCACTTTGACTAAAATGATAAAACAGTATAAAAAACTGTTAAATAAATAAATGGGACAAATACAGATTTTCTCTAAAGGAAAAAAGGGGACTGTTGTAGTGGTTGATATGGAAGGACAGACTAGAAAGGCCATGTGGTCTTTTTCTGACATCATGTTTCTATGGGTACTGGGTGTGAACCAAGAACGTACCCTCTTTATTTAAATAGGCAGATGCTTAATTTTTTTTGACCCACGTGACAGCAGCACATCTTGTGGTGCACCACAGACTTACGCAGTATTTATTTATTTATTTATCATTTCTTATATACCGCGCTATTCAAAGTCAGTGCGGTTTACATAAAACATAATATTTGCATTACATCAGAACAGTGATATAAATGCTTACATTGTAACAGGGAAATCAACTTGGATTGAACGGGGAAGAGGAGACTAATAAGCTATTAACAGAGTTAAATAGTGGAGTTAAAATTGAACATGAATATGAACTATTTACATATTTACAGGTTGGAATTAAATAGTGTAGGAAAGTGGAGACAGTGAGATGTACCCGACGTGGTAGTTGGGTATATTCTTGGTTATGGGGCAGGTTGTGAGAGTGGAGGGGGGTTAATGAGGTGAGAGAAATGAAGGAGGAATAAATGATGCTTTAAAGCTTTTCTGAATTGGGGAAGGTCCCTAATTGCTCGGAGGTGTGGGGGGAGGCTGTTCCAGATTCTCGGGGCGTAGAATGCAAAGGCTCTGTTTCTGGTTAGTTGATTACACTTTATGGATTCCCGGGGGATAGTAAGGGAGTTGGCGGTTGCTGATCTTCTCAGTCTGATGTTAGGACTGATTGTAAGGAGTGCTGAGATGGATGACGGAGACAATTGGTTAATGGCCTTGAAGGTTATCAGTAGAGCTTTATAAGTGAGTCTACTGTGCAGCGGTAACCAATGGAGTTCCATCAATATGGGCGTAATGTGATCATTTCTGGCTGTGCCGCTTAGGATGCGTGCTGCTGCATTCATGGCCATTTGGAGCGGGTTAAGGGTGCTCTTAGGAAGACCATGAAGGATTATGTTCGCGTAATCAAAATGAGGGATTACCAGTGCTTGGAAGATGGTTCTGAAGTCTTGTGGTGCTAATAGGGGTTTAAGGTGCCTTAAAGTTGAAATTTTATTATAGATGGATTTGGTCATGTTCTTTATATGCTCTTTAAAGTTAAATTGGTTGTCAAGTGTGACTCCCAAATACCGTATGGCAGATCTGCATGGGAGTTCAGCATCGCGTACTTTCAAGGTGGCGGGGGGGGGGAGAAGTTCTTGTTCCTGGAGATGAATAAGACCTCCGTCTTCTTGAAGTTTATCCTCGAATTCTGGGATAAGAGCCAGTCAGTAATTGCGTTGAAGCAGTTGACTAGTTTGGAGATGTCAGGATGCATAATTTTAACCGGGGTGAACAGTAGGACATCGTCTGCGTAGATTAGGCTGAGGATGCCAAATGAACGGATAATGTTGCAAATCGGCTGCATGTAGATGTTAAAAAGTAGGGCAGATAGGGAGGAACCTTGAGGGACTCCCTGCCGTTGCTGGAAAGGTTCCGACGTTGATGTTCCTACTCGGACGTATTGCAGACGATTAGATAGATAAGATTTGCACCATTCCCATGCAAGTCCTCGAATTCCTTTTTCTTGAAGTCTGGAAAGGAGTAAATCATGTTTGACAGAGTCGAAAGCCGCGGCTATATCAAGGAAAATTAGAATAAACCCATCTTCGATGTTGTCTATGCCTCTGGATAATGTGTTACAGAGTATGGTAAGTAATGATTTCACGCTGTGTGCTTCCCGGAATCCGTGTTGATAAGGGTCGAGAGGGGCTGTTGTGTCAACATGTTGTTGCATCTGTATTTGAACTACTTTCTCTATGAGTTTAGACAGTAGAGGTATGCTTGAGATCGGGCAATATGATTCCGTTTTGGAAGGATCCAGACGATTGTTTTTGAGGAGAGGACGGATGGAGGTTTGTTTAAACGAAGTGGGGAAAACTCCAGATGCAAAAGATAGCTTCATGATGTGAGCTAGGGTAGGACTGAGTTCTTTGCGCAGTGTCCTGATCCAGTAAGCCGGACATGGGTCATTAGGTGCTGTAGTGGTGTTGATTGAAGAGATAAGGTCAGAAAGGTATCTCTCTGCTGGGGGGATGAATTCTACAAGAGATGACTGTGTGATAGGTAATAGGTTAGGCATGGGGCTAATGACAACATTTGTTGTAAGGGTTTTGGACTGGAGGTAGCTAGAATATAATTGCGGATGAATTGTGGATGTTTGGGGCACGGGTGTGGCTTTGGTGAGGGCTTTGACTATGCTGAAGAGGTCTTGTGGTTTGTTGATCGAGCGAAGGAGAAGTTCAGTGTGGTATTCTCTCCTCTTTTCGGCTATAAGCTCCCTGTGCTGCTTCAGGAGGTTGTTGTAAGATGCTTGATCTTCAGTAGAGCGGGAGTGACGCCATTTTCTCTCATGCCTCCTTAGGAGCAGAAGGGAGGATTTCAGCTCGGCGGAGTACCATGGCGCTTGTTTTCTGATCTTCGGAGGGTAATTGGGGGTAGTAGTCATAATTGAGGAGGGGGGTTGTGAGCATGATTTCAAAGTGTTGTTCCATAGGTCAATCATATCATCTAGATTTGATGCAGGCTGTTGGAGCGCTGGGAGGACCTTATTGACAAATTCTTCTATATTCAAAGGTCTGGAGTGGGAGGCCTTTTTTGTGGGGGCTATTTCTGTGGAGGTAGGTGGGGCATGAGGTTGATGAGAAGGAAGTTGAAAAGTGAGGAGATTGTGGTCTGACCACGGCACCGGGGTGAATGTGAGTTGGGGATTGTAGTTTGCCTCAGACCTAGGGGTGAAGATGAGGTCTAGAGTATTACCCTTAAGATGGGTGGGGGCGTTAACCAACTGTGTGTAGTTAAGATCATCCATGGCCTCGAGGAAGGTGCTGGAGTGGGTGGGTTGAAGGGACGATAGGTTAAAGTCACCGATTAACCAATTGGGTTTCTGGGGACTCTCAGGGTTACAGGCCAAGTCTATTATGCTGGTAAGGTCTTCTGCAGGGGATGAGGGGGCTCTATAGATGAGATTAATGGTGATGTGATTGTTGGCTATGGTCACTATATCTAAGTGTTTAAAACTCCTGGAGGATAGGAGCTGAAATTGGAGAGAGGTTCTTGCTAATATAAATACTCCTCCTCCTTTCCGTTCAGCTCTATGACATAGGTGTATAGAGAAATCTTGTGGGATAAGTTGATTGATGATAACCGTGTCTGTGTCAGAGAGCCATGATTCGGTGACCATTAGTATGTCAAGCTTTAGATTCACAACTAGATCTGCTAATACCGGCCATTTTTTACGAGCTGAGCGTGAATTAATAAGAGCGCATCTGAGACTGCTCTGTTTTGGTGTAGGGTTAGAATTACTATTGGTAGGGTTACTGATAGCAACATAGAGTAGGTGAGATTGTCTAATTCTGTGTGGGTGTGGGGAAGCATGGAATGAACTAGTGTAGTTTTTCCTGCCAATGCTGTGTAAAATAGGAATGGAATTATGGTTGTGGGAAAGTGAAAGGGCAGATGTGTTTTGGAAGATATTGGATAGCAGGTAGAAACTGGAGATAGTGAGCAAAGAGATGGCCATGTTGGGGACTAGAAATGCACGGGAGCGTGCCTGTAGGGAGAAAGTGGTAGAATTTAGGAGATGTGGCAGTAGATTTCCAACTATTAACAAGTTTAGAGAATGCTGGTAACAGTGTAGGGGGTGCTGGTAACAGTGCTAACAGTGTTGGTAACAGCATCCTTTCTAAGCTAACAATAAGTATAGAGAATGCTGGTAACAGTGTAGGGGGTGCTTGTAAAAGTTGCTAACAGTGTTGGTAACAGCATCCTTTCTAAGCTAACAATAAGTTTACAGAATGCTGGTAACAGTGTAGGGGGTGCTTGTAACAGTTGCTAACAGTGTTGGTAACAGCATCCTTTCTAAGCTAACAATAAGTTTACAGAATGCTGGTAACAGTGTAGGGGGTGCTTGTAACAGTTGCTAACAGTGTTGGTAACAGCATCCTTTCTAAGCTAACAATAAGTTTAGAGAATGCTGGTAACAGTGTAGGGGGTGCTGGTAACAGTTGCTAACAGTGTTGGTAACAGTATCCTTTCTAAGCTAACAATAAGTTTAGAGAATGCTGGTAACAGTGTAGGGGGTGCTGGTAACAGTTGCTAACAGTGTTGGTAACAGTATCCTTTCTAAGCTAACAATAAGTATAGAGAATGCTAGGTAGTAACAGACTTATTAAACTGGCAACGATTATGAGGAAGTTAACAATGATGCTTGGACTGAATATATAACACAACAAGCTAACGGCACGGATTAGGTGCTGACAATATTATAGCTAGACAGATATCATAGATGAAAGTTAATTCTATGGGGGTGTTAAACAAATACTAGTAACCAGATGTTATGAGGAGCTTGCATGTAAGATACAAGTAAGTAATGTAAGTAAGTAATGTAATGTACATGTAAGTAATCCTAATACATGTAAGTAATCCTATGCTCCTGGTGTATGGAACAATTAAAAGTCAGACTACTTAGATACTGTGGCTCACCCTCATATAAGACCTTAAAGGCTAAAACATTTTAATATTTGCCCTGTAGTGAAGCAGCATCAATGCAAATAGTTTAAACTAGGCAAATGTGAAGCTAGGAGAAGTCAGTGCTGGCCAAATCTAACCTATAGTCCTAATGTTCCTCCCCATCTCAATGTTACTAGAGCACATGCCACCGTTGCAAGACTGGCACTAAAAGGATTCAGTGCACAGAGCCAACAAAAGGTACTTCTAACTGCAGCGGTTATCTTCTTTTTATGCTTCTATAAAGGCGGATTAGAATTATTAGCAAATCCAGTAGTTTGTGATTTAGGTTTTGTAATATGGCTCCCCATGGGGTGTGGGGAGGATCCACCTGACTGAAGACCGAACACAATTTAGGATAGCTATCCAGAAAGGTCGTCATGAGTCCACTCCGACTCGATGGCACTTAACACAATATGGGTCCAGGTGTTAGAAAAGAAAACTTGAACAGGAGCACTCATGACGTCAGTCGATAACCTGCACTCTAGGAAAAGAAAGAAAGGCTCCAAAAGATTTGTGAGCCACCAGCACTGTTATCTCTGGCTCTTCCCCACCCCCGTGCTGCTGGCGCTCCCTGATCCTCCCCACCCCCGTGCCACCAGCGCGCCCCCTGTCCCTGGATCCTCCCCACACCCCATGCCGCCAGCGCTCCCCGTCCCTGGATCCTCCCCACCCCCCATCCCGCCAGCGCTCCCCGTCCCTGGATCCTCCCCACCCCCCCCATGCCGCCAGCGCTCCCCGTCCCTGGATCCTCCCCACCCCCCACGCTCCCGTCTCAGGATCCTCCCCACGCCGCCAGCGCTCCCCGTCCCTGGATCCTCCCCACCCCCCACGCCGCCAGCGCTCTCCCGTCCCTGGATCCTCCCCACCCCCCACGCCGCCAGCGCTCCCGTCTCAGGATCATCCCCACCCCCCATGCCGCCAGCGCTCCCCGTCCCTGGATCCTCCCCACCCCCCATGCCGCCAGCGCTCCCCGTCCCTGGATCCTCCCCACCCCCATGCCGCCAGCCCTCCCCGTCCCTGGATCCTTCCCACCCCCATGCCACCAGCGCTCCTGTCCCTGGATCCTCCCCACCCCCATGCCACCAGCGCTCCTGTCTCAGGATCCTTCCTACTCTGTGCTGGCAATGCACCTATCAGTTTGTCTTTTACCCACCTTCTATTTTTAAGCGCTCTGCCAACTCCCTACACTTGATGAATTTCTGCAAAGGCTCAGGAACAGCTTGTGCCAGTTTCTCCATGTCGATATTCTGATAACGCAGCAACTCCAAGGCACTGCAATAAGAAGGAGATATTCAATGCACCCTCCAAGATAACAAGTAAATCCTCCCAAGGTGTGTTATACAAAGTGAAACCTTTCCCACTGCCTACATTAATATATTCATACCTGGACCAATTCAGACATCCGGGACCTTAAATCTAGGGATAATTACAAAAGCCTTGGGAGCATTCAGCTATGAATCACGTTAATGCTGAACACCAAGAGACGGCGGAACAGACTATTCCACTGTCTCAACCCACTTGTAAAACAGAGAAGCAGCAAACTGAATGCAAGCTGAAATTGCAAAGCAGTGGGATCAAATTGTGGAAGCCCCGCAGCAGGCAGAAGGCAATAGAACACAAAGTCCGATGAAAGGGAAGACAGAGGAGAGGATGAAGATTTGTGAGGGGGAGGGATGGGGTACTTGTTAGAGAAACAAATTACAGAAAAAGAGAAAAGGGTACACGCAGTGGAAAGAGCCAAAGGACTAGAGAAAGGGAAAGGGGAGGACGCAAGATGGAAGAAAGGACAGGAACAGACTAAGGGGCTCTCTGTACCTGAGTTTGCTACTTCGATTTATACTGATAGGAACTGTTGGTAACAGCTGAATCCATTTGGAGCTGGAAAACTGCAGAGATTTCAGAGCAGCAAGTCCGTCATTCAAACTATTCCTCATCTCTAGTGCTTGGGTGTACCGCCTGTGAGACACGCAGCCAGCTTCCTCGTAGCCTGCAGAGAGTGTGAAAGGACAGAAGAGCCTCAGACACACCGCCAGCTTCCTCGTAGCCTGCAGAGACAGAGTGTGAAATGAGAGAAGAGCCTCAGACACACCGCCAGCTTCCTCGTAGCCTGCAGAGAGTGTGAAGGACAGAAGAGCCTCAGACACACCGCCAGCTTCCTCGTACCTGCAGAGACAGAGTGTGAAAGGAGAGAAGAGCTCCTGAAAGACACAAAGCCTGTTTCCTTATAATCTGCAGAGTGTGAAAAAAAGAGCCACAGACACATGGCTGGGTTCCTGGCAACCTGCAGAGACAGACAGAGAAAATGAAAGGAGAAGAACCTGAGGGACAAGCAGCCATCTTCCTCATAGCCTGCAGAGACAGACGCAGAGAGTGAGCCTCAGACACACTGCCAGCTTCCTCATAGCCTGCAGAGACAGACGCAGAGAGTGAGCCTCAGACACACTGCCAGCTTCCTCATAGCCTGCAGAGACAGACGCAGAGAGTGAGCCTCAGACACACTGCCAGCTTCCTCATAGCCTGCAGAGACAGACGCAGAGGGTGAGCCTCAGACACACTGCCAGTTTCCTCGCAGCCTGCAGAGACAGACGCAGAGAGTGAGCCTCAGACACACTCCCAGCTTCCTCATAGCCTGCAGAGACAGACGCAGAGAGTGAGCCTCAGACACACTGCCAGCTTCCTCACAGCCTGCAGAGACAGACGCAGAGAGTGAGCCTCAGACACACTGCCAGCTTCCTCATAGGCTGCAGAGACAGACGCAGAGGGTGAGCCTCAGACACACTGCCAGCTTCCTCATAGGCTGCAGAGACAGACGCAGAGGGTGAGCCTCAGACACACTCCCAGCTTCCTCATAGCCTGCAGAGACAGACGCAGAGGGTGAGCCTCAGACACACTGCCAGTTTCCTCGCAGCCTGCAGAGACAGACGCAGAGAGTGAGCCTCAGACACACTCCCAGCTTCCTCATAGCCTGCAGAGACAGACGCAGAGAGTGAGCCTCAGACACACTGCCAGCTTCCTCATAGCCTGCAGAGACAGACGCAGAGAGTGAGCCTCAGACACACTGTCAGCTTCCTCATAGCCTGCAGAGACAGACGCAGAGAGTGAGCCTCAGACACACTGCCAGCTTCCTCATAGGCTGCAGAGACAGACGCAGAGGGTGAGCCTCAGACACACTGCCAGCTTCCTCACAGCCTGCAGAGACAGACGCAGAGAGTGAGCCTCAGACACACTGCCAGCTTTCTCATAGGCTGCAGAGACAGACGCAGAGGGTGAGCCTCAGACACACTGCCAGCTTCCTCATAGGCTGCAGAGACAGACGCAGAGGGTGAGCCTCAGACACACTCCCAGCTTCCTCATAGCCTGCAGAGACAGATGCAGAGTGAACCTCAGACACACTGCCAGCTTCCTCATAGGCTGCAGAGACAGACGCAGAGTGTGAGCCTCAGACACAACTCCAGCTTCCTGTTATCTTACAGAGACAGAGGGTGAGGACGAGAAGAACAGTTCAAACCAGAAGTGGTATAACCGAGTTGTATATGCAGAAAAAGTTACTAAAGTAACATCATGGAGCCATGGTTACATCCTAAGCAGTGACAATACAACAGAATCGGGCTTCTAAGAACGCTGGTGTTACCTGTATGAAGGTTTAAACCCAAAATTCAGTATGCAAGGGGGGGTGGGGTTATTTTTTATTTTTTTAACACTCCAATGACTTCATCAGCATTGATAGCTTTGGGGAGTGTTATAAAACTTAGGGGCTTGTTTACAAAGCCGCGGTAGTGGTTCGCGATCGCGATCGCAACCGCGGCCCCATTGAAATCAATGGGGCCGCGGCTCCGATTACGATCGCAAACCGCTACCGCGGCTTTGTAAACAAGCCCCTTAGTATAAAGTCCTAGAAAGGGGACAAGATGTTGGCTTCTTAAAAAAACAGTAATTATGCCAAGCTGAACATGGCAATAACTGAAATGGCCCTACTAGGGGACATGGAGGCAGCCATCACAGTGGCAGATGTTTCACATGCTTGGGACAGACGTGGAGGGAAGGGACAGACAGAAGAGGGAAAGAGTGTCTGCGTTGATTGGGTTGCATATGGAAATTCATAAGCCTAACTGATCATATCTTAACTGGGCAGACTGTATGAGCTATTTTGGTCTCTATCTGCCGTCATTTATTATGTTACTATAAAGACAAACCACCAGATCTTGAGCATAGGAAGGGTGGAGTATGCAAAATGGGGAGAGGGCTGATAAAGGGGAAAGGCCAAAGGGAGGACATATTACATACATCCCTATTCACAAAAGTGTAGAAAGGCAGCATTTTACTTACTAGTTAATGTCTTTTCCTTGAGTCCTGCTAATCCAGTCCACACAAGTGGGTTGTGTTCCCCTACCAGCAGACTGGTGGAGACAAAACCAATGAAAAGCCCAGGTTTCAATAACATCACTCCCATGCCTCCATTCGCCTCAGCCACCAGAGGTCCCTTCAGCATTCATCCCAAAACATATGGGAGAAACATGGCAAGCCTCACACCTCCTCAATCACGGGCAGCAAGGAGTGATCAACAGTCAAGAACTATGAACAGGAAAAGCATAAACAGAAGGCTGTCAGTAGAAGATGAACCTGCAGAGTCAAGTATAAAAATCATAGCGGATCCAAGGGTACTGCAGCAGAAGAACAGAGCAATACAGTTTCAGGGGTGGGCACTGGAATGGTCTAGCAGGACTCAAGGAAAGAACTTTTCAACATCGTACAAACACTCACCAGAGATGCCACACAACAAAATACCCCTGAAGTGCACCCTCAAGACCTGCCAAACTACATAATCGAAAAGCACAAGAAGCTCAATAGGAACATACGGACGACACCTTCAAATAATATGAAAGACCTAGCCTCCACACTAGCATGGGGAGATTTCTCCATCTCGCTCAACACAATCACATCTCCAACTGACCCATGCCCTGTACTGTGGCTAAAAGCCGCCAAGGATCAGCTCATTCAATCTATACACAAGATAGTTAAGTCATCCTTACAACACAGACACATGCCATTTTCCCTCAAACAAGCATCCATACAGCCGATACTAAAGAACACATCACTTTGCAAGAACAATACCGCTGCATACCAACCTATCTCCAGTCTACCATTTCTCGCAAAAATCACAGAAAAAAACAGTTCAAATACAGTTGCAGAACCTTATAGATCACAATGCACCATTAGACCCCACTAACATGGCTTCAAGCCACACCACAATGTGGAAACACTGCTAACCTCACTGACAATATCATAAGGGGAATAGACAACATCAAGACTGGGTTCCTCCTCATATTTATAGACTTCTCTTCTGCCTTTGATACCATGTCACATCATATCTTGATCAAATGCCTCTAGGACAGTGGCATTTGTGACAATACCCTTAAATGGTTCACTTCCTACCTAAACAATAGACTACAGCAAGTGTCACAGCCCCTCCCGGTGGCAGTGTGCTGAAGGGTCAGGGCGGACATTTATTAATTGTTGAAGTAGGAAATTCTAACTTAGACCAGGTGCATTATGGTCCTTGTAGTTCCCTTCGTCATAAAGAATAGTTGTGTGAGCCTTGTGCAGGGTTAAATATAAGGTTTTATTCCCTTGATGTGCTAAGGTTCTCCAAGAAGACAACATAATTCACCTTCATTCAGGGCTTCTACCAAAGTATTTACAGAGTCCAAAACGGTTATAAGAGCTTCACAGTCTTTCCCATTCAAGCCGGATTTTTCAATATAAACAGGTTAAATAAACACAGAAAGCTTCTTCTTTTCAGCTCAACAAAACAGTAGCATTCTAGAGCATGTCTTATGCTATAACTCTGTGAGAGCTTCTATACTCTCAGCTACACAGAGTGTACAGTCCATGGGGTATTCAGGCAGCACTGGCTCTGGTTCTACCAGCTCTATTTGAATATCCTCTGGTTCAGATATGGTTTCTGCCAAACCTGAGCTTTCCCTAGGCAAAAGTGGTTGTACTTCAGTAGTTTTCTCCAGGGCTTTCCAGCGTGGCTGGACCTGGTTTGGGTAAGTAATTAATAGGGCTTTTATCTAGGACCCTCTGCACAGGTTTGCAAAGCTTTTCCCAGCTTTGTTTCTTATAGCTATGGCTCTCGGGTTTACAAGCCTTTCTAGGACCTGGCTCACATTTAGGAAAGGAAGTGTGAATGTACCTTTGTTCTCTGAGACGTGCGTTGCCGGTATTCCCTCTACCAGGCACTCTCCTGCTTACTCTGTCTTCTCTGAAGACTTCTTTCTGGAGCTTTTTAGCATGGGCTTGTCCTTCCTGGAAGTTGTCCCTTCCCTGTAAGGATTCCAAGCGTAACTGCCTTTCCTTTCGTAGTGGAAGCTTTCCCCTTTCTCTCTCCTTAGTAGCAGGGGCTTCTGTACCTCTTTGTATTCGTGGTCCTCACTCTCTTTGTGGTCCTCTCTGTACTCTGCTCCCTCTAGCTGCACTTCTTGGTAACTGCATTCTCTGTAAATCAGTTTCTTTAAAAGAAACAGAGTTTTCTCCTAACTCCATAGCTTCAGTAGTGTCAGCTCCATCACACAAGTCAGATGTGGAGCAAGCAACTCAAAGCCTTTCACTGTACCACAAGATATTCCGCAAGGTTCCGCTCTCTCCTCAATCCTCTTTAATCTATATATACACCCCATTTGCAGCATCATTAAGAAGCATAAAGCGTAGTTACTCACCTGTAACAGGTGTTCTCCAGGGACAGCAGGAATCAGTCCTCACATATGAGTGACATCGGCACAGACGGAGCATGCACGCATGGAGCATTTCCCCAGCTTTCAAAGAAAGCCTTTGGGAATGCCACCATGCATGCATAATCCCCTTCTCGACCAAGGGTGCCATCTTGATCAGTCAGATGAGATAGCTCAGGCAAAAGCAAAAAAATACCAAGGACAGTGGGCAACTCCAAGGGGAGGTGGGTGGGTTGTGAGGACTGATTACTGCTGTCCTTGGAGAACACCTCTTACAGGTGAGTAACTATGATTTCTCCAGGAACACACAGGAAGTCAGTCCTCACATATGAGAATCCCCAGCTACAGGCTACCAAGGACATGTAGAAAAATGTCACGGCGAGCCGTGATGTAACCGAAGACAGCCCGAGGACCCCGGGTCCCTGGAATATCAAGCTCTCGGTAGCTGCAGAAGAAGGGCCGGAGGGCAGGAGTTGCTTAAACTCCGAACAGATTACGGCGTACAACCTGGCTGAAGGCAGCGTCCCAACGGGACTCCCTCTTCAGGCAGTAATGTGTCGCAAAGGTGTTAGATGAAGACCAGGTTGCAGCTCGGCAGATGTCTGCCTGCAGCATGGAGTGCAGATGAGCCACTGACACCACACTCGCACGAATCCCGTGCGCCGTGACTCAGCGGTCCGGGGCAGCCTGGCCTGAGCCTGGGCGAAAGTGATGCAATTCGCCACCCAGATGGAGAGGGTCCACTTAGTGACCATGCAGCCAATGCAGGCAAGGTCATAGGAGATTAAAAGCTGCTCAGATCTGTGGTGAACCTGTGTACACTGCAGGTAGAAAGAGAGAGCCTCCTGCAATCAAGAATATGGAGGACTGCCAATGCCCAATCGGAGTGAGGCTTCAGGAAGAAGGTCAGCAGTACTATCTCCTGGTTGAGGTGGAAATCCGAGAAAACCTTTGGGAGAAACTTGGGGTACATTCGGAGAACCACCCAGTTCCCGCAGAACCTCGTGTAGGGGGTGTCGGCCATCAGGGCCTGAAGCTCACTGACCCTATGGGCTGAGGTGAGGGCCACCAGAAAATCCACCTTCCAGGAAAGTTGCCGAAGAGAGCAGGACACCATCGGCTCGAAGGGCAGCTGAGTCAGCTGCATGAGGACAACACTGAGGTCCCATTCCGCCGGATGGGGGGGCTTGGAAAGAAGTAGCCCGCACATGACGCGGGAAACCAAGGGTTGATCCGAGAAGGGTCCACCCCTGACAGGGTGGTGGTTAGCCGAGATGGCGCTCAGGTGGACCCTGACCGAGTTGGACTTCAAGCCCGCCTGCAAGAAATGCAGCAGATACTACAGGACCAAGTATGTGGGGTAAGAGAAGGGGGTCGGCCCGCATCTCCGAGCACACCGAGAACCGATGCCACTTGAAGGCATAAGCCCTCCTAGTCGAGTCCCTGCGCGAGGTCAGCAGTATGTCCTCGACCCCCACCGGGAGATGAAGGGGGGCTAGAATGACCTGCTCAGCCACCAAGCCGTGAGGGATAAGGACCTCAAGTTCGGGTGAAGTAGCAGACCTTCCTCCTGCGTCAACAAGCCTGGTGCATCGCCCAGAGGAACCGGAGGCTCTGATGAGAGGTGGAGCAGCAGCAGGATCCAGGGCTGTCGAGGGCACCACGGGGCCACAAGAATCATTGAGGCCCTGTCCCGCTGCATTTCGAGGAGAGTTTGCACTATGAGCGGCATGGGGGGAAATGCATACAGGAGGTCGTGTGTCCACGACAGGAGAAAAGCATCAGCGGCTTCCCTCTTTGGGTGTGGAACCAGGCCACAGAACCGTGAGAGCTGAGAGTTTGCTGGGCTGGCGAAGAGGTCTAGGACCAGAGTCCCCCAACGCCAGAACAGCCGCTGCTCCGACTGCGGGAAGAGGCGCCACTCGTGCGACTCAAGGAGCAGGCTCAACCTGTCTGCCAGGACATTGTCCTGGCCTGGGAGATAGGTGGCCCTTAGGGTTATGTCCTGGCAACCCACGAAGGACCACAGGGCTACCGCCTCCAGACAGAGGCTGTAAGAGCCAATGCTCCATAGCTTGTTCACAGTGCCTGAACACACGGAGGGCGAGGAGGACTGTCTAGAGTTCGAGAAGGTTGATCGGCTGCCGGGACTCCTCCAGGGTCCAAGTCCCCTGCGTGCGGAGCTCACCGCAATGAGCTCTCCAGCCCATGAGTGAGGCATCCATGGTCAAGACCACGTCGTGTCGTGGGGCATGGAACAGCATGCCTTGAAGCAGGTTCCGGGCACCCAACAACCAGTCAAGGAATTCAGTGAGCAGAGGCATGACTGAGACAGCATCTCGTAGATGACCTGTTGCCTGGAGCCATTGAGCCCAAAGGCACCGCTGTGCCGCCTGCATGTGCAGCCGGGCATCGGGGAAGACATGGACTGTCGAGGCCATATGGCTGAGGAGACGTAGCATCGCTCGGGCCGATAACGCGCCATGGCTTGGACTGTGGATGCCAGAGCGATGAGGCGGTCTGCCCTGTCTTGGGGAAGTACGGCTGTTGCCCGCTGAGTATCAAGGCATGCACTGATGAACTCTAGGGATTGGGTTGGAGTGAGATGAGACTTCAGGTAATTGACCACGAAGCAGAAGTGCTCGAGGAGGTGGACGGTGCAGATCATGGCCAGCTGCACCTCGTCGGCTGTCCCCCCTGTGACGAGCTAAATCGTCTAGATAGGGCTAGAAGAAGGTGCCCAGTTGAAGAACCGGTTCCATGTGCAGGGTGCCTGCATGCTGAAGCTCTGAGGAAACGAGTGGAGGAACTCAGAGAGGAGGTGGCGAGGCTGAGGAGCATTCAAGACAGTGAGAAGTACACTGATGAGATGCTGCTTGCAGCAACCAGGCTCTCCAGCACAGGAGAAGATGGGTGCCAACAGAATGTCGATGGTTGGACAACAGTCACCAGAGCCTGCAAAATCACCAATCCAACTTCTCCAGCCCTTGAATTGAAGAACCATTATGCAGCCCTGGAAGTGGAGGAGGTGAAAGCATCCCTGGAAAGGGAAGAACCAGAGTTCAAGTACCCCATAGTTGCGGAATCAGTGACCAGAAGGAAACAAAGGGTAGTGGTGGTTGGAGACTCTCTTCTGAGGGGTACTGAGGCGTCCATCTGCCGACCAGACTTGATGTCCAGAGAGGTATGCTGTCTGCCTGGTGCCAAGATCCAAAATGTTACGGAGAGTATGCCGAGACTCATCAAGCCCACTGACTATTACCCAATGTTGCTAATCCATGTTGGAACAAATGATACTGCCAGGTATACCTCGGAACGTATCAAAAGTGACTTCATGGCTCTGGGACAGAGGGTGAAGCAGGTAGGTGCACAGGTGGTGTTCTCTTCAATCCTCCCTGTTGAGAGTAAAGGCCAAGGCAGAGAGGCTCGCATCCTGGAGATTAATGCATGGCTGCGTGGATGGTGTCTTCGAGAGCGTTTTGGTTTCCTAGACCATGGGATGCTGTTCCAAGGGTTGCAGAGCAGAGATGGCATCCATCTGTCCAAGAAAGCTCAACACATCTTTGGTAGTAGACTGGCTAATCTACTGAAGAGGGCTTTAAACTAGATTCGTTGGGGATGGGTGAAGAAAGCCCCCAGGTAAGTGAAAGCCCCCAGGTAAGTGATACATTAAATACCTTTATGGAAATGGGTAACAGGGGTAACATATGGAAAGCAGTGTGTATTAATGCCCGTAGCATGGGAAATAAGATCTCTGAAGTTGAAGCTTTGGTGGGAGTGGCTGACTTAGATTTAGTGGCAGTTATAAACATGGTTCACATAAAACCATGACTGGGATGTAACTATACCTGGCTATACTTTATTCAGAAAGGACAGGGTAGGAAGAAGGGGAGGAGGAGTAGCACTATATGTAAAAACTACTATTAAAGCTTTGGAATTACAGAGTTTAAAAGGGAGAGAGGAGGCATTGTGGGTTAAACTAGAAAGAGGGAAAGAGAAATCTATTTGCATTGGTGTGATATACAGACCTCCCTCACAAGAGGAAGAGGTGGACAGAGAGTTAATTGAAGACATACGCAGCATTGCTAGGAAAGGGGAAGTGCTACTGCTAGGAGATTTCAATATGCCAAATGTTGATTGGCACATTCCTGCTGCAGTATCATCTAGGAGTAAGGAGATTCTGGATTCTCTACAGGGAGAACTATTCAGGCAATTGGTAACAGACCCCACACGTGAAGGGGCCATACTGGACTTGGTGCTTACCAATGGTGAAAGTGTTTCTGATGTTGTAGTGGGAGATCATTTTGCATCCAGTGATCACCAGATGGTGTGGTTCAGTATTAGGACTAGGGCTGTTAGAATCCATTCCAAGGTGAAGAACTTAGACTTTAGGAAGACTAACTTTGCGAAGATGGGCCAATACCTCAGGGAGTCATTAGTGGGATGGGAACAGCTGGGGGATGTAGAACAACAGTGGACAAAACTGAAAGGGGGTATTTTAAAGGCAACCAACCTTTTTGTTAAAATGGTAAATAAAGGCAAAAGGAACAGGAGACTGCTATGGTTTTCGAAGGAAGTAGCTGAAAAAGTGAAGAAAAAGAGGGAGGCCTTCATGAAATACAAGAGATCACAGAGAGAGGAAGACAGGCATCTGTATTTGGAAAAACTTAGAGAAGCTAGCAAAGTAGTCAAGAAGGCAAAGATTCAAAAGGAGGAGGAAATAGCCAATGCAATAAAATGGGGGGATAAGACATTTTTCAGATATATTAGTGAGAAGAGGAAGGGCAAAAGTGGTATTGTCAGACTCAAGGGTACAGGGGGGAATATGTAGAAGCTGATAAGGATAAAGCGGAATTGCTTAACAAATATTTTTGTTCTGTGTTCACAGATGAAGAACCAGGAGCAGGATCTCAGAAAACACCCACAAATAAGAACAGAAGCGAGGGACATCTTGAACAATTTTCAGAAGACTGTGTTCGTGAGAAACTAGCTCAACTTAAAGTAGACAAAGCGATGGGACCGGATGGGATACACCCTAGAATACTGAGGGAACTTGGGGACGTTCTAGCAACTCCACTGACTGACCTTTTCAATGCCTCGTTGGAGTCGGGAGTGGTGCCAAAGGACTGGAGAGAGGCTCATGTGGTGCCTTTACACAAAAGCGGAAGTAAGGATGTGGCTGAAAACTACAGGCCGGTTAGTTTAACTTCAGTGGTGAGTAAATTAATGGAAACGCTGTTGAAAGAGAAAATAGTGAGGTTTCTGGAGTCCAGCGGATTACAGGATCCGAGGCAGCATGGATTCACCAGAGGCAGGTCTTGTCAGACAAATCTGATTGATTTCTTTGACTGGGTGACCAGGGAGTTGGACCGAGGGAGAGCTCTAGATGTGGTGTATTTAGATTTCAGTAAAGCCTTTGACACTGTTCCTCACAGGCGACTTATAAACAAACTGAGCACCCTAGGGATGGACCCTAAAGTTACTGCTTGGGTTAGAAATTGGTTGGGTGGGAGGCGACAAAGAGTACAAGTAAATGGAGCTCACTCTGAGGAGAAGGATGTTACCAGTGTTGTGCCCCAGGGATCTGTCCTTGGTCCGATTCTTTTTAACATCTTTGTTAGTGATATAGCGGAAGGGCTGTCGGGTAAGGTTTGCCTCTTTGCGGATGATACCAAAATCTGCAATAGAGTAGACACCCAGGAAGGTGTAGATAACATGAGGAGGGATCTGGCTAAGCTTGAAGAATGGTCTAGAATTTGGCAACTGGGATTTAATGTTAAAAAATGTAAGGTCATGCATTTGGGCTGCAGCAATCCAAGGGAGCAATACAGTATAGGAGGTGAAGTACTTTTGTCCACTAAAGAAGAGCGGGACCTAGGCGTAGTTGTGTCCGATGATCTTAAAGTAGCTAAACAGGTAGAAAAGGCGACGGCAAAAGCTAGAAGGATGCTTCGGTGCATACGGAGAGGAATGGCTAGCAGAAAAAAGGAGGTGATAATGCCTCTGTATAAGTCTTTGGTGCGACCTCATTTGGAGTATGGTGTGCAATTCTGGAGACCGCACCTTCAAAAGGATGTGAACAGGATGGAGTCGGTGCAGAGGGTTGCTACTAAGATGATTAGTGGTCTTCATTATAAAGCATATGAGGACAGACTTAAGGATCTTAATATGTACACCTTAGAGGAAATGGGATAGAGGTGATATGATTGAGATGTTTAAATACCTCCGTGGCATAAATGTTCAGGGAGAGAGCCTCTTTCAATTGAAAGCAAGTTCTGCGACGAGGGGACATGAGATGAGGGTGAAGGGAGATAGATTCAGGAGTGATATGCGGAAATATTTCTTTACGGAAAGAGTAGTGGATCCGTGGAATAGTCTCCCAGTGGAGGTGGTAGAGATGAGGACAGTAACTGAATTCAAAAAAGCATGGGACCAACACAGAGGATCTCTAAAGGTAAAAAGTGGACTGTTGTAGTTGTTGTTATGGAAGGACAGACTAGATGGGCCTTGTGGTCTTTTTCTGTCATCATGTTTCTATGTTTCTATGTTTCTATTTGATGAATACTCGCAGGGCGAATGCCAGGCCTAAAGGAAACACTCTGTATTGATAGTGGTTCCCTTGCACCCTGAAACGCAGGTATTTCCTGTGCTTGGGATGGACAAGGATGTGAGTGTACGCATTCTGAAGGTCCAAGGAGCATAGCCAGTCGCCCCGCCAGAGGAAGGGCAGCAAAGTGCCAAGGGAGAGCATGTTGAACCTCTCCTGCACCAGGTATTTGTTGAGATTTCTTAAATCTAGGATGGTTGGGAAACTGCCCGTTCGCTTTGGCACAAGGAAGTAACGGGAGTAGAACCCATGACCTCTGAGGCTCGCTCCTCGAGGAGGTTGGCAAGCTCCTGCGCCAAGAAGGCCTGGTGCACAGGGATCCAAGGGGGCTCCGCGGGACAGAAGGGTGGAGGAAACTGGTCCAGGTGAAGGAGGTAACCCTCCCGGATGACCTGGAGGACCCAGGTGTCTGAAGTGACAGACTCCCATCTGGGAACAAAATGGACCAGGTGTCCTCCCACCGGTAGCTGGGTCACCGGAGGGCGAGCAGCTATGCATCTGACATCAAAAACCCGGGGCCAACTGAGCCAGTGCCAGGGTTTGGCTTTTGGGACCCTTCGGCTTACGCAGGCTCTGACGGCCGCTCTTGCTCTGTCCGCCTTAGGGTGGAGCCTGCGCCAGAGAGTAAGGTGGATAGCCCCAGTAGGGGAGACCCTTCCTCTGGAAGAAAGGTTTTTTGCCCCGTTGCTTCTTCTGCAGGAGGGAGGAAGTCTTCCAAGTGAGACGGGTGTGGGTTACATACTCCGTCTCAATCTCCGCTGCTTTGTCCTCCATTGGTTTGCCAAACAATTGCTCACCCAGGTACGGTATATCGAACAGCTTATCCTGGACCCACTGTTTGAAGCTTGAGGACTGGAGCCCGGCCTGCCGCCTGGCCCCAATACCAGCAGCAGCTTAAAGCTGTCATAGGCAGCAAGAGAAAGGTACTTTGAACAGTCCCCCACTGACTTTAGGAGGAACTGGAAACGGCAGAGGTAATCGCTGTCGAGGCCCGCCTGGAAATCCCTGAGTTCCTTCACAAGATCGCAAAGTAACATATCTATGTATAGCTGGTAAGCCTGGATACGGCACGCCAGCATGGAACCATGGTAGGCCTTATGCCCGAGGGTGTGAGAGTCCCTAAGCAGCAGGACCGAAAAATGAGCTTTTAGGTTCTTTTGCTTCTGCATGGCGGACTCCACCACAATCGAAGTATGAGGAAGCTGGGTCTTCCAGAAGCCGGGCCCTCACTGGACCCTGTACATGGTGTCCAGGCACTTGCTGACAATGGGGATAGGCGTAGGCGTCTCCCACATGCGGAAGAGCAACTGGGCTAGGATGGGCAGAACCGGGACTGTGAGGGATTCTCTCGGCAGAGCCTCGTATTGCAAAATATCGAGTTCTTCCGCACTGGGCTCCTCCTCAGACTGCATGGAGAGCACCAGGGCTCGAGCCATGTCCTGCACAAACTACAGAAATGAGGTGTCTTCGGGAGGAAATTGCTGCTTCTGAACTGGCAGGGAAGGATCCGAGGGATTGAGCCCGGGATTCAGGGGAAGTGTCCCCTTTCGGACTCCTAGCCGAAAATTCTGAGAAAGACTCGGAGCTATGTTGCTCAATCAGAGCCTGTGTCTTGCGTTGGGCTCCCGAGGTCGAAGCCCACCTGGATCCGGAGGCACTAGCTCGAGAAGATCTTGCACCCAAAGACCGGGATGGAGATAGAGAACCCTGTTGGGATCTCTCATGAGGCCCTTGGCTCTCGGGTGTTATCACAGAGATCTGGGGAGCCATCATAGGCATTGCCCTCGAGGTCTCAGAGCAAGTGCCAGCGGGGCCTGGCACTAACACCTGCTGGTCAGCAAGGAAGGCAAACACTGTGCTCCAGTGCCAGCATTCAGGCCTCCCATTCGGGAGTGGGGCCCTGTGACACCGACGCCGGACTGACCGAGTCGGGAGTCGAGGGGGTCCTCGCTGGGATTTATTTATTTATTTTATTTATTTACAGTCTCTTTTATACCGCGCTATTCAACATCAGTGCGGTTTACAATGAACATAGAAACTACACATTTCCTTGGGTACTCTGTGTTTACAATGAACAGGAATTAAAACTTGGATAACTTGGGGTAACTATTTACAATCATGCAACAAGATAGGTTTCACCTCATCGGTTTTAGCCATGGGTGTTTTGCGTGGTATACATGGATGGGGCTATTATCGCATTGTCTACCGGGTCGTGCAGGAGGAAGAGGTGGTGCTTCAAGGCCTTCCTAAACTGGACTAAGTCGGTGATTGCTCGGATGTAGGGAGGTAGGGTATTCCAGCATCTGGGCGCACAGAATTTGAAGGCCCTGCTTGCTGTTGACTGGGTGCATTGGGTTATTGATTTTGGGACTATCAGTGTATCGAGTGCTACCGATCTTCTGGACCTGTTGGTGAGAGTGGTCTGGATCAACTCAGATAGTGATGAAGATGAGAGCCCATTGATGGCTTTGAACGTCAACAGTAGGGTTTTGTATATGAGTCTACTATGTATCGGGAGCCAGTGGAGGTGCTTCAGTATGGGCGTCACATGATCTTTCCTAGATGCGCCATATAGGACTCTTGCCACGGTGTTCATCACAAGTTGCAGCGGATTCAGGGTGGCCTGGGGGAGCCCATGCAGGATTACATTTGCATAATCAAAATGTGGTATGATCAGTGCCTGATAAATTGTCCTGAAGTCTTCTGGCTCCAGCAAGGATCGTAGGTGTCTGAGGGATCGTATCTTATGGTACACCGCCCTAACTATGTTGCTTATGTGCACTTTCATGTCCAGTCGCTGGTCTAAAGTGACTCCGAGATATCCGATTGTGGGTTTGGTTTGGAGATCTGTTTCCTTGACTCTTAGAAAGGGTGGCGTGGAGAAATTTGGATTCCTTGTAATGAAGAGTACTTCTGTTTTTTTGTGTTGGATCCTGAGGTTTTGGGTTCGGAGCCAGTCGGGTACTGCATTAAAGCAGTTTGTCAGTGGCGAGAGGTCTGGGCTCTCAGTTGAGAAAGGCATGTATAACAGCACGTCGTCTGCATATATCAAGCAATTGACACTGAACGACCGGATAAGGTTGCAGATAGGCTGCATGTATACGTTGAACATCAGGGCAGAGAGGGAGGAACCCTGCGGGACACCCTGCTTCTGGTGGAAGAGATCTGATGATGCCCCGGAACGAACGTGCTGCCATCTGTCAGAAAGGTAGGACTTGTACCAATCCAGCGCTTTGTCAGTGATTCCCTTCTCCTTGAGACGTTCCAGAAGAAGCTCATGGCTCACCGAGTCGAACGCAGCTGCAATGTCCATGAAGATGAGGACAAACCCTTGATGAATGTTGTCAATTCCTGCTATTATGTTGTTGATGAGTGTGGTAAGGAGCGTTTCAACTCCATGAGCCTTTCTGAAGCCGTGTTGGCATGGGTCCAGTGGTGCAGAGGTTTCTATGTGTTCTTGAATTTGCATCTGGACTTCCTTCTCAATTATTTTTGCCAGTAAAGGTATGCTTGATATCGGTCTGTATGAGTCTACCTTCTGGGGGTCGAGCTTGCTGTTTTTTTAGTAACGGTCTTATGGATGTGTGTTTGAGGGGTTGCGGGAATGCACCTGTTGCAAAGGATTGGTCCATGATTCTGGCTATAATGGGGCTAAAGTTTGACTGTAGATCTTTAATCCAGAATGCAGGGCAGGGGTCGGTTTGAGCAGTGGTTGTGTTGATCGCAGCTATGGTGTCTTCGATGCGCTTCTTGGGAGGTGTGGAGAAGATGGTGAGAGGTGTTTGATAGATTGGCTAGAGGGAGATGTCAGGTGCTGGGGCACTGTTGGTCCAGCATAGCTTGGATTGCAAGTAGTCCGCAAATTCTTGAGGGTGGATTTTGATTGTTTGCTCTGAGGCTGGCTCCTTTGTTAGGTCCTTGACGAGAGCGAACAGGTCGTGTGGTTTGTTCAAGGATCTTTTTAGCGTGTCAGTGTGGAATCGTCTCATGTTCACCGTTATCGCTTCGCGGTGTGATGCCAGGTGGGTGTTGTATGCTCTTTGATCGTCTGCCGAGTGTGAACGGCGCCAGGGTCTCTCCAGCTTCCTTAGGAGGGTGTGAGAGGATTTCAGCTCAGCGGAATACCAGGATGCAGATGCTCGTTTCTTTGGAGGTTTGTTAGATGGCGGACGTAGTGCAATTGAACTGAGGGTTTTATTCCATTCGGAGACCAGAACCTCAGGATCGTTTGCTGCCGAGGTGAGTAATGGGTGTGCTGTGCTCAGTATCAGGTCCTTGTTGAAAGCCTGAAATCTTCGTGGTGGTGCCTTGGAGTAGCAGCTGATTGTTCTGGCTTCCTTCTGATTGCAGCTGGGCAGGGGAATTTGGAATATGATCAGCTTGTGGTCAGACCAGGGAACTGCGGTAATTGATAGCTCAGGGGTATTGGGTGAGTTGGGGGTTGCTTGAGGAGCAAATATCAGATCCAGGATGCCTCCTTTTACATGGGTAGGTTCATTGATCAGTTGTCTATATCCTAAATCCTTAAGGGCTTTGAGAAAAGCTGATGCGTGGGAATCTTGCAGGGAAGGTAAATTGAAGTCTCCTAGAATCCAGCTCGGTGTGCGTGGGTTTTGAGTATTGGATGCAAGGTCGATTATTGCTGAGAGAACATCTGGGTCTGCTGATGGGGCCCTGTATAGGAGGTTGATAGCGCAGTTCTTGTTTGCTATCGTGATTGTATCAAGGAGTAATGTGCTGGTTGCGTATCTCGGGAGGAACTGGAGGTCCGATTTGGTGATGGCTCTCAGGAGACTGGGCACCATCGCTGGAGGCCTCCGTGTCTGTACGAGGTAGCTTTTGAGGCCGCTCCTTCTCAGACTTTTGGGACTGCCGAGGAGAGCTGAGGAACTGAGCGCGAGAATGCTCACGCTTGTCTGGAGCCCCCAACAGATTCAAGGTCGTCTTCTTCTTCTTCTGCTCCGTTTCAGGGGACCCTTGCTCAGAGTGGTGCTGAGGCTACGGAGGGGCTGCGGGGGACCCCAGAGGCTAAAGGTCAGTGGAGTGGGAAGCTACCAGGGACACCGGGGCTGCCTTGCAGAAAATGTCATCCAGCTTCTGCTTACGGCTCTGGATGGCCTTTGAGGACATCTTTTTACAAATGGAGCAGAGCTCCGGGTTGTGGTCGGCTCCTAGGCATCTAAGACAACAGTCATGAGTGTCCGTGACCGACATTTTTGGAGCATGTGTCACCCTTTTGAAACCAGAGGCCATGGGGGCAAAAAGAATCCCTGCAAGGTCGAAGACCTTCAGCTCGGCCAGCGGTTGAAAAGGGTGCGAAAACATGCTGGTCAAGAAAAAAAATGAAAAATTGAACAAAGTTCCGGATCCTGCTGCCAAGGCAAGGGCACTGGGGACAGCGGGAAGAGGTCCAGAAAATCAGAATTAGAGTGTGTGTTTAGGAAACATGTGTGGTGGCATTCCCATTCTGCCAATGTCACCCATATGTGAGGACTGACTTCCTGCTTGTTCCTGGAGAACATACTGTACTATATCACTTATATGCTGATGACCTCATGGTATACACCCCAATCAACCTGGAGGCACCAAACCTCACCAAACCCAATACCTAGAAGACATAACCACCTGGCTCAGCAACAACCACCTCACTCTAAACTACAGCAAACCTGAAGCACTCTACGTCACCAGAAACACACTTTCAACCCTCCGCAAGCAATCCATTTATTAAACCAGAGAATATCTGTGAAAAATGAATTATGCTATCTAGGAGTCATCCTGGGCAAAAGCTCAACCTCCAATCACACATAAACCAAATTGCTGCAAAAGCATATCACAGGCTAAAACTCATCAGGAGACTAAAACTACTCCTAAACCAGGACCATTTCCAGACAGTATGTTTATGGAATTTCTTGATATACCGCCCAGGCTGAAGGGCATCAGAGCGGTTTACAATCACTAGAAGCAGGTACTGGATACATTCCCTCGTCCCCAAAGGGCTCACAATCTATGTGTACCTGAGGCAATGGAGGGTTAAAGTGGCTTGCCCAAGGCCACAAGGAGTGCCTATAGGACTAGAAACCCCAGTCCCTCTGGCCTGAGATTGCTGCCCCCAGGTGGGAAATTGAACCCCCAGCCCTCCAGCTTGAGGTACCTTGTCCTAATCACTAGGCCACTCCTCCCTCCATATGCCAGGCTATTATCACCCCAATACTGGATTACGGCAATTCACCCTACCAAGGGCTCCCAAAGCAATCCACACATCCTCTACAGCTGGTGCAGATCACGACAGCTTGCATCATCACTGGAACAGCCAAAACAGACCACATCACACCTGTATTATGCAAACTACACTGGTTCCCGATTCAAGCTTGTGCTAAATTAAAGGCAATATTGAATATTTTCAAAATCTTGCACCACTCCTCAGCAGATAACCTAGAGGACTTTGTCATAAGAGACACAGGCACCCACCCCAGGTGAAAGAATAACAAACATATGCTCAATGTGCCCACGGATAACCAGAAAAAGAAACAATCCACTTCTAAAAGAGCCTCTCCCTAGTTGCCCCCCACTTATGGAACACCCTCCCTGACGAAATGTGAGCTTCCGGAGATATCAAAGACTTCAGAAAGAAACTCAAGACTCTTCTGTTCATGGAACACTATGCAATTGCACAGGTCTCCCTGCCTCGAATCTGTCAGACCATTAAAACTGCTTTTTGATAACCTGCCCAAACTGTAAATAACATGATACGACTATAAATAAGTCAAGCCAATTGTAAGGGGAAATTTTACTTACCGTTAATTTCCTTTCCTTTCCTGCTAGGCCAGTCCAGGCCATAGGGTTTTCTCCCCCAACCAGCACATGTGAGACAGAAAATACCAGAAGAATGTGATGATATCATCCCTGGCACCAGTACAGCTAGGGGCACTCTTCAGTTACGTACCAAGCAGATGAACCCATACGGAGTTTGCCAAGAAGGTCCCTGTCCCAAACTAACAATTGAACAAGGAACTATAAACAAAATGGATAACGCTCTCATCTTATCTACAAACACAGAATGTAGATCAGCAGAGATTCAGGCTTATTGATCAATCCCACAATGGCAGGCCAAAACTACAGGGTGGGTCCCAGACTGGTCTAGCAGAGCGCCAAGAAAGGAAATTAATGGTAAGTAAAAGTTCCCCTTCCAGAGCGCTGCTACTAGACCAGTCCAGACCATAGGGGGGTGCCAAAGCTAAACCCTTCAAGGGTGGGACGACAGCACAGCAGCCAAAACCTGCAACCCAAAACAGGCTGCTATTCTTCCTGAACGTCCAAGCGGTAATGGCATGCAAACATGGACAGGGAAAAACATGCTGCCACCTTACAAATGTCCAAGGGTGCCACCGTGGACACTTCCGCCCAAGAAGTCACCTGTGCCCACGTCGAATGAGCAGTCAACGCCGATGGCATTGGCTTGCCTGCCAACTCATGGGTGGAGGAGATGGCATCCTTAATCCAGCAGGCCAGAGAAGCCTTGGAAACTGCTCGACCCTTGCGTGGGCCCCCGAAAAGGAAAAACAAATGGTCAGAGAGCTGGAAGGGATTAGTCACCTCTAAATAGCGCAGGAGAATCCTGAGAACATCCAACTTATGTAAGGATGCATCTGTTCCTGTACACTGTGCCACTGAAAAACAAGGCAATGACAGTTCTGCGTGGACATGAAAGGCACACAGGACGTTCAGGACACAGGGATATGCCCTTGGCTGTAAAGGTTAGGAACGGATCTCGGCAAGACAATGCCTGTAGCTTGGAAATATGCCTTGCCGAGGTAATGGTGATGAGAAATACAGTCTTCAAGGTAACATCATTAAGGGTCGCGCAGCGTAAGGGTTCATATGGCACCCCACGAATACCTTCAGGACCACCAAGTGGTGCCAAGCGGGTACCACAGGCCACACCAGTGGCCGGAGGGCCCGGATGCCCTTGAGGAAATGACAGACATCCCGATGTGTGGCCAAGGAGCGTCTCTGTAGTAGCCCACAAAAGGCTGAGAGGGCAGCTAGCTGTACCCATAATGAACTGCATGCCCAGCCTTTCTGGAAGCTGTCCTATAGGAAGGCTAACACTTGTGGCATGCACGCCCACCAGGGCAAAATCGCCCACTGAGAACACCAGCATTTAAAAAGCCACCAGACCCACACACAGGCCAGGGACATAGAATACTATCTAGAAATAGCTCCAAACAAACAGTGTTCAAATGGACATAATCTTTCATATAAAGAACAGTAGAGAATGGTCTTTGTTTGGAGCTATTTCTAGATAGTATAATTTGAACTTGCTCCGTGAAGACCCACTTTAGTTTTGTACAGGGACATAGAATGGCACCTGGCCTGCAGCAGTGTGCAGCCCACTTCCAGCGAATAGCCTTTTCGCATTAGTTGTCGTCTCTCAAGAGCCATGCTGTAAGCGAGAAGTGAGCCGGGTCATCCAGCCACACGGGACCTTGCCTCAAGAGCCCCTGTGAGTGCCCAGAGGTAGAGGAGGCTGGACCTGCAACTAAACCAGATCCGCATACCATGGCTGCCAAGCCCAATCTGGAGCCACCAGGTCTACCCGGTGAGGGTGACGCTTTATCCACTGAAGTATTCGGGGGATCATTAGCCATAGCGAGATGACGTAGAGTAGTGACACCTGGGGCCACAGCTGCACCAAGGCATTCTCCCCTCTGGAGCCCGGACTCCTCTCTCGCAAGAAAGTGGCTGCCACATTTATATTAGTTGGACTCGCCATGAGATCCATCTCCAGCTGACCCCACCGGTCGACTATCTTTTGGAACGCCCATGCCACCAGTTCTCATTCGCCGAGATCCAGCTGATGCCAGCAGAGATAATCTGCCTCTACATTGTCCTCGCCCGCGATGTGTTGAGCTGAGATTGCCAGGAGATGCCGCTCAGCCCAAGGAACAAGGAGGACACTTCGTGCCATCCTGGCAATTTAGATAGGCTACTGCTGTCGCGTCGTCTGACATGACCCACACCACTTGCCCATGGAGCAACTCTTGAAAGTGACAGAGGGCTAGCTGGATGACTCGAGCTTACAGACAATTGCCTCTCCCATCTCCACCCTCCGTTACCTCAGAGTCACCCTGGATCCCTCGCTTTCCTTTCATCACCACATCTCTGTGCTCACCCGTAGTTCTTTCTTTCACCTTCGCAGAATCCGTGCTGCCCGGTCCTTTCTCCCTCCCTCCTCTCTTACTACTCTTGTCCTGTCTCTCGTAATTTCTCGCTTGGACTATTGCAATTCAGCTCTCGCAGGCCTTCCCCAATATCAGCTACAGTGCCTGCAGCTCATTCAGAACACTGCCACCCGTCTCATCACTCACTCACCCCTCATTTGTTCATGTCACACTCCTCTCCTCCTCGACCTCCACTGGCTTCCCATTAAGGTCTGGTTTATTTATAAGCTGCTCATCATCACCCTCAGAGTCCTCCATACTAGTACACCCCAGTATCTTGCCGATCTCATCCACTTTCAGCCCGCTCCGTGCCTTCTCCATTCTGCACATGGCAATCGCCTCTTTCTTCCGTCTCTGTCCCAAGCTCATCTTGAACTCACTCACTGTTCAGCCTTCTTTTTCCTAAGCCCAGCCCTTTGGAACTCACTCCCCCACTCACTCTGCACAGAGCTCTCTTTCCCACGTTTCAAAGCCCTTCTTAAGACCCACCTCTTCTGCCAGGCCTTTGACCTTCCCTCCCCCCTCAGAACATCTTGATTCCTCCCTCGCTATGGGTTCTACAACAGGCATAACACCCCCCACAGCTCCTCTCTCCCTTCTGTCCCCTCCCCCCTGCAATCTGGTGTCTGATGTTTTTGTTTGCTTCTCTCTCTCTCTTTTCCCTCTGCTCTATGTCTCCTCTTTCCTGTTCCTAATGGCATTCCTTTCTCTTCTGTCTCTCTAGCAGCCTATGTTTTATTGTACATCGCTCTGACACTTATGCACAAGCGGTATATCAAGCCTTGCAAATAAAGATAAAGAATTGATGGGCCACTTCAACTCCAGCTGAGACCACAAACCCTGTGCCATGTGATGAAAGCAATGGGCTCCCCACCCTCACAAGCTGTCGTCGGTCATCACAACCATGCAGGGTGGGTGGTCCAATGGTACCCCCTTGAGGAGAGTTTCGTGAGCTGTCCACCACCGAAGGCTGGAGCAAACCTCCATCGACAGCAGAAATTGGCAGCTGTAGTTCTCAGACAACGGAGACCACTGACTGAACACCACATTTTGGAGGGTGTGCCCTGGCCCATGGGACCACCTCCAGGGTTGCTGCCATAGCACTGAGGAGCCAGAGGTAGTCCCAGGTGCTTGGCACCAAGAACTTTTGGAAATTAAGGAACTGATCCCCTCCTCAGAAGCTTTCCCGCAAACACAGGGCATACCGCAAGGCTCAGCACTATCTGCACTTCTATTCAACGTGTACATGAAACCAATCTGCGAAATATTCAAAAAACATAGTATCCACTATCACATATACGCTGATGATATTATGCTATACACTCAACTCGACGCAGACAATCCAAACTACTCCCAGCTAGAAGAATGCTTAAAAGAGATGCAAACATGGCTCCAACGAAACAACATGGCCATAAACCATAAAAAAACCGAAGTCATGTACATCTCAAGAAAACCAGAATTCAAACCACCAGCTACAATCTCCCTATGTGAAAATACTTATCACACAAAGAATGAAATAAAATACCTCGGAGTAACACTTGATAGCGAACTAAAGATGGCAAAACACCTCCGCTTAGTAAACAGGGCCATTTTCCACAAGCTCAGGGTCATACAACCACTAAGGAACATCATTGAGGCTACCGATTTTAGGACAGTAGCACAAGCCCTCATCATACCTCATTTCGATTACTGTAATGCAATTCTACAAGGCCTTCCAAAAAAACCCCTAAGCATACTCCAGTTGGCACAGAACGTCGCAGCCAGAATCATCACTAAAACAGGTGTGGCAGAGCATATCACACCTGTGCTAATTGAACTTCACTGGCTCCCCATCGTAGCTCGCATAAAATACAAAACCCTAGTGACCACATTTAAAACCATCCACAACCTGGCACCAACTTTCCTCTCTAACCTAATCAACTTACAACCTGCTAACAGAAATAGGAGAACCACCACCATAAACAACCTGCAGGTACCAATAAGTATAAGATCTGTTAAAGTAGCCACAAGCAACAGGGCATACTCCTACACTGCCCCTTCACTTTGGAACCAACTCCCGACTGAGTTGCGTTCAACCAATGACCTTATGGTCTTCAGAAAAAAACTGAAGACATACTTATTTCAACAAGCCTACAATGTGTCTTGAACATCAATACATTCTTAGCATCAGCTGCTTCACCAAAAGGTAGCAAATGCTAAAATGTATTTATACCCCAAAAATGAAACAAGTGTAAAATTGTACATATGTAAATCTCTCTCTCTCCCCCCCCCTAACTGTGTGTTGTGCCTATCCTATGAATCAAACTGTATACATTATTGAAAATGACTGGCTTTGTACTGATAACCATCATATAACCTTGTAAATCGCACTTGTAATTTCTTGAAATTTGTCATTGATCTGACACTCCTTTTTACTTAATCAAACTGCTCCTGATCGCTGGAAGTAGCGGTATACAAATGTATGCTAAATAAATAAATAAGTCTCCGAGTGCCCAGAGTAGCGCCTTGCGTTGGTGCTTGGCTCCGTGAGGCTCTTGAGTGTGGCCAGACTGCTTGGCCCTCAGTTCGGCCCCGTCTGTGTTCCTGGGCCCTGCGGTGGCTCCAATCCCGCCTTCCAGAAAGATTGCGCACTCCCTGCACAATGCTCTTTCCAAATGTTCCAGGCCTAGCAAAAAAGCGTGGCAAACTCCGAGGCATCATCCTGTTCACTGTCTGTGGCGGGTTGAGTGTCCCCAGAGGCTGCCCCAGAAGGTGGGAGGGCCAGGGGCTTTTCTTCTACCCTATCCATTGCCTGGGCCGACAGCATTGGCGGGGGGAGGGACTTTGAGCCAGCTGGAGTGGTATTGTGCTGGTTCTGGAAGCCTAGCCTGGGTCCATGGTAAAAGAGGCACACATCTGATCCACCAACACCCCGCGTCATCTGCTGCACCCCAGGCGTGGTGCTTTGTTGGCCACTGCCATTTATGCAGTAGCACTTGCCACAGCCTCTGTAATGCCAAGCGATCCTGATCGCGATCCTGGCTAGAATGAACAGGAAGCCAGCGCTGCTGTTAACTGAGCAGGAAACAGGCCCAAGGCCTGTAGTGTGTGCTGCCCCAGCGAGTCACCCACCACGCGGTGTGCGCAGGCCCAACTCTCCCTTGACAATGCCAGGGGAAGCTCGATCCTCCCCAAAGAATCCTTACAATGCACACCAGATTAAGTCCAAGGAAATCTTACAGGGAAGTTCATCGGCGCTGACTGCCACCATGTACATCGAGCCTTCGGAAGTAGTGGTGTGGA
The DNA here is from genome assembly GCA_033557465.1 of Ichthyophis bannanicus. Taxonomy (NCBI): domain Eukaryota; kingdom Metazoa; phylum Chordata; class Amphibia; order Gymnophiona; family Ichthyophiidae; genus Ichthyophis; species Ichthyophis bannanicus. Next base: position 346,443,794 of record CM066039.1, on the reverse strand, counting down.
GAGGTGAGGGAAAGAAACTGCCTGATCGTCCGAAGCCTGCAGCTGCACTGAAAATAATTACCCAGAAATAACTGCTGAGTGCCCAGTTAGTTCCTGTGTCTCCTCTCCTAACTGTATTTTTTTTCAACTATCTTGCTGGAGGAGCATTGCTAGAGCCAGGCACCCACTTGGCTACACCTTCAGGTAACTGGCTGACTCGCTTGACCAGGACTTGCCCCACCAACAGACACACAGTCCCACCCAAGAGTGTCTCTTACACTCCTGTGGGACCTGAAGACTGAACCACCCAGACCCTTGTGGCCAAAGTAGCAGTCCAACTAAGAGCTGTACTAGAAGTCAACCAGCATCTGCTGAGACAGAGAAAAAACTGAAGAGTGCCCCTAGCTATACTAGATATGGTGCCAGGGATGTCATCATCACATTCTTCTGGTATTTTCTCTGTCTCACATCTGCTGGTTGGAGGAGACACCCTATGGTCTGGAATGGTCTAGCAGCATTGCTCTCATTTCATTCATTCATTTATTCGAATTTGATATACCGCTCAGACCAAAAAGGCATCAGAGCGGTTTACAATACCACATCATTTAGTGAAAAAGAAAGGAACGCCAATTATAAGATAGGACAGAGCTCTGGAAATAGATTATACCTTGTTAAGTACCCTGGCATGCCAACCTCTTGATCCTAAGTTCTCTGTATCTAGTTTAAGTTGCAATGTAAACTGCTTTGATTAAAGGATAAGAAGGTATAGAAGTCTGCTTCAATAAATAAATAAATAAAAGTAACCCAGATGCCCTTAAGTATAGAGCTGAAAGATTCCAAATTACCCCTATCAACTGATAACCAGATTAATATGAATAAAATACAACCTCTAAAATGCCTGTATGCAAATGCTAGAAGTCTAAAAAATAAGATGGGAGAGCTAGAATATATAGCACTAAATGAAAGCTTAGATATGACTGGCATCTCAGAGTCCTGGTGGAAAGAGAACAACCAATGGGATACTGTGATATCTGGGTACAAACTATATCGCAGTATAGAAGTAGATCAAATTGGTGGAGGGGTTGCGCTCTATGTTAGAGAGGGCATTGAGTCACATAGGATTAAAGTTTTGCAGGAAACAAAATACACTGTAGAATCTCTATGGATAGAAATTCCATGTAAAAAGGGGAAGGCAAAGGCAGTGGGGGTGTACTACCAACCGCCTGGCCAGGATGAACAGATGGATGATGAAAGAAATCAGGGGACCTAACAAAAGTTACAAAACTGGATGATATACATCAGAGGGTGTTGAAAGAACTGAAATATCTGCTTGCAGACCTACTATTAGTAATCTGCGAACGGTCATTAAAATCATCTGTAGTACCTGAAGACTGGAGAATGGCCAATGTAACACCAATTTTTAAAAATGTTCCAGGGGTGTAATAATTATAAATGTGTAATCAAACTCTGGAATTTGTTACCGGAGGATGTAGTAAAGGCTGTTATTGTAGCTGGGTTTAAAAAAGGTTTGGACAAGTTCCTGGAGGAAAGGTCCATAAACCATTATTAAGAAGGGACCCAGGATATCAGTGCTTGACCCAGTACAAGCATTGCGGAACCTGTGTCTTTTGGGGAAACTGCTAGGTACATATGACCTAGATTGGCCACTGTTGGAAACAGGATACTGGGCTTGATGGACCTTGGTCTGACCCAGTATGGCATATCTTATGTTCTTATGTTTTTATGGGTGATCTGGGAAACTACAGACTGGTGAGCCAGATGTCAGTACCGGGCAAAATAGTAGAAACAATTATAAAGAATAAAATTATTGAACATGTAAATAGTCATGGTTTAATGGGAGAAAGCCAACAAGGATTTAGAAACAGAAATATGACGACAGAAAAAAAACACATGGCCTATCTAGTCTGTCCTTCCATATCAAAAACTACAAGAGTCCCCTTTTTTCCTTTAGAGATCCTCCGTGTTTATCCCATGCTTTTTTGAATTCAGATACTGTCCTCGTCTCTACCACCTCCACTGGGAGACTATTCCACGGATCCACCACTCTTTCCGTAAAGAAATATTTCTGCAATTTACCCAAGGAAAGTTTTGTCTTACTAATCTGTTACATTTTTTTGAAGTTCACCTGGTTTGCAGCTTGTTGTGCTGTGAGGGCTTGTGTGCATCAGTAATGTTGAGGGCTAAACTATCGGTAGTTTAACTACTGGCAGGGTCTCCCAAGATGGACAGGTCTCAGCTGAGGTGCCAGACCAAGATAAACCACCCATCTAGGCAGCAGCAAAATGTGACAGTGTTGGCAGAGGAGGATCATATTTTCTGTGACAACAGCAACAACACTAAACTTAAACTGCGCGAAAGAAAGGCCTGGTAATCTACTTCCATTTCTTGCCACGAAAACTCAGTGGGATAGTCACAACAAAACAAATTGCACTATAGTGCTGGAAGATGAGACCCCCAGGTCGGAAGGCACACAACTGGCTACTGAGGAAGAGCTGAAGACTTTTCAGAGTAAAGTCAGCATTTATGATGTGATTGGATCAAAGCCCTCAGGACGTCTGACTGCTGATGTAGCTGCGCATGAAATGAGAGCCAGAAGCTGCAAAGATGTTTTACATATTGAGACATGAAGGTATGAAGCATAAACCAAGGCAAGTTGGAGGTGGTCAAGAATGAAATGGAACGTGTACAACTTGATCTGTTGGGTATCAGTGAACTGAAATGGACTGGCATTGGGCACTTTGCATCAGATGATCACATAGTCTACTATGCTGGAAATGAAAGACAAAGAAGAAATGGTGTTGCATTTATAATTAAGAAGAAAACTTGCAAGAACTAATGAAATACAATGCAGTCAGTGAACGCTTAATTTCTATTCGTCTATGAGGAATGCCTATAAACACAACTATAATTCAAGTATATACCCCAACAGCAGTTGCAGAAGAGGATGAAATTGATGAGTTCTATGAACAAGTACAAGCTGAAATTGACAGAACATGCAACAGGATATGCTGATAGTCATGGGTGACTGGAATGCAAAAGTTGGCAACTAAGAAGATGGCAAAATGGTTGGAAAATATGGACTTGGCAACAGATGAAGCTGGAGAGAGAATTCATCTCAAACACCTTCTTCCAGCAACACAAGCGGCAACTGTACAGATGGACTTCACCCAATGGATTGTACAAAAATCAAATTAACTACATCTGTCAACGATGGAAAAGCTCTATAACATCAACAAAAACAAAACCAGGAGCCAACTGTAGTACAGATCACCAACTACTAGTATGCAAACTCAAGCTAAAGTTGAAAAAGAGCAAGCCACTCATGAATGTAGCAAAATATGACCTTGAGAATATACCACTGGAATTTAAAGACTGCCTGCAAAATTGATTTGCTGCCTTAGATACAAATGACAGAGTTCCAGAAGAGTTATGGGATGACATCAAGAAGGTTGTGTTGGAAGAAAGCGAGAAGTCTCTACCCGTTTTCCAAGTTTAAGTTACCTGTTATAATGTAAGCACACCAGTGTTTTCTGATTGTGCAGTTCTGTTACTTGTAAACCGCACTGAAAACAAATAGCGCGGTATATAAAAGATGTTAAATAAATAAATAAAATAAATAAAAGGTGAAAAAGCAAAAACAGACAAAATGGATGACTGAAGAAACTCTGAAAATTGTCCAGAAACGCAGAGACGCTAAAGCCAGAGGAGAAAGAGAGGCAATCGCAAAATTCAACTGAGATTTCTAACGTGCAGCAAGACAAGACAAGGAGAAGTACTACAATGATGCATGCAAGGAAATAGAAGCGTATTAGAGGAAGAACAAGATCGGCTTTCCTAAAGCTACGAGAGTTAAGGAAAAAACTGCATCCTCGAACTGGAATGTTACAAGATGCTCACGGATCTATGTTAAATGATGCTGAAGATCACGAAAAGGTGGAAATAATATACAGAGTTTTTATATGATAAAGATCAAGTGGACCACAGCTGTTTCAACCTGTACCTTATAATCCAGAGCCATTGGTGATGTAAGAAGAAGTTGAAGCAGCACTGAAAGCCTTATCAAAGAACAAAGCACCTGGCATTGATGGCATTCCCACAGAAGTATTACAGCAATCTGATGCAGCTGTTACCAAATGTACAAGGCTCTGCCAGGAAATTTGGAAAACAACATCATGGCCAACTGACTGGAAAAGATCTGTGTTTATACCAATACTAAAGAAAGATGATCCATCCGAATGACAAATTATTACACAATCGCTCTGATCCCACATGCCAGCAAGATTCTACTGAAGATTATTCAGCAGAGACTACAACCATACCTGGAACGAGAACTACCTGAAGTGCAAGAAGAATTCAGGAAAGGGCGAGGAACAAGAGACATTATCGCGGATGTGAGATGGATCCTTGAAAAGACTAAAGAATACCAAAATGATATTTATATGTGTTTTATTGATTAAAGCAAAGCTTTTGACTGTGTAAACCATGAGGAACTCTGGGCCACATTAAGAAGCATGGGTATACCAGAACACCTGATCATTCTCTTGCACAATCTGTACATTGATCAAGAAGCAACAGTTCGAACGGAACAAGGAGAAACAGAATGGTTTAAAATAAGCAAAGGTGTATGACAAGGCTGCATACTTTCCCCCTACCTGTTTAATTTATATGCAGAACAAACCATCAGAGAAGCAGGATTGTATGAAGACAACGGAGGTGTGAAGATTGGTGGAAGACTCATCAACAACCTTCGCTATGCTGATGATACCACATTTATTTATTTATTTTTTTTATACCGCGCTCTTTAGAATCAGTGTGGTTTACATGTATACTAACAGGCACTTTTTATTCCCTTGTCCCCAAAGGGCTCACAATCTAAGGGGTATGTTTACTAAACTGCGTTAGTGCAATTCGCGTTAGGAGCTGCGGTAGTGACAGAAACCCCAAATAAGGACATGGGCGGTACATCGTCACCACTAACGCGCGTTAAAAAAATTAAGGAGCATTACCGGGTGCCGTGGCGCGTTACTGCGCGTTAAACGTAAGACGACGTACAGACACAAAGCACTGAAACAGAGCTGTAGCACAATGGTTACGGTACTGACCGCTGTTACAGGCAGCATGGGTTCGAGTCCCCAGTGTGCCTAACTCAGACGGCTGTCCCAGGCATCACCCTGTACATTACAGAGGGAAAGAGGAGGCATGTTTTTCGTTACGTTGAGTATTGGTGTCAGAAAAACACCCTCGGAGTGTGCCTAGCCACGTACGTTGGTGTGTGCGAGGTTGCGTGCATTGGTACGTGCGTAGCCCCGTGCGTAGCTGCGCGCGTACAATCGTGCGTAGGTACGTGTGTTTTTACGTGCGTGGGTACGTGTGTTTTTACGTGCGTGGGTACGTGTGTTTTTACCAGTGTGGGCATCTTATATTACAGACTCTGTAGGGTGTCTTGCACCTATGCATTATGCTAACAGATGTACGTGTGATGGCCTATGGTTTATCAGAGCCTGTGAGCAGGTGCTGGAGTTTCACAGGGTTGGATTGTGCCAGTCACACCCATGATGCACTGCACATGCAAATCAGCTGTCCACAGATACATACCATGGGGAATGCACCCCCACAGCACCTCGGCCTGGTAGGGGGAACTGACCATGTGCACCCCCACAGCACCTCGGCCTGATAGGGGGTACTGACCGTGTGTTGTACTGGCACAGAGTAGCTACACACCGTCACATTGTGCGGGTACTGTGCTCACCCTGAGGGTGCAGTGAGGCGCCCAGCACTAAGTCCACAGCACCGTCCATGGCTGAAAGAGACCATGGCGCAGGTCCAAAGCAGTGTTACTGTGTGAGATAGGTAGTTTCTGCAGGAACACCTTGGACATCTCTGTCTGTTTCAGTCAGGTGTAGCCCCCATGCACCACCACTCCCCTCCCCCAGGGCTGAGGGTGGCAAACAGGGTCTCCTATCAAAAGATCCACAGTCTACCACCCTGCAAAGGTGGCAGTAGAGGGGAACATTAACCCTAGTCCTGCTGAGGAACAGACACCCCACAGGGCAGTCAATGCAGCTCTGTACACAGCCATAACACAATAGCAAACAGACATTAGGCCTGGATATGCTATGCTGCACCCCACCACTATCTGATACTCCCCTGGTGCAAGCCATCAGCCACTGCACCCTGCAAGCCACTCCATCACAACACCTACCAGCTGCAAACAGTCTGCTAGTGCCCAGTGGAGATGCCTGCACCCAGAACTGGGATGTCAGCATACACAGCAAGCAGATACATCAGTGACTGGGCCCCAAAAGGAAACCCATATTTATCACATGAGAGAAATACTAGATAGCACCATGGGAGTGCCTAGCCATGCTGTGGTCACTGCACAGTCAGGGTGAGAGTGATCTCTCAGCAGGATATACTGAGGTCACCCTGTCTGTGTAGGTGGTGGCCGGGCACTACAATGTGCCTGTCACTGCCCTATGCCCTGTGCAGATGCACCCTGGCCAGGCCACCCTGTCCGGCCTATACCCATGGTACCTTGCTCCTCATTATGCACATTGGCAGCCCAATACTGGCAACAATGCTGGCAGTGTGGGCTGTGGAAGGTGTTTGCAGCCACCACACACTGGATAGACAGACAGCCACCCCCACACCTATGCCAGCATTGTGCTACTATAGAGGGGTTCAGCAGCCATACCCACCACACCAGTCATGGGCATAGTACAGGCATGGATATGGTACACAAGGCTGTTGGGGGGTCACTCCCCAGGGTGGTGAACACTGTCAGAGACCAGACCTGCAGCACACACCGCAGACATCAGAATGATTGTTATGGTGGAGCTCAATGAGCAAAATGTGCTTAACGTAGGAATTGATATCTGCCAGTTATCATAGGAAACGTTTGATAGCTCTGTACCATATACCCAGGTGTAGGGTGGCATTGCTAAGGTATGCAACTGCTAGTATTGGGAGATACAGGCAGGGCCCAATGTCTTGCCTCTCCAGGAGGCATTGGCCAATGGGGCCTGTGGGTGGGTGTGTGGCCCTGTTGGCTGCTGCTTTACGGCAGAGTTCCCCAACTCCAGTCCTGGTGTTCCAAACACTGTTCGGGTTTTCATGCTGTCCCTCATAAATATGCATGAGCTACATCTGCATACCATGGGGGTGGTGCATCGCTATGCAGCACAGGCATCTTTATTAGAGGCAGCATGAAGCCGGAATGGTGTGGGGCCCTCCAGGACTGCATTTGCGGGACTCTGCTTTAGGTAATGTGCCTGTTTCTGGTGTCTGTGTTTGGTGTGGTAAAATATAGGCCAGTGATGGCTAACCTTTTTGAGCCCGAGTGCCCAAACTGCCGCACAAAACCAAAGAATTTCCTCAAAGTGCCAGCACGTCAATTTGCATAAATATTTGCATAATGCTAACATACACTAACTTTTAGTAAACATGTCTCTTAATGAGTGTATGGATAAAGACAGACTAAAAGATTTCTACATTACTATAATCCAGTGCCAACCGCCAGGCACATTAGGAACTACTACAAACACTGCCCATTTAGAACCAATAGCAAACCCGCCGTATCCTAACAGCACTACCAGGACTCACAAAGCACCACACCATACCTATCAAAAGGCAACACTGCAAATATTAAACCAATACATTTCAGAGAACAACAATACATGACCTACTGGGGAAAGAGAACAAGTGGCAATGTCAAAAAGGAATTACATAAACAGAATACCTCAGCTCAGTTACACAGTTGCAATTGCTCCAGCCACTTTCTTCTGGTTTCTTCATGTTTTCTGCTAACTCTCCATCATCTGCTGTCCATTTGTCCTTTCTTCTCTCTTCTAGTTTTTTTTTTCCATTCTCTCTCTCTACATCCGCTTTAACATACTAATCTTTCTCTTTTTGCTCTTTCCTCATTCCTATTTCATCCACTCAAATTTTACCCCTCCATCCTCAATCCCCACTTACTCTCCCAATACCCGGCCAATTGTAGATTTTTTATCCCTCCCACACAAAATATTTTTCCCCTCTCCATTTTACTCTCCCAGCCCCATCCCATTCTAATCCTCCCCCAACATCAGCTCCCTTCTAGTTCCAGCCTCACCCAGCATCCATTCCCTTCTAGTCCCTGCATCAGCCCATTTCCAGTCCTAGCCCCCCATCAGCCCATTTCCAGTCCTAGCAACCCCCCAACCCAATACCAGTCCTAGCCCCCCCCATCAACCCACTTCCAGTCCTAAACCCCCATCACCCCATTTTCAGTTTAAGCCCCCCCCTATAACCCATTACCAGTCCTAACCCCCATCACCCCATTTCCAGACAGCCCCCATCAGCCCACAGCCCATTAGCAGTCCTACCCCCCCAGCCCATTAGCAGTCCTACCCCCCCCCGCCCGCCCGCCCGCCCATTAGCAGTCCTAACCCCCCCAGCCCATTAGCAGTCCTACCCCCCCCCGCCCGCCCGCCCCCCCCCTGCCCATTAGCAGTCCTAACCCCCCCCCTCCCTGCCCATTAGCAGTCCTAACCCCCCCCTCCCCTCCCTCCTGCCCATTAGCAGTCCTAACCCCCCCTCCCTCCCTGCCCATTAGCAGTCCTAACCCCCCCTCCCTCCCTCCCCATTAGCAGTCCTAACCCCCCCCTCCCTGCCCATTAGCAGTCCTAACCCCTCCCTCCCTCCCTCCCTGCCCATTAGCAGTCCTAACCCTCCCCCTCCCTGCCCATTAGCAGTCCTAACCCCCCCTCCCTCCCTCCCTGCCCATTAGCAGTCCTAACCCCCCCCCTCCCTCCCTCCCCATTAGCAGTCCTAACCCCCCCTCCCTCCCTCCCTCCCTGCCCATTAGCAGTCCTAACCCCCCCTCCCTCCCTCCCTCCCTCCCTGCCCATTAGCAGTCCTAACCCCCCTCCCTCCCTCCCTGCCCATTAGCAGTCCTAACCCCCCCCTCCCTCCCTCCCTGCCCATTAGCATTCCTAACCCACCCCTACATCCCTTCCTCCCTGCACATTAGCAGTCCTAACCCTCCCTCCCTCCCTGCCCATTAGCATTCCTATCCCCCCCTCCCTCCCTCCCTGCCATTTAGCTGTCCTAACCCCCCTCCCTCCCTGCCCATTAGCAGTCCTAACCCCCCCCTCCCTGCCCATTAGCAGTCCTAACCCCCCCTCCTCCTCCCTGCCCATTAGCAGTCCTAACCCCCCCTCCTCCCTGCCCATTAGCAGTCCTAACCCCCCCCCCCCCTGCCCATTAGCAGTCCTAACCTCCCCTCCCTCCCTGCCCATTAGCAGTCCTAACCCCCCCTCCCCTCCCTGCCCATTAGCAGTCCTAACCCCCCCTCCCTGCCCATTAGCAGTCCTAACCCCCCCCTCCTGCCCATTAGCAGTCCTATCCCCCCCCCTGCCCATTAGCAGTCCTAACCCCCCCTGGCAAATTTTTTAAAAAAAAAGCAGGCTCTGGCTGCTGCCGCGGCAGATTGCAATGTCCCGCGGGGCCCCCTCCGCCCGCTAAGCCCCTCTGCAAGGGCTTTCAGATTCGCGAGGGAGAGCATCTCCCTCGCGTCTCTGTTAAGCCCGCAGGGGCTAATGGGAAATTTCCCATCAGTCCCTCGCGTCTAAAGGGGCTGATGGGAATTTCCCATTAGCCCCTGCGGGCTTAACAGAGACGCGAGGGAGACGCTCTCCCTCGCGAATCTGAAAGCTCTTGCAGAGGGGCTTAGCGGGCGGAGGGGGCCCCGCGGGACGCTGCATTCTGCCCTTGCCGCGTCCGCGGCAGCAGTCAGAGCCAGCTTTTTCTTTTTTTGCGGACCTTCCCGCGTGCCAGCTGTAAGGCCTTCGCGTGCCACAGCTGGCACGCGTGCCATAGGTTCGCCATCGCTGATATAGGCCATGCGTATGTTCTCTGCAATAAAGGAGTGTCTTTACTATCACTGTTTAGTGGTGGGTAAAACTATGGGGGCTGGGTTGGCAGGAGCCCCAGCTGGGATTTGAACCTGTGACCCTCTGGTCTTACAGGCACTGGCTGTGTCTGTTGCACCACACTGTGGCCACAGAGACAGTGCAGTCCCTGGAGTTAGTTAAACCGGCCTGACGAGTCAGAAACCCTGCTCTGCAACAGGTTTACTGTGGCCTCATTTACCTTGTATGCAGACAAAGGTGCACATAAACCTCAGAAAAGACCTCAAAAAAGGGGCACACACCCATAACCAAGCTGGGCAACAATGATATCATTGGGCAACATTACACAACACTCCCAGGACAGCTCCATTACAATGAAATGATCTTTGAAAGGGTCTGCGGAGCGTAGACCCTTCCACACATCATTTCGGGTTTTTTTGGTGCTTTCCAGGGAGTGTTGTTCCTTGTTGCCCATTGCTATCACTGTTGCCCAGCTGAATTATGCTTTTTACAATGTTTCTTGTGGTCATTTTTAACGTTTTATGTGAAATTTTGTTCTGTGCACATGTATCACACTGCTCACGTTTTGTAGGTTTCCCCGGTTTTTCTGTACATTGCTGACGGAAATGGTTTCTCTTCCTTTAAATGCCTTTAACGACAGGTTTTCATTCGCGTTGGAATTGAGCTCAGGAATTCAGTGCGTTAGTGTGAGGGGAGCCTCTCCCCGCCCACTCTCCGCCCATTGACCCCTTCTCTCCACCCACTCTCCACCTTCTGCGCTGTTTTAACGCGCCGCGGGACTTTACGATCGTTAACTATGCTTAACGCGCGTAGTATTACGTTAACGGTCGTTAGCGCGTTGGTACGCGCGTTATACGGCACTTACGGTCGTTAACGTCATATAACGCGCATTAGTCACGTTTACCGCACTTTAGTAAACATCCCCCTAAGTGTACCTGAGGCAATGGAGGGTTAAGTGGCTTGCTCAAGGCCACAAGGAGTGGTCATGGGACTAGAGACCCCAGTCCCTCCGGCCTGAAGTTGCTTGTCCCCATTACTGGCTCAAAGTGAAGACGATCTGAAACATTTGCTTCTCAAGATCAAGAAACAGTCTTTTTTTTTCTAATCAAATTTTTACAAACAAACTTGGAAATAAGAAAAACAAACATTCAGTCAACAAAATATTACTAAGAAAATGACATAAAGAGAAAAAACAAATCCCTGAGGGTGAAGAAAGGTCAAATGCAAATAGTCCACAATATTAAAGGATACAAGAATCACAATCCAGCAGAGTGAGAAAAATAAGAAATATAAAAAAATAAAAAGAGCAAAACAGAACGGCAAAGCATACAATATAATAAAAGGCCCCAAAGAAAACCCCCAACTCCACGCAACCCCAATCAGCCCTACAACTTCTTAGCATTCAGAAAGAAGCGTAATTGAGAAGGCTCAAAGAAATGATATATAGAATTTTGATAATGAAGTATACATTTACATGGAAATCTAAGTTAGAACTTTGCACCTAGTTCCACCACTTCAGTGCACAGTTCCAAAAACATCTTCCTACGGACTTGTGTCCAACGGGACACATCCAGGAAGATCTGAATCTTATCCCCCATAAAGGCAATATCTGTTTTCTTAAGAAACAAATGTAACAACGCATTTCTATCTTGAAGAAAAACGAAAGAAACTAATAATGTCACTCTAGACCTTACCGTTTCAGATGACTGTTCCAATAATGCAGACAAGTTCCCCAAATCAAGGGAATCCAAAGAAACATCAGCTTGAGGAGCAGGAACTGAAGCAAAAGAGTCCCTGGTGACTCCAGATGGTAAATAGTAGATCTTCTGCAAAGGAGGGAAGCAAGCATCGGGATAAAACCTTCTTTCAGGAAACTATGAAAAAAAAAAAAAGGAGTCCTAGCCGGAGAGCCAGACACACGAGGAAAATTCAAAATCCTCAGGTTCGAAGACCTGGATGCGTTCTCCAAATTTTCAATCTTACGTTGAAACACCAATTTATCCTGGGCAAATGCTGCCTGCTGATCTTGTATCTGTTGAACTTTCTAATCAAGCACTGTCATCAATCCTTGCTGGTCGTCCAATCTTTTCTCCACACTCTCAAAACGATTGGGGAGCGGCATCAGAGCCTGAAATGCCACAGCACACACTTGGTGTACCGACTGGAGGGCAGACCAAATTGAGTCCAACGTCACTTCTTGTGGACACCAAAGAGGAGGAACGGCCAACTGGGAGTCGGGACTGGAAACAGAGGGAATGGAACTCCCCCGATCTATTGCACCTGCCCGTGGAACCGGTAGCAGTGATCCATCAGGAGACACCAAAACAACGGTCGCCTCCGTACTCCCAGAAGAGATCTCCACCTACCAACGCTGCAGTAGCAACCACTGCACCGGGCACAGGAGGAATAGAGGGGCCAAGCAGGGCTCAGTGAAACATCGCTGCCCAGACTGAGGCTCTCCTCCGCCGCGGCCAACGGGACACCCAAATCCTTCGCCGCCGCATAGGTCTCCATGGTGCGCTGCCCCATAGGTAATCCTCCCTTGCCCTTCCATTTCGGCATAGGGCAGTAGGGAAAACAAGTCCAAAGAAGCAAAAAGAAGACAAAGTAAATGGAGCAGCTCGCACCATGTCCTAAGACGCCATCTTGGATCAAGAAACAGTCTTAAACTGGGTCTGCACCTTAATGTAAAGAAGAGAAAGATCATGACAACTGGCAAAATCAGAAAGTTCATAGTTGATGGAGAAGAAATTGAAATAGTTGACAACTTTATCCTACTTGGATCAACTATCAATAAAGAAGCAATAAGCAGTCAAGAAATCTGATGCCCCATTGTCTCCTGCCGTGACTCTATTTTAGAGCCTTTATCTCAATTTTGTGATCTTTTTCTACAACCGGTAGCGGCAAGAGTGCTTTCTTATATAAAGGACACAGGGGATTTACTTCGTCAATTATCGGATTGTACTGATTTATCCAATTGTTCGTTTTTGGTTACGTTGGATGTCCAAGCCCTATACACAAACATAGATCAGAAAGAAGTCATGTCTGGACTGTTGAACCATCCTATTCCACTTCCACAGCGTATTCCAAAAAGATTCTTTTTGGAATTGCTGGATTTAGTACTTACTCAGAACTTCTTTTTATATCAACAACAATTCTATCTACAGATCTATGGTATTGCAATGGGTGCGACGGTCGCCCCTTCCATAGCGACAATCTATATGGCATGGTTTGAAGAACTATACATCTACTCGCATCCTTTATTTTCTTGGGTTCAATACTGGAAGCGATTTTTAGATGATATTTTCTTTATTTGGATGGGCAGTAGAACTGATTTGGATACTTTTTTGCATTCTTTAAATTTATTTAAACCAAATATACAATTTACGGCACAAATAGGAAGTAAAAGTATTCAATTTTTGGATATTATGATTGAATGCACCCCGGAGGGTTTTTCAACTTCTCTATATAGAAAGCCAGTTCAGCGAAATACTCTGCTGCATTTTGACAGCTCCCATCCACCGGCATTGAAGAAGGGTCTACCTTATGGGCAATTCCTGCGTCTCCGACGTAATTGCACTTCGCTGGCACAATTTAAGATTCATGCCAAAGAATTATGCTCCCGTTTGTTCTCCAGAGGGTATCCGTCTAAGGTTATCCATAGGGCCTATAAAAGAGCCCGATTTACTCACCGTGATTGGTTGTTGGAACCTAAGACCTCCCCTCCTTTGATGAATAAAATTACATGCATTTTTCCTTTTATGCGCGGCACTTCCTCTGTTGTTAGCTTACTTTATAAGTTTTGGCCGGTTTTGGCCGTTCATTCATGCTTCTGTAAGCCGCTTCAAATAGCATATTCTCGTAAACCTAACTTACGTGACATATTGATGAAAACTACGGCACCCCAAGACAGACCACCTCTGCGGCATGAAAATGCGGGTCATTACCCATGTGGGACCTGCTCTTTTTGCTCTAGTACTATATCAGGCTTGACATGGCTAGATGTCCGTACAAATAAAAGTTATTATACACGATGGCATACGGATTGCACTACTGACTTTGTCGTCTATCTAATTATCTGCCCTTGTCATCTACCATACATAGGCCGTACTACACGAACTTGCAAACTACGTTTGGGTGAACATGCCTCTCGCCTGTCTACACAGCAGCTTGCTGCACCGTTAGTCCAACACTGTTTGGATCATTTACATACGTTTGCAGATCTTAGTTGGCGGATTTTGGATCATGTACCCCTCAATCCAAGGGGTGGAGACAGAGTTCAAGCCTTGCAAAATCTAGAGCAGAAATGGATTTTTCGCCTGCATTCTGTTCAGCCAGAAGGACTAAATCAGCAATTAGATTGGCATACAGTTTTTTAATCATTCAGTTGGAGAGCGGTTACCTGATTGGTGGTTTCTTCTCTTTGTTCTGATTGGTTTCTGTCTACCTTTCACATCTGAAGGACGCGCTCGGCTTAATGACAGCGCCTGGGTTATAAAAACCAGTTGTTTTTGGCATTGTGTAAGGCTAATGCTTCTGCTAACAGCGGTTTGACCTGAAGCAGGGGGTTTATGGGAACACCCCCGAAACGTGGCACGTCGAGAGAAAAATCGGACCTGCTGTAAAAAGCCTGTGTTATTCAAAGCTAAGTACCAGCCATTTTTGAAGAGCTGTTTTAAAAGTTATATTACGATTAAAAAGGAAGGGCCACGGCGGTAGAGGGTGACTTTTCTCTCTACTTGGCTGGCCAGTCCAACAAAAAAATTTAGGATTTATTCTGGTTATTTTCACTGAGTTCTGGGGTTACTTTGATGCATTGTTCTTGGCAGAATGGCTATGATGGACCTAGACAAGATTTTCAAGAGCAAAGATGTCTCTCTCCATACAAAGATTCAACTTGCTCAAGCCATGGCATTTTCAGTAACGTCATACAGATGCAAAAGTTGGACAGTGAAAAAGATAGACAGGAAGAAAATTGATGCCTTTGAATTATGATGCTGTGACGAATACTGTGTATACCATGGACTGCCTGCAGAACAAACCAGTTAGTATTAGAGGAGATCAAACCTCAAGTTTTTTTTTAGAAGCTCAGATGACAAAACTTTGACTTTCATACTTTGGACACATCATGCGAAGAGAAAGATCAATAGAGAAAGACATCATGCTTGGCAAAGTAGAAGGTCAACATAAAAGAGGAAGGCCAGCAATGAGATGGATCGATACAATAACAGCAGCTACGAGTGCCAGTCTGTCAACAATAAGCAGCCTTACTGAAGTCTGAACACAATTTAGGACAAATATCCAGAGGGTCGTCATGAGTTGACACTGACTTGACGGCACTTAACAACAACATAAACAGGTAAACAAAGGTGAGCCGGCTGACATAGTGTATCTGGATTTTCAGAAAACCTTTGACAAGGTCCCTCATGAGAGACTCTTGGAGAAATTAAAAAGTCATGGGATAGGAGGAAGTGTAGTATGGTCGATCAGTAAATGGTTAAAAGATAGAAAGCAGAGAGTAGGGTTAAATGGTCAATTTTCTCAATAGACAAAGGTAAATAGTGAGTACCCCAGGGATCTGTGCTGGGCCCACTGCTTTTTAACATATTCATAAATTACCTGGAAATGGGAATAATGAGTGAGGTGATCAATTTGAAGAGGACACAAAAATTATTCAACGTTGTTAAACACAAGAAGATTGCGAAAAATTTCAAGAGGATCTTGATAAATTGGAAGACTGGACGTCCAAATGGCAGATGAAATTTAATATGGACAAGTACAAAGTTATGCACCTAGGAAAGAACCACCCAAACTTTGGTTATACGATGTAAGGTACCACCTTAGAAACCACTACTCAAGAAAAAGATTTAGGCATCATCATGGATAATACGTTGAAACCCTCCGCCCAGTGTGCAGTGGTGGCCAAGAAAGCAAATAGAATGTTAGGAATCATAAGCATCTGCATTGTTCTATGATGTGACCACATCTTGAATACTGTGGTGCAATTCTGGTCGCCATATCTTAAAAAGGATATAGCAGAATTAGAGAAGGTGCAGAGAAGAGCAACAAAAATGGCAAAGGGGATAGAAGGATACCCCTATAAAGAAAGGCTTAAAAGGTTAGGGCTCTTCAACTTGGAAAAAGAAATGGCTGCAGGGGGATATGATGGATTCTATAAATTAATGGAGTGGAACGAGTAAACATAGATTGGTTGTTTACGCCATCAAAAAGTAAAAAGATTAGAGGACATGCAATGAAGCTACAATGCAACCTAGTTAAGACTAATAAGTGAAAATATTTTTTCACTCAACACATAATCAAACTCGGATTTGTTATTTGAGGATGTAGTAAAGGCTGTTAGTGTAGCTGGCTTAAAAAAAAGGTTTGGCAAGTTCCTGGAGGAAAGGTCCATAAACCATTATTAAAGAGGACCCAGGAAATCCAAGCACTGTGGAACCTGTGTTCTTTTTTGGGAACCTGCTAGGTACTTGTGACTTGGATTGGCCACTGTTGTAAACAGGATACTGGACTTGATGGACCTTGGTCTGATCCAGTATGGCATTTCTTATATTCTTATGAGAAAGTGTTGAGGTTCTGTGAGGCTGCTGCACTCTTCCAGATCCTTCCAATTTTCTGGCTGCTCAACAGGATCTTTATCCAGGATAAGAGTGTGGCACTAAACCAATTTTCCCTCCTCCTATTGCTACTGAAAAGACTGACGTTTATTGGTGCCTCCCATGTTGCACTCAAGTGAGAGAGTCATCCTTATGGTGGTCGTTCAGAGTATTTACTCAATCTCCAGATTTTCTTCAGTATTTCTGGAGACACAGAAATACTGAAGAGACCTCTGGTTGCTGACACATATAGAGGCATGTCATTGAAACGGGCTTTTCATTGTTTTTTTTTTGTCCATCAACCTGCTGGTAGGGGAACAACCCACTTTTCTGGACTGGTCTAGCAAGACAACATGGAAATAATGTTATTGGTGAACAGGCCCCATTGGGAATTGAAAAGACAGTCCAACGTCAACTCAAGATCACATTGAATCAACCACCCCGCCTGATCGTCAACAGCATGGATTCCGAGAACACCACGGGGTAGAAACCTTATTAACCTCACTAACGAACACAGTTCTTAAAGGGATTGAAAACATCAAAAAAGGCTTCATATTCATATTTATAGACATAACATCTGCATTTGATTCAATAATCCATCCCATATTTCTGGATAGACTGATGGAGATAGGAATCAGCAGCACCCTGTTGACATGGGTTCACTCATACCTATCCGAGAGACAGACACAAATCAAGATCAAAAACAGAACATCCAGACCTTTCCCGCTCCATCAAGGAATACCTCAGAGCTCTGCACTATCTGCTATTCTCTTCAACATATACATACAATCAGTCTGCAAAATTATATAGCAACACAACATACAATACCACCTATACGCAGATGACTTGATGATATATTCCCCACTCAATACCAGAAAACCTGATTACTCCACCATCACCTCTTGCATGACATCAGTTACAGAATGGCTAGCACAACGCAACCTCATAATTACCTACAACAAATCTGAAGCCCTCATAATCACAACAGACACCAAATTTAACCATCCAGATAATCTTCTAATAGGAAACTGACCAATCCCTGTGAAGAGTGAAGTGAAATATCTAGGGATACATCTGGACCAAAGGCTCAACTTCCAATCACACATCAAAAAAACAACCTCCAAAGCCTACTACAAAAGATCCTTCAGAACCTATGACCCATATTTGACCATAACCACTTCCACACCGTATGTCAGGCAATAATCACCCCTCAGCTTGATTGCATTCTGATTCTTCAAGGACTACCAAATGTGCAACCCAAACCCTACAAATGGCCCAAAACACAGCAGCCTGACTAATCACCAGAACAAAAAGAAATGAACACATCATACCAATCTTAAAATCTCTTCACTGGCTCTCCATTCAATCACGAATAAAATACAAATCAATAATGATGGTTTACAAGATTCTGCACAATCAGTCCACTGAATGTCTAAACGAGCTTGTCAAAGCAACACCAAAACACCCTCTCAACAGCTTCTATCATGATAGGCACATCCCATACAGCCCTCCATAGTGTTTGGATACTACAGCCCGTCGCTATGGAACTTGCTCCCACATCACCTAAGAGCAATTACAGATATCACTGACTTCCAAAAACATCTAAAAACTCTCCTTTTCACAGAATACTTTGACAACATAGCAAACATACAGTCTTAACACTCAAGATTTCCTACCAGTCATCCCACCCACAATGCGTACACTGCACCAAAGCGCAAAAGCTACTCTGTAAATAGTTACAGAAATGTTGCACAGTTAATTGTTGATAGATACAATTGTTACATGTAAATAGTTGTTGATTGTACCGTTCCATGTAAAACCATTGTTATGTTCATTGTAAACCACCCTGATTAAACTGAAAGGCGGTATATAAAAAAAATACCAAATAAATAAATAAATAATGGGTCCCAGAGTAAAAGAAAATGCATGTTTGTGCATGTTAATGTGTTACGTACTTTGGAATTAGGGGTGAAAGCAATGAAGTAAATGATGACAAAGAGACCAATTGGCCCATCCATCTGTAAAGTTTATTTCTGTTACATTCTCAAGGACATTTCAACCATAGGGCGTGACCACAATGTGGCATCACACTTTGTCCATTCACTATAGTGGGTAGCTGAGTAAGCCAGAACCCTTTTTTACTTCATGTTTATCACCTCTCCCTTCTCCACCTTCGACTGTAAGGCCCTCTGATAAATGACACAGTCACCAGTATCAGCAAGGCTATTACCTGAAGCCTTGGTGCTCTGCAAACACCAACTTGGATCAATACAGAGTCCGCGGCCTGCCAGAGAAACCTAGCTATGTTGCATTTCTTCTACAACTTCTGAATCACTACTTTTCAACCCTCTCTTGAACGTGCACATAACTAACTGGACTTTCAGGATTACCATATGAATATACATAAGATAAATATCCACATACTGGAAACCCGCTGTATGCAAATCTCTTTTATCCATATTCATTGTAGTAATGTTAAAACCAAAGAGGCTGGGTGTACCTCCAGCAAAGAACTGAGAAGCAGGTGTCTAGACTTTATTGTACTTGCAGCCTGCCAAACAGACCCAGCTGTTAATTTTTCTACTATTGCTTCAGTATTTTGCTACAAGGATCACCTGTGCTTATCCCATCCCCTCCTGATGTCCATTAGCATTTTAGCTTTACCATCCACTTGGAGAACATTTGATGCCTCCACCAGTCTTTCAATCAAGGAATTTAGTGTTGTTCCTGAGTCTACATTCTTGGAGGCTCATAGCGTGACCGCTTGTTCTAGTATGTTCTTTCCATCAAAAAAGGATTGCTTTTGTTTCTTGTGCACAGAGGCTGAGGGAAGTTAAACTCTTACCTCGAAATGTCAATCTGTAGTCGGCATTATCAGGACGCAGGGACAGACGGAATTCCGCGCGACTGGTGAACATGCGATACGGCTCGTTAGTGCCTAGGGTGGTGAGGTCATCAATGAGAACACCAATGTAACCATTGGTGCGACTTACAGTAAATGGAGCTCTAGCACTGACTCGAAGGCCAGCATTTATCCCAGCCATCACTCCCTACAGGAAAGAGACACACATACACAATGCTAATTATTAGTGTCCTAAAAACAAGCATTCATCCCATCAATAGCTACATTTTTTATATGCAGTTCCTATGAATGACATATTTAACATGTTTTTTTTATACCACGTTATCACTTTAGTCAAAACTGTTTATACTAATTTAAATATGGTAATGTACATTAAACAGGGACACTGATAACCTGGATTCTTATGATTACTGCTCCAATAAAATTCCTCTAACCAGCCTGCAAATCTTAAACTGCTTGGCGGAAATATTTTATGCCCTTTCCATTCACTCCAGAAAACAATCCTGGTGAATTATGAGCAGGCCTTGACAAATTTCTTTAGGATCTGAGAGCTAGCTCAAATATCTAGGCGTCATCTCATCCCAAAGCAGACTCTGCTCAATCTTCCCCCTCCACAGCTAATGAATTTGCACCCTCCCTCTACTCAAGTTGCCCCTCCGAAGCAGTCTCTCTTCTGAATTTTCCCACTTCTGCAGCAGCTCCTATCAAAGTCCCCCTCCCCCCGCAGCATCTCTCAATCCTTTAAAAGACTAGTTTTAAACTATTAACAAAGAACCTACCTAGACGCTGCTGCCTGAAAGTTTTAAAAAAATTAAAGGTGAGCCACTTCAGCTACCGCTGCCTCGGTTTGGGCTTATTCACTGCTGCCACAATTTAGACCTGCTCATTGTTGTTGCTAAGTCAATGGTGCTCTCCACCGCTGCCTCATGATCGGGCCATGATCAATCCTGCATGCTGCCACCACTGTCTTAGTGGTGCTGGTGGCAAGCCGGCTTGATTTCTGTGGCAGTGGCAGTTTGATCAGGGCCCAATCATGCTCTCTGCCACTGCTCAATGATCAGGCCCTGCTCACTGCCACCAAGATCAATCCTGCTTGCCACTGCCGCTATCTTAAAATCATGCCAGCTGACCATCACTCCCTGCTACCACACCACCCTGACGTCAACAGTGCTGCTGCTGCTCAATGACAGTTTTATACTATTCCAGCAAGCATGAGCTATGCAGCGCAGGAAGCTCAGGCTGATCTTGTGGGTTCAGCTCTCCCAAGAGAGAGACTGGGTGAAGGCATGAAAGAGAGACCGGGATAAAAGCCAGGGAGAGGGGAAGAGGAGTACGAGAGGCATACACTATTGGGGGTCCAGGCCATGTTATGTGAAGCAAAAAGGCAAGTGGGCGCCATCAAACAACTGCTTGGTGAAGGGGGATTACTGGCTTGTGCCAATGATGTGCAAAGAGACACCTTAAGGGACTGATTTACTAAACTCTCCTTGACCTTAGACACGAATGAGTTTCTAAAAGAGCTGCTGCCTCCCCCCACCTCAAACTTCATTGAGTATAGGTATTGAGAGGAATAGGGTGGGGGGGGGGGGCAGGTTCCAGATGCTCGCTCCTAAAGTTTTGGGGCTGGCTCCTAGATGCAATAAGAATCGCTGGAGGCCTGGTCTAAACACAGTTTTTTTCCTTTAAGCAAATGCTCTGTCTGACTGCTGTAAGGGTACTGTGAGGCGAGCACCTTGCAGCTTTCTGTTGCACTTCACACATGATGGGAGGGGGCTCTGGAAAATGTTTATTTCCTCGTTGGATTTATTCCACCCTCAACCCACTGTACACCCAATGTGATTTACATGTGATAACAGTACCACACATTGGAATAATACTTTAAAGTATAAATAAAAATAATCAAACAAATACAAAAACATCCAATCATCCTCCATACTACCAGACACACAGTTGCCCTAAGGGCATAAAAAAGCAGTATCTATAGCATCCCCAAACACACCACCGTCTCCACATATCAAGAAATACAAGATTCAATGCTTTTTAAAAAACTATCATGTAAAAGTGAATGGATTATACCAACTAAATACCCCACTATGTATTTCCTATCTTCACAAATAAATCAATCTTCAAGAAACTCAAGACTATCCCTACCCTGCCTCTCTCAGAGAAAGACAGGGACCCATTAACCCTCCCCTAACTAAATAAAAAGAAACCCACTTATCATTCCAAATCCACACAAACAGCCCCCAATACACAAGGCATTCTGCCTCCGAACATGCCTCATTGTCTCTCAACAAACCCAGGACTGGGATTAGCCAAAATTTATATTCTGAAGAAAGCACTCGTGTAGTGTGCAACAAGTCTGTGTGTCAAAAGTTAAAGCCTGCTTTAAAAACATTTATTTATTTATTTACATTCTCTTATATACCGCGCTATTCTGCATCAGTTCGGTTTACATTGAACAAACTGAAATTACATTGAACAGGGCATTATAACTTGGAGATAACTATTTTACAGGGAACATGGGCTATGGAGGGTTAAGTGGCTTGCCCAAGACCACAAGGAGCACCTGTGGGACTAGAAACCCCAGTCCTTCCGGCCCAAGGTTGCTGTCCTCTAGTGGGATTTGAACCCCCGACCTTCCGGCCTGATTTCTCTCATCTTTTTATTTGTTTATTAGTTACATTTTTCTATACTGCCCCTTGCAGAGATCAGGGGCAATTTACATAAAACGAGTTACATATAACAGTATCAAGGTGAACAGAACAGAAAACTATTTACATAACAACTATGTACAGGCTTTAAATAATTCTGGGTGGAAAAAAATCGCTTTATGAGCTTGGTGGATCTGAAGTATGACCCATGTGTATGTAGTGAGTTCAGTGTGTGTCAAGGGTGTGTGCTGGTGTTGTCTTTAAGACTACAGAAGTATTCCTTGAAAAGGAGTGTCTTGATCTCTTTTCTAAATGTTTGGAGGTCTTTTATTGAACAGAGGGAATTCCATAGACTGGGAGCTGTGTAAGTGAATGCTCTGGTGCTTGTGATCTGTTTGGTCTTTCGAATAGAGGAGGGGATTGTGAGGGTGTGTTGGGTGATTGCTTTTCTAGATTTAGTTTCTTTGGGGATGTGTAGGAGGGTTGTGAGGAAGGACGGGGCAATATTGTGGATCAACTTGTGAGTGGTCAATAAGGTTTTATATTTTATTCGGCTTGCACTTGGGAGCCAGTAGAGATCATATAGTATGGGTGTGAGATGGTATTTTAAGTGGGCTTTACTGATAATACTGATATATAATCACTTAGTAATATAGTAAATGACGGCAGATAAAAACTAGTATGATCCATCTAGTCTGCCCAGCAAGGTGGCAAGTCGGTGCACCTGCCGCTCCGTGGTCACCTCTCCCCATGCCTTTGTTTAGGGGTGTACCCACCGCTCCACATAGGTCACCCCTATTTGTTCAGATATAAGAGATACTTATGTTTGTTTTTTATTTTATCCTGTTGCTATAAAGGGATCCACTGTGTCTGTCCCATGCCATTTTGAATTCTGTCACTGTCTTTGCCCCCTCCACTTCCATCCGGAGAGCATTCCAAGCATCCACCACCCTTTCAGTGAAAAAATATTTCCTGACATTGCCTTTCAGTTTACCCCTTTGCAGCTTCATATTATGCTCTCTAGTTTTACAGCTTCCCCGTCTTTGGAAGAGGTTTGTTTGTTCATTAATACTCTAAGGGGCTTGTTTACAAAGCCGCGGTAGCGGTTTGCGATCGTAATCGCAGCCGCGGCCCCATTGATTTCAATGGGGCCGCGGCTGCAATCGCGATCGCGAACCACTACCGCGGCTTTGTAAACAAGCCCCTAAGTATTTAAAGGTCTGAATCATATCTCCCCTGTCCCTCCTCTCCTCCAGAGTGTACATATTTAGGTCTTTAAGTCTCTTCTCATAAGGCTTCTGACGCAGGCTCCAAATCATTTTGGTCGCCTTCTTCTGAACTGTTTCCAACCTTTTTATGCCCTTTGTGAGATATGGTCTCCAAAACTGAACACAATATTCTACTTGAGGCCTCACCAGTGACTTGTACAATGGCATTAGTACCTCTTCCTTTCTACTGGTAATTCCTCTTTGTATGCAACTCAACATCCTTCTGGCTTTTGCCACTGCCTTGTTACACTGTTTTGCCACCTTGAGATCCTCAGAAACAAATCACTCTGAGGTCCTTTCTCCTGGTCCGTGCACACCAACCTCTCGCCCCCTATCGCATACAATTCCCTTGGATTTCTGCTTCCCAAGTGCATCACACTGCATGTCTTCACATTAAATCTTAACTGCCAAGTATTAGACCATTCTTCTAGCTTTTGCAGATCTTTCCTCATGTTTATCCATCCGTCAGGGGAGTCCACTCTGTTGCAAATTTTCGTGTCATCTGCAAAAACATACTTTTCCATTCAGTCCATCAGCAATATCACTCACAAATACATTGAATAGTGCCGGTCCCAAGACTGAATCCTGAGGAACTGTGTTGGCTAGGCTTCAAGCATGTGTCATTCATTGTTAGCACTGGTCAGGACTCATCCTTCGTTTATCCCTTGACCTGTGGTTTGTCACAAGGGTCAGTACTGGCTGCATTGTTTAATATCTTTGAATGCAATGGTTCTACCCATACAAGAGAGTCAGGTGTCAGTCATTACATTTATGCAGATGACATCCTCTTCACCACGTGGCTCTATCAGAACTGTCTCAAGCTAAATCCCAGTAAAACTACAGACACTTGCTTAATCAGTTCATCTCTATCTCCTGTGCTTGCCCCGCGCCTTGATGATCATTCAATTACTTTTACTCCCTTCTTCAAATATCTAGGGATACTTATCAATACTGAACTCTCCTTTTCAGCACAGACAAAAGTCTTAGCCAAAACATCATTCTTCATGTTATGTTATTAGTGTATGTGTCTCATATCCCCTCGTGTTAAATGTATCCCCCAATTGACCGCTTTGACCCGGTGAAAAGCGGGATATAAATACAGCTAAATAAATAAATAAAATAAATGACACATTCATGCCCTCTGCCCTCTTTTGGGCCCTATGGCCCTTACAGTCCTTACACTTAGTCTTATCATATCACGTCTTGACTATGCGTATACAACTTACTCTGGCCTTCTGGCATTTGAAATAAAACATATACAGTTCTACTACTACTACTGATCATTTGTATAGTGCTACAAGGCGAACACAGCGCTCTACAGACACATGTAAAAGATGGTCCCTGCTGGACCAGAGCTGGAGGAAACTGAGATGCTATGGGCAAGTGGTGGTGGAAGAAGCCACCTCGCTAGGAGCTATGCAGCACACTGGACGTGGACACATCTAAGGGAATGGTAAGGAAACACACTGGAGACTAAGTGGATCAGGATCCCAAAGCGGCCTCAAAGAGGTGAGTTTTCAGCCTGGATTTTAAAAGGGCCAGAGATGAAGCCTGACACATAAACTCAGGTAGTTTGTTCCAGGCATAAGGAGCAGCAAGGTGAAAGGACCAAAGTCGGGAGTTAGCAGTAGACGAGAAGGGCAAAGATAGAAGTGCTCTGCCAGAAGAGCGGAGTTCACGAGGAAGGGTGTAGGGAGAGATAAGAGAGAAAAGGTAGTGAGGAGCAGCAGAGTGAGTGCACACTGTCCATCAGAATACGGCTCTCCGCATCATGACTTTCACTCGAAAATATGATCACATAAATCCACTTTACATTGAACATCACTGGCTCCCTATCTCCTTCAGAATCAAGTTTAAAATCCTCTCACTGGGGGGAAGTATTGCCTGCAGCTTAACACACCGTGGAGAGTGAGAACAGCTGGTATTGGAGAGAGCTGGCCCGTGCGGGGCAGCTACTGCCGACGTCATTCTGAGGCCCCATAAATTCATCTAGAGGGCTTACGGCGCCAGCCATCGGCGCTTGTTGGGGTGTTTTCTAAGGGGTGTTTTTCAAGGGATTTATCTGCCCCTTGTGACCCCCTTAGGAGCATATTGGGAGCAAGTATAGATCTGCAGAGCTGCGATGCCCGGCAGTAAAAGGAAGAAAAAATCTCCTGTGTCTGTTCCAGCTGGTGGCCCTATGGATAAGCATGTAATATCTACGCCGGTTCTAACACCACCAGGTACTGTTTCGTTTGACTCCTCTGTTGAGGGTGCGAGTCTTAGCTCCCCTGAGTGTACACCTCCTCTTCCTCCTGTTTTTTTGGAATTGTCTGATGTGTCTCAGTCCTGTTTGAGTCCACAGAAGGAAGTTGTGCTCCCCAAAATGGCATCTTGGTCGGAGCCCTCTATTCCCTCTAGTAACTCACAAGTCTCCTCCGTTTCTCTTCTGGATAATTAGCAAGTCGTCAATCGTACTGAACGGATTCTTGCTGAGACTGTTCCCTCTTTATGTCAGTTTACTAGGGACACGGTTCTTAAATTTCAGAATATTGATAGTCAGATTGGAAGTTTGAGTTCTTCTATTCCGAATATGGATACGCAGGTTATATCGTTATTCATTTCAGTCTGCTACTATGAAAGATAGTTCTATTATGTATCAAAAACTAGAGAGTTTAGAGAATATGGCTAGGTCCAAGAATTTAAGAGTTTTAAATTTTCCTTGCAGAAGTTTACTTTCTCCACTAATACTGTTTAGGAAGTATTTAAAAGATGTCCTCCTCCTTCAGACTGCTGATGTTTTAGTGTTTCCTAAATGTTATTATATGACTTCTAAAACTGTATCTTCAGTATTGAGGGAAGGGGAAGCCCCTGTTCTTGAGGATAAAAATGGGTTTAACTTGACTGCCTTCTTGGAAGACTCTCAAGATATTATTTCCACTAGAGCCACACTATTAGTAACCCTGGTTCCTGAAGAAGATAAAGTTTCTATCCTTAAAGCTTATTTTCGTAGAAAGGATAATTTGTATTGTGGGGATAAGGTGTCTATTTTCCCAGATGTATCTCGTTCAACACAAGCATGTAGGAAATCCTTTTTAGCTCTTAAACCTAGAATTCTTGCCCTATGCGCTACCTTTTTCTTGCGTTACCTTTGTAAATGCTTGTAAATGCTTAATATCTTTTGGGTATGATAGGTTTGGTTTTTTGTCATCTCTGGACCTGGAAAGGTGGATTCTTGATAAGGAAAAGGTGCAGTGACTTTTGTGTAGAAACGGCTGTCCAGAGCTGTTCCCTCCAAAAAGAAACACTGAAGAGAAAAACAAAATGGCCGCTGGCACAGAAAAACTGTCAGGTATTCACTGAGCTGAGAAGGAAACTGTCAGTCATTCACTGTGCTGGTACAGAAAAACTTTCAAGTCAGGGTAAGGCAATTACAGTGACTGAAAGTAGGGAAATTAGAGTTTGATCCCTCCGCAGCCACTCAGACCTTCATGGCAGGGGCTGAAAGGTGTTTCTGGGGAGGGATGGAGAAGCCCAAACCCAGCTGTACTGAAGATTACAGTGATTAAGCTTTTTTTAGGCCGAGCCCAAAACAGTCAGGATCCAAAACACTGACATAAAATTCCAATCAAATGGTATATTGAATAAGACAGGTACAATATTCCAGTAAGACATACAAAGTAACCCGGCTGCAGATATAATATGTAATACCTCAGCCAGTCCTGTTCATTGGGCACTTTGGGGGATTGAATCCTTGATCCCTGCACCATTGGTCAGTGTCTTAACCATTGTGCTGTGGTTCTGTTCCTTGTGGATTAAAAATTTAAAGTAGGAACTTCAAAACTCAGAGGCAGCCGGTCCGGATGCAGTTGAAATCAACCCAGGGCAGCTGAGGCAAGTAAGAAAAAAACAGTCTACTTACAGGTTTCTGTCAGAAAATGATACCTGAACTTCCTGGGGATGTCCAAGCCCCCGTGGCAAAGACTCAGCACTGCGTAAAGCCAATCGGGAGCTCCACGGAAGCCAGGCTCAGGAGTTCCCAAGTTTATCTGGGGAATAAAGTCGCTGGGGGAAGAGCACAGCTGATTCTTGAGGTCCTTGTGTTTCTTCTGACAGCCTATGCAGCGTAGACCTGAAAAGGGCATAGCGAGAACTAAAAAAAAATAACTTTGCCCCGCAGGAACAGCCAGAGACTCTGTCCCTGAATTGCATCCTGTTCTCTATTCATGCCTTCCCTACTTTTTATTTATTATGTTAATACATAGGCAGAGAGAAAAGAACCCCTCCACAACTCACAGCTATCAAGTGCTGTGGAAAAACAAACAGCAATAAAGCTGCTAGAAAGCAAGTAGAGAAGGAATCTGGCTTCCCGCCAAAAACCGGGGCTCATTAGCTATTCAAAATGGCCGCCGGCAAAAATAAACCTCAAAAAGAGTGAAATAAAACCCCCAAAAGCTAAGGAATTAACTTAAAAAGTCTAAGGACAAGGTGGGAGGGTTGCAGGCATGAGAAAAATGCCTAAAATCGCTGAAAAATCAATAAAAATAAATCGAGTCATGTGATAAGGAAGCTTATCATAGCTCAGGTAGGAGCTATAAAAAAGATGATGTGACTCTGAACAAGCAACCTGTCAGTTCTGGTAGAAGCAAGAAAACAGAGTTTTCACATAAAAGACTACCAGTCCCAGAATGCACCAGGTTTCCAGCAGCCATGAGAGGGGCTGAAGTGAGGAAATGTGTGTGCAATCAAGAGAGCTATGAGGTAATCCCTAAGCACTCATCTCAAAGGGCAGGGCCTGATTCAAGACAGCTGCACTGTGTTAGGGAGCAGCACACATTAGGAAAGAATAAGAATAGAGATTATTCTTCAGATAACAGCTACAGAGGGAGGAAGAGATACAGAGACAGCAACGGCTACAAGCACCAGTATCACCTGGAGAAACAGAAGCCAAGCCAAGCAGATAGAGAGAGAAGGAAACTCTCTGGAAGGAAGAGAAGAAAGGCCATTGGAAGGTCTGGGAGATTCCAAGGCAGTACTCATACTGGGAGGTATTCCAAAAGCCAGCAGAGTCCATTGGACTGGATTCAGCCAGAGGAATGGAGTGGCAGAGATAGGAATCACCAGTGGCTACCTGGAAGAGAGAAGACTGCATGTGGAAGGGACTTTCAGACCAAGGCCAGAAGGTATGTGAGAGGAGATCCAGTGTCCAGGGATCAAGATTGGAAGGCTGGACATCAGAATTGGATTACATATTGGCCAGGCTATACAGAGAGGAATAATGAAAGCAGGAGAGGCTCAGGTATGAACACTGATCCAGACCCTATCTATAATAGAGAATGGCAGCAAGGGAATAAGCATTCTCATGATAGTGCCTTAATGAAAGACTCATCTGTGCCAATGTATGATATTGACCCTATGATTGTTGATGCAGGGGGAAATACAGCAGATGAAACTATTTACATGGACTGTTCTTTATCTAAATGCTATTGCTAGTTTTCTATGAGCAAACACATCAGCCATCACAAAGAAACCTAACTTTGTTCTTTATTTCCACTGCAAACAGCTCTTAAAGCAGGATTTGGGCTCACACAGTAGCAGCCAGCCAGCTAAAGGCTTTCAGCTGGTCCATTGATAGTAATTAGGGCTGCACCTGATTGTGTGTGTGAGCAAGGGAGAATCACTGCTGAGATCAGCGTGGAAAATAAGCAGAAGTTAACCTAACCAGCAAAGTTTATTCTTTACTTTGTGCCTTTGTATTTGGTAATTATTTGCTAAGAAAACATTAGCTAATTGCCTGACAAGCTGAAGGTTGTTTTCTGGTTTACTTTGTGACTTTTTGTTATCCATTTTAAACACTGCAAGCAAGTAACCTCATTTATAGTGCTATCAAGCATACATGTGCTGGGTGAATTAAACCCCATCAATAAAAGAAGTATTTTATGATCTTACCACTTGGTTTCACAACTCAAATTATTGTCATCAGCTGTGTTTGGGAGTGAATGAACTACAATACCCACAATACCTTGCAAGAATCATATGAATATATGCATCGTCAAGATTGTGTAAGTTCTCACCCTAGGCAGCCGTCTGACAGTCACCACAGAGCTGCAGACATCAGTGGGAGAAAGACAGGTGCTGTACTCACAGTACCGAAAGTGCAGAGAAGCCACGGACCGCTGCCAGCTGCCTCACCACTAAAATCAGCCCCAGGGACTGGATTTTAGGAGGCTTACTATCCAGCTAAATAGTCCTCTTGACTAGTGCTGGGGAGTCTTCACATCAGCGATCTCTACTGTGACAGGACAAAGGAGCTCAGCTGGAAACACCCTGGTGCTCAGATAAGTACACTGGCAACTACAGGGGATAATCTCTCCAAAAGAAATCACAAAGAAATAAAGCATTTTAAATTTTTTTGAAGGAGCAAAAAACAAAGCATCCAGATCTGCTGGAGACAGAGAAAAACTGAGGGAGACCCCTAGGGGTAGGATTATATCACCAGGCTCCAGCCTATCAGAGCTCTGGTAGAATTCTCTGTCTCCAAGATCTGCTGGCAGGGGTGCATAACCCGTTTGTCTGGACTGGTCTAGCAGTATGAACTGGAAAGGCGCAGTGACTTTTTCCTTTTCTTCTGATATTCTGATCTTCAGGTGGAGGGAAGGTATAATAAATGGCTGACTTATGTGTGGTTGGGACACCCTTCATTGGGTATGGTGTTCTTGCCTTGTTTTTCTTTGTTATTTAATTGCTTAAAGGTGTTATATTCCCTGAGATGTGGGCTAAGGTACTTGCTTTCATTTTCCTGTTACCTATTTTAATGGTTGATTTCTCTATATTCTGAATATTGTACAGTTTTTGAAAATTCCAATAAACAGAATATACATAAAAATCCTCTCATTGGCCCACAAAGGCCTTGCATACCAGGCAACCAGAATATTTGGCTTCATTACTCACCCAGCACACTGAGGTCGTTACATGGAAATCGTCTTCATAGTCCTTCACTATCTCAGGCCAAATACGAGATAATTCAGCAGTCCGCTTTCAGTATTACGGCACCTTTGCTTTGAAATTCTCTACCACCCGACTTACGCCTAGAACAATGCCATTACAGGTTTTGCTCAGCTCTCAAGACCTATTTGTTTGAGCAAGCTTTTGGCCCCCTGTGAAGATAGCTTGTTGTATGTTTTTCTCTTTTTTTTTACATCATCTTCTCTTTTCTCTTTTGCATATTGTAGTTCCTTTCTATTGGACTATTTTTACAATTCTAAACCACTTTGATTACTTTGTCTGTATACACCCAGCTCTGTATAGCTCCTAGAGAGGTGGCTTCTTCCACCACCACTCACCCACAGCATCTCAGTTTCCTCCACCCAGTGTGCTGCATAGCTCCTAGCGAGGTGGCTTCTTCCACCACCACTCGCCCACAGCATCTCAGTTTCCTCCACCCAGTGTGCTGCATAGCTCCTAGCGAGGTGGCTTCTTCCACCACCACTCGCCCACAGCATCTCAGTTTCCTCCACTCATTGTGCTGTATAGATCCTAATGAGGTGGCTTCTTCCACCACCACTCGCCCACAGCATCTTGTTTCCTCCACCCCGTGTGCTGCATAGCTCCTAACGAGGTGGCTTCTTCCACCACCACTCGCCCACAGCATCTCAGTTTCCTCCACCCAGTGTGCTGCATAGCTCCTAACGAGGTGGCTTCTTCCACCACCATACGCCCACAGCATCTCAGTTTCCTCCACCCAGTGTGCTGCATAGCTCCTAACGAGGTGGCTTCTTCCACCACCACTCGCCCACAGCATCTCAGTTTCCTCCACCCAGTGTGCTGCATAGCTCCTAACGAGGTGGCTTCTTCCACCACCACTCGCCCACAGCATCTCAGTTTCCTCCACCCAGTGTGCTGTATAGCTCTTAGTGAGGTGGCTTCTTCCACCACCACTCGCCCACAGCATCTCAGTTTCCTCCACCACTCGCCCACAGCATCTCAGTTTCCTCCACCCAATGTGCTGCATAGCACCTAGCGAGGTGGCTTCTTCCACCACCACTTTCCCACAGCATCTCAGTTTCCTCCACCCAGTGTGCTGCCCACCTCCCAGTACCTTCCTGTCTGTACTACTCACTTGAGCTGCTGCTTCTTCGTAGCCTGTCGTCCCATTTATCTGTCCTGCAAAGAAGAGTCTTTGCACTAGACGTGTCTCAAGAGAGGGACTAATCTGGCGAGGATCCAGATAATCATACTGCACCCCGTAACCTGCAGCAAAAACACACACCAGTCATCCAGAGCACCAAAGTACTGCAGCATGACCCATTAAAGTCAGAAAGGGTAAAAAACAATCACAACTAAAGCAATCGGTTGCCAAGATAAAAGCCAACTATGGCATTCTCTCCGACACCCCCATCTGCATACATGGAGCCAGAGAGAAGCTTAACACACACTGTTGTTTTAGCAGGCAAAATAAGCAGGGGTCTAATGAAGTCTGAGAAGGACGAGTGCTTAACAGCCAAGATTCAGTGACTCAGTGCATCAGGCTCCTTCTCTGCCCTATTCAAGTCCAGGCTATATAACCACCACTTTGAAGTAGTTTTTGGATCCTGATGCCTCACTCTCAACCACTACTCATGTGTATCTTACCATACTCTAGTCCACAGTTTCACTATGTGTTTTGTCTTTATTAGATTGTAAGCTCTGATGAGCAGGAACTGTATCTTACATCTACATATACAGTGCTGTGTACGTTTTGTAGCGCTATACAAATGATTGGCAGTAGTAGTAGAAAGAGTACCGATTCATGGATGTGAGGTGCAGCTATTTGAGGGAACGGTACATGATAGGGGTGAGATGCCAGGAGACAATTTATGTCTAGTGACATCTTACTCCTGCTGGAATTTTGCACACAATAATTCAAAATGTTGCACTTTTTTGGGATTTTTAAAATACAATACAGAAAAAAATATGTATCACTCAAAAATAATATGCTTTGTTATTTTGCCAGAGCATGCAAAGCATTACCTAATTCAGACCTTTTGCCACAGAAGTTTAAATTTTGTTTATTTATTTAACTGGTTTTGTTATACCGTTTTTCTACCAGTCAAAACAGTTCACAATTAACAAGTTGCAAACAAAAGTAGAACAGCAGAATAAGATGCGTGCAATGTACAATAAACCTTTGGAGCATAAGAAGTGATAGTTAGAAGCATGGTTACAACAAACTTCTACATCAGCTAGCAGAACAATATGTGTTACATCCAGCTTTGAAGAGTGGGTGTTACAGCAGGTGAAGGAAAGAAGGAGGCGTTATTGTCTTTTTTGGAGTACGTCTAAGATGGTGGGGTAAGGTGGGGGATGATCTGTATTGTAGGGGAGAGTTTCTGCAATGGACTGAGCAGCTGACATGCGCCATAGAGCTCTTGGAAGAGGTACGTTTTAAGGTATTTTCTAAAATCTATAGATGACTGGATATTTTGAAGTATGGGGGGTAGTGTATTCCAGAGGGTGGAGGCGTAGAATGCATATGCTCGTAGGCGAGTGTATTGGCTGACCTTAAGGATTTGAGGCGGTAGGGTAAGAAAGTTCTGGGTGCTATGCCTTTGCGGTCTGGCAGTGCTAGGGGAGTTGATTAGTGTCTGGAGGTGCTCCGCAGAGAGATTGTTCCGGGCTTTCTGAATAATGGTAAGGATCTTGTGTTTGATTCTTGAGGCAATAGGCAGCCAGTGGAGGGATTTTAGTATGGGTGTGATGTGGGTGTGTCTGGAAGCTCCGAAAATGGTGTGTGCTATAGTGTTTTGAGCAAGTTGAAACGTTTGGGTGGTAGATAGAGATAAGAGTTGCAGTAGTTGAAAAGAGGGGGTGATGGTGGCTTGTGGAAGTTATCTGTGGAAAGGGTGAGACATAGTTATATGAAGGGTGTGGAGCTTGTAGTAGACCATCCTGGTGATGTTCCGGATGTGGGCTTGGAAGTATAGTTGCTGATCTAGAGTGATGCCAAAGTATCTGACTTCCAGCAGGAGTAGAAAATAATTTGGTAAGGCAGTAGCTAAAGCCAAAGGGATGCACACCCAGCACAAAAGAGGAGGTGGTGATACTGTCTCTGCTCAGAATGTGGATAAGATCTTAAACAGCACTGAGACAAGGCTCATCCTCTATCACAACATACCCATACTACCTTCATTTTAGACCACTGTTGGTCCATCTCTCTAATAAGCCCTTCAGGTTTACCTCTGCGAAACGTTACTGGCCTGTAATACAAGCCTTGACTAAGGAATCCTATAGCCCACTCGTTGTCCTGACTCTTGAGGTCTGCTCAGCAAGGAGCCCTAACGAAGAGCTTATAAGATGCCAATATAGCTCTGAGGATCAGAGAATGCCAACCTTCTCACCAACGTAAAAGCAGTAATTCCAAGATGAGGGAGATGAGATGGGATATGGCAGAAAAGCATAATTATTCACCTGTAGAACAGGTGTACTCCGTGGACAGCAGGAATAAGTCCTCACATATGGATGATGTCCCCGACAGAGTCCCGTGCGGGAACGCTCCCCATCTTCCATTGGAAGCTTTTGGGAGGTTTCACCACACATGCGCGCCTGCCTTCCCGCCTGCCACAGCACTATCCAGTTTGATAACCAAGCAAATAGAAAGAAAAGACAATTTCTCGGGGAGGTGGGAAGGTTGCGTGGACTTATTCCTGCAGCCCACAAAGAACACCTGCTACAGGTGAGTAACTATGCTTTCTCCGTGGACAATCAGGAAGTAAGTCCTCAAGTATGGGACTCCCAAGCTAGAAGCTACTGAAAAAACAAGGAAACAATCCCAACAGGATGCAGAAACTGGAGAACTGGAACAAAAAGTAGGAGTAGTCCTCAAGGGGGTCTCTACCTACTCAGCATCCACAATGTGCATTGACACCAAGAAGACTCCTTAGGTAGCCTAGATGGACAGAAGGGCTGGTGGGGAGGAGTTGAACCTAAGTCTCAAACAGATGCCGGAGTATGGCTTGGCTGAAGTTGCTGTTCCGTTGGGAATCCCTATCCAGACAGTAATGGGCTGTGAAGATGAGGACAGAGGACGACATTTCAGCCTGCAAATCTCCTTCATGGAGACTGAGCGCAAGTTGACCATCGACATAGCCATGGATCAGAAACTGTGAGCCGTGACATGCCCCTCAGGGCTCAGACCTGCTTGGGCATAGATGAAGGAAATGCAGTCTGCCACCCAAAGGGACAGCGTGCATTTGGAGACAGCCGAGTCCAGCTTTCTGGAGTCAAAGGAGATGAATAGTTGGGTGGAATGCTGGTGCACCTTCATTTGCTCAAGGTAGAAGGCCAAGACTCGATTGAAGCCCAACATATGTAGCATGGCCTACCCACAGCTGGTGTGAGGCCTTGGGAAAAAATATGGGCAGGACCACCGATTGATTGAGGTGGAAAGAAGAGACCACCTTGTTTAGGACAGGCAGATGTGTTCACAGCACCACTCAATTCTGATGGAACCTGGTGTATGGCAGGTGAGTACCCAAGGAAGCAAAAATAAGAGCAGGAGAGCCACGCCACTGAAAGACAAGAGCTTTATTGTGTCACCAGGTCTGCTCTACATGTTTCAGCCTGGGGCCTTCTTCAGGGGACTTCAACCTTATATTCCATACATATATAAAACGATAAAATAAATACAAAAATATCAATACAAACAACATACTAAAAAATAAATATTGAAAATTGTACTTATAAAAAAGTCCAATTGTATAAATATAGTTAAATGGTATCCATTATAAATACATATAAAATCAAATGGAAACAAAAATATATATGTTTAACTTAATAAATAAATGAATCATATAAAATATGAAACAAAACTATCTAAAAGCCATACCAGATGATGACAACTTAACAAAATTATAAATGACAAATTATAAATTACATATAGCGTATAGAGATACTGAGAAAAAACAATAATCAAAGGATATCATAAAGCCTAATGGATGCAGTCCAAAAATCACTTGTATTATATTAGATGGTAAATAGATGGTAGACTCACCACTTAGGAGACACCTTTGTGGATATCAAGTGATAACTACGTCTATCAATCTCTAAAGAACCATAAAGGGGGGGAAGGAAAACAAGGAAATCATCCACCGCTAACAGGAACAGACATTTACAATCATATATTAAGGGAGAGGAAGAGGGGGATCTCCATATAGATCTATATGTGTGTACATCATAACTAATGCCTTTAAAATATGGAACC
The DNA here is from genome assembly GCA_033557465.1 of Ichthyophis bannanicus. Classification (NCBI taxonomy): domain Eukaryota; kingdom Metazoa; phylum Chordata; class Amphibia; order Gymnophiona; family Ichthyophiidae; genus Ichthyophis; species Ichthyophis bannanicus. Next base: position 346,408,267 of record CM066039.1, on the reverse strand, counting down.
TCCTTGTATGGATCACATAGATATAAAATATGGAATCTCCTTGTATGGATCGCATAGATATAAAATATGGAACCTCCTTGTATGGATCACATAGATATAAAATATGGAACCTCCTTGTATGGATCACATAGATATAAAATATGGAATCTCCTTGTATGGATCGCATAGATATAAAATGAATCATGAGCTCTCTCTCTCATATAAACGTGGCCAATTTTCCCAATGGAGAAAGGTGAATAGTGGTGTACCCCAGGAGCTCTGCAAAAAACAACAACTGAGAAGACGGTGCCATGGCAGGTGGGAAGACAGGCATGCAGGCACAGTGGAGCCTCCCAAAAGCTTCCAATAAAAGCTGGGGAGCATTCTCACATGTGTCTCAGTCCGTGACATCACCCATACCGGAGGGCTTCATCCCTGCTTGTCTATGGAGAACTAAAAGTTACTGACGTGCCCTCTTATTAGCAAATAAGAGGCTGCTGGCTGTAGAATATCCACTATCAGGAACATAACAGCAGTATCAGTTACTTGAGACCTCAGGAGATGGTTGAATTATGGCACTACTGCAGACTGGGTCATGGAAGTCAAAATGGCTAGCAGCAGACAGTCAGGAAGTGAATGCTTCTGGTCTTCAAGGTTACTGCTCCTTTCCATGCTTTTGTACTGAGCACGCAGGAAAACTGAAAAAAACTCTTCTGTCAGTGTCTCTCATCCTCTTACCTGGCTGAATTATCCTGGCCTTTTCGAGCCCATGGATGTGTTTAATAAGTTGATCTTGCAGTTCAGCTGGAAGTGTAACAGACAAACCCTGGGGGTAAATGACATCCGAATCCAAGCCCTCTGGCTCCAGCCACACCTGGTGAATGCGATTCGGAAAGCGAAGAACTTTCGACTCAATAGAGGGACAGTACCTGAAAACCAATAATGGTTGGTCACACGAGAACTATATGCATAAGATCCGATCAAATATTGTGCCAGAATCTAAACACACAATAAAACAACTGAATGCATAATGAAAGCACTGAAACGCGCCCTTCGATATGCTCGATTGATAAGAGTATGGATAGCCCCGTTCTTACAAACGAAGCTTCAAGCTGTCCGCTTGTGTCTTAAAGTCCTCAACTGTTGAGCATATCCATACTCTATTATCAATCGGGGCTATCCATACTCTATTATCTATTATCAATCAAGCATATCGAAGGGAGCGTTTCAACTATGCTGAATGGTGGGATTTAGCTGAACAGTCCACAGAATCGGAAAATTCTCCAGGACCAAGCAGGAAGTCAGTCCTCACATATGGGTGACGTCGGCGCCAACGGAGCTCTTGTGCGGAACATTTCCCCAGCTTTCAAAGAAAGCCTTTGGGAATGCAGCGCGCATGCGCAGTCCCCTTCCCGCCCAAGGGTGCCATCTTGCTCAGTCTTCTTTTTTCCGCGGAGCCCGACAGACGTGTGTTGTTGTCACCCGGTAAAAAGTTGATTTTCCTGCGTGGATTCGTGTTTTTGCCCGGTTCAACGCCGGTTCCCCTTCCCACCTGGGCCCGGTACCGAGCCCGGAGCTAAATTTTTCGGGTTTTGTCCTTCGTAACTAGCGTTCCCACTTTTTTTCTCTTTTTCACTGGCAGTCCGATCTTTTGACCTTGCAGGGGTCCTTTTTCCCCCGATGGCTACCAGCGGGTTCAAGAAGTGTGATCGGTGTAAGAAGCTGATGTCTCTCACCGACACACACGACTGCTGCCTCCGGTGCCTCGGGCCCGACCATGACCCAATGGTCTGTGTCCCGTGCTGCAAAATGTCCTCTAAGGCGCTGAGGAGCCGTCAACATCAGCGTGAAAGACTCTTTTCTGACTCCGCGTCCGGCCGGGCCCGGACTTCGTCAGAGGCCTCGACATCTCGGGAGTCTGACCCCGAGCACCGTCGAGGCTCCTCTGAAAGGGGTCTCCTTCGAGGGAACACAGAAGGAAGAAGAAACCCACGAGGGCGGCATCGGTGGACGATCTTGGCTCCTCGAGGGCCAGGTCGCATAGCCCCGACCACCGTCCCGGGTCCTCTGAGTCGGAGAGGCCTGCCAAGTTGCCTCGAGTGGAGCCGGAATCCCCAAGTCATGTGAGTGCTGTTGTCTTCGCAGACTCACCTCCGGGGGAGCCGACGTTGGGCCCGATGCCGTTAGGGCCCGTGTCGGGGACTGCTGAGTCTCCTGAGCTGAGTCTCAGGTTGACGGCCTTGGAGAGCAGCTTGGCTGCCTTCATGGAGCAGCAGCGGGTACTGATCGCCGGTTTGACCGGTGCATCTGCCCCGACCACCGGAACCTCGACGCCCAAGTCGACCCTGGAGGCCGAGCCGATCCTCGAGTCGATGCGGTCTCGAGTCGATCCTCAGCCAAGGTCCCCCTCGGCCTCCCACTCGGGGCCGAGGTCATCGACACCGGTGCCCTCGGCGTCGGGGCGGATGGCATCGGTGCCCGCCCAGCCAGAGCCGCTCGATTCCTCCTCGGAGGGGTCGGAGTGGGAGACGGAGGACGAGGAGTCCCTGGATACTTTCCGGACCCGTGCGTCCCATCAGACTCACTGGAGTCCGAGCCTCGGAGACGGTCCCCACTGGAGGATACCCGGTTCTCAGACTTCGTGCAGGACATGGCCAAAGCCTTGGCCTTCCCTGCGGATCCCGAGGAGGAGCCTCGAGCCGAAGAGCTCGAGGCCCTCCAGTATGACTCTCCACCTAAGGAGGTCTTTACTGTACTGGTTCCTCCGATGCTGTAATGGCTGCTCTTCCGCATGTGGGAGGCACCAGCCTCGGCGCCGGTTCTCAGCAGACGGGTTGATTGCATTTATCGAGTCCATAAGAGCCCTGGGTTCCAGAAGGCCCAGCTACCGCACCACTCCATGGTTGTGGAATCAGCCATGTATCATCTGAAGAGTCAGAAGATGCACTCCTTGGTACCCCCCGGCTGGGAGGCCCGGAACCTGGATGCTCTCGGTAGAAAGTGCTTCCAGGGCTCTATGCTGGCGTGCCGTGTCCAGACTTACCAGCTGTACATGGGCATGTACCTTCGGGACCTGGCAAAGGAGATTGCCAGGTTCTCAGCTGGCCTCTCCGAGGAACCTTTGCAGAGGTTTAAGTCTTTGTCATCTGGGATTCAAGAGTGCTCAAAGTTTATCTCTTGAGCAGCCTATGATGGCTTCAAGGCTTCGGCCCCAGTAACCGTGGCCGGCATCGGTGCACGCCGTCAGGCCTGGCTACAGTCATCGGACCTCGAGCCATGGGTACAGGACAAGTCGATGTCCCCTGCCGAGGTGAGAACCTTTTTGGCAAACCCATGGCTGAAAAGGCTGCAGAACTCGAGTCTGAGACTCTCACCAGGACAAGGCTGTCCAGGAAAACCTCTGCCCCTTCTCAGAAGAAGGGCTTGGGGGAAAAGCCCTTTTACCTGAGGAAGGCTACTGCCTACAAATCCTACCCTCATTTTCAGGCCTCTGCAGCTCCCCATCAGGGTCAGCAGGCCAAGGGGCAGGGACCCCCCAAGTCATCAGCTCCGGCTCCTGTACAGCAGGGAGCGGGGTTTTGACTCCCACTGCATAGCCTCTCCTCCTCAGCTGGCTCCTCTCAGCACAGGAGGCCGGCTGACACTGTATGCCCACAGGTGGTCAACCATAACAGGGGATATCTGGGTGCTGAGCATAGTCCAAAATGGCTATTTGCTCCACTTCAACCAGTTACCCCCCTCCTATTTTCCAGGGGAGCCTCCAAGATTCCCTCTTCACAGGAACCTGTTAGGAAAAATGTACATATGTAAATCTCTGTTTCCTCTCCTATGACCTTATTACTGTGTGCCGTGCTTTCCTTTCAAATCAATGTAATGTTACTACGAAATTTCTGTCTTGATTTGGCAATTTTCAATCTGTAATCAAACCGCTGCTGATCGCTGGAAGCTGCGGTATACAAATGTATTCTAAATAAATAAACCTCCTCCTTCAGGAGTTGGCAAGTCTTCTAAAGGAGCAGGCGGTGGAACAGGTGCCTCACCACCTGAAAGGCCAAGGCTTCTATTCAAAGTACTTTCTGGTACCAAAAAGGACAGGAGGTCTCAGGCCCATCCTAGACTTGCGAAATCTCAACAAGTTCCTGGAGAGAGAAAAGTTCAAGATGCTTACCCTTGGGATACTGCAGCCCTACCTCCAGCAGGGAGATTGGCTATGCTCCTTAGACCTAAAGGATGCTTATACTCACATCCTCATTCATCCAGATCACAGACAATATCTCCGATTTCTAGTGGAAGGAAATCATTTTCAGTACAGGGTGCTTCCCTTTGGCCTAACCTCCGCTCCCAGGGTTTTCATCAAGTGCCTGGCGGTGGTGGCAGCCTATCTCAGAAACCAGGACATCTTTGTCTTCCCATATCTGGACGACTGGCTCATCAGAGGTCAGTCTCCACAGGAGACCAGACAAGCCACCCTTCGCACTGTATCTCTTCTCCAGCATCTAGGCTTTGTCATAAACTTTGCAAAGTCCACTTTGCTCCCCTCACAGAACACAGAGTTCATAGAGGCAAGACTCGATACCCTTCAGGCAAAGGCTTATTTACCCGAGGACAGGGCCCACAGACTGATAGCGTTGGCCAATCAGTTCCAGAGCAGCTCTCTGGTCTCCACCAGAAACTTCCTAAGGCTCTTGGGCCACATGGCATCCACGGTCCATGTAACTCCGAATGCCCGCCTGCACATGCGACCTGCTCAGTGGTGCCTCAGAGCTCAGTGGGGGCAAGCCACAGGCGACCTGAAGGACAGGATAAGGGTATCCAAACTGCTGACAGCCTCTCTACAGTGGGGGCTGCATCTCCCAAACCTGGTCCAGGGGGTGCCTTTTCAGGCGCCGCCCCACACACAGTTGCTGACAACTGATGCTTCCCTTCAGGGCTGGGGTGCATATTGCCAGGGGGCTTGCACTCAGGGCTTCTGGTCTCCTGGGGAGTCCACTCAGCAGATAAATCTATTGGAGTTGCGAGCTATCCGCTTAGCTCTACAGACTTTCTCTCATGTCCTCTCTCACCAGTCTGTCTTAGTTCAGACAGACAATCAAGTGGCAATGTTCTACGTGAACAAGCAAGGGGGCACAGGCTCCAAACTTCTGTGTCGGGAGGCACAGGCCCTGTGCTCCTTGGCAATCAAACACAACATGTTTCTCAAAGCAGTTTATCTGCCTGGCCAGGAAAATTGCCTGGCAGACAGATTGAGCAGGATTCTACAGCCTCACGAATGGCAGTTGAATCCTCTGGTGGTCCAAGAGATCTTTCTAAGATGGGGTCTTCCAACCATCGATTTCTTTGCGAGTCCACTGAACCGTCAGCTACCCAGGTTCTGTTCCAGACAACCGCATCCTCTGCGAATAGCAGCAGATGCGTTTCTAATCTCTTGGTCTACGGGCCTACTGTATGCATTTCCTCCCACGCCTCTAGTTGCCCGAACCTTGTTCAAGGTTCTTCAGGACAAGGCCTCGGTGATTCCGATAGCCCCCAGATGGCCGAGGCAGCCGTGGTTTCCACTCCTCCTGCAGTTGGCGGTAGACACTTCACTCCCTCTGGGGGTGCATCACGATCTCCTGTCTCAGGACCAGGGATCTCTCCTGCACCCCAACCTCAAATCCCTCAACCTAATGGCCTGGTTGCTGAAAGGGTAGTTCTAGCCCCCTTACTTCTTCCTAAGTAGGTGGAAGAGGTGGTTTTGGCCTCTAGGAGGCAATCCACCCGGAAATCTTATGCCCTCAAGTGGCGTAGGTTCTCCACCTGGTGTGCTCAGCGCCAGGAGGATCCTTTTTCGTGCCTGGTTCCAGTGGTGCTGCAGTACCTGCTCCACCTCTCAGACCTAGGCCTTAAATCCAACTCTGTTCGGATCCAACTCAGTGCTCTATCGGCACACCGCTCACGGGTAGAGGGCCAATCTCTGTCGGGCCACCCCTTGGTGTCCTATTTCCTCAGAGGCCTGCTTCTGCTCAAGCCTCCAATCCATCCACCACCCCCTGAGTGGGATTTAAATGTGGTCTTGCAACAACTTACTTGCCCACCGTTTGAGCTGATGGCTACCTGTCCTTTACGTTTCCTTTCCTGGAAGGCCTTGTTCTTGGTGGCTCTTACCTTGGCCAGGCGTGTGAGTGAACTACAAGCTCTGGTTTCTGATAGACCGTACACACGGTTCTATAAGAACAGGGTGGTCTTGCGGACTCACCCTAAGTTCCTTCCGAAGGTTGTCTCCTCCTTCCACCTCAATCAGGAGGTGGTTCTTCCAACATTCTTCCCCCAGGCCGCATGCCAACCGGGCTGAAACAGTCCTGCATACCCTGGACTGTAGAAGGGCATTGTCCTTTTACATAGACATACGTAGGGGCATCGAGGGGCTGCTCAGCTCTTCGTATCTTTTGACCCTAATAAACTGGGGTTGCCTGTCTCCAAGCGTACGTTGTCTCTTTGGGTAGCGGATTGTATCGCCTGGGCGTGCAGGGCAGCCGGCCTCTCCTTGCAGCGTCGAGTCACGGCCCACCGTGTCAGGACGAAGGCCGCATCAGTAGCCCACCTCCGCTCTGTTCCGTTGGCAGACATCTGCCGGGCTGCTACCTGGTCTTCAAGCCAAACTTTTGCAACTCACTACTGCCTCGAGAGGGAGTCCCGTAGGGACAGTGCCTTCAGACAGGCGGTACTCCGTAATCTCTTTGAGGTTTAGGCAACTCCTACCCTCCAGTCCTTGTGTTGGGCTACTGTACGGGGGCGTTCTCAGAAAGAATTCTTTCATGGATGCTGACGCTCTAGAGGGAGCTTATTTTTCAGCTTGGGTTCCCGGTAGCCTGAAGCTAGGGAGTCCCATATGTGAGGGCTGACTTCCTGCTTGGTCCTGGAGAAAGAGTAGTTACTGTAGAAATGGACAGGTAAAGGGGATACCAGAATCCCTAATATGTAATTAAAGATAGATGAATTTCTTGATGCAGATCTCTAAAAATGTGCTCAGAATTTTGTTGTTTTACCTACTTCCTCTTAAATAAAATAGGATGTCATGATCATGAGTTCTGTGTAACTGTCTTTAAAATAGTTTGAGAACATTGTTAACGCAAGCATAAAGAGTAAACATAGGCTATGAACTGCGCAACCATAGTTCATTGTACAGTCAACTATAGGTCCCTGCTGACACAACATAATTTTTTGCAACTTTGCAATTATAGATAATTTTGTCATAATCAAGTAAATTTCATCTAATACACTGTAATCAGCTCTTACTCTGTAAAAAGAACTCTAGCGACACCTTGTGTTATGCCACGTTTATGCTTAATGACTGTGTTACTTCCCCTTTTCTCTTCAATAAAAAGCGCTTTTCAGGAGAAAGAATTTGAATCCAACAGACGTGGAACTGTGCAGAGTCCATAGGCCATCTGTTGTTTTCCCTCTGATCGCAAAGAAAGTGGCACTTTGTGTGTGATTGTGTTCTGTGTTACTCTCTGCTTATTTCTCACTGCTTGAGGGACCAGAGACTGAAAGAGCCGTGGTATTGTGGCCAGATCACGGGGTTTTCTTCAGTTACTCACCTGTAACAGGTGTTCTCCAGGAGCAGCAGGAATCAGTCCTCACGACCCTCCCTCCTCCCCTTGGAGTTGCAGTCTTATGATTCATTTTGTTATTTTTGCTGTCTTTTAGCTATGTCATCAGACTGAGCAAGATGGCACCCTTGGGCGGGAAGGGGACCGCGCATGTGCGCTGCATTCCCAAAGGCTTTCTTTGAAAGCTGGGGAAATGCTCCACACGAGGGCTCCGTCGACGCCGATGTCACCCATATGTGAGGACTGATTCCTGCTGCTCCTGGAGAACACCTGTTACAGGTGAGTAACTACTCTTACACTCCCCTATGTGGGGGTGTTACCTTATATGCCCCAATCGACAGAAGTGCTGAGGATTTTAAAAACACACTGGTCATTGTTATTCCTACATGCTTGTTTTGATAAACCTTTGCGAGTGGCCTTTGAAGGAGGTAAAAATGTAGCGGATTGGGTGGTTCAAAACAGCGACCCGCCTGTTGAAATAAGTAAGCGGGGTCATTTTCAATGCGGGAACTGTGACTTTTGTGTACAGAAGGTGAAGTGTGGGAACACCCATCTCAGCATCGCCGAATATATAGTAAGTTCTCTATCACTTATCAATCCTCATTTGTAGTCTATGTAATAATTTGTCCATGTTTAAAACTATATATTATACAAAAAGTGCAGGTCCAATTTATAGAGTAATCTAATTGTCATACACTAGAAGAATATTACTCCAAAATCAACAGACTAACTCAGAAAAATGGGAGGGTTTCTGATTCAGTCAAGTTTGGGTATGATTTTAGTTTAAGGTTTTGATTGAGATTGAAGTTTTATTAATATTAAATTAGATCTAATGAAGTATTTAGGGTGGGAGCTTTACATTTTTTAATGGTGGTTTTTCTTGTAGTTAAACACTTGGCTGCTTAGAGAAAGATCCCCTGAAGAACCTCATGAAGTTGGGAGAAACACAGTCACGACGTTGTATGTGAGGCGTTGGGAGAAAGAAGAAATCATTTTTTATGATTTACCTTAGAGAAAATCTTTTTCTGCATGAAAAGCTAAGTGTGCAATATATAATACAACAGTGATATACAGTTTTATGTGGAGCACCGTTGGGAGAGGGTGTTGAGATTATTTGAAAAGTCAAGCCGGAAAAGAGTCATTGATGCCAACAGGCACCGTTGGATATTTTGAAAATTCAATATCCAGAGTATGGCAGCCGAATAGTCTGAGACCATTTCCGAGCATTGAATGTGTTTTTTGAATCAGAAACCCTCCCATTTTTCTGAGTTAGTCTGTTGATTTTGGAGTAATATTCTTCTAGTGTAAAATTATATATTGGCAAGACCTCTAGAACGATGAAGAGGAGGCTATTGGAGCATCGCTCCCATATAACTACGGGGGTAATGTCAGCCCCAATGGTAGCCCATTGCCAAGAACAGTGCCATCAATTTTCTGATCTGCTATGGAAAATTTTGGATCATGTACCAATAAACTTTGGGGGGGGGGAGAGATTGAGATTTCACTTTACACTTCTGCGAACAGTTTTGGATTTATACTTTGGATTCAGTGGTACCTGTGGTCTTGAACTCTTCTCAGGATTGGTGGAGTGTTTTGTGAATCCCCAGCTGGGGAGTGATTAAGTGTCGTCGGTTCCATTGGTTTAGGACCGGTCATGTGATTAAGGCGTGATATTTAAAGACCATTGAGATCCGGGCTGGATTAGGAGCAACGAAGTTTGAAACAGAGCCAAGAGGGTCTATGGCTTGAAATGCAACGTTGGGTTACTATTAGTTCGTGATCTGCCACGATACAGTTGCTTTCCATGGTGGTCTTTGGAGAATAATAACTGTCAGAGAACGGTGGAATCTGGAGTGCCGGCGTTTTTTCTGCGATCAGCGGTGGGAGAAGATCTGATCCCTCTTTAAGAGTGGTACTACCTCCAGTGAATTGTTTCTCTATAGTAGAGATCTACTTGCAACAGCTAAGTGACTCTTTCTCTGATCTGTAAAAATAATTAAGCCTGAAGGAATATTCTCACTGGTGTATACTAAGGGGTTTTGGTCTCCTTAGCATTGGTAGGGGTTGCGTCCCCCCTTTTAAAGAATAAAAAGGAACAACACGCTACGAGAAGAAATAAAATTACATTGATCTTCATGGTGTGCGTTCCAACAAAAAATTTAGTAGATTAGCATTTCTCTTATTTAGGGTTGTAGAGGAATAAGCCTTGGCACTCTTAATCCTCTTTAAGATGGATTCAACCACCAAATGAAGAAACTGAGGCTTCTCAAATCAAAGAGCCTTCTGAACTCTACATAGAGTTAAGCCTTCTACTAACTGAAGGTACAGTGAGGGGGTTTCTCACACATCCTCATCTGCATTCTCTGTATGATGTGGTCCACTGTTACCACCCTCCTTGGGGGCTGAGGAGGACTGCAGGATCTCCAGCTCTTCTGTCCTGGGCTCATCCCCAGTCTCCAAAGAAAATGGAATGACCTTGGCCATATTCTTCACAAACTATTGGAAGGTCATGTCCTTAGGAGGGTCTGACAGGAGCTCAAAGCACCTGCCCTCCGACACTCCCCTGATTCCACATTGGCGACTCAGCTTGGATCTGCCTCCTGCTTCGAGGGGATCAAGAGCTCCTTTGGGAGCAATGATGCACTGATACCCTTCTAGATTAAGGGCGCATCGGACCCTGAGACACTAGGTAGGATATCGGCAGGGCAGGCACCGGTGTCAGGGTCCTTCAATGTCACTATGTTGATGCTTCTCCCGCGGGCAGTGCATGTTTCTCTGGAACAAATGCACAGTGGCAGATGTCAATGCAGCCAACGTTGAGGCCACGGCATGCTGCATCACCAGCAGCGCAATGTTTGCAGAAGGCACTTCTCCATGGCTGCTGATTCCAAAGGCTGTGGGACCTGAGCAACTTCAACCAATATAACTGGTATGTGTAAAAGGATATCGGCAGCTGGGCCTTGGCTGTCTGTGCCCTTCCAATTACTTCGAGGACAAACTCTCCTCCCTTCGGGGCACGGTTGTGAGGCGCTCACAAGGACTCCCATCACTCTCTACACCATGCCTTGATGAGCTCCAATGACAATGCACCAGAGTCTTCACCTGATGTTCGGTGTAGTCACCCCTCAACATCTAAGACAATGCAGTCGAATCCTTCGTAGTCTTCAGGTGGAGATCGCTCGATGGCCGATGCTCTGGGGAACTACAGGCGCTCGGTTCAGATTCAGCTCGAGAGCTCCTCGGTGTCGATGCAACGCCAGCGTCCAATGCAGCCTTTTCATACAACACAAATCTAAAATGGCCAGAAGAGGAAGCACCCCTTATTCACTGCCAAATACAGACCGATCTAAAAAAAGCATAAATACAAGTATTTACCAAATGCACATCTCTCTTATTTTTTAAAAAATACAATAGATCATAAATAAATAAATAGACCCAGGTGACCGGATAAAATACATCAGCCTGAAGAACCCAGACTTCATCAATCAGTTCAGAAAAGACGGGTGTCAGCTCTCACATCACGGCTCCCTCTTCTGGCTGTTTTGGATTTGTCTTTTCCTTTTTGGTTCATACAATTTAATGAAGGCTGTTATATGCCTTTTTATGTGTTTTATACACACATATAGATTTTTAAATGTTGGGTTTTAGCTTTATTGTCCTATTTGTTTTACCTTCTTTTTATTTATTTATTTTTGTAGACCATACCCCTCATCAACAGCTGGATACAAGAGGCAGACATTACATTTTGTATAAATAATATATGTCCCTGATACAGTCAATGTGCCAAAACATGTCCGGCTCTATATGATATATGTATGCATTTTCATGTGCATGTATTAAATTTTATTTACTGTTCAACATTTGTTGTTTTTAAGCTGTGTTAGTTCCTTTGGGACTGCCACCGTTTTTGTTTTTTAGTATTGGCCCTGTGGCAGAGTTTCCTCTGTTTGTTGTGGACTTTCCTAGAGCACTTGGAACATTTCTTAAGCTCACTGGTGGGTTTCTGGGACATATCGTCCAGAAAAGTAGCTACAGCGAAGTCAAACGGCTCAATTGTGAAGACCAAGGTCCAGACCGAGCGCTAACATCGGAGAGGCTGGGATGCCGCTGCAAGGATAAAAAACACACGACCGGAGGAAGGAAAAAGTAAAGGGAAGAGATAATCATGACAGCAGGCGACTAGGTTGAAAACCCATTAGGGGAAAAAGTTTACCAAATGGAGAATATCTGAAATGTGGCTGTGGGGCTCTGTGGAAAACGAAAGACTGGAGGCATCATGGCACTGTGGCAGGAAGGAGGCATGCAGGTGCGGTGGAGCCTCCCAAAAGCTTCCAATAGAAGTTGAGGAGCATTCTCAAGTGGGGCTCCGTTGGGAATGTCACCCATACATGAGGGCTCATTCCTGCTTGCCCACAGAGAACAGACTGTTCTTTCATGAACTGTAACTGACACCAGCCGATAAACGTGGAGGTGTGTATAGATTTACTTTTTCTTGAAATTGTCTGACTTGAATCCCTAACTACAGCTGAGAGATGTAAGGCTTTCCCTTCTTTTCTTGTTCTGAATAAAAAAAAAAAGTTTCCCCCTTTTTGGTGTTTATTACTTGTCGTAATATCCTATTTCAAATGCTGTATTTCTGAACTTTAGAAATGACTAGAAATAGGGAAGAAAGTGTGTTGCTTCTTAGCGAAAATGCAGTGCTATGAAGATCTGTTAATTTGTTGAGTGCAGGTAGTGCAGGTAGTGATTTCCCCCAAGACCCAGAAATTCAAGGAATAAAATACAATCCCTTCTCCTCACACAAGATATGGAGATTTCTTAGGTTGAAATGCACCCCATTTCTCACTGGGCTTCTCCCAAGCGCCTCGCCCCTTTCTCCACCATAAAGCACAGTTACTTACCTGTAACAGGTGATCTCTGGGAACAGCAGGAATAAGTCTTCACATATGGGTACGTCGGTACCGACGGAGTCTGCGCGGGAACGCTTCCCAGCGTCCAATCAAAGAGCTTTTGGAAGCATCCCACCATGCCTGCATGCTGCCTTCCCGCCTTTCCCCACTGCCTCTCCTCAGTTAAGTTTTAAAGCTGAGACAAAGAGAGAGAGAGAGGAAAGGAAAGATAGATAGAGATACAACTCCTGGGGAGGTGGGTGGGTTGTGAAGACTTATTCCTGCTGTTCCCAGAGATCACCTATTACAGGTAAGTAACTGTGCTATCTCCAGGAACAAGCAGGAATGAGTCGTCACATATGGGGACTCCCAAGCTGAGATGCCTGGAGTCCTAGCATGTCATAGGTTGGAACATGCTATACCCAACACCACCAGGCATCCTGGGGATGGAGGGTAGGAGTTGAAGAAAGAAAGATGCTGAGGAACAGCTAACCTAGCATAGGACTGCAGACAGGGAGTCCATGTGTGGATGAGAATTGTCATCAATGATATTGCAAAGAATATTGCAATATGGACCTCCCCTGACAGGATTTCATAGAAGTATAGAGGTTCATGGGATCTACTGGGAAATCCAGTAGAGGAACCTCAAGAAGACCTCACTGTAAGTGAAGGTAATAAACCTGTAGGGAAAAACAGTGGAGGTCAGAATCCGAAAAGCTAACCCCAGTAGGAGAAACTGGGGTAGTACAAAAACGGTGGGCCTTCAGCAGAAGGCTTTATGACAAAAACCGAACTCTTTTGGCAGCAGAGTGGCTCACTCTTAGAAACAAAAGAGAAAGGCTAACCGATTTGGACAAAACAGGCACAGTCCTTGTGGGGAGAAAAGGTATGGGAACCCCTTGTATCCCAAAAGAAAGGACAAACGCTGGAGGCGTTAGAGCCTGTGATTAGCTGAAGATCCGCAATGTCTCTCCTAACTGGAGTCAGCTAGGAGAGATATTGGGACATGGAGAGCTTCAGAGGTATTTAAACCGTAAGGTTATGGTGAAAGTTGTTAACTACCACGGAGTGGTTGTGGAACCCCAAAAACATGCTGGATAGCATAAGAATGGGTAAAGCCCATCTGTCAGAATCATATAGCTATATGAGCCTGGACAGTCAGGTAGATAAATGCAGAATATATATCTACCCAGGGCCGGATTTGCCTATACGCCACGTACGCCGTGGCGTAGGGCCCACAGCTGGCAAGGGCCCACCGGGAATGTTTTTTGCACAGGGCCCCGCGTTTCAGGGGGCCCCACGCAAAAAACATTGATACATCATTAAAATTAAAAAACAAAACAAAACCTGTCGCTGCCTCTGCCGGGGCCGCCGCGGCAGAATCGAGTGTGCCGCGGGGCCCCCCCTTCCCAGCAGGGCCTGCCCTCCCCGGTATCACCTCTCTCAGCTGCCTCCCTCCAGTCACACGCGCCTGCTCTGTTAAGCCCGCGGGGGCTGATGGGAATCCCATCAGCCCCCGCGGGCTTAAACAGAGCAGCGAGGGAAAAACTCTTCCCTCGCGCTCTGAAAGCCGGCGCGTGTGACTGGAGGGAGGCAGCTGAGAGAGGTGATACCGGGGAGGGCAGGCCCTGCTGGGAAGGGGGGGCCCCGCGGCACACTCGATTCTGCCGCGGCGGCCCCGGCCCCGGCAGAGGCAGCGACAGCTTCTTTTGTAAAAACAAATTCGCTGGGCTGGGGTGGGTGGGTAGGACTGGTGATGGGCTGGGGGGGTTAGGAGTGGTAATGGCTGTGGGCTGTTGGGGGGGTTAGGACTGGTAATGGGCGGGGGGGGTAGGAGTGGTAATGGCTGTGGGCTGTTGGGGGGGTTAGGAGTGGTGATGGGCTGGGGGGGTTAGGAGTGGTAATGGCTGTGGGCTGCTGGGGGGGTTAGGACTGGTTATGGGCGGGGGGGGGGTTAGGAGTGGTAATGGCGGTGGGCGGTTGGGGGGTTATGAGGGGTGAGGGGCTGGGGGGGGTTAGTAGTGGTAATGGCAGATGGCTGTTGGGGGGGTTAGGACTGGTAATGGGCTATGGGGGGGTTAGGAGTGGTGATGGGCTATGGGGGGGGCTATGGGCTATGGGGGAGCTAAGTCTATATGGGCTGATGGGATTAGGACTGGAAGTGGGTTGATGGGGGCTTAGGACTGGTAATGGGCTATGGGGGGGGGCTTAAAAACTAAAAATTGGGTGATGGGGATTAGGACTGGAAATGGGCTGGTGGGATTAGGACTGGTAGTGGGCTATGGGGGGCTAGGACTGGTAATGGGTTGGAGGGGTTGCTAGGACTGGAAATGGGCTGGGGGATTAAGACTGGAGGTGGGCTGATGGAGTTAGGACTGGTAATGGGCTGTGGGCTGTTGGGGGGGGTTAGGACTGGTAATGGGCTATGGGGGGCTAGGACAGGAAATGGGCTGATGGGAAGGGGTTAGGACTTCAGGTGGGCTGATGGGGTTAGGACTGGTAATGGACTGTGGGCTGATGGGGGGGTTAGGACTGGCAATGGGCTATGGGGGGTTAAGACTGGTAATGGGCTGTTGGCTGATGGGGGCTGTCTGGTAATGGGCTATGGGGGGTTAGGACTGATAATGGACTATGGGGGGGGGCTAGGACAGGAAATGGGCTGATGGGGAGGGGTTAGGACTTGAGGTGGGCTGATGGGGTTAGGACTGGTAATGGACTGTGGGCTGATGGGGGGGGGTTAGGACTGGCAATGGGCTATGGGGGGCTGACTGGAAATGGGTTGATGGGGGTTAGGACTGGAAGTGGGCTGATGGGGGGTTAGGACTGGTAATGGGTTATAGGGGGGGCTTAAACTGAAAATGGGGTGATGGGGGGTTAGGACTGTAAGTGGGTTGATGGGGGGGCTAGGACTGGTATTGGGTTGGGGGGTTGCTAGGACTGGAAATGGGCTGATGGGTGGCTAGGACTGGAAATGGGCTGATGCAGGGACTAGAAGGGAATGGATGCTGGGTGAGGCTGGAACTAGAAGGGAGCTGATGTTGGGGGAGGATTAGAATGGGATGGGGCTGGAAGAGTAAAATGGAGAAGGGAAAAATATTTTGTGTGGGAGGGATAAAAAATCTACAATTGGCCGGTTATTGGGAGAGTAAGTGGGGATTGAGGATGGAGGGGTAAAATTTGAGTGGATGAAATAGGAATGAGGAAAGAGCAAAAGGAGAAAGATTAGTATGTTAAAGCAGATGTAGAGAGAGAATGGAAAAAACTAGAAGAGAGAAGAAAGGACAAATGGACAGCAGACGATGGAGGGTTAGCAGAAGACACGAAGAAACCAGAAGAAAGTGGCTGGAGCAATTGCAGCTGAAAAAAATGCACAAAAGGTAGAAAAATATCTCTTTATTTTGAATTTATTAATTGGAATATTTATTTAACATTTTCTTCTATACCGCGCTATTAAAATCAGCGCGGTGTACATCGAACAAGAATACTGCAATGTATACAAATAACATTGAGTTTACAAATAACAGGGAATTGAACATGGGGGAGAAAACGGGGAAACTAAATACATATAATACAAATATGTCAGCTCTGGTAAATGTGCATCATTAACGTCTGCGCTTTGTTTAGTACAAGAGCAAATTAATGTATAGTTTTATTTCTACAGTGTTGTACATTCCAAGTTTGGCTTTTGGGATTCCCAGTTTAATTATTGTCTTCCTGTTTCTAAAATGTGATTACTTGTTTGGTTATGGTCTATGTTCTGCATGTGTAACTGAGCTGAGGTGTTCTGTTTATATAATTCCTATTTGACATTGCCACTTGTTCTCTTTCCCAGTAGGTCATGTATTGTTGTTCTCTGAAATGTATTGGTTTAATATTTGCAGTGTTGCCTTTTGATTGGTAGAGTATGGTGCTTTGTGAGTCCTGGTAGTGCTGTTAGGATACGGCGGTTTGCTATGGGTTCTAAATGGGCAGTGTTTGTAGTAGTTCCTAATGTGTCTGGCAGTTGGCACTGGATTATAGTAATGTAGAAATCTTTTAGTCTTTCTTTATCCATACACTCATTAAGAGGCACGTTTACTAAAAGTTAGTATATGGTAACATTATGCAAATATTTATGCAAATGAGGCCCACACCCCCCTTGGGCCGCCCCTGCTGGGGGCCCACAATTTTTGTTGGCGTAGGGCCTCACTCAAGGTAAATCCGGCCCTGTATCTACCGATAGTAAAAAATCTCGAGAGATACATATATATATAGATCTAGATAGAAATATATATATATTATATAGATATCATATAGATATATAAGAATATATCTATAGTGAGATATGAAGGGCATAAAATACCCACAAATGATAGACATAGACATCTATAAGATGTATGCTATAGGTATGACTATATATATATATATATATATATATAGGCCTCTACATGGGAGTCTGCAATGAAGCAGACAGAGATATGCCCACAAAAACGGTATTCACATAGGAAAATGTGGAGAGGAAAGATTCATCTAATAACAAGAAGGTGGAACCTACTTGAGAAGATATATAGAGAATCAATTCCCACTGGTTATGAGCTACAGGGATGCTAGGTAGTGGAATAACCAGGATGGTTACGTGAAAAGCAGAGGATGATATCAGTCTGCAGCCAGCAAGTCCCGAGTATTCTAGAACTCTAGCATGGTAAGTGAACAGAAGATGCATAAAAATGAGATACCATGCTGACCTGCTTAAGGGCAAAAGGGTATCATGCGTTCGTACCATGAGGACAAGCAGGAAGGAGAAAACATATTCCCAATTGGAAATACTATGGACCAAGCCGGGAATTAGCAACTCCTTAAGTTTGCACGTAAGAGGAGGCCTATGTCCTTTATATTAAAGGAGAACTTTTCTAGTCATGGGAGACATGACTGAAAAAGCCTTTTTCAACCATCTAGTATAGCTGTTGGAGAAAAAGCCCCCCATGCTCTCTAGCAAGGGCCCATAGTGGAGAGCTTCTCTGTAGAATTGCAGAGAGCATGATGCAGGAGAATGAGGAGATAGAACTGGCTGCAGGAGAGCCAGTACCTATGTCAACTATGCTGCCAAACCCAGGGAAATGGAGATGGCAGAAAAAGACGACAATCCAACAAGCTTGTAGTAAAAAAATTTCCAGGACAGATGACAGTACTGACTTGGAGCCACTACTAAGACCAGACAGAATGTTAGTGGAGGACAAATCTGGTTGCTGATGGACAAGAACCAGTGGTCCAAACATTAAGGCTCCTGCATTGGCAGCTGCTTGCCAGACAGCGGAAAGAATGGTACTGTTTAAAAACAGAAAGAACAGACAGAACAAGAGTAGAAAACTCTGGACATGTCTGATGAACTGCTGCAAGGCAAGATTGAAGAGTCGTCGTCAACTCAGAGAAGAGAATTCCGCACTGGAAAGTAGTAAAACTAGAGAGGCTGAAGAAAAAAAAACCCAGTGAAGAAATACCGCTCTTACAGAGGAAAAACCTTGGTAAGAGGGAAAAAGAATGGAGCTGAAGAAGACTTACAAAAAAGTAAGTCTATAGAAAGGAAGAAGACATGCTGGCACAGAAAACTATCGTGTGATAGTGGTTAGACCTCTTTCCTTAGCAGGAAGAAGAGGAGAACCCTGTGATCAAGAAGCATGAACATCCTGACAGCTCAGAGAACATAGAAAGAATGGATGTCTTTGGGAAGATCCATGTTTAGGATTTAGAATGACAGCAGTGGAGTGCTTCTATTAAGAAGAAGTAACTGTAGATTCTAACCCCAAGGGTCACAAGCATCAAATGATGATTGATCAGAAACCCTGAGGTTGCTGGGTTTGCTGAGCCTGGTGAGAGGTTGGATTCTTCAGACCAGGATGATGCTTTCCCTGTTTGAAAACATCTGTATGATGGGCAAGTGATGAATAAAACCTTCTTCTCCTGTGGGAAGAAAGTTTGGTAGGACATTTCCTACCTACTGGGACAGAGGAAGGGTTAAAACAACCCTTAGGAACAGGTAAATCAGTGGACAACTGAGTAACCTGACGTAAAGACTCCTTGTTGAAAAGATTTTCTCCAGTGCAAGGAGTATGTCCCAGCCTTTGTTGTGCCCATTTGTCCAAGTCTGAAGCTTGGAGCCAGGCTCTACGTCGTGCCCCTATAGCTATAGCAGAAGTCCTGCTAACAGACTCAAAAGAGTCTAGGGAAGCACGAGAAAGAAACCAAGAGATATTCTGAATATGCTTAAGCAATGAGGAATAGTCTGTAGTCTTGGAATTTGGAAGGAAAGGAGTCAAAAGATGTAATTGCTTTGTGACCTCCTCCAGAGATAGACTCATATAAAAAATATATGAGAGAATTCTTGCAGAAAGCATAGATGTCTGGAAGGTTTGACGTCCAAAGGCATCTAGTGTCTTAGACTCACGACCTGGCAGATAAGAAGAGTGCTTTTTCTTACTCTTTACCCGCCTCATTGCTGATTCCACTACTATGGAATGATGAGGAAGTTGAATCTTTTGAAACCCTGCAGAAGGGGGCACTTGATATAAGAGATCAATTGCCCTGGGAGGTGGGGGTACCCTTAAAGGTGTTTCCCACATTTCCAGAAGGAGATCCTGCAAGGAATGATGCAAAGGAAGCATTTATGTTGTCCTTTGCTTTGGTAGAAGGAGAGCCTTGTGCAGGATCATGTCCTGGGATAGGAATGGCAAGAGATCTTGCTATATCCAGGAGGAAACTCTGAAAAGAGGGATCCCCAACAGGAATCTTCCTTGGACAGGTTAGATCTGAAGAACTAGCCTGAGCACCGACAGAGGCATCCACATACATAGGAATAGAAGACCCTGCACAGTGCAGTGTGGAATGCTTAAGGGATGGTCGTCGGTACTGGCTGTCAGGGGCAGCGACCGTCATTACCACATTGTCCATGCCAGGTATCGACTCCAAGCTTGGTATAGAAGGGAGCGATCCTGTTGAAAAAACATGGCAGGAGTTGGCCACGATGCTACTGTGAATACCGGTACCGATGTCGGAGTCGAGTTCGACAGAGACATCGGAGCAGTCATCGTTGACAGTTCAATTGGTACCGAGGTAACCGAAAATCTCCAGTTGCTATCCTCGGTACCGAGCCACCGGTATCGATCGGTGTCGGGAACCCAATCTTCCAGACTAGAGATCGATTCCAAACTCGGCATCGAGGGCAGAGAGCCTGGTAAGCAAAGTCTGGAAGGCACCGATCATGAAAGTAATGAGGACATCGGTAGCAATTTCGGTACCTGTCTAATACCGGTGAAGGAAGGTCAACCAGTGGCAACTCAATCAGCCTCAGGGGAACCGAGAGTTGTGTATCCGAATCATCAGAACCGAGCCTTCGGTACCGCTGAGAGCCGGTACCAAGGCGAGTCGGTACGCAGTCCTCCAGACTGGAGATCGATTCCAGACTCGGCATCGAAGTAAGCGAGGCACATCTGGAGTGTACCGACGTCGGTGGTAGTATCGGTGCTGGTACCGATAATGGAAAGTCAGTCTGGAGAGTATCCACCGGTCCCGAAGGTACCGAGGATGCCAGATGACGATCCCTGGTGAGGAGTGTTTCATCCAACACCAGTGCCGATGCCGGGGTATCGGTACCGCTCAAAGCGGATGCCACCACCGGACATGACTGAGGTATGTTCTGTGAGGGGTGAACCTCAGGAACAACCTGAAACCCCTTATATGCTTTGGAGACCGAAGAGTCCCGCCGGGGTTTTGAAGTCAGAGGGCCTCCGAGGGCAAGGCCGGAGCCGTCTACATGCTGTGCATGAGACCTACCACTCGAGGGCTGGCTAGTCTTAACAGACTGTTTATGGGTTACCTGATCCTGTGTGGAAGAAGAAGGGGACGGTGTCCCGAAGTTGGAGGGCAACCGTGTATCGAGGGAACCTCGATGTTGAAGACCTCTTCTGACCAAACTGTTGTCAGGACCCAAGCAGGTTAGACACCGACTTTGAGGGTCTAAAAATAAAGTTGTACCGCCACAGTCTGAACATTTCTTGGAGAAAGTGTCTGGCGGTTCCATGAAAGAAAAAGAAGAGGCCTAAAAGGCCTAAGAGACCGCGGGACACTATGAAGAAAAATATCCCGTGGAAAAGGAAAAATTTTTCAAGAAAAGAAAAGAAAACACCGGCGGTACCGGTGGTGTCGGGAAGACAGCCGCGACCACAAGAAAACTAAAAAATAAAAACAAGAATTTTCTGCGGTGACAGGAGGACGTCCTGCCGGCTCCACGGAAAAATGAAAACTGAGGAGAGGCAGTTGGGAAAGGCAGCACGCAGGCGTGGTGGGACGCTTCCAAAAGCTCTTTGATTGGACGCTGGGAAGCGTTCCCACGCAGACTCCGTCGGTACCGACGTACCCATATGTGAAGACTCATTCCTGCTTGTTCCTGGAGATGAGTCTTTCACCTTTTACTTACCGGGGCCCCTGGCTTGTCCCTCTTACATGATTGTTGAGATGAAGATTTTCTTTGATGATTTGCTCCACTTTCGGAGTTGTATAGGTGAGATGGCATGGCAACTGTTCTTCAGGCTGAGAAGAAACAAGAATCACTAGCACAGATGCTTATCAAAGATAAAATAAGTATTACCAATACAGATTCTTATCCCATGATAAAGCTTTGGCTCAGAGTTAGAGAGAAAACAATAGAGTCACTGGAGGACAATAACTAAGAAGACAGTTAAGCATTCTGAAGGCCAGACCAAATTTAAGGCATCAATTTAGATTTAAAGAAGCAATAGGTCCTGTCAAACAAAATTTATTAGTTGATTTTTTTTGTTTTGGGGGAGGGAGTTTTACCACAAGGCGATATTTAGGTAGACACAGTGGATCATCTTTAATCAGGAAAGTGGCTCTGTTGCAGTCAGTAGCAGGGCTCAAACTGAGATTTTATGGTAGTAGGTGTGGGGGTGTTGGAAGAAGGCTTCAAGTAGCCCACATCAATGCTGGGTTTGCTCCATTGCAGCTGGGACTTTTGAGTTCAAGGCACATTACAGTCAGGTACACGTCTGGAGTCATTAAAACTCAAATTCAAGTAATGAGCAACAGCCTCTGCAAAACATCTAGGGAAAAGCTTAGGAGGCAGAAAGGAATAAAAAAAAAAGCAGGCATAAACTCTAAACCGTCCGTGTGTAACAACAAGCAAATAGATGATTCTGTCTCATAACACAGTGTTAGTTAATGCTAGGCCTATGTTTAATAAAATGTCCTCTTCTCACCTTGATGTCTACAATACATGGCTCCACCTAGTTTGACATTATTTCTTTCATCTTGGTCTCATAGTTTCACAGTCTATCCCGATTTCAACAATTAGCATCACCCGCAGGATGTGGATACCCTTTCGGTAATTCACAGGTCACCGTGTGTTGTATCATGTCCCACACAGGGCACAGATAATTTGCTTACAGAATTATTAGAGATCCTCTCAAAGCCTCCTTTGTAATCATCCATGCTAACGAAGTAATTTTACAAGGTCATTCCCATGCTAATGACCAGCATTAAAGTACATGCTTTGGCATCAAGCTCCATCCTTTACCAGTGGGCATGCACGTGGGCTGTATCTGGACAGAGCTCCCAAATATGTGCATAAGAGTATAAGCTGCACATGTACTTCAAAAATATGAGTGTGGACGTTGATACAAGCTCTAGAGCTGGTGTAAAATGCCCATGCCTGCAATGTAGGCCCATGTTAGGCCACCTATACCAGTGGGCTAGAACCAAGGAAGCCTGGGTTCGAATCCCACTGCTGGTCTTTGTGATCTTGGGCATGTCATTTAACTCTCTATTGCCTCAAAAACAAACTTAGATTATAAACCCTCCGGGGACAGAAAAATACTTAATGTACCTGAATCTAACACCTTGAATTCCTGAGAAAAAGCGTGAGCTAAATCCAATCCCCTTTAAAAGAATAGGCTGAACATGGGCACCTTAAAGTGCACTTTAACTAGGTTCCGCCCCTTATAAAATTATCCTCTAAGTGTCCTAGACAATTTGAATGTACGTGCTGAAGCAGCAGCCTCCAGCGTGGCTAGAGATGTTCTGAATTCAGTGGAAATCTGTCTTTTTGTGTTTTCATTGTACAGCGCTGTCTTCCTCAGTCTCATCTCTTCCCTCTTCAGTCTATTCAGCACTCCGCTGCCCTTTGATTTTCCATCAGCCTCGTTTTGCCCACATCACTCCTCTCCTCAGATCTCTTCACTGGCTCCCTATCCGTTTCCGTATTCACTTTAAGCTTCTCCTTCTGACCTATAAGTGCATTCACTCTGTGGCTCCTCAGTACCTATTTCCCCCCTCGTGTACTCCGTTCTTCTTCCCAGTTGCTTTTTGCTATGCCCTTCTCCTCTATTGCAAACTCCAGATTCCGCTCTTTTCACTTTGCTGCTACCCTACGCTTGAAATAAACTTCCTTTGTCTATACCTCAGGCATCTTCTTTGCCCCTCTTCAAACTCATGTTAAAAGCTCATCTTTTCGCCTCTGCCTTTGGCTCTTGATTTTGCTGTTCTCCTTCCTTCCCCTCTTTTATTTCACCTTTCTTTCTTCCTCTTACACTTGTTCTTACCTCTTTCCTTTGTCCTGTCTCTTTGCCCTTGTTCTTATCTTTTTTCTACTCCTTTTCTTGCTTTGTCTTTTTAGATTGTAAGCTCTTTTGAGCAGGGACGGTCTTTTTGTGTTTTCATTGTACAGCGCTGCGTGTGCCTGGTGGCGCTTTATAAATGCTTAGTAGTAGTAGTAGGCTTATGGTTATGCGTGTGGGTGGCGAATGTGATTGAGGTATGAATTTGTGTGGCGATGGGTTTGTTTGAGTGTATCTGGCAGGTCTTTTGCTGTGAAGTTTGTAGTAATTAACTATGTGTATAGGTCGGTGTATGGTAGGGAGGTATGATATGTATATGGGGGGAGCTTGTAAGGCTGTAAAGTAGGTAGTGTAATAATATGCAGTCCTTTAGGTTTAGAGATTAAGTCTCTAAAGCTCTCTCGATCCCTTTCCTAACTTTACTAATGCTACTACTACTAATCTGTATAGCGCTACAAGGCGTATGCAGTGCTCTACATGTACGAAGATCATCCCTGCTCATCAGAGCTTACAGTCTAATCAGGACAGGGGAAATCTAGGGGAACAGCAAGATACAGGTAAGGGATGAGCAGGAGAGTAAGGGGATCAGGATCCAAAAGCAGCCACAAGGTGGTTTTTTAGCCTGGATTTGAATAGGGCCAGAGATGGAGACTGGCGTATTAACTCCGGTAGTTTGTTCCATGCCTCTAATAGTCAAAGGGTTAAAAAAACATATAACTGCTGGTTTTGCTACTGGAGAAAGTAAAAAAAACAAAAACATTAGGAGGGTAATTTTAAAACATGGTGTCAGGGGTGGCATGGGTGTAAATGATAACGTGCACTTTGTGAATAATTTTATAAAGACTCAAGACACACACACTGTTATAAGGGCTCCTAAACTCAGATACAGATTTAAACTAATCTGATATGAAGTCACTATAACAATTCTATTTCTTCCCAAAGATGCCAAAATTGTCTATAGTACTAAAGAAAAATATCAAACTAGAGAAGAAAGAGCTCATTCCATCATAAATATCCCTCTACACGGCAATAGAATACTTTGCCAATTGAGAGTCGCCTCTCTCGTACCTCATACCCAGTATGGCAGTTCTTATGTTATAAAAAGACTAGGGGACATTCAATGAAGCTACTGGGTAACCATTTAAGACTAATAAGAGAAAATATTTTTTCACTCAACGTGTAATCAAACCCTGGAATTTGTTACCGGAGGATGTAGTAAAAGCTGTTAGTGTAGCTGGGTTTAAAAAAGGTTTGGACAAGTTCCTGGAGGAAAGGTCCATAAACCATTATTAAAAGGGACCCAGGATATCACTGCTTGACCTAATACAAGCATTGAGGAACCTGTGTCTTTTGGGGAGACTGCTAGGTACTTATGACCTAGATTGGCCACTGTTGGAAACAGGATACTGGGCTTGATGGACCTTGGTCTGACCCAGTATGGCATATCTTATGTTCTTAACTTCTTTGATTACATGATAATATGGTATAAAAAAACTTGTCAAATATATACATAAGTACATTTTGTTGCTCCCCAAAGACACATCAATCTACAGCACAGTTTGAAGTATCCAACCGTCCACAGAAACATCAGGAAGGAGGCAGAGGGAAGAGATGATCTTGGGTTTAACCTTCCACTGCCTCAGGTAAATGCTCAGATTGTATGTCCTCCGAGGATAGGAAAATACCCGCTGTATCTTAAAGGCATGAGCTAAACCCAAAATCCCTTCCCCTGCCTAAGCATCTTTATAAAACAGCTTCCTAAAAGCTCCTGCACAAACATACAGCTGCTTCGAGGCAGGAGTAACATTTGCACGTAAATCTGAAAGGATTCTAACATATTTTACAACTCCACCCCACTTCTACTGAACCTCTGCCCATGGGAAGACCAGCGCATAGTGTGTAAGACGCACTTAGCGTGTGCCTCTAGCACATACCTTTATGCATAAAGTTACTGGGGGGGGGGGGTTCAGGTAAGTCCCTCTTTCTGTGTAGGAAGCACTGCTTTACATGCAGAACATGCTAATAAAATTACCCCCTTGTATTTTATGTTATTTGGGGCAGATACCGATTGTATCTTAAAAAAAAAAAAGTTACATATTATCCCCAAGGCATCCACTGAATAACCGTTTCACCAAAAGGTTAGACGAGCCCAAGTTATATACAGGCTTAAAAATATGAGGTGGACTCTTCAGCATTATACTAACAAATTCTCTTCTTAGCTTTAGAGACTTCCGGAAATCCCTCAGAAGCCGTATATTCCTGATTCCTTTAACGGTTTGCACTGGGTTTTGGGAATATTCTAACCTCAAGCCCACACATATGCTCTACCTCACACGGCTGTCGTTTAGAGCAGTATCTTGAATTAGCCCATTTATACCTGGATCCAGACGGAATCACTGAGGAAGCTGAATGGTATAGGTGGGATGTCAGCTGTGTGCTTCTCCAGGATGCTAAAATCCACAGAATCCTTCGCAATTCGGGGTGGTGTCCCAGTTTTCAGTCTGCCTATAGCAAATCCCAGATTTTCCAGGGTCTGAGCAAGTCCAACAGAGGGTTTATCTCCCAACCGTCCAGCTGGGACTGATTTCAGTCCAATCCCAACCATCCCCCGAAGAAATGTTCCATTGGTGAGGACGACACTCCCAGCATGAATTCTGCGTCCATCCCCTATGTAAAACAGATAGCAATATACAGAGGCCGAGGTTAGAAGGCACAGATGTAACGTAAGCTTCTACTAGCATTCACTCTGCAGTTCATTACTTACCCCCCTCTCCCTACACTCTTCTGTGTGAATTACACTTATCTGACAAGTCACTTTTGTTGTGTGTGTTTTTTTAGTAGTGATAAATACACAGAATATGAAAACACAGACAGAGTTACAGGTTTTAATGGTATTGCAGGATGCATACCAAGAATGACTCCTGCGACTCTGCCTTTTCCGGGATACTGCTGCTCGGGCTCTGCTATGAGAAGATCCTCCACAGATCCTTCCTGAACGGTAAGCCGGGGTGTGCTGAGGATTTCTCTCTGTGAAGAAAGGACACACGTTAGCATTTGAGCGTGGAAAGCCAGCCCTCGGGGAATAATAAAAAGATAAGTATATGCTTTCATAAACACACAGCTCCTCAAACCATTCTTACCAATCACCATCGAGCGATGGAGAACAGAACAGTCTTAGAAGGGAACGGATTTGGATTCGGGAACGCCTTTTTCAACAGTGATTCAAGGCAAACTACTTTCAGGTTTCATAGGTACTTTCTGGTCCCCAGAGGGCTTACAATCTAAGTTTCTACCTGAGGCCATGGAGGATATGTTGCCTTTTGCAGAAAGTCTCTTATGCTGGCCCAGTCTCTTGGAATCAGCAGTTGCTTTACATGCCCCAGTCAAAGTAGTTTTGGATGTATCGTAGATGAATATCTGATAGGTGTGTTTGTAAATTTTTTGTTGAACTATTCATTCAAGTGATAAATGTAGATAGGCAACCACAAACACTCCTAAAAACCTTACTGGGGACAAGGACTGCAGAATTTACAATCTCCCCTACCATAAAAGCAGTGGCAGGAATCTGAATTTTGAGGCCCCTCTCTCTACGTATGTAAAACTAGCTAAACATCACACTTCAGCCTTTGAAGGAGGAATGTTCTAGTATCCTGCAGAGTCACAGGTACAGAGAATCTGAGACACTGAACATTTTCATGATGAATGAGGAGGAAGAACACAGGATGATGTGTGAAATACGGTAAGTGCTATTAGTAGGAGATTCAATTTGCCAGATGTTGACTGGGATATCCCAGATTTAATATAGGAGGAACTGTTCCATCACCTAGTAATAGAACCCAGGCAGGACGGGGGGGGGGATGGGGAGGGGGCAGGTGATACTGGACTTGGTTCTTACAAATGGAGAAAGTGTTTATCTTGGAGACTGCCACAGAGTCATTAGCTGGATGGGAACTTCCAGGAAAAGTGGGTAAAATGAAAAGGAGATATGTTAAGGGCAAGGAAACTTTGTTAGAAAGTAAAGTAAGATAAAAAATAAAAGAGGTCGCTATGGTTTTCAAAAAAGAGAGCTGAAAGAGTAAGGAAAAAGAGCTTAGCCTTTATAAACTATAAGAGAGAACACAGAAAGGAAGACGAACATCAATTATTTGGAAAAGCTAATGGAAGCTGGTAAAGTAGTCAGGAAAGCAAAAATACAAATGGAAGAAAAAAAACAAACAGTAGAGTAAAACACGGGACAAGACTTATTTTATGGGTTATGTTGACAGGAGTGAGGAAGTGCAAGGGTGTCATTCTGAGACTCAAGAGTGAAGGGAAGGAATATGTAGAGCCTGATGAGGATAAAAGGTGACATTTTACTTACCAGATAATGTCCTTTCCTTGAGTCTTGGCTAGACCAGTCCAGACAAGTGGGTTGTGCTCCCCTACCAGCACATTTGTGGAGACAAAGAACCAATGAAAAGCCCAGGTTTCAATGACATCACTCCCATGCATCTATTCACCTCAGCTACCAAATGCCTCTTCAGTATTCATGCCAAAGCATATAGGAGAAACAAGGCAAGCTTCACACAACCTCAATTGTGGGCAACAATGAGTAATCAACAGTAGAGAACTATGTACAGGAAAGCAAAGGATGCTGTCAGTAGAAGATGAACCTGCAGAGCCAAGTATAAAAATCGCAGTGGACCTAATGGTACTGCAGCAGAATAACAGAGCAATAGAGTTTCAGCGGCAGGCCCTCGACTGGTCTAGCAGGACAATATAGAAAGGACATTAACTGGTAAGTAAAATGCCATCTTCCATATCATCCTGCTAGACCAGTCCAGATAAGTGGAATGTAACACAGCTATAACTCCACAACAAAGCAGCTTGCAAAACCCTTGCGCTAAAGGCAGTGTCCACCCATGTGTGGACATCCAAGCGGTAATGCTTGACAAAAGTGTGAAAGGTGAGGTCCACATTACTGCCCGACAAATGTCTGCAGAGGTTATTGAGCTCCACTCTGCCCACAAGGACATTTTCACTCGGGTAGAATGGGCACACACTCTCTCTGGAATCGGCTGGGTCCGCAACAGATACACTGAGGCAATGGTACCCTTAATCCAGCACCCCAAAGTTGAATTAGCTGTCGCGTCACCTTTGCGCAGGCCAGTAAACAGCACAAAAAGATGGTCAGACTTACGAAAGGAATTTGTAACCAAGTACCAAAGAAGCACCCTCCGGACGTCCACAAGGCAAAGATCCTTATCTTTCCCCTGACACTGCTCCTTAGAGAAGGAGGGCAGGCATACCACCTGGTTCAGATGAAAGGAAGAAAGCATCTTAGGCAAGAAGGAAGGCACAGGCTGAATGGAAATTGCCTCCTTTGAAAAGGACAGATAAGGATCTTGGCAAGACAGAACCTGCAGCTTGGAAATCCGGAACAAATCGCAACCACGAAGACCATCTTGAGCGTCAAATCCTTCAAAGTAGGCTCAAAGGGCACCACCATCAGGGCCCCAAGCATCAGATCCAGATCCCAGGAAGGGATCACAGAGCAGAGGGGAGAATGCAGATGCTGAAACCCCTGGAGAAAGCGCAAGAAAACCGGGTGCAAGGCTAGAGACTTATCAGCTACCAGACCTCAAAAACAGACCAGTGCTGCCACCTTAACTTTCAGGGAACTAAGGGAAAGGCCCTTCTCCAGGCCATCCTGTAGAAAGGCCAACAGAGATGGCACCTTGGCCACCTCAGGAGCCAAGTGCTGAGCGCTGCATCACTGCTCAAAGAGGCACCAGATCCACACGTATGCTAGCTTGGTAGACCACCTTCGGGCTCCAGAGTGGAGACCACTGCTGGAGAGTAGCCCTTATGTGACAGCCATCTCCTTTCAAGAACCAAGCCGTAAACAAGAAGGGAAACGGGTCCTCTAGGACAATTGGTCCCTGCTGCAACAGGCCCCAAGACAGAGGCAACCAAAGAGAAGGCGCCTTCAGGACCCACATCAGGTCTCCAAACCACACACTCTCCTCAGCCAATCTGGTGATACCAAAACAATCCTGTCTGGGTGGCATTCTATACACCAAATCCCCCCCCCCCCCCCACCAGGGGTCATGTAGGAAACACGTATAGCAGCCATTAACTTAGCAAAGGTTCAGTCAGGACATCAACACCCTCAGGCCCCTTCTCCATGTGGCAACTGAAAAAGTGGCAGACTCTGGCATTGGAGTGGGTCACTATCAGATCCATTTCAGGGTGACTCCAGTAGCACAGAATAAACGGAATCGCCTCCTGACTCAACTCTCACTCTCCAGGATCCAAATACTGACGGCTAAGGCAGTACACACTTCCACAATTTTCACCCCAGCGATGTGCTGAGCTGACAAGGCTAGGAGGTTCTTCTCCACCCATGAAAACAGGAGAGCCATCTCCAGAGCTACCCTGGCCCTCCTCGTGTTGCCTTGCTGATTGACATAAGCCACTGTTGTGGCATTGTTGGAAAACAATCAAACTGCCCAGCCCTTGACCAGAAGCTGGAGATGCAGAAGAGCCAACCTGATGGCCCTCACCTTGAGGCAGTTGATGGACCATACTGCTTCCTGCAGTTCCAATGACCCCAGGCCATACGTTCTTGGCAATGGGCTCCTCGGCCTGAGAAGCTAGCATCTGTCATCAGAAGGATTCAGGAGAAATCATCCAGAGGCATGCCTTTCCTCAGATAACTAGGCTGCTGCCACCACCGCAGGCTGGTCTTCACCGTCATCAGCAGCGGGAGGACCACCGAGTTCATCAAGGACTATTGGAGAGGTTGAATGTTAGCAGACGCCCATGGCACCATCTCTATGGTCGCCACAATCAATCTGAGAAGTTGAAGATAATCCCAGATTCTGGGAGGCACCAAATGGCTCTTTCCCCAATTGATCACCCACTGAGGCTTTCCAAAAGGAACACCACTCGGGACCTCATCCAAGATGCCTCTGAAAGGGAACGGACGAGCCAGTCATCCAGATATGGACAAACAGATTCCTCGGTGTCACAGCCACCACCACCATCACCTTGACCTTGGAGAACATCCTTGGGGTGGTGGAGAGCTCGAAGGGAGGACCAGTGAACTGATAGTGAGACCCAAGCATGGCAAAATCCAGATACTTTTGCTGATCTGCCAGGATCAGGATATGAAAATACACCTTGGCCAGATCCAGAGAAGCCAAGAATGCCCCTCGGCACACTGCTGCAATCACGGAGTGCAAGATACCACCCGGAGGCACAAGTGCTCATTGACCCACTTTAGGTCCAGAATGGGCCAGAAGGAACAGTCTTTTTTTTGGGGCACCATGAAATAGCTGGAAAATCTGTCCTTATCCTGCTTGTACAGGAAGACAGACACCACCACTTTTAGGCACAGCAATTTATCCAAGGTGGTCCGCACAGCAGCACTTTTCATCGCAGATCTACAAGGGGTGAGAACAAAAGCATCCAGAATTGGCTCTTTGCATTTCAGGACATAGCCGAACTGAATGGTGTCTAGCACCCTGCAATCCTCAGTAGCCCAGACCATTCCTGAAAGAAAAGGTGAAGCCTGCCTCTAACCAGAGGAACTAGGGAATAGGCCCCTAAACCTTCACTGCGCTGCCCATGAAGGTCCTCCTCTGGAGAGGACAGAATCCCTGGACCCACACACTTCACGAAATAACTGAGAACAAGCTTGAAGCTTGGAAGCAGAGGGGAAAAAAGATTTTCCAAGTCGGTAACAATGAGCCCCTAGACCGTCCTGGAATCCGGCCAGCGCACCCTCTGTGGACAGGCAGAGGCTGACGAGAAAGGGCCACTAGACTGCTTCACAGGCCCCCTGGCCCTGTCTTCTGGAAGGCAGTAAGAGTTTGTCTCACCCAAGTCTTTTACCAGTTTCTCTAAATCGGTTCCAAAAATAAAAAAGCTTCCCCTTAACAGCCAGTTGGGCCAACTGGGCTTTGGGTGAGTTGCCCAGTGCCAGAGCCAAATACATCAGAGCACAATCCCTGGCCGACGGATGTACCAGGTCATACATGGCATCAGAAGAAAGGTCATAGCCAACTCCAAAGAGGGGTAGAATCATCCAGTGGAAGATACTGAAATCACTGGAGCAGAACTCAAAACATCAAATCTGAGCATACTGCCAACCAAGAATAGCAGCCACTGCAGCAAACTGGTTCTTCAACACAAATTCACCTTCCGTCCAGAGTATTCTTTAAGACAAATCCGCCTTCCACAGGAATGGTGGTCTGACTGGGAACTGCCATGACCTGCACATCCACCTTGTAAATATCCAACTACACAACACACTCCTTCTCTGGGAGAGTGTGTCGTCTTATATACCCTTAGTCCCTTAGGTGGGGAGTTGGGGAAATCCCACTCCGACTGGAACAGGCTCTTGAGCACCTCCAGAACAGGAAGACAGTAGTGGATTTCCACATCTGTTGCAGGAGTGGATGACTCTTTGGTTCCTACTCCGTGCCTGGAGCATCCTCCAAGCTCAAGGCAGATAAGACCCTAGGATCAGACGTCTCCAGCTTCCATCTCCTAGAACAGGCAGATAACATCGGACTCCTCACAATCCTCTGAAGGCAAGACTACTTCATTCACATCAAAAATCTCAGTCCAAGCCACAATCCAAATTTCAGACAGAACCCAAATGATCCCCATCTCCAGGGGGGCTCCCTTTGGCAGGGATATTTAGCCATCAATCAAACAGGGCTTCCACCCACACTCTGCCCCTCATGAGACTGCGCTCGGGGGAAACCAGAGGCCACGGGATCTAAATTGCCATGCCAGAATGACAAGGCCTGCTGGAAAAGAATCCCGGAGAGGACAGTCATCCGGAAGCTCTCCTCGCAGAAAGCCCCCCTACACCAAGAGGCATAGTCACTGTTGATCCCCCAGAGAATGGGGAGAGGTCGACAGCAAGGTCGCTGAAACCTCTGGCTGGCTGAATATCCTTATCCGTAACGCCCTCCGCCACCTCCTGTCCTGAGGCAGGCAAGGCCGGTCTAACAGTATCCCCCGGTTGAAAGAGAAGAGTAGGTACTCCAAGGACAACTAAGAAGCAGTGATGCAATGACAGTGTCCAGAAGCCAGAGATGAGGCACCTCGCTACAGGCCAGATAACTATTCCTGGAAAACGACAGAGTTAAGGCAAATATCATAACAGCAGGCTCTAAGGCTGCGGCAGCCCAGAAGGCACACATTAACTGCATTTTTATTGCAATGCGCGCAAGGACCATGTGACCACCAGGTGCACAATATTAAAAACTTTACTAAAGCACGCAGAAAACAGCAGGAAACCTCCACACAGCACCAATGGTTGCCAGCAGTCCACCCTAAATTGCGTATCACACAGACAGAATCGGCAGCTCCCAACAAGGACAACGATGAGGTCAAGCCTTGATACTCACCCCCTGACAGCCCTAGGCAGAGGATCCATGCCAGGATCCGCTCTACTCCCCTGAAAATGTTTCTCTGACTTGGCAGCATTTCGTTTTTAAGGTGGCTGGCAGGCATATGTCTCTGAAAGCCTTCTGCAATCTTCAAGAGAGCAGGGGGGAACAGAGAAGGAGGAGGGAGATGGCAATGAGGTTGTGTGAGGCCTTTGCACTTTTCCATCCTTCTAATTTTTTGGCTGCTCAACAGGCTCTTATCTAGGGTAAGAGCATGGAAATGAACCAATTTTCCTTCCTCCTATGGCTATCAAAAAGACGTCTCCCATGTCATGCTCAAGTGAGTCACCCTCAAAGTGGTCTGTCATGAGCATTTTAATCAAATCTTTTCCTCTCAATTCTTCAGATTTCTTCAGAGTGGAGAAAATCCATCCACCATCTGCTAGAGACAAAAATACTGAAGAGACCTCTGGTGGCTGAGGTGAATAGAGGCATAGGAGTGATGTTATTAAAGCTGTGCTTTTCATTGCTTCTTTGTCTCCACCAATCAGCTGGTAGGGGAACACAACCAACTTGTCTGGGCTGGTCTAGCAGGATGATATGAAAGCCAAATTGCTTAAATATTTATGCTCTGTGTTCAGAAAAACAAACACAAATAGGATAGAACTCCAATGATTTTCATAAGACTATTCATGAAGAGCTAGCCCTCTTCCAAATGAAAGGAAGCTCTAGATTGACAGGTCATAAAATGAAGGTGAAAGAGGACAGATTCAGGAGTTATCAGAGGAAATATTTCTTTACGGAAAAGTATAGGATGTGTGGAACAGCCTACCAGTGGAGGTGGTGGAGACAAAACTATCTGAATTCAAAAAGAATGGCACAAATATAGGAGGATCTCCAAGGGAGAGGAAAGGATTGTAGAACTTAGTAGTTCTTATGAATGGGCAAGATTGGATAGGCCGTATGGTTATCTGCTGTCATTTTCTATATTTCTATGTAGCTCTTTCATTTCAAGGCTTGGGAAAGAGTTTATTATAATTTATTTGCAGTGCAACTTTGCTTGTGTTCATTATATGGTACCACAGACTGAGTAACTAGGGGTGACCGTATCAATTTCCAATCAATATCACATAAACAATGTAGGCATATAGAGCTGGTACCCTTTGGCCTGCTCTGAACCAAAAGCCTGAACCACATAAAATGGATTCCTGCTCCAAGACAATTCTGCGGTATATATTGTGACTCCTCTCCCGGTCCCTATTAGGCATCCGCCTAGGGCCCTGAGGATCAAGTTGCCTTCTAGCACAACAACAGTCTGCAGTCGAGTAATTAAGGCAAAATAAGAATAGGGCTTTATTTCCCCTTCCCCACGGATTTCCTTTTATATAA
Organism: Ichthyophis bannanicus; assembly: GCA_033557465.1. Taxonomy (NCBI): domain Eukaryota; kingdom Metazoa; phylum Chordata; class Amphibia; order Gymnophiona; family Ichthyophiidae; genus Ichthyophis; species Ichthyophis bannanicus. Next base: position 346,374,425 of record CM066039.1, on the reverse strand, counting down.
CAAAACCAGGAGCAAAAACAGCTTCTTCAAAGAAAAATATGTTCTTTTCCTTTGGTATTTTTACCGAGCTTCTGCCCACTTGTTCAGCACAATGATTCAATATCATCAGAGAAACATAACGTACAGTCCATTGGTGTGGGTTCAAGGCTACAGCTATTATTTTCCCACTGCATTAGTTCACAATCCTCCGGGGTTGCAGGTGGGTTAAAATCCTCATAGCCGTTTACATTATAAGACCCTCTCTGTGAGGCCCTGGTTAGCTTATCAGGAAAATGTTCTATGCAAGCAGGGTTTTGAATACTTGGTACTGTGACAGTTTCACTCTGGCTTTCCTTTTCTCTCCAGTAATGAGGAATTACGTCATAACTCCCAGCATTTACTTTACTTCTTATGCCATGCCCTGGCCCTCCAGACAAAACAGAGTTCTTAGCTTTTTCTCTCTTAAAGCTAGGTTCCCACCTTCTCTCTGTTGTCCTGGCTCCTCTCTCTGGGCTATAGACAGCTCCTTCCTGGGACCTCCAGCTACCAGCAGTCTGAGCAGTGCTATGGCCACGATCCTGAGAGGTTTTCCCCCGGCTGCTTCCTGCCACCGGGCCACACCTACTGTTTCCTTGATTCAGCAGGCTTCCTTCTGTGTGATGTCTGCTCTCAGGCTGGTTGCTCACTCCTCCCAGGTCGCTGCCCCCACTGGCCACTCCTGGATTTACCCAGCAGCTTTTATCCTCATGTCCTTTGCACGCTGCCTGTGCTTTCATGGACAAGTGATCCTGATTAGCTTTTAACCTTCCTGCTACGTCAGGACTAGTGTGTGGTAAACTTATTCTATTGCTCTTTTGCCTCCTGTGAGCTGAGTGTGTTTGCTGCCTATCAGACTCCAAGGTAAATTTTTCTTTTTCACCTATTATCATGGGCTCTACACCGGCTACTGTATCACAATATGTGAGTGAGTGAATGAATGAATGAATGAATGATCCTGATTCTCAGGCCTCTCATCCAGACTGTTTTCTGGCCTTGGACATTTGCGACTGCATACCATCATCTTCTGCCTTTTGTCTCTCACCGTGGACCCTTTGTCTGCAAGATGACCATCTAATGACTACCTCCTGATTCGCTGAGATGCCTCACAGTATCTCATGCCAAACAATCATCAAAATGTGACAAGGACTGATCACAAAGAATACTACAGTATAGGCACAGAAGAACTTGGGGTCATTTTGTGCCTTTTGCCTTCCTTACTGCTTTTGTAAGCACAAAGACACTCTGAGTCATTCAAGGCTGTTTCCACTAATCCTGTGAGACAGACTCCCACAAACCCCTGGAAGGTTCAGTGCTCTCATGTGGCTTGCCTCTGAATGGCTAGAGCCAGCTTTATCTGGCCTAGCTGCCTCCTTTAGATTTCATGCTGTTCCAGAGACTGCCTCGGACCCCAGCTGCAGTCGTCTACCTGGTAGAGCCAAGGTACCGGTCGTATGTCTTCCTTGTTGTTAGTCATATAGCTGTTTTCTGTACTTTTCCTAAGTGCAGAGCGTGCCTATAATCTCTGGTTGCTAGTCAGTGAGTTATTGCCACTATGTAATCATATTGCTGTTACAATTTATTACCTTAGTCTATTGCTAGCCTGTATATTTTTCTAATTTTCTATCCATAATAAAACCTAGTCTAGTTGTAACCAAGAGACCAGGGTTTCATTCCCACTAGCACTCCTTGTGGCCTTGGGCAAGAGATTTAATCCTCCCATTGCCTCAGAAGAAAAAATTAGACCTTACCTGCTAATTACCCACTGGAGCACAACAACCCCGGGCTGGAGGAACTGGGGTTTCTAATTGTACAGGCACTCCTTGTGGCCTTGGGTAAGCCACTTAACCCTCTGTTGCCTCAGGTACAAAATGTAGATTGTGAGCCCTTTGGGGACAAGGGAAATATATACCTACCTGAAGGTATATCGCTTTAACACAGAAAAAAGCAGTATATAAGCATTGCTAGATAAATAAATATATAATAACCTAGTAAATGACGGCAGATAAAGACCAGTATGGTCCATCTAGTCTGCCCAGCAACATGACAGGAGTAGGTGCACCCCTTCCCATGTCTTTTAGGGAGTAGGTGCACCCCTACCCATGTCTTTGCTTAGTGGTGCACCCCTCCCCATGTCTTCACCCCTCCCCATATCTTTGTTTCTTTGTTTGTTTAGGTGTGAATACACTGCTCCTCCCCCCATCGCTCCATGTAGGACACACCTATTTGTTGAGAAATTAGATGGTTCAGTTTATTTTGATTTAATCTTGTTGCTATAAAGTGATCCACAGTGTCTGTCCCAGACCACTTTGAATTCCGTCACAGTGTTTGTCCCCACCACCTCCATCGAGAGGGCATTCCAAGCATCCACCACCCTTTCAGTAAAAAAGTATTTCCTGACATTGCCTTTCAATTTACCACCTTGCAGCTTCATATTATGCCCTCTAGTTTTACAGGTTCCCCATCTCTGGAAGAGGTTTGTTTGTTCATTTTTTCTCTTTAGGTATTTAAAGGTCTGAATCATATCTCCCCTATCCCTCCTCTCCTCCAAAGTGTACATATTTAGGTCTTCAAGTCTCTTCTCATAAGGCTTCTGACGCAGGCTCCAAATCATTTTGGTCGCCTTCCTCTGAACAGCTTCCATTCTTTTTACATCCTTTGCAAAATACAGTCGCCAAAACTGAACACAGTATTCCAAGTGAGGCCTCACCAGAGACTTATACAGTGGTACTAGTACCCCTTCCTTTCTGCTGGTAATTCCTCTTCAAATGCAGCCCAAGATCCTCCTGGCTTTTGCCACTGTCGCACTGTTTTGCCACCTTGAGATCTACAGATATAGATAAATGTACTTTCTTTGAATCCCTCCAGTCCAGATGTGTGCGTTATCTCCTCTCACCAGCAGCTGGAGACCGAGCATGATAGGTTTTGGTGATGTCATGCTAGAAGAGGTTCTGTGCGCCAATCCCAAGATCAGTATACTAATTACAAAGCAGATTCCAATAGAGCAAGATTAAGCAACAGCATCAATACAAATGCAAGAATAATGACAATTTCTTCTTTTTGGTCTTTTTTTTTATTACTTGTAAGCCTATCTACGGTAACAATACCATAACAGCTCAACAGAAACAAGGAATAATCAACAAATAGAGTCCTCCCTGCCAAAGCCTGTAGCAAATTCATCATCATCTTTGGTCTCCTCACCTCCAAGCCTCCTACAAAACCCTAAAGAGCGAAAAAGGAACCAAAATTCCGACTCCATTCAGCTGATGGACTCTTTTAGAGCCAGGCTCGTCCTCAAATGAACACCGACAGAGCAAGGGCCAGGTCCTAGACTGGACTGGAGGGATTCAAGGAAAGTAAATTAGCAGGTAAAATCTAATTTTTCCTTCCATATCATCCTTCCAGTCCAGATGTGTGGGATGCGCCATAGCAGTAATCAAACCGGGGGGTACCTGCGAGCCTGCCCTATAAAACATTGGCTCCAAAATTAGCATCATTTCTGGCTTGCATATCCAAGCGGTAATGGCGTACAAATGTATAAAGCGAAGCAAAGCCCAAGTCGCTGTCTTGCAAATATCCAATGGAGGCACCAAGCTGATCTCTGCCCAAGAGGTCGCCTGTGCTCTGGTAGAATGCGCATGTAGACCCTGTGATGGCACTCTGTACTTCACCAAGTATGCCGAGACAATCACCTCTTTTAACCACTGTGCTACCGATGCCTTAAATGCAACTTCCCCTTTGCACAGTCCAAACAGCATGAAGAGATGAACTGACTTATGAAAAGTCTTAGTCCTCTTCAAATAACAGCACAGGACCCTGTGCATATCCAGCATATGTAACTGAAGGTCCTCTCCAGACTCTCTCTGAGAGGTGAACGCCGGGAGGGATACCGATTAATTCATATGAAACACCGACACCACCTTCTGTAGAAAAGAGGGAACTGGGCACACAACCAACCTATCCTTGGTGATGAGCAGAAAGGGCCTTTGGCACGATAAAGCCTGCAGTTCTGAAATCTGTAACGCCATGCACACAGCCACCAGAAACACCATTTTCAAAGTGAGATCTTTCAATGTAACTTCTCCCAGAGGCTCAAAAGAGGGTCCTGTTAGGGCCGACAAAACCCATGGAAGCACCACCGGTCGAATGAGAGGTCACACCTGCTTGACTGCCTGGAGAAACCAGACCACGTCCAGGTAAGAGGCCAGGGAGGTCCCCTGTATTCTCCTCCAGTAACACATAAGAGTAGCCTAATAGTTAGAGCAACTGCCTAGTACCCAGAAGATCAAGGGTTTGATTCCCACTGGCATTCCTTGTGACCTTGGGCAAGTCACTTTGCCCTCCATTGCCTCAAAAGAAAAGGCCTGGCAATCCATTTCCAGTGATACATTGCCAAAAAAAAACAGAGGTCCCCAGGAATCAGTACTAACTTGATGGCACAAAAAAAAGAAAAGAAAAAAGACAACCCACATAAGAGCGGCCACCTGGACCCACAAGGAACTCAATGCAAGTCCTTTGTCCAAGCCGACTTGCAGGAAAAGCCAGCACATCTGGCACAGAGGCCAATAGTGCCCTGCAAACGTTGCTATCACACCAATTTTCAAAGATTCTCCAGACAGATACATACGACAGATGTTGAATACCTGCGAGCCTTCAGCAAGGTGGCAATGACTTGGGATGAGTATCCTTTCTTTCTCAACGGAGCCCTCTCAAGAGCCAGGCCATAACTGAGAATCGATCCATCTGAGGCATGAGGATGGGCCCCTGTGACAAGAGATCATCTTTGACTGAAAGGCACAACGGGGTGGCTACCTGTAGACCAATCAGATCTACATACCAATGTCTCTGAGGCTAGTCCGGTGCAATCAAGACCAACAGCCCCCCGCGGAGCTTCCATCCATTGAAAAAGGCATCCTATTAGCATCCAGGGAGGAAAAACATATAGGAAACCCTCCCTTGGCCATGGCTGCACCACAGCATCCAGGCCCTTGGACATCTGGTCTCTTCACCTGTTGAAAAATCTGTGGGCCTTTGCATTGCTGGCGGAGGCCATCAGATCAATTACCAGTTTGCCCCAATGACATACTATGCTGCATTAGACAACAGCATCCAGAGCCAACTCTCCTGGGTCCAACCAATGTCAGCTGAAGAAGTTAGCTTGCTGATTCTCCTTCCTGTCCACATGCACTGCAGAAAGCACCAGGAGATTTGCCTTTGTCCACACAAGCAGCGGCTCCACTTCTTCTGCGAGCCCTATGGCTGCCACTGCCCCCTTGATGAATGATGTAAGCCACAGTCGTAGCATTGTCCGAGAAGACCCTCATGGTCTTGTTGTCCAGAAGGGGATGAAAGAATTGCAGGGCTAAAAACACCGCCCAAATCTCCAGGTGATTGATGGACCAAATAGTCTCCTCCAGGGACCACTGCTTCTGGGCTACCTGTGCATTTTGCAATGGATCTCCCACACAGAGAGGCTGGTGTCAGTGGTCACTACCACTCAATCATGAGGCTCCAGCGGCACCTCCGCCAGAAGCTTCTCCCTCAATAACCACCACTTCAGACACACTCAGGCATGTAGGGGACAAAGCAAGCATCTCTAGAGTGGGTGCCTTTGTGGTGACCAGCGAGACAGGAGAGCTTTCTTCAATGGATGCATATGGGCCCTGGCCCATGGAACTAATTCCAGAGTGGCAACCATGGAACCTTGAAGTTGTAGATAATACCACACCAACTACACTGGCGTCCTGAGGAACCACTGTACTTTGTTCTGCAACTTCTGCTCCCACTCCAAGGGAAGGGACACCAGTCATTTGTCAGTCTGGAATCTCACCCCCAAGTGAAGGAGATTCTGAGATGGGACCAAGCTGCTGTTGGGGAAGTTGATCACCCAGCCCAGCTGTTGGAGGAAATTAACCACTCATTACATGGCCTCTGAACTTTCTTGCTCAGACTTCGCTCTGAACAAACAGTTATCCAGGTAGGAAGGCACCAGGATCCCATCATGACACAATGCCACAGCTACTACTACCATTACCTTTGTAGATGCTCTCTAGACTGTTGCTAGCCCGAAAGGTAACACCCAAAACTGGAAGTGACCCATCTGGATGGCAAGGTGCAGGAACCGTTGATGTTCGGAGCGGATGCAAATATGAAGATAAGCCTCTATGAGGTCAAGTGCTGTAAGGAATTCTCCATGGCACACTACTGCTATCATTGAGCGCAGGGTCTCCATGTGATAAAGCGGCAATTGCAAGGACCAGTTGACATGCTTGAGATTTAGAATGGGGCCGAAATGAACCTTCCTTTTTGGGCACGACAAAATAAAATAGGGTAACGACCCTGACCACAGTCCTCGGAGGGAACCTCCACCACCGCTTTGAGTTGCAAAAGTCTCAGAAGGGTGTCTCTCACTGAATGCTTCTTGACCGCAGCTTTGCGGGGGGATTGCATGAACATGTCGGGGATAGGTTGTGCTAGTTCCAGAGCATAGCCTTTTTGAATTACCTCTAGACCCACTGGTTAGAGGTGACTTGGGCCCAGTTGACGTATTTATGTTGTAGCCGGTCGCCCACCAGAACCAACTCTGCCTGGGCCCGCCTTGCTTCATAGCAGTTTCTTGGAACCTGGTGCTGCTATTGCCTCAAAAGGACTGACCCCTAGCAGAATAGCAACCGTGCTGATAGGAGGCAAAGTGAAGTCTGAAACAGTTGGAAATTCCAGGGTTGTCCTCTTGCTGGAGCCGCCACTTTCACCCCCGGGCTTCTCTTTCGGGAGCTGCCCTCCTTTGGTCTCCCCAAGGTCCTTAACCAATTTCTCTAATGTATCCCCAAAGAGGAGCTTACCTTGAAAGGAAGCTTACTCAGACGTGTCTTGGACGACACATTCACAGACCAAAAACCATCATACTACTATTACGGAAGCCATGCCCTTAGCAGACACCCGTACCAGATCATAAAAGGTGTCCACTAAGTATGCAAAGCATGAGTCCAGCATCACAGCTTCTGGTCATGGCTGACATGAATCCAGGTCTGCATCCAAGAGACTCTGCATCCGCTGCAATCATGCCCATGCCACATAGGCCCCACAAATGGAAGCTTGTAGTGTCATCGCATTAATTTCGAATGACTGCTTCAATAGAGCTTCAAGTTTCCTGTCCTGAACATCCTTCGAAGCTGCACCTCCCTCCACAGGGATGGGTTGTCTTCTTGGTAATTGCCGACACCAGGGCAACCACCTGGAAGCTTGAGCAGCTCCTTTTCTGCCGCTGGAAGTGAGTACAACTACAACGTTGTCTGGATGCCCCTCAAGCCAGCCTCCGGTACATCCCATTCGGCTTCTATCATATTCTTGATGGTTTTGTGGACCGGAAAAGCCATCTACAGGGGTCCTGATACCCTGAAGCAATGGATCTTCCACCGGCTAGTCACTGGTCAGGGGATCTTGCAGGATATTCAAAGCCGCTAGGGATTGGGCAATGAGTGCCGTCAACTCCTCTCAGTGGAACACCCAGACAATGTTGAGGTCCTCCCCCAGAGGGATCTCCCCTTCCTTGAGCTCCACCACCAAGTCACCCGAGACCAGAGGATCCCTCCAAGGGGTCCTCAGAACCCTCTGAGTGCAGAGACACCTGATCCTGCCAGAGGTCCAAGTCTAGGTGGTGCCTCTTGGATGGAGAATCTGCTAGATCCGACACTATGCCCTGAAAAGTCAAGGACAGAGGGTTACTCCTCCTGGGCCCCCCTGGGCTGTCCCCCAGCACTTCTAGCAAACAATAGGCTTGGTGGAACTCACACTGTCAGAAAAAGGAGCCATAAGCATGTGGACTGCCCCCCATGATTTCTAATGGTGTGCCTAGCTTACTCAAAATGGCGACATTTCCTGCCAAAATCACGGGTTCTGAAAGTGAAGCTCAAGGCTGCCCTGAAGAAGGAAGAGAATCTCCCACCTGTAAAACAGTCTCCCCCTACAGCTGGCCGAGCCTTAGAAATCATCTCCTTAGCCATACGGCCCTCCTGCTCGCAGCAGCGGCAAAAGACACAGGCTGACAGGGAGCAGTGTTGGCTTGCTTCCCTATAGGCATAGCAGCACCGGAGTGCTTAACGACAGTCCAAAAACAAAAGCGGCAAAACACTTCTCCTGCACTAGATGGCACCTCCTGAAGCAATAGTAAACAAGTAATCGTGTTTCCTATCACCGGACACACAAAGTGCACAGAAAATTACTTTGTTTAAACTGAAGCATTGTATTTGAGAGTCCTGGGACTTAACCCAACAGACAACCCGATATTGGAGATTGGGGGTTGGGCCTGAGCCAACAGGTGCTTCACCCCCAAGGCAAGAACCAGACTGAATCAACAGTTTCGGGCCTGTTAAGCAGTATCAGGCACTACTTTTTTTTTCTCCAATAAGTAAACTCTTTCTTTTGTCTTTTCTTTGCCTTGCTCCCCCTGAGTGCCCACAAAATTTTGTTTTGTTTTTCTTTTTTACTCTTTCAAGCCAACCAAACACTCCTCAGTTGTTTTTTCCCTTCAGTGAAGTCCAGAGTTCACAGAAGCTCCTCACCAGCTCCTGGAGACTGAGTATACCAGCCTTGGGAATGGAGCACAGAGCCTCTTCTAGCGTGACATCTCCAAAACCTGTAATGCTCAGTCTCCAGCTACTGGTGAGGAGAGATAACCCACATGTCTGGTATGGACTGTACTGGAGGGATGATATGGAAGAAAGGCCTGACAATCAACTTCTGACAAACTGCCAAGAAAACCCAAGAGATGATTTATGGTTTGGTTTATGGATTAGGGATTTGATATACCGCCCTTTACTGTGGGTATCAGAGCAGTTTACAGATATATTCTAACAGGCTCTTTTTATTCCCTCGTTGCTGAAAGGCTCACAATCTAAGCATACCTGAGGCAATGGAGAGTTAAGTGGCTTGCCCAAGGCCACAAGGAGTGGTCATGATATGATACTGACGGTTAAATACTTAAGAGTATTAATGAACAAACAAATCTTTTTCAAAGAACGGGAAGCTGTAAAACTAGAGGGCATAACATGAAGCTGCAAGGGGGTAAATTGAAAGGCAATGTCAGAAAATACTTTTTCACTGAAAGGGTGGTGGATGCTTGGAATGCCCCCTCCCCACCCCCACACCCCCCCCTCCGCCCCCGATGGAAGTGGTGGAGGCAAACACAGTGACAGAATTCAAAATGGCATGGGACAGACACAGTGGATCTCTTTATAGCAACAGGATAGATGCTGGGTCGCCAGGAGTCAGAACTGACTTGAAAGGCACACATTACATTGCACTGCATATCATTACAGAATTCTCTCTCTCTTCTGGCTCATTACCAGAAGGTCCCACCGAACCTGAGGGCAAAGGTCTAATAGCAGATTTTCCCTAGACATAACTGAGCAGACCTTATTTGTTTGTCTGCATGTGAACAAGGAAAATGTTTTGGTTCCTTTTTGGGCGTTTGTTTTAATTCACATAACATAATTTAATGCACATTACAACTTTTTAACACGATTAATATATGCAAATTAACATTCAAAAGCAAGGGTTTTAGACTTTAGGAAAGCTAGCTATGCTAAGATAGGCCAATACATCAAGGCGTCGTTATCGGGATTGGAACAGCAGGGGGATGTAGAAAAGCAATGGGCAAAACTGAAAGAGGGTATTTAAAGGCATTATGGTTCTAAAAGGAAGTAGCTGAAAAGGTGGAGGGAGATCTTCATGTAATACAAGAGGTCACAGAGAGAGGAAGACAGGCATCTATATCTGTAAAAAACTTGGAGAAGCTAGGAAAGTAGTCAGGAAAGCAAAGATACAACAAGAAAAAATAGCCAATGCAATTAAATGGGGGATAAAACATTTTTCAGATATGTTAGTGAGAGGAGGAAGAGCAAAAGTGGTACTGCCAGACTCGAGAGTGAAGGGGAGTTGATGAAGATAAGTAATTCTGCTTTAACAAATATTTCTGTTCTGTGTTCACAGATGAAGGGACAGGAGTAGGATTTCAAAAAACACTCACAAATAGGAAAAGAAGCAACGGGGGATCTCGAACAATTTTCAGAAGACTGTTCGTGAGGAACTAGCTAAAATAAAAATAGACAAAGTGAAGGGACCGGCCGGGATACATCCGAGAATACTGAAGGAACTTCAGGACATTCTAGCAGCTCCACTGACCGACCCTTTCAATGCCTCTATGGAGTCAGGAGTGGTGCCAGAGGACTTGAGAAAGACATGTGTGGTCCCTTTACACAAAAGTGGAAGTAAGGACGTGGTTGAAAACTACAGGCCGGTTTGTGGTGAGTAAATTATTGGAAATGCTGCTAAAAGAGAATATAGTGAGGATTCTGGAGTCCAATGGATTACAGGATCAGAGGCAGCTTGGATTCCCCAGAGGCAGATCTTGTCAGACAAATCTGATTAATTTCTTTGACTGGGTGACCAGGGAGTTGGACAGAGGAAGAGCCCTAGATTTTATTTTATTTTATTTACATTCTCTTATATACCGCGCTATTCTGCATCAGTGCGGTTTACATTGAACAAACTGAAATTACATTGAACAGGGCATTATAACTTGGAGATAACTATTTTACAGGGAACATGTGATGCACTTAGATTTCAATTAGATGTGGTGCACTTAGATTTCAATAAAGCCTGTGACACCTTTCCGCACAGGTGACATATAAACAAACAAACTGAACACCCGGAGAATGGATCCTAAAGTTACTGATTAGGATAGAAATTAGTTGAGTGGGAGGCAACAACCGGTACAGGTAAATGGAGCTCACTTCGAGAAGGAGGTTACCAGAGGTGTGTACCACAGGGATTTGTCCTTAGTCCGATTCTTTTTAACATCACTGTTAGTGATATTGCAAGTAAGGTCTGACTCTTTGCAGATGATACCAAAATCTGCAATAGAGTAGACACATAGTAAATGACGGCAGATAAAGACCAGTATGGTCCATCTAGTCTGCCCAGTAAGATGGCAAGAGTAGGTGCACCTGCTGCTCCGTGCAGGCCACCCCTCCCCATGTCTTTGTTTTAGGGGTGAACCCACTGCTCCGTGTAGGACACCCCTGGATGTTGAGAAATTAGATAGTTAAGTTAATTTTGATTTTATCCTGTTGCTGTAAAGGGATCCACTGTGTCTGTCTCATGCCATTTTGAATTCTGTCACTGTATTTGCTCCCACCACTTTCATCAGAAGGGCATTCCAAGCATCCACCACCCTATCAGTGAAAAAGTATTTCCTGACATTGCCTTTCAATTTACCTCCTTGCAGCTTCATGTTATGCCCTCTAGTTTTACAGCTCCCCCGTCTTTGGGAGAGGTTTGTTTGTTCATTATTTCTCTTTTAAGTATTTAAAGGTCTGAATCATATCTCCCCTGTCCCTCCTCTCCTCCAGAGTGTACATATTTAGGTCTTCAAGTCTCTTCTCATAAGGCTTCTGACGCAGGCTCCAAATCATTTTGGTCGCCTTCCTCTGAACAGTTTCCAGTCTTTTTATATCCTTTGCAAGATATGGTCTCCAAAACTGAACACAGTATTCCAAGTGAGGCCTCACCAGTGACTTATACAGTGGCATTAGTACCTCTTCCTTTCTGCTGGTAATTCCTCTTCGTATGCAACCCAACATCCTCCTGGCTTTTGCCACTGCCTTGTTGCACTGTTTTGCCACATTGAGATCCGCAGAAATAATCACACCAAGGTCCTTCTCCTGGTCTGTGCACACCAACCTCTCGCCCCCTATCGCGTACATTTCCACTGGATTTCTGCTTCCCAAGTGCATGACACTGCACTTCTTCGCATTAAATCTTAACTGCCAAGCATTAGACCATTCTTCCAGCTTTTGTAGATCTTTCCTCATGTTATCCACTCCCTCGGGGGAGTCCACTCTGTTGCAAATTTTTGTGTCATCGGCAAAAAGACAGACTTTTCCATGCAGTCCTTCAGCAATATCACTCAGAAATACATTGAACAGTGCCGGGCCCAGGACCGAACCCTGGGGCACCCCGCTAATCACCCTCCTTTTATCCGAGTGAGTTCCATTTACCATCACCTTCAGTCAACCAATTTCTGATCCAGTTCACCACCTTGGGACCCATCCCCAAACTACTGAGTTTATTGATGAGCCTCCTATGAGGAACAGTATCAAAGGCTTTGCTGAAATTCAGGTAGATGAAATCCATTGCATGTCCCTGATCTAGTTCACTGGTCACCCAGTCAAAGAACTCAATCAGGTTTGTTTGGCAAGATCGTCCTTTGGTAAAACCATGTTGCCTCAGATCATGCAACCTGTTGGTTTTGAGAAAGTCCACTATTCACTCTTTCAGAAGCACCTCCATTACCTTTCCCGCCACCGAGGTAAGGTTCATGGGCCTGTAGTTTGTCACTTCTTCCCTGTCCACCCAGGAAGGAGTAGATAACATGAGGAGGGATCTAGCTAAGCTTGAAGAATGGTCTAGAATTTGGCAGCAGAGATTTAAAGCTAAAAAATGCAGAATCATGCAATTGGACTGCAAAAATCCAAGGGAGAAGTACACTGTAGGGGATGAAGTACTTATGTGCATGGGAGGAGTGGCCTAGTGGATGGGACACAGTACCTCAGGCCGGAGGGCTGGGGGTTCAATTCCCACCTGGGGACAGCAATCTCAGGACGGAGGAACTAGGGTTTCTAGTCCTATAGGCACTCCTTGTGGCCTTGGGCAAGCCACTTTACCCTCCATTGCCTCAGGTACACATAGATTGTGAGCCCTTTGGGGACAAGGTAATGTAACCGTTTGTGGTGAATACATAATGTAAACTGCTTTGATTGAAGGATAAGGCGGTATAGAAAACTGGATAAATAAATAATTGTCCAAAAAAGAAGACCGGGATGTGATTGTTTTTTGATGATCTTATCTTTATCTTTATTATCATTTAATATACTACCCTAGACAACAAGGCATCAGAGCGATTTACAACAGTTAAAATATCAGAGTGAAAGGAATGGAATGCCAATTAGTGACAGGACAATAATAGAAAAGAGGGGGAAGAACAAACCTAAGGAGGACAGGCAGGAGGGGAGGACTAATCTCAGGAGGAGGAGGGAGGAGGTCATACGCAAGCTGGAACAAGTGGGTTTTGAGCAAGGATTTGAACCGAGTGTATGAGAGTTCTGCACGCAGGGTAACAGGCAGGGAGTTCCATAAGGCGGGGGCAAGAAAGTAGACGGCAGATTGATGCGTCTATTCTAGATGCGCCCATGAGACAGAGGGAAGAACCAGGCGGTGATTGTGTAAGCACCTGAGGAGACAGTGGGGAGATCAGCTAAGTATTGTGGAGTGCCAGTGTGAACTGCTTGGTGAACTAAGGTAAGGTTTTGAAATCAATACGGTATTTTATGGGAAGCCAGTGGAGCCGGACTACGGTAGGTGTAATTTGTTTGCAATGAGAGGAGTGTGCGAGGATCCAGGCTGAGGTATTTTGAAGGAGCTGAAGACAGCAAAGTTGATAAAGGGTAAGCCAGTGAGTGCACCATTACAGTAGTCAAGTCGGGAAATCACCAGTCAAAGGAGGAGGGTTGTGAGGGAATGTGGATCGAGGGAGGAGCGAAGGGCACAAATCCAGCAAAAGAAGAAGAAAGACCGCTGAACCAAAGAACTAAGGTGGTCATGAAATGTTAATGAAGAATCCACTATCTCACTATCTAACTTGTTGGAAGGCAGGTGGAATCTTCCTGAATGCTTGCTCGTTAAGAAATTATGGTCTCTATTCTCAAATATGGTGTCTGAAAAAGTCTGTCTCCTAGCAGTAATCAAAGGGGCAATTAGAACATTTTGAAAGAGGTTATATTTTTATTGAAAAAGTAAATTAACAGAATGGTTGGACATAGTGCAGTATGATGTCTATGTAGACTTCTGAAGGTTGTGGTCTGCCCTATCTGCATCAACATCTCTGAATACAACACAAAGATTATACAGCTGACTTACAATTCATGTAACTTGTCTTATATGGAGAGACAACAGAATCTGCAAACACTGTCGCCCCCCCCCCCTCCCCAGTGATCAAGGACGAAGAGCAGGAGGATTGCAGTAGACTCAGGATGGATAATAGCAGTATGTGAGAAACATCCCTTTCTCTTGCTCTCTTCCCACCCTGAAACAGCAATATTACAATGAAATTAGACCTTACCTGCTAATTTTCTTTCTTGGAGTCCCTCCAGTCCAGTTCAGACACGTGAGTTATGCCCACCTACCAGCAGATGGAGACTGAGATCCACTGAACGTCAAGCCAGCCTATATAAACCCTGTGCCTAGAACCTCCCCTTCAATAGGTCCTTCACAAGGCAGATAGGGAGACCCAAGAACCCCTGTTCACTGCCAACAACCACCATTCTACCAGTCACAGCATGGCGTTGACTTCATGTTTGTGTTTGTTCTTTTTTTAAACACCAAACATGGCACAACCTATAGCCAACTGTGGGGAAACAAACATCTCCGGAACTGAACATTCCCAATAGGGAAGGGTCAGAAGCAGAATGGCAGGCAATACAGCAGACTGCAGCATCCTGGGTGGGTCCTGGACTGGAAGGACTCCAGGGAAGTAAATTAGCAGATAAAGTCTAATTTTACCTTACTATTCATCCCTCCAGTCCAATCCAGATGCGCGAGACGTAACAAAGCAGTACTAACAGGTGGGACCCAAAACACTAGTCTGCAAAATCCTTGCTCCAAAAACAGCACCCTGACGTGTCTGCACATCAAGCCGATAGTGACGCGTAAAGGAGTGAAGGGAAGACCAAGTCGCCGGCTTATAAATGTCCTGAGGGAGAACAAGCCCAAACTCTGCCCAAAACAAAGCCTGAGCCTGTGTTAAATGCACACAAACCCTGCCAGAGCAGTTCAGCCTCTCATCAAATAGGCTGAAGAAATGGCCTCCCTAATCCAGTGTGAGATAGAGGCCTTTAAGGCTGCTTCACTTTTCCGCAGGCTGCCAAACACAGTCAATCCGAATGCTGAACACTCCACATAACTACAGGTAACATTTGAGAGAACAGCAAACATCGAGCAAATGCAGGACCCTCGAGTTCGGGGACCTGTAGCCTCCTGAAAAAGGCAGTGTGACAATCTGATTTAGATGGAAGAAGGGCCAAGTTCTTCACAGCAGCATGGAGCAAGTCAAAGGAGATCCACCAGAAAGGCCAAGCCCAACTTCAGGTGAGCAGCCTCCACCAGGCTCGTGGGCTCCAATCAAGGCCCCACCAGGACGTGCTGTGACCATCGCAAACAAGCCCAAGCCACATTTGCCCAACACACAGAGTTTGCTGAGCGAGCTCCGATATATCAAAGGACTGTTTGAGCAGGGCCTTCAATCGGCGATGCTGCAGATCCTTCAAAACCACACACCCCTATACAGGAATGGTAGTCTTCCTTGCAATGGCCGTCATGAGGGCATCTACCCGTGAAAGAAGTAGTTTTCACCTTCTTCTTGGCCAGGATAGGGTACAGTTTGGCCATATCCCAGCCGACCCGCAGCCCCACATTCGGGGGTCTTGCATTCGGTGGCTATCATGTCTTTCACCGCTTGATGAAAAGCAAAGCGCCTAGAGGGCCTGCGCACCCCTTGCAGCAGGGGGCCCCCACCGTCATCGCAGACTGGGATGGCTGGGTATCATCACTGAGGCGCAGAGCTGCTATGGTATGCTTGATCAAGGAAAGGAGCTCATCCTTGTGGAAAATCCGTATGACAGACGGATCTTTGACCATTGGAATCTCCCCTTCCTCAAGCTCCTCCTTGGGCATCCAGGGCTGCTATAAAGTCTACAGATGCATCCAAAAATGCCACCTTGTCTAGGGCTGGCTCAAAGTGTGGACGCTTTGCTGCATGAGAGAGAACCGGTTCTTGGAGCCTGAGGAGGCACCTTGGGCCGAGACACCCCTCCATTGATTGTGCTGCAGCAAAAAGGCCTGATGGAGCAGGAGTATAAACTCCAGGGAGAAAGGGGAGGCATTCCCCTCAGAAACGTCCCCGTGGGGCTCTCTAGACCCCCTATCTCCATGTGCCAAAGCTTTGGAGGCTGGGAGGGCTCCTTCTATGAGGTCACACTTGTATGAGACATGGCAGCATTTCCCACCAATAACAATGGGCCTATCGCGTTGCTCTAATCGCAGTCCTGCTCTCCCATGGCTGCTCCGGCGTCACCGACAAAAGTTGGCTGCCATCAAACATCCTCTGCCACTGCATCACTTTCCTTTGAACACTCACGGCAAAGCCATTCAGTGAACAGCTGAGCCAGTTGGCTCCTGCATGCCACATAGCGGCCACGATGAATAGGCTCAGCCATCCGACTGAACTGCCCCACAGCTAGATGGTACCAAACTCCTTGGTAGGCTTCTTCTAATGTCCTAAAACTTACCGGGCAGCCGCATCGGGAGTTCTGCTGCACTGCCAGACACTGCTATCACCAAGTCTTTTTATTTATTTATTTATTTATTTATAGCTTTTTAACAAAATACAGCAAGAAAAAACACATTCCTTACAGTGAATACAGTGTAAGATGAAGAAATGATTAACATCATAAAACAAAGGAGGAAAAGAAAAATGAATATACAATAATCAAACACTGTTGTAGTCCACAATTGTGAGGAGGAGAAAAAAAATATCATACCAAAGCAGAGATTTGCAACATACTTTAAAATTAAAACAAACAATAAGGAATCCAAGATGACAGCAGGCCCCCGAAATACATACATGGAAGATACAGATGAACCAATAGCAAAAATTTACACGGATGGTAACACAACAGGAAGTCTAGCATTAATAAAGTTATTCAACTCACTAGGATCGGAGAAAATGTATTTAACCCCCTTGATAAGTACAAGGCATCTACAGGGAAACCGAAGAAAAAAGGTACCCCCAATACTTAACACCCCAGGTTTATACTGGAAGAACTGTTTTCTCCTCCTTTGGGTTTCTTTGACTAGGTCTGGGAACATTGATATCCTAAACCCTAAAAAGGTATCCAATCTTTTCTTAAAAAACATTTTCAACAACCAGTCCTTGTCAGTAACCAAGGCACACTGCACCAAAAGAGTGGAAGGAATAGGAGTTACAACTTCACCCCCGGTATCCTCAAGAAGGCCGGTCACATCCAGGATATCAAATTTCACAGCAGATACAGCCACAGAAGTCTCAGCTTTTTTCCAACTAGGCAGATAATAAACCTTATTAAAAGGTGGAATTAAGTCAGAAGGAACTTTCAAAATCTCCATGATATATCTTTTAAACATGTCCAAGGCCGTCACCTCTGCGAGTCGCGGAAAATTCAAAACCCAAAGGTTAACTGCTCTGGAAGCATTTTCCAACACTTCCACTTTGTATTTAAGCAAACCGTTCTTCTTTGCCAAGGCCGAGGACATGTCTGAAACACTGTCCAGCTGAGAACTAAGAGTAGTAGACAATGCAAAACCCATCGCGCACATTGTCAACCAATCACTACAACAAGGTAGCATGCCGACTCAACTCAAGAAATCAATTATAAGACCCATATTAAAGAACAAGTCGCTCAACAAAAGTGATCCTGCATCATACCGCCCACTTTCAAGCATAGCATTCCTCGCAAAAAACGATTGAAAAAGCAGTGCAGCACCAACTACAAGATCACATGGATGAGAGAAAAGCCTTAGATGAGCATCAATATGGATTCCGTCAGAATCACGGAGTAGAAACACTACTGCTGGCACTCCTTGACAACCTACTTAGGGGCCTCGAGAACAAAAACTCCATGTTCATACTCATATTCATTGACATCTCAGCGGCATTCGATACAGTGCATCACAACACTCTATTGGACCGCCTGGCCTCGCTGGGTATCTCAGGGACCCCCTTAAAATGGTTCTCTTCTTATATATCCAATAGGATGCAACAAGTACAATTCAACAACGATAAAGCTGATGCCTTCCCCCAAACCCAAAGGATCCCCCAAGGGTCTGCCCTCTCATCACTTCTGTTCAATTTGTATATAAAGCCGGTCTGCGATATCTTCCAGAAATACAACATCAAATACCACATATATGCCGACGATGTGATGCTATACACACAGCTTGACATAACACAGCCTAACTTCGGTCCACTAGAAATATGCCTTGACATGCTCCAATTATGGCTTCAGCAAAACAACATGTCAATAAACCACAAAAAAACAGAGGTCATGTTCATTTCCAAGAAAGCCAATTTCATCCCACCCACCACAGTCACTCTTAACAAAAACATATACCACACGAAGCCTGTAATAAAGTATCTAGGAGTCCTACTAGACTGTAATCTCAGGTTGGACAAACACCTCAGATCAGTTAACCGAGCCATCTTTTACAAACTCAAAATTCTACAACCACTTCGCAGTATCCTCGACAAATCCGACTTTAGATCTGTTGCTCAAGCACTAATCATTCCACACCTGGACTACAGCAATGCCATTCTACTAGGGCTTCCAAAGAACACACTCAGCATCCTGCAAATGGCCCAGAACGTGGCTGCAAGAGTCATCATGGAAAGGAAAGTCACCGACCACATAACCCCAGTACTAATTGACCTGCACTGGCTCCCAGTGGCCGCCCGCATCATCTACAAACAGATCATCACAACGTTTAAACTCATCCATGGCATCGCACCATCCTACCTCAATAACCTAATCACTATCCAACCATGCAACAGGAGCAGGAGAACTATGAATCTCAACACCCTGTGTATCCCGACAAGCATTCGATCTGTCAAAGCCGAAACAAGCAAGCGGGCATTCACATACACAGCGCCAATTCAATGGAACCAACTACCGCATGAATTAAGACTCACAAACAGCCTGACTGAATTCAGACGAAAGCTTAAAACATATCTGTTTCAAACCCACTACAACCTGATCTAACCGCAATACCCTACCTCAACCAGATGAACTTTACCGCCCACGACAGCATAAAATCTAATAGCATATAGTCATGTATTAGCCTGTACTCTTTGGAAGTCAACATTGTATATAATGTATTTTTGGCCCCCCAACCTACTGAAATCAAATGTATACCCTGATCTGTGTGCTATAATAATTCAACTGTATATTGTATCCAACTGTTTATCCCGCGTTACGTAAATCATTGTCTAATCAAAATGTAAAACTAAAAATTTCAATGTATTATACAATGCATTATGATTTCTGTAAAGTAAACCGCTGATGATCGTAGGAAACAGCGGTATACAAGTATTTACTAAATAAATAAATAAATAAATAAATAGTATTTTTCATCTTAAGTTGCTCACAAGTAGACAAAACTGATCAAATATTTTCAACATTCTTCTGGATGTTAGCAGCATTTTCCCGAATCCGGGAGGTCAGAAGAACAGTCTGGGAGTTAACGGAGGAAGAAAGATTAGCAATTGCATCTCAAATGACCTCCAAAGTAAATACCTTAGGATGAATCAGGGGAGGTAGTCCCGAAAGGGGTGAAGAGCCCAGTTGAGGAGGTAGACTTCCTGCTGGAGTATCCAGCTCCAAACTGCAGCCCGAAGTCTCGCCGAGACTATCGGGAGTCAAAGAGACCAAACGCACAGCCTGTGCCCTCTCCTCAGCCGATGCCCAAACCTCAGGAGACGTCGGCGTCACACAAGCTGAGGAGGACTCCAAAGCAGCGGGGCGTGGTGGTGGACTCCTCACCGCAGGAGAGAGAGAGAGGTATCGAATCCGACGGAGGCGTCTGATCCTCTGCAACCGACGTGACCAAGCCGGCTCGAATCTCCTGAATCTCCTGAATCTTCTCCGGAGGTACTTTAACAAAACGGTCCATGGGACCAGAACTGGGCGGCTGAGGTGCAGAGGGAACAACCCTCAGCTTTCCCTTTCTCTTAGGCATGAAGCTCAAAGAAACGCTACCGCGGCCATCTTGGTAGGCTCCTCCCTCACACTTCTTTATTTATTTTTAAAACAGCACTGTAGCACTCGACCTTCGGCCCCCTCCCAAGACTTAATCGGCATAGAGGAGCAGCCTAGTGGTTACAGCATGGCCTGGTGACCAAGAGATCAGGGTTCGATTTCCACTGACACTTTTGGTGGCCTAGGATAACTCGCTTTACCCCCCATTGCCCTGGAAGGATGGCCAGTCAGTTTACTTCTGGTCACACCTTGCCAAAAAAACCCAGGGGTTGCTGGGTCACCAGGACTACTATTGATCATTTGTATAGTGCTACAAGGCATATGCAGCACTGTACAGAGACATGTAAGACAGTAAGCTCTGATGAGCAGAAATAATCAAGCCAGGAGTCAGCATTACAAACACAGAAACAAGATGGCAGAAAAAGACCACATGGCCTATCTAATCTGCCCTTCCATATCAACTACTATAGACTCCTTTTTTCCTTCAGAGACCTTCTGTGTTTGTCCCATGCTTTTTTGAAATCAGATACTGTCTTCGTCTCTACTACCTCCACTGGGAGACTATTCACGCATCTACCACTCTTTCCATAAAGAAATATTTTTGTATATTACTCCTGAGTATATCCCCTTTCACCATCATCCTATCTCCTCTCCTAGCAGAGCTTGCTCTCAATCGAAAAAGACTCTCCTCTTGTGCATTTCTGCCACAGAGGTATTTAAACATCTCTATCATATCTCCTTTATCCCACCTTTCCTGTAACATATACATATTGAGATCTTTAAGTCTTTCCCCATATGGCTTATAACAAAGACCACTGACCATTTTGGTAGCCATCCTCTACACTGACTTTATCCTCTTTATATACTTTTCAAGACATGGTCTCCAGAATTGCACACAATACTCCAAATGAGGTTGCACCAGAGACTTATATAGAGGCATTCCTCTTCTTATGCACTCAGGCATCCTTCTGACTTTTGCCATCTCCTTTTCTACCTGTTTAGCCATCTCAAGATCATCAGAAATAATCATGCCAGGACAGAAGTACTTCACCCCTTACACTGTACCACTCCCTTGGATTTTTGCAGCCCAAATGCATGACCCTGCATGTCTTAGCATTAAAGCTCAGCTGCCAAATTCTTGACCATTCTTCAAGCTTAGCTAGCTCTCCTCCTCCTCATGTTAACTACTTCTTCATGGGTGTCTATTCTACTGCAGATTTTGGTATCATGTGCAAAGAGGCAAACTTATCCAACAGCCCTTTTGCAATATCACTAACAAAGATGTTAAAAAGAATCAGACCAAGGACAGATCCCTGTGGCACACCATTGGTAACCTTCTCCTCTGAACCCTTTTGTCAACTCTCACTCAACCAATTTCTAACACAGTCAGTCACTTTAAGATTCACTCCTAGGGTGCTGATTTTCTTAAAAGTCACCTGCATGGAACGGTGTCAAAGGCTTTACTGAAATCTCAGTACACCACACATACGGCTCTCCTGCAGTCCAACTCCCTGGTCACCCAGTCAAAAAAATCAATCAGATTTGTCTGACAATAACTGCCTCTGGTAAATCCACGCTACCTCAGATCCTGCAATTCACTGGACTCCAGAAAACTCACTATTCTCTCTTTCAGCACCGTTTCCGATAATTTACTCACCACAAAGGTTAGATTAACCGGCCTGTAGTTTTCAACCTCATTCTTACTTCCGCTTTTGTGTAAAGGGACCACATGTGACTTTCTCCAGCCCTCTGGGACCACTCCAGATTCCAAAGAAGCATTGAAAAGGTCAGTCAGTGGAGAAGCTAGAACCTCCCCAAGCTCCTTCAATATTCTAGAATGTATCCCATCCGGTCCCATCGCTTTGTCTACTTTTACTTTAGCTAGCTTCACGAACAATAGTCTACTGAAAATCATTCATAGAAACATAGAAATATGACGACAGAAAAAGACCACACGGCCTATCTAGTCTGTCCTTCCATATCAAAGTCCAACTCACTTCTGATCCTATTTGTGTTTTTTTTCTAAGGTCCTAATCCTGGCCCTTCATCTGTGAACACAGAAACAAAATATTTATCTTCATCAACTTCTACATATTCCTCCCCTTCACCCTTGAGTCTGACAATACTACTTTTGCCCTTCCTCCTCTCACTAACATATCTGAAAAATGTCTTATCTCCCCATTTTATTGCATTGGATATTTCTTCTTCTTTTTGTATCTTTCCTTTCCTGACTACTTTGCTAGCTTCTCTAGGTTTTTCCAAATAACATAAAAGATATGCCATACTGGGTCAGCCCAAGACCATCAAGCCCAGTATTCTGTTTCCAACACTGACCAATCCAGGTCACAACAGTACCTAGCAAGTTCCCAAAAAGACACACAGGTTCCACAATGCTTGTCATGGGGCAAGCATTAGACTTCCCGGGTCCTCTCTAATAATTGTTTATGGACCTTACCTCCAGAAACTTGTGCAAACCTTTTTTTAAACCCAGTTACACTAACAGCTTTTACTATATCCACTGGTAACAAATTCAGGAGTTTGATTATGCATTGAGTGAAAAAATATTTTCTCTTATTAGTCTCAAATGGGTTACATTGTAGCTTCATCGCATGTCTCTTTTTTTTTTTTTTAATATTTTATTTTATAACCACCAACAGATACATTACATCAGATGTATACATTCCCAAGAGGGGTGGACTCTGATCCCCTCTCGGAGTAGCAACAAAGCAGAACAAAGGAGGTGGAAAATCGTTTTCTTCCTTTACTTACCCCCGCCACCTCCCATCTCCCACCTCCCCCCTCTCCTCCCCCCTCCCCCCTCAGCACACTCCCCACAATTTAAGACCCCTGGTGGAACACCCACCCTTCATCACCCGCTAGTGGCTCAGCTACCAACTTGTAAAATCTCATTACGACTCCTGACATTTAACTGTTGGATGTAGGGCTCCCATACCCGCATGAAGGCTGTCCAACGCTTGACACTGCCCCGCGCCCCCCATCGTTCAGTTAACATCATTTGATGGAAGCAGTTACGCCACTCACCAAAGGTAGGTGCGCTACAATCCCTCCAAAGGCGAAGAATGGGTCCCTTCCCCACCAAACAGGCCTTGCGCACCAACAGGCGTTCCCCCTCAACCACCGGACAAGGGGGGTCAAGCCGATCCAGTACCACAAGGGCCCCGGACCAGCGTACCCGTCTCTGTAGCAAACGGTTTAAAAAAGCACATATCTTAGCCCAATAGGAGCGCAATACTCTACAATCCCACCACATATGTAACAAGGTCGCTAGGGGTTCGGCGCACTTAGGACAGCTGCCATCAGTTGCCAGCCGACTACGAAACGCCCGCCGTGGGGAAAAATGCACTCTAGTTACACACTTAAATTGTATCTCCCGCCAGCGTGTTTCCTGCGTCAGCCTCACAATTCCTTTTAAAACCTGCCTAACTGACCCGGGGGGCAGGATTTCTCCCAACTCCCCTTCCCAAGCCACCTCCACCCCTCGATAATCGTAGCCTGTACTAAGCTGAGCCAAGCGTTTTCTAAGATCTTTGATCGACGGGGGGCTTTCCTCCCCCAACCCAAAAAATTCCAGGATGCGGACCAACCTATCGACGTGCAACTCCTCTCGTGGCAGAGAGGAAACATAATGAGCAATCTGCATATAAGCAAAGGAATGGTTAGGGGGCAAATCATACTCCCTACTCAGGGTCAAAAAAGACTTGCACTGTCAGGACGGCTCTACTACGTGGCCAACATTCCGAATTCCCCGAGCACTCCAGTCTCGAAAGATCGCCGTGTCGGAACCAGGCGTAAAAGCAGCATTGCCCTGCAAGGGCAACCAACTAGAAACCTTCCAGGCCGTAGCCCAGTGGACATTAAGTTGTTTCCAAGTCTTGATAACCGAACCAATCAACTCACTCCGCACTGCCTGACTAGGGAGAGTCTGCTGCGTCCCGTGCAGGACTCCCAACAGCGTCAATGGCGCCACAAAGCACTCCTCCAGAGCCAGGGGCGTATACACATCCGTCCCTCCCAACCAATCTCCAAGATGTCGAGCCTGGCAGGCCAGAGCATAATCTGCAAGATCCGGAAGACCCATCCCTCCATCACGCCACGTCCCCCGGAGCCGCGACCAAGCAATACGCGCCTTCCCTCCCTTCCACAAGAAACATCTAATAGCAGCTTCCAAGCGCCGTACATCTCGGCGCAGTAACCAAACAGGCAATGTCTGAAACCAATACAACAGCCGCGGTAGGAGCACCATTTTAACTGCCGCTATCCTCCCCGATAAGGAAAGAGGTAGGGGATCCCAGGCTTTCAACTGCACTTGCAGCCGTCGCAGTGTGCGCTCAAGGTTACGCATATATAGGGCCTGAGGATTACGGGTCAGCACTATGCCGAGATAAATAAATTCATCAGTCGCCCACTTAAGAGGAAAGGCTTCCACCCAACTTCCCCGCAGCTGACCCGATACATCTAAGGCCTCAGATTTATCCTTATTGATCCGCAGCCCCGCAATACCCCCAAATCTCATAAACTCTTCCAGCAGCTTCGGCAGCGACTGATCCGGGGTGAGCAAGTGCACCAAAAGATCATCCGCAAAAGCGGAGATTTTAAACTTCTGGGTCCCCATTCGTATTCCCTGGATCTCGCGAGAGGCTTCGATGGTCCGTATCAGGGGGTCAAGTGACAAAACGAACAATAAAGGGGAAAGGGGGCAGCCCTGACGCGTACCCCGTTCTAAAGGAAAGTCCTCAGAGAGTACCCCATTACACAAAACTCCAGCCGTTGGCCGGGCGTAAAGGCTCTCCACCATTCTACAAAATTGGACACCCAATCCGTATCGTGGGAGAAGGTTACGAAGGTATTGCCAATCCACCCTGTCAAAAGCCTTTTCCGCATCGAAACTGACAAGCAGGGACGGCAACCGATGAGCATGCACCCATTCCAAAGAAGCTAAGATTTGACGCAGGTTTCGAACCGCATAACGCCCCTTGACAAACCCCACCTGCGAGCCATGCACCAGATCCCCCAAAACGGCTGCCAGTCGTAGTGCCAACACTTTGGCATTTAATTTGATATCAAAATTAAGCAAGGAGATAGGACGATATGATCCTACTAACAGAGGATCCTTACCCGGTTTAGGGATCAGCGTGAGGTGGGCATGATTCCGTCCCCAACGAAAGGTCCCCTGTTCCGCCCGTTTATTAAAGACCTCTGCCAGGACAGGGCTCACAGAATCGTCCAGAAGTTTATAAAACTCGGCCCCCAAACCGTCGGGCCCAGGCGCTTTGTTACACTGAGCGGCCAGAATCGCGGAGTGCACCTCTTGCAAGGTTATAGGCTGTTCTAACATCTCCCTCTGCTCAACAGTGAGCTGCGGTAAATCCAACTCTTTCAAATAGTCCCCCAACTCTATGGTGGATGTAGATTGTGCCTTATATAAATCCTGAAAAAAACCCCGAAAGACACGGGCGATTGCTACGGAGTCTCGATGTAGTTGTCCCTGATCATCTCGAACCGCCGCCACTAATGAGGATCCCCGTTGGCCTTTCAAACAACGGGTTAGCAACTTCCCCTGTTTATTCCCGTAGCAATGTAGTTGATATCTATAATAAAAAAGAGATTTCTTAGCTCTCTGGTGTATGAGCTCATTGAGATCCACCTGAGCTTCCCAAAGCCTTTTCTTATTTGCAGGCAGCGGACAACGCGCACAGAGCTTGCGTAACCTAGTAACCCGGCACTCTAAACCAATTATTTGTTCTGCTATCAACCGACGTTTCCGGGCTGCAAATCCAATGATATCGCCCCGTAGCACTACCTTAGCCGTCTCCCACACCAACTCAGGGTCTTCACTATGGCACTCATAAATTCCTTCCAACGCTGTCTCAGAAAGTGCTGGAATCGAACATCCTGACACAACCCCATGGGGAGCCTCCAAAGTCGTGCCCGAGCATTATCCATCCCCCATTGCAACGCCATTCGGACCATCGCGTGATCGGAAATCTCTAGTGGGCCAATCTGCACCTCACTCGTATGAGCGAAGAGGTCCCCCGACACCAATATATAGTCGATTCGAGCACTAGAACCGTGTGCCCGAGACTGGTGGGTAAAATCCCTTCCCAAAGGATGTAATAGGCGCCAGGGGTCAACCAAATCCAATCTACTACGAAAGCGCTGCAACATCCGAGTCGTCGGGAACCTATCTCTCGCCTCCCTTCCTCGAGAAGTATCAAGGTCCACATCAAACACCCCATTAAAATCACCTGCAAGAAGCAGCGGGTATTCCGGGAGCTGCTCTATTTTAGAGGCCAAGCCAGTGTAAAAGCTAGGGTCCATCACATTAGGTCCGTAAAGATTCCCAAGAATCACTGGTTTCCCCTCTAGCCGACCAGCCAACAAAAGAAATCGCCCGTCTTCCGCAACAATGTTTTTTTCCAGGGCAAAGCGGACTCGTTTGTGGAACAGGACTGCAACTCCTCCCTTTTTCCCTCATGCAGGAGCCCCCCATACCTGCCCCACCCAACCTCTACAAAGTTTACTATGTTCTTCTTCCGTCTGGTGCGTTTCCTGCAGAAGGGCAACATCGCACTGCTGTTGGGCTAGGGCCTGTAAGATTTTATATCGCTTTATAGGATTCCCCAACCCACAGACATTCCAAGTAATAATCTTCAGAGGCATGGGGCAGTGCCAAAACCGAGCCATGCAAAAAACTCCAAGTACAACAGAGGAGCTCCCCCAGCCTGGAACTCCCCCCTCCTATCAGCCAACAGAAAAAAGCAAAGCCACCTGCAGACAAACAGCAAAGTGTGCACTATTCTGTCCCCCCATCCCTCTCCCCCTCCCACCCCCCCTCCCCCCTCCACTTCCCCACCCCTAAGCTAGCAAATCCACCCATCAGGTTGGACAACTTCCCTATGGCAGTCGGGCCCACCCTGTACATCCCCGAATCCAACATTAAACCTAACTATCTAATAGAAGTCCATTCTCTTGTTTTACCACCCCGAGATTGAAGTTACAATACTTCCCGCCACTCCCCCTCTCCGGTCATCCCTAAAGTCCCAGTGCTCCCTAACCTACGCCATTAACTAGTAAGATTTAATATCGCCAGACCCTTCCCCCCATCTAATATCCCTTCGAACTTTGTCCCCCAGATCGCCTATCCCCTCCATACTCAATGCTAGGAACTTACACCTCCCCTCTATATCGCCCCCCTATCCGATAGTTAAATTAACAGAAGGGGCATCGTCAAGCCTCTAAAGGCCACCACGGGGGTTAAATGAAACATCTAGAAAATGGCATAAATAGAACAGAAACATGAGCAACCCACTCATCAACTCATTCCACGCTAACACCCCAAAACACCCCCCCCCCCCCTCTCCACAGTCAGATCCTCACCCGGCCATCCATACAAATATGCCATTCACCCAGTTGAAACAGTGACAAACTTGCACACACAGTTGCTCAGCAAAACAATTAAAACATAGTAACAGTTTAACAGTGTTGTCATCTGAATAGCTGAGACAAAGAAGAAAGGAAAACAATATTGCCAAATGTAACAAATCGCCCCTTAAACAAACCAAAAAAAAAAAGCAACCAAGCAAAGAACTAGCTGCTGCAGTCCAGAGCTACATCAGGCCCTTAGGCCCCTCTCTGTCAACGAGACATCCAAATGCTATTCTCCTTGGCAAGCCAAGCTTCACGAAGGCGAAGCAGTCTGGGCATTCAGAGTTTCCAAAAGAGCAGTAGACGCTGCCGGTGTCGTCAGGTAGCGGGTCTGTCCCTGGACCTCCACTCTGAGCCGGGCAGGATACAACAGTGAGAATCACACTCCTTTATTCAGTAACTGTGTGCAGATCCCTGAGAAAGCCCGGCGCTGCTGACTGACCAGGGCCGAGTAGTCTTGAAACACAAGTATCGGTTCCGGATCTTGTGGTCGAAGCCTCCGACTCCGGGCGGCCTTTAACACAGCCTCTTTTTGTCGATAATCCAAAAAGCGTGCAATAACCGCACGGGGGCGTCTCGCCTGTTCCCGCCGCTGGCCAAATCTATGCACGCGCTCCAACTTTACAGGGCCATCATCCTGGTTATGCAACAGGTTTTCAATCCAGGTCTGCAAATAGCCGAAAAGGGCACCATCCACCACACTCTCCGGTATCCCGATGAAACGCAGGTTCTTGCGCCTCCCCCGGTTTTCAAGCTCATCCAACTTGTCACCTTGTTGCTTCACCAGGGTCTCCAAGGCTTCCACTTTAGCTACTAAAGAGTTCTGGGTGTCCTCCACATCTGAGACTCGGGTCTCTACTTGGTCTAGCCTCCCGGTAAAGTCAGTAAAACGTTGACTGACAGTCTGTATCTGATCCGCCAGGTCTTGGAATCGGGTATCTAGCGCCTGGATCACCGCGGCACTCACCTCCTTGACCAGATCTGGAGTGCCACCAGGTTTTGGGCTAGCTGGGGTCCCCCCCTCCGCCATCTTTCCTTCCGTGGCCCGTGGCTTTTCCCTCCGTGGCACTTTTGTCGCCATCCGATTCCGTAGCGGTGGGGAAAACCGCTTCCAGCACTAGGTGAGTACTCCCCTCGGTAAGGATCAAGAGATATGGAGAGAGGACCCACTCAACGAGTATAGGTACCTAGCAGGATCAGTCTGCAGCACCTCCCATTGTTCACAATTGTCCGTAAATAGGAAGCCCTCCGGCAAGGCCCTCAGGTATAGGCCCGTCGATCACAGCCCCACCTCAGCGTGTCTCCTCTCACACGCTGTGTCCGGTCTCAACCGGGCCGGGAGAGCTGCAGGTCTCTCCACCACTAGAGACTCAATGTCCCAGAAGGGTAGTGTTAAATAAGGCAATATCAGAAATGTCCATATGCAGCTGCCCACTCCCGCCAAGGGGCGCAGATACCCACAAGTCCCCCCACCGCTAGAGGCACCTCACTACACTGGGATAAAGCTGATGCCGCCGGCAAAAGAAGTGACCGATCGCGCTCTCTTTCATCTGTAACTGCCTGTCACGATCGGGCAGAGAAGGTCGCAGGCCCCTTTTCCGCTGAAGGTACAGTACCCCTCAAGGAAATAGCAAATAGTAGTAGTGGGGGAGGTGTTCGATCGTGCCCCGGTGCTCTGTCCCCCACGTGCAATTTTCTGCCCTGGCCAGGCAAGGCAGTCACAGGTCGCTTCACCACCGGAGGCCCAGCACCCCGCGTTGGAAGAGCTGATGATAGCGGCGGGGGAGACGTCCGATCACGCCTCGTCGCGCTGGCTGCTGAACAAAGTTGCCTGCCCCGATCGGGCAGGAAGGGTCGCAGGCCTCCCGGGAACACAATACCTCACGGGGGAACTGATGTCGGCGGTGAACGGGATGCCCGATCGCGCCCCAATTCACTTTTTATTTATGCCAGTGTCTTTATCGATCTTGCTGTAATGGCCTCAGATCCCCGCACCATTAGAGGCACAACACTTCGTGTTGAAGAAGCTGGTGGTGGCGGTATGGGAAGTGCTCGATCGGCCCCAGCGCGCCGTCTGCGAAGTTTAGTTAGCTGTCCCGATTAGGCAGGTATGGCAGCAATTCTCTTCGCCGTGGGAGGTTTAATGCCCCGTGAGGGGAGAGTCAATATAGGTGGTGAGATGAAGCTTAAAAAGGTTTTTTAGCCGTTTTGTGGGGTGCGATGCCCGGAGCCGATCATGACCCGTCCAATCAGCTCATTGCCAAACCGGAAGTCCCCTCGCATGTCTCTTTTACCTGTTCCACTCCATTCATTAATTTATAGACCTCTATCATATCTCCCCTCAGTCGTCTCTTTCCTAGGTTGAAGAGCCCTAACCTGTTAAGCCTCTCCTCATAGGGGTATCCTTCCATCCCTTTTACCATTTTGATGATGGCTCTCTGTACCTTTTCTAATTCTGCAATATCCTTTTTAAGATACGGTGACCAAAATTGCACATAATATTCAAGGTGCGGTGGACCCATGGAACAATACAGAAGCATTATAATATCCTTGGTTTTATTCTCCATTCCTTTCCTTATGATTCCTAGTATTATGTTTGCTTTCTTGGCTGCTACTGAACACTGGGCGGAGGGTTTCAACGCATTATTCACGATGACGCCTAAATCTTTTTCCTGGGTGGTGGTTCCTAATGTAGAGCCTTGCATTGCGTAACCATAGAGAGTGGGTTGTTTTTACCTAGGTGCATAACTTTGTACTTGTCCACATTAAATTTCATCTACCATTCAGACATCCAGTCTTCCAATTTTTCAAGGTGGTCTGCAAATTTTTCACAATCCTCTTTTTTAATGATTTTGAATAATTTTATGTCATCTGCCAATTTGATCACCTCACTCATTATTTCCATTTCCAGGTCATTTATGAATGTTAAAAAACAGCAGCGGGCCCAGCACAGATCCCTGGGGTACTCCACTATTCACCTTTCTCCATTGAGAAAATTGACCATTTAGCCCTACCCTCTGCTTTCCATACTTCAACCAATTCCTAATCCATAATAGTACACTTTATGTTTATTTGCAAAGTTTGATATACCGCCCTTGCCAGAGTGTCAGGGCGGTGTACAATAAAAATATATTGGCTACTGAAAGCAAAGCAAGAAAGGAACGCCATTAGCATATAGGACAGGGATAGAAAAAAAAACCAGAGCGAAAGAAAGAACAGGGACAGAACCAGACATGAAACTAACAGTAGACAAAGGGCAAGAGGGAGGGGAAAACTACAGAATGGCTGGATTAGAAAGCTACTGAGTTACAGCGGGTGGGGGGCTGAACTGGGGGAGGCGAGGCCATCAGTGGAAGCAGGGCGGTCGTAGGACTGGCAGTAGAGGTGTGTTTTAAGAAGTGCTTTGAAACGGGGGAAAGATAATTCAGTGCAGAGAGAGTGCGGGAGCGAATGCCATAAAGCGGGGCTTAGAAAGAAGAACGTAGAGTGACGGGTAAATTCGAGATGGGCCTGAGAGGGGGAGGGGAGGAAAAGACGGCTGCCGTGTGCGGAACGAAGGAGACGTGGAGCCGGTTGGAGGTGAATAATGTCAGTCAGGTACTGTGGGGTGCTGGTGTGCAGAACTTTGTGCATGATAGTGAATAGTTTATAAATTAATCTAACATTGATCAGAAGCTAGTGAAGAGAAAGGAGGCAGGGAGTGACATGGGAATGAGCAGAGGAGCGAGTATCCCATGACTTTTTAATTCCCCCATGTCTCTCTTATGAAGGACCTTGTCAAAGGCTTTCTGAAAATCCAGATACACTATATCAACCGGCTCACCTTTTTCTACCTGTTTATTCACACCTTCAAAAAAATATAACAGATTAGTAAGATAAAATCTTCCTTGGCTAAATCCATGTTGGCTGTCTCCCATTAAGCCATGAAAATTTACATGATCAGTAATTTTGTTCTTTATAATGGTTTGTACCATTTTGCCCAATACTGATGTCAGACTCACTGGTCTGTAGTTGTCTTCTCTTTGTGATCTCTTGTATTTTATGAAAGCCACCCTCTTTCTTTACCTTTTCAGCTACTTATTTTGAGAACCATAGTGGCCCCCTTTTCCCTTTACATTTATTTACTTAACAAAAAGGTTTGTCATCTTTAAAGTATCCTCTTTCAGGTTTGCCCATTGCTTTTTTACATCCTCCAACTGTTCCCATCCTCCTAATGACTCTTTGAGGTATTGTCCCATCTTAGCAAATTTGGCATTCCTAAAGTCTAAGACCCTTGCTTTAGAATGGATTTTTATTAGCCCTAGTCCTATTAATAAACCACTAATAATGGAGATCACTGAATGCGTAATCTACCACTATAACATCAGAAACACTTTCCAAATTGGAATGCACCAAGTCCAGTATGGCCCCTTCACGTGTGGATTCTGTTACCAGATGCTGGACTAGTTCTCCCTGCAAAGAATCTAGGATCTCCTTACTTATAGATGATACCACAGCATGGATATGCCAATCAACATCCGGCATATTGAAATCACCTATCAGTAGCACGTCTCCTTTCATATACTGCGTTTGTCTTCTATTAAATCCCCGTCCACCACTTCTCCCTGTGAGGGACCAATGTAAATGGATTTCTCTTTCCCTTTTTCTAGGTTAATCCACAGTGCCTCCTTGTTTCCTTTTAAGTCCTGCAATTCTATAGTTTTAATATTTTTTACATCTGGCACCTGGCAGACAGCATACCTCTCTGGACATCAAGTCTGGTCAGCAGATGGACGCCTCAGTACCCCTCAGAAGAGACACCAACCACCACTACCCTTCGCTTCCTTGTGGTCACTGATTCCGCAGCTTTGGGGTGCTTGAGCTCTGGTTCTTCCCTCTCCTGGAATGTTTTTGTCTCCTCCATTTCCAGGGCTGCATACTGGTTCTTCGATTCAAGGGCTGGTGGAATTGGACTGTTGATTCTGCAGGCTCTGGTGGCCGTGTCCAACTCTCTTCATTCTGTAGTCTCCCATCTTCATCTCTGTCAGAGAACTTGGATGTTTCAAGAAGCATCTCAATATACTTCTCGCTGTCTTGAATGCTTCTCAGCCTCACCACCTCTTCTGAGTTCCTCCACTTGTTTCATGAGGGTTTCAGCTTGCAGGCATCCTGCACATGGAACCGTTTCTTCAATTGGCATCAGGCTGTCTTTCTGGACAGAGGCAGAAGCTATAATGGGGGCTACAGCTTTGGCATTACGATTTTTCCAAGCCATCATTCAGTTGGGGGAGTTTTGGTACTTGTTGAAGTAAATGAGAGAAATCTACCGAAGACCCTAACTTTTCCTCAGTTGTCCTTTAAAAAAAAACAAAAGTGTTGATACTGTTTAACAATACCGTAATGGAAGCCCAGATAAAATGTAATCCACACATTAGAAACGAATTCAAGGAATGACAGCCAGCATGATTAGATGTTGCTGTGAAAAACTATTAAAGCCAAAATGCTCTCTCAAAAAATGGAAAGCTTTGGATCCTGATCCCCCTAGTCTCTTGTTCACCTCCTATGTGTTTCCTTACCATTCCCCTTGATATAGCCTAGTCCCCACTTGTTGAGTTATCTGTCTTGACTAGACTGTAAGCTCTGATGAGCAGGGACTGTCTCTTACATGTCTGTACAGCGCTGCATGCACCTTGTAGCGCTATACAAATGATAAGTAGTAGTAGCATTAACAATTTCAAATGAAAAAAATAGAGAAGAGCATAAGCACCATAACGTAGGCCAAGAAATAGTTTGAAAAACTTGCTGAAAGAGGCAAATTGTAATAATTTTTTTCAAGGATATGAAAAGCAAGAATCTGAGGGAGACAGCTGATCCACTTGATGATCAGAATGTACAGAGGATGCTCCAGGAGGATAGGGCACAACAGGACTAAATTAATTCTCTTTTTTTTTAACTAAATAGAATGTTGAGGTGATACTCACAGAGGAAAAGGTCTTTGAAGGTGATTAATCAGGGGAAGTAAGGCAAATCACTGAAACTGGATGCTATATTAGATCAAACAAGGTGATTAGCAGCAAATCATCAGGGCTCCGTCATATTCACCCTATAGTTCAAAACGAACTAAAATATGTAACTGCAGACTTATTGATTAGCAATCTGCAACCTATCATTAAAATCTGCTTCTATGTATGAGGAATGGAGGATTGTCAATGCAATGACAGCTTTTCCACAATACTATTTATCGATCACAATTCAGTGGACATAGCATGAGTATACCATGTGTATCACATATAGCGAAAGAGCAACACAAGCTATGAAGGACAATTAGCAGCGGCTGATCTACTACATTCATACTGTAAATGATTTCTCAAAAGAACATGAGATATGCCATATTGGGTCAGACCAAAAGGTCCATTAAGCCTCCTGCTTCCAACAGTAGCCAATGCAGGTCACAAGTACCCGGCAGGTTCCCAAAAGGTACACAGATTTCAAGTTGCTTGTCCAGGGATAAGCAATGGATTTCCCTAGTCCTCTTTATTAAGGGTATATGGATTTTTCCTTCAACAAACCTCTTTTAAATCCAGTTACACTAAGACGAAATTAGACTTACCTGCTAATTGTTGTTCCTTAAGGAACTCTAGTCCAGTCCCGGAACCAGTGAGTTGTGAATCTCCTCCAGCAGCTTTGGAGACTGACACCCGTCATTATTTTGATGACCTCAGGCTATATATATCGTAGGACCGCCCCTTCACCTTCAGCACCTATTGACAAAGCAAACTCAGCAGAGCAACAAATAAGTAGTCAAACAATGTAATAAAGAAAAAACACAGAAGCACAAACCCCCTACTGTCCTGGCAGTACTGCCCCAGAGGTTTTCGCTTCTGGCATAGGTTCGGCATATAAATAGCTTATTATTATTATTATTTTTTTGTTTGTTTGTTTTTACGGATTCTGGGTTAGCCCCATGACCCCCCAGGAACCCAGGAAGAAACAGTGCTGCAACCGGAACGCAGGCGGCCTGGACCGCAGAGAAGAAACAGGAGAAGGAAACTGAGAAAGAATCGGAAAAGGCAGTGCAGACTGGACCCCCAACCCCACACCATCTCGGGCGGGCTCCGGGACTGGACTAGAGTTCCTTAAGGAACAACAATTAGCAGGTAAGTCTAATTTCGTCTTCCTTTTCGTCCCTCTAGTCCAGTCCCGGAACCAGTGAGGATGTATCAGAGCAGTAGATTAAACGGGAGGGACCAGCCAAACCACCCTGAAGCACTGCCGCCCCAAAACGGCCATCACCCGCCGCCTGAACATCGAGCCTATAATGCTTAGTGAAAGAATGCAACGACGACCATGTCGCCGCCCTACAAATGTCCACCGCCGGCACCAGACTGAACTCCGCCCAGGAAGTAGCCTGTGCCCTAGTCGAATGAGCCCGGAGCCCCTCCGGCACCAATCTACCCTTTAACAGATAAGCCCCGGCAATGGCTTCCTTCAACCACCGGGAAATAGACGACTTAGCCGCCGCCTCTCCCTTCCGAGGACCCCCGAAGGAGATAAACAACCTGTACGACTTACGGAAAGGCTCCGTACCACGAAGATAATGCCGCAGTGTCCGATGGACATCCAAAAGCCATAAACGACGATCCGACTGAACCTCCAGACCGCCTGCAAATACCGGAAGGGACACCACTTGGTTCACATGAAACACGGAAACCACCTTCGGCAAAAATGCCAGAACCGTACGTAGCACCACTTTGTGCTCCGAAAAGAATAGATAAGGCTCCCTACAAGAGAGGGCCTGAAGTTCCGAAATGCGGCGAGCGGAACAGAGAGCTACCAGAAACACCGTCTTTAAGGTCAGATCTTTAATAGAAGCTTTCCCCAACGGCTCAAAAGGCGGCCTCCAACACTAAGTTCAAATCCCAGGTTGGAACCGAACTTCTACGCGGAGGCCGCATAAGCAGAACCGCCCGCAAAAACCGGCGGATGTCGCCATGCGACCCCAACGTTTGGCCCTGAACCTTACCCCTAAAGCAAGAAAGAGCCGCCAACTGAACTCTCAAGGAACTGGCCGCCAAACCCTTCTCAACCCCATCGTGCAAAAAAGGAAAGAATCTGGGGCACCGACGTCCGCAACGGTCGCAAACGCCGATCAGCGCACCAGCTCTCAAATATACGCCAGACCCTAACATAAGCTAGCGAAGTAGAACGCCGCCGAGCCTTCAACAAGGTGGAAATGACCGCCGGGGAATAACCACGAGCTGTTAGCCGTGCCCGCTCAAGAGCCATGCCGTAAGCGAGAATCGAGCCACATCCGGCATCCGTAAGGGCCCCTGACGCAAGAGGTCGGTTCGAAGAGGTAGTTTCCAAGGGGGCGCCACCAACAGACGAATCATATCCACGTAACACGGCCACCTGGGCCAGTCGGGCGCAATCAGAATCACTCGGCCCGGATGCCGCTCTATGCGCTGCACCACTCGACCTACCAGAGCCCACGGGGGGAACACATAAAGCAGACCTCCCCGGGGCCAAGCCTGTGCTAGGGCATCCAGCCCCTCCGCCATCCACTCTCTCCTCCGGCTGTAAAACCTGTCCACCTGAGCTGAGTCGAAGGTCACCATGAGATCCATGAGCGGACGACCCCAACGCCGGACAAGCAGGGAAAACACCTCCGGATGGAGCACCCACTCCCCCGGATCCACCCTCCGATGACTGAGGAAATCGGCCTCAACATTGTGTACCCCGGCCACGTGTTGCACCGACAAGCCTATCAGATGTCGCTCTGCCCAACTCAGCAGTTGGCCCGCCTCTTCTTCGAGAGCCGCGCTGCCGGTGCCTCCCTGGTGATTGATATAGGCCACCGCCGCTGCGTTGCTGGACAGCACCCGAACCGCCGTCCGCTGCAAAACGTCCTGAAACCGCAGGAGAGCTAGAGAGACCGCCCTCAGCTCCAACCTTTTTATGGAGAAACTCCGCTCCGCCGGAGACCATAGGCCTTGCATGAACCGATCCTCGCAATGCGCCCCCCAGCCCGACAGGCTGGCATCGGTTGTCACCAACCGCCAAGAAGGAGGCTCCAACGGAACTCCAGAGTCCAACGACTGTTTCCGTAACCACCAATGGAGCTCCCAGCGCACCTCCGCCGAACACACCAGACGGTGGGATAGAGGATCCGCCTGATGAGACCAGCGCCGCAGAAGGGACCTCTGCAGCGGCAGCATATGAGCCCGCGCCCAAGGAACCACCTCTATCGCCGCTGCCATCGTCCCGAGCAGCTGGAGATACTGCCAGGCCGAAGGCGCCGGCGTTGCCAGGAATCTTCTCACCAGAGTTCGCAACGCACGTGCCCGACGATCCGGCAAAAATACCTTGCCCAAGCTCGTCTCGAAACGCGCCCCCAAGTACTCCAGTGACTGGGAGGGAACGAGATTGCTCTTTGCTCGATTGACCACCCAGCCCAGGCTCTCCAACGCTTGAACCACTCGGGCCGTGGCCTGCACACTGTCCTCCTCCGACTTCGCTCGAATCAACCAATCGTCCAAATACGGATGGACCAAGATTCCCTCTTTTCGAAGCGCTGCCCCACTACCACCATTATCTTGGTAAAAACCCGCGGCGCCGTTGCCAGCCCAAACGGCATCGCTTGAAACTGGTAGTGTCCCATGGGGAGCGCGAACCGAAGGTACCGCTGATGCTCTTGCCGAATGGGAATATGCAAATAAGCTTCCGTGAGGTCTAACGACGTGAGGAACTCCCGTTCTTGCACCGCGGCGATCACCGACCGCAAAGTCTCCATCCAGAAATGCGTGACCCGGAGACAACGATTTACCCGCTTTAAGTCTAAGATCGGCCGAAAAGAACCCTCTTTCTTGGGGACCACAAAGTAAATGGAGTAACGACCTGACCCGCACTGATCCGAGGGAACGGG
Organism: Ichthyophis bannanicus; assembly: GCA_033557465.1. Taxonomy (NCBI): domain Eukaryota; kingdom Metazoa; phylum Chordata; class Amphibia; order Gymnophiona; family Ichthyophiidae; genus Ichthyophis; species Ichthyophis bannanicus. The sequence goes on along the minus strand of CM066039.1, from coordinate 346,337,156 downwards.
AACCACCGCCCGGAGCTGAAGTAACCTTCGCAATGTGTCCGCCACCGCGCACACATTGAGCGGGGACTTGCAGGGAGAAAGCACAAAGGAATCTACGACGGGTCGATGGAGCTTGAGAGCATAGCCCTCTCGAATAACCTCGAGAACCCATCGATCCGTGGTAAGTTGGACCCAGGCAGGGTAAAACTCCCGTAACCGACCTCCTACGGGTAGCACCTCCACCTGAGCCCACCTCATCTCATTGCGCCTTTTTACCGGCCAAGGACTGATAGGGAGCAAAACCCCTACCTGCCCCTCGAAACCCCCGAAAGCCGTGCCCCCGCACGGGAAACTGGCTCCGCTGTGAGTGGCCAAACCGAGAAGACCGAAACCTACGAAAGTCCCGCTGACCCCCTCTGGAACCCGCGGGCGCTTTTCCTTGCTTAGGCTTATCCTCCGGCAAACGACCGCCCTTGGACTCTCCAAGATCCTTCACCAACTTATCCAAATCCTCGCCAAACAAAAGCTTACCCCAAAAGGGAAGTTTACTGAGGCGGGCCTTGGACGAAGAATCCGCCGCCCAATTCCGCAACCATAAATATCGACGCGCCGCCACAACCGAGGCCATAGCCTTCGCAATGCCCCGAATAAGGTCATAATGAATGTCGGCGAGATAAGCAGATCCGGACTCCAGACGCGTTATTTCGGCATCCTGCGCCTCCAACCGATCCCCCTGCAGTGCTTGGGACCACCGGAGACAGGCTCTAGCAACCCACGCCCCCGCCACCCAGGCTTGCATGGATAGAGCACCTATATCAAACACCTGCTTCAATAAGATATCTAATCTCCTGTCTTGAACATCTTTCAATGCCGCAGACCCCTCAACCGGAATGGTAGTCTTCCTAGTGACTGCCGAAACTGCAGCATCCACTTTCGGGGAGCGGAAGAGCTCCTTATCTTGATCTGAAAGAGGGTACATCCTAGCGATCACCCGAGACCCCCGGAGGGCCGACTCGGGCACGTCCCACTCCTCCTGGATCATCTTCCGAAAGACCCTATGCAGGTGGAAGATGCGCTGGGGGGTGCGAACGGCCTGCAACAAAGGGTTCTCCAGAACCTCCTCTGAAGGCGGTTCCCCTGAGGGCATATTCAACGCCTTAAGCATCTCAGCAATCAGAGCCGGAAGCTCCTCTTTCCGAAATACCCTGACTACTCTACTGCGCTGCTCCTCCTCGGGCAACTCACCCTCTTCGAGGTCCTCATCCGAGAAGCCCGGGAGCTCACCGTCCGCTGACGTCAAGTCCTCCCAAAGAGAAGGAACAGGCTCCACGGAGCTGTCTGACCGACAGTGCTTGTGCGGAACTGGCTGCCCCCCCGCCGGCGCCGACTGCTTCTGACCCCGAGGAATCGGAGGGGCTGCCGCTAATGCCGGCTGCATCAAAGTAAAGAAGTCAGGCGGAATCTCCGTCGCCGACCTAGGCTGCCCCGCTGACAAGGAAGGAACCGCCCCCTCACCCCCCGCGGGACCCGGGAGCTGTTCCCCCGAAACCTCAAGGGAAGGCGAGGCCCCAGCATCGGAACCTGTATGATCCCTGCTGGTGCCCTCCAGGGGATTTTCCACGAGGGCAGCCTCTCTGGTGCAAGGCTTGCACACCCCGGCCTCCTGCAAATCACTACGCCGTGTGCCACACACGAGGCAGCGCGGCTTAGGAGACATACGTCCCACAATCAGGCCTGCTGCTGATATTAGGAAGGATAGAGCCTGTGACACGCGGGCTGGATGTTCTACTTTTTTTTTTTTTTTTTTTACCAATCCTAACAGCACAGCGTGTTAGCCATGAAGCAGGCACGCTGAAGTGCCCGGGAAAACGGTCGCACTAAAAATCACCAACGAAAAAGAAAACCCGCGCAGCCCCAGCTCAACACAGCCCCGGTTAAGAAAATGGCCACCGCTCCGATTTTCCCGCCGAAATCGGGCGAGCGGCCTGCACCCACGGAGCGCTCCTGACGTCGTCCCGCTCCAAAAAACTAGCTGTCCCCAGCAGCACTCACCTTCTGGACCGCAATCGGGCAGCGGGTGCACACAGCACGCCGGAGCTCAGCCGAACCGCGGCTTCAGCTTCCGGCGGCAACGGCTGATGCGCCGCGAGTGTCGAGCCTGCAACCTGCTCCTCACCCGTAACCGCGGGTTCGGGAGAAGGAAGGCAGGGGGTCGAGGTGCTGGGCTGAATTACCCCCCCAACTGCTCGTTTACACGAGGGGGAGAACAACAGGTCCAAAAACAAAAGAAAAGGTAAAGAACCCCCCAAAAAAAAGGGAGGGGAGGAGAAAGGGGGGGGGGCAGGAGCCAGCAGAGAGGAAGAGAGGAATGCAGAGCCGTTCTAACAGACGGTCTGACTTCCAGCCACAGCACCACCTGAAAAAAGAAGAAACCCCCAGTAAGTACTTCTGGCAAGAAATAAAAGAACCAAAAAAAAAATAAAGACAAAAGGGACTAAGCTAATCTGCTTATTTGTGCTGAGCGAGCCTAGAGCTCCGAAGCCTCCTCAGCTGCTTGGAGACCGACATACTGAAGGTGAAGGGGCGGTCCTAAGATATATATAGCCTGAGGTCATCAAAATAATGACGGGTGTCAGTCTCCAAAGCTGCTGGAGGAGATTCACAACTCACTGGTTCCGGGACTGGACTAGAGGGACGAAAAGGAACAGCTCTTACCACATCCTCGGGCAATGAATTGCAGAGTCTGATTATGTGTTGAGTGAAAAAATATTTAATCTTATTAGTCTTAAATGTGCTATATTTTAACTCCACTGTGCGTCCCCTAGTCTTTCTACATTTTGATGGAGCAAACACCATATCTACGTCCACCTGTTCCACTCCATTCATTAAATTTATAGACCTCTATCATATCTCCCCTCAGTCTCCTCTTTTCCAAGTTGAAGAGCCCTAACATTGATTTGGTTAACTCAATGACTTCTACCATTATGCTTTGGATAATTATTTGTGTTACCCAGGCTTACTGGCCCCAGGTGCTGATATACCCAGTATGGTCCTATGCAGCAAGGGGGAGGGGGACTCCTCCTAAAGCCCTGCAATTGTAGGACTCCGATTTTGTACCACAAAAGAGCAGATAATCACGTGAAAAACACAAAACCAGTCCAGTGCGTGATTATTATAGGAAAGACAAACTTTATTCTCACTTATGGCCTGTTACCACCCGACACGGGCCGTATTTCGTTACCCTTCGTCAGGGGTGGAACTGGTAAAAACACTATAACATTAAAACATTCATATATTAGAAGACATAATAAAATGAAACCATGATCAGAACAGATGCCTAAACTTATAAATAGATAAAATGTAATAAATACATACAAATATAAACTAATAACACAGGTACACTACCAAAAAACTGCCTCCAGTTTTGCAACTGATTCCTATAGATTATGGGGTGCTGAATCCAGGAAAAATAGCCAAAATGTTCCATCACGTCACGTTTTCTTGCAAAATTAGATTTCTTACCCATATAAGGAATGTTCACATAATTTCTTTTTAGCCGACTGCAGTTTATTTTCTTGGCCCAAAATAGAGGTTGTAATGGTTAACGAACTAGAAACACTCCCTCATGATATTTTAGAGTGTTTTGTATTCATTTTATACATTAACAGGACAATTGGGAGGCGGGGGGCTAAATCCAGTACTCGCGCTGGCGCATGTTCTTTCCTGTTCGCCTCGCCTCATTCGCTCGCTCAAACACGGTGGTTGCGACATGAACGTTCCTGTCAAATTTCAGTTTCTTGCAAGTTCATTATTACCTTTTGTTTGCTCAGTCGTAATCCAGCTTTATTCCGAAGTGGTTCACTACAGTTGTAGTTTGCAGTGCTGTGTATTTGTGATGGCTCACAGAGCCAGAGGTTGCGTCAACTCTCCGGACAGTTTTTGTTTATTTTTGTGGGGAATATACCGTGAAAAAGCGGCAGAGGAACATTTCTGCATTTATTAAAAAGTGTATTTCGCCTATTTCGGTTTGAAGTTAGGCGATCAAGACAAACCGTGGGCTCCTCACAAAGTGTGCAAGACATGTGAGGAAGATCTACGCTTATGGATGAAAGGTAAAAAACAAGCATTTCGTTTCGGAATACCTATGATGTGGCGTGAACAAAGAGACCACAGCAGTGACTGCTATTTTTGCTCTTGCATTGTGAAGGGATACAACTTAAAAAATAAGAACGTAATAAGTTACCCCAACCTTCCCTCAGCAATTAGGCCTATGCCTCATAGCAACGAAGTACCTGTGCCTGAACCACCAAAATCTTTGGATCATATTTGTGTGGACGGTTCTGATCATGATGAGACTCATCAGATGGCTTTTCCCGATGAGTCCAGTACTTCCGAGTTTGAAACTGAACCAGATCCGAAACCTGAACTTTTCTCTCAAGCTGAATTGAATGATTTAGTCCGGGATTTAGGACTCCCAAAAGATGCTGCCCAACTGCTAGGTTCTCGGCTTAAACAGAAAAATCTATTGTCACCAGGAACAACTTGTTATTGGTACCGCAACCGCGAGACACAATTTTTGAAGTATTTCAGCAAAGAGGAAGATTTGGTATTTTGCAACGATATATACGGAGTGATGGAAAAGTTTAAACTCAAGTATGATCCTGCTGAATGGCGGCTGTTCATTGATTCGTCAAAAGACAGCATAAAAGGTGTTCTTCATAATGGCAACACATTCGCTTCAGTTCCTATTGCTCACTCTGTTATTCTCCAAGAAAAATACGAGAATTTGGCCCTGATTCTTCAGAAGATTCGTTATGATGAGCATAAGTGGATGATTTGTGGAGACTTTAAAATTCTATCCATGCTATTAGGGCAGCAATCCGGTTTCACCAAATATCCCTGCTTCCTTTGCTTGTGGGATAGCCGGGCCCGCGACCTACACTGGGGGAAAAAAGACTGGCCAATTCGGGAGTATTTGAGACCCGGTGAGAAAAATGTTCTTCATGAGAGCTTGGTACCTCGTGATAAAATTCTATTACCACCTCTCCACATTAAGTTGGGTCTCATTAAGCAATTCATCAAGTCCCTTCCAAAAGATGGTGAGTGCTTTCGGTACCTTTGCTCAAAGTTCCCCCGACTTTCTGAAGCAAAGCTAAAGGAAGGAGTGTTTGTTGGCCCTGATAGAAGGAAACTCATTTCAGATGGAGCATTCGCTGAAACGATGTCTGAGAAGGAAAAAGAAGCCTGGGATTCCTTCAAGGATGTTGTTCTCAAATTCTTGGGGAACAGGCGGGATGAGAACTATAAGGATATTGTTGCCAGGATGCTCAATGCCTTCAAAGAACAAGGCTGTAACATGAGCCTGAAAGTCCATTTCTTGCACTCCCATGTGAACTACTTTCCCAAAAACTTGGGGGCGTACAGTGAAGAACAAGGTGAAAGGTTTCACCAGGACATCAAGGACACAGAGAGAAGGTACCAAGGAAGATGGAACACCACTATGATGGCTGATTTCTGCTGGTTGCTGCTGCGGGAAACCCCAGATGAAAAATACGCCAAGCAGCGCACCAAGAGAAGCATTCGGGGGAAGAAGAAACGGGCCCACCAGGAGATTGATTGACCCAAGAATGACTTTAAAATCTAAACTGTGTTGACAAATATCGTGTTTTTACTAAACTTTGAAATAAAAATTTGCTAGTTATTACCACAGTGTCGGATCTCATTTATTAGAATTTTATTTTCACACCATCGGGTGTTTGTCTTCATGTATTGCAATGGTGCGGTTTGCGTTTTCTATTCTTACATACATACCTGTACAACATTTTTTGCACCTTTCTTTGCTTTGCTTTGTGTCTAACCTCGCTCTTATATGCTCAATGTTTGTGCACATGTATGTGGCTGTTTTAAGTGCAGACAATTTTGCTACCATCACAGTGTGTTTTGTTGACATTACTCTATTCTTATGTGCTGCCTTGTTACAATTTTCTTTATTCTTATTTGAATAACTACTAAACAATTAGTATAAAGAATTCATCCAAGAAACTTTTATCTCGATCGCACTCAATCTGAAACGTTCACCTCAAACTGCTAACCCAATGTAGCAAAACATCTGTACGTGATGGAGCAAATTGGTTACCAGATTTGGATTCAGCGCACCAAAAAACGTAAAAATCAATCGAAACATTAGAGGCAGTTTAAAAAAAATTTTTTTTAGTGTACCTGTGTAATTGTCTAAATAAAAGCATATTGTCATGGCGTAAGGCAAATAGTGCCTATGGAAACAGAAGAAAATGTGCAGAGCAGTTTTAAAATGGGCAGCTCAAAGCACATGGCTAGGGGTTGCTATAGGCAACCAACCAAAACACTAGCACCGGGTGTAGGTAAACGCCCCAGCAAAGCATTACCTCATAGCTCATTAGAGGATCAGGAACAGTTGCAGAGACTTGAGCTTATGAGAAACTCAAAGAATGACGCACTTAAAATTGAGTCAGTCTTGAGCAGAAGCAGAACACACGGGAGAGCGGACAACAGAGCTATTCAGAGAGCTAACAGGAACGCTAACCAGGACACATACCTGAGAATTTCAGACGGAGATTCCAGCAGCTTCTCAGAGGAGTTTGCCCAAGAGGGAATACCGGAGCTTATTGCCAGAGAGTTGGGCTGCACTGAACCAGAGTCTGGTCGTTGGGGACACAGAGGGATTCCTACCAGCAAACGGAGAGAAGCTGTGAGAGGGAACTTCCATGAGAGCAGGTACCTGGGGAATAGAAGCTCTTGTCCAAGGGAGATTTCCAGGCTCAAAGAAGCACGTCCTGTAAGGGGAAGTGAAAAGCTTTCGAGGGAGAAAGGCTATTTTCAGCTTCCCAGCTACAAAGGCTCTGGCAGAGGCCAGCCTGAAGAAAGGCCAATTCCCTGGAGTAGAGGGGCACTGGAAAAGCAGGATTTTACATACGCTTGTCCTGAAGTGTATGGCCCTCTAGAGGGAAAGTCTACACTGCATGGTAACTTTCCCTTCCACTTTACTAGTGAGGAAGAGAGAAGCCCTTGCCAGAGAGAGGAGGGATTTTTGAATACTGGTGTAAGTTCCAATCCCACAGAAGAGAATTGCAGGGAAGCTCATGAGGCCATGGACTGTGATTACTGTGTGGAAAACTCAGAGGATTTCCAGATGGATTGCACACTTGTATTTGCGGATAATGTGACCTCTCTCTGCTGAAGTGTGGAGAAGGGAAATCTGTTTAGAGAAACAGATTTCAACCCACAGCTGTTGTAAGGTACAAAGCTTGTTTTGCACTTTTGTTTTGCCTTAAGCTGAAAAGAAGCATTCCTTTGTAATTTTTGTAGTTCCATTTTGTGTTATGCCAGAAGCATGGTTTATTTTCCTTTGTGATTCCTGACTGCAGAAGTTCTCCCGGGAAGGGAAATAAAATACCTCTTTAAAAACAGCCTAGCTACTCGTCCACGACTACACTCTTTTTATCGAATAGCTAGTGGGACTTCAACTCCCAGGGGGCACTACTTGTCCCTGCTACCTAAGAAGCGGCCTCACTGAAACCCCAGGTCCTTTGCCTTCGGGGGTATGTAGGTGGGTGACAATATATATAGATATAATAAAATAAAACCATATTAGAATATGTATATATAAAGGAATGTGACAAATAGACATATATATTCCAATGATAAAAGTGAACAATAAAACATATAAACAGTCATGTGATCCCAATATCAAAAAATAATATGCATACTCATGTCGAAAATAAGAGTACCTGATAAGTATTAATTATATTGTATCAGTAACTCTTATTTTCGACATAAGTATGCATATCATTTTTTGATATTGGGATCACATGACTGTTTATATGTTTTATTGTTCACTTTTATATTCGTTCTTTTAGGATATGATATATCCTAAACGAACAAGGTTTTGTCCTCTTAAATATAATATACATAGAATTATCTTCCTCATTCGCTCCTGCTACGTTCTTGGTTCCTCTATTAGTTACACATGATTTTATATGTATTTATATGTTTTTGAATATAATGCATTTATTGTATTTGTTAATTTATCTCTTTATTGGTTATATTGGTTATCTTATATTGGTTATGTGGCGTGGAGGAGTGGCCTAGTGGTTGGGGCAAGGTACTTCAGGCCGGAAGGTCAGGGGTTCAAATCCCACTAGAGGACAGCAACCTTGGGCCAGAAGGACTGGGGTTTCTAGTCCCACAGGTGCTCCTTGTGGTCTTGGGCAAGCCACTTAACCCTCCATAGCCCATGTTCCCTGTAAAATAGTTATCTCCAAGTTATAATGCCCTGTTCAATGTAATTTCAGTTTGTTCAATGTAAACCGCACTGATGCAGGATAGCACGGTATATAAGAGAATGTAAATAAATAAATAAATTCATAGTTTTACAAGTGGTTTGTTTCGTATTGGTCGCAAGTTGATGTGTCCTCAATACTCAACACTGAGGTATTTACCATTGGAATATATATGTCTATTTGTCACATTCCTTTATATATACATATTCTAATATGGTTTTATTATTTATTATATTTATACATATGCTTTTATTTAGACATTTATTAGTTTATATTTGTATGTATTTATTACGTTTTATCTATTTATAAGTTTAGGCATCTGTTCTGATCATGGTTTCATTTTATTATGTCTTCTAACATATGTATGTTTTAATGTTATAGTGTTTTTACCAGTTCCACCCCTGACGAAGGGTAATGAAACACGGCCTGTGTCGGGTGGTAACAGGCCAGAAGTGAGAATAAAGTTTGTCTTTTCTATAATAATCACGCACTGGACTGGACTCCGATTTTGGCCATGAGGGATCACCCTTACACGTGGCCATAACTCCCCTCCCCATCTCTACGTTGTAAACATTGCCTCTTCGCCCCTAGTCAACCTGGGGAGCAGAAAACCCAACTCAGGGATATAACTGGGGATCTTCTGTATAATAGTGCCATCTTCTTCATATGACTTATGCATACTTCTCACCTGCATTTCCTGTTTGTAAAGTTTTCGGTCAATCTGCGCTCGCAGTCCCCACACAGCTGGCCCTTTACGCCGATTCAGCACCTTGTAGTGAATCCCAGACTTATCGCAGATCCGAGCACAGAGTCCATCGAGGGCATCCACCTCTCGCATCAAATGCCCTTTTCCAATACCTCCAAATGATGGGTTACAGGACATCTGGCCTGAAAAGAGAACAATGATATCTATATTTGCAGTGCCGTAATATTTGAAATTGATGCTAGAGCACACTACAGCCCAAGGAGTTTAAGTACTCTGAGATTGCTTCTGTCAGAAGTTCAGGGCTCCAGCTCACTGATGTTCAATTAAGGGAGATGTGTGAGTGACTGGGCAGTCTTTGGAAGCTGCTCTGTACATCAGATAATATATACATATCTTTTTCGTGACCAGTTATCTAGAATATAAATGACTTCTGACTGACTTTGAGGACCGATAACCATTGTATGTGGAGGTCTGAAACCGAAGATTTGCAAAGAAGCTGAGTCTGGCAAATAGTATGCATATACATTTCCTTCCTGCACGGCAAACACAATATACATCAGTTTGCAGATTTTATTTAACTCCTTTTAAATTGTTTTTTATGCAACATTTTTGATTCTTCAGGAAACTGGAAAGCATGCAGCCTAAAACCATTTTTTTTAAATATGGAGTGAGAATGTGTCCAAAAGATTATTGGGCTAAATCCCATCAAGAAAGAGAGAGAAAGAAGGATTGCAAGATCAGAGGCTGAGATTAGTCCTACTGAGGTGTGTGGATGCACACGGGGAAACTCCTGTTAATTTTAGAATGGTAATGGCAACATATGAATGCAATAGGCAGACCCTAGATATAAAGAATGAAATAAAGCCGGTGAACTCATGTTCTTGTTGTTAAGTGCTGACGAGTCGCTGTCGACTCATGGCAACCCTCTGGATAGTTGTGCTAAAACTGTGTTCGGTCTTCAGTCAGGTAGCTCATTGTTGACAGATTGATACAACAACAACAACTATGGGTGCCAATCCATCTCATTGCTGGCCTTCCTCTTTTGCGTTGACCTTCTACCTTACCAAGCATGATGTCTTTCTTTAATGATCTCTCTCTTTGCATGATAAATCCAGAGTATGAAAGTTGAAGTCTTGTCATCTGAGCTTCTAAAGAAAGCTTAGGTTTGAACGCCTCTAGTACTGACTGGTTTGTTCTTCGGGCAGTCCATGGTATACACAGTATTCATCGTCAGCACCATAATTCAAAGGCATCAATTTTCTTCCTGTCTATCTTTTTCACTGTCCAACTTTTGCATCCATATGACGTTAATTAAAAAGCCATGGCATGGAGAAGTCAAATTTTTGTATAGAGAAAGACATCTCTGCTCTTGAGAATCTTGTGTAAGTCCTTCACAGCCTTTCTGCCAAGAGCAATGTGTCGTCTGATTTCTTGACTGATTGTTGCTTCTTTTTTATAGTTGATCCAAGTAGGTTAAAGTTCTCCACTATTTCAATTTCTTCTCCACCAATGATGAACTTATTGATTTTGCCAGTTGTCAGGGTCTTTGTCTTCTTTACATTAAGGTGCAGGCCCATTTTAAGACTATGTTCCTTGATCTTGAGCAGCAAATGTTTCAGATTGTCTTCACTTTCAGAAAGTAATGTGGTATCATCAGCACAGCAAAGGTTGTTGATGAGTCTTCCACCAATCTTCACACCTCTGTTGTCTTCATACAGTCCTGCTTCTCTGATGATTTGTTTACATATAAAACAAACAGGTAGGGGGAAAGTATGCAGCCTTGTTGTACACCTTTGCTGATTTTAAACCATTCTGTTTCTCCTTGTTCCGTTCGAACTGTTGCTTCTTGATCAATGTAAAGGTTGTGCAAGAGAACAATCGGGTATTCTGGTAAACCCATGCTTCTTAATGTGGCCCAGAGTATCTCATGGTTTACACAGTCAAAAGCCTTGCTGTAGTCAATAAAACACATATAGATATCCTTTTGGTTTTCTTAAGACTTTTCAAGGATCCATCTCACATCCGCGATGATGTCTCTTGTTTCTTGCCCTTTCCTGAACCCCACTTGCATGTCAGGTAGTTTCTGTTCCAGGTATGGTTGTAATCTCTGCTGAATAATCTTCAATAGAATCTTGCTGGCATGTGGGATCAGAGCGATTGTGTAATAATTTCCACAGTCAGTTGGATCAACTTTCTTTATTATTAGTGTAAACACAGATCTTTTCCAGTCAGTTGGCCATGATGTTGTCTTCCAAATTTCCTGGCAGAGTCTTGTAAGTATGATAACAGCTGCATCAGATTGCTGTAATACATCTATGAGAATGCCATCAATGCCTGGTGCTTTGTTCTTTGATAAGGCTTTCAATGCTGCTTCGACTTCTTCTTCATCACCAATGGTTCCGGATCATAAGGAACAGATTGAAACGGCTGTTGGTTCACTTGATCTTTATTAAATAATAAACTCTGTATATTCTTTCCACCTTTTCTTGATCTTCTCAGCATCATTCAACATGGATCCTTGAGCATCTCGTAACATTCCAATTCGAGGCTGGAATTTTTTCTTTAACTCCCTCAGCTTTAGGAAACCCAATTTTGTTCTTCCCCTAATAGTTTCTGCTTCTATTTCCTTGCATGCGTCATTGTAGCCCCTCTCCTTGTCTTGTCTTGCTGCAACGTTGGAAATCTCTGTTGAGTTCTGCGATTGCCTCTCTTTCGTATTGGCTTTAACCTCTCTGGGTTTCTAGGCAATTTTCAGAGTTTCTTTCATCATCCATTTTGGCAGTTTTTGCCTTTTCACCTTTTGTAGAGATTTCTCATTTTCTTCCAATACAACCTCTTGATGTCATCCCATAACTCTGCTGGAGCTCTGTCATTTGTATCTAAAGCAGAAAATCGATTTTGCAGGCAGCCTTTAAATTTTAGTGGTATATTCTCAAGGTCATAATTTTGCTACATTCATGAGTGGCTTGCTCTTTTTCAACTTTAGCTTAAGTTTGCATACTAATAGTTGGTGATCTGTACCACAGTCAGCTCCAGGTGTTGTCTTTGTTGATGTTATAGAACTTTTCCATCGTTGACTTCCAAAGATGTAGTCAATTTGATTTTTATACAAACCATTGGGTGAATTCCATGTGTACAGTCGCTGCTTGTGTTGCTGGAAGAAGGTGTCTGAGGTGAATAGATAGACTGATTATTAGTCTTGCAGAATTCTTTCTCCAGCTTCACTTCTGTTGCCAAGTCCATATTTTCCAACTATTTTGCCTTCTTCTTTGCTGCCAACGTTTGCATTCCAGTCACCCATGACTCTCAGAATATCCTGTTTGCATGTTTTGTCATTTCAGCTTGTACTTGCTCATAGAACTCATCAATTTCATCCTCTTCTGCAGCTGTTGTTGCTGCATATACTTTAATTATGGTTGTCTGATAGGCGTTCCTCGTAGACAAATAGAAATAAAGCTCTCACTGATTGCACTGTATTTTATTACAGTTCTTGCAAGTTTCTTCTTAATTATAAATGCAACACCATTTCTTCTTTGTCTTTCATTTCCAGCATAATGGATCATTTATTTATTTATTTAGCCGTGCTTATATACCGCTTTTCACTGGGTCAAAGCGGTTTACAATAAACAAGGGGGGGGATCATCAGATGCAAAGTGCCCCATGCCAGTCCATTTCAGTTCACCGACACCCAACAGATCGAGTTGTACATGTTCCATTTCATTCTTAACCTCCTCCAACTTCCCTTGGTTCATGCTTCGTATGTTCCATGTCCCAATATGTAAGACCTCTGTGCAGCTTGCGACTCTCATTTCATGCGCAGCTACATCAGCAGTCCGACGTCTCGAGGGCTTTGGTCCAATCACATCATAATCTTTCTAGACATCTCCGCCGCATCTTTCTAGACATCTCCGCTGCATTTGACAGTATTAACCACACAACAATGTTAAGCAGACTCCAACAAATTGGAATAACATCCACCGTATATAATTGGTTTAAATCCTAACAAACAGAACCTAAACAGTGAGGATTGACAACCAAACATCAAAAATTTTCAACCAAACCCAAGGCCTTCCACAAGGATCCGCTCTATCAGCGCTGCTATTTAACATTTACCTCCAACCAGTCTGCAACATCTTTAAACATCACGGTGTACATTATCACATTTATGCAGATGATATTATGTTTTATCTACCATTTAAAATCCCTCACCCACCTCTACAACAAATAAAAGAATGTTTTAATGACCTAACATCATGGCTCATTGATCACAACCTGCATATCAATTTTCAAAAACTGATATCCTCTATGTCACAAAAAAACAAACATATACACCTCCAAACTCCATCACCCTAAGCAATCATGAGATTAAAACAAAAAAAGAAATAAAATACCTAGGTGTAATACTTGATGATAAACTTAATATGGACTCACACATAAAAAACCTTACAAAAAAACATACATTTCAAAATCAAGACTTTGAAACAAATACGCCCTTTAATTCACTTACAAGACTTCATATCGATAATACAAGCAATCATAACCCCACACTTCGATTTTGCGAACATAATTCTCCAGGGAATCACGCGGCAAAACATTAAAAAGATCCAATTAACTCAAAATATTGCGGCAAGAATTATAATGAATGTAAGTTCAAAAGAACACATTACACCAATACTTGCTAAACTCCACTGGCTACCAATTCACAACAGAATACAATACAAAATACTAGTTACCACCTTCAAATTGATAAATAAACTTGCACCATCCGCACTTAATAACCTAATCAACATAGAACCAAATAAGCGAACTCAAAGAAGTAGAAACACAAACAATATCATTACCTAAAGACTATAAAAAAGCTAGAAAACTAACCAATAACAGGGCCTTCTCCCACTGTGCACCGACTCTCTGGAATAACCTACCTGACAACATTCGCCTCCTGACTGAAATTAAAGAATTTAGAAAAAAAACTAAACACACACCTATTTACCTTACATTACACACCTCTGGCTAACCAAACCAAACAAAGAGACACAGGGTAATAAACTTTACTAGACATATATCTACATGATAATAAATAAATGCAAAAACTGATATTAAAACATTGTTTTCACATAACTCAAATTGTATAAACTAATGTAAATATGTAAAAAGTTTGTTTACATCCTCACTATACCTCAGGATGTAAACAATGTTTGCATGTTTTAATTATACTGTTAAATGTAAAAATTTAAATCTGTTCCCTGTAAACGACTAGGATATGATTAATCATGTACCTTGAATTTTTTCTGTTCATTGTAAACCGCACTTGATACTTGGGAAAGAGCGGTATATAAATGTGTGCTAAATAAATAAATAAATGCTGGCTTTACTCTGAAAAGTCTTCAGCTCCTCCCCAGTAGCCAGCTGAGTGCCTTCCAACCTGGGGGTCTCATCTTCCAGCATTATAGTGCAATTTGTTTTATTGTGGGTACACCCCTAAACAAAGGCATGGGGAGAGGTGACCTGCATGGAACAGCAAGTGCACCTACTCTTGCCGCTTTGCTAGGCAGACTAGGATGGACCATACTGGTCTTTATCTGTCATCATATACTATGTGACTATGTTACTATGTGACTATCCATTGGGTTTTCATGGCACGATACGGTAGTAGATTGCCAGCCTTTCTTCGGCGCAGTTTATGTTTAGTGTTGCCTTTACCCGGGTAAAGATCACCTAGATATGTAAATACACCATATTCCATGCTGGCCTCGCAGGACATGTTGATGTAATGCTGCCAGGGAACTGGGGAGGGTTCTGTATGTTGGATGGGGATGTTAATTGTTTTGTTGTTTTTGAAAATGTAAATAAACATTAAAAAAAAGATACCTTTATCTGAGAACCAGAGGACATCACTGCTGGGAAACGTTTGAGCCTTACTCACCTCACAAACAGAAGAGTGTCCAAATTCCACCACTCAGGTCCATAGCAGATTTAACACAGAGAAATCTGCTGTTATCTGATCATTTCCTTTCTTTGAATCTTGCTACACCAATCCAGACTAGTGGGTCATATTCCCCTATCAGCAGACAGAGGCAGACTCAATCTGGACTGATCAAGCAGGATAAGGAAGGCAGTTTTAACAGTCTTTATTCGCATGTCATAACAAAATGCATTACCTATTGTTTCTATTTTGTGTGTGATAAGCAGTGTGCGTGCACCAGTCCGAGATGCAGCTGCTGCCGCCTCTGTCCCAGCATGTCCTCCTCCCACAACAATCACATCATAGTCTGGTGGAGCACCATCATTCTGTGAGCTGCAGAAGCGCAGTACATGAACGGAGGGTTTCCCAGGACCAGAACCAAAGCATCGACAACAGCGGGAAATTAAGCAAAACATCTAACAAGAAAACAAAAAAGGAAAATTACTCTAGTAATGTAAACACTTTGAATATATTGTGGAACAAATAAATTGAATTTCCACATAGTCTGAGTGAAATTTTGATTTTTTTCCCATCTCTCTAATCCACCAAGAGCAGTAGTTACTAACATGCACTACTGATAACAGAAGTCATTTTATTGCTAATGCGCATTATTTTATCGTAGGCCCCTTTTTAGGTAATGGGTCTAGTTACTAATAAAGTGCATTAATGTTAACTAGTATGTGTTAGCGGTTAAGCACCTTAGTAACTATGGCGCTATATCACTGAAGTCACTCTCAACGGTGTGCATACAGTAGAACAGCCATAAAGCAGCCCATATATTCACAGTATTGCAATATCTACCTAAAATCCATCAAACCAAACCCCCTGCTCCATAAATGAAGAAGAATGTTAAAAAGCCATGTATTTTTTAGATAATGCTATAGTTTTGTAACAGTAGGACTTCCCGCCATCATTTCACCATTCTAATATCCCTGTATGCTTTTCTGGAACAATGAGCCTGCCCATTATGTTCTTTCGTGTGCATTCAGTTTTGATTGATCAATATTGCATTTGGATGTTTTGGTGCATTATTGATGTGTTCTTTAAAGATTCAGAACAAACATATTTCCAAAAAAAAAGTATTTCCTGAAGTCCTGTGTTCTACTAGCAAACTTCTATAGACAGACACCAATGAATTTGGGATGCCACCTCCACCCCCCATGAAGACATGGGGGAAAACACAAGAAGCAATAAATTCACACTCTTCAGAAAGCAGGAGGCAGAGAGGGAACAAGCATGAGATTACGCAGACTATAAACAAGCCAATGATTAAAAGCTGGAAAGCTATGAGAACAGTCTAGGCCACTGGTTCCCAAACGTTTGCTGGAAGGCCCTCAGTCAGCTGTGCTTTCAGGACACCCTCAATGAGCATTTTATTTAATTTATTTTGAAACATTTATATTCTGCTCATCAAAGTGGATTACAAAAAATGATCACAATAGTTCCATAAACACCAAATAAAATCAGAAAATATAAAACAAAATCAATATATAGAATATTACAAACAATACCCCATACAATAAAATACAAAGTGGCATAAAAACAAGCAACAAAATAAACATAGCCGTACACTCATTAGTCAATCTCAGAATAAGACCTGATCCTGTCACGTTCAGAAAATTCAGTAAATCTGCATGAAAATCTCCATTATGCACATTTGTTTTGGATATCCAAAACCTCCAATTGTTTGGGCTTCTCCTAGAAGAGACTTGGGAACTATTGGCATAATGGAGCTCTTATTAACCTCCAAAGAATTCAGGGATCCCCACTTCATCTCCATCACTTGACCCAGACCCTCATCCTTCAGCCTGTCCTCACTAGCCCTCTTTATCCCCCTTCCCCATCGTTACCACTCTCTCTCTCTCCCTCCCTCCAGCCAGTTCCCACAAGTCTCAGCTTTTGTATTATTGTGTTTTAAAGAAAGGGGAAGGTGGTGCTGGTCAGAAACTAACTGATGTTTCTGAATTGGGTATCATTTGCAGAATTGGTATTCCCCAGTATCGGAACACTTTGCTAGTTCCTTACTGCTCTTCGCAAGTCCTCCAGTCTTAGGCTAATCTTTTGGTAGCCCTACAGCTTCAACCCTGTCTCTTGAATCTTTCAGGTCCACGGCATTTTAGCTATCTTGCATCCTCTCCCTGGAATGAATTTCCTGCTGAACTTTGCCTTGAAAACTAGAGTAAGAAATTCAAAGCAGGCCTGAAGACTTGACATTTTCCACACAAACAGGAAAGCCAGGGTATTCTGGTTAAATTCCCACTGGGGCTCTGTTAAGCAACCAAAATTATTAGGCTCCCCTGATCCCATCTGTGGCTCCATATCTGTCAAGTTTCAGGAATAAATTGTTGTTGTTGTGTCCGACATTGCTGCTTGGATGTCTCACCACCGCTTGAAATTGAACATGGCCAAAACTGAGCTGCTTATTTTTCCCCTTAAACCCTCCTCTGCCCTTCTTCCTTTCTCAGTCTCTATGGATAACTCTCTACTCCTCCCTGTCTCCTCAGCTCGCAACCTTGGGGTCGTCTTCAACGCCTCTCTCTCCTTTTCCACACAAATCTATCTGATAGCTAAGACCTGCCATTTCTTTCTCTATAACATCAACAAAATCCACCCATTCCTTTCTGAACACACTACTAAGACACTTATTCACTCCTTAATCACCTCCCATCTTGATTTTTGGAACCTACTCCTTGCTGGTCTCCCTCTGAATCATCTCTCTCCCCTTCAATCTGTTCAACACCCTGCTGCGTGGCTAATCTTCCACCAGCCTTGTCATGCTCATATTACCCCTCTTCTCAAGTCTTTCATTGGCTCCCTATCCAATTACATCATCTGAATAAAAAGCTAGTTAGGAACTCTTAATGGTAATCCAGCTCCAAAGAATGGAAAACTAAACATCAAATGACAAGACTTCAGTTTACAGGGATGCAGCATGCTAACCAATGGGACGTCTCCTGAATGGCCACAAAAGGCTACTAGTGGCGACCTCAGGACTGCTCTTCCAAGATGCAGCCAGCTTGTTCTTCAGTTCTTTGCACATAAGGATAAAGGTCCAAATGAGATCCTGACAACAGAAACCCAGCTCTATAATCATCAAGCAGATACCAAGGCCACAGAGAAAGTCGCCCAACCTGGTGCCTGCTTGCTCCCTTTGCCTGCCCAGGCAGAAGGCAACAGCAAAAATGGCCTGACCAAAGCTGACCACAGCCTGGACATGCACTGTCCCCCTCTTAGGAAAAGTTAGGAAGCTTAGCCACCAACAATTTATTTATTTTATTTATTTAGGAAAGTTTTATATACCGCCTCTTCCTGTGATCAGAGGCGGTTTACATCAAACATAAACATAACTTTTACATTAAACATTGGAACTACAGTATATACATTTAATATTTAACATGTTCGAACTATATACAGAGAGTTATGTACAATATCATTGCAAAGGCGGTTTTTTGTGACAGTATGCGTCCCCATTAGAAGAGAAAAAGGAGACAAACTGGCTAGTCACACTGCAGCAAGAGAACAAAATCAAGCTGAAATCCTAAAGCACCATGTAAAATCGCTGCTAGAGAAGTATGAGCTAATTAAAAACATCATCAGGGTGACCAAGTCTGCTATAATGAAGGCTGCTACAAGATACAGCACCTTCCAGAGAATGGACCAGAGAAAACATGGAAACACGCAGGGCAGCACACGCTTCACGGGAAAACAGAAGGGGGAGAGGGAGGCCAGCAGAACTGTCCATAGCAACCACCAAGACAACTGGGCAGAGGAAGAGGATAGTTTTGTAAGAGGAGCGGAGATAGTGGAATGACGTTGAAGCTCTAACGTACATGATAGTGTAGAAGACAAAAGAGCAGGAGAGGTGGAGAAAGTAAGGACTGGGTTATAGGGAAAAGATTAGGGAGAGCTAGCATTAACAAGAAAAAGTGATATAGAGTCATAGGAATAGACAGGGAGGAAAGAGCACAGGTCAGAGGCAGGAGAAAAGCCCCAGTGGGTTGGGGTGCACTTGATAGTAATGGTGTTAATGAGCCCAAGGAAGGCTGTGTAAGAAATTTAAAGTACAGAGTGGTTGGGACAGAAAGTCAGCAGCTGAAAAATGAAGATACCAAGTTTAGTGCTAGAGACCAGGGTTAATTTTCTAAGTTAGTGAGTTAAGGAGCAGTACAGGCACAGGGAGATTAGCAGAATCAGCACAACAATAGAGTGAAGAGAAACAGCAGAGTCCAAAAAGTTAAACAAATTACGGATACAGATAAATAAACACAAGCAACAATACCGATAAGCTAAAAATTCTAACTACTTCTACTATCCATTGTTTGCATAGCATCACAATATGCACGTAGCGCCTCATAGCACTAAGCAAGTAACATCAATAAATTATAGTAGCAAAGGCTGGTAGGAGCTCTCACCAAGCTGAGAAAATCCAAGAGCCTGAATCAGGTTCATCCCCTTCAGTCTTTACTTTTACTTCTTCCTCTTCCCCCCTCCTCCACCGACCTCTAGTTGAGCAAGCCCCTACCATAAACAGTAAAGCACCTAACAACACGCCATCCTAATCTTACTAACTTGATACTATAGAACGTTCCCTTCAAATCCCAAAAAACATTGCATCCCCTAACACACTCAGATCAAATATGTAAATAATTCAGTTACGCTATTATTGTACATAGTTAAGTATGTTTTAATGTTCTAATGTTTAATGTAAAATGATTAATGTACCTTGTTTTGTTAATTGTAAACTGCCTTGATTACCAGATAAGGAGGTATATAAGAATGTTTAATAAATAAATAAGAGGACTAGAGCATGTAGTCTCAACCCCACCCTTGGGACACATTTACTGGCCGATGTAGAAAGCTAGCGTGGCCTTTAATGCAGAAAACAGATGTAAGCCCCCGCGGAAAAACTAAACGCCCAAATAACACCACACATATTTAAATGTATTTTAATCAGCTGCATGGTATGCAAATCATGGTAAGTTTGATGCAGCGACAGGCATAGACGATTGCACAACCAACCATAGTGCCAAAACTTTTACTTCAGGGTCTGAGGCGACTTAAACCTCTAATGTGTGCCCCCGACGGTATAAATGGCAGCATTTGACACCCGCACAATGCATCCTGGAATGAAATGGGTGAGGCCAGACTGCCATATTTATTTATTTATTTTATACCGCGCTATTTAGAATCAGTGCAGTTTACATGTATACTAACAGGTACTTTTTATTCCCTTGTCCCCGAAGGGCTCACAATCTAAGTGTACCTGAGGCAATGGAGGGTTAAGTGGCTTGACCAAGACCACAAGGAGTGGCCATGGGACTAGAAACCCCAGTCCCTCCGGCCTGAAGTTGCTTGTCCCCATGCGGGAATTGAACCCCCAGCCTTCCGACCTGGCGTAACCTGTCCCAACCACTGAGCCACTCCTCCCTAAGGCATATATGGCAGTCTGACATACCTGGTGCACCCCAGGATACACTGCACAGAGCCAGATGCCGCCAGTTTTCAAGATGGTGGACGCAGAGCGGGAGTGCATAGGCAGCGCTCCCGTTTATTTTAAAATACCGGGTGGGAGGGGCTGAATTTAGGGGCCTGCCAGACCACCAGGTTAATTTTTTTTTGTATTTAATGGGAGTGGGGGGGTACAGGGGCCGATAGACCACAAGGGATTCTTTTATTGTCAGGGCACCAGCCCCAGACAGTATTCTGATGGCATCGGGGGCCTTTCCCAATACCACAATCGTCCTCAATGCTATCAAAATACTATTGGGGACTGGGGCAGCTGGACAACCAGGGAATCTTTTATTGCCAGGGCACCAGCCCCCAACGGTATTTTGAAAGCATCAGGGGCTTTTCCCAATGCCGCGATCGTCCCCAATGCCATCAAAAGATTGACAGGGCTAATATGCAAATTAGCCACTCGGTGTCCAGAGAACAAGCCAAACTAGCGCAGGCTTCTTGTGCTCATGTGTTTAGCTTGCTCTCCCAGTCTGCACGGTTAATGTGGGAGTCATTTGCATACCCTATCCTTCCTGCATCGCGTGTTAAAATGTGTGCGTTGTCAGGAATGTAAAACCGCTTCAGCACAGGTCTAGCTCCGGCTTTCTGCATCTGCCTATTAGTCATGACTTTAGGACAACCACAATGAATATGCAGGAGAGACCTTTGCATGAGCTGCCTCCACTATGTGCCACTCTCTCATATATGCATATTTGCTGGGCTTATTCTGAAAATCTAACTGGCTAGATGTGTCCCAGGACTAGTTTGAGAACCCCTGGATAAGAGGCCTTTTGCAGAACCCACTCTAGTTAACCCTTCCCTTCCTGTCTCCAGGCAAAAGACACAAGCTGTGGCAGGAGTGGGGAACAGAGAAGCCCCTCTCCATTCTGTTCATTCCAGCCTCACTGTTCAACTTACTTTCCCCACACCACAGGCTAAGCTCGGAGAACCAAGCTACAAACTAATAACTCAGCTCCTATCTAATAACAAACTAATAACTCAGCTCCTCCTTTGGTGCTTTAGGGGAACTTTCCTTGAACACAGTAGGTTGCTGAACTCTAGTAACCTCATCAGGTTTGGAAACTGCTAACACCTAATCACGTGTTAGTTCCCTCCCTACCCACCCCGACTCCCACCTACCCCTAGTGAGCAGTCTTGCTTTATAGGGCACCTCCCCCTTTGGGCAATTGGTAATTGACCCCACACGTGAAGGGGCCATACTGGACTTGGTGCTTACCAATGGTGAAAGTGTTTCTGATGTTGTAGTGGGAGATCATTTTGCATCCAGTGATCACCAGATGGTGTGGTTCAGTATTAGGACTAGGGCTGTTAGAATCCATTCCAAGGTGAGGATCTTAGACTTTAGGAAGACTAACTTTGCGAAGATGGGCCAATACCTCAGGGAGTCGTTAGTGGGATGGGAACAGCTGGGGGATGTAGAAAAAGAGTGGGCAAAACTGAAAGGGGGTATTTTAAAGGGCAACCAACCTTTTTGTTAAAATGGTAAATAAAGGCAAAAGGAAAAGGAGACCACTATGGTTTTCGAAGGAAGTAGCTGAAAAAGTGAAGAAAAAGAGGGAGGCCTTCATGAAATACAAGAGATCACAGAGAGAGGAAGACAGGCATCTGTATTTGGAAAAACTTAGAGAAGCTAGCAAAGTAGTCAAGAAGGCAAATATTCAAAAGGAAGAGGAAATAGCCAATGCAATAAAATGGGGGGATAAGACATTTTTCAGATATATTAGTGAGAAGAGGAAGGGCAAAAGTGGTATTGTCAGACTCAAGGGTGCGGGGGGGGGGGGAATATGTAGAAGCTGATAAGGTTAAAGTGGAATTGCTTAACAAATAATTTTGTTCTGTGTTCACAGATGAAGAACCAGGAGCAGGACCTCAGAAAACACCCACACATAGGAACAGAAGCGAGGGACATCTTGAACAATTTTTAGAAGACTGTGTTCGTGAGAAACTAGCTCAACTTAAAGTAGACAAAAAGCGATGGGACCGGATGGGATACACCCTAGAATACTGAGGGAACTTGAGGACGTTCTAGCAACTCCACTGACTGACCTTTTCAATGCCTCGTTGGAGTCGGGAGTGGTGCCAAAGGACTGTAGAGAGGCTCATGTGGTGCCTTTACACAAAAGCGGAAGTAAGGATGTGGTTGAAAACTACAGGCCGGTTAGTTTAACTTCGGTGGTGAGTAAATTATTGGAAACGCTGCTGAAAGAGAAAATAGTGAGGTTTCTGGAGTCCAGCGGATTACAGGATCCGAGGCAGCATGGATTCACCAGAGGCAGGTCTTGTCAGACAAATCTGATTGATTTCTTTGACTGGGTGACCAGGGAGTTGAACCGAGGGAGAGCTCTAGATGTGGTGTATTTAGATTTCAGTAAAGCCTTTGACACTGTTCCTCACAGGCGACTCATAAACAAACTGAGCACCCTAGGGATGGACCCTAAAGTTACTGCTTGGGTTAGAAATTGGTTGGGTGGGAGGCGACAAAGAGTACAAGTAAATGGAGCTCACTCTGAGGAGAAGGATGTTACCAGTGGTGTGCCCAGGGACCTGTCCTTGGTCCGATTCTTTTAAACATCTTTGCTAGTGAAAGGGCTGTCGGGTAAGGTTTGCCTCTTTGCAGATGATACCAAAATCTGCAATAGAGTAGACACCCAGGAAGGTGTAGATAACTTGAGGAGGGATCTAGCTAAGCTTGAAGAATGGTCTAGAATTTGGCAGCTCGGGATTTAATGTTAAAAAATGTAAGGTCATGCATTTGGGCTGCAGCAATCCAAGGGAGCAATAGAGTATAGGAGGTGAAGTACTTTTGTCCACTAAAGAAGAGCGGGACCTAGGCGTGGTTGTGTCTGATGATCTTAAAGTAGCTAAACAGGTAGAAAAGGTGACGGCAAAAGCTAGAAGGTGCATACGGAGAGGAATGGCTAGCAGAAAAAAGGAGGTGATAATGCCTCTGTATAAGTCTTTGGTGCGACTTCATTTGGAGTATAGTGTACAATTCTGGAGACCGCACCTTCAAAAGGATGTGAACAGGATGGAGTCGGTGCAGAAGGTGGCTACTAAAATGATTAGTGGGCTTCATTATAAAGCATATGAGGACAGACCTAAGGATCTTAATATGTACACCTTAGAGGAAAGGCGGGATAGAGGTGATATGATTGAGATGTTTAAATACCTCCGTGGCATAAATGTTCAGGGAGAGAGCCTCTTTCAATTGAAAGCAAGTTCTGCTACGAGGGGACATGGGATGAGGGTGAAGGGAGATAGATTCAGGAGTGATATGCGGAAATATTTCTTTACAGAAAGAGTAGTTGATCCATGGAATAGTCTCCCAGTGGAGGTGGTAGAGATGAGGACAGTAATTGAATTCAAAAAAGCATGGGACCAACACAGAGGATCTCTAAAGGTAAAAAGTGGACTGTTGTAGTTGTTGATATGGAAGGACAGACTAGATAGGCCATGTGGTCTTTTTCTGTCATCATGTTTCTATGTTTCTATAGAACTGCTGACATTGTCTATCAGTGGTGTGGATACCAAGTAAAACCACTTGAAGAAAAAAAAATCTTAAAGCAAGGTGTATAAAAGCAAATTTTTTTTTCCTTTTAAAAAATGAGATTTTTCACTTAAATTGAATCTTAAAATGTTCTTTATGTTATGTAAAAAATAAGCATTGGTAAACATATCATGGATAGTAACCATAACTTTTAATTATATTCTATAGTATAAAGTTGCTTGTAAAAAGCAGTATATGGAAATGAGATATCCACAGGCTTCATCAACTTTTGTAGGTTATGTACAAGCGCACAGAGCCAAACCCTACTTATGTTTATTTATAATCATTTGCTAAACCATCCTTTAGAGGCAAACAATTTCAGGGCCGGGAAGAATTCTAACAAAAAACTCCCCAGCACTACTGACAGACTCCAATCAGAGAAGAAAAAAAGCCAACAAAAATCCTAACAGATTCCCCCTTCCCCAATCACTTACTACCAAAACACCTTTGGACAAGTCAGGTCTTCAATACTACCTTGATTCTGAATCTTGAGGTTTCGGTGCACAGGCAAAGGAGAAGCTAGCTGATCCCGTAGAGAAGGGGCTGAACACTCAGCTAGACAGTCTGACCGATTAGTGTGGAGAGCCTAGAAAGTGAGAAGCAAAATTTTAAAGATGATTCTACACAAAAGCCTGAGAGCCAATGACAAGAGGCCAAAAGCGGGGAGATATAAGGACATCTAGGTAGATGGCAGAGCAGTCTAACGGCCATGTTCTGAACACCTTGAAGAAAGTCAGTTTAAGGATAGAGCAAGATACAATGACTTACAATAACCAAGTTATAGAAACAAAAAGCTGATACTATTAATAACCATTAAGCTCTCTATAGAAGTGCAAACCCTCACTTCGTATGCAGCTTCTTGTGCTGTGAGGGCTTGTGTGCATCAGTGATGCTAAGGGCTAAGCTATTGGTGATGGACAGGTCTGAGCTGAGGTACCAGACCAAGACAAACTACCCATCTGGGCAGCAGCAGAATGGGACGGTGTTGGAGGATCATATTTCTGTGGCAACAGCAACAACACTAAACTTAAACTTCGCAGAAGAAAAGTCTGGCATTCTACTTCTGTATCTTGCCATGAAAACCCAATGGCTAGTCACAACAAAACAAACTGCACTATAGTGCTGGAAGATGAGACCCCGAGGTCGGAAGGCACTCAACTAGCTACTGGGGAGGAGATGAAGATTTTTAAGAGTAAAACCAGCATTTATGATGTGGTTGGATCAAAGCCTTCAGGACGTCTGACTGCTGATGTAGCTGCGCATGAAATGAGAGTCAGAAGCTGTAAAGATGTCTTACACATTGGGACATGGAACGTACGAAGCATGAACCAAGGGAAGTTGGAGGTGATCAAGAATGAAATGGAACGTGTACAACTTGATCTGTTGGGTGTCAGCGAAATGAAATGGACTAGCATCGGGCACTTTGCATCTGATGATCACATGGTCTACTATGCTGGAAATGAAAGACAAAGAAGAAATGGTGTTGCATTTATAATTAAAAAGAAACTTGCAAGAACTGTAATGAGAGACAATGCAGTCAGCGAACGCTTAATCTCTATTCATCTACAAGAAATGCCTATAAACACAACTATAATTCAAATATATGCCCCAACAACAGCTGCAGAAGAGGATGAAATTGATGAGTTCTATGAACAAGTACAAGCTGAAATTGACAGAACATGCAAACAGGATATCCTGATAGTCATGGGTGACTGGAACGCAAAGGTTGGCAACAAAGAAGGCAAAATGGTTGGAAAATATGGGCTTGGCAACAGAAATGAAGCTGGAGAAAGATGAATAGATCATTGGTCTTGCAGAATTCTATCAATCTCAAACACCGTCTTCCAGCATCACAAGCGGCAACTGTGCACATGGACTTCTCCCAATGGATTGTACAAAAGTCAAATTGACTACATCTGTGGAAGTCAACGATGGAAAAGTTCTATAATATCAACAAAGACAAAACCTGAAGCAGACTGTGGTACAGATCACCAACTACTAGTACTCAAACTCAAGCTAAAGTTGAAAAAGAGCAAGCCACTCATGAATGTAGCAAAATATGACCCTGAGAATATACCACTAGAATTTAAAGACTGCCTGCAAAATCAATTTGCTACTTTAGATACAAATGACAGAGCTTTAGAAAAGGTATGGGATGACATCAAAAAGGTTGTGTTGTAAGAAAGCTCCCCGCCGCCAAAACCTATCAGGAAATGTCCTGGATTCAAAACTAAGTGCGCAAAGGCGAACCTGTGCCTGGCAGGCCTCGCCAGAGGGTCCTTTGGAGTGGCCCTTAGGCGAGGACATTAGGTGCCAGAGATTCTTTTGCTGGTCTTGCTTTTACCTAGCATTTACTTTTGGCAACATAGTAAGTGTATTTCTGCCTCATTTCCAACAATGCGCTCTTCTCTACCGTACTGCTATCCCTGTACACAGACCTTGCTATTTTTGCTAATACTAGGTCTACTAGTTCTAATCAATTAAATCTGCTGATCAAGTCTCTCAGTTAGACATCAAGGGTTTTCATACTTGGGGCAATTCCATTGTCTCATATTAACTATTGATCGGCACTGGACCGATCTACCATCATTGCTTTTCTCATTTGACTCTCTGGAATGAGATTACCGCTGTTATTTGAGTTTCCATCATCCTAGAGTGAACAAAGCTATTACCACCAACCTATAACTTTGCTCTTTTTACCCTACTTACTTGCACCCACACCACAGATTTATAGTAGCCATACTGCCCATTACTCCCAGCATGGTCAGGAAAAAAGCATTCTGGATAAACTGTATAATTTATATGCTAATCTGCTCCATAATTTTCAATCATGCACTCACTCCTACACATAACCAATTCATTCCCACCATCTACACTGCATTCAGATACCGCCCCCCCCCCCACACACACACAGAATTCTATCACAAACATACTTACCCCACCAAACAATCTTACCAGACTTATCAATATACAACTAAACAGTAACCCACTTCCTCCCCAAAACAAAATCTTACCAAAAACAAACAAACATACTTAAAATGTTACCTCACAACACTAGATCAAAAGAAATAAAATAGACATACTCACCATAAAAACAAAATGTCTCTATGTTCTCAATGTTATTTGAGGTTATTAGAAATGCCTTCAGTTCTTCTTTTATGATTATGAGTACTCCCTCTCCTCTTCTAGTGGATCTGTGAGTGTGAAAATGTCATAGCCTGGAGCCTTAAATTGGTTAATTATTATATTATCAGAGTTGATGAGCCATATCTCGGTGATGCAGACAAGGTCAGGAGTGTTACATAAGTACATAAGATATGCCATACTGGGCCACACCAAGGTCCATCAAGCCCAGTATCCTGTTTCCAACAGTGGCCAATCTAGGTCATACGTACCTAGCAGTTTCCCCAAAAGACACAGGTTTCGCAAAGCTTGTACTGGGTCAAGCTTTGATATCCTAGGTCCCTTCTTAATAATGGTTTACGGACCTTTCCTCCAGGAACTTGTCCAAAACTTTTTTAAACCCAGCTACACTAACTGCCTTTACTACATCCTCCGGTAACAAATTCCAGAGTTTGATTACACGTTGAGTGAAGAAATATTTTATTTTATTAGTTTTAAATAGTTTACCCTGTAGCTTCATTGCATGTCCCCTAGTCTTTCTATATTCTGATAACTTAAACAATCGATCTACGTTTACCCGTTCCACTCCGTTCATTAATTTATAGACTTCTATCATATCTCTCCTCCGCCGTCTCTTTTCCAGGTTAAAGAGCCCTAACCTTTTTAGCCTTTCTTCATAGGAGTATCCTTCCATCCCCTTTACCATTTTGGTGGCTCTTCTCTGAACCTTTTCTAATAACGCTATATCCTTTTTAAGATACGGCGACCAGAATTGGACACAATATTCAAGGTGCAGTCTCACCATGGAACGATATAGAGGCAAAATCTACGATGATCCCGCTCCAGATTGCCATAAACACCGCAGCCGGAGTTCTCAACGGGGCCTCGAGGCGAGACCATATAACACCCATCCTCAAGAGTCTCCACTGGCTCCCTATCCACTGTAGGATCGTTTTCAAAACAATACTACTAACATTCAAGGCCATAAATGGGCTCTCCCCCACGTTCCTCGCTGGTCTCACACACAAACCCCCCCCCCCCCCCAATAGAGCCAGAAGAACTACAGCAGTAAACACCTTGGCAATTCCCAAAACACTGACCCAGTGCACTCAGGCTACAGCAAACAAGGCCTTTAGTATCAATGCTCCCAGACTCTGGAATGCCCTGCCTCCCAACATACGAGCAATCCCAGATCTAACCAATTTTAGAAGGGCATTGAAACACCACCTTTTCTGCGAATGTTACCCAAATGAAGATGCACCATCCCGACCTTCCCAAAAATGAGCTCTACGTCCAATGTAATGCAATGTTCTCTCACGATGTATATTATGTAAATAATACTATGTTTAAATGTGTGTAAATAGTTAATTTAATTTTTGACCATCCAAGTTGAGCTACCTGTTATCTGTATTTTTACGGTTAACCCACCGTAAAATATAATTGTTCCATGTAAACCGCACTGATATTGAAGAGCGCGGTATATAAGAGAAATAAATTATAATATCTTTTGTTGTATTTTCCATTCCTTTCCTTATGATACCTAGCATTCTATTTGCTCTCTTGGCCGCCACTGCACACTGGGCCGAGGGTTTTAACATGCTATCCACAATGACGCCTAAATCTTTTTCCTGGGTGGTGGTTCCTAATGTGGAACCTTGCATCGTGTAACCATAGTTTGAGTTGTTCTTCCCTAGGTGCATAACTTTGCACTTGTACACATTAAATTTCATCTGCCATTTTGATGCCTAGTCTTCCAATTTATCAAGATCCTCTTGCAATTTTCCACAATCATCTTGGGTTTTAACAACTTTAAATAGTTTTGTGTCATCTGCAAATTTGATAACCTCACTCGTTATTCCACTTTCCAGGTCATTTATGAATATGTCAAAAAGCAGGGGACCCAGCACAAATCCCTGGGGTACACCACTATTCACTTTTCTCCATTGGGAAAATTGGCCATTTAGCCCAGCCCTCTGCTTTCTATCTTTTAACCAGTTCTTGAACCACAGTAGTACACTGCCTCCTATCCCATGACTCTTTCGTTTTGCCAAAAGTCTCTGATGAGGGACCTTGTCAAAGGCTTTCTGAAAGTCCAGATACACTATATCAACCGACTCACCTTTGTCCACCTGTTTATTCACACTTTCAAAAAAACATAATAGATTAGTAAGACAAGATCTTTGTTGTCTAAAGCCATGTTGGCTGTCTCCCATTAGGCCATGACTATCTACATGCTGAGTAATTTTATTCTTTATGATGGTTTCTACCATTTTTCCCGGTACTGACGTGAGGCTCACCGGTCTGTAGTCTCCCGGATCACCCCTGGAACCCTTTTTAAAAATTGGCGTTACATTGGCGATCCTCCAATCTTCAGGTATTACAGATGATTTTAATAAAAATTCACAGATTACTAATAGCAGGTCTGCAATCCCATATTTCAGTTCTTTCAACACCCTTGGATGTATACCATCCAGCCCAGGTGATTTGCTACTCTTCAGTTTATCTAATAGTTGTAATACATCTTCCCGATGTATTGATATTTCCTTCAATTCTTCCGCACCTTTAAATACCACTTCAGTCATGGGTAACATCCCTACATCTTCCTCAGTAAAGACTGAAGCAAAGAATTCATTCAGTCTCTCCACTATCGCCTTGTCGCCTCTTAGTGCCCCTTTAACTCCTCTATCATCTAATGAACCAACTGACTCTCTCACAGGTTTTTTGCTATGAATGTACTTGAAAAAATCTTTATTTCGCGTTTTTGCTTCCACAGCAAGCTTCTTCTCAAATTCTCCCTTTGCCTGCTTTATAAGTGCCTTGCATTTGAATTGCCAGTGCTTGTGCTGTTTCCAGGTTTCGTCGTTTGGCTCTTTTTTCCATTTCCTCAAAGATGCTTTTTTGGCAACAACAGCCTCTCTGACCTCACCTTTAAACCATGCTGGCAGTTTTTTGGACTTCCTTCCACTTTTCTTAAAGCGTGGAATACTGCTTGTCTGGGCTTCCAAGATAGTATTTTTCAACAACACCCAAGCTTGATGTAAGTCTTTAACCTTTGCAACTGCTCCTTTTAGCTTTTTCTTAACTATTTTTCTCATTTTATCATAGTCTCCCTTTCGAAAGTTAAAAGGTAGTACTGTGGATGTCCTTCCTATCCCTCCTCCACTAATTAAATCAAAGGCGATCATGCTATGATCACTATTGCCAAGTGGCCCCAACACCCTTATCTCTTGCACTAGATCTGGTGTTCCACTAAGGACTAGGTCTAATATGGCTTCCTCTCTGGTCGGTTCATGAACCAGCTGCTCCAAGAAGCAGTCATTTATGTCATCTAGGAACTTTATCTCCCTAGCATGTCCTGCCGTGACACTGACCCAGTCGATACCGGGGTAATTGAAAACACCCATTATTATTACTGCACTATAACTTTTGTTAGCTTCCTTGATTTCTTTGAGCATTTCATCATCCATTTGTTCATTCTGGCCAAGCAGTCGATAGTACACCCCCACTGCCATCGCCTTCCCCTTTTTACATGGAATTTCAATCCATAGAGATTCTACAGCAAATTTTGTTTCCTGCAAAACTTTAATCCTTTCTGACTCAATGCCCTCTCTAACATAGAGCGCAACCCCTCCACCAATTTGATCAGCTCTATCATTACGATATAGTTTGTATCCAGGTATCACAGTGTCCCACTGGTTGTCCTCCTTCCACCATGTCTCTGATATTCCAATCATATCCAACCTCTCATTTCGTGCTATATATTCTAACTCTCCCATCTTATTTTTTAGACTTCTAGCATTTGCATACAAGCATTTTAGAGACTGTATTTTATTCATATTAGTTTGGCTGTTGGTAGACATGGGTAATTTGGGAACTTTAAGCTCTGTCTGCTCCATACTAGAGGGCATTTGGGCTACTTTACTCTTTTTTGGAACCTCTCTCCTTTTGGTAGTATCCTTCAAGGATACATTCTTCCGAACCATCCGCTCTTGGGCGACTGTCGGCTTTCCCCTATTATCTAGTTTAAAAGCTGCTCTATCTCCTTTTTAAAGGTTAATGCCAGCAGCCTGGTTCCATCCCAGTTAAGGTGAAGCCCATCCCTTCAGAAGAGCCTCTCCTTTCCCCAGAATGTTCCCCAGTTCCTAACAAATCCAAAACCCTCATCTCTGCACCATTGTCTCATCCATGCATTGAGACTCCGGAGCTCTGCCTGCCTTTTGGGTCCTGCACATGGAACGGGAGGCATTTCGGAGAACGCTACCCTGGAAGTTCTGGATTTCAACTTCCTACCTAAAAGCCTAAATTTTGCCTCCAGAACCTCCCTACCACATTTTCCTATGTCATTGGTACCGACATGTACCAAGACAGCAGATTCCTCCCCAGCACTATCTAAGACCTTATCTAGGTGGCGCATGAGGTCCGCTACCTTCGCACCAGGCAGGCAGGCATGTTACCAGGCGATCCTCACGTCCACCAGCCACCCAGCTATCTACATGCCTAATTATCAAATCACCAACTATAACGGCTGTCCTAACCCTTCCCTCATGGGCACATGGCCCTGGAGAAACTTCCTCGGTGCAAGAGGGTTTTACATCACCTGGAGGACAGGTCCTAGTTACAGGATCACTTCCTGCCACACCAGGGTGATACTCTCCTGTCATGTGACCTCTCTCCTCCATGGCAACAGGGATGCTGCCAGACTGGAGGTGGGACTTCAGGACTATATCCCTGTAGGTCTCGTCTATGTACCTCTCTGTCTTTCTTATGTTTTCCAAGTCTGCTACTCTAGCCTCTAAAGAACGGACTCGTTCCCTGAGAGCAAAGAGCTCCTTGCACCTAGTGCACACGTAAGACCTCTCACCAACTGGGAGAAAATCATACATGTGACACTCAATGCAAAAGACTGGAAAGCCCCCATCTCGCTGCTGGACTGCTGTCTGCATCTTAGTTTTAAGTTTTTGTTTAGATCTTTAAGTTCTTTACTTCCTAAGGGTTGCTGTGGATATTTATACTAATAAAACTGTACCTAATACGTTTAATATACCTTGTTCACCTGAAGCTTAATTAATCTCAGGTCCTTAGTGTATGACTGATTTGGGTAACGAGCTTCAGCTGAGAGCACCCCCTGTCTTTTAAGATGTGTAAGTACTGTGGTACCGCAGAGCCTATTCATGGAGAAAAAAGGGTTTTAAATCCTGAAAAAAGATTTTATCATCAGCTGCAACATTATGAGGAGCCCAATAGAGGGAGCAGGAGTGACCTTCCAAGGCCCAGAGAACTGCACCTCAGAGCTGATGAGGTAATGCAACCTAACAGCCAATGGAGAAAAGGGGGAGTTCCCCTGAAGAAAGGCTGGGAACTTGAAAAGGAGGAGCTAGGACAAGTTAGAGAGAGACCAGGGAGAGAGAGACCAAGGGGAGGCATACCAAGGAAGGCCTACCAAAAGGAGGCATATCAAGAAGAGGCTTATCAAGGAAAAGCAGACCACGGAGAGTCACACCACAGAGAGCTTCTGGAAAGGAACCAAGAAGGAGAGCACCATAAGGAGTGTCCAGAGCACCAGAGAGGAAGGAGTTCCTGGCAGGAGGGCATAGTGAATCCGAGGCCACAGAGTTCCAGGAGTCCTTGGTTGAGAGGTACTGGAAAGAAAGGCACAAGGGGAGAAATAAACCCCAGAGTTTGGTGTGAAGAACCGGCAGCAGTAAATGCAAGACACAGTAAGCATTATCTGAGCCAGGATGAAGTCTTTGCTGCAAATGGTAATATTCCTTATTCAAATGGTAAAAGGTGTGAATGTGAGAGAGTGGTGACTCTGCATGAAGGCCAGCTGGAGTGTGAAAAGCCTACTGCTCAAGACAGGCTGAACTACAGCATGACCAGGCCGTGGGACTCAACTAAACAAGGTAAAATACCTTTTTATTCTGATAAGCAATATAAGTTAAGAAGACAGGAAACACAAGATACTGGAGTATATCCTCCCTATCAAACTGTTGGTGAAACAGGGCACAAGCCCTTGGTAAAAAGACTGTATAACATAAGGCAGCCTGCAAGGGGAAGTAACTGCCATAACAAACACTCCCATGGGCGCGGCCCTGACTTGAATGCTGAACATTGGAAGCTAGTAAATGTGTTATATGAGAAACCTCAGTACACTCCTCAAGAGTTTACTGACACTGATTCACAGCTGTCTGATACTCAGCCCATGCAGGTGGAATTCAACGAAGACCCACCTGAAACCCC
Source organism: Ichthyophis bannanicus (assembly GCA_033557465.1). Classification (NCBI taxonomy): domain Eukaryota; kingdom Metazoa; phylum Chordata; class Amphibia; order Gymnophiona; family Ichthyophiidae; genus Ichthyophis; species Ichthyophis bannanicus. Next base: position 346,303,764 of record CM066039.1, on the reverse strand, counting down.
GATGGACTGTAGCTACTGTCAGGCAGGTAGCCTAAGGTCTGTGCATGAAACATAAAACAGTGAACAGTAACGAATGCCTGTAAAGTTTGTTTATGCCAAGTACTGTGAAGCAACAGTTAAACAAAGCAAGTGTGAATATATTTTCTTTTTGTTGCCTGAAGCAAGGTTTCTTTCAGTTTGTTGAAGTAGTCTCCCATAACTTGAACCATTGTGCTTAAAGGGAAATAAAGCCTTATTTTCCCTACATTCTGGCTAGTGTGTTCTCTTGAACTTTGGCCCCTGGAAGGTCCTGGGAACATTACCAAGACCTCTTACAGAAGGACCAAATTCAAAATATATAAAAACTCTCATGTCCATCTGACCTGCCCATACCAACCTTGGCCTCTGGGGCGGCAGCATGACAGTACATATAAAGCTACGATTATCCCAGGGGTGGGCAGGTGTGGGGAGGGAAATAACACTTATTAAAAGAGGGCTGCTACACAGTACCCTGTCCTGTGCTGCTGAGGTAAGCTATATTCTTATTTGATTTTAAATTTTAAATTATAGCTCTTTGCTGCTGCTAGGCTCTAACTTATTATGAAATTAAAACTACAAGCTCTCTGCTGGGTTCTAAATTTAACCAGAAAGCTCTCTTCTGTGTTTACATTTAAACTAAAAGTACTTTGCTGATACTAGGCCCTGAGTGACTATTAAATTTAAACTACAAGCTCTCTGCTGGGTATGATATGTAACCAGAAAGTTCTCTTCTGTGTTTTGAATTTAAACTTAAACTGCTGCTACTAGGCCCTGACTGATTTAACAAAAAATAGTGGGTTCACAGATTAATTAACTTTAATACAAAGAATTCCTTAAAGAAAATTCCCAGAAGTATATACTCACAATTGCAGATCTCTCTCCAGAAGGAACAGTCCCCTTTTGTAGTCCTGCAAGACTCCCCTTTTGTAGTCCTGTTATCTGTAAGTCCTGGAAAAGTGGTATTTCTGTTTAGCTTACATAGAAATATAGAAATATGACGACAGAAAAAGACTACATGGCCTATGTAGTCTGTTCTTCCATATCAACAACTACAACAGTCTCCTTTTTCCCTTTAGAGATTCTCTGTGTTTATCCCATGCTTTCTTGAATTCAGATACCACCCTCATCTCTACCACCTCCACTGGGAGACTATTCCACTGATCCACCACTCTTTCCGTAAAGAAATATTTCCGCATATCACTCCTGAATCTATCCCCTCTCACCCTCATCCCATGTCCCCTCATAGCAGAACTTGCTTTCAATTCAAAGAGACTCTTCCCCTGTACATTTATGCCACGGAGGTATTTAAACAGCTCAATTATATCACCTCTATCCTGCCTTTCCTCTTAAGGCAGTGATGGCTAACCTTTTTGAGCCCGAGTGCCCAAACTGCCGCACAAAACCAAAGAATTTCCTCAAAGTGCCAGCACGTCAATTTGCATAAATATTTGCATAATGCTAACATACACTAACTTTTAGTAAACATGTCTCTTAATGAGTGTATGGATAAAGACAGACTAAAAGATTTCTACATTACTATAATCCAGTGCCAACCGCCAGGCACATTAGGAACTACTACAAACACTGCCCATTTAGAACCAATAGCAAACCCGCTGTATCCTAACAGCACTACCAGGACTCACAAAGCACCACACCATACCTATCAAAAGGCAACACTGCAAATATTAAACCAATACATTTCAGACAATAACAATACATGACCTACTGGGAAAGAGAACAAGTGGCAATGTCAAAAAGGAATTACATAAACAGAATACCTCATCTCAGTTACACAGTTGCAATTGCTCCAGCCACTTTCTTCTGGTTTTCTTCATGTTTTTCTGCTAACTCTCCATCTGCTGTCCATTTGTCCTTTCTTCTCTCTTCTAGTTTTTTTTTTCCATTCTCTCTCTCTCTACATCCGCTTTAACATACTAATCTTTCTCCTTTTGCTCTTTCCTCATTCCTATTTCATCCACTCAAATTTTACCCCTCCATCCTCAATCCCCACTTACTCTCCCAATACCCGGCCAATTGTAGATTTTTTATCCCTCCCACACAAAATATTTTTCCCCTCTCCATTTTACTCTCCCAGCCCCATCCCATTCCAATCCTCCCCCAACATCAGCTCCCTTCTAGTTCCAGCCTCACCCAGCATCCATTCCCTTCTAGTCCCTGCATCAGCCCATTTCCAGTCCTAGCCCCCCATCAGCCCATTTCCAGTCCTAGCAACCCCCAACCCAATACCAGTCCTAGCCCCCCCCCATCAACCCACTTCCAGTCCTAAACCCCTATCACCCCATTTTCAGTTTAAGCCCCCCCTATAACCCATTACCAGTCCTAACCCCCATCACCCCATTTCCAGACAGCCCCCATCAGCCCACAGCCCATTAGCAGTCCTACCCCCCAGCCCCTTAGCAGTCCTACCCCCCCGCCCACCCACCCACCACCCACCCACCCATTAGCAGTCCTAACCCCCCCCGCCCACCACCCACCCACCCATTAGCAGTCCTAACCCCCCCCCCCCCCTGCCCATTAGCAGTCCTAACCCCTCTGGCAAACTTTTAAAAAAAAAAAGCAGGCTCTGGCTGCTGCCGCGGCAGAGTGCAAGGTCCCGCGGGGCCCCCTCCGCCCGCTAAGCCCCTCTGCAAGGGCTTTCAGATTCGCGAGGGAGAGCATCTCCCTCGCGTCTCTGTTAAGCCCGCAGGGGCTAATGGGAAATTTCCCATCAGTCCCTCGCGTCTAAAGGGGCTGATGGGAAATTTCCCATTAGCCCCTGCGGGCTTAACAGAGACGCGAGGGAGACGCTCTCCCTCGCGAATCTGAAAGCTCTTGCAGAGGGGCTTAGCGGGCGGAGGGGACCCCGCGGGACGCTGCATTCTGCCCTTGCCGCGTCCGCGGCAGCAGTCAGAGCCAGCTTTTTCTTTTTTTGCGGACCTTCCCGCGTGCCAGCTGCAAGGCCTTCGCGTGCCACAGCTGGCACGCGTGCCATAGGTTCGCCATCGCTGCTCTAAGGTGTGCAAATTAAGATCCTTAAGTCTGTCCTCATATGCTTCATAATGAAGACCACTAACCATTTTAGTAGCCACCTTCTGCACTGACTCCATCCTGTTCACATCCTTTTGAAGGTGCGGTCTCCAGAATTGCACACTATACTCCAAATGAGGTTGCACCAAAGACTTATACAGAGGCACTATCACCTCCTAGCAATTCCTCTTCGTATGCACCCAAGCATCCTTCTAGCTTTTGCCATCGCCTTTTCTACCTGTTTAGCTACTTTAAGATCATGAGACACAACCACGCATAGGTCCCGCACTTCTTTAGTGGACAAAAGTACTTCACCCCCTATACTATATTGCTCCCTTGGATTGCTGCAGCCCAAATGCATGACCTTACATTTTTTAACATTAAATCCCAGCTGCCAAATTCTTCAAGCTTAGCTAGATTTATTTATTTAGACAGTTTTGTATACCACCTTATCCTTCAATCAAAGTGGTCACAACACAATTGGGGATACATTCAATACGAGAGGATATGAGAAACATACACTAATTCTTACAGGGAACATGGGCAATGGAGGGTTAGGTGGCTTGCCCAAGACCACAAGGAGCACCTGTGGGACTAGAAATCCCAGTCCTTCCGGCCCAAAGTTGCTGTCCTCTTGTGGGATTTGAACCACTGACCTTCCGGCCTGTGGTAACTTAACCCATCCACTAGGCCACGACTCCCTCCTCATATTATCTACACCTTTCCTGGGTGTCTACTCTTTCTCCAGGACCAAGCAGGAAGTAAGTCCTCACATATGTATTTCCTTTTATTACCGCTTTGATTTTAAGAAAGGTGGTATATGTTGCATTCACCTCTGTTTAACCTTGTATTGTTTTGTTTTGTTACCGCTTTGATTGAAGGAAAAAGCGGGATATAAATCTGTTTAAATAAATAAATAAAATAAATATGGGTGTCATCGACGCCGATGAAGCCCCAGCGGAGCATTTTCCCAGCTTTCTATGAAAGCCTTTAGGAATGCAGGCAGGCATGCGCAGTTCCCTTCCCGCCTAAAAGGTGCCATCTTACTTCAGTCTCTCTTTTTCCAAGAAGCCCATCGGACGTGCATCCTGTCATCCCAGATAAAAGTTTGATTTTTTCGGCGATTCTCGCTATTTTTTCTTCCCGGTTCGACGACGGTTCCCCTCCCGCCGGGTTCGGTACACCGGTATCGAGCCCGATTTTTTATTTTTCGGTTTTTGCCCTTCGTGGCTGGCGTTCGCGCCCTTTTTTGCTTTTTTCCTGGAAGGCCGGTCCTTTGACCTTGCGGGGACTCTTTTTTTTCCCCGATGGCTTCCAGTGGTTTCAAGAAGTGTGATCGGTGTAAGAAGTTGATGTCTCTCACCGACACACACGACTGCTGCCTTCGGTGCCTCGGTCCTGATCACGACCCTAAGACGTGTGGACCATGTGGGAAGATGACTTCCAAGGCACTGCGAAGTCGCCAGCAGCAGAAAGAAAGGCTTTTCTCGGACTCGGCCTCCGGCCGGGCCCGGACCTCATCGAGGCCTCGACATCTCGGGATTCGGATCCCGAGCACCGTCGAAGCTCCTCGGACAGGGGGTCCCCCGACCGGGAATGCAAGAGGAAGAAGCGGCACATGAGGGCGTCGTCAGAGGAGGTCCCTGGCTCCTTGAGGGCCAGGTCTAAGACCCCCGACCGTCGCCCCGGGCCCGTGGAACAAGAGAAGCCTGCCAAAGATTCTTGCGTGGAGCCGGAGTCTGCTGGACATGTAAGCCCTGTGGTCCTCGAGGACTCTCCTCCCAGGGAGCCGACGTCGGGCCTGGCGCCGCCAGGGCCCAAGTCGGTGGCTGCTGCGTCTCCCGAGCTGAGTCTCAGGATGACAGCCTTGGAGAGCAGACTGTCTGCCTTCATGGAGCAGCAGCGGGCGCTGATGGCCAGCCTGTCTGGCGCATCTGCCCCGACCACCGGGACATCGACATCAAAGTCGACCCCGGAGACCGAGCTGATACTCGACTCCATCATGGCTTGAAGTCGACCTCGGTCGCGGTCTCCCTCGACCTCCCGTTCGGGACCGAGGGCATCGACGCGGGGCGGGTGCTCCAGGGCCCCGCGGGGTCGGACCCTGACTCCTCGTCGGACGAGTCCACCTGGGAGACGGAGGATGAGGAGTCCCCCGACACATTCAAGACTCAGTGCGTCCCCTCGGACTCACCGCAGTCTGAGCCCCGGAGTAGATACCCTCCGGAGGACACCCGGTTCTCGGAGTTTGTCCGGGATATGGCCACCGCGTCGGCTATTCCGGCTGACCCTGAGGAAGAGCCTAGAGCTGAAGAGCTAGAGGCCCTACAGTACGACTCTCCTCCGAAGGAGGCCTTTACTGTCCTGGTTCCTCCGATGCTGGAACGGCTCCTCTTCCGGATGTGGGAGGCACCGGCCTCGGCGCCGGTTCTAAGCAAGCGAGTCGATTCGATTTATCGACTCCGGAAGAGCCCTGGCTTTCAGAAGGCTCAGCTACCACACCATTCCATGGTAGTGGAATCGGCCATGCATCGTCTGAAAAGCCAGAAGATGCACTCCGCGGTGCCCCCCGGCAGGGAGGCCCGGAACCTCGATGGTGTGGGTAGAAAGTGCTTCCAGGGCTCGATGCTTGCTTGCCGTGTCCAGTCTTACCAGCTGTACATGGGTATGTACTTGTGAGACCTGGCCAAAGAGTTGGCCGGGTTCTCTGCTGGTCTCTCCGGAGAACCCTTGCAGAGATTTAAGTCCTTGTCCTTGGGGATTCGGGACTGCTCGAAGTTTATGTCCCGCGCCGCCTACGATGGCTTCGAGGCTTCGGCCCGAGTTGCGGCAGCCGGCATCGTGGCTCGACGCCAGGCATGGCTGCAGTCATCGGACCTCGAGCCATGGGTTCAGGACAAGTTGGTCGATGTCCCTTGCCGAGGTGTGTAAAGGGTCTGCTTCTTGTTAGTCACTCCAAGAAGCAGACCCTTTACAAGGTGAAAACCTTTTTGGCAAGCCCATGGCTGAGAAGGCCGCACAGCTCGAGACTGAGCACCTTACAAGGACAAGGCTGTCTAGGAAGACCTCTGCCCCTTCTCACAAGAAGAAAGCCTCGGGTAAGAAGCCCTTTTACCCAAGGAAGGGCACTGCCTACAAACAGTACCCTCAGTATCAGGCTGCCCAAGCTGCACCCCAGGGTCAGCAAGCCAAGGGGCAGGGTAATGGGCCCCGTAGGCAGAGGACCCCCAAGCCTCCGGCCCCTGCTCCCACATCAGCAGGGTGGGGGGTTTTGACTCCTTGAGCGTAGCCTCTCAGTCCCTGCTCTCCCAACCCTGCACAGAAGGTCGCCTCGCCCTCTTTGCCCACCAGTGGCCCCACATAACTGGAGACAGTTGTGTGTTGAACATAGTCCAAAGGGGCTATGCACTACATTTTCACCAACTGCCTCCGCCATACTTTCCAGGGGAGCCTCCAAGGCCTCCCCTGCACACAGATCTTCTCCTCCAAGAGCTCCAAGGTCTGTTGGTGGACAGGGTGGTGGAGTCTGTGCCTCCCCACTTGCAAGGTCAAGGGTTCTACTCCAGGTATTTCCTGGTACCCAAGAGAACCGGTGGCCTTCGACCTATTCTGGATCTCAGGAACCTAAACAAGTTCCTAGAGAAAGAAAAGTTCAAGATGCTTACTCTTGGAACACTTCTGCCCTACCTCCAGCAGGGAGATTGGCTATGCTCCTTAGATCTAAAGGATGCGTACACTCACATCCTCATTCATCCAGACCACAGAAAGTACCTCAGGTTCATTGTGGGAGGAAATCATTATCAGTACAGAGTACTGCCCTTTGACCTAACCTCCGCTCCCAGAGTCTTTACCAAATGCCTGGCAGTAGTGGCGGCCTACCTGAGAAATCAGGGAATCTTTGTCTTCCCTTATCTGGACGACTGGCTCATCAGGGGTCAGACGTGCCAGGAGGCCCGACAGGCCACTCTCAGAACTATTGCTCTTCTTCAGAGCTTGGGATTTGTAATAAACTTCGCAAAGTCCACTTTTCTCCCCTCCCAGAACTTGCAGTTCATAGGGGCAAGGCTGGACTCTGCCCTGGCAAAGGCATTCTTGCCAGCAGACAGAGCCCAAAGACTGATGGACTTGGCAAATCTGTTTCTCAGTGGGTCAGTGGTCTCCGCCAGACTCTGCCTGAGGCTGCTTGGCCACATGGCTTCGACAGTTCATGTCACCCCCAATGCCAGGCTCCATATGCGGCCTGCACAATGGTGCCTTCGGAGTCAGTGGTCTCAGGCCACAGGCAGCCTCAGAGACAGAATAAGGGTGTCCAAACCATTTCTGGACTCCCTCAGCTAGTGGCTGCACCCACCCAATCTTCTGAAAGGGGTACCCTTTCAAATTCCTGGGTACACAGTGGTGCAGGGCTGCAGGGCTGGGGAGCTCATTGTCTGAACAAGTGCACCCAGGGCCTGTGGTCTCCTTGGGAGGCTGCACAGCAGATCAATCTCCTGGAACTCAGGGCTATTCGACTAGCACTCAAAGCTTTCTCTCCTATCCTGGCTCATCAATCTGTCCTGGTTCAGACAGACAACCAAGTGGCCATGTTTTATGTGAACAAACAGGGCGGGACTGGGTCCAGACTCCTTTGTCGGGAGGCACAGGATCTTTGCTCCTTTGCCCTCAAGCACAACATGCTCCTCAGGGCTGTGTACCTTCCCGGCCAGGAAAACTTCCTGGCAGACAGGTTGAGCAGGATTTTACAGCCCTACAAGTGGCAGCTGCATCCTTTGGTATTTCAGAAGATCTTCCTAAAATGGGGTCTTCCTTTGATAGATCTGTTTGCCAGTCCACTGAACAAGCAACTGCCAAAGTCCTGCTCCAGGCAACCGCATCCTCTGCGGATAGCAGCAGATGCTTTTCTGATTCCATGGTCTCAGGGCCTCCTGTATGCGTTTCCTCTCACGCCCTTGGTGGCCCGAACTCTGTTCAAGATTCTTCAGGACAAGGCCTCAGTCCTGCTGGTGGCTCCCAGGTGGCCCAGACAGCCTTGGTTCCCACTTCTGCTTCAGCTGGCGGTAGATCCTCCACTGCCTCTGGGGTTGCAACCCGGCCTTCTCTCTCAGGATCAGGGTTTCCTTCTGCACCCCAATCTCAAGGCTCTCAATTTGATGGCATGGAGGCTGCAAGGGTAGTTCTGGCTCCTTGGGGCCTTCCTCAGGAAGTTGTTAGGTTGTCCTAGCCTCTAGGAAACACTCCACTAGGAAAACCTATGCTCTCAAATGGAAAAGGTTTTCTCTCTGGTGTCAGCTACGTACAGAGGATCCTTTCTCCTGTACTGTACCAGTAGTGCTTCAATACTTACTGCACTTATCCAATCAGGGACTTTAGTCCAATTCTGTTCGGGTCCACCTCTCAGCTCTAGCAGCTCACCACTCACTAGTGGATGGACATTCTCTGTCAGTTCACCCCTTGGTGTCCCGCTTTCTCAGAGGCTTGCTTTTGCTCAAGCCTCCAATCCGTCCTCCTGCTCCTGAGTGGGAGTTGAATGTGGTCTTGCAGCAGCTGACTCGCCCACCCTTTGAGCCGATGGCTACTTGCCCTCTACGCTTCCTGTCCTGGAAGACACTCTTCTTAGTAGCCCTTACCTCGGCTAGGCGAGTGAGTGAGCTTCAGGCCCTGGTCTGTGAAAGGCCTTACACTCGCTTCTATAGGAACAGGGGTAGTCCTTAGGACTCATCCAAAGTTCCTCCCAAAAGTTGTCTCCTCCTTCCACCTTAACCAAGAGGTGGTTCTTCCAACATTCTTCCCTAGGCCTCATGCAAGCCAGGCTGAAACAGTCCTACATACCCTGGAATGTAGGAGGGCCTTATCCTTCTACCTTGACCGTACGCAGGGGCATAGAAGGGCTATTCAGCTCTTCGTATCTTTTGACCCCAATAATTTGGGGTTGGCTGTGTCCAAGCATACCTTGTCCATCTGGTTGGCTGACTGTATCACTTGGGCTTACAAGGCGGCTGACCTTCCTTTGCAGGGTCGGGTCACGGCCCACCGTGTCAGGGCAATGGCTGCCTCAGTGGCTCATCTCCGCTCTGTGCCCTTGGTAGACATCTGCAGGGCTGCAACTTGTTCTTCAAGCCAGACTTTTGCGGCCCATTACTGTCTGAAGAGGGAGTCCCGTAGGGACAGTGCTTTTGGCCAAGCAGTACTCCGGAATCTCTTTGAGGTTTAGGCAACTCCTGCCCTCTGTTGGGCTACCGTTGGAGGTTGTGTCAGTGAAAAGCCTTTCTTTGCTGCTGGGACTAGAGGGAGTTCTCTTGTTCAGCCTGGGTTCCTCGGTAGCCCAGAGCTAGGGAGTCACCCATATGTGAGGAATGACTTGGTCCTGGAGAATGAGTAGTTACTCACCTGTAACAGGTGTTCTCCAGGAGCAGCAGCAATCAGTCCTCACAACCCTCCCTCCTCCCCTGGGAGTTGCAGTTGTACACAGTTTAATTTTTTTTATTTTTGTGTGCTGTTCTTAGCTATGTCATTTGACTGAGGTAAGATGGCACCTTTAGGCGGGAAGGGAACCGCGCATGCGTGCCTGCATTCCCAAAGGCTTTCATAGAAAGCTGGGGAAATGCTCCGCTGGGGCTTCATAGGCGTCGATGATACCCATATGTGAGGACTGATTCCTGCTGCTCCTGGAGAACACCTGTTACAGGTGAGTAACTACTCTATTGCAGATTTTGGTATCATCTGCAAAGAGGCAAATCTTACCCGACAGCCCTTCCGCTATATCACTAACAAAGATGTTAAAAATAATCGGACCAAGGACAGATCCCTGGGGCACACCACTGGTAACGTCCTGTACTCTGTCACTTCCCACACAACTAATTTCTAACCCAAGCAGTAACTTTAGGGTCCATCCCTAGGGTGCTCAGCTTGTTTATAAGTCGCCTGTGAAGAACGGTGTCAAAGGCTTTACTGAAATCTAAATACACCACATCTAGGGCTCTCCCTTGGTCCAACTCCCTGGTCACCCAGTCAAAGAAATCAATCAGATTTGTCTGACAAGACCAGCCTCTGGTGAATCCATGCTGCCTCGGATCCTGTAATCTGCTGGACTCTAGAAACCTCACTAATTTTCTCTTTCAGCAGCGTTTCCAATAATTTACTCACCACCAAAGTTAAACTAACCGGCCTGTAGTTTTCAACTACATCCTTACTTCCACTTTTGTGTAAAGGCACCACATAAGCCTCTCTCCAGTCCTTTGGCACCACTCCCGACTCCAACAAGGCATTGAAAAGGTCAGTCAGTGGAGCTGCTAGAACGTCCCCAAGTTCCCTCGGTATTCTAGTCTAGGGTGTATCCCATCCAGTCCCATTGCTTTGTCTACTTTAAGTTGAGCTAGTTTCTCACAAACACTGTCTTCTGAAAATTGTTCAAGATGTCCTTTGCTTCTGTTCCTGTTTGTGGGTGTTTTCTGAGGTCCTGTTCCTGGTTCTTCATCTGTGAACACAGAACAATTTGTTAAGCAATTCTGCTTTATCCTCATCAGCTTCTACATATTCCTCCCCTTCACCCTTGAGTCTGACAATACCACTTTTGCCCTTCCTCTTCTCACTAACATATCTGGAAGATGTCTTATCCCCCACTTTATTGCTATTTCCTCCTCTTTTTGAATCTTTGCTTTCCTGACTACTTTGCTAGCGTCTATAAGTTTTTCCAAATATAGATGCCTGTCTTCCTCTCTCTGTGATCTCTTGTATTTCATGAAGGCCTCCCTCTTTTTCTTCACCTTTTCAGCTACTTCTTTCGAAAGCCATAGCAGTCTCCTTTTCCTTTTACCTTTATTTACCATTTTAACAAAAAGGTTGGTTGCCCTTAAAATATCCCCTTTCAGTTTTGCCCATTGTTTTTCTACATCCCCCAGCTGTTCCCATCCCGCTAACGACTCCCTGAGGTTTTGGCCCATCTTGGCAAAGTTAGTCTTCCTAAAGTCTAAGACCCTCACCTTTGAATGGATTCTAACAGCCCTAGTTCTAATACTGAACCACACCATCTGGTGATCACTGAATGCAAAATGATCTCCCACTATTACATCAGAAACACTTTCACCACTGGTAAGCACAAAGTCCAGTATGGCCCCTTCACGTGTGGGGTCTGTTACCAATTGCCTGAATAGTTCTCCCTGTAGAGAATCCAGAATCTCCTTACTTCTAGATGATACTGCAGCAGGAATGTGCCAATCAACATCTGGCATATTGAAATCCCCTATCAGTAGCACTTCCTCTTTCCTAGCAATGCTGCGTATGTCTTCAATTAGCTCGCCATCCACCTCTTCCTCTTGTGAGGGAGGTCTGTATATCACGCCAATGCAAATAGATTTCTCTTTCCCTTTTTCTTGTTTAACCCACAGTACCTCCTCTCTCCCTTTTAAGCTCTGTAATTCCAAGGCTTTAATAGTATTTTTTTCATATAGTGCCACTCCTCCTCCCCTTCTTCCTACCCTGTCCTTTCTGAATAAAGTATAGCCAGGTATACTTACATCCCCGTCATGGTTTTACAGACCCCCAAACTCAAAACCTGACAACATAGACATACTAACAGAGTTACTATGCTCCTCCACTAACAAACATCCTTTAATACTATTAGGCAATGTCAACCTATCCCACAATTATATTTCAGCATTCCTATCGTCCATAAATGACCTGAACTTCCATCAAATAATTGACACCAGTACCCATAATAAAGGGAATACCCTTGAATTAATGTTCCTATCTAATGTAATCTATAGCAACTCTAATACGACGACATCAGAAGTACAACCTGTCCCCCGGTCTGCCACCATCTCATAAAAATCCAACTTCCTTTCCATTACACCACATACCCCAAGCCCACTTACACACAACAATCCAAGAGATTCAAGAAATTTGACAAAAATAACTTCCTCGAACAAACAATTCAACACTTAACTTCAATTCCTACAAACACAGATAAAGCAATAATAGCCTGGAACGATACCATATCTAATGCAGCAGTTTTACATACTCCTTCCACCACAAAATAAAGTGCTGCATGGTTCAGACCCGAACTAAAACAGCTCAAAATTGACATTGCGCAAATGGCGCCATACAAAATCCACAGCCTGCCAAGCTTAATACATGACTAAACTAAAACACTACAGAGAAACCATAAATGCCATAAAGAAGGAACATCATTTAACTATTCTTTCAAAATCTCTCAACCGACCAAGAGAGCTTTTTGAAATTGTAAAATCTCTAATCAATAACACCTCAAATAAAGATACACATGATTCAGTCATAGACCCCCAACTGCTAGTCACTTACTATGAAGACAAACTAAAACGTTAAGTCTTACCTTTAAATAAGCACAACACACTATACCCAACACTTAACCCCTCCTGGTCAACGTTTTCCCCTACTTCAAAAGATGCGCTTGAGAATATTATCTCCAAAATAAATACAACTGTCTCCTACCTCAAACCCTGCCCAGTTAGCTAGATAAAGGCAACAAAGTTAGAATTTACCCCCTCATTCTCCCAATTCTGGACCTCTCCCTCCAACATGGCTACATACCTCCCCCCTCCCTGAAGCACGCACTAATTCGCCCAATTCTGAAAAATAACACCATAGACAAAAACATTCTCTCTTTATACAGACCCATTTCCAGTCTACCTTTTATGGCCAAACTAATTGAGAAGGTGGTACAAATCCAACTTCAAGATCCTGTTGATACATTCGCACCCCTAGATGAACACCAATACGGCTTTTGCCTGTACCACGGTGTTGAGACCCTCCTCACTGTCTTGTTCGACCGTATCATTCATGGGATTCACAACTCTAAAAATGTGTTTCTCCTCCTATTTCTAGATATTACTGCAGCGTCTGACAGTATATACCACCACATTATGCTCTCTAGACTACAACAAATAGGCATAGAGAACACAGTCCTTCAAAGGGTCACCTCATATCTATCAAACAGAACCCAACAGGTCAGAATAGGATACCAAATTTCCAACCCCTACAAGCAAGAACAAGGTCTGCCAAAAGGGTCCGTCCTCTCTGCTCTCTTATTTAACATTTATTTCCAACCCATCTGCGCCATTTTCAAAAAATTCCAAGTAAACTATCATATATATGCGGATGATATTATGTTATATCTCCCATTTGACATCTCTAACCCGTCAATACACCAAATCACCGATTGGCTATTATCCCACAACCTCAGGATCAATTACCATAAAACTGAAGCCCTCTATATCAGTGTTTTTCAACCTTTTTTGTGCAAAGGCACACTTTTTTCATGAAAAAAATCACGAGGCACACCACCATTAGAAAATGTTAAAAAAATTTACCTCTGTGCCTATATTGACTATATATAAAGTAATTCTCTTGAATAGGAATCAAACACTCACACCAACCCCCCTCCCCTGCTGGTTCACACCAACCCCCCTCCCCTGCTGGTTCACTCACACCACCCCCCCCTCCACTGCTGGTTCACTCACCCACCCCCCTGTCACTTACTCACCCCTCCTGCTGGGTCACTCACTCACTTACCCCCCCTCCCCTGCTGGTTCACTCACACCATCACCCCCCTCCACTGCTGGTTCACTCACACCACCCCCCTCCACTGCTGGTTCACTCACACTCCCCCCCCCCTTGCTGGTTCTCACTCACCCCCCCCCCCCTTGCTGGTTCACTCACACACACACACACACCCCCCCTCTGCCCAAGCCGCTGCTTCTGCTTTGCATAAAAGCCGGTTTTTTGCTCTGGCCGCTCCCGATCTTGCGGCCAGAGCAAAAAAAAGGCTTTTCAATGGCTTTTCAATGGCCGGTTTTACAACTGTGCCGGCAGCCGGCCTGGCCATGGAAAAACCGGCCAGGCCGGCTGAAAACCGGCCGGTTGGCAACCCTAATTTGTGAGCCGAGGCCACATGTTACGGATGAAATTGGAATTTTTCCCACGGCACACCAGACAATATCTCACGGCACACTAGTGTGCCGCGGCACAGTGGTTGAAAAACGCTGCTCTATATAACAAGGCATCAAAGCTTTACCCCACCCCCATCCTTCATTAGGGTTCAAGACGTAAATATCACCGTGAAAAATGAGGTAAAATACCTCAGAGTTATCCTAGACTGTACTCTTAATATGTCTTTTTACATAAAACAAACCACAAACAAGATTTTCTATAAACTTAGAATGTTAAAACAACTTCGCCCCTTCTCCACTCCGACTTCAGATCAGTCCTCAATGCAACTGTTACACCTTATTTTGACTTGTCCAACACCATACTCCAAGGACTACCTAGGCAAACCTTAAGACAGCTCCAAACTGCACAACATATAGCAGCTAGGATAACATTGAATGTTAATCCAATAGATCATCTCACCCCAATACTATACAATCTACACTGGCTCCCAATCCAAAGCCACCTACTATAAAATAATTGCAACTACTTTTAAACTGATCAAAAACATCGTCCCATCACACCTTTCCGAAGGAAATGAACTCTCACAATCAACAAGATAGTAATAAAAATAAACTTTCAATTCCATCAGAATTCAGGAAACCCAGAAAAATAACAAGCAGCAAAGCATTCTCCCACTGCTCTCCCACACTCTGAAACAAGCTCCCAGACAACTTGAGAAATATAAATGACCTCTCCACATTCTGTAAAAAACTCAAAACCCTTTTGTTCATTCAATGCTTTGGAAACCGAAATTATCCCAATAGTACTGACCCTACTGATCTCACCACATAAGCTGCCTTTGCATACTTCCCCCCCCCCACTTCCTAATTGCATACACTATGCTATTGGGACAGAATATGTATATAGTTTTGCTCTTAATCGTTTTGATTGTCATAACAATGTTAATGTACATAGTTTAAATTGTTCCATGTAACTGAATATGTACTGTTCCTTGTACAATTCAAATGCTATTTTTTATAAACCACATTTGATCTAATGGAAAATGCGGTATAAAAATCTATAATTAATAAATAAAGCAAGAAGTCTCTACAAAAGGTGAAAAGGCAAAAATGGCCAAAATGGATGAGTGGAGAAACTCTGAAAATTGCTCAGAAACGCAGAGAAGCTAAAACTAGAGGAGAAAGAGAGGCAATTGCAGAACTCAACAGAGATTTCCAATGTGCAGCAAGACAAGGAGAAGTACTACAATGATGCATGCAAGGAAATAGAAGCAGAAACTATTAGAGGAAGAACAAGATCGGTTTTCTTAAAGCTATGAGAGTTAAAGAAAAAATTCCAGCTTCAAACTGGAATGTTACAAGATGCTCAAGGATGTTGAATGATGCCAAGAAGATCAAGAAAAGGTGGAAGGAATATACAGAGTTATTATATGATAAAGATCAAGTGGACCAACAGCCATTTCAACCTGTACCTTATGATCCGGAACAATTAGTGATGAAGAAGTCAAAGCAGCATTGAAAACCTTATCAAAGAACAAAGCACCAGGTATTGATGGCATTTCCATAGAAGTATTACAGCAATCTGATGCAGCTGTTAACATACCTACAAGACTCTGCCAGGAAATATGGAAGACAACATCATGGCCAACTGACTGGAAAAGATCTGTGTTGATACCAATACTAAAGAAAGGTGATCCAACTGACTGTGGAAATTATCGCACAATCGCTCTGATCCCACATGCCAGCAAGATTCTACTGAAGATTATTCAACAGAAACTACAACCATACCTGGAACGAGAACTGCCTGACGTGCAAGCAGGGTTCAGGAAACGGCGAGGAACGAGAGACATCATCGCAGATGTGAGATGAAGCCTTGAAAAGACTAAAGAATACCTTAAGGATATCTATTTGTGCTTTATTGACTACAGCAAGGCTTATGACTGTGTAAACCATGAGAAACTCTGGGCCACATTAAGAACTATGGGTATACCAGAACATCTGATCTTTTGCACAATCTCTACATTGATCAAGAAGCAACAGTTTGAACGGAACAAGGAGAAACAGAATGGTTTAAAATCAGCAAAGACGTACGACTAGGCTGCATTCTTTCCCCCTATCTATTTAATTTATATGCAGAACAAATCATCAGAGAAGCAGGATTGTATGAAGACAACAGAGGTGTGAAGATTGGTGGAAGACTCATCAACAACCTTTGCTATGCTGATGATACCACATTACTGGCTGAAAGTGAAGATGATCCGAAACATTTGCTTCTCAAGATCAAGGAACATAGTCTTAAAATCGGCCTGCACCTTAATGTAAAGAAGGCAAAAATCATGAGAACTGCCAAAATCAATAAATTTATCATTGATGAAGAAGAAATTGAAATTGTGAACAACTTTAAACTACCTAGATCAACTATCAAAAAAGAACAAGCAGTCAAGAAGTCTGACTATGCATTGCTCTTGGCAGAATGGCTACAAAGGACCTAGACAAGATTCTCAAGAACAGAGATGTCTCTTCCTATACAAAGATTCAACTCGTTCAAGCCATGGTATTTTCAATAATATCATATGGATGCGAAAGCTGGACAGTGAAAAAGACAGACAGGAAGAAACTGATGCCTTTGAATTATGGTGCTAGCAATGAATACTGTGTATACCATGGACTGCCCGAAGAACAAACCAGTCAGTACTAGAGGAGATCAAACCTAAGCTTTCTTTAGAAGCTCAGATAACAAGACAGCTACTTTCATACTTTGGACACATCATGCGAAGAGAGAGATCATTAAAGAAAGACAACAAGGTAGAAGGTCAATGCAAAAGAGGAAAGCCAGCAATGAGATGGATCATAGAAACATAAAAAAATGACGACAGAAAAAGACCACATGGCCTATGTAGTCTGTCCTTCCATATCAACAACTACAACAGTCTCCTTTTTTCCTTTAGAGATCCTCTGTGTTTGTCCCATGCTTTTTTTAATTCAGTTACCGTCCTCATCTCTACCACCTCCACTGGGAGACTAGTCCATGGATCCACCATTCTTTCTGTAAAGAAATATTTTCGTATATCACTCCTGAATCTATCCCCTTTCACCCTCATCCCATGTCCCCTCGTAGCAGAACTTGCTTTCAATTGAAAGAGGCTCTCTCCCTGAACATTTATGCCACAGAGGTATTTAAACATCTCAATCATATCACCTCTATCCCGCCTTTCCTCTAAGGTGTACATATTAAGATCCTTAAGTCTGTCCTCATATGCTTTATAATGAAGCCCACTAATCATTTTAGTAGCCACCCTCTGTACTGACTCCATCCTGTTTATATCCTTTTGAAGGTGCGGTCTCCAGAATTGCACACCATACTCCAAATGAGGTTGCACCAAAGACTTATACAGAGGCATTATCACCTCCTTTTTTCTGCTAGCCATTCCTCTCCGTATGCACCCAAGCATCCTTCTAGCTTTTGCCGTCGCCTTTTCTACCTGTTTAGCTGCTTTAAGATCATCGATACAATAAAGCACAGTTACTTACCTGTAACAGGTGATCTCTGGGAACAGCAGGAATTAGTCCTCACATATGGGTACGTCGGAACCGACGGAGCCGGCGCGGGAAAGCTCCCCAGCTTTTCAGATGAAAAGCTTTTGGGGCTTCCCACAGCGCATGCGCGCTGCCTTCCCGCCTTCCTTACCAGCTCTCTTCAGTTCGAGTTTATAGCTGAGACAATAGAGAGAGGAAAGGAAGGTAGATAGATAGAAGATACAACTCCTAGGGGAGGTGGGTGGGTTGTGAGGACTAATTCCTGCTGTTCCCAGAGATCACCTGTTACAGGTAAGTAACTGTGCTATCTCCAGGAACAAGCAGGAATAAGTTCTCACATATGGGGACTCCCTAGCTAAGATGCCTGGGAGATCCCCCTCCAAGGGTAAACCATCTTCGTATGGATCTCAGGCATCCATTCAGGGAAGGTGGGCAGGAGTTGCTTAAGTATGGAACAGGTGTTTGAGGACAGCCTGACCAAACAAGGCATCCCGGCGGGAGGCCTTGTCCAAACAATAATGGGCTGTGAAGGTATGAACCGAGGCCCAAGTGGCTGCTCGACAGATCTGATCGATGGATACAGAGTGAAGATGAGCCATAGAAGTAGCCATGGCTCTCACATTGTGAGCTGTGACATGGCCTTCCAGAGAAATATTCTTACTCTGGTAAGCAAAAGAAATACACTGAGCAATCCAATTGGAAAGTGTACGTTTGGAGACTGGAAGTCCCAAATGAGAAGGATCAAAAACCACAAAAAGTTGGGAAGACTTTCGATGTGGCTGAGTCCTGTTGAGGTAAAAGGCGAGAGCTCTTTTACAGTCAAGAGTATGAAGGTTCCTCTCTGCACTGGATGCATGAGGAGCCGGGAAAAAAACAGGTAGATATACCTCTTGATTAAGATGAAAAGGCGAGACCACTTTGGGCATAAAGTGGGGATTCGTCCTAAGGACCACCTTATCATGATGAAATCTGGTATAAGGTGGATTAGCCACCAAAGCCTGCAGTTCACTGATGCGGCGAGCCGAAGTGACTGCAATAAGGAAAAGAACCTTCCAGGAAAGAAATTTCAGGGAGGTAGAAACCAAAGGTTCAAAAGGTGGCTGCATAAGCTGACCCAGAACTAGGTTTAAGTCCCATGCCACCGGAGGTGGGCTGATGGGAGGCTTAGTTAGGGTCAGGCCTCTCATGAATCTGGCAATAAGAGGATGAGAGGAGACAGGTTGTCCATTTATAGGTTTCAAAGATGCTGCAATAGCACTTAAATGGACTCGTACTGAATTCGTCTTGAGGCCTGCATTGGAAAGATGCAGGAGATAGTCTAATAGAGAATGCAAAGGAAGTGCTAGAGGGTCAAGACCCTGTTGAGCACACCAAATGGAAAAAACGTTTCCATTTAAAAGCATAGGAACGCCTGGTAGAGGGTTTCCTAGAAGCATAAAGTATATCTTTCACTGGTTGAGAAAGACTATAATCATGCAGGCTTAAGCCTTCAGTAACCAAGCCTGGAGATGTAGGGACTTGGGGTTTGGATGCCACAAAGTCCCCTTCTCCTGAGACAGAAGGTCTGGCGCAGCTCCCAGGTCCAGGGAGGAGTCCTGGGAGAGCTGTAGAAGTAGAGGGAACCACACTTGGCGTGGCCAGCGTGGAGCTATGAGGATCATGGATCCGTGATCCCTCTGTAGTTTGAACAGAGTCTTGGGAATCAAAGGAATGGGTGGAAAAGCATACAGGAATTCCTGACCCCAATGCAGGAGAAAGGCATCGTTGGCCTGAGCTCCCTGACACGGAATCCTGGAACAGAACCGGGGAAGTTTGGCATTCCACGGACTTGCAAAGAGGTCTATGTCCGGGGTCCCCCATTCCTGGAAGATTCTGTGTATTTGGTCCATATGCAGGGACCATTCGTGTGGAAACAGAACTCGACTGAGTCTGTCTGCCCGAGAGTTTTGAACTCCTGGAAGATACACTGCCAGAAGATGAATTTGATGCTCTCTGGCGAAGGCCCATAATCTGAGAGCTTCGTTGCAAAGCGACAGAGAGCCCGTCCCTCCTTGTTTGTTGACATAAAACATGGCTACCTGATTGTCTGTCTGGACTAGGACAGTCAGGTTGACAAGGAGGGTGTGGAAGACTGTGAGGGCAAGGAAGATTGCTCGCAGTTCCAAAAGGTTGATGTGAAGGGTGGTCTCCTGGGGAGACCAGGTGCCCTGAGTGGAGAGGTGTTGGAGATGAGCTCCCCACCCTGTTTGGGAGGCATCTGTTGTGAGGGTTGCTTGGGGCAACAAAGGTTGGAAGGGGGTCCCCAACAACAGATTTTTGGAGGATATCCACCACTGGAGAGACCAAAACAGACGTTTTGAGGTGAGTACTCGGTCTGAGAGCAGTCCCGATGCTTGAGACCACTGGGTGGCCAAAGGCCATTGAGCTGCCCTCATATGAAGACGAGCGTAGGGCACCACATGGACCGTGGAGGCCATGTGGCCCAGAAGTTGCAGCATTTCTCTGGCTGACAAGTGACTTCTGGACTGAGCCTGGGAGGCCAAGCTGATTAGCCGTTGGCCTCGGACCAGAGGGAGGTAGGCCCTTGCAGTGGTGGAGTCCAAGTGGGCCCCTATGAATTCCAGGGACTGAGTAGGGATGAGTTGGGACTTGGGAATGTTTACCACAAGTCCCAGATATTGAAGAATACGCCTTGTGCGGTCCAAGGAAATCTGGGCTTCTGACTGAGATGGAGCTCGGATGAGCCAGTCGTCCAGATATGGGAAGATGAAGATTCCCATGCCTCTTAGAAATGCGGCTACGACTGCCATGCATTTTGTGAATACTCTTGGAGCAGAGGCGAGACCGAAGGGAAGTACTCTGTATTGGAAATGTTTTCCCTGGAACAGAAATCGAAGATATTTTCTGTGGGATGGATGGATGAGTATATGAGTGTACGCATCCTTGAGATCTAGAGAACAAAGCCAATCCTGACTCTGAAGGTATGGAAGGAGAATGCCCAGAGAGAGCATTTTGAATTTCTCCTTGAATAGAAACTTGTTCAATTCTCTCAGATCTAGGATAGGTCTGAAGCCCCCTGTCTTCTTTGTTATGAGAAAATAAGGGGAGTAGAACCCTAACCCCTGTTGAGGAAGAGGAACCTCCTCTATTGCCCCTTGGGCAAGGAGAGAGGAGACTTCCTGACCCAACAGGGTCAGAAGAGATGGGGGAGAACTGAATTGCCTCACCATGGTATGGGGAGGAAGGCTGGAGAAATGAAGTTTGTAGCCCTCTCTGATGATAGAGAGGGTCCATTGCTCTGATGTTATTTGCTCCCATCTGGGAGCAAAGTGAACTAACCTTCCAGGTATGGTGAGAGGCTCTGGTTGTTCCAGAGCCAGAAATGGTAAGTTATCTAGGGGCAAGTCAAAACCCCTAAGGGGGTTGAGCCTGCTGGGGTGTAGCAGACACTGCAGACTTTGACTTTACTTGCTTAAATTGCTGACGTTTAGCAGCAAAGCGAGGCTGAGAAGATTGTTGGCCAGTATTTGTGGAAAATCTGGCCTTCTTATAGTAAGGCCTTTTAAAAGACTTCTTTTTGGCAGGAGTAGAAGTAGACTTAGAAAGTCTATCTAGAGTGGCATTTTCTGCATGCATTTGAGCAGCTTTAATTTGCCAGTCTTCACCAAATAAGTTCTCACCTGTACAGGGCAGATTCCTTAGGCCATCCACAACCCAGGGTTCTAGGTCAGAAGCCTGGAGCCAAGCAAGACGTCGGGCTGCAATAGCAATTCCCGAAGCCCTGCCAGCAACCTCAAAGGAATCAAAGGCTGCCCTGTTGGAAAACTTGGAGACCTCTGAAAGTTGTGTCACCACAGAAGTGAAGTCCTCCTTTTTATCCTCAGGGATAAAGGGGGCAAAATGCCGTACCTTTAGGGCAAGTTCTCTGAGAAACATGCCCATATAAAGGCTGTAAGAATTGATCCTGGCTATAAGCATACTAGCCTGGAAGATCTTTCTACCAAAAGAGTCAAGGGTCTTACATTCTCGCCCTGGAGGGGTAGAAGAGTGCCTTTTGGGACTCTTTATCTTCTTCATAGCAGACTTCACCACAATGGAGTGGTGAGGCAGCTGAGCTTTTTTGAAACCCAGGAGAAGGAGGGACCCAGTACATGGTGTCCAACCTACGAGAATGAGGAGACAGAGTTAGAGGAGTCTCCCACAAATCCATCAAGTGTTCTTGAAGGATTTCATGGATAGGCAGAGTAACTGCCTCTTTAGGAGCTTTAGAGTATCCTAAAATATCCAATTTTTTTTGATCTGGGTTTCTTTTCAGAAGATGTAGCAATAGAAGTCCTTTAGCTACATCAACAATGAAATCCTGAAAGGATAAATCCTCTGGAGGAGACATCGCCCTCTTTAGAGAAGAGGGCTCCTCAGGAAGATCAAACTCAGCAGAGTCATCAGAGGAATTGAACTCATCAGAAGAATCTGAGTATTCTCTCTGTGCTTGCAATGCACGATACGCGTACCGATCGATATCGAGATCGAGCGTATCGGGCATGGGATTGGTATCGGGCAAAAGCCTGAATCCAGCAAGCGGAACCGATCGACGCTTGGAAGTCGATGGTCTCGGTTCCGGTGTGGATACCGGAACCGGGGTCGGTACCGAGGGCGTCGCAGCCTTAATGAAAGCCAGAACGGCCTGCTGCATGGTCTGGACAGTATTGCCCATGGACGCCACTGCTGCCTGGATGTCGGTACCGGTATCGACCGGTACCCCAGAGCAGTCTAACAGGTGATCAGTCGAGGCCGTGCCATCGATGTCAACCTGTAACCCCATAGGTGATGCTTTGGAGGCCGGAGCCTCCCGCCGGGGTTTTTTGGTGTGGGCAGAATCCTCAAACTCAAGATTGAGAGCCTCTCGATCTTTTGAAAGAGATTTGCTTTTAGAGGATTTGCCCACAGAAAGTTTGGTTACCTGAGATCCATCCGGAGAGGAAGACCTGGATGACTGTGATGCTGGATTATCTGAAGCAAACAGCACATGGAACTTGTTGGCCCGGTTCTGCATACCACGTTTAGACATCTGGGAGCAGAATGGGCAGTCCGGTATGGAGTGGTCAGGTCCCAAACATTTAAGACACCATTCGTGGGTGTCTGAGAGAGAAATAACAGCACTGCACTTGGTACACTTTTTAAAACCAGGAGCTGGCTTCTCCATGAGGAGAATTAGTGTAGGCCTAGCAAAGTTACCACGTTGTGCTGAAATAAAAAAAAGATTTTTTTTTTTTTTAAATAAAGAAAGAGAGACCGGCAGTACCGGTTTTGGTATGGGGAAGGCAGGTACGCGGTCAAAAGAAACAAATTAAAATAACAATTTCTTCAGCGGTGACAGGAACACAACCTGCTGGCTCCGCGGAAAAAGAGAAACTGAAGAGAGCTGGTAAGGAAGGCGGGAAGGCAGCGCACATGCGCTGTGGGAAGCCCCAAAAGCTTTTCATCTGAAAAGCTGGGGAGCTTTCCCGCGCCGGCTCCGTCGGTTCCGACGTACCCATATGTGAGGACTTATTCCTGCTTGTTCCTGGAGATCAGTAGCTACTGGTACCAGTCCATCAACAATGCGCCGCCTGACTGAAGACCAACCCAATTTAGGATAGCTATCCAGAGGGTCGCCACCGACTCGACGGCACAACAACAACAGAAGTGCAAAAGCAGAGGCCAATGAACAGTCATTTAGGAGCAGTCTAGTTGTTAGGACAGTGACCTGCTTGTGACCTCTGGTGGAGTTGGAAACATCATGAGAGGTTGCTGCTACTGTGAAGGGTGAATATGCAGGAGGTGCAGATTAAAACAAAAAAAGCACACTAAGGACTGCCTGCCTTCCTTGCCCTCTTTCACGTGGGCTCTCGGAATAAGAAACGGAGCAGTTACCTTAGGCTACTCTGTTCTACAGCTCTGATGTGTCTTTAAAGGGTGCGCGCGCTTCTCAATGCTGCAGGGGACTGGAGAGCCGCAGAGCTCTGTAACTGCTGCGCGCCTCCGTGCAGCCCGGCCCGAACTTCACTTCCTGCTTCCGAGCGGCGCGAGGCCGGAAGCGCGCGCGTACACACACACACGCGCGCGCGCAAGGCGGAGAGAAAGGCAGAACGTGCGCGCGAGCCGGAAGAAACGCCTCTCCGAGCCCGGTGCTGCAGCGGAGAGAGTCCCCCAGCGGCCAGGGAAGAGACGAGAAAGACAACGGACGCGCCAGACCGGAAATGAGAGCGGGCTGGCGGTGGCGTGGGATGGAACTTGCGGAAGCCAGGAAAAGTTTAGAGGAGAGGGCCCGGGCCCAGCCTCCGTTCCCAGAGAGGGGAAGGGGAAAGCAGCTGCAACGTACAGGAAAATCAGAGAGAACACATTTGCATTTCCGGAAATAAGACTGACCGGGAAAAATGGTCCTGCAGAAAGAGAGGAGAAACAGAAATGCATTTCCTCCTTCGCTATGCGCTCGATGCAGAAAACTAGCGCGGCCTTTAAGCACCAACACATTTAACGTCCAATGCAGAGTAGCCTAGTGGTTAGAGCACTGGTTTGAGAGCCAGGAGACCAGGGTTTGATTCCCACTAGCACTCTTTGTGGCCTTACATTGCCTCGGAAGAAAAGCCTGACCTACTTCCAGTCACACTGCCAACAAAACCCAGGAGCTTCTGGGTCACCAGGAGTCAGTATTGATTAAAAGGCACATGTATTGTAAATGCAGAAAAGAGGCAGACGCAAGCATAAATGGCAATAGAAAAACTAGTGCCCAATTAACACCACTGGTATTTAAATTGCAGGCAAATAACTTCTGCCCTCAATGCAGAGTCAGATGTAGAGGATTTTGCAACCAGCTTTAGCGCCAGTCTCTCTATGCCTAGGTCTGTCTGAGGTGGCTTAAACTGCTAGTGCTTCCCCAACAAGATTTTGATAGCATCAGGGGCAATCCCTGCATTTAGAAAAGCCCCCAATGCCATCAAAATACTGTCAGTGGCTAGTGTCCCGACAGAAAGTCACTTCCTGGTGATCTAGCTGCCCAATCCCACTACCCCCACCCCACTTAAAAAACTTAACCTGGTGGTCGAGCGGCCCCAGAACCCTCTCCCACTCTCAGTCCACCATCTTGGAAAATGGCAGCGCCTGGCCCCATGCAGTACATCCTGTCTGAATACCAGGATGCACCACTTTGAAAGATGCCAGAAGGGGGTTCTGGGGCCACTAGACCACCTAGTTTTTTGTTAAGTGGGGTTGGGGGTTCTGAGGTCGCTAGACCAGGTTTTTAAAAATTTTTTTTAAGGGAAATGGTTTCTGAGGAGTGACTTTCTGATGGAGCACTGGCCCCCGACAGTATATTGATGGCATTGAGGGCTTTTCCGATGCCACGATTGCCCCCGATACCATCAAAATCCTGTTGGGGCTGATATGCAAATGAGCCATTTGGTGCCCATTTCTCTGGGAGAGCATGCTAAACCAGTGCCAGTCTCTTTGTGTGCATGTGTTTGGCTTACTGTCCCAGTTTAACGCTTCCATTTTTGCGCACAGTTTAACACGTGGCTCATTTGCATATGAGCCCCTTTCTGCATAGCTGCACTGAAGTCGTGTGCTATTGGTGTGCTGCAAACAGGTGTAAAAAGCTTTCTGCTTTGACCTTTGTTTGTATTTTGCACAATACAAAAGGAAATGCATCTCTGACAGTTTTGGGAAATGCAAAACCAAAAAACAGGAAAACCCCGATCAGAATCAAATGAACAAACTACCCAAAAAAACTCCAATCTAATGAAAGAACAATCTCCCTTTCTATACCTTATTTTTGTTGGAGCTGCCAGTCCTAGTGAAAAGAACAAGTCTGTTGCCCACCGTGGCATCTCTGTTTTAATCAAATGATGTGTAAAAACAGCTTGTATTTGTACTTAGCTATTAGACGAGCTTCTTTACAAGCTGTTCAAGATACCGCAATAATCCAAAGTAGACAGTACAGGACGTGTCATGTTTTGGGTTTCAAAATCAGCAACCCCGCCTCAGGTCCATCCAAGTGTGGTAAATCTTGAGCCTTAGTGAATTCTTAGTGAAAACGCCTTAAATAATCCGGCCCGGTGTCTGATTACATTCATGACGTGAGCAGCCTTCAACCAATCAAACAAGCTGAATCAAAAGGGCCAATCAGCTTGCTCTTCAACGTTTGTTGTTTATATGATTGTCTGCCCGTGTACACTTTATTATGTCGGACGTACCACCAGGTCTATAAAAACGAATTGAGTGAACATGCATCGCGTCTTCGGACAAGAAATCTCACGGCACCTATGGTGGATCACTACATCCAAAAAGCTCATACTTTTGAGTCCTTGCATTGGCGGATATTAGATCATGTACCAATCGATCCGAGAGGTGGTGATCGGGTTCAGCATTTACAAAGGCTAGAACAGAAGTGGATCTTCTTGTTGTACATGGTTTGTCCTAAGGGCTTAAATGCCCAGATTGACTGGTATACCATTATTTGACAGTTATTTGGTACTTTGAGATCTCTAGGAAGATTCATCTGTCCATTTCTATGGCTTTACAAAAAAACAGCCTTTCACTTAGGGAGGGATTCCTTGTCAGTGGGACCTCCCCCTTTTTTTGATTGGCCATTTTGATTCAGCTTGTTTGATTGGTTGAAGGCTGCTCACGTCATGAATGTAATCAGACACCGGGCTGGATTATTTAAGGCGTTTTCACTAAGGCTCAAGATTTACCGCATTTGGATGGACCTGAGGCAGGGTTGCTGATTTTGAAACCCGAAACGTGACACGTCGTCTGCTGTCTACTTTGGATTATTGCGGTATCCTGAACAGCTTGTAAAGAAGCTCGTCTAATAGCTAAGTACAAATACAAGCTGTTTTTGCACATCATTTGATTAAAACAGAGATGCCACGGTGGTGAACAGACTTGTTCTTTTCACTGGGACTGGCAGCTCCAACAAAAATAAGGTATATAAAGGAAGATTGTTCTTTCATTAGATCAGAATTTTTTTGGGTAGTTTTGGGAAATGGCCATCTGATCCTTATTTCGCAAAGATGAAAGGGCCAGAGTGAATGTGATGCGATGGGCCTGCTGTTTAACAGAGCAGTAGACCCATTGTGAGCAGCCGCACTCCCGCAAAGCCTCCAGGCAAAATAAAAGAGTGGAAAGTTTCCCATCATGAACTTACCATCATGACATTGGATGACGTGATTGCGGTCCAATAAAAGGGAGCAAGAGCATTGCAGTCCCCCCTTCGTAATCTGCTCCAGTTCTGTGCTCATTTCTGCTCCACCGTCCCTGGCGAGATAACAGCTGAAGGTGAGCCCATTCCTTCTCGTGGCTGCTACTGGTGCATCAGGGGTGGGTTGTGCACGAGATTCTAATGCCACATGCTGGTCCTGACCCTCACTTGTTGCCGACCTGTTGTTGGCAGAGGGCATGTGCTCTGCTTTTTTGGGGCAAAAGCAGATTAGCCTTCCTATACTGCATCTGCTGTTTGTGCCGCCTCTGGCCTAAGCCGCCACGTGGCCTTGTCACAGCAGACCTAATCAGACTGGCATCTCGAACCCGGCCTGAGGTTTGAGCAACAAAAACAACAAAAAAACTAAAGAAGTAAAGGAAAAAGAACAGAAGAGGACCAGGGTGCTAGCGGAAGGCCTCTCTGTGGCTGTGGACTCACACCCCCCTCCCCCCTTCTCCCCTCTCCCTTCCACATTACCGTCCATTGCCACAGAAAAAAGGCCTTGCAATCTACTTCTGGTCACACCTTACAAAGAAAACCCAGGGCGTGCTTGGGTCCCCAGGAGTCAGCATTGACTCAACGGCACATTTCTGCTGGGATGAGGCACCTCCTGGACCTACTTGCTGCTTAACATAAGCCAATACACCCTCCAGTAATGCCTCTTAAGCTACAGTCCCGATCCCCCATGTTGAGAGTGACATCACATGAGTATCGAAGAAGAGGAACTGAGCAAGGAGGGATTGGAAATGCTGGTGACTGCCCCACCTTGCACCACAGCCACCTGGGTTCTGGGGATTTATGACAACCAGGCGGCCGAGGATGAGGTCTCTGCTGCTATGGTCCTGCCTGTGACTGATGCTTGCCGACAGGGGTCCCCACCAAACGTGGAGAAGTCATCAGCTGACACTGTAAACCATGTGGCGACTCCAGAGCAGGCACGTTGCTACCCCACCAGGACCCAAAGACTACCAGCATGTTACATGGTCGCACAAGGCTGACCATATGGTCCAATCTCAAGAGGTGCGCACAAGCCCGCAACGGGCAACAAGGTCCAACCTGAGCCAGTGGATTCCTCAGCTGAACTCGTGATTAGTCAGAAAAACAACCCGCCTGGCCAGGCACTGCCGGCAGCTGACTCAGATCCTGGTCTCCATCCAGCCCACTCGGGAGTCAGATCACTGCAGCAGCACCCATTCCTGGTCCTCTAGTGGCGAACGTGTTGCCACTCGGCGCACACCATGCAAGTTCTAGAGATACCATTGCAGCGGACATGCTCATTGGACCCTCCAAGCACCAGAGACGCCGCTCCAGCTCATCATGTAGAAGCAACAAGCGATCCATGTGCGCCTAGAGGAAAGCCACTGTCATCATTGCAGATCATCACGGAGACACCAGCATCATTCGCGCTACAAGCGGCGTAGAGGACAAAGGTACACCATGTCACACAGCTCGTCAAGCGGTCTTCTATGGGATTGCCCCATAGAGGGCGTCACGCATCATCCCAGAGAAGAAATAGCCAGCACAAAGCTAGTCACCCGCCGTTGTCTGAAAGGGTGACTTGCAAGGGTGTTGATGTGGCGTCCACCCTGACAGCAAATTCTATTCTGGAGGGTCATCAACCGCATCAGCAACATGACGGACTGCCACTAGCGAACACCACAGACAGGACAAGGGTGACTGAACCTGGAGAACCTGCGCCAACCTTTATATTCTTGGTGACTTCAATTGCCATGTAGACACTCTTCATAAGCTATGTGATAAGCTGTTCTTGGCACACCTTAATGATCTTCAACTCACTCAACACATCTCCTTTCCCACTCATTCTGCTGGTCATACTCTGGATCTCATCATTTAAACTCTTAATCCATCTTCACAATTCTTACACTTATCATCATTACCTCTTCCCTGGACCAACCATTTTTTCATCTTCTCTCCCCCCTCCTATCTCGCCCAGTACATCCACTGTCCTCTGCTCTGAGGTTATCTCGTAAACTAAATCCAGACAATATTCTAGTTTTCCCATCTGCAGATACTATTTTCCCCTTCTTCCATCTGATGCCCATAGATAAGCAGGCCTCTCTCTGGGACTCACTTCTTCATTCTGCCTTGGATCACATCGCACCAGTTCAGACATTTCAATCTAAACGAAGGCCTAGCCAGCCCTGATTTCATCCCAGAATCCATCTTGCCTGTACGCCTCTCCGTAGAGCCGAGTGCCACTGGAGTCTATCCTGATCTCCCAGTGCACTCCAGCGTTTCCGGGTCGTTAAGAGGGAATATTACATTTAAATCTCATCATCAGTTCTTCACAACCTTGTCAGCTTTTCTCCATCCTCTCCTCTTTATCAGCGTCTCCATCCCAACCCTGCATGTAGATGATTCTCCTACTGCCACTCAATTAGCTATCTTCTTTTCCACCAAGATATCTAGTTTACAACAGAATTTTCCCCCAGCTCCACCCCCTCCAGTCTTCGAACCTACATCCTCTTGCATGCTTCCAACACCTACTGTACATTGAAACATATCTGGAGCACTTTCAACCCCATTTCCCGTGCCTCCCTGTCTTGTAATTTGGACCCCCTCCCATCATCCTGGCTTTCTGATAACTTCCTGATGTTCAAAACAATAATCCTCTCTTTATTTAACAATAGCCTTGCTACTGGTGTCTTTCCCCATGCATGGAAAGAAGCCCATATTCCTTATCGTCCCTCCAGCCCAGTCTTCTACCTCTGGGTAGTATACCTCTTCCAGCAGCTTGGAGACTGAGTGAGCATGTTATCTTTTGATGACACTAGTGTACTTATACAGCTGGCACCGCCTACCAGCCCCAGTATGCTCAGTCTCCAAGCAGCTGGAGGAGTTAGTGAGCCAGGCTTCTGGGCTCACTGAAGGGACTATTAAGAGTATAGGCTAGATGTCCTTTCTTTTCTTTTTCTTTATTTCTATTTATTGCACAAGATTCTGTTTTTATCTTTTCCCTGGTAAAGTTTAAAAAAAAAGAAGGAAGATAAAGAGAAGAGACAAGAGGGCCTTATCCAGGTAGCCTCATCTGAGGAGGATCCCACTCCCTTGCCCCCCCCCCCCAAGGCGGTTTGAGGGGCTTTCAGGGAAACCCTTGGCCAGACCGGGGCTTGGCGGCTCCCAAACCTGTTATCAAGTGAGAAGCATCCATGGGTGCAGTCCTACGGGTGAAGTTCTGAACAGCATAGGTCACTGACAGCCCCTGGTCAGCTCTCCTCAATGCCAAAGCCCACTATACCGGCTGAGCACGAGGTGGCTGAGTGGATATTCACAGAGTGGGACCGTATGGCCTGAGTAGCGCCTCACTAAAACAGGTAACTGGTGATTGGGGTTTTCAGTGAGAGCAGTCAGGCACACGGTATGTGTTTCCAGCCCAACTGTTTGTTTTAGTGGCAGCCCTGCACTGCATGAAAGAGGCCTAGGAGTGTGGCTTCAGTGCCTGAAAGTGTAGAGCAGCTTCTTTCTGTGCTGGTTCCCCCACGTTCATTGAGCAGTCTGCAGCTTCGCAGCACCAGTGTGTCACGGGGGATTTGCTCGCGGCTGTTTCCTGGTTCCTGGCCCACTTGCTACAACAGGATACAGTAAATGTAGAAAGGTTTCTTTTATTTTTCTTTCCTTTCTGGGAGTTTCATATAATTGAAGGGACAAGGTTTTGCAGTTTTCGAGGAGTGGGCAGGGGATTCGGAGCTGCCTCATCCTCGGGATCCAAGAAAGCTCAGTAAAGTGAGGGTGCATTGGCTTATGTTAAGCAGCAAGGAGGTCCAGGAGGTGCCTCATCCCAGCGGAAATGTGCCGTTGAGTCAATGGAGATGAGGCCAAACGTCGTGGGGCACACTCAATGTTGGGATTTGGCTGCACAGGATGCAGGCAAAATATGGTCAGAATTTTCAGAAGAAGCTGACATCCACAGTGAACAAAAAAAAAAAAACACGGCCAGCAAAGACATATGCAGGTGATTCAACAGAGGTGTGTGTTACTTTCGTGACTGCAAGTATTGCCATGTCTGCTTCCACTGCGTTATGCCGCACTCTGTACTACAATGCTCCAAGAAACTCCAGCCCAAATCAGCAGCTCAGCCAAAACCATGACATAGCATTCCTGAGGGCCTCTACAGCTGTCTGCATCGAGGCTATGGACCCATAGTTGAACGTGCACCATAAACAGAAAGACACAGAGATGCTGGCCAACCATTTCAGATTCGGGTTCCTCATACCATTTTATGAGTTACTTCAGTATCCCAGCAATTGCCCGTTGCGACCTCTGCAACACCTGTGTCCTATTATACAAAAGAAACTAGACTTCAAGATCGAGTTGCAGCAAGGGATGGGCCTCTTTAAGGATCCACCTTTCCCACTGTTTCACCTATCCCCACTGTCAGTAGTCCCCAAGAAGGAGCCTGAGAAATACAAACTGATACACAACCTTTTCTTCCCTGAAGGGGACTCCATGAATGACTTCCTACCTGCCACTGCCTCTTTTGACCAGATCCTTGCCCAGGTAGGGGCACGTACTGTGAAAAAGCAGACAAAGTCGGCATTCCGGCTTCTCTTTATCCACCCCAGTTGCATTTCCCTCTTGGGTTTCCAGTTTGGAGATGAGTATTACTTTGACAAATGTATACCAATAGACTGCTTTGTGTCCTGCGCTGCCTTCAAGACATTCAGCACATTGGTTCATTGGGTAGAAATCGGTGACGTGGACAACTTCCTACTCACAGGTCCTGAGTGCTCGGATTCCTGCTGATCGCTGGAAGGAGCGGGCTACAAATGCTTGCTAAATAAATAAAATAAAATAAATTCCTGTGTGACGCTTTTACACACCTTTCAAGTAGTCACAGCCAGGTTTGGTGTACCGCTGTCTGATGAGAAGACCATAGGTCCCACAAGGAAGTTGTCCTTCCTGGGCATAGAGATTGATGCTAGGGATGGCACCACCAGAATCCCAGGGGACAAGGTGGTGAATCTCAGGGTTAAGATTGGCATCACCTTGGGGCAGCACAAGATCACCCTCAGGATGGCCCAGTCTCTATTTTGTTCCTTGAAGTTTGCTTGTCAAGTGATTCCAATGGGTCAAGTGATTCCAATGGGTAGACTGTTCCTGAGGCGCCTCACTGTTGCTACATCTGGCTCCAAAAGCTGCATCACCGGATCTGTCTCTCCAGAAGTTTGAAACGCAACCTAGACCTATGGTTGCAGTTTGACACCTTCAATGAAGTGAGTATCTGGCAGCAGCCTGGACCTCTCCACTGATACAGCGGGTGCCTCCGAGTTCGGTGCATACTTCCAATGCCTGGTGTGCTGCCCCCGGCCCAAACAGTGGGTGACCATGAGCCTCACAAAAAAATCATGTTGCTTGAGTAGTTCCCCTTATATGTCACAATACACGCGTGGTGACTGCCTGCGCAATCGCAAAGTCATCTTCTGGTGTGACAACCAGGTGGTCGTCGCTATGGTCAAAAAACACTCTGCAAAATGTGTGCTCATAGCAGAGCTGCTGAGGAAGTTTGTGTTAAGATGCTTGCAGCTCAGCATCATGGTGCAAGCACAGTATGTCTCAGGCCTAAGTAATAACATTGCTGATTCATGCTTTCAGTGGGATACCTTCCAGCGCAAGACTCCGATGGCCGATGAACATTCCAACAAAACTTCCACACTTGATTTGGGACTTCATGTAGGCATGGATTGGCAGCTAGTTTACCAGGCAGGCACAAGGTATGTCTCCACTGGCTTGGGTATCTCGGGATGTGGTGGGTGAAACTCCACCCCATGCTGGAAGAACAGAGTAGTCGTTTAGAACTGACACTTCTATTATCATTGCCGTTCTGGTGTTTTCTCCTTAACCGCTATATCCGGCCTCCTCACATCCAGCTTTTTATCAGTCGGAATGGGAGTATCCCAGGTGATCATAACCTCCTCATTCTCTGTAATTCTCTTAGAGTCATGATCCCAGTGCTTTTCAGGCACAGTGATGTTGTAGTGCTTGCAGAGTTTCCAATGGATAAGGTGCGCTACTTTATTATGTCTTTCTGTATAGAGATTTTCTGCTGTCAGAACTTCACAATCAGCTATGAGGTGAGTCACCGTTTCCAGGTCTTTCTTACAGAATCAACATATATCTGTGTTGCATTTTTTTTCAATGCTTGCTGTAAACCATCTCGTCCAAAAGCCGCTGTTCTGGGCTGCAACTATCATTCTCTCCTCCATTGGTTTCAGTCCACCCCCTTCTTAACAATTCATGTATTTGTGCATCTGCCACTTGTTTTTCCTTTTTTGTTGATTTAATTCCTTGAAGAGTTTTTTCTGTTTTGCAAATTCTGTTACTGCATTCCCTGAGCATGCTTGTGGATTTTTACTCATTCCTTCTAGACGTTGGAACGCTTGTCCAAGTTTGATGATGGAGACAGATTCTGGAAATTTACTCTCATATTTCAGCATTTTTTGCTTATTTGGATCTGAGGATGTAGTTAGGTAGGCCTATGATAGAAGCTCTGTATGTGTAATCAATCTCTGAGTCCTAGCCCTCCTTAATTGCTAGAGATGTACAGTCTCGGCACATACTGATTCTTGTAAATCACTTCATGGGCATGGAGGAGTTTTCGTGTTTGCACATCCAGTTTTTCAAGATCTTTAAGAGGCCAGTCCACAGTCCCAAAGCTGTATGAAAGTACATAAATTGCCAGCTGATTGATGGCTTGTATCTCTTATTCTGTAATATTCCTTACTGATCTTTTCTCTCAGTAATTTCTGCTCGAGTGTCATTCCTTCCTCTACTCCAAGATACTTATATACGCCTTCCTGTTCAAGATCCTTGTTGTCATAACCTTCAGCCATGAAGATGTTTTCTGTTTTGCGCAATTTTCCTCTAAAAAAGTTGCTTTAGCACATTTGTCAAGGCCAAAGGTCATTTTGATGTCATCAAAAAAGCTTTTCACCACACGGAGTTGCTCTGCTAATTGTTGGTCGCTAGAAATATAGAGCTTCAGATTGTTCACAAATAATAAATGAGATGTTGTTTCTGGATTGTTACCTTTAGGATTCAAGCTAAATCCATATCCCAAAGTGTTGATGTAAATTCTCATTGAATTAAGTGCCACACAAAACAGAAGAGGCGACAGGGAATCCCCCTGAAATATTCCTTGCTGGATCCCGATGTTAGGAATGATGTATTGACCATCTTCATATTTCAAAAAGAATGTGGTTTGCCACATTGTCATGGTGAACTTAATGTATTCTCAAACCAGGATTTATTTTATACATTTCAAGGCAATTATTATCCGAGTGTGGGACGCTGTCAAAAGCTTTCTTATAATCAATCCATGCTATACTTAGATTACTGCTTTTCTTAGCACTGGCCATGATGGCCTTATTCATCATTAACTGGTCTTTGGTACCATATGCTCCTCGCTTGTTGCCCTTTTGCTCTATTGCCATGATGTTATTGGACTCGATATGATCATATATTCTTTCTACATTTATTGCAGTGAACTGCTTATAGATTGTAGGTAGACAAGTTATTGGTCTGTGATTGTTGGGAGTGTTACTTGGGTCCCCTTTTGAAAGGAGAAAGGCTCTTCCTGTAGCAAGCCATTGTGGCTTTAAGTCTGGCTGTTTAAAAAATTGATTTTTGCAGTTCACCAGGTCTGGGCGGAGTGATGTTAACCGTTTGAGCCAAATGTTGGTTACTCCATCTGGGCCAGGGCTTTTCCAGTTTGGGGCTCGCTTTAACCTGCTTTCCAGCTCTTTTGCTGATACTGCAGGGCACTCCATAGGTTTGATGTTTGCTTTTTCTAAATGTTCTTGTATGCAGGGTAACCATTCTTCTTCTCAATTTTGCTTTATAGGATCCTCAGATAGTTTTCTCCAGAAATGTTCTGTTTTGGCTTTGGTTGTTGGTGCTTTTATTATCTTAATGCTCTTTCCCAATTCCCTGTCAAATCGTTTGGGGTTCTTTCTAAATAGCTTATTTTGATATCTTGTTTTTCAGTTTTCTTAATATCTTTGCAATTTTTGCACCTCTGCTGTTACTTTCAATTGATTGTTGGACCATATAAATTTCAGGTCTTCTGTTAATGCAGCAGGCTTCAGCTTGATGTCTTGGATTTTCCTTAATATCTTTGATGATCTTAATCCTTTTAGATACCCATCTATCAGGGATACCTCCGCATGCAATGACTGTATTTTTCCCTCATTGCACTTTTTCCAAGGTGGAACTGTTACTGTTTTCTTTTTCTTTTGGCCCTGCACTTTAGCTGGTATTGTTCTTGCAGTAATAATTTTAGTTGCACAATACTGTATTCAATTTATTTTAGTGATGTCAATAAATGGTCCCTTTATACTAGATATGGCCTTGTTCATCTTTATAATCATACTTTTAACCTTAGGTATTAAATTTAACTTGGGTAATCTTTCCCGTGCCTGAAACCCAGCATATTCATTTTTTTCCACATGGACTAGGAGTTCGATCTTGAATTCCTCCATCTCTGGATCTTTCTTCTCCCTTTGTTCTTCCTCTTCAGTTGATTGGTTGACCTGCCCTATAGTTACCTCACTCTCCTGCAGTTCCAGATCTCCCAGCTCCATCTCCCCCTCAACTGCTCTTTCTGTTTCTGTGTATTCTTTCTTCTGTACTCTCACCCAGGTCGCTTCCTCCTCCCTGTTTTTCTTTTTCCACAGAAGCCCTTAGTTGCTTCAAGACGTTATCATTCACATACTTTTTTGCTTTGATCTGTGAAATTAAAGATCTTACATTTGCATCTGTTGCTTTTTGCAGTTTTTCCTGTGGCAATTTTCCTCATTCTTTCAGTTTTTGGAAGATTCTCCTTGTATACCCTCTTGATTTAAATATAGGGTTTGTAGCATAAAAGTAGCAGAACATTATCTCCTCCTTATCTGCAGAAGTCCACTTAACTGTAGTTAATCCTCTTAACTTTTTCATTAATTTCCGTGGTTCATCTACTGCCACAGTGGGTCCATGAATATGCTCACCATGGCCTTTATCTCTAGCAGGGCTGTTATCTACATCTGTAGTGCTTGCACTGTCGCAACCACTATCATTGGCCCTAGTGCATAAGCTATGGATGGGCACCTTTTTATCTTGAGCGACGTGCGGCCAGTATGAATTTTTATTTTTCATTTTTACCATACTTCAATCGTAGTGTCGCCTTGCTGGGATTCGGTATAGATTTTGTACAATGGGGTCACCATGTGAAGATATCCAGCAAGACTTGGGGGGGGGTGGAACTATAATCCCACCCCCTTGACCCCCTCCCCTTGATTCTGACAGTGATGAGCCAGTGAAGCTGCATCAGGATGGGGGTGATATGGGCCTAGCAAGGGGCACCATAGATTATACACACTGCAGTGTTCTGGGCCATTTGTATGGGATGAAGGGAGTGTTTAGGAAGGCCTTGATAAATAATGTTACAGTAGTCCAGAGTAGATGTGATCATTGCCTGGCAGACAGTTCAGAATAATTCTAGGGTTAGTAGGGGGTAGAGATATTTCAAGGTTCTTAATTTGTGATAGATGGAGGTAGTTCTCTTTATGTGTGGTTGGAATATCAGTTGTTGATCTGTTACGCCCAGATATTTTATTTCAGTTTTAACACTGATGACCACGTCATCTAGGTTCAGTGTCGACGGTGAAGAGAAAGTTGGGTCAGTGGAGATGTGTAGAGCTTCAGTCTTCTCCTGGTTGATAGGTTATGGAGCCTGAGCCATTTTCTTATTTCTGCATAGCATTTCTGTAGATTGGTGAAATACGGTGATAAGAGTTAAAAAGGAATGTAGAACATTATTTATTTCCAGTCTCTTTTATACCACGCTATTCAACATCAGTGCGGTTTACAATAAACAAAGAACTACACATTTCCTAGGGTACTCTATGTTTACAATGAACAGGTGTTAAAACTTGGATAACATAGAGTAACTATATACAATCGTGCAACAGAGTTGGGTTCGCCACATTATGTCATCGGCATAGATCTGGTATAGGATCTTGTATGTTTTGAATATTTGATATAATGGCTGGATGAAGATATTTAATAGGAGAGCTGAGGGGTTGAGCCTTGAGGTACTCCCATTTGTTGGGGTTTGACATCTTCTGACCAATTTTTACTTCTTGTGTTCGGGCTTCTAGGTAGGAGCGGAACTGATAAAAAAACTCAAAACACACCTCTTCCAAGAACACTTTTCTCTGCCCCCCTCCCTCTCTACTTCTCCCTACCCTCACAATTCTATGCCTTCATCCTTAACCAACTCCTCTTTCCCTAATTAACCTGTGAATATTAATTAGTTCTTTGTTGTGTCACGCATTCTCAAGTTCAAAGTTTATGTTCCATGTGCAACAGCTGTGAAGCACTGTTATGTTCAATGTAAACCGTCTTGAATTGTAGAAAGACGGTATATAAAACCAGTTAAATAAATAAATAAATATCTAGGGGAGGAGTACCCTAGTGATTAGCACAGTGGGGCCAGATAACCAAAAAGACCAGGATTCAAGTCCCATTGGCCCTCTTCATGGCTTTGGACAAGCCACTTAACCTTCCACTGCCTCAGGTGTAAGCCCTCTGGGAAATACCTACTGTATGAGTTACAACTTTATTTATTTATTTACATTCTCTTATATACCGCGCTATTCTGCATCAGTGCGGTTTACATTGAACAAACTGAAATTACATTGAACAGGGCATTATAACTTGGAGATAACTATTTTACAGGGAACATGGGCTATGGAGGGTTAAGTGGCTTGCCCAAGACCACAAGGAGCACCTGTGGGACTAGAAACCCCAGTCCTTCCGGCCCAAGGTTGCTGTCCTCTAGTGGGATTTGAACCCTCAACCTTCTGGCCTGAAGTACCTTGCCCCAACCACTAGGCCACTCCTCCACTAGTGGAAAGATGTCAGCTAAATAAATAAAACTTATCCAAAGTGGCGTTAAATGAGAAGGGTGAGCTGCCGTATGGAATCTTAAAAAATAAAAGATGAAACTGTAAAGTTTATCACAACATCAGAACAAATAAATCATAGTAAAGTAAAAAACTCAACTCGTTGTGGAGTATATTTATAAACTGGGGAAGAGGCAAACTCTGTTATAAAAAGGATGGTGTAAAAAACGGAGAATGGAGGACTTGGCCATTTAAGTGTCGCTGAGGAGCATGTCCAGTATGTAATAAAATGACGATGAGTGCTCTAAAAAACCAAGCATATGCCTTTAAATATTTAGAACCCATATAAGAAGCTCCAGAGATGGATCGACTGGCTGAAGATCCTGGGAAGCATTTGACCACCTTCTGTCTATTGGACTGTGTTCACAAGTTAATCCTTTTGATGATGGAGTCTCCAAGTAGTAACAGTTTCCTGTTTTGCGATTTTTTGTTCATGTTTAGGGCATTACCAGTAGATTGGGTATTAACCTTCTCATTTAACGCCACTTTGGACACTCAGCATGAATCAGGCTGCCACGAGTCTCCGGTTTACAAAGTTTTATTTTTGCATTAGATTACCTTCTATATTCAGGTAAGTGCAAACTTTGGGTATTGATTTCATTACAAATGGTATAATTTGATTATTATTTTTATGATACACTAAAAATCGCAAAACAGGAAACTGTGTCTACTTGGAGACTCCATCATCAAAAGGATTAACTTGGGAACACAGTCCAATAGACAGAAGGTGGTCAAATGCTTCCCAGGATCTTCAGCCAGCAGCATGTTAGTATAGTCAGAACAGAAAGTAAGCATTCCAAAATTGATGTTCTTATCCACTTGGGCACAAATGATGTGGCTAGAAGCAGTACTTCTACAGTACAAAGGGACTTCCAGATTTTGGGAGACAATCTGTGTCATTCCCCACTAGATATTTATTTATTTAACTGGTTTTATATACCGTCTTTCTACAATTCAAGACGGTTTACATTGAACATGACAGTGCTTCACAGCTGTTGTACATTAAAGGAATAAACTAACAAAAGTATCCATACCATAAATTAAACAAGCCAAATTGGTAAAATCATGTAGTGCGAGGTCATGGAGGGGTAAAATAAGTAAAATATAACTAAGTAAAAATATTAATGATAATACTAATATAAAAAGATAAAAGTGGAAATAAAAATAAGTAAAACCAATAAGGGGTGGGAGGGGGGGTTGCTTGGTGTGGTGGGAGGGGGTGT
The DNA here is from genome assembly GCA_033557465.1 of Ichthyophis bannanicus. NCBI lineage: Eukaryota > Metazoa > Chordata > Amphibia > Gymnophiona > Ichthyophiidae > Ichthyophis > Ichthyophis bannanicus. The sequence goes on along the minus strand of CM066039.1, from coordinate 346,264,832 downwards.
GGGATGGGGAGAGGGAGGGGGGGGCGTACAAGAGAGCTAAAAGTATGGACAGGAAATCAGTGCTAAGTCCCAAAGAACGCACTACGAACAACAAACTCATCTGTGCTCTTACTTTTTCTCACCTGTGTAAAGATATTGTGAAGATTTTAAAGCAAGAATGGCATCTGCTATCCTCTCTACCTGCCTTTGCCTCCAAACAGTGAACTGTTGCCTATAAACGCAACCGGAACCTTGGTAACATCTTAGTTCCCTCTGCTCTTTCCAAAGCTAGACTTACCTCCAAAAGCCAAGGGACACTTTCGCTGTGGTAAATGCTCAATTTGTCCAAACTCTTTAGTCACTAAAAACTTTTCTCTACACTCTGGAACTAAGTATTTTATGCATCATTTTTCTAATTGTAACACATCCAACGTGATTTACCTCATATGTTGTCCTTGTGACATGATATATGTAGGGAAAACAAGACGTCCTGTCAAGACACATATTATTGAACCCAAGAGCTGTTTACTAAGGCGCATTCAAGACAAACCCTTGGTTTCACATTGGACTGAAAAAAATCATGATATTATCAATTCGGCTTGTTTAATTTATGGTATGGATACTTTTGTTAGTTTATTCTTTTAATATGACCGTTCTCTTACAGTAGGTAATTTTCTTTTTACTTTTTAAAAATCTTTTATTTTTCATTAATTGTTGCCCTTAACTCCGATACGTCTCCCCTTAGGTATGGTGTACAGGTCTCTCCTCCGTACTCCGGTTGCTGCTTTTTTAACATCCCTGCCATACTTTTATACAATTTTCCTTTGTTTGTCAATAAACATGGACTTCCCAAAAATGATACTCTGTATGAATCATATAACTCAGATTTAAATAGCTCATTTTGGCCATCATAGAATTCACGTTCTAAAATCAGTAGTTTCAATGATTTCCTTTACACTCTCTCCTGTTTTGCTCACCTTCCTGCAGATGCCTCAGTCCTGTGTATTCGTTCTTCATCAGCAGTATATATTTGTACAGCGCGATCACCTCTTTCTGTAGTCCCTTTGGGAAACACTTTGCTCAATATACAGTCCTTAACTAAGTTCGCTCTGTCATGCACGGTTCCATGCAAATTAGACCGTTTCGGCGCGAAAGCACTAGATAAAAAAGACACTGTCCGGACACTCTTAGCATGAATCAGGCTGTCGCGAGTCTCTCCGCTTTACAAAGTTTTATTTTTGCATTCGATTACCTTCTATATTCGGATAAATGCAAACTTTGGGTATTGATTTCATTACAAATGGTATAATTTGATGATTATTTTTATGATACACTAGACGGATTACCGATTCCTAAGATTTTAGTATATTCTATAATGCCTTCACACTGTATATAGTCGCTCCCTCTCTGGATCTTCTTACGTATATGGGTTCTAAATATTTAATGTCATATGCTTGTTTTTTTAGAGCACTCATCGTCATTTTATTACATACTGGGCATGCTCCTCAGCAACACTTAAATGGCCAAGTCCTCCATTCTCCGGTTTTTACACCATCTTTTTTATAACAGAGTTTGCCTCTTCCCTAGTTTATAAATATACTCCACAACGAGTTGAGTTTTTTACCCGTACTATGATTTATTTGTTCTGATGTTGTGATAAACTTTACAGTTTCACCTTTTATTTTTTAAGATTCCATACGGCAGCTCAATTATGTTATGAATGCTTGTTCTTTTAGAATACTCACCGACATTTTATTATACACTGGACATGCTCCTCAGCGACACTTAATGGCCAAGTCACTATTTTGCTCTATCCTCCCCCTAGTTTTTAAGTATTCGCAGTTAATATATTTGTATATTTTTTCACCATATTCATCTTAACTATTACCTTTGCTCTAGCTCTGGGGTATGATTATGGGGAAGATATCAATGCTTGACCCAGTACAAGCATTGTGGAACTTATGTTATGCTCTATATGTGTTTAGCTTTCAAGCATCACAATGACTGGAGTCTTTCTAAAGACTACCACAAGGTGCCTTTGTAAGTACATCTTCCTCGTCTCCTGGGATCTTTCCGTTAATATAAATAATATGTGCTGCTAAACATAATGACATTATATGAAAATCTATTTGTGAGTTTTATACACGGTCTAGTTGTGGTCCTTGTATTTATTGCTTACCTAACATACATATATTATATATATATTTTTTTGCTATTATTTATCTATTTATTTATTGTTTTACATAAGGTATATTGTTTTAATGTTTGCACTATTTACGTTTTAACCCTACTATATTTTATATTTTGCTCATTTGTATATATGTTTGTCTTTAAGATGCGTACCCCCTGAAGAAGGCATGTCGCTGAAATGCGTAGGTTTTTTTTAAATAAACTAGCACCTGTGACCTCACACGTCCCTCGCTTTCTGTGTGTTCCTGTTCTCCTCTGCGAGGGTCGAGCTCCCTCTGTGTCGCTCCCCTTAACTGTTTACAGTTACATGAGAACATGAAACATAAAAGCAATTAACTATGTACAAAGCAAGTTCCTGGATCAGGAAATTAAATGGCGATCGTTGACAATATACTTGTATTTGTGGGTTGCGGATGGGCAGGAATAACAATTATGCTTCAGTCAATGTTGTTAAAGTATTCAGTAAAAAGAAGCGTCTTTAGCTCTTTCTGAAAGGTCTGCAGGTCTTTGATTGACCTGATGGGGTTTGGTAATGAATTCCATAGGGTTGGTGCAGTAAAGGCCCTGTTGCTGGTTATTTGTTTTGTTTTACAGACTGAGGAAGGTATGGCAAGTATGTTTTGGTTACTCTTCCTTCTGTTCCTAGAGTCTGTTTGCGATTGAATTCTAGATTTAAGGAAGGAGGGAGAGATGTCATTAATTAGTTTGAAAGTGGTGATTATTGTTTTATATTTTACTCTGCTCGTTTTTGGAAGCCAATGTAGATTTTTAAGTACAGGTATGATATATCTGCTAGGTGAGTTCTGGAAATAATTCTGTCACATTTTGGGCAAGTTGTAAGGTGTTGATGGTCTTTTTGGGGAGACCCTGTTTTAAGATGTTGCAATAGTCCCAATGAGGGGTTATTAGCACCTGGGACCACAGTTCGGAAATTGCTAGGTTCAAGGAGAGGTATGAGGTTCTTGATGGTTCTTAGTTTGAAAAATATGGTCCTGGCTGTTTGTTTTATATGGGTTGACATACTGAGGGACTTGTCCAGGATGATTCCCAGGTATTTCATCTCCTTCTTTACTGGGATTGTGGTGTTTTGTATGTTGAATTTACAAGGGGGGGTAAAATCTAGATTTCTTGTCCTGAACATAATTTCAGTTTTTTTGAAATTAATTTGGAGGTTGTTATTGGCGAGCCAGGATTGTTCTTCTAGAATGCACTCAATCATGTTGTTGTAAATGGGGCTTTTTATATTTACTGGTGTAAATAACATAATATCGTCGGCATAAATGAGGTATCCTATTTTATGCTTCTTGAAAATTGAAGTTTTTATTTATTTATTTATCATTTTTATACCGCGTTTTTCCAGATGATCAAAAGTGGTTTACATATAACAACAGTTTGAATAGTACGAGAACAGGTACATATTCCAATACATAGAACGTATTAGAACTATATACATTAACATAGATAAAACAGGGCATTATTAACATGGAACTATATACATATTAGAGGATTTTTATTTTATTTAACAGGCTTTATATACCACTTTATCATTTCAATCAAAGCGGTTTACATTGAAACTTAAACTTGGTAATGTGCAATAAACAGGGACATTGATAACTTGGATTTTTCTGGTAGGTAAGAAGAGTTACGTAGAGTCTTTTGGGGGGGGGGGGGGTGAGGTTTGAGCTGTTGCATTCAGATTGGGTTCCGAAATGAAGGGTGAATAGATGTGTTTTAAGTTTTTTTTTCAATGTCATGAGATTGTTAATTTCTTTTAGGTTGGCGGGGAGGGCATTCCATAGTATGGGGGCAATGTGGGAAAATGCTTTGTTAGTCGCCTTTTCGATTTCCTGAAATCGCTAGGTATTTTGAGTTTATTTTTGTTTTGGTTTCATTGTGTTTGGTTGTGTTCTTCCTTTGTAATAAGGGTGGTTAGGTAAGATGGTGCAATATCTTTGATTAATTTGAAGGTTGTAACAATTATTTTGTAGTTTATGCGGCTCTGGATGGGGAGCCAATGGAGGTTGTATAGTATTGGGGTACATTGCCTCCTATCCCATGACTTTTTAATTTTCCCAAAAGCCTCTCATGAGGGACCTTGTCAAAAGCTTTCTGAAAATCCAGATACACTATATCAACCAACTCACCTTTGTCTACCTGTTTATTCACACCTTCAAAAACACATAACAGATTAGTAAGACAAGACCTTCCTTGGCTAAAGCCATATTGGCTGTCTCCCATTAAGCCATGACTATCTACATGTTCAGTAATTTTGTTATTTATAATGGTTTCTACCATTTTCCTGATACTGACCTCAGGCTCACAGGCCTGTAGTTTCCCGGATCACCCCTGGAACCCTTTTTAAAAATTGGCGTTACATTGTCCACTCTCAATCTTCAGGTATTACAGATGATTTTAATGATAGTTCACAGATTACTAATAATAGGTCTGCAATCTCATATTCCAGTTCTTTCAACACCCTTGTATGTATACCATCCGGTCCAGGTGATTTACTACTGTTCAGTTTATCAAATAGTTGTATTACATCTTCCCAGTGTATCGTTATTTCTTTCAATTCTTCTGCAGCATCACCTTTAAATATCATTTCAGTCATCCCTCATCTTCCTCAGTAAGGACTGAAGCAAAGAATTCATTCAGTCTCTCCACCATGCTCTTGCCCCTCTTAGTGCCCCTTTTACCCCTCTGTCATCTAATGGTCCAACTGACTCACAGTTTTTTTACTATGTATATACTTGAAAAAATCTTTATTATGCGTTTTTGCTTCCATAGCAAGCTTCTTCTCAAATTGTCTCTTTGTCTGCCTTATCGGTTCCTTGCATCTAACTTGCCAGTGCTTATGTTGTTTCCAGTTTTCATCATTTGGCTCCTTTTTCCATTTCCTGAAAGATGTTTTTATTTGCAACAACAGCTTCTCTGACCTCACCTTTAAACTATGCAGGCAGTTTTTAGGACTTCCTTCCATTCTCTTAAAGTGTGGAATACAGCTGGCCTGGGCTTCCAAATTAGTATTTTTAAACAACACCCATGTTTGATGTAAATCTTTAACCTTTGCAACTGCTCCTTTTAGTTTTTTCTTAACTATTTTCTTCATCTATCATAGTCTCCCTTTTGAAAGTTAAAAGATAGTACTGTGAATTTCCTTCCTCCATTTATTAAATCAAACATGATTGTGCTATGATCACTATTGCCAAGTGGCCCCAACACACTTAGCTCTTGCACCAGATCTTGTATTCCACTAAGGACTAGGTCCAAAATGGCTTCCCCTCTGGTTGGTTCATGATCCAGCTGCTCCAAGAAGCAGTTATTTATTTAATCTGGAAACTTTATCTCCCTGGCTTGCCCTGCTGTGACACTGACCCAGCTCTGTCTGCTCTGTACTTAGCATTTGGGCTACTTTTGTCTTTATTGGAACCTCTCTGCTGATATGCCCTAACTTCAGTCTTTTGCTATTATCCTTCAAGGATACATTGTTCTGAACCATGCGCTCCTGGGCGACTGTTGGCTTTACCCTATTATCTAATTTAAAAGCTGCTCTATCTCCTTTTTAAAGGTTATGCCAGCAGCCTGGTTCCATCCTGGTTAAGGTGGAGCTCATCTCTTCGGAAAAGCCCCTCCTTTCCCCAGAATGTTCCCCAGTTACTAACAAATCCAAAACCCTCTTCCTTGCACCATTGTCTCATCCACGCATTGGGACTCTGGAGCTCTGCCTGACTTTTGGGTCCTGCACATGGAACAGAGAGCATTTCGGAGAATGTTATCCTGGAAGTTCTGGATTTCAACTTCCTACCTAAAAGCCTAAATTTAGCCTCCAGAACCTCTCTACCACACTTTCCTATGTGATTGATACAGACATGTACCAAGACAACTGACTCCTACCCAGCACTATCTAAGACATGGGTCTCAAACTTAAATTGCTTTGAGGGCCAAATGAAGACTTGTAAAGTAATCCGCGGGCCGCATAAGATGCGGGGCCTCATTTGCATAAACATTTGCATAATGTTACCATACCATGATGCACATTTCCCAGAGCTGACATATTCCAGTTAATAAATTCAAAATAAAGGAAGTACTTAGCTTCTCTTTAATTTGATGTTCAAAGAGGAATAGCAATTAAAGAGAAGCTAAGTACTTCCTTTTGAAATTCCGATAATATAATAGTCGTTGTTGGAGGAATGTTCTAAGTATGAAAATTAAAATTCATATGTACTGTGGTGAAGACTCCCCTCCAGAGGAAATGGAGATAGGGAAAAATCCTGATAGAAGGGATGACACACACAGGATTTCCAAAACTGACTGGGAAAAAACACAGTTATCGGCTGAGCTGAAGACAAGCCCCAGCCCAGGGGAGGAGTTAGGCTTCAGCACTGATTGGGCACGCCCAGGGGAACGACAGGGAGTGGCGGGAAATGAAGCCCTTTTTAAATCCTCAGACAGGATTGACAGAGGGTGCAGCAAGGCTGGCAAAGGAGGCAGCAAGGCTGGCAAGGCAGGCAGCAAGGCTGACAAGGAGAGCAGCAAGAAACGAAGCAGACAAGAAGCAGCTTCCAGTGCACGTTGGTCTTCAGGAGGAGCTTGGAATCAAAGGGGAAAAATGCTAGAACCCTGGGAGAAGGCAGAACCCTGGAACAGTAAGTCTTGGAGCCCAATATACTCTCAAGGAGATCCTTACTACACGGTAGAGCCTAAACGTGGGAAGGCTAGCAAACCCAGCTCTTGGAGAAAAGGTATTTTGTCTGGTGGCGAGCAGTGCTATAAAAGCCAGGAACCAAAACAGGAAAGAAGTTTTTCTGAGAGAAATTCCCCTAGCAGAAGAACTAGCCATAAGGCTCCTGAGTTTCTAGAGAGGAGAGAGCCCTGGAAGAAAGGTGCCTGTTCTTATGCCAACGTCTCTGATAAAGGTAAAGCTGAATTTCCTAATTTGAATGCCTTGCTGGAGAAACCCTTTTATTGTGCTGACCTCCCTAAGCCAAACTCTGCAACAGGAGCGGATAGTGAGTGGGGGAAGGGTGTAATCCTTACCGGAGACTATCAAGCAGCTAAGGAGCAGCTACAGGCTGAATTGCTTCTAAACGAGTTTCAGCAATTTCTGGAGCTAAAGTCAGGGAAACATAAGAAACCTGATGAAGAGAACAATTGCCTTAGCCCAGATGAATGTATGCAGATAGATAATGATGTGCCTACCTTGAATTATGATCCTTGTACAATGGATTGCTCTTTATGTTTTAGAGAGTAACAGTGTAAAGGAGCATCTGGAGTTTGTATGAGAAGAATACAAAACGTTTGCTATACCTGTTGCCTAGCCGTGAAAGTTCACAAATTGTTTTCACCTGTTTCTGTAAAGCCACGCTGTGAGGAGAACAGCTGTTACTGTGAGGCGGCAATAATCCCAAGCAACCACACGAGGCAAAGCTGAGTAGAAGCTACCGTGGCTGTGTAAAGCTGAGTTAAAGCTATTTGATTTCAGTTGTTTTCCTGACCTCCTGATTTTACCTTTATGTTGAAAGTTGCACCTTTACGTTATGCACCTTTGAATTGTAATGCGTTGAAAATATCCCCACAACAAATAAATTTGTTGCAAGCCTTATCACTCGAGTCACAACTACAACTTTCATCCCTAAAGAAAAAAACAAGTGTACTACGAATCCCAGCATTCATAGGGATCAGTACCAGCTTTATTCATAAGGGACATTATATAAGGCCACTCCTGCCTGTAAGCTCTAGGGCCCAGGCAGGAGCGTCGCAAGTGGCGTCATCTAGAGGATACTGCGCATGCGCAAAAGAGTGGCAACGCCAGAAGGTCTACAGGAAGCAACTGCCCAGGAGGAGCCCGGCTGTAGAACATCTGAAAGGGGAAGATTCGCAGTACCAGAGGGCTACTGGCAGCACTGTTGCTGATAAGCGTGAAGCATCACCTGACCAAGGTAAAGGGTATCCACCCAGGAGAAGCTAGGATACCAGGACAAGGGGATAGCTAGGCTTGATTGAAAAAAAAAAAAAAAAGGGGGGGGTTTCACATTTTTGTGGTATCGCACTTGGGTCTCTCTGTGTTTGTGCTTGCAGGAATTCCAACATGTCTCTTGAACCGCAAGAGATTTTCAAGTGGATGGCAGCACAGTTGGAGAGGCAAAGAGACTTGGCTCTAGAGGCACAAGAGAGGAACGCGACGAGCATCCAGGCTCAACAAAAGCCTTTGCTGGACATGTTGCAGACATGGCTGTCTGAACAAAAGAAGCAGCCGGACCCACCAGCTGTTCCACCAGGTTTTCCCGTGACAGCCTCTCTTAGCTTGCATGCTGGGACCATGTTTAACTTTGGACAGCTTAGAGACACCGATGATATCGATGATTTCATCGAAAGCTTTGAAAGAGTGGCTCACCTAAGTGCTTGGCCACAGGAGCACTGGGCCATGCGTTTTGCGGCGTCCCTCACAGGGGAAGCCATGGCCGCTTATAGAGCAATGCCACCCACACTCACAGGAAACTATGATGAAATCAAGAAAGCGGTCAGGGAGAGACTAGGTCTCACATCACTGGTCTATCATAATTTATTTATTTATTTATTTATTACAGTTTCTTATATACCGCGCTATTTAGAATCAGCGCGGTTTACATCATAACAAAACGACCATAACGACAAACTGTCAGGTTTTACATTGAACAGGAGTACAAACTTGGATAACTGGGTTAACTATATACATAAACTATCTACACTGCAGTGTGAGGGCATTTCTAGATTGGGTCATTTCTTGGAGGGGATATCTAGTTCAGTTGCTGTCTGGGAAATATTGGCAGAAAAGGTATGTTTTGAGAGCCTTTCTGAACTGATATAGATTGGTAATGGCTCTAATGTCAGGGGTAGGGTGTTCCAGCATTTTGGTACATAAAAACTGAATGCCCTGTTTGTGGTGTTCGTGTTGGACTTTGTTGAAGCCTTTGGTATTACTAGCAAGTTTACAGCTGATGTTCTTCTTGCTCTGTTGGGGGGGACCATGTGGATTAGATTCGTGAGTGAGAGGGATGAGGTGCCTTTGATTGCCTTAAATGCTAATACAAGGGATTTGAAGGTGATTCTCCCGTGAATTGGTAGCCAGTGTAGCTGTTTGAGAATAGGAGTTACGTGGTCGTTTCTGGATGCACCGTAGAGGACCCTAGCTGCGGCATTCATGGCCAACTGTAAGGGGGTTAGTGTGGATTGGGGGAGACCTTGTAGGATGGCATTTGCAAAGTCAAAATGCGGCAGGATCAGCGCTTGATATATGGTACGGAAATCGTCTGGGTCCAGCAGGGAGCGTAGGTGTTTGAGGGAACGGATTTTGAAGTAGATGGCTTTGACTACGCTGCTTATGTGGCGTCTGATGTCTAGATGTTGGTCCAGTGTAACTCCCAAATATTTTATTGCATCTTTAGTTTGCAAATCAGCTTCTTTGACACTGACGTGGGATGGGGGCGTAAAGTTGGAGTCTCTGGAGATGAAAAGGACCTCTGTTTTTTTATGCTGGATACGTAGGTTCTGTGTCTGGAGCCATGTTGAAACTGCATTGAAACAATCTGTGAGTGGGGTCAGGTCCATGTGGGTTGTGGAGAAAGGCATGTATAAAAGAATGTCATCTGCATATATCATGCAGTTTACGTTGAATGATCTTATGATATTGCATATGGGCTGCATGTAGATATTGAAGAGTAAGGAGGATAATGAGGATCCTTGAGGTACCCCTTGTTTTTGATGGAAGTGGCTAGACTCTTCTGATCCAGACTTCGCATATTGCCATCTATCGTCCAGATAAGACTTGCACCATTTTAGTGCCTTGTTGCAGACACCCTTTTCTTTTAGTCTTCCCAGGAGGATTTCGTGACTCACGGAGTCAAAAGCCGCGGCGATGTCTAGGAAAATGAGGACAAAACCTTGATGGATGTTGTCAATTCCTGTGATGATATTGTTGATTAGACCAGTGAGTAGTGTCTCAACCCCATGATGTTCTCTGAACCCATGTTGGCAGTTATCTAAGGGAGCAACAGAGTCTATGTGATCTTGAATTTGCCGTTGTGCTTCCTTCTCAATTATTTTGGCTAAGATGGGGATGCTAGCTATTGGTCGATAGGAGTCCACCCTTTGGGGGTCCAGTTTGGGGTTTTTCAGTAATGGTCTAATGGAAGTCTGTTTGAGTGAAGTGGGAAAATAACCTGTTGTAAAGGAGAGTTTCATTATATTTGCGATGACAGGACTGAGCACATCACGTAGTTCCTTGATCCAAAAAGCTGGACATGGGTCGGTCTGTGCAGTGGAGGTGTTGAGTGATGCTATGGTGTTCTCAATACATTTATTGGATGGTGTGGAAAAAAAGTTAAGTGGAGAGAGGTCCGCCGGTTCTTGATATTGGACTGCTGTGACCTTGTTAGTTTGTACAATCTTGGATTGCAGATAATCAGCGAATTCTTGTGGGTGTATGTTGATGTGTTGCTCGGGTGATGGTTCCTTTGAGAGGGATTTGACCAAATTGAAGAGGTCACGAGGTTTATTCAATGACCTCTTTAGGGTGTCAGTGTGATATTGTCTCATTCTGATAGAGATTGTTCCTCGATGTATTGCAAGGTGGGTTAGGTATGCGGTCTGATCTTCCGGTGAGCGTGATCGGCGCCATCGGCGTTCGAGTCTACGTAGTTGCATGAGGGAAGCGCGTAGGTCAGGAGAGAACCATGGGGCGGATTTTCTTTTCGCTCTTGCTGTATTTTTAAGGTTTGGGTGTTGTGAGATGGCAAGCAGGCTGGAATTCCAGTGAGAGATTAGTTCATCAAGGTCAGGTGTTGTTTTGTTGATGAGTGATGGGGTCTCCGAAAGGATGAGTTCCCTATCGAAGGGGCGGAAGCATCTAGTGGAAGTTCGAGAGGTGATGTTCGTGGGTTGGCTTCTGTTCAGCTGGTCATTGTTGCTGGGAATCTGGATAATGATCAATTTGTGGTCGGACCAGGGTACATCCACGACTGATGTTGGCAGATTGTGGCTTTTGTCCTTGACTGGATGTGGCATAAAAACCAAGTCCAGAATGTTCCCTTTTGTATGTGTGGGTTCATTTATGACTTGTTTGAGACCCAGGTCTTTCATTGCATCAAGGAACGCATTTGCGTGGTTTTGGTATAGCGATGGGAGATTGAAATCACCCATTATCCAATTTGGTTTGTTGGGAGTGCGGGTGTTAGCTGCAAGGTCAATGATGGTTGGAAGGTCAACTGGGGAAGTAGATGGTGTTCTATATAACAGGGTAAGGGAGAATTGTTGGTTAGCAACAGAGAGAGTGTCCAGGCTGTTTGTGCTAGAAGAGTCCACAATCTGGAAGTTGAGGTCTGATTTGGAGATTATGAGCACCCCTCCTCCTTTTTTGTTTTCCCTATGTTTCGTGTGTATGGAAAAATTGGGGGGAAGTAGTTGATTGAGGAGGACGTTGTCTTCTGGTGATAGCCATGTTTCTGTGATCATGAGGATCTCAAGGTCATAGAAGGAGATTGTGTCAAGGACCACAGGCCATTTTTTGCGGATGGAACGTGCGTTAATGATGGCACATTTTAGGGGTCGGCATCTACAAGGTTTTTCCTGGTTGGGTGTATTGGATAGCTGGAGTGCTACATGTATCAGGTGGGAGTGGCGTGGGTAATCTCCTGCGAGCTGTGAAGCTAAGACCGAATGAGACCCCAAAAGCCCTGTGTCATCAGATACGCACTTTAGTGAACAAGTGGCTTAATCCGGGGGAAAGGTCTGAGGAGTCTATTATAGATAGTCTCATACTAGAGCAATATATAAGTGCTTTGCCCACCGAAATACGCTCCTTCCTGATTTTACAGAGCTGTAAAACCCCGCAAGAGGCTATTAACCTCACCAAACGCTTCATGGAAGCAAAGTTAATGGCCCATGAAGGCGGCAGTGCTTCCAAGGGGACAGCAGTAAGAGAATCAGAAAGGAGGTGGGGGCTAAATGAGGAGTCCGTAAGGATGTGCATGCCAACAATGAAAGGTCCCGTAACACGAAGAAAATGTTTTAAATGCGGTAGAGAGGGCCATGTACAAAAGAGTTGTTATGTGAAAATGGCTCTGGTAGCAGTGAATGCTCAGAATGCTAGAGAGGGTTTTCTGCTTGATGATGAGGTGCAAGGAATTGCTACCACAGCGCTATTGGACTCAGGCGCAGAGCAAACAATGTTGTCTAAAGTGCTATGGCAGCAGATAGAGGCCACAGGGGTAGCAATTCAGCCTGTAAGCACTGTGAAAATTCGCTGCATTCACGGGGGCACTTCGCTATACCCTGTATATAATCTCCAAGTGAAAGGGTTAGGGGCCACTAGAAAAATCCCCATAGCGGTAGTACCTAGGCTACCCCACAGTATAGTTTTGGGAAGAGACTGGCCACACTTTCACAAAGGTATGGAGCAGGGACTATGCTCTAAGGAGGCTATGGTGTCCACAAGGGCCCAGGCTAAGGCCCTAGAAAATGACGGAGAGCCGCCAGAAGAACCTCTAGGAAGTCTCCCCTCTCACGAGGACCTGATAGCCACCCCGGGAGATAAAGTGAAAAAAAGCAAAGGAGAGAAACGTAGGGAGAGACACACTCGCTCTCAGCACAGGGCGGAAGTACAAGCTGGCCAAGAATTGCCGTGGGTGCCTGAGGAATTAGTTGAGAAGTTCCCTACATTCCCCAACAAGCAGCGAACAGATCCCGCTCTAAGTCAAGTGTTTAAGTGGGCCCAGAGTGACCGGGATACCCTACCAAAATTTCTCCTCGACACGGGGATACTTTATAGGGAAAGCAAAGATCCATATACTGGCGATATCCATAAACAGTTGGTGGTGCCAGCAACCTTTAAGAATTTAGTTTTGAGGTTGGCCCACGACCATCCTGTAGGGGGACACAAGGGCATCCAAGGAACCCTAGGTCAGATCTTGGCAAGGGTTCTATTGGTCAGGCGTTTTTATAGAAACTGCCAAGTTCTGCAAAGCCTGTCCGGCATGCCAGCGGGTTTCTGCGTCCCATCCTAGGGAGGTCCCCATGATACCTTCTCCGGTAATTACCGAACCAATTCAGAGAATAGCCATGGACATTGTAGGCCCTTTAATAAAAACTCCCCGTGGGTTTCAATATATTTTAGTGGTTATTGACCATGCCACAAGGTTTCCTTGGGCCGTGCTGCTCCGCACCATATCGGCGAGGGTGGTGGCGAGTGAACTCATAAAATTATTTTGTGAAGTTGGTTTCCCTCGCAAAGTTCTCATGGACCAAGGAAGCAACTTCCTCTCAAAATATTTAGCGCAGGTTTGGGATGCGTTCGGCATCCGCCATATTAAGACCTCGGCATACCATCCCCAAACGAATGGTCTTGTAGAGAGGCAAAATCAGACTATCAAAAGAATGTTGCACCGTAGTCTGGAAGGAGATATGGCTAGCTGGGACACAATGCTCCCATTTATCTTCTACGCATGCAGGGAGAGAAAACAATCATCAGCACCATATGAATTGATGTACGGCCGGTCACCCCGTGGCGTATTAGATATCCTGAGAGAACAGTGGGTAGAACCTGACATAAAAGAGGTAGGAGTACCCGAGTTCTTAAAAGACTTAAAAGGCCAGTTACAGCGCACCTCACAGGTCGCGGAAGTTAACTTAAGGGGCAGTCAAACAAAGCAAAAGTCATATTATGACCGTGGCACAAAGCCGCACCACTTGGATGTGGGTGAAAAAGTTGTAGTGATGGTAGCGGGGCCAGATCCTAAGTTCGAGAGCCAATGGAAAGGACCTTATAGGATAGTGCGGCCCGTGGGACCCGTTTCCTATCTCGTCGAAAATAAAAAAGGACGCCAACAAGTCTACCACATTAATGTTTTGAAGCCCTGGCATGATAGGGTAGCTTTGGCCCATCTAGCCACCATAATCCCCAGGGTTGAAATGGTAAAAAAGACTCAACCCATTACGGAATCCTTTGATTGTATCACGTGCTGTGCCTCGGAGTCGAAGCCAGCCCGTGATATCTTAAGGGGGGGGGGGGGGGATCTGTGGTGAAGACTCCCCTCCAGAGGAAATGGAGATAGGGGAAAATCCTGATAGAAGGGATGACACACACAGGATTTCCAAAACTGACTGGGAAAAAACACAGTTATCGGCTGAGCTGAAGACAAGCCCCAGCCCAGGGGAGGAGTTAGGCTTCAGCACTGATTGGGCATGCCCAGGGGAATGACAGGGAGTGCCGGGAAATGAAGCCCTTTTTAAATCCTCGGACAGGATTGACAGAGGGGGCAGCAAGGCTGACAGAGGAGGCAGCAAGACTGGCAAGGCAGGCAGCAAGGCTGACAAGGAGAGCAGCAAGAAACGAAGCAGATGAGAAGCAGCTTCCAGTGCACGTTGGTCTTCAGGAGGAACTTGGAATCAAAGGGGAAAAACGCTAGAACCCTGGGAGAAGGCAGAACCCTGGAACAGTAAGCCTTGGAGCCCAATATACTCTCAAGGAGATCCTTACTACACGGTAGAGCCTAAACGTGGGAAGGCTAGCAAACCCAGCTCTTGGAGAAAAGGTATTTTGTCTGGTGGCGAGCAATGCTATAAAAGCCAGGAACCAAAACAGGAAAGAAGTTTTTCTGAGAGAAATTCCCCTAGCAGAAGAACTAGCCATAAGGCTCCTGAGTTTCTAGAGAGGAGAGAGTCCTGGAAGAAAGGTGTCTGTTCTTATGCCAACGTCTCTGATAAAGGTAAAGCTGAATTTCCTAATTTTAATGCCTTGCTGGAGAAACCCTTTTATTGTGCTGACCTCCCTAAGCCAAACTCTGCAACAGGAGCAGATAGTGAGTGAGGGAAGGGTGTGACCCTTACCGGAGACTATCAAGCAGCTAAAGAGCAGCTACAGGCTGAATTGCTTCTAAAAGAGTTTCAGCAGTTTCTGGAGCTAAAGTCAGGGAAACATAAGAAACCTGATGAAGAGAACAATTGCCTTAGCCCAGATGAATGTATGCAGATAGATAATGATGTGCCTACCTTGAGTTATGATCCTTGTGCAATGGATTGCTCTTTATGTTTTAGAGAGTAACAGTGTAAAGAAGCATCTGGAGTTTGTATGAGAAGAATACAAAACGTTTGCTATACCTGTTTCCTAGTCATGAAAGTTCACAAATTGTTTTCACCTGTTTCTGTACAGCCACGCTGTGAGGAGAACAGCTGTTACTGTGAGGCTGAAATAATCCCAAGCAACCACACGAGGCAAAGCTAAGTAGAAGCTACCGTGACTGTGTAAAGCTGAGTTAAAGCTATTTGATTTCAGTTGTTTTCCTGACCTCCTGATTTCACCTTTATGTTGAAAGTTGCACCTTTACGTTATGCACCTTTGAATTGTAATGCGTTGAAAATATCCCCACAACAAATAAATTTCTTGCAAGCCTTATCTCTCGAGTCACAACTACAACTTTCATCCCTAAAGAAATAAGTGTACTAAGATTCCCAGCATTCATAGGGATCAGTACCAGCTTTATTCATAAGGGACATTATATAAGGCCACTCCTGCCTGTAAGCTCTAGGGCCCAGGCAGGAGCGTCGCAGTACCCAGTGTAGAGATCATTGATGTCAACTGGCACATAAGTCGGACTTATATAATGTCCATATAATAGTGCCTTAGTTTGTCTGAGACCTCAGGAATACAACAACAGCAGATGAAATTAAACTAATGAGGTATTTTAGTATTACCTTGGTCAGTTCAGTGAAGCTAATTGCTCAGCCTCCATGCAGTTGAGTAACGTCACTTCCTCTCTCATTAGCCCCTTTCTAATCCCAGCCACCCCCCATGTCAGCTCCCTTCTAAAGTCCCACTATCCCCTCAATTCTAGCCTCTTTCCAGTCCCAGCCCCCCCCCACAGTGTTAGCCCCTTTCCAGTCCCAGCCACCCCCCTAGTTCCAGCACCCTCCCTTCCAGCTCCCAGTAGCCTCCCAGTGTCAGCTGCCTTCCAGTCTCAGTCTCCTCCCTAAGGTCAGCCCCCTTCCAGTCCCAGTCCCACCACCAAATGTCAACTCCATTCCAGTCCCAGTCTCGCCCCCAGTGTCAACCTCCTTCCAGTCCCGGTACCCCACCACTGTCCAGTCCTGTTCTATCCTGTGTCAGCTCCCTTCCAGCCCTCCCTCGACTATCAAGCCCCTTTCTAGTTCTATCCTGTGTCAGCCCCCTTCCAGTCCTGCGCCCTCCCTCCCCGCGCATGGCAGCCGCAGTCCCAGCCTGCCTCTTCTCCCTACTCTTCATTCTGTCTTGCAGTTGCAGCTGATATACACTGCCACGGAAATATTCTTCTTTGCATCTGCGGTTGAGCCGCCTAAGATGCTGCCAAAAACATAGCGATTTTAAAAGCAATAGCAGGCACTTCCGGTAGAGCCCTCAGTCAGCTCCATCAGTGGCGGGCTTTTTAAGCCACGAAGAGAGTATTTCTCTCTTGTGCGGCTCTGCTAAGCCTGCCGGGGCTGATGGGCATTCCCATCTGCCCCGGCAGGCTTAACAGAGCGGCGCAAGAGAGAAATACTCTCCTCGCGGGCGGCCCTGAAAGCTGCCGCTGATGGAGCTCAGCTGAGGGCTCTATCGGGCAGAAGGGAAGGGGCCGTGGGACAGCTGATTCTGCCGCTGCCATGGCGGCGGCGGCAGCAGCAGCAGCAGAAGCCAGGGTGTTTTTTTTGTTTTGTTTGTTTCCTCTCCGTCGCGGGCCGCACAAAGTTCTCTCGGCCCGCGGGCCGCGTGTTTGAGACCCCAGATCTAAGACCTTGTCTATGTGGCGCGTGAGGTCCGCTACCTCCACACCAGACAGGCATGTTACCAGGCGATCCTCATGTCCACCAGTCACCCAGCTGTCTACATGCCTAATGATCGAATTACCAACTATAATGGCTATCCTAACCCTTCCCTCATGGGCACATGGCCCCGGAGAAACTTCCTCAGTGCGAGAGGGTTTTACATCACCTGTAGGACAGGTTCTACCTACAGGATCACTTCCTGCCACACCAGGGTGATGCTCTCCAGTCACATGACCTCTCTCCTCCATGGCAACAGGGATGCTGCCAGGCTGGAGGTGGGACTTCAATACTACATCCCTGTAGATCTCGTCTATGTACCTCTCTGTCTTCCTTATGTCCTCCAAGTCTGCTACTCTAGCCTCCAGAGATCAGACTCGTTCCCTATATGCAAAGAGTTCCTTGCACCTAGTGCACATGTACAACCCCTCACCAACTGGGAGAAGATCATACATGTGACACTCAATCCAAAAGACTGGAAAGCCCCCATCATGCTGCTGGACTGCTGTTTGCATCTTAGTTTTAGGGTTGTGTTTAGGTATTTAAGTTGTTTACTTACTAAGGTTTGCTTCAATGTATTTGTGAGTGATATTGCTGAAGGACTGAAGGGAAAAGTCTGCCTTTTTTGCAGATGACATGAAAATTTAAAACAGTGGATTCTTCTGAGGGAGTGGACAATATGAGGAAATGCAGAAATCGGAAGGAATTGTTTGTGATAGGGAGCGAGAGAATGGTGTGCACAGACCAGGAAGGACTTAGGAGTGATAGTGTTCACAGATCTCAAGGTGATGAAACAATATGACAAGGTGGTAGCCAAAGCCAGGAGGATGCTGGGTTGCATACAGAGAGGTAGGGCTGGCGCAAGGATTAGAGGTACTCTAGGTGAGCCCTCCATCCTGCTTTCGTCCTGCGGCCCCCACCACTTCTCTCTGCAGCAATGGCAATACCCCTTCAAACTGCAATGCAGCACTTAATGAAACTCTGGCGCTGTGTCGTGGTTTTGTATCCTTCACAATATGCCATTTCCACCGCCCTCTGACTCCAGTTTCGGAGGGGAGCAGAAACTGCAAACTGTGAATAATAGGACACCACAGTGCAGTACCAGGGTGATGGTAAGTGTTATGTCGCAGTTTGAGGAGTATTGATGCTGCTGCAGGCCCCGGAGAAGGGCGTCGGTGGGTGCCCTCAGAGGGCTATCACTCTAGGCAGCTGCCTAGTGGTAGCGCCGGCCCTGCATAAAAGAATAACCAGCAGAAAGAAGGAGGTATTCATCTACCTGTACAAGTTGTTGGTGAGGCCACACTTTGAGTCCATATCTCACAAAGGATATAGAAAGATTTGAAACAATTCAGAAGAAGCTGACCAAAATGATTTGGAGCCTGTGACAGAAAGCACATGAGAAGAAGACCTATATATGTATACCCCTAGAGGAGAGGAGAGACAGAGGAGATATGATACAGACCTTTACATATTTAAAGGATATTAATGAACAATGAAACCTTTTTCAAAGAGGGAGTTGTAAAATTCAAGGGCATAAAATGAAGCTGCAAGGAGGTAAACCTAAAAGCAACGTCAAGAAATACTTTTTTCTGAAAGGGTGGTGGAGGCTTGGAATGCCCAATGACAGAATTCAAAATGGCATGGGATAGGCACAGTGAATCCCTTTATAGTAAGAGATTGAAATCAAAATAAACTTAAATATCTTTTATATTTCGATAGAGGGGGGTGATCTGCACAGAGCGATGGGTGCAACAATTCTAGCCACCTTACTGGGCAGACTAGATGGGCCATACAGGCCTTTATCTGCCATCATATAGTATGTTACTATGTAAAGTTTTGATCACTTGTTCCACAACTTTCCCTGTAAAATGGGTACCTTTGTCACTAGGAGCCACAAAGGGAGACTCCGCAGGAAGTGTTGCATCTGCTTTTCTGGAAAGATAAGTCTCAAGCTATCCAAAAAAACAAACTCACAATCGCTAATAAGTATTCAAAAATGGTCCTAGTGGTTAAGGTTTATGATCTTGAGTGATCTTTACAGGTTTAGCAATGTTATGTTGCTTACAGACAAGACAAATCACATACACTTCCTCTGCAATTTTGGAAAATTTAGGATTGTACAAAATTTGTGAATTTGTAAATCATCCCTCCCTCTCTTTTGCCTTTGTGCATCTGGCCATGATACACAGAGGCAACATAAGGTAAAAGCACCACATAGTGTGGGTTTTCCAGAGCACATCAGAATGCAAGGTCCATCTAGCCTGACTCCAAGTATCTATTTCGAACTGTTGAGCATGTGTTTGAGTTTGGATGATGTCCTGAATTTGAAGTGATGGAGATGGCACAATCAAATACTGAGGTTGCAGAGTAGAATGTTCATATATTTTCTTTACGTATTCATTAGGCTGACATGTCATCAGGTTACTTTCGATCACTTCTAATTTCTCTTTTCCACTTTGGAACAATCCTGAACCAGTTTACTGTCTATCCAAGTCCTTTTTTCTATACATTATGTAGCATTCTGCATTATATTATCCCATCTCACTTTTCATAACACTTCTCATCACTGACTTCATCTTATTTCCCTCCCTCCCTCCCCAACACCCACCAACCCCTGGGATAATTGTAGCTTTAAAGGTACTTACACATCTTAAAGGAAAGGAGGTGCTCTCAGGTGCAGCTCATCATCCAAATCAGTCATACACTAAGGACCTGAGATTAAGCTTCAGGTGAACAAGGTATATTAAACGTATTAGGTACACTTTTATTAGTATAAGTATCCACAGCAATCCTTAGTAAGTAAAGAACTTAAAGATCTAAACACAAGCTTAAAACTAAGATGCAGACAGCAGTCCAGCAGCAAGATGGGGGCTTTCCAGTCTTTTGCATTGAGTGTCACATGTTTATTTATTTATTTACATTCTCTTATATACCGCGCTTTTCTGCATCAGTGCGCTTTACATTGAACAAACTGAAATTACATTGAACAGGGCATTATAACTTGGAGATAGCTATTTTACAGGGAACATGGGCTATGGAGGGTTAAGTGGCTTGCCCAAGACCACAAGGAGCACCTGTGGTACTAGAAACCCCAGTCCTTCCGGCCCAAGGTTGCTGTCCTCTAGTGGGATTTGAACCCCCGACCTTCCGGCCTGAAGTACCTTGCCCCAACCACTAGGCCACTCCTCCACATGTATGATTTTCTCTCAGTTGGTGAGAGGTCTTACGTGTACACTTGGTGCAAGGAGCTCTTTGCTCTTAGGGAACGACTCCGTTCTCTAGAGGCTAGAGTAGCAGACTTGGAAGACATAAGAAAGACAGAGAGGTACATAAACGAGACCTACAGGGATATAGTCCTGAAGTCCCACCTCCAGTCTGGCAGCATCCCTGTGCCATCGAGGAGAGAGGTCACGTGACAGGAGAGCATCACCCTGGTGTGGCAGGAAGTGATCCTGTAACTAGGACCTGTCCTCCAGGTGATGTAAAACCCTCTCGCACCGAGGATGTTTCTCCGGGGCCATGTGCCCATGAGGGAAGGGTTAGGACAGCCGTTATAGTTGGTGATCCGATCATTAGGCATGTAGATACCTGGGTGGCTGGTGGACATGAAGATCGCCTGGTAACATGCCTGCCTGGTGCGAAGATAGCGGACCTCACGCACCACCTAGATAAGGTCTTAGATAGTGCTGGGGAGGAATCTGCTGTCTTGGTACATGTCGGTACCAATGACATAGGAAAATGTGGTAGGGAGGTTCTGGAGGCTAAATTTAGGATTTTAGGTAGGAAGTTGAAATCCAGAACTTCCAGGGTAGCGTTCTCTGAAATGCTTCCGGTTCCACGTGCAGGACCAAAAGGCAGGCAGAGCTCCGGAGTCTCAATGCGTGGATGAGACAATGGTGCAAGGATGAGGGTTTTGGATTTGTTAGGAACTGGGGAACATTTTGGGGAAAGGAGGGGCTCTTCCGAAGGGATGGCCTTCACCTTAACCGTGATGGAACCAGGCTGCTGGCATTAACCTTTAAAAAGAAAATAGAGCAGCTTTTAAACTAGATAATAGGGGAAAGCCGACAGTCGCACAAGAGCACATGGTTCGGAAAAATGTATGCTTGAAGGATTTTACCAAAAGCAGAGAGGTTCCAAGAAAGAGTAAAGTAGCCCAAATGCCCTTGAGTATGGAGCAGACAGAGCTTAAAGATTCCAAATTACCCATGCCTACCAATAGCCAAATTAATATGAATAAAATACATTCTCCAAAATGCTTGTATGCAAATGCTAGAAGTCAAAGAAATAAGATGGGAGAGTTAGAATATATAGCACCAAGGTTGCAAGCTGAGAACACAGGAAGGAGTAGAGAGTTATCCACAGAGACTGAAAAAGGAGTAAGGGGAGAGGAGAGTTTAGGGGGAAAAATAAAAAGCTAAGTTTTGCCATGTTCAATTTCAAGTGGCAGTGAGACATCCAAGCAGTAGTGTCAGAAAGGCAGACAGAGAGCCAGGCCTGGATTGCCAGAGAAATTTCAGGTGTAGAGAAGTAGATCTGGGATGCATCAGCATAAAGATGGTACTGAAAGCAATGGGAAGAGATGACTGCACCAAGAGACTGAGTATAGAGAGAAAAGGAGTCTATCCAAGACTGATCCTTGGGGTACAGCAACTGAGAGCAGGATAGCAGTAGAGGAGGATCCACTAGAACAAATATTGAAAGAGCGATGGAAGAGATAAGAAGAGAACCAAGACATTACAGAGCCCTTAAAACTAAGCGAGGACTAGGTATCAAGGAGACGGTTGTGGTCAACAGTGTCAAAAGCAGCATAAAGGTCAAGAAGGATGAGGATCGAGTAAAGGCCCTTGGATTTTGCCAGAGCCATTTCGGTAGAATATAAAGGACAAAAGCCAGATTGTAGAGGATCCAGAAGGGCTTGAGAGGAGAGAAAGTCAAGGCAATGGCAGTGAACCACACATTCAAGTAGTTTAGAAGTGAAGGGGATGAGGGAGATGGGCCGATATTGAGAAGGACAGGTAGGGTCTAGTGAGAGTTTCTTGAGGAGGGGAGTGACCACAGCATGTTTGAAGGCTGTAGGGAAAGTTGCAGTGAAGAGTGATAGGTTGAGAATATGAGAGATGGAAGGGACTACAGTGGAGGAGATGGAGCTAAAGAGATGGGTGGGAATAGAATCAGAGGAGCAGGTAGTGTGTTTGGAAGAGGAAAGAAGTTGAATTGTTTCCTCCTTAGAGATCATAGAAAAGGAAGAAGGGATAGCAAAGATGGGGGAAGGTTGGGAGTGAAAGCGGGAGGAGGGGGGTAGGTGACATCATGAGGAATTGGAATATGATCTTGTGGATTTTGTCATGGAAATAGCCAAGGTTTGGGCGGAAAGGGTGGGAGGGGTCAGAGGTGGAAGCACCTTGAGGAGAGAGTTGAGAGTTGTAAAGAGACGGCGAGGGTCAAAGGCAAGAGAATTAGTCAGATGGACATAATAATTTTATTTGGCAAGTGCTATGGCTGACTGGAAAGAGACAAGCATGAATTTGAAGTCCACAAAGGTGTGGGATTTGAGCCAGGCACGCTCAGCTGAGGAGGCACAGGAACATAGATAGTGGATAGTGGAAGTCAGCCGGTGCTGAGGTACAGTACACCTCACAGGACATGGCATGGGTGGAGCAAGAGCATCCAGAGCAGAGGAGAGTGCAGCATTATAGGAAGCTACTGCCTCATCAATAGATTCAGATGACATACTGGAGGAAAGAGGTGTTGAGACAGTGGAGGAGAGAGCCAATGGGTCAATAACATGGAGATTTCTAAAGAGGCTGGAGGAGACAGGACGAGGTTGAGGTGGTGAGTGATGAAGAGTGAAGCTTAGCAGGTCATGGTCCGATAAGGGGAGAAGTGAAGTACAGAAGGTTGAGGGTAGGCAATTAGAGAAGAATACAAGGTCAAGGCAGTTGTCTTGCTGGTGAGTGGGGGCAGTAGAGCAAAGCTGGAGGTTGAATGATGAGGTCAGAGAGAGGAGCTTTAAAACACCGTCAATCAGATGGTGAATAATTAGTATGTGTGTTACCCTTTTCTATCAAGGCTCCCATAGTAGCACCTTTCTTTATAAATATTGGAATATATTGCAGGCTGATGCTTGTTTTCAGGAAAATCCTGTTGCTTATCGTCATGGAAAAAACATCGCAAATTATGTTAATAGAACTATCACTTGGAAGACTGAAGAAGAGACCTAATGAGGATCAAAAAAGTTATTATGCTTGTGGACATTGTGATTTTTGGCAGTCTACGATTGAGAGAACTTATTGGGTCCCACCTGGATCCCGTTACCCTATTAAGTTACAATGGTGTACATCTTGCCAAACTTCATTTGACATATATGGTCTTCAATGCCCTTGTAATAAATTGTATATCGGATGCACTAAATGAACAATGATCCATTGGCTTAGAGAACATTAATCCTGATTGTATACTGTGAATGAAGCAGCTCCTATAGTGGAACATTTTGTGGCTTTACATCATGGTTTTCAAGATTTATGATGGTCTATACTGGATAATGTTCCAAAGATCTGGAGAGGAGGAGATCAAGAGGCTAGTCTAAATCATAAAGAACAAAACTAGATTTTCATATTGGCCACTATTTATCCAAAGGGTTTGAAACAGCAAGTTGACTGGTATACCTTGACATGAGCTGTTTGAAGTTGGGAACCAACCTGAAGTATAGAGGATGGAGCTAGGAGCAATTTAAAAGAACGCCACAGCGGCGGGGCAAGGTGGCGGCTGAGTAACTCACAGTGTGCAAACTCTGCCTCTGAGGTCTTCTGTTGGCAGTAAGAAGTCTTCCTGACCGGCTTTGATTGGACGGCGGAAGCAAAAGGCATACCCACCCTCAGGTAATGCCGGCTCAGTGGACTCTGGAGGCATGTGGCTTTAGCCTGGGAACTGGAGCAGCGTCTACGGCAGGTCTGCTGGGTGTGGAGCTGGAGACCTCATGTATATCAGGAGTTTGTTTGTCTCCTGAATCGCGGACACTCCCGCCGCAGCCCAGAAGTGATGTGCTGGCTGGTAGTGTGCTTCCCCTTAGTCAGGCAGTGAGTACGCCGGTGAGGGGGAGTGAAGAGATCATGCCAGTATTGTATTCCCTGTCCCCAGTGACTGGCGGGCCAGTGGAGGTAACACAGGTGGTGGAAGC
This sequence comes from Ichthyophis bannanicus, assembly GCA_033557465.1. Classification (NCBI taxonomy): domain Eukaryota; kingdom Metazoa; phylum Chordata; class Amphibia; order Gymnophiona; family Ichthyophiidae; genus Ichthyophis; species Ichthyophis bannanicus. The sequence continues at coordinate 346,240,675 of CM066039.1, read as the reverse complement.
CCTGACTGTAGCACTGGAGAGAGGGGGGCCTCCAGGAGCCGGGGAGTTGGTGAGACCTGCACGGATAACTTTAGAATTGCTATGGGACGCTATTGCAGCTATGAATAACTCCCTGAGGTCAATCACTGGAACTGTGAGTACTGATTTTTTTGGGGTTTAAGAGTCAATTATTGGAAGCATCCAAAATTGAGAAGGAACAGGGGATGAAGCAGGCAAAGTTGGAAGAAGAGCTTCAACGGCTGTGTGACTTGGAGAAGGCCAGGATTAAAGACAGGACTGTGTGCTCCAAAAAGACTGAATACTTGGAGAATCAAGTTCGGAAATAGAACTTGAGATTATTGAAATTTCCTCGTTCTCCAGTTCAGTCACCTTTGGAGATGGTGCACAGATACTTTCAGGAGGTGTTGCTGATTCCTTCGGGAGACCTGCCTCCCCTGATGAGGGTCCGGTACCTGTCTCTGGACTCTAATCCTACTGCAGCTTTAGGGGGCTCCTTCAGTGTTGCCGGGGACCTTATGGGGTTTCTGACAAGTTCACTGGAGGTAGTAACTGGCCCCTCCACCCTTCTCATTATGCTGGCTTTGGAATCTGATAAAGCATTAATTCTGCGTACTTATTTTAGGAATTTTGGGAAGTAGTTTTTTGGCTCTTTGGTTCGCATTTTTCCGGATTTAGCTCGAGATACCCAGGCTAGGAGGAGAGAGTTCCTGGGATATAAGTCCAGAACTCCTTCCCTTGGTGGGTCTTTTTTGTTACAGTTTCCTTCTAGATGTTATGTATCTTATCAGGGGAATAACTTTGTATTTCTGAGCCACGGCAGCTCCTGGAATTCCTTGTAGCTAGGGAGGGTGTAACTGTGGCGGTTGGGTCCCATACAGCTGATGCATAAGTTTCCAGTCAGCCGTATATGTAGGGAATTTCCTTGCTGTTAATAATTTTCCTGTAGCCCTGATGTTTCCTATTTTTGTGGGCTAATGTACTGTTTTTGTTTTTTATTTATTTAACGCTCTTATATACCGCGCTATTTGACATCAGTGCGGTTTACATTAAACAAAATACACTCAGATTTAGAGAACTTGTCCAAGTTACAGGTAACAGGGGAATAAAACAATGATTTTTCTTTCATTCATGTATATATGCCTGGATATTATTGTTAAATTGTAATAAATAACATAATTAATTAAATAAATACATAAAAGAATGCCACCGCCATTTTTTCTTAAGCCTGACATGCTCACCGATGTAATGTGGAATGGACTGAGAGTATAAATGGAGGAGACCTATTGACCGAGAAGGCAGCGCCAGTTCATCAAGGCACAGATAAGTGAGATTTAGGATAAGGAATAATCCTAGCCCTGAAGCAGAATAAGATAAATCTATTCAAAATGTGACAGTTGTGGTCGGCAGTCTGGATATCCCTATGCATTATGCTTAAACAGAGATCTCTCCTAAATTTTAATAGATATTATTGATCACAATAAAAAGAATAAAAATGACTAGTACACTAAAAGCGGCTGATTTATAGCAGCTTTGAATGAAAAGGTCAGACAAAATATTACGGTGTTTATTATTAATAAGCTGTGAGCAGATTGTTCATACAGGATATAGTGATAGCAATCAGGACATGATTATTGGTACCTTTATAAACAAGCCAAATCAGTTTGAACAAAAGAACCGCATTCCCAATGCAGTAAAATTAGACACATCTGTGTTCAATTGTCAGTACTCACATGACTTGAATCAACCAATGAATGATGGCTCTGTTTAAAATGGCCACATTCACTCCCTGTTACATTTTGACAATGGTGAAGACAAGAGCTGCCCGAGACCACCAGAAAAGCCATTATCACCAAACATAAAAACTTCAAAGGGGTACAAGGCCATCTCCAAAGACCTTGGGATTCCTGTGTCTACAGTTTGCATTGCTATTAGAAACAGAGAAATATGATGACAGAAAAAGACCACATGGCCTATTTAGTCTGTCCTTCCATATCAACAACTACAACAGTCCCCTTTTTACCTTTAGAATAGAAACATAGAAATATGATGACAGAAAAAGACCACATGGCCTATCTAGTCTGTTTTCATGGAACTGTCAAGAACCTCACAGGACGTGGTGGGAAGAGGAAAATTAATCTGAGAAGTCTTCAAAGGTTAGTGCAAACTTGGAAAACACCACGTACAACATCCAAAGAGCTTAAGGATGACCTGGAGCAATCTGGAATGGTGGTTTCAACCTGCACCATATGCCACGGACTAAACAAAGGACTTCATGGACGAAGGCCAAGGAGGACCCCACTGCTCAAACACAGACATAAAAAGGTACGCCTGATCTTTGCCCAAATCCACCTTGAGAAACCACAACCTTTCTGGGAAAATGTTCTGTGGACAGATGAAACCAAACTTGAGTTCTTCGGCATTGCAGACCAGTGATACATTTACAGGCAAAGAAATGAAGCTTATAAGGAAAAAATACCTCTTCCTACAGTTAAATATGGTGGATGTTACATAATGTTGTGGGGCTGTTTTGCTGCCTCAGGAACTGGAGGCCTGGGATGTATTAAAGGAATCATGAAGTCAGAAGACTACCAAAGTATTTTGCAGGGAAATATGCTACCTAGTGTCAGAAAGCCAGGTCAGGGTCAAAGGTCATGGGTCCCCCAGCAGGACAATGACCCAAAACATGCATTCAAAAGTACAAAAGAATAGTTAAAAAGGAAAAAATGGCCTGTTTTAAACTGACCGGCAATGAGTCCTGATGTCAATCCAATTGAGAACCTTTAGAAAGTGCTGAAATCTGCCATTGGTAAAAGGAATCTTTGAAACATTCATGAGCTGGAACAAATCACAGTTGAAGAGTGGGAGAAACTACCAGCAGACAGACGTATGAAACTTATAGATGGCTACAAGAAACATTTGGAGGCTGTCATTACTGCCAATGGTTGTGCAATCATATATTAATCCTGTTGTATCCTTAATCAAATATTAACATACTATGAAAATATTATGATATACAGTTGGAATATTTCCAATTATTTCTCAAGATATTGTACACAACACACCTAAAATAGAAACATAACGAAAGAAGAAGACCACATGGCCTATCTAGTCTGTCTTTCCATATCAACCACTACAACAATCCCAATTTTTCCTTTAGAGATCTTCTATGTTTGTCCCATGCTTCTTTGAATTCAGATACTGTCCTCATCTCTACCACCTCCACTGGGAGACTTTTCCATGGATCCACCACTCTTTCCGTAAATAAACATTTCCGCATATCACTCCTGAATCTATCCTTTTTCACCCTCATCCCATGTCCCCTTGTAGCAGAGCTTGTTTTCAATTAAGAGAGGCTCTCCTCATGTGCATTTATGCCATGGAGGTATTTAAACATCTCAATCATATCACCTCTATCCCGCCTTTCCTCTAAGGTGTACATATTAAGATCCTTAAATCTGTTCTCTTATGCTTTATAATGAAGACCACTAACCATTTTAGTAGCCACCCTCTGTACCGACTCCAGCCTGTTTATATTCTTTTGAAGGTACGCTCTCCTGAATTGCATACAATACTCCAATTGCATACAATACACCAAAGACTTATACAGAGGCACTATCACTTCCTTTCTTCTGCTGGCCATTCCTCTCCCTATGCACGCAAGCATCCTTCTAACTTTTGCCGTCACCTTTTCTACCTGTTTAGCTACTTTAAGATCAGACACAATCACGCCTAGGTCCCGCTCTTCTTTAGTAGACAAAAGTACTTCACCCCCTATATTATTTTGCTCCCTTGGATTGCTGCAGCCCAAATGCATGACCTTGCATTTTTTAACATTAAATCTCAGCTGCCAAATTCTAGACCATTCTTCAAGCTAGCTAGAACCTTCCTCATGTTATCTACACCTTTCTGGGTGTCCACTCTTTTGCAGATTTTGGTATCATCTACAAAGAGGCAAACCTTACCAGACAGCCCATCCGCTATATCACTAACAAAGATGTTAAAAAGAATCGGACCAAGGACAGATCCCTGGGACACACCACTCGTAACCTCCTTCTCCTCAGAGAGTTTCATTTACCTGTACCCTTTGTCGTCTCCCATTCAACTCATTTCTAACCCAATCAGTTACTTTAGGGTCCATCCCTAGGGTGCTCAGTTTGTTTATAAGTCACCTGTGAGGAACGGTGTCAAAGGCTCTTCCTCGGTCCAACTCCCTGGTCACCCAGTCAAAGAAATCAATCAATGCCTCTGGTGAATCCATGCTGCCTCTGATCCTGTAATCCGCTGGACTCCAGAAACCTCACTATTTTCTCTTTCAGCAGCGCTTCCAATACTTTACTCACCATGAAGTTAAACTAACCTGCCTGTAGTTTTCAACCATATCCTTACTTCCGCTTTTGTGTAAATGGACCACATGTGCCTCTCTCCAGTCCTTTGGCACCACTCGCAACTCCAACGAGGCATTGAAAAGGTCAGTCAGTGGAGCTGCTAGAACGTCCCCAAGTTCCCTCAGTATTCTAGGGTGTATCCCATCCAGTCCCATCACTTTGTCTACTTTAAGTTTAGCTAGTTTCTCAAAAACACAGTCTTCTGAAAATTGTTCAAGATGCCCCTCACTTCTGTTCCTGTTTGTGGGTGTTTTCTGAGGTCCTGCTCCTGGTTCTTCATCTGTGGACACAGAATGGAAATATTTGTTAAGCAATTCCACTTTATCCTCATCAGCTTCTACATATTCCTCCCCTTCACCCTTGTCTGACAATACCACTTTTGCTGCTTTCTCCAGCTATCTGAACAATGGCTTGGTTCAGACCTGGTTACTTTCCTTCATCAAGGTCATATCTAGCTCCTAAAATGTGTAAGTAACAATTCTGGAGTAACGATTTAACATACAGGCATTGTATTCACTTTGTGCAAACTTTGCTATAGCAGCATTTCATTCTAAAGCAATATTCAATTTTGTCTTTTAATTTTATGTCTCAGCACTACTGAAATCCAGACTTGGTTCTGAGGCCTGTCATTTTTCAGGTTCAGGCTTATGGCCTAGTCTATAGGTCTTGGCTACCACATTCCCCCCTTTGATTATTCTCACCCAGAATGTTAAGATGGGTGAGAAACAAATCACTTATACTTGAGTTGTTGCCATGTTATGTGGTATAGGCTGATACCGTCTTATAGCTAGGAGCTTAGCTGTTGTCTTTCTTTCTACAATATTCTCAATGATTGTAGATATATTACGTAGGCAGAGGGGTAAAATGCATGGAAGTATTAAACATGTTATTACTACTAGTGCTGCAATTACCGCAAGTGTTTTCAGGCCATCAAACATTGAGGACACAGAACCAAACCATCCATTTAACTCTAGTCCATGCCAGGTCTGAACTGGTATGTATGTTTGTTTGCGCATATGTTCAGCAATTTCTTCTACTACATGACCTTCATTATCTATTTGTAAACAACAATTGGTTAAATTCAATTTTCCACATACTCCTCCTTCAGCTGCTAGTAATCAAGTGCTAAACGATTTTGATATATAGCTGTATGCATTTGAATACTTTGACTGGCTAAGAGCGTTAGTGCTCTACTTGTTTCGTTAGTTATTATTTCTACAACAGCTTGCAAACGTATAATTCTATTCAACATATAAACTGGGGTACAATATCCCCATGTGCCATCTTGTTCCCAAGTGGCAGGTCCAAAGTAGGAAATAATTCTTTCAGGTGGCCACTCATCCGTACCACCCCATTTGTCCCATTGACCTATTTTTAAGGCTTCTCTTTTCTGTCTTGTTCTGTATATTGGGTATCCTAACTGTTCTCCCTGGGCAGTGGATAGAAGAAAGAAGGACGGTCTTATTGTTCCCAATACACATGCTCCTCCCCAATTAGGAGGAAGTTTAGCATATGCTCTAGTTCCACAAATCCAGTAAAGCCCTGGTGGAGCTTGCCAGGTATTAGGTGATACTAGATTTGTCCATTGTAGCAGCAGAGCGCAGACAAACCAATGATACCAGGAGTCTGTTCAGAAGGTCCAAATCATTTATTTGTGCACAAGTCTCAAGCAGAACCAAATTCAAAATGGCTGAGCGATGTTCTCTGGCAATACAACAACTTTTATAGATTTTTGCTCCATTCTAGGTATAGAAAAACATTTCATTGGTTCCGGTAACCTCCCGTACCTCCCGTACCCCTTCTATTGGTCCCGGTACTGATATGATTATCCAATTATGTTCTTTGAGTGGGCTCAGCACCTGCTCACCCCCCCTCTAGTCCCAATTACAATGGCCAGTTCACCAACTTGTTACTTTCCTACTTCCAAGGCCATTGGGCTAGTTAGTACGTGCGGGGAAGCAGGGCTCTGTAACCTTTCTGTAAGCAATTTTAATTAAATCCCTTACAGCTGTATTCTCTTATCAGTGGCTTTTAAACATATTTTTCTGTATTTTTCCATCTTTCAGTTCTGCTTGTCTAAGCTCATCCAATACTTTTACTGAGTTCTAATTCTACAATAGCAGCATGTTGGGGGATGTGCAATTCCTATGGGCCTCTTCACAGGCTTCATTTACAGGTCAAGCTGGTTGGGCCTGTCTGCTTATGTCAGACACTGTGGATCACAGGCCTTCACCTGCCACACCATAACTTAGCAAGTTCAGGAAAAATAACTAGAGGATTGGTGGGTTCAGGATCTTTTACTCCTGACCACCAGGACATCTTTTTCGTTGAGGCATTATAAAACGTCTGGCTGAGGCAGACCAGCTGTCCAACCTTTGCAGTAAATTGTGGCCCAATACGTGCAAAACACAGACGTCCGACAGTGGGGTTAGCTAATACCCATTCACTTGTAGCTTTATGAATATTTGTATAATTATATGATACAGAAAAATTTAATTCTTGTGCTTCCCATGGCCATTCATCTCCCATTTTAGTTCCTCCACAGAAGTAACAATTAGTTATATTGAGACTGGTTACTACGGCTCCAGCTAATTCAAGAAACAAATTCTGTGCGGCATGAGGAACTTCTAACTGTGATTTCATAGTTTCATAGAATGTATGGTGTATTCTATATGGTGATGATACATGAGTTTTAGTGTTAAGTTGTATATATACGAAAGTTCCAGGATCTGATCCTCCCGCTGCTATGCGTAAGCCAAATTTATACCCTTGTTTCCATTAACTAGGATTTATGACCAGGAGCCTTAAAGGATTACAGGCACCTTTCTTACATGTCTTTGGATTAGATAAAGACAGTTTTTCTAAGTTGGCTCTACGATTATCTCCTTCCTGTCCTGTAGCATAGTATACACATTCCCATTTTGGACAATAATAATCAGCTTTTGAAGGTTTACCATAATGTGTTGGAGAGTGTACCCCTGTACATATTTCCCATTTATATGCTCCTTCAGGACACATATATTTATCATCAACATAATAATTTCTCTCCCAAGTCCCACATTTCTGATTATAGTTTCTGTTTATGGCATCACAAGCATCAAAGTATAGAGCTGCAGGTTTTGTAGGGTCTTCAAGTTGTTGAGTAGCATTTAAGAGAGCTCCATCTTCATCATTCCATCGTATTTTTAGCACATAATAGGATGGATTCTGTTGTGGGTGAAAACAAGTTCTGCTCTTTCCTTTTGTGCAAATGTTCAGTTCCGTGCCATTATATATGCATTGACTCACTATACCTGTACAAGTATAGTAGGTGTGATAAAGCAAAGTCTGTGTAATCTTTTCTCCAGTACGAGTAGTAGTTATGCATGCAGCACAGGGTGGCAAGGCATAAGTCAGTTCAAAGCATCTCAAGGCTGCTATCAAGATGAAACAGTAGAGAATCATGATGAAAAGTCTCTGAAGAATTAGTGCAAGTCTTTGAAAAACTAGTGCAACTGTTGATAATTCTTGACCACGAAGTCTTCTTCTTCTTTACTGTACGTTGACCTGTTTTGCTCTCAGTAGCATGCAACAGATGTAGCGTTGATTGTAGATCCTCAAGCTTCCGCTGTACATGACCTTACCAATTTCATTGGAAGGTGTGTAGAGCTGTAGATTCCAACGTATTTCAATAGACACAGTCCTTTTAGTTTGCACTGTTGATCAAAATGGCACAAAGATTTTCAAATAATATAGTCCATAATACAGTCTCTTTCTGTTGATAATAATCTCTTCAGAATAAACAAATAGTCTCTTAGGATTCAGGATTTCTATATTGGCACAGTCTCTTTTAAAAATTTCCTGAATTTTTCAATTTGCTTGTCTTCGCAAAGTTAGCCGCAATGGAACTTCTGGATCATGTTCTGATGTCCACTGGTCTGGCTCTGGAGCTGCTGCTGATTTCAATCTGCTGTGATGAATCCAGGGTTCGAGTTCTGCAACTTTCACTGCTGTAGGTGTTGACAGGATGTCGACATATGGTCCTCTCCAGTATGGTTCCAACGGTGTCTTCTTCCAGTCTTTGACCCACACCGAAGTACCGGGTTTGTAAGGATGCAGCGGTTCAGTCAGGTTGATGGGTAATTGGTCTTGTATCCACGTATGAAGACTCTGCAAAACAGAACTTAAAACCAATAGTTCTTGTCTAGTAATTTCAGATCCTATCTGTCTCATATCTCCTTTTATTCCCTATACAATAGGCGGGGTTGCCCATACAGAATCTCAAAAAGGAGAAACTCCTAAAGACTTAGCAGGGGCTAAGTATATCCTAAGAAGGGCTATAGAAAGAACCTGGGGCCACTTCAGGCGAACCTTTTGGCAAAGTTTGGACAACTGAGATTTCAGGGTTCTATTCATACATTCTACTTTTCCTAAATTCTGAAATCTGTAGGCAGTATGTATCTGATAATATCAATATCTTGGGGCCATACTTTTCTCTCTTCTCGCTCCTGTGCAGTCATTTCCTCTCTGCCTTCCACTTCTCAGATTCTCACTCTCTTCCCTGTGGGGTTCCCCAGGGCTCAGTTCTCGCTCCTCTTCTTTTTAACCTTTTCTTGGCCCCTCTTGCCTCCCTGATCCAACAATTCGGTATCTCTACATTTTTCTATGCCGACGATATTCTCCTCCTCTATCATACTTCTCCCTCTTGTCCAGACCTTTCACCTCTTAACGCCTGCCTTGCAGCTGTGGCAGACTGGCTGACCCTTAACTGTCTTCACTTGAATCTCACTAAGACTGTGGCGATTTGGTTTCTCGCATGGTAGTCCTCCTCCATCACTAGCTCCCTCTTTTTCTGGCACTCCTGTACCCTTGGTTTCCACTTTTCGGTACCTGGGGGTGCATTTTGATTCAGACTTATCTTTTCACTCCCATATCTCTCAGGTTACTAAAACCTCTTTTTTCTTTCTTCGTCAGATTCGCTCTGTTCGTCCTTTTCTTTCCCCTTCTGCTCTTGCTACTCTAGTACTCTCTTTAGTCATATCCCGTGTAGATTTTGCCAATTCTCTTTTCACCGGTCTCCCTAAGAATCGTCTATCCCGTCTTCAACGCATTCAGAACACTGCCGCACGCCTTGTCACTCACTCCTCCCTTCGCGACCATATAACTCCCATTTTATTCCACCTCCACTGGTTACCGGTATCTTTCCGTGCTATGTTTAAATTACTGACCCTGGTTCACAAAGCCTTTCACGACAGCACTCCACAGTATCTCACGGACCTCCTCTTCTTCCACTCCCCTAGACACACTCCCCGCTCATTCCATCTTAATCGCCTTACCCTCCCCTCCCCCTCCCGAGCTCACCTTCAGTCTACCCGTTCTACCTCTTTCTTCTTTGCTGGACCCGCCCTTTGGAATGCCCTTCCCTCTTCCCTCCGTTTAGAACCCCAACACTCTGCTTTCAAACGAGACTTGAAAACTCACCTATTCTCTTTAGCTTTTGATGTTCCCTCTCCTTTTGTGTAACTTCTACTTTTCCCCCACCTTTTGTTTGCTCTTAGGTCTTCTTCCTCTTCTTCTTCTCATGTTTCGTCTGTCTGCTTTCCCTTTCATTCTGTCCTATAATTATATTGTACACTTCTTTTCTTTTCCACTGGTTTTTAACCTTCTTTTATTGAATTTTAAATTGTACACCGCCTTGGTTTTTGTAGAAAGGCGGTTTTTATCAAATAATAAACATAAACATAAACTTGCTTCCTGAGGTTATCCACCCTCATTCTTTGTACAGGGCCCCATGTGTATGCAAGGTTGTAAGGGCATACTTGGAATCTGGGTACACATTTAGACAGAGCCCCTTTTTCCTATTGTCAGTGCTCTAGTAAGAGCTATCAGTTCAGCTTTCTGTGCTGAAATTCCTGGGGCCAGCGCTGAGAACTTAACTACCGTATCAAGGGTCACTACTGCATATCTGGCACAACAATATCCATAGTTTCTGAACAGTCATGATCAGGGGGTTCAAGACCAAATGATAACAATGTAGCAGGATTCAGAGCTTGACTGACCTTCAATTGTATCTGGGGATTTTCACATAGCATACTCTGATACCTCAACATTTGTGAATTAGCTAGAAATTTCCTTTGTGTTTCATTATGGTTAGAACAGAGTGTGGTACAGTAACTTGAAGATTGCTCACTTGGAGGACTGTAGCTGCAACAGCTCTCAAACAAGGGGGCCATCCTTTTGCTACCTCATCCAATTGTTTTGACAAATAGGCTACTGGTCGTTGCCAGGATCCAAGATGTTGAGTCAACACTCCTAGAACATTTCCTTGTGACTCATGAACATAGAGACTGAAAGGTTTTCTGGATATCTGGAAGACCTAAAGCTGGGGTTGACATCAGGGCCTTTTTCAGCTCCTGGAATGCTGCATCTTGCTCAGGTCCCCAGTCCAATGGAGACTTTTCCATTCCTTTGGTAGCTTGATACAACGGTTTTGCTAGCAGCGCAAAATTGGGGATCTATATATGACAGTACTCTGCGGCACCCCAGAAGGCTCTCACTTGCCTCCTGGTGGTTGGAGTAGGAATACTGCATACAGCTTCTTTGCGTTCTGGTCCCAGGCGTCTAATTCTGCTGGACAACTGGAATCCTAGGTGTTTAACTTGTTGGACATAATTACGCCTTGGCTCTTGAGACTTTGTATCCAGCCTCATTAAAAAGGTGCAAGAGTTCACTGGTGGCTTGTGGACATTCACTTTCTGAGTCGGTGGCTATAAGCAAGTTGTCCACATACTGGAGAAGAGCCCTTTCTCCTGGGTTCACATAGTAGCTGGAAAGATCTTGATTTAAAATAGCACTGAAGAGAGTAGGTGAATTCTTGAATCCTTGAAGTAATCTAGTCCAAGTGAGTTGGCCCCGCCTTCCTGTTGTGGGGTCTTGCCATTCAAATGCAAATAGGAGTTGACTGGTGGGTGCTAGGCGCACACAGAAAAAGGCATCTTTCAAGTCCAAAACGGTAAAGTGAGCAGCCTCAGCGAGGATCAGTCCCAAGAGAGTATAAGGGTTTGATACTACTGGGTGTATTGTTTCAACTGCGTCATTTACTCTTCTCAAATCTTGTACTGGGCGATAATCCCCTGTCCCAGGCTTCTTTACTGGGAGAAGAGGGGTATTCCATGGTGATGGGCATTCTTTGAGGAGTCCATACTGCAGTAGTTTCATCAGATGGTGGTGAATTCCTTCAATGGCTGGTCACATGCACTGGTTCCACTCCTAGCTGGAGGGTGACAATGACAGGGGCTATGTTCTTCACAATGGTGATGCATCAAGAAAACAAAGGGGCTACTGGCTTTAGTATTCTGCTCCTGTATTCCCCATAAAGTCCATATATTGGTCCCCTATTTTCAGACTGACTCCTGGGGACCCAGGGAAACTTGGAGTCCGGTCTGGCCTAGTCTTCATCCATGCTGTAGCCCTCTTCGGCTGCCACTCACTCTATGGCTGCTTCCCTCTCTTTACTGGAACACTGTGCTTGGTTTATTTATTTTTTTCTAAAATCAAGTACTCCCTCCTCCCCTCTTGGGGGTGGAGTCAAGATACGGGCATTCACTTCTCTAACGTCCTTCTTCTCTGCAATGGGCGCACTGACTCGCACCCAGTGGGGGCCGATCATTTTCACGATCCCTTTTCACTTCAGCAAGTATCAGCAAGAAGATCTGTTTTCTTCTTTATTTTCGATTCACTTTCTCTTTCACATTTATTTTCACAATTCACAAATACTTTCTGCGCTACTTCCATTAACTATCATGCCCGCAAATCAATTTAGTGGCAGAAACAAAGCTGGTCAGCTGGCTAGTGCAAAGCTGACCCTGGGCCTAGTGCAATGGGATTGCGTGACCCTCTCTTTTACTGGTAGTTCTACATCTGAAGGCATACGGCAATCAGGCTGAACTAGCAAATAAATCCCTGCTTGTAGTGTCATCGGTACTTTAAACTGTGCCAGGGCTTCTCTTCTCCTGCTGCGGAGGTGGCTAGTGACATTTGCAGGGAGGTATCCCCCCCCCCCCCTTGCTCCAGGCTCTGCCCGGGATGATGGCAGAGCTGAGGGAACTGGCCTATAAAGATAATAAATGGGCAGGGGTTTTTTTTTTTCCTCAAACATTTAACCAAGAATCCTATGTAGGGGAAATGAGAACTACGAGGCCAGGAAGCAACTAACACTGAAATCTGCATGGACTCTGACCCCCCTTCCTCCCCCCATGATGACATAGTTAACAACAGACAGAGTGGGCGGCCAGTCAGGCTGCATTTTCCTATTGGCTATGAATCAGAACTATACAATAATGTTCCTCTGGGTGCACTTATTAAAAAAAAACATATTATTGCTGTAAACAAAGGGTAGGCTGAAAACATAAGCATAGATTGATTACAATAAGCATAATAGATGTGTGTGCTCATTCTAAATAGGAACAATTTAGATAAATTGCAACATGTTATAACAATTCTAATAAAAAGAACTATGGCTCTTATCATAACGGCCACATATCTGTTACGTATAACTGGAAAGAAATTACTTGGCATGAAAACTAACTGCCAGCCGTACTCAGCACTTAAGCTGAATAATGTCTTCAAAATAAATTTCTTTAAATCTTACAGTTTAGGAAGGAGATATTCAAAAGACATTCCGGATACTTTTTCAATAAAGTGGGTGGATATCTGGAATACATATACATTTTTTCCTCATTTTATTTTTATTAACAATAAGCATGTCTTCTATGAGGTGCTTGCCGCAATATATCAGGAACTAGAATTCAAGCACGATAAACTCCTTATTCACTCAGGATTTAAATCACTTTCAAGTCACGATCTGGTGCTATTGGCTCGGGAGGCTTCATAGTCCTTTCTCATGTTCTTAACCTCTACTTTGTAGGACAAAGGGAAAACAAAAGCAGTTTCCTGAATTTTTCTATCACTGCCTATTTAAACTATTACAGTGCTTACTGAAGATTTTGAACATAAACAACACAAAACAAGGCTAAGCCCACAACTGCATTATACCTATAGCCCTACAAAAATTCTTCTCACTTGGTCCGCACAAGTCCAGGAACTCGAACGGGGTTAATAAGAACTTAACCCTTTCCTAGGCTAAGCCCAAAACTTATTTTGGATTCAAAATTCTGACTAAACATTCCTATTATATGATATTTAATACATGACCATAGCAGAAGGAAGATCACTATTACAACATATTGAATAAAACAGGTACAATTTTCCTAAAATAAGCACAGATCAACTCAGCTATAGAACGCTGAAATTAAGCCTTCACAGGGTTAACAGCTACTATCCATTCCATTCTCCAGACATGCCCCTTCTCATTCCCCTGGCTAATTTCATTTCACGCTGTGCTGCAGGAAAAACAACTGGAATGCATGACAACTGAGTTTATTTCCTTCTGTCTTCTTTTCTGCTTAATACTATTTCTTAATCGGTAAACTGTTCTACAAATTACCCAACAGAATAATCTTACCTCATACCAGAAGGGGAACTCCGCGGTTTTAACAGATAACAAAAATCAGAGACAAACAAAAAACAGTAAGACCGTACTCCGCTTTCGCTCGGCCTTTGTTTTTAAGACCTCTCACTCACTCATCTCACACACAAACACAATTTCATTTCCCAAAAGCCCAATCCTGACTATCTAGGCTTACCAAATATTTTACCATTACCGTTAATCATGATTTTATTACCAGAAGGAGTCAGTGGTTTCCTCTTGCGCTCTTAATAGCCCTTGCAAGAGTACTCGGACCACTCCGGACGTGATCAGTGTCCTTTTACCATTTTTCCCATTACCATATGGTTCCAGGTTCCAGTACTGTCTGACTTAATAATATAAAAACTCTATACTCACCCAGATCTGGTACCCGTCCCCCAAGCCAGCGCATGGGTTGAAACCTGGACTCCCCTCCTCGGGTTCGAAGGTGTTGGCCTAGCCGGACCCAACGCCCTCCGAGGCTAGAACCCTCTCCGATTCAATGGACTGGTTGGCGCCTGAGAATTCACACGTCGGTCAGACGTGGTCCCAACCAGGCCAAACCTTGAGGCGAATTTCGTGGTAAATCAGTTTGATCACTCTCTACCACTACACCTTCCCGGCCAACGCACCAAGAATATGTAGCGGCGGAATGCCACCAAACCAATTACACCAGGAGTCTTTATCAAGGTTCAAGCCAGTTTATTGTGCACAAGGCAGTCTAAAAAGTGACAGAGCCCCGCTTTAGCGGAAACATGTTCATTTTATACAGTTTAAACATTTTGATACATGAAAACATTCTATTGGTCTCATGCTAATTTCTACAAACTTTCTATTGGTCTGACATTTCCCTGAATTTGACCAATCAGGATCTATGCCCTTTGCTCTGCTTTCTCCAGCTAGCTGAACAATGGCTTGGTTCAAACCTGGTTACTTTCCTTCATCAAGGTCATATCTAACTCCTAAAATGTGTAAGTAACAATTCTGGAGTAACGATTTAACATACAGGCATTGTATTCACTTTGTGCAAACTTTGCTATAGCAGCATTTCATTCTAAAGCAATATTCAATTTTGTCTTTTAATTTTATGTCTCAGCACTACTGAAATCCAGACTTGGTTCTGAGGCCTGTCATTTTTCAGGTTCAGGCTTATGGCCTAGTCTATAGGTCTTGGCTACCACAGTGGAGCCCGATTCCAGGAGGACATCAGGTCCGTCCGGATGTCCCTGCTGAGGATGGGGCTGCAGGAACAAAATGTTCCCGCGGGAGCCAGAATTGGGCCCGAGGATGGCCCGGCGTGCCCCCTCCACCTGTGGGGACATCCTCCCCGCAGGTACACCCAGCATCTGTGGCTCTTTCCCCCCAAATCCCTGCCACCCAACCCACAGCTGGCCTCCCACGGTCTGGATCTCTTGGTGGAGACCCCCCCCCCCCCCCCCCGCACCTGGCCCCAGCCCCTGGGGTGGCTCCCCTATCCCAATCTGGCAAATTGTACTGCTTATACCACCTCTAGGCTGGTATAAGTAGCAGGCCCAGCAGCACTTACAGGGCCATGACCTGAATCGTCCCTGTACATGCTGCCAGGCAGGCCGCCCCCTCCCAGTTTCCACTGGCTCTCCCCATCCTGAAGTACCGAACAGATGGAGAGAGCCGGTGGGGGAATAGGATCTAGGCGGATGGTGGGACGTGCAGCCCCACAACCCGAATTCCAGAATGAGGGCCATAGAGCTTTTATTACTTCATAATATGCCTGGGACTGGAGAGTGTTTGTGATAATAAGCATTGGTACAGCTACTACAGATGATATATATTCCAAACATATTTAGTAACTTAACTATAAGCTAAAGGTCAGCAGATCTGAAGCCTAGTGAAAAGAACTGATAGGCAGATCATTTTATGGCTGCCAGTAGATTTCTGATGCAGAAGACACTGGATCAGGGGGGCTAGGGCCAATTGGGAGTGGAATGTTAATATACCTGCATATATTTCCAGAATATTGCAAATACTTTTCTCTTTAATATGTTATATTATTATGTTTAGATATTTTTGGCACATAATTCCCTGGAGTAGATTCAGTGTCCTTCCTTGCTGACAAAAGTGTTCCCACTGTCCCCTGTATTGCTGACTTCAGTGTTGCCCCCACCATCTCAGGACTTTTAATACGCCCTGCCATGCCCCATCCCGCCCAGCCCCATCCCCCTTTAGCCTTCCCAGATAGCTGTCACCAACCGTCTTTGCCAAAGATAGCCAGTAAAACTTTGAAAATCCAGCCCATGTTATGCATTTTGAAGCAGCGAAGTGCAGACAAGGAATAATTCCAGGAGTCAATTTACAGGGTCCAAGCCAATTTATTGTGCACAAGGCCCAGTTAGTCAAAGCTTCAAAAAGGACTGAGCAAAGTTCTTACAGAGACATATTCATTTATACATTTCTTTTCAGTTTGATACATGCAAACTTTCTATTGATCCCAACGCCCCCTGCACCTGTCCAATCAGAGATCCCTCCTGGGCCTAGCACCCAGCTCCCTCCTCTTGGACTGTTCTAACAATGGTGCAGTTTCTAGGTTTGGATACTTCTCTACTGCAAGGTCGTTTCTGGCTCTAGGAATGCAAGTATTGAAACATTTCTATCTTCACAGCACAAGAGAATAATGAAAGATTTATGCATTCATGAAAACTTCTTATTAAGCAGTTTAAACAGTTTTCTCAAACTTTTACAGACTTTGGTTCTTTACTGAGATGGGGGTTGGAATCAGGGCCTAACTTACAGGCCTTTCACATTTGCAGACTATTATAGGCCATAGCCTGCCACATTTTCAAATCTCTACATGCTGAACAGTCCTGGGATTGCTTGGGAGGCTGGCGGATATTCTCAGCACTCTACTCCATAATCACTATGGAGATGCAACCAATGCAGAGACTGTGATGTCATGCCCCTTCACAATGACATGACGTCATATGGTTCTAGTCTTTCTATTGTTTCTATTTGTGCCGGACAGCCCTGGTTCCCTCAGTTTCCAGGAGATCACAACCCAGACAGGTAAGACATATGGTGCAGCCTTACAAAGCGCTCACAGGATAAACACACACTCAAGTCAATTCCAGGCTGTGCCCTTACTTAACATCTAGCCAGATGATTCAAAGTATTTGCTGATTCTCTGGCTTCCTAGGTTTCCTTTAATGATTTTATTAAAGAATTGAGGTCATGTGATGCGGTGAGCCCAAGGCACCAGCTTGTTGATGGGCTCCAGGACTATCTTTCAGACTTAAGCCAGTGCTGGCCACAAATGATAAGAGTGTGAAATACCGAACTATTCAAGAACTGTAGGGAAACATGCAACTCTTGATAGCTGGTTTCGAGTGGCAGAAAACAGAATAAAAAAGAGAGGTCATGACCCATGAACTCTAAGACGACAGCGGTTGGTAGCTATTCAATGGGGCCATGGCTCTGATATCGATTGGAAGCCGCTACCGCTGCTTAGTAAACAAGCCCCTAAGAGTTGCTGAACTCTGTGGCTTTCTGGAAACGTGGCTGTTACAAGAACTAGCAATGGAAGGTGTCACCAGTCCAGTGTTGATAGACAGGGCACACCGCATGGGACCGATGTGGATGGGAGTAGGACGGCCTAACATAGTGCTAGTTAAATTCCTTAATTATGTGCAGAAGGAAACAATACTATGAGCCACCCAACAAGACAAAGCACTAAAATATGAGAATGTGAACGTTCTGTTCCATCAGGATTACTCTGCTATGGTATTGGCCAAGAGGCATACCTTGGCAGCCAATTGTGCAAACCTTTATGAAAAGAAGTTGCGCTTTGCCCTACAGTATCCCACGTGCCTCATAGTAGTCCATTGTAGAAACGTTCTCACCTTTGATATCCTGCAGCAGGCAGGCCAAGTTTGTAAGAGACCTGATCAGAGAGATGGAACACACAGAAATCCCAGGGACTAGAGATTCGGTACTGTTTGGACTGGCTGACACAGATAAGCAAAAAAGCATTGATCACTGGTCTAATTTATTTTTATTTATATATTTATGCAATTTTTAAACAAAACAGCAAGAACAAAATATTCCTTGCAAGAAATGAAGTACACATTAGAAAAAGATGAACAAGCAAACAAGATAATAATACAAAATGTTACTCCATGTAGTCCACAAGTTGAGGAGGAGGGGCCAGCAATACAAACCAAAACAGGAGTACTTTGGAAATATTAAACTATTCAATTAACATAAGAAAACCAAGTGGTTACGGAGCACCCAGGATACACACCACTGTAGAGGATACATACAGATTACATAGTTACTCTGGTGGTAAATTAGATGAACGTTTGGCATTAATAAAGGTACTTAAATCATTCGGATCTGAAAAAACATACCTAACATCCTTAATAACAACCAGACACCTACACGGAAATCTAAGAAAAAAGGTTCCCCCAATTTGTAACACTCCAGCCTTATACAAAAGAAACTGCTTTCTCTTCTTCTGAGTCTCTTTAGTTAAATCAGGAAACATCAATATTTTTAGGCCCATAAAGGTTTCTAAACGTGTCTTAAAAAACATTTTTAAAAGCCAATCTTTATCAGAAACCAAAGCACATTGCACCAACAGTGTTGAAGCAATATAAGTACCCCCTCCCCCGTATCCTCAAGCAAGCCCGTAACATCCAAAACATTAAAGTTCACTTCAGATATTGCCACTGGGGTCTCAGTACTCTTCTTACCACGAGGCAGATAGTATACCTTACTCAAAGGTGGAATCAGTTCAACAGGGACCTTCAAAACTTCCAGCATATATCGTTTAAACATATCCAACGCTGTAACACCAGTAAGTCGAGGAAAATTTAAAACACGAAGATTTACGGCTCTGGAAGCATTTTCTAACACTTCTAGTTATATTTAAGTGTCCCATTTTCCTTGGATAAAGCCAAAGACATAGCGGAAACACTGTCCAACTGAGAAACAAGATTATTATTCTGGATCTTCATCTGTTCAACTGTAGACATCACTATATCAATGTTTAGAGCATTTTTCTGGATGCCAGCAGCATTCTCTTGGACCCGGGATGCTAACAAAGAGGTTTGTGAAGTAATTGCAGTGGAAAGAGTTGCGATGGCTTCCCAGATAGCTTCTAAGGTAAAAACCTTAGGACGAGACAGAAGAGGTGAATCAAAAAAAGGAGTTGAAGCAAACTGAGGAAGCGATCTTCCATCCAAAGTAGGCTTCACCGGAGTAACAGCCGCCAAACTATCACCCGAGGCCTCCCCGAGACTCTCAGGGGTCACAGGAGCCAGACACTCAGTCAACACCCTCTCCATGCTCGACGTCCCCTCTCTGGGAGATGTCGGCGCTGTAGCAACTGGGAGTGGATCCTGAGCAGCTGGGTGTGGTGGCAGAATCCTCACCACAGGAGAGAGAGATGTTTCAACTACCGGTGGAGACGCCTGAGCCTCCACACTAGGCGAAACCAAGCCAGCTCGAATCTCCTGTTTCTTATCCAAAGGTATCTGAACAAAACGGTTCATAGGACCAGAACTGGAAGGTTGAGGCTCAGAGGGAATAGCCCTCAACTTTACTTTCCTCTTAGGCATCCGCTCTCAAGCAACGATCCACACCGCAGCCATCTTGGAAAGTCTCCGTAAATCATGTTTTGCAAGTACTGGTCTAATTTAAACATCGCTCTTGAGACCTTTGTCATGGTCGGTATTAAACAGAAGCTAGCCCCAACCCATAAGGGAACCCACAGATGAAAGGGGGAGTGCTGGGGGTTGCATGCATATGTGTGTCATGGAGAGCATCGGGATAGGGGGTGTTATGGGGAGTGTTGGGGGTTGCATGCATGTGTGTGTCATGGAGAGCATTGGAGGGGTGTGTGTGTGTGCATCCTGGGGAATGTCAGGGCTGTGTGCATGAGAATGTCATGTGCAGAATTTGATGCTACGTATGTGTGTCATGGGGAGTGTTGGTGGCTGTGCATGTGTGTGTGTCATGGGGAGTGTTGGGGACTGGGTGAATGTGTGTGTCATGGGGAGTGTTGGGGGTTGTGTGCATGTGTCATGGCGAGTGTTGGTGGCTGTGCATGTGGACGTGTCATGGGGAATGTAGGGGGCTGGGTGCATGTGTGTGTCATGGAGAGTGTAGGGGGCTGTGTGCATGTGTGTGTCATGGCGAGTGTTGGTGGCTGTGCATGTGGACATGTCATGGGGAGTGTTGGGGGCAGGGTGCATGTGTCATGGCGAGTGTCAGGGGCTGCATGTGTGTGTCATGGGGAGTGTTGTGGCTGTGCATGTGGATGTGTCATGGGGAGTGTTGGGGGCTGGGTGCATGTGTGTATCATGGGGAGTGTAGGGGGTTCCATGCATGTGTCAGGGCTGTGTGTGTATGTCATGGGGAGTGTTGGTGGTTGTGCCCATGTCGCATCATGGGGAGTGTTGGCGAGTGTCAGGGACTGTGTGCCTATGTCATGGGGAGTGTTGGCTGGGTGCATGTGTGTGTCTTGGCAAGTGTTGGGGGCTGCATGCGTATGTCATGGAGAGTGTCAGGGGCTGCGTGTGTGTGTGTCATGGGGGAGCTGTGCATGTGTGCATATCATGGGGAATGTCAGGGGTTGTATGCATGCATGCATCCTGGGGAGTGTCGGGGGCTGTGTGTGTGTGTCATGGGGAGTGTAAGGGGTTCCATGCATGTGTCATGGCAAGTGTCAGGGCTGTGTGTGTATGTCATGGGGAGTGTTGGTGGTTGTGCCCATGTCGCATCATGGGGAGTGTTGGCGAGTGTCAGGGACTGTGTGCCTATGTCATGGGGAGTGTTGGCTGGGTGCATGTGTGTGTCTTGGCAAGTGTTGGGGGCTGCATGCGTATGTCATGGAGAGTGTCAGGGGCTGCGTGTGTGTGTGTCATGGGGGCGCTGTGCATGTGTGCATATCATGGGGAATGTCAGGGGTTGTATGCATGCATGCATCCTGGGGAGTGTCGGGGGCTGTGTGTGTGTGTCATGGGGAGTGTTGGGGCTGTGTGTGTGATGGGGAGTGTCGGGGCTGCGTGTGTGTGTGTCATGGGGAGTGTTGGGGCTGTGTGTGTGTGTCATGGGGAGTGTCGGGGGCTGTGTGTGTGTCGGGAGTGCCGGGGGCTGTGTGTGTGTCATGGGGAGTGCCAGGGGGTGTGTGTGTGTGTCATGGGGCGTGTCGGGGGCTGTGTGTGTGTCATGGGGAGTGTTGGGGCTGTGTGTGTGTGTCATGGGGAGTGTCGGGGGCTGTGTGGTGGTGTCTTGGGGAGTGTCCCGGGCTGTGTGTGTGTGTCATGGGGAGTGTCGGGGGCTGTGTGTGTGTGTCATGGGGAATGTCATGGGCTGTGTGTGTCATGGGGAGTGTCGGGGGGTGTGTGTGTGTGTCAGGGGGCGTGTCGGGGGCTGGGTGTGGGTCAGGGGGAGTGTTGGGGGCTGTGTGTGTGTCATGGGGAGTGTCAGGGGCTGTGTGTGTTTGTCATGGGGAGTGTTGGGGCTGTGTGTGTGTGTCATGGGGAGTGTTGGGGCTGTGTGTGTGTGTCATGGGGAGTGTCAGGGGCTGTGTGTGTGTCATGGGGAGTGTCGGGGGCTGTGTGTGTGTCATGGGGAGTGTCGGAGGCTGTGTGTGTGTCATGGGGAGTGTTGGGGCTGTGTGTGTGTCCTGGGGAGTGTCGGGGGCTGTGTGTGTGTCATGGGGAGTGCCGGGGGCTGTGTGTGTGTCATGGGGAGTGTCAGGGGCTGTGTGTGTGTGTTATGGGGAGTGTCACGGGCTGTGTGTGTCATGGGGAGTGTCGGGGGCTGTGTGTGTGTGTCATGGGGAGTGTCGGGGGCTGTGTGTGTGTCATGGGGAGTGCCAGGGGCGGTGTGTGTGGAATGGGGAGTGTTGGGGCTGAGTGTGTGTGTGTCATGGGGAGTGTTGGGGCTGTGTGTGTGTCATGGGGAGTGTCAGGGGCTGTGTGTGTGTCATGGGGAGTGTCAGGGGCTGTGTGTGTGTGTCATGGGGAGTGTTGGGGCTGTGTGTGTGTCATGGGGAGTGTCAGGGGCTGTGTGTGTGTGTCATGGGGAGTGTCAGGGGCTGTGTGTGTGTGTCATGGGGAGTGTCACGGGCTGTGTGTGTCATGGGGAGTGTCGGGGGCTGTGTGTGTGTGTCATGGGGAGTGTCGGGGCTGTGTGTGTGTGTCATGGGGAGTGTCAGGGGCTGTGTGTGTGTGTCATGGGGAGTGTCAGGGGCTGTGTGTGTGTGTCATGGAGAGTGTTGGGGCTGTGTGTGTGTCATGGTGAATGTCAGGGGCTGAGTGTGTGTGTGTCTTGGGGCGTGTCAGGGGCTGTGTGTGTGTGTCATGGGGAGTGTTGGGGCTGTGTGTGTGTCATGGGGTGTGTCAGGGGCTGTGTGTGTCATGGGGAGTGCTGGGGCTGTGTGTGTGTGTCATGGGGAGTGTCGGGGGCTGTGTGTGTGTGTCATGGGGAGTGTCGGGGCTGTGTGTGTGTGTCATGGGGAGTGTTGGGGCTGTGTGTGTGTGTCATGGGGAGTGTCAGGGGCTGTGTGTGTGTGTGTCATGGGGAGTGTCAGGGGCTGTGTGTGTGTGTCATGGAGAGTGTCAGGGGCTGTGTGTGTGTGTCATGGGGAGTGTCAGGGGCTGTGTGTGTGTCATTGGGAGTGTTGGGGCTGTGTGTGTCATGGGGAGTGTCGGGGGCTGTGTGTGTGTGTGTGTGTGTGTGTCATGGGGAGTGTCGGGGGCTGTGTGTGTGTGTGTCATGGGCAGTGTCGGGGGCTGTGTGTGTGTGTGTCATGGGGAGTGTCGGGGGCTGTGTGTGTGTGTGTGTGGGGGGACTGTCAGGGGCTGTGTGTGTCATGGGGAGTGTCAGGGGCTGTTTGTGTGTGTCATGGGGAGTGTTGGGGCTGTGTGTGTGTGTGTCATGGGGAGTGTCGGGGGCTGTGTGTGTGTGTGTGTCATGGGGACTGTCAGGGGCTGTGTGTGTGTCATGGGGAGTGTCAGGGGCTGTTTGTGTGTGTCATGGGGAGTGTTGGGGCTGTGTGTGTGTGTCATGGGGAGTGTCGGGGGCTGTGTGTGTGTCATGGGGAGTGTCGGGGGCTGTGTGTGTGTGTCAATTTGAGTGTCAGGGGCTGTGTGTGTGTGTCATGGGGAGTGTCAGGGGCTGTGTGTGTGTCATGGGGAGTGTTGGGGCTGTGTGTGTGTGTCATTGGGAGTGTTGGGGCTGTGTGTGTCATGGGGAGTGTCGGGGGCTGTGTGTGTGTGTGTCATGGGGAGTGTCGGGGGCTGTGTGTGTGTGTGTGTGTGTCATTGGGTGTGTCGGGGGCTGTGTGTGTGTGTGTCATGGGCAGTGTCGGGGGCTGTTTGTGTGGTGTCATGGGGAGTGGTGGGGCTGTGTGTGTGTGTCATGGGGAGTGTCGGGGGCTGTGTGTGTGTGTCATGGGGAGTGTCACGGGCTGTGTGGGTGTGTCATGGGGAGTGCTGGGGCTGTGTGTGTGTGTCATGGGGAGTGTCGGGGGCTGTGTGTGTGTGTGTGTCATGGGGAGTGTTGGGGGCTGTGTGTGTGTGTGAAGGGGAGTGTCCGGGGCTGTTTGTGTGTGTCATGGGGTGTGTTGGGGCTGTGTGTGTATGTCATGGGGAGTGTTGGGGCTGTGTGTGTGTGTCATGGGGAGTGTCAGGGGCTGTGTGTGTGTCATGGGGAGTGTCGGGGGCTGTGTGTGTGTGTCATGGGGAGTGTCGGAGGCTGTGTGTGTGTGTCATGGGGAGTGTGGGGGCTGTGTGGTTGTGTCATGGGGAGTGTCGGGGGCTGTGTGTGTCATGGGGAGTGTCAGGGGCTGTGTGTGTGTAATGGGGAGTGTCGGGGGCGGTGTGTGTGTCTGGGGGCGGGTTGGGGCTGTGTGTGTGTGTCATGGGGAGTGTCAGGGGCTGTGTGTGTGTCATGGGGAGTGTTGGGGCTGTGTGTGTGTCATTGGGAGTGTTGGGGCTGTGTGTGTGTGTCATTGGGAGTGTTGGGGCTGTGTGTGTGTGTCATGGGGAGTGTCGGCTGTGTGTGTGTGTCATGGGGAGTGTTGGGGCTGTGTGTGTGTGTTATGGGGAGTGTCAGGGGCTGTGTGCATGCATGCATCATGGGGAGTATTGGGGCTGCGTGTGCGTGTTATTGAGAGTGTCGGTGGCTGCGTGCATATGTCATTGGAAGTGTTGGTGATTGTGTACATCTGTGTGCCATGGACAATGTCAGGGGCTGCATGTGTGTATCATGGGGACTATCTGGGGCTACGAAATTAAACTGCTACAATTTTTGCTGCATATGAATATCATTGCAAAGGTTTTTTTTTAATTATATAGGCTGGGAATATGTTGCTTTCTTTATTTTTGGACAAACCCTTAACCAGTGTTCTTTTGCAAATCTTTTTTATTGATTTCACACATTCAACAAAATATAATCAACATTCCTTGACAGTCGTGCAACAAGCACGATTATACAATACCTATCACCCCCCTTAAACCACCTACCCCTCCATCCCCCTGCCCCCCCCCCCCGTCCCCCTGGGATCCCTATAGATATATATATATTTTTTATTTATGCAATTCATCATATATTACAAGAAACACTTGTATACAGAACACAATCCATCCTCCAAATTATAGTTATAATAGGAAAAACCACTTAATAAAAATAAACATACAGAAGGATTTATCAAATAGACCTCAACACAGGCAAGATGGACCACAAACACAAGATAAATTATAAACCTATAGCAGTTAAGGAAAAAGAGCAAACACAATGGCGGTGAATATATTTATTCGCACTAACTCTCTATCACAAGAGAGCTACTCATAGGGGGTAATGGAGATGACTCCTGTACTAAGGCTAGCCTAGAAGACACAAAACTAGCCAGCTGGGAGGGTTCAAAGAAAATGAAACTATGCCCGCCTAGTTTGACTAGGCACTTACAAGGAAACCTAAGAAAAAATAACCCCCCCAGCTGTACCACCCCGGCACGATACAACAAGAACTGTCGTCTTTTCCTCTGAGTGGCCCTCCCAACATCGGGAAAGATACGTACTTGGGAGTCTAGAAACATCCTACATGACGTACGAAAAAACATCTTTAACAACCAGTCCCGATCAACCTCTAAGGCAAAGGTGACTAGTAAGGTTGCAACCATACCCGTCCCCAGACACAGATCTCTCTAAAAAGGTAGACAGGTCTAGGCTGTTAGTAGATAATACCGGATTCTCTACATTGACCGCAGGTACAGCCTTAGCAGTAGGCAAATAATAGGCCTTGGAAATAGGAGGTAGGGACTCAACAGGGATCTTAAGAGTGGTCACCATAAACTTTTTACACAATTCTATCAGTGTGACAGAAAGAACTTTTGGAAAATTTAATACCCTAAGATTCCGACTCCTCGCAACATTTTCTAAATATTCCAAACGCCTATACAGTATACCAGAGTCCTTAGGAAAAGCTTGGGCAAGTTCTTCCAGCTGCGCCAGGCGGCTCTCACAAGAGGCTACCTTAGCAACACATTCTAATTGTCCCAATTCATATGTCTTCAACTGTTGCCCAAACAATTGAAATTGCTGCATAATGGACTGTAACTGCGCAGTAATGTTAGCTGACATCGAAGAAAAAGCAGTCCAAAGAGAATAAGGAGAAACTACCTCAGATGTTTCCAAACCAGTCCCCAAGCCTTCCGTAGCACTTCCCGCTTGTCCGGTCACTTGAAGAGGAAAGGCAAGTTCTCCCAGGGGCTGCACAGGAGTAGATGATCGCTCCAACTCACTCCTGAGCACTCCAGCTCGAACAGCCGCACCAAGCGGCGTCTGCAGTCCTCCCACAGCGCCGTCCTCCCGAGCCAATGCATCAATAGACGGAAGCACTGGCTCCTTACCGCCACTCACTGGATGTCCTTGCATTGCTCTCCCATTCGGCTGAACTGGAGGTAAGCGAGTCTCCAGGCTGAGAGAAATCTCAAGGTCCTCAGCACAGTGGGGTCTTCCTTCCACCTCGACCGTGCTCAGCAGACACACCGGGACCTCAGAACCAACCTTGGCCGGAACCACGAAAGCATCCATGGGTCCAAAACTCGCAGTTTTCCCAGCAACAGGACTCCCCTCACGCTGCTCAGAAGCCAGCTTAGCCTTCCTCTTCCTGCCCGAGTGCGGCATAAAGAAACAGCAACCAGCGGTAAGTAGAAACAAGAAAAAGAGGGGAGTCCCCGGAGCTAGTCTGCGAGCGTCTGCTCAAACCGCCATCTTGCCTCACCTCTTTCCCCTGGGATCCCTATATGACACATCTAAAGCACTAAAAAAACATCAACTTCCACCGATCTACTCAGCAGGTGAAAAGCTGCACCTTGCCCTAGCTGCGTATTCATCTAAATAATACCATTTATTGAACGATTGACTCTCACCCCCGTTGCTTCCCTGCACCAGCCTTGCAACACACCACAGTCTCCAATATGATTCTCTTCTCTTGCGCTTTCTCAAATTTAGAATAGAGACACACCAGATTCCACCAGTGATGACCATCCAATTTGGCTAGGTCTTTCCATTTAGACACTATCAGCTTTAAAGCTATGGCCATCATAAAGTTAAAGAGAAAGGTCTTATCCCTCTCCAGCGCTAAGCCGCTCGCGCATGAGCGAAGGATAATTATTTCCCAACTCAACGGAGACTGTATTTCTAAAATCTTTCCAATCTTGTGCCAGACTAGTCGCCAGAACCTCTGAACATAAAAGCACTCAAAGAACACATGTTGAAACGTGCCCTGAGCTTCAGAACATGACCAGCATCTTCCCTGATCTTTTCCCCCCCACTTGGCCACTCTAACTGGTGTGAGATATGCCCTATGCAGAATAAAATACAAGGATTGTGTGAGAGCTGCCGCTCTCGAAACTCTATTTACCCTTCCCCACACCTTTTCCCACACTTTGGATGAAACAGGGCCCCCAAACTTCTCCTCCCACCAGCGACCCGACATAAGAGGGAGTGACTGCGACCTGTCTCTAAGTATGGCGTAAAATTTTGACATAATACCCTTGGTGCCCAGACATGCCTCCACCGTTTGGAGCAATTCCCCTTGATCTGAAATCGCAGAGGGGACACAGGGAAGGCGCCCAAGGCAATGTTTTAATTGCAACCATTGAAAAAAACACGACCGTGGGAGACCAAACTCAACTTGCAGATCCTCAAAGGATTTCCATACATTATCTTTAATTAACTGCCCAATCATCCATACACCGTTTTTCTGCCAGCCCTTCCACCCAATGAGCTTACGTCCTATCTTTAAGTTAGGGTTAAACCAAATTGGAGACCTGGCCGAAACTCTCCCATTCTGCTCCAACATTTGACCCAGCAAACAAAAGGTTTGTTGTGTGGCACGAATTATCCTTAAGTTCCCCCACACCCCCGGGAGGGACATTTCTACTAGCAAATGGGGGGGGGGGATAGGCGTTACCAGACTTTCCTCTACCTCTACCCAAACTGGCTTTTGACCCTCCCCATCATACCCCAGCCAATTCGTGCCTTGCTTCAACAAGAGGGCCACATGATATAATCGAAAATCAGGGAATTGAACTCCCCCTTCCTGCTTACGTGCTTTCAGTTTTTTAAGTGCGATCCTCGGAGGCTTACCCTGCCAAAGAAAATTTGATAAAATACGCTCCAGCGCCTTATAAAAGGTTGCTGGAAACTCCAAAGGGATCATCTCTACAATGTAATTCACCTTAGGAACCAACACCATTTTAATAGTCGAGTCTTCCCCACCAAGATAAATGTAAAGGAGACCATTTCAAAGTATAAGCCTGCACCATGTCCTTCAACACCTTTACATTCAATTTCACCGTCTCCTCCAGCGAAGGACAGTAAGATACCCCAAGATATTTAATAGCCTCCGCTTCCCACTTAAAGGGGTACTGATCCACTGAGGAGGAAAAGGTCAACCTATTCATCGGGAAAGCCGTTGACTTGTTCCAATTTATTTTATATCCCGACAATGCCGAGTACTGTCCAATCAGATTCAGAACCTCTCCTACAGAACCAGGCTGCAAAAATAACAAAAGGTCGTCTGCATAAGCCGAAAGCTTTATTTGCTTCCCAGCAATCTCCAGCCCCTGTACCTTATGAGACTGTCTCACAAGGATAACTAATGGTTCTAATGCCAAATTGAAAAGCAAGGGGGAAAGGGGGCAACCCTGGCGCATCCCCCTATTTAATAAAAAAGACCCAGACAAGGACCCATTGACCAGAATACGAGCCGAAGGGGAGGTGTATAACACCTCTATCATTTTTAAGAAGCTTCTCCCTATTCTAAACCATTCAAGCGCCTGCACCAGAAAACCCCATTCCAGCCGATCAAAGGCTTTCTCGGCGTCCACAGAAAGCCCTACCAAGGGCTCTTGAGCCTCTTCTGCAGCCGCAAACAAGTTTAAAAGAAGCCGCCCATTATCCGCCAAGGATCGTCCTGGGACAAACCCACATTGATCAGGGTGTAGAAGGGACGGGACCATTTTGACCAGCCTACGAGCCAGGACAGAGGAGAAGATTTTATAGTCAGCATTGAGTAAAGATATGGGGCGGTAGTTCTCAACTTTATGCGGATCCCTACCCGGTTTTTCCAGCACCACAATTGTCGCTTCACTAAACGATCCTACTGCTGGAGACTGGATCAAAAGAGTTTGGAAATATAATAGAAGATATGGAAGAAGCTCTTCCGCGAATAATTGGTAGAATTCCACCGGAATGGCATCTGGGCCAGCTGCCTTCCCTCCCTTCATACTGTAAATACTCTCTCTTATCTCACTCGCCGACATCTGTCCATCAAGTTCCGCCACTTGCAACGGCTTTAATGTGGGGTGGGGGATCTGCTTAAAAAGCTGCTGGAATGAGGCTGGATCTGAGTCCGCCTCTGATGAATATAATCTCCTGTAAAAACCCCAGAAACAATCTGCGATTTCCCCATCTTTTGTACAGAGACCCACACTCTCATCCAGTACAGCTTCTATCCTGCTTTTAGACGAACGAGGACTTAAAGTACTCGCCAGGAGATGTCCAGCCTTATTACTCTCACAATAGTACTTCCCTTGGGCCTGCCGTATCTGAGCAATTGCTTCCACACTAATGATGTCATTATACTGGTATCTCAGCCTTTGTAAACGCACTAGGATACCAGGATCAGACCTATCTTTCAGAATCCTCTCCCCAGCCAAAATTTGAGCCTCTAATTCCACTAGCTTCTCCTTCCTTCTTCGCGCCATTCTAATCTTGTAACTTGTGACAACAGCTCTAAGAGAAGCCTTAAAGGCCTCCCACCAAGCCCATACCGGAGTCTCCGTGATAGAATTTGATTGAAAGTATTCTTTTATGGCTTCCTTGATTTCCACGCCAAACTCAGGCTCCTGCAATACCTCTCTGGGAAAGTGCCAGACAGCCGCACCCCGGGGGTGACCTCGCACATACAGGGATAATGTTACCGCTGCATGATCCGAGAGATGCGTAGCCGAAATTTCGGCAAACGCCACCTCCAGGATTAAGGATCTGGAAGCCAAAAAATAATCAATTTGCAAGTGCGATCCATGGGGGAGCAAATAAAATGAGTATTGCCTATCTTTGGGATGCCAGAGACTCCATATATCCGAAAGACCGTACTCCTGAATAATGGAGAGGAGCACTGTCGCCGCTCTACTACTCCTCAAAGACCGATAAGGCTGACAGTCCAACAACGGGTCAATAACCAAGTTGAAGTCCCCACCCAAAATCCACTCCACTGAATCCCATTCCTTCACCTCTTTTGCCAACACCTTAAAAAACACAACATCATCCTGATTTGGCCCATATATATTCAATATGGCAAATATTTGACTCCCAAGCTGCAACATTACCTTGGCCCACCTTCCCTCAGTGTCCGCCCTCCTCTGTAGGATCTTTGGGTCAAGAGCTTTCCGAACCAAAATGGTGACCCCGTTTTTTCTGCCAACCGCGGGGAAGTGCCCAACCAACATAAATTCCCCTATGCCCAATTTCCCAGTTTCAATGGTTGTCAAATGGGTTGTCAATGGGTTTCTTGCCTGGTAATAAATATTATAAGATTATTTGGTATTTGTGTGTTGTGAATTGTGTACCTCTTAAGGTTTTCAGCAGGTTTTTGTGATAGTTGGATTTCTTGTAACAGAACCACATCTGCGGACTCCTTTTTACTGTACACTAGGATTTTCTTTCGCTTGATCGGGTTATGTATTCCTTTTACGTTCAGAGACATGAACTTCACCGACTGCATGGCACAATATTATCCCAGTTACTAAGGCTATGCAGGGTAACAGTCAAAACATGATAGCAGCATCCAATCCAATATAAAAGAAGATCCCAGGGAGACACCCATTCTCTCTGCCGGAGAGCAACTAACAGGTGAACCATTCCAACCAAGATTACCACACAATCCCACCCTCCCTTTTTTTTATTCGCATTCTTATCCCCTTGCCCCCCTGACAAAACCACCACCCCCTTCCCCAACACCACATTCTACTTCCCCCACCCTTATTATGGACTTCTGATACCCACAAAATCATACATAATGTTGACCCCCCCTCTCTGCCCACCATCACTCGCAACCAACTCTATCATATACAAAACCACTCATCCATCCATCCGACCCCCCCCCCCCCCGTAACCAGTTCCTCCCCTGCAACCCATGACCCACGTCAACTCCAACTTCTACCGGCAAACAACTACAACAGTTGCCATTACATACAACAATGGAGCACAGTCCAACACTTCTTTGCCGTCGCTGGATACCTCCCAGCTCCATAGGATCAGCATCCGTAAGCTTGAAAGGAGCCTGCTTTGTCTCTGCGCGCACGCAACGCTCTACAAGTCCTCAGTTAAGGAAGCATTTCACAGCCAACGTCTATCTTCCTGTGACTTATCCCACAGGCAGCTTAAACCACTTCCATTTCCCCTAGTGTCCCAGAGCGTCCCAGAAGGAACTACAATTTGAACACTCCGACTCCGATAGAACCCCCTCACTGCATAGCCAAGGACTTTCTCCTCCAGGAAGGATCTTAAAGCTGCAGGGTCCTCAAAAGTGCGAGTCTGGTTATGTAAAGTCACCCTCAGCCTCGCGGAGTAGAACATACCGTATCTGGCTTGTAATTGTTGAAGCCGAGGCCGGAGTGCCAACAGTTGCTTTCTTTTCTCCACTGTGGCCTTGCAGAAATCCGGGTAAAACGCCACAGTGTGTTCCTCGAATTTTGTCGGGCTCCGTGTCTTGGCCGCGGACATGATTTGAACCACCTGTGAGTAACGCAGAGCCCGCATTATCAAGGGCCTCGGGAACCTCTGTTGTGGGCTAGCCTGTGTGGGCACTCTGTGCGCCCTATCAATTTCCAAAGGGTGAGAGAGCTTTAGCTGTAGGATCTTAGGTAATGTTTTCTCCAAAAACTCCACAGCGTTGGTTCCCTCTGCACCTTCCGGAATGCCGACCACCCTTATATTGTTACGGCGCGCCCTGTTGCTTTGATCCTCTAAGCTCCGTTCAAGGGCCTCGATCTGTTTCCTGTTTTTATCCACTTGTCGCAGTTGTACCTCCTGAGCCGCCATTTTAACATCCACGTCTTCCATCCTAGCCGCCAAAGCAGCCACCTGTACTTTTAGCTCCTTCAGCTCAAGGTTATCAGTTTGAACCTCTGCCAAAGTCTCTCCATTAGCTGTAACCAAATCTCTCACAGCCCTGATGTCTCATAATACTTCTTGCATGCCCACTCCGCAATCGTGGCCTCCCGCCGACTTCTGTGGGGAGGGGGGGTCAGGTTTTGGGCGTTTACTCGCCATATTTGTGCCTACCCCATAATCCAACTTAGTAGGCTTACTTGCTGCCATTTCCCCCTATTTCACGGCAGGGGTGGACCCAATAAGTCTCACCAAGAAAGGCAAGGAGAACAAACTTTTAGCAGGATCTGGCAGGGAAATAGGATTACGCGGCCATCTTGGATCGTTGCAGGCTCCGCCCCCCTTAACCAGTGTTCTGAGTGAGGGGACCCCCTGTTCCCAGACTACAGCACCTCCCATCTGAGGATGCCCCTCCATTTTGGCTGCTGAGGAGGGGGGAGCAGCAGCTCATCTCTCATCTCAGGCAGCAGATTATCTTGAGTCGCCCCTGTGTTGGGAGCTGCGCGTGTGTGTGCATCATGGTGAGTATCGGGGGCTGCGTGTGTGTATCATGGGAAGTGTCGGGAGCCGTGTGCATGCGTGTGTGTGTCACAGAGAGTGTCGGGGGCTGCATGTATTATTTATTTTAGTTATTTATCCAGGTAAGGGCCATAGTTAATAATGTGCACTACAGTTAATATGTGTTATTTTACCAACTGCATAAAATGGAGCCCACGATAAAATAACCAGTGTTAACAGCAGCAAAGTTTAGTAACTGTGACCCTTACTATTCCACTCATTAACTGAGGATATTAATTGGTTTGCAATCAAAACTTTGGGTACATAGCCCTAGTTAGTTTTCAAAGGGCCTAAGTGAAGTGCCTAAACCTTTGAAAACTGATCCTTCTATCTTTTTCCACTTGTCTCCTAGTTTTTAAATAGTATTTCTTATATGTTTGCACAGTGCTGATACTGGAATCATAGTTTTGGGCTGCGAAGAAAAATGGCGCAGAAGAAAAAGAAGAGAGTGAAGTTCTCCAAAAAAGGAACTCGGAAGTCATCGACTATTGCCAAGGGCAAGGAAGCAAGCGATTTGAAGACTGATAAGGAGCTGTACCTGCAGAATGAGTACCAGATCCTGACCGAGCACTTGGACATGATGAGGAAACGGGTCAGGCAATTCCAGAAGGACAATGAGTTCTTGGACCAGGAAGCCAAAAGGATCCAGGAGGAGAACAAAATATTTGCCAACTATATGGCCAAGAGAGCTCAGAAGATGGATGACTCCATCATCCGGCTAAGCGACTACAACCGGCACATGCTGAAGGAGATTCGGAGCGAGAAGGCGGAGCTTCTGGCCCAGTTCAAGGAGAAGGAGAGAGAGCTAAGAAGTCAGCTCCTGGAAAAGCAGATACAGTTTTCTGCCATAAACAAGGAGGTGGAGGAGCTCCAGCCGTTCAAAGAGCTGCAGACTGAGCATAACAGCAGGATCAAGGAGCTGGAGCTGGAGGTGTTGTCCATGTGGGTCATGCACGCGGACAATGTTCAGCAAGTAAAGAGCAAATTCATGCAGGACAAGGCTGCATACGAGAAGGAGTCCCGCCACAAGGTCCAACTCCTGTCCAGAAAGGCAGTTAGGCAAGCTCACCACTCCCTGGCTCAGCACACCGTGAAAGTGAGGTCAGAGAATTGCCATCTACGATGTGAGATCCTGAGACTTATTCGTCAGGCTCAGATCATGAAGGTACACCGGTTCCGGCTACAGGAACAAAACCGCAAGCTGCGAGAAGACCTAGAGTATGACCATAATCTGGTGCATATACTTCGCATACGACGCAGTCCCCGTGGCCAGCAAGACATAGAAGAAGACCAGGAGCGCAAGCCGGATCTGTCCCAACTCTGGCAGTTCCTTCACCAAGAACGTGCCAAGAAAGAGCATAAAGAAGAAGTTCCACCTTACCGGAACTATGAGAGGCTCACCACTAACTTGCAGGCATTCTTCTCCGACACATCCTTGGAGGACATTCCCCTTGTAAAATCGTCCTCTTCAATACTTGAGAACAATATATTGTCACCCCCGAATGACAAGGACTCCAGTGAAACTTCGCCTATCGCTAAGAAATCC
Organism: Ichthyophis bannanicus; assembly: GCA_033557465.1. Taxonomy (NCBI): domain Eukaryota; kingdom Metazoa; phylum Chordata; class Amphibia; order Gymnophiona; family Ichthyophiidae; genus Ichthyophis; species Ichthyophis bannanicus. The sequence continues at coordinate 346,207,015 of CM066039.1, read as the reverse complement.
AGCAGCTCTGAGCGTTGAGCTGCATGGGCAGGTGACTGAAGGGACTTCTGTTTTTACAGTTTACTGTTACAGACAATTTGTGTAATTAATTTAAATGTTAAGTAAATTTGTTAAAAAGGACATCACATTCTTGTCTTATTTATCATGGGGATTATTTTAGAGCTTTACTTGCAATTTCCACATTTAAAATCAGGCACTTACATGTGGAAGTGGCAATGAATTTACATGTCGATGTCATAACCATTTGGGGGATGTGGTTAGGGAGCAGCCTGGACAGGTCAAAAATCTACATGTGCCTTCCCCATTTCATATAGGGAACGCACGTGTATGACTGCAATTATCCATAGCAGGATTTACACCCATAAAAAGTTCTCCATTCAGCCAGCTCTTTATAGGAGGGATTAAAGAGGTTATTCTCTGTTTATTTTCCCCACAAAAGTAAAACAAGTTGAAAAGGGCGTACGTATAAAGTGACATTTTAGAAGGGATGTTTAGGAAAAATCCGAGACATCCAAAAACCAGGGGAGTGGCAGCCGTGTCTTCTGAAATCGCTCCATCTCCGTCCCGAAAAATGAATGTCCCAGTAACCAGTTCTGGAGACTGGCCCCGTGCAGACATCAAGACTGGGTATGTGCACAGGTGTATCCCCAAAGTGCACACCACAAAATGGGTACTTGCACGCCCTGGCTTGGGTAATTCAGAGGGGGGGCATCTATGTTATGAGACTAGAATGTCCTGCCCTGCCCTTTCAGATACACCCAGTACAAAAAACATGGATAGCAAAGAAAGGTAACTTTTATTGACCACCTATTAGCCACGTTTTTTGTACTGGGTGTGTTGGTTGCACGTGGAATCGTGCTTTTGTGTTGGACACTGCCCTTTCAGATATTCAGACGTGCGACAGCAAGCCAGTAATGTGTTTGGAGTATGTATTTACCAGCAGGCTTCTTTGGCCATGAAATATTAATCACTGCAATGTAAGTGAATTTTGTTCTTCCCCCTTAAAGTGTTGCAGCTATGAAACAAGCACTTTTTTGCACCTTATGCGTGGTCAGGAGCAGGTATAGCCATAGATGCCTCAACAAACAGGGCTTGACATGCCTCTGCCCTTCTGAAATCTCACCATGACGTGCGACTTCCTTGCTCCGCCCAGGGCACACCTCCATCATGTCCCCAGCTACTTGGACGTTCTCACACGGAGACATCTGTGTGCCTGGCTTTCTAAAATGACTCAAGGGACAGCTCCATGATCTGCACGTCTATGTACCCCTTTGAAATGCCCAACTCACAAATAGAGGTTCTAAAATATCCGCACAGTGTGAAAGAATGGCATGTTTCCCTTTTCTCCATGTGCAAATTCAGACATGAGTGAATGGGTGTATGTGTATGGTGCAGAGCTGGGATGCTTGTGAGTGTGCCTGTGTGCTGTGGGGGTGCCTGTATGTGTAAGTGTGTGTCTGTGGTGCAGAGGTGTGTGTGTGTGTGTGTGTGTAAGTGTGTGTTTGTGGTATGGAGGTGGGGTGAGTGCATGGGTGTGTGTGTATGTTGCAGAGCTGGGATGCTTGTGAATGTGCATTTGTGCTGTGGGGGTGCCTCTATGTGTAAGTGTGTGTCTGTGGTGCAGAAGTGTGTGTGTGTGTGTGTGTGTGTGTGTAAGTGTGTGTCTGTGGTGCAGAGGTGTGTGTGTAAGTGTGTGTTTGTGGTGTGGAGGTGGGGTGAGTGCATGGGTGTGTGTGTATAGTGCAGAGCTGGGATGCTTGTGAGTGTGCATGTGTGGTGTGTGGGTGCCTCTATGTGTAAGTGTGTGTCTGTGGTGCAGAGGTGTGTGTGTGTAAGTGTGTGTTTGTGGTGCAGAGGTGTGTGAGTGTGTGTGTGTGTGTTTGTGGTATGGAGGTGGGGTGAGTGCATGGGTGTGTGTGTATGGTGCAGAGCTGGGATGCTTGTGAGTGTGCGTGTGTGCTGTGGGGGTGCCTGTATGTGTAAGTGTGTGTTTGTGGAGCAGAGATGTGTCAGTGTGTGTGTGTGTGTAAGTGTGTGTTTGTGGTATGGAGGTGGGGTGAGTGCATGGGTGTGTGTGTATGGTGCAGAGCTGGGATGCTTGTGAGTGTGCATGTGTGCTGTGGGGGTGCCTCTATGTGTAAGTGTGTGTCTGTGGTGCAGAGGTGTGTGTGTGTGTGTGTAACTGTGTGTTTGTGGTATGGAGGAGGGGTGAGTGAATGGGTGTGTGTGTATGGTACAGAGCTGGGATGCTTGTGAGTGTGCATGTGTGCTGTGGCGGTGCCTCTATGTGTAAGTGTGTGTCTGTGGTGCAGAGGTGTGTGTGTTTGTGTGTGTAACTGTGTGTTTGTGGTATGGAGGAGGGGTGAGTGAATGGGTGTGTGTGTATGGTACAGAGCTGGGATGCTTGTGAGTGTGCGTGTGTGCTGTGGGGGTGCCTGTATGTGTAAGTGTGTGTCTGTGGTGCAGAGGTGTGTGTGTATGTGTGTGTAAGTGTGTGTTTGTGGTACGTAGGAGGGTTGAGTGAATGGGTGTGTGTGTATGGTGCAGAGCTGGGATGCTTGTGAAATCTAGCACTTTACACATGTGTGGTGGTCATGTTTACCCTCTTGATTTTTCCAACTTGTAGGATTGCAAAATGCCTCCTCCGGATCCACGTATCGGCACACATGTGTGTACCCCTGCACCTCTTTATTCTATGGTTTATAAAAGGTTTTCTAAAATACCGTTATATAGAAAAATGATAGCAGATAAAGACCATACAGCCTATCTAGTCTGCCCTTCCATACCGACTAGTAAACTTTACAGTCCTTTTTTTCCCTCAGAGATATTCTGTGTTTGCCTCATGCTTTCTTGAATTCAGAGACCGTCCTCCTCTCTACAACCTCCACTGGGGAACTATTCTATGCATGTACCCCTCTTTCTGTAAAGAAATATTTCCGCAAATTACTCCTGAGTTTATCTCCTTTCACCTTCGTCCTAGTTCTCAGGGAACAAGCTCTATCTCTGGTGGCTAAAGTAGCAGACTCAAAGGTGCTGAGCAGACAAAGGTATATAGAGAAGACACTCAGAGACATCGCAGAGAAGTCCCACCTCTAGCATGGTGGCCTCTGTGCCATCACAGAGAAGAAAGGACCCTGAAAGGAGAGCATCACTTTGGTATTGCAGGAAGTGATCCTGTAGGCAGAACCTGCCCTCCATGTGATGAAATAACTGCTTTTTCCTTATCGCTTCTCCGGGCCAGTCCAGGGAAGGTTAGGTTGTCAATCCCCTTCAGCAGCTGAGGGCTGAATACTTCAAGTTTTCTTGAGAGGTGAAGCCACTCCCCTTGAGGTCAACCAGGCAGTCTTTCAGTCCTCAGCAGCTAAAGAGGATCGATTTTTTTTCTCTCTCCCTCATGTACATGTATAATGCTTGATTTTGTTTATTTTGTTATAGCAGTACAAGTTGGCTCTAGCAGAGCTGATTTTATTCTATAGTCCTGGGAGTGTTTTTATTTTCTTCACTGGTTATTTAAGAGCTGAGAGACGTCGGGCATTTATTAACATGACGGTTTAAGGTAGAGCCTGCCTTAGTCTTAACCGTATCCGTCTCTCAAAGCAGATTGAACCTGGGAGCCCCAGTACTTCCTCTGCTCTTGCCATAGCCGCCCTTATCCATGTTCCGCTAGCAGCGGAACGAAATCTCAGCGCTACAGCGTTGTTCTTTCAGAGGTGAGTGTGTATAGCTGTGCTGTGCGGCGTCCGTTGTTTTTTTAACGGGCGCGATTAGAGCGAGCGGCTGTGTCTCTGCTCTCTGCCGTAGCGCGGCACGCAGAAGAATAAATTAATTTTCTTTTCTGTTCGCAGTTAATTTATTTAATTTCTGTAACAAGAGAGATGGCTGAAAAGCTAATATTAGATACAGAAAAGCCGTCTTTACCCGCGGAAAAGGCGGGAAAGGCGGCCATTTTAGTCGCGCCTGCCATTTCAAAGGCCGAACAGCACCGGCCTGCTAAAAGGAAAGCGAAGTCATCTAAGGACGCCTCTCGACAGGAGAAGCCTGCACCGCTTCTGCCTGACATGCAGGAAGGAAGTTTGTCTTTCTTTTCCCCGGAGTTTATACTAGCCATGCACAGAGCATTTTTGATTAAATCTTCTCAGTGTGCTTCTGTGGGAACGTTTAAAGACTCTGCTGCAGTTCCTTTGGGGGTTACTGTGTCAGAAGATCCTGGAGAGGGTCCTTCTCTACCTAAAGAGGTCCTCAGGGATCCTTTGGACCTTTTTCCTGCTCAGCTCTCTGTGCCTCTGGGTCAGGGTGAAACAGAATGTCTGTCGGAAGCAGGCTTGGACCTGGCTACGGTAGAGCTAGAAGAGGGTGAAATTACCCCAGGAGAGGATCCTAATGTCTTTCGCGTTTTTCGCAAAGAAGAGCTTTCAGCTCTCATTTCCCAGTCCTTATCTGCTTTACACCTGCTGATTCCTTCAACATCACAGGAACCTTTGGAGGATCCGTTATTACAGGGGTTTAAAGCGGAACAGCGCTGTTTCCCGATGCATCGGGTGATAAAGCAGATGATTGAATCTGAATGGGAGTGTCCGGAGGCTACGCTGCATGGGAGTCGTGCATTAGCTCGCCTTTACCCCATGCCGCAGGAGGAAAAGGATTTATTACGCATGCCCAAGGTAGATGCCATAGTATCGGCAGTGACCAAGAAGACTACCATCCCTGTAGAAGGGGCGGCGGCTCTTAAGGACCTTCAGGATCGAAAGTTAGAACTTCTGCTTAAGCAAGCGTTTGATTCTAGCGCTTTTGCTCTGCAGGCGGCTGTTTGTGGAGCATATGTCTCTAGGGCGTCCATTCGGTGGCTTCAAGGAAATGTATCCGGGGATTCCACTTCAGTACAGGGGGCGGAAAGTGCGAAATTGGAATCGGCCGCGGCTTATATGACTGATGCCTTCTATGATCTGTTGCGGATTGCTGCCAAGACCATGGCATCCCTGGTCGCGGCCAGGCGTTTTTTATGGTTGCGTAACTGGTCGGCAGATGTTTCATCTAAGTTGCGGCTTAGCAAATTGCCCTATAAAGGAAGATTGCTTTTTGGGGAGGCGTTAGAGAAGATTGTTAAAGATCTGGGTGACTCTAAAGGAGGGCGTTTGCCAGAGGATAAGCCCAAGCTCGGCCGAGGCGCAGGAAGTCTCCGAGGCTCAGGGTGAGACACCCGTAGATTCCGAGGAGCACGCTTTACTCCCTATTCTAGAGGCCGTGCGGGGTTCCGCGGTCAGTCCTTTCGAGGAGCCCGAGGTTTCGGCAGGTCTTACTTCACTGCTTCTCAATCCACAGTTAAGAAGCCACAATGAAGGTGTGCTGGTCCAGGCGCGGGTTCCTGTAGGGGGGCGCCTGCAGGATTTTCTACCAGCCTGGACCGCAATCACTGCAGACAAATGGGTATTAGAGATAATTCAAAAAGGGTATGCGCTGGATTTCGCTTGCCCTTTGTCGCCCACCTTTCTGCTCTCTCCCTGTGCGCCGGGGCTAAAGGCGCAGGCTGTCTCAGACACGATTTTTCGTCTTTTGCAGCTTTGGGCGATAGTCCCCGTACCGCGAGACCAATACGGTCGCAGTCGATACTCGATCTATTTCGTGGTCCCCAAAAAGGAAGGTTCTTTTCGACCGGTACTCGACCTCAGGGGTGTCAACCGTGCTTTGCGGGTGCCGCATTTTCGCATGGAAACACTGCGTACCGTAATTCGGGCAGTTCGGCCCGGAGAATTCCTCTCGTCCATAGATCTCACGGAGGCCTATCTTCACATTCCCATCAGGCCATCTCATCAACAATTTTTGCATTTTGCCCTTCCGATGGGTCATTTCCAGTTTCGAGCGTTGCCATTCGGACTTGCCACGGCTCCGCGGACCTTCACAAAGCTCATGATAGTGGTAGCAGCTGCGTTACGGAAAGAAGATATCCGTGTTCATCCGTATCTAGACGATTAGCTTATCAGAGCCGATTCTCATACGTATCGGCACACATGTGTGTACCCCTGCACCTCTTTATTCTATGTTTTATAAAATGTTTTCTAAAATACCGTTATATAGAAAAATGATAGCAGATAAAGACCATACAGCCTATCTAGTCTGCCCTTCCATACCGACTAGTAAACTTTACAGTCCTTTTTTTCCCTCAGAGATATTCTGTGTTTGCCTCATGCTTTCTTGAATTCAGAGACTGTCCTCCTCTCTACCACCTCCACTGGGAAACTATTCTATGCATGTACCCCTCTTTCTGTAAAGAAATATTTCCGCAAATTACTCCTGAGTTTATCTCCTTTCACCTTCGTCCTAGTTCTCAGGGAACAAGCTCTATCTCTGGTGGCTAAAGTAGCAGACTCAAAGGTGCTGAGCAGACAAAGGTATATAGAGAAGACACTCAGAGACATCGCAGAGAAGTCCCACCTCTAGCATGGTGGCCTCTGTGCCATCACAGAGAAGAAAGGACCCTGAAAGGAGAGCATCACTTTGGTATTGCAGGAAGTGATCCTGTAGGCAGAACCTGCCCTCCATGTGATGAAATAACTGCTTTATGAAGCAGCTGGTTGAGGAACCAACAAAAGGGAAAATATTTTAGACCTAGTCCCTACTGGTATGAGAGGTAACGTAGGATTTTCTGTGACAGATAACATGGTAGCATAGCGGATGATGGTAGGTAAAGACCAACACGGTCCATCCAGTCTGCCCTGTAGTGGCTTTATGGGTGAGAAGGCCCCATCCAGCCATGTGAGCTGCGATTGGCCCAATCTCGGGCTGGCCCATCCACTAAGTGGTCAACTAAAGCGGCAGATCCCAGTGGGAGACACAGCATCACAACCTTGACATCTCTATTCCGATCTCTGCTGGGTCCGCTGCTTTTTGACATATTCATAAATGACCTGGAAAGTGTTATAACGAGTGAGGTTATCAGATTTGCAGATGACACAAAACTATTTAAAGTTGTTAAAACCCAAGAGGATTGTGGAAAATTGCAAGAGGATCTTGATAAATTGGAAGACTGGGCATCAAAATGGCAGATGAAATTTAATGTGAACATGTGCAAAGTTATGCACCTAAGGAAGAACAACCCAAACTATGGTAACAAGATCCAAGGTTCCACATTAGGAACCACCACCCAGGAAAAAGATTTATTTATTTATTTATTTAGTAAACACTTGTATACCGCTGCTTCCTACGATCAGCAGCGGTTTACTTTACAGAATCGTAATGTATTGTACAGTACATTGAGATTTTCAGTTTTACATTTTGATTAGTCAATGATTACGTAACACGAGATAAGCATTTGGATACGATACACATTTGATTATAGCACACAGATCAGGGTATACATTTGATTTCAATAGATTGCGGGGGCCCCATATATACAATTTGTACAGAATTAATTGCCAAGGTGTACAGGCTATTTAGGAATCATTGTGGTTAACACATGAAAACCCTCAGCCCAGTGTGCAGCGCCGGCCAAGAGAGCAAACAGAATGCTAGGTATCATAAGGAAAGGAATGGAAAATAAAACAAAAGATATTATAATGCCTCTATATCGTTCCATGGTGACACCGCACCTTGAATATTGTGTGCAATTCTGGTCGCCGTATCTTAAAAAGGATATAGCGTTATTAGAAAAGGTTCAGAGAAGAGCCACCAAAATGGTAAAGGGGATGGAAGGCTATTCCTATGAAGAAAGGCTAAAAAGGTTAGGGCTCTTTAACCTGGAAAAGAGACGGCTGAGGGGAGATATGATGGACGTCTATAAATGAATGAACGGGTAAACGTAGATCGATTGTTTACGTTATCAGAATATAGAAAGACTAGGGGGCATACAATGAATTTACAGGGTAAACTATTTAAGACTAATAAAAGAAAATATTTTTTCACTCAACGTGTAATCAAACTCTGGAAGTTGTTACCGGAGGATGTAGTAAAGGCTGTTAATGTAGCTCGGTTTAAAAAAGGTTTGGACAAGTTCCTGGAGGAAAGGTCCATAAACCATTATTAAGAAGGGACCCAGGATATCAATGTTTGATCCAGTACAAGCATTGTGGAACCAGTGTCTTTTGGAGAAACTGCTAGGTACTGTCATGAAGCTGAAGCTACTGAGAGTGCAGACTTAGAAAAAAACCCTGTCTTTCACAGAGCTGTTCATGTGCAGAGGATGCAGTTACCTTGCAGCCCAGCTAGAGGGAGCAGGAGCAAAACTACTGAGGCTGAGTTAACACACCCAGCCACTGATTATGTAAGAGCTAATCAGCTGCACCTGACGACAACCCCGGGAAACTCAAAGGTAGAATGCCTTTATAAGAGAAAGGCAGTCCAGAGGAAAGCAGGCCAGCAGAAGGAACCAGTCCAGAGGAAAGCAGGCCAGCAGGAGAAACCAGTCCAGAGGAAAGCAGGCCAGGAGAAGGAACAAGTCCAGAGGAAAGCAGGCCAGGAGAAGGATCCAGTCCAGAGGGAACCAGTCCAGAGGGAAGCAGTCTGGAGGAAAGCAGTCTGGAGGAAAGCAGTCCAGAGAGGGACAGTCCAGTGAGAGACTGCCAGGAGAAGCACTTTGGACGGAAGGAGTGACACCTCCAGCCCAAGCAGCGTAGCTGGATCAAGCAGAACGCCCAGAATAGTAAGTGCTGGAAAAGGAGCAGAGAAAGTCAGCTCGAGGAGAGTCAGTCTGGAGAGAGACTCGGTAGCAAAGGACCACCAAGGCAAAGAGCTTGTGAGGAGAAAGCCATGCTTTGAGAGAGGCCTACGCTTACTGGAGGAGTCTGAATCAGGATTAAGAGGTACAAGAAGGAAAGGTTCTGATAGCAGAGCTACCTTTACCCAGAAGCAAGGAAATCCAGATTCCTCACCAGGTTTTCCTGAACTACAGAAAGGTAAAGCACTGCTCAGAAGGTTCCAAGAGAAAGCCTGTTTCCAGGGAGAGGTGCCTGAGAGAGAAAGCTCCAGTTATACCGGCTACAGGAGGAAGCCCAGGTATGGTGCCACTTCATTTATAAAAGAAAGTTTATCTCCTAGAAGCTCTGGTGAAACAGATGCTCAGTGCAGGAGAAAAGGAAACAAGTCAGAGCTTTACAAACCAGTATTTAAGGGCAGAAGAACAGGCCATGTTCATCTGGGAGCCTTAGAACAGCCCTATTGGAAACAAGCAAACAGAGACAGAGTCTGGGAAAGTATAGCAGCAAGGGAGACATCCAATTCAGAGGGAGAGGCCAGTGACCCAGAGTCCATGGAAATAGACCTAGAGAAACCTATTCCCATGCCTCCAGATGAATTTATGGATTGTACCTTGTGTATTGCTAGTAGCCTTGAGTCATTAGCAGAACTGTGAATTGAACAGACCTTTTTGCTTTGAGAATGCTCATGTTTTGTGCTAAATGCCAGAGAACTGTCTTGCTTATTTAAGTTGCTCTGAAGTAAGAGAATCTTTCAGTTAATCTCTCCAATCAACTGTGAAACTTGTAACCGTTTTTCTTCTTGCTTATGTTTGGTGAAACCCTGAAAGAAAGGACTTTCTTTATTTCTGTGCCTTACTGAGCCTTTGCATTAAAGGGGAAATAAAAGCCTTAGTACCCTCTATTTGGCTTATACAATTTGTTCATACAAGGAGCTGGACTACAAAGACCAACCTGCACTTGGCCTTAAAGAGCCCTTTCCTCCTTGAAACAATAAAAATGCTCAGCCTACCCTTACAGGCACTGGCCACTAGGGAGTGCTGATGACATTAATGGCGTAGTTGTACAGATAAAAGGCTATAAAACCTACAGGAAGAAAAGAAAGAAGCCACCAGTACTAAGCTTTAAAAGAAAGGAGAAAACCCGGAGTGGAAAAGAAAACCCGAAGTCGAAGTTCTGTGGTGGTGCTAGCAGCAGTGGCAGAGTGTTACCAGACAGAGCAGCAGTTTCCTTTTCTTAAAGCTGGATTCAACACCTCCACCAGGTAAAAGGTAGAAAGGCATGACCTGTGTTGGATGTGGGGGTGAAGTTTGAAAAAAAAAAAAAAAAGAGGGAAAAGGGGGACTGTTTTTGTTGTCAGGCCACACTTGGTTTTTTTTTTCTCTCTCTGTGTTTTTCTAGGTTTCCTTCACCATGGGACAAAAAGAGGTGTTCGCATGGATGGCTATGCAGTTTGACAAGCAGAGAGAACTGGCTTGCCAAACGCAGCAGCAAGTAGTCTTAGCCATGCAAGAGCAACAGAAACCCATCTTACAAATGATGGAGGCTTGGGTAGCACAGCAACAAAAGTCGCAGGAAGCAGCCTCTAGTCATCATGGACAGAGTTCTGGACTGGGTAACTGTCCGGTAGGACCGTGGACATTTGATGCTTTAACTTTAGGGAAGTTAGGGACCACGGATGACATAGATGACTTCCTGGACTCGTTTGAAAGGATAGCACGTTCAGTGGGCTGGCCGGAAGAGCAGTGGGCCGTCCGCCTAGCCACCTCACTCACAGGGGAGACGCTCTCAGCATACAGAGCAATGCCCACATCGTCAGCAAACGATTACACCGAGGTAACGAAGCCCGTCAGGGATCGCCTGGGTCTGACCCCTCTTGTGTATAATCGCCTGTTACGAGCGGCACGCCTTAAAATGGGTGAAACACCGAAGGCGTTAGGACACAGGTTAAGAAGCTTAGCCGCTAAATGGCTAACACCTGAGGAGAAAACTGTCGAGACATTAATGGATTCAATAGTTCTGAAATCCAGACTTGGTTCTGAGGCCTGTCATTTTTCAGGTTCAGGCTTATGGCCTAGTCTATAGGTCTTGGCTACCACATTCCCCCCTTTGATTATTCTCACCCAGAATGTTAAGATGGGTGAGAAACAAATCACTTATACTTGAGTTGTTGCCATGTTATGTGGTATAGGCTGATACCGTCTTATAGCTAGGAGCTTAGCTGTTGTCTTTCTTTCTACAATATTCTCAATGATTGTAGATATTTTACGTAGGCAGAGGGTTAAAATGCATGGAAGTATTAAACATGTTATTAATACTAGTGCTGCAATTACCGCAAGTGTTTTCAGGCCATCAAACATTGAGAACACAGAACCAAACCATCCATTTAACGCTAGTCCATGCCCGGTCTGAACTGGTATGTATGTTTGTTTGCGCATATGTTCAGCAATTTCTTCTACTACATGACCTTCATTATCTATTTGTAAACAACAATTGGTTAAATTCAATTTTCCACATACTCCTCCTTCAGCTGCTAGTAAATAATCAAGTGCTAAACGATTTTGATATATAGCTGTACGCATTTGAATACTTTGCCTGGCTAAGAGCGTTAGTGCTCTACTTGTTTCGTTAGTTATTATTTCTACAACAGCTTGCAAATGTATAATTCTATTCAACATATAAACTGGGGTACGATATCCCCATGTGCCATCTTGTTCCCAAGTGGCAGGTCCATAGTAGGAAATAATTCTTTCTGGTGGCCACTCATCCGTACCACCCCATTTGTCCAATTGACCTATTTTTAAGGCTTCTCTTTTCTGTCTTGTTCTGTATATTGGGTATCCTAACTGTTCTCCCTGGGCAGTGGATAGAAGAAAGAAGGACGGTCTTATTGTTCCCAATACACATGCTCCTCCCCAATTAGGAGGAAGTTTAGCATATGCTCTAGTTCCACAAATCCAGTAAAGCCCTGGTGGAGCTTGCCAGGTATTAGGTGATACTAGATTTGTCCATAACTTAGCAAGTTCAGGAAAAATAACTAGAGGATTGGTGGGTTCAGGATCTTTTACTCCTGACCACCAGGACATCTTTTTCGTTGAGGCATTATAAAACTTCTGGCTGAGACAGACCAGCTGTCCAACCTTTGCAGTAAATTGTGGCCCAATATGTGCAAAACACAGATGTCCGACAATGGGGTTAGCTAATACCCATTCACTTGTAGCTTTATGAATATTTGTATAATTATATGATACAGAAAAATTTAATTCTTGTGCTTCCCATGGCCATTGATCTCCCATTTTAGTTCCTCCACAGAAGTAACAATTAGTTATATTGAGACTGGTTACTACGGCTCCAGCTAATTCAAGAAACAAATTCTGTGCGGCATGAGGAACTTCTAACTGTGATTTCATAGTTTCATAGAATGTATGATGTATTCTATATGGTGATGATACATGAGTTTTAGTGTTAAGTTGTATATATACGAAAGTTCCAGGATCTGATCCTCCCGCTGCTATGCGTAAGCCAAATTTATACCCTTGTTTCCATTAACTAGGATTTATGACCAGGAGCCTTAAAGGATTACAGGCACCTTTCTTACATGTCTTTGGATTAGATAAAGACAGTTTTTCTAAGTTGGCTCTACGATTATCTCCTTCCTGTCCTGTAGCATAGTATACACATTCCCATTTTGGACAATAATAATCAGCTTTTGAAGGTTTACCATAATGTGTTGGAGAGTGTACCCCTGTACATATTTCCCATTTATATGCTCCTTCAGGACACATATATTTATCATCAACATAATAATTTCTCTCCCAAGTCCCACATTTCTGATTATAGTTTCTGTTTATGGCATCACAAGCATCAAAGTATAGAGCTGCAGGTTTTGTAGGGTCTTCAAGTTGTTGAGTAGCATTTAAGAGAGCTCCATCTTCATCATTCCATCGTATTTTTAGCACATAATAGGATGGATTCTGTCGTGGGTGAAAACAAGTTCTGCTCTTTCCTTTTGTGCAAATGTTCAGTTCCGTGCCATTATATATGCATTGACTCACTATACCTGTACAAGTATAGTAGGTGTGATAAAGCAAAGTCTGTGCAATCTTTTCTCCAGTACGAGTAGTAGTTATGCATGCAGCACAGGGTGGCAAGGCATAAGTCAGTTCAAAGCATCTCAAGGCTGCTATCAAGATGAAACAGTAGAGAATCATGATGAAACGTCTCTGAAGAATTAGTGCAAGTCTTTGAAAAACTAGTGCAACTGTTGATAATTCTTGACCACGAAGTCTTCTTCTTCTTTACTGTACGTTGACCTGTTTTGCTCTCAGTAGCATGCAACAGATGTAGCGTTGATTGTAGATCCTCAAGCTTCCGCTGTACATGACCTTACCAATTTCATTGGAAGGTGTGTAGAGCTGTAGATTCCAACGTATTTCAATAGACACAGTCCTTTTAGTTTGCACTGTTGATCAAAATGGCACAAAGATTTTCAAATAATATAGTCCATAATACAGTCTCTTTCTGTTGATAATAATCTCTTCAGAATAAACAAATAGTCTCTTAGGATTCAGGATTTCTATATTGGCACAGTCTCTTTTAAAAATTTCCTGAATTTTTCAATTTGCTTGTCTTCGCAAAGTTAGCCGCAATGGAACTTCTGGATCATGTTCTGATGTCCACTGGTCTGGCTCTGGAGCTGCTGCTGATTTCACTCTGCTGTGATGAATCCAGGGTTCGAGTTCTGCAACTTTCACTGCTGTAGGTGTTGACAGGATGTCGACATATGGTCCTCTCCAATATGGTTCCAACGGTGTCTTCTTCCAGTCTTTGACCCAAACCGAAGTACCGGGTTTGTAAGGATGCAGCGGTTCAGTCAGGTTGATGGGTAATTGGTCTTGTATCCACGTATGAAGACTCTGCAAAACAGAACTTAAAACCAATAGTTCATGTCTGAAAATTTCAGATCCTATCTGTCTCACATCTCCTTTTATTCCCTATAAATAGGCTACAGATTCTCAGAATCTCAAAAAGGGGAAACTCCTAAAGACTTAGCAGGGGCTAAGTATATCCTAAGAAGGGCTATAGAAAGAACCTGGGGCAACTTCAGGCGAACCTTTTGGCAAAGTTTGGACAACTGAGATTTCAGGGTTCTATTCATACATTCTACTTTTCCTAAATTCTGAAATCTGTAGGCAGTATTTATTTATTTTTATTTATTTATTTAACACTTATTTATATACCGCATCTTCCAGCGATCAGTTGCGGTGTACAATTAACAACAGTTAACAATGCAGAGCTTGTTTTACATGGAACAATATAACTTTTTACATAGAACATCTTAACATGCACACATAGGGTTTAAAACTAAGCAGAATAATTCAACTAACACAGATTGTGTAACAATTTAAACAAAGTACTGACTCTACCGCATAGGCAGATCATATCAGTTGCAACTATATACAAGTAGGGTATCAGTGCATAGGAGTGGAGTGTTCATTCGATTATGTTTTGTATGTTATCCCTTGAAGAAGGGAGTATACGCTTGATGTGGGGAGGTTCATGTTTAGCCTTTATCTAAGTTGAGTGGAAGGTTTTCTATGGAATTATAGTGTTTAGTGAATAGATATGTTTTCAATTTTTTTCTGAATTCTGTTATCTCTGTTAGTGATCGTAAGTCCTCTGGTAACGAGTTCCAAGTTGTTGGAGCTATGTGGGAAAAGGCTCTATTATTTATAATTTTGTGAGATCTTATATATTTATTTATTTATTTATTTATTTAAAGTCTCTTTTATACCGCGCTATTCAGCATCAGCGCGGTTTACAATAAACAGTGAACATACACATTTCCAATAGTACTTTGTGTTTACATATGAACAGGATAATCAACTTGGCTAACAGGGTAACTATGTACAACCATAAAATATACAATATATACAATTTGTAGGCTGATCATGTGTTTGTGTGGTTTTAGACAGTAGTGATTTGGGTGGATTCGGCAAATGGTGCTGAGTTTCTATTAGGTTCAGGGTAATGTATGAGGAAGAGGTAGTGTTTCACGGCCTTCCTGAATTGGAATATGTCTGGGATTGATCTGATGTTGTGAGGAAGGTTATTCCAGATCACCGGTGCATAAAGATTGAAAGTCCTGCTAGATGTTGACTTGGAGCATTTAGTTATAGATCTTGGGACTATCAAGGTGTTTTGAGCTACTGACCTTCTGTCTCTGTTGTGGGGTGTCATCTGGATTAGCTCAGTTAGTGAGGTTGACGAGAGACCTTTGGTGGCTTTAAAGGTGAGCAGCAAGGTCTTGAATGTAATTCTACCTTGAATCGGGAGCCAGTGGAGTTGTTTCATTATAGGTGTGACATGGTCTTTTCTGGATGCTCCGTGCAGTACTCTTGCTGCGGTGTTCATTGCCATTTGCAGTGGGTTTAGGGTGTTTTGGGGGAGACCTTGAAGTATTGCATTTGCATAATCGAAATGCGGGATAATTAGTGCTTGATAGATAGTCCTGAAATCATCAGGCTCCAGCAGAGATCTTAGGTATCTAAGGGATCTAATTTTATGATATACTGCCCTTACAGTATTACTTATATGAGCTTGCATATTTAGGTTCTGGTCTAGTGTGATGCCGAGGTATCTGATCGCGGATTTGGTCTGGAGGTCTGCTTCCTTCACTTTCAGTACTGTTGGGGCATTGAAGTTACGGTTTCTTGTAATGAACATCACCTCCGTCTTCTTGTGTTGAATCCGGAGGTTTTGGGATTGTAGCCAATTGGATATTTCGTTTATGCAGCATGTTATTGGTTCGAGGTCTGGGTTATCTGTTGTAAAAGGCGTGTATAATAGCACATCATCTGCGTATATCATGCAGTTAATGTTGAAAGACCGGATCAGGTTGCAGAGAGGTTGCATGTATATATTGAATAGTAAGGCGGAGAGGGAGGATCCTTGTGGGACACCTTGGCTTTGGTGGAATGGTTCTGATGATGTGTTTCTGGATCTCACCTGCTGCCATCTGTCCGAGAGGTAGGACCTGCACCACTCGAGTGCTTTACCGGAGATTCCTTTTTCTTTGAGGCGTTCTAGGAGGCACTCATGGCTAACGGAATCAAATGCTGCCGCGATGTCAAGGAAGACAAGGACAAAGCCTTGGCGGGTATTGTCGATGCCTGATATTATGTGGCTGAAGAGTGTGGTGAGAAGGGTCTCGACCCCGTGAGATTCTCTAAATCCATGCTGGCATGGATCCAGTGGTGCATTGGAATCAATGTGATCTTGTATTTGTCTCTGAACTATCTTTTCCATTATTTTTGCAAGCAATGGTATGCTTGCTATGGGTCTGTAGGATTCTGGTTTCTGTTGGTCGAGTTTGTTGTTTTTTAGTAGAGGTCTTATTGAAGTTTGTTTGAGGGTGCCTGGGAAATCACCTGTTGTGAACGATTGTTGAATAAGTCTGGATATGATTGGACTGAGGTCAGTCCGGAGTTCCTTGACCCAGAAAGCTGGGCATGGATCAGATTGCGCTGTGGACGTATTGATGGCTGCTATGGTGTCTTCGATGCATCGTTTGGATGGAGTTGAGAAGGTAGTGAGTGGTGTTTGATTGTAGGGCTGAAGGATGATGCTGGACGTTGGGTTGTTGTTTATCTGACAAAGTTTAGTTTGTAGATAATCCGCATATGTTTGAGGATGGATTCCATTTGTTTGTTCTGATGCAGGTTCTGTTGTAAGTTGCTTAACGAGGGCAAACAGGTCACGAGGTTTGTTGAGGGATCTTTTTAAAGTGTCGGCGTGGTAACGTCTCATGGTTTCAGTCACTGCGGTACGGTGCGCTGTGAGTTGTAAATTGTATGCCTTTTGGTCTGCTTCTGAGCGTGAGCGGCGCCAGCGTCTCTCAAGTTTTCTTAGTGTCGCAAGTGAGGCTTTCAACTCAGTAGAGTACCATGCTGCTGTGTGTCGTTTCGCTTGAGGTTTGTTTTTTGCTGGGCGAACAGCTAATGAACTGAATATTTCGTTCCAATTGGAGACTAGTTCATCAGGGTTGTGCGCTGGTGAGTTCATTAGTGGGAATGCTGATTTCAGGATTAGGTCTTTGTTGAATGGTTGGAATCTTCTCGGCGGATTGTTGGACTGACCGATTGCTGTGCTTTCATCTTTTTGGACATGGCTTGGCTGGGGAATTTGGAATAGGATTAATGAGTGATCTGACCATGGGACAGCGGTGATTGATATATCAGGGATGGTTGTTTCTCTGGAGGTTGGGTCTGTTGTGAATATTAGATCTAGCATGCCTCCTTTTATATGGGTAGGTTCCTTGATTAATTGGCTATATCCTAGATCTTTCATGGCTTCGAGGAACGCCTTTGAGTGAGAGTCTTGCAGGGAGGGGAGGTTGAAGTCTCCTAGTACCCAGCTTGTTGTATGTGGGCTCTGGGAGTTTGCGGCTGCATCTATTATTGTTGTTAGTGCATCTGCATCAGATGATGGTGCTCTGTAGAGTAGATAGATGGAGGAACACTTGTTCTCTATCGAGATTGTGTCTAGGAGTGGTGAGCTGGTTGCATCTTTTATGTTGAATTGAAGATCAGATCTGGTGATGGCGAGGACGCCGCCTCCTCTTTTGGCTGCTCTATGACATGTATGGATAGAGAAGTTAGCAGGCAGGAGCTGATTGAGTATCACGTTGTCATCACAGGAAAGCCATGTCTCGGTGATCAGTAGTAGGTCAAGGTTATGTAGTGATATCATATCTGAAATTACCGGCCATTTTTTACGTACAGATCTTGCATTTACAAGGGCACATTTCATGTTTCGAGGGAGGGGGTTCTCTTTTTGTTTCTTCTTCTTGTTGTGCTGTAATGATACCTGCAGGAGGTGGTGGTGGTGAATTTGGGAGGTTTCCTGTGATTGATAGAATGGGGTATCTGGCCATCTCTTTCTATAACTGTGGATAGTTGGTATGTGGTTGTTGTTAGTGTATAGGCAAGTGACATTGCTTAAGCCTGTAGCAAGGAGGTAGAGGGCAATCGAGATGATGCAGGGTAGGGCCATTTTGTGTGCTTTGTTGCGGTGTAGATCTGGGCTGGGAGGTTGGTTGGTGGTGGTGGGTAGGTATGTTGTCTGGTTGTGATAGATTGCTCTATCTTTGGTTCAGTCGTAGGAGGGCTGCAGTTTGTGGTGGGCTCTCGATCTATCGGGAAATACTGGAGCTTATATATTACATTTTAAATCATAGGATAAAGATACGTCCGGATTTTAAGTTGCTTGTACACAGTCTGTTAGTGATGGTTACCGTGGTTGCTGATGGCAGATAAAGGCTGGTAAACTTAGATAACTGCAAATTACACAGGTATATTGAGCCAAAGTTAACTGGGACTGGCTGGTTACATAGATTAAA
This sequence comes from Ichthyophis bannanicus, assembly GCA_033557465.1. NCBI lineage: Eukaryota > Metazoa > Chordata > Amphibia > Gymnophiona > Ichthyophiidae > Ichthyophis > Ichthyophis bannanicus. The sequence continues at coordinate 346,188,931 of CM066039.1, read as the reverse complement.
CAACCTACTTTAGAGGTAATTGTAAATAGGAGGTTAAACTGGTAAAATCTGTAAAAATAAGACTAGTAGCAGGTTACACAAGTATCAATTATCTGAGCTAACTAGGTCTAGTAGGTTATATAGATATGCTACATACATCATAGGACAAGTATAGATGATATGTTAATCTGGCAGTATCAGGATATATGTATGAGCAATATATATTCTTGGGGTTTACAGTAAATGGTACCTCTGTTTGGGTTGTCCAGTCCGCTGTTTCTAAGACAGCTACAGTGTAGGGTAGGTAATTTGCTTAGAGTGCATTGATTTTACTTGCGTTTTCGCTGTCTGGTGTTCTGGGTTCGTTCCTTGCTGGTCTTCGGGTCTGGTGGTTGGAGAATGGCCTCCGTCACTGGCCTCCGCCTAAGGGCCACGCCAAAGGGCCCTCAGGCGCGGGCCCGCCAGGCGCGGGCGCGCCCGATGGCGCGAAGATTTAAATGAGTTGCACAGCCCCGACTGGGCTGTGTGTAGCGGATGGCCCCTCCTGCCGCTGGTGACTCGATCCCCGGGAAGGGGAGAGTTGCTGGTGGTGGTGGGGGCCGAAGAGGAGCAGCGCCCGATGGCGCGAAGATTTAAATGAGTTGCACAGCCCCGACTGGGCTGTGTGCAGCGGATGGCCCCTCCTGCCGCTGGTGACTCGATCCCCGGGAAGGGGAGAGTTGCTGGTGGTGGTGGGGGCCGAAGAGGAGCAGCGCCCGATGGCGCGAAGATTTAAATGAGTTGCACAGCCCCGACTGGGCTGTGTGCAGCGGATGGCCCCTCCTGCCGCTGGTGACTCGATCCCCGGGAAGGGGAGAGTTGCTGGTGGTGGTGGGGGCCGAAGAGGAGCAGCGCCCGATGGCGCGAAGATTTAAATGAGTTGCACAGCCCCGACTGGGCTGTGTGCAGCGGATGGCCCCTCCTGCCGCTGGTGACTCGATCCCCGGGAAGGGGAGAGTTGCTGGTGGTGGTGGGGGCCGAAGAGGAGCAGCGCCCGATGGCGCGAAGATTTAAATGAGTTGCACAGCCCCGACTGGGCTGTGTGCAGCGGATGGCCCCTCCTGCCGCTGGTGAATCGATCCCCGGGAAGGGGAGAGTTGCTGGTGGTGGTGGGGGCCGAAGAGGAGCAGCGCCCGATGGCGCGAAGATTTAAATGAGTTGCACAGCCCCGACTGGGCTGTGTGCAGCGGATGGCCCCTCCTGCCGCTGGTGACTCGATCCCCGGGAAGGGGAGAGTTGCTGGTGGTGGAATCTTTAGTTTATTTGATTGTCCTTTTCTATGAGTGGACTTAGGTAGTTCTTTGCTTATTAAATTACATAGTGTCTTCGGGGCCATGTCGTTTAGGGCTTTGAATGTAGTTATTATTGTTTTGTAGGTTATCCTGCTTTGTATTGGTAACCAGTGCAGGGAAGCTAGTATTGGTGTAATGTGTTGGAGTGAATTTATCTTTAATATAATTCTAGCTGTTGCATTTTGCGCGAGTTGGATTCTTTTGATATTTTGTTTTGGAATGCCTATAAGTATTAAGTTGGCGAAATCGAAGTGGGGAGTTATGGTAGCCTGTGTTATATTGATAAAATCTTGCATAAATACCAGGGGGCGTAATTGTTTGAGGATTTTAAGTTTGAAGTAGATTTTCTTTAAGGTATTTCTAATGTGAGTTTCCATAGTAAGGTGTGTATCTAAAATGACTCCTAGATATCTTATTTCATTTTTTATTTTAATTTCTTGGTTTTGTAGTGTTATGTGGGTTGGGGGAATGTATGTATCTGATAATATCAATATCTTGGGGCCATACTTTTCTCTCTTCTCGCTCCTGTGCAGTCATTTCCTCTCTGCCTTCCACTTCTCAGATTCTCACTCTCTTCCCTGTGGGGTTCCCCAGGGCTCAGTTCTCGCTCCTCTTCTCTTTAACCTTTTCTTGGCCCCTCTTGCCTCCCCGATCCAACAATTCGGTATCTCTACATTTTTCTATGCCGACGATATTCTCCTCCTCTATCATACTTCTCCCTCTTGTCCAGACCTCTCACCTCTTAACGCCTGCCTTGCAGCTGTGGCAGACTGGCTGACCCTTAACTGTCTTCACTTGAATCTCACTAAGACTGTGGCTATCCGGTTCTCGCATGGTAATCCTCCTCCATCACTAGCTCCCTCTTTTTCTGGCACTCCTGTACCCTTGGTTTCCACTTTTCGGTACCTGGGGGTGCATTTTGATTCAGACTTATCTTTTCACTCCCATATCTCTCAGGTTACTAAAACCTCTTTTTTCTTTCTTCGTCAGATTCGCTCTGTTCGTCCTTTTCTTTCCCCTTCTGCTCTTGCTACTCTAGTACTCTCTTTAGTCATATCCCGTGTAGATTTTGCCAATTCTCTTTTCACCGGTCTCCCTAAGAATCGTCTATCCCGTCTTCAACGCATTCAGAACACTGCCGCACGCCTTGTCACTCACTCCTCCCTTCGCGACCATATAACCCCCATTTTATTCCACCTCCACTGGTTACCGGTATCTTTCCGTGCTATGTTTAAATTACTGACCCTGGTTCACAAAGCCTTTCACGACAGCACTCCACAGTATCTCACGGACCTCCTCTTTTTCCACTCCCCTAGACACACTCCCCGCTCATTCCATCTTAATCGCCTTACCCTCCCCTCCCCCTCCCGAGCTCACCTTCAGTCTACCCGTTCTACCGCTTTCTTCTTTGCTGGACCCGCCCTTTGGAATGCCCTTCCCTCTTCCCTCCGTTTAGAACCCCAACACTCTGCTTTCAAACGAGACTTGAAAACTCACCTATTCTCTTTAGCTTTTGATGTTCCCTCTCCTTTTGTGTAACTTCTACTTTTCCCCCACCTTTTGTTTGCTCTTAGGTCTTCTTCCTCTTCTTCTTCTCATGTTTCGTCTGTCTGCTTTCCCTTTCATTCTGTCCTATAATTATATTGTACACTTCTTTTCTTTTCCACTGGTTTTTAACCTTCTTTTATTGAATTTTAAATTGTACACCGCCTTGGTTTTTGTAGAAAGGCGGTTTTTATCAAATAATAAACATAAACATAAACTTGCTTCCTGAGGTTATCCACCCTCATTCTTTGTACAGGGCCCCATGTGCATGCAAGGTTGTAAGGGCATACTTGGAATCTGGGTACACATTTAGACAGAGCCCCTTTTTCCTATTGTCAGTGCTCTAGTAAGAGCTATCAGTTCAGCTTTCTGTGCTGAAATTCCTGGGGCCAGCGCTGAGGACTTAACTACCAGATCAAGGGTCACTACTGCATATCTGGCACAACAATATCCATAGTTTCTGAACAGTCATGATCAGGGGGTTCAAGACCAACTGATAACAATGTAGCAGGATTCAGAGCTTGACTGACCTTCAATTGTATCTGGGGATTTTCACATAGCATACTCTGATACCTCAACATTTGTGAATTAGCTAGAAATTTCCTTTGTGTTTCATTATGGTTAGAACAGAGTGTGGTACAGTAACTTGAAGATTGCTCACTAGGAGGACTGTAGCTGCAACAGCTCTCAAACAAGGGGGCCATCCTTTTGCTACCTCATCCAATTGTTTTGACAAATAGGCTACTGGTCGTTGCCAGGATCCAAGATGTTGAGTCAACACTCCTAGAACATTTCCTTGTGACTCATGAACATAGAGACTGAAAGGTTTTCTGGACATCTGGAAGACCTAAAGCTGGGGTTGACATCAGGGCCTTTTTCAGCTCCTGGAATGCTGCATCTTGCTCAGGTCCCCAGTCCAATGGAGAGTTTTCCATTCCTTTGGTAGCTTGATACAACGGTTTTGCTAGCAGCGCAAAATTGGGGATCTATATATGACAGTACTCTGCGGCACCCCAGAAGGCTCTCACTTGCCTCCTGGTGGTTGGAGTAGGAATACTGCATACAGCTTCTTTGCGTTCTGGTCCCAGGCGTCTAATTCTGCTGGACAACTGGAATCCTAGGTGTTTAACTTGTTGGACATAATTACGCCTTGGCTCTTGAGACTTTGTATCCAGCCTCATTAAAAAGGTGCAAGAGTTCACTGGTGGCTTGTGGACATTCACTTTCTGAGTCGGTGGCTATAAGCAAGTTGTCCACATACTGGAGAAGAGCCCTTTCTCCTGGGTTCACATAGTAGCTGGAAAGATCTTGATTTAAAATAGCACTGAAGAGAGTAGGTGAATTCTTGAATCCTTGAAGTAATCTAGTCCAAGTGAGTTGGCCCCGCCTTCCTGTTGTGGGGTCTTGCCATTCAAATGCAAATAGGAGTTGACTGGTGGGTGCTAGGCGCACATAGAAAAAGGCATCTTTCAGGTCCAAAACGGTAAAGTGAGCAGCCTCAGCGGGGATCAGTCCCAAGAGAGTATAAGGGTTTGGTACTACTGGGTGTATTGTTTCAACTCCGTCATTTACTCTTCTCAAATCTTGTACTGGGCAATAATCCCCTGTCCCAGGCTTCTTTACTGGGAGAAGAGGGGTATTCCATGGTGATTGGCATTCTTTGAGGAGTCCATACTGCAGTAGTTTCATCAGATGGTGGTGAATTCCTTCAATGGCTGGTCACATGCACTGGTTCCACTCCTAGCTTGAGGGTGACAATGACAGGAGCTATGTTCTTCACTAGGCCAGGTGGATTATCTTCTGCCCATACTTCAGGTGGGGCTATGAGGTTGGTGGGTATACAGGAACTAGCTGGCTTGATTGGAGATGCACTATAGAACCGCTACTCTTCTTCTCGGGGAACAGTAAGCACCATTAACCCAGCAGACTTTGGGTTCACAGTCATTTGCATTTCTCCCCCTTCTGCAAAAGATATTTGGGCCTGGAGCTTAACAAGCATGTCTCGGCCCAGAAGTGGCATTGGACACTCAGGCATATACAAGAACTGGTGCGTTATTTTCTGTCCCCCTAGTTCACACATGTGGTTCTGCTGGAGAGGCTTTGTGGCCTTAGCCTCAGTAGCTCTGACAATGGTGATGCATCAAGAAAACAAAGGGGCTACTGGCTTTAGTATTCTGCTCCTGTATTCCCCATAAAGTCCATATATTGGTCCCCTATTTTCAGACTGACTCCTGGGGACCCAGGGAAACTTGGAGTCCGGTCTGGCCTAGTCTTCATCCATGCTGTAGCCCTCTTCGGCTGCCACTCACTCTATGGCTGCTTCCCTCTCTTTACTGGAACACTGTGCTTGGTTTATTTATTTTTTTCTAAAATCAAGTACTCCCTCCTCCCCTCTTGGGGGTGGAGTCAAGATACGGGCATTCACTTCTCTAACGTCCTTCTTCTCTGCAGTGGGCGCACTGACTCGCACCCAGTGGGGGCCGATCATTTTCACGATCCCTTTTCACTTCAGCAAGTATCAGCAAGAAGATCTGTTTTCTTCTTTATTTTCGATTCACTTTCTCTTTCACATTTATTTTCACAATTCACAAATACTTTCTGCGCTACTTCCATTAACTATTGTGCCCGCAAATCAATTTAGTGGCAGAAACAAAGCTGGTCAGCTGGCTAGTGCAAAGCTGGCCCTGGGCCTAGTGCAATGGGATTGCGTGACCCTCTCTTTTACTGGTAGTTGTACATCTGAAGGCATACGGCAATCAGGCTGAACTAGCAAATAAATCCCTGCTTGTAGTGTCATCGGTACTTTAAACTGTGCCAGGGCTTCTCTTCTCCTGCTGCGGAGGTGGCTAGTGACATTTGCAGGGAGGTATTCCCCCCCCCCCCTTGCTCCAGGCTCTGCCCGGGATGATGGCAGAGCTGAGGGAACTGGCCTATAAAGATAATAAATGGGCAAGGGTTGTTTTTTTTCCTCAAACATTTAACTAAGAATCCTATGTAGGGGAAATGAGAACTACGAGGCCAGGAAGCAACTAACACTGAAATCTGCATGGACTCTGACCCCCCTTCCTCCCAAGGCTAAGCCCACAACTGCATTATACCTATAGCCCTACAAAAATTCTTCTCACTTGGTCCGCACAAGTCCAGGAACTCGAACGGGGTTAATAAGAACTTAACCCTTTCCTAGGCTAAGCCCAAAACTATTGGGATTCAAAATTCTGACTAAACATTCCTATTACATGATATTTAATACATGACCATAGCAGAAGGAAGATCACTATTACAACATATTGAATAAAACAGGTACAATTTTCCTAAAATAAGCACAGATCAACTCAGCTATAGAACGCTGAAATTAAGCCTTCACAGGGTTAACAGCTACTATCCATTCCATTCTCCAGACATGCCCCTTCTCATTCCCCTGGCTAATTTCATTTCACGCTGTGCTGCAGGAAAAACAACTGGAATGCATGACAACTGAGTTTATTTCCTTCTGTCTTCTTTTCTGCTTAATACTATTTCTTAATCGGTAAACTGTTCTACAAATTACCCAACAGAATAATCTTACCTCATACCAGAAGGGGAACTCCGCGGTTTTAACAGATAACAGATAACAAAAATCAGAGACAAACAAAAAACAGTAAGACCGTACTCCGCTTTCGCTCGGCCTTTGTTTTTAAGACCTCTCACTCACTCATCTCACACACAAACACAATTTCATTTCCCAAAAGCCCAATCCTGACTATCTAGGCTTACCAAATATTTTACCATTACCGTTAATCATGATTTTATTACCAGAAGGAGTCAGTGGTTTCCTCTTGCGCTCTTAATAGCCCTTGCAAGAGTACTCGGACCGCTCCGGACGTGATCAGTGTCCTTTTACCATTTTTCCCATTACCATATGGTTCCAGGTTCCAGTACTGTCTGACTTAATAATATAAAAACTCTATACTCACCCAGATCTGGTACCCGTCCCCCAAGCCAGCGCATGGGTTGAAACCTGGACTCCCCTCCTCGGGTTCGAAGGTGTTGGCCTAGCCGGACCCAACGCCCGCCGAGGCTAGAACCCTCTCCGATTCAATGGACCGGTTGGCGCCTGAGAATTCACATGTCGGTCAGACGTGGTCCCAACGAGGCCAAACCTTGAGGCGAATTTCGTGGTAAATCAGTTTGATCACTCTCTACCACTACACCTTCCCGGCCAACGCACCAAGAATATGTAGCGGCGGAATGCCACCAAACCAATTACACCAGGAGTCTTTATCAAGGTTCAAGCCAGTTTATTGTGCACAAGGCAGTCTAAAAAGTGACAGAGCCCCGCTTTAGCGGAAACATGTTCATTTTATACAGTTTAAACATTTTGATACATGAAAACATTCTATTGGTCTCATGCTAATTTCTACAAACTTTCTATTGATCTGACATTTCCCTGAATTTGACCAATCAGGATCTATGCCCTTTGCTCTGCTTTCTCCAGCTAGCTGAACAATGGCTTGGTTCAAACCTGGTTACTTTTCTTCATCAAGGTCATATCTAACTCCTAAAATGTGTAAGTAACAATTCTGGAGTAACGATTTAACATACAGGCATTGTATTCACTTTGTGCAAACTTTGCTATAGCAGCATTTCATTCTAAAGCAATATTTAATTTTGTCTTTTAATTTTATGTCTCAGCACTACTGAAATTCAGACTTGGTTCTGAGGCCTGTCATTTTTCAGGTTCAGGCTTATGGCCTAGTCTATAGGTCTTGGCTACCACAGTGGAGCCCGATTCCAGGAGGACATCAGGTCCGTCCGGATGTCCCTGCTGAGGATGTGGCCGCAGGAACAAAATGTTCCCACGGGAGCCAGAATTGGGCCCGAGGATGGCCTGGTGTGCCCCCTCCACCTGTGGGGACATCCTCCCCGCAGGTACACCCAGCATCTGTGGCTCTTTCCCCCCAAATCCCTGCCACCCAACCCACAGCTGGCCTCCCACGGTCTGGATCTCTTGGTGGAGACCCCCCCCCCCCCCGCACCTGGCCCCAGCCCCTGGGGTGGCTCCCCTGTCCCAATCTGGCAAATTGTACTGCTTATACCACCTCTAGGCTGGTATAAGTAGCAGGCCCAGCAGCACTTACAGGGCCATGACCTGAATCGTCCCTGTACATGCTGCCAGGCAGGCCGCCCCCTCCCAGTTTCCACTGGCTCTCCCCATCCTGAAGTACCAAACAGATGGAGAGAGCCGGTGGGGGAATAGGATCTAGGCGGATGGTGGGACGTGCAGCCCCACATCCCGAATTCCAGAATGAGGGCCATAGAGCTTTTCTTACTTCATAATATGTCTGGGACTGGAGAGTGTTTGTGATAATAAGCATTGGTACAGCTACTACAGATGATATATATTCCAAACATATTTAGTAACTTAACTATAAGCTAAAGGCCAGCAGATCTGAAGCCTAGTGAAAAGAACTGATAGGCAGATCATTTTCTGGCTGCCAGTAGATTTCTGATGCAGAAGACACTGGATCAGGGGGGCTAGGGCCAATTGGGAGTGGAATGTTAATATACCTGCATATATTTCCAGAATATTGCAAATACTTTTCTGTTTAATATGTTATATTATTATGTTTAGATATTTTTGGCACATAATTCCCTGGAGTAGATTCAGTGTCCTTCCTTGCTGACAAAAGTGTTCCCACTGTCCCCTGTATTGCTGACTTCAGTGTTGCCCCCACCATCTCAGGACTTTTAATACGCCCTGCCATGCCCCATCCCGCCCAGCCCCATCCCCCTTTAGCCTTCCCAGATAGCTGTCACCAACCGTCTTTGCCAAAGATATAGTATATAGTTAAAATTGAGTTAGAGACAGTACTTCAGTTCAAATTGTTACACAATCTGTGTTAGTTGATTTATTGAACTATTTCGCATAGTTTTTACATACACTTTGTTGTTCAAGTTAAGATGTTCATTGTAAAAAGTTATAACTGTTCTATGTAAAACAAGCTCTGCATTGTTAATTGTTGTTAAATGTACACCGCAACTGAACGCTGGAAGATGCGGTATATAAATAAGTGTTAAATAAATAAAATAAAAATAAAATAAATAAAGATAGCCAGTAAAGCTTTGAAAATCCAGCCCATGTTATGCATTTTGAAGCAGCGAAGTGCAGACAAGGAATAATTCCAGGAGTCAATTTACAGGGTCCAAGCCAATTTATTGTGCACAAGGCCCAGTTAGTCAAAGCTTCAAAAAGGACTGAGCAAAGTTCTTACAGAGACATATTCATTTATACATTTCTTTTCAGTTTGATACATGCAAACTTTCTATTGGTCCCAACGCCCCCTGCACCTGTCCAATCAGAGATCCCTCCTGGGCCTAGCACCCAGCTCCCTCCTCTTGGACTGTTCTAACAATGGTGCAGTTTCTAGGTTTGGATACTTCTCTACTGCAAGGTCGTTCCTGGCTCTAGGAATGCATGTATTAAAACATTTCTATCTTCACAGCACAAGAGAATAATGAAAGATTTATGCATTCATGAAAACTTCTTATTAAGCAGTTTAAACAGTTTTCTCAAACTTTTACAGACTTTGGTTCTTTACTGAGATGGGGGTTGGAATCAGGGCCTAACTTACAGGCCTTTCACATTTGCAGACTATTATAGGCCATAGCCTGCCACATTTTCAAATCTCTACATGCTGAACAGTCCTGGGATTGCTTGGGAGGCTGGCGGATATTCTCAGCACTCTACTCCATAATCACTATGGAGATGCAACCAATGCAGAGACTGTGATGTCATGCCCCTTCACAATGACATGACGTCATATGGTTCTAGTCTTTCTATTGTTTCTATTTGTGCCGGACAGCCCTGGTTCCCTCAGTTTCCAGGAGATCACAAACCCAGACAGGTAAGACATATGGTGCAGCCTTACAAAGCGCTCACAGGATAAACACACACTCAAGTCAATTCCAGGCTGTGCCCTTACTTAACATCTAGCCAGATGATTCAAAGTATTTGCTGATTCTCTGGCTTCCTAGGTTTCCTTTAATGATTTTATTAAAGAATTGAGGTCATGTGATGCGGTGAGCCCAAGGCACCAGCTTGTTGATGGGCTCCAGGACTATCTTTCAGACTTAAGCCAGTGCTGGCCACAAATGATAAGAGTGTGAAATACCGAACTATTCAAGAACTGTAGGGAAACATGCAACTCTTGATAGCTGGTTTTGAGTGGCAGAAAACAGAATAAAAAAGAGAGGTCATGACCCATGAAGTCTAAGATGACAGCAGTTGGTAGCCATTCAATGGGGCCATGGCTCTGATATCGATTGGAAGCCGCTACCGCTGCTTAGTAAACAAGCCCCTAAGAGTTGCTGAACTCTGTGGCTTTCTGGAAATGTGGCTGTTACAAGAACTAGCAATGGAAGGTGTCACCAGTCCAGTGTTGATAGACAGGGCACACCGCATGGGACCAATGTGGATGGGAGTAGGACGGCCTAGCATAGTGCTAGTTAAATTCCTTAATTATGTGCAGAAGGAAACAATACTATGAGCCACCCAACAAGACAAAGCACTAAAATATGAGAATGTGAACGTTCTGTTCCATCAGGATTACTCTGCTATGGTATTGGCCAAGAGGCATACCTTGGCAGCCAATTGTGCAAACCTTTATGAAAAGAAGTTGCGCTTTGCCCTACAGTATCCCACGTGCCTCATAGTAGTCCATTGTAGAAACATTCTCACCTTTGATATCCTGCAGCAGGCAGGCCAAGTTTGTAAGAGACCTGATCAGAGAGATGGAACACACAGAAATCCCAGGGACTAGAGATTCGGTACTGTTTGGACTGGCTGACACAGATAAGCAAAAAAGCATTGATCACTGGTCTAATTTATTTTTATTTATATATTTATGCAATTTTTAAACAAAACAGCAAGAACAAAATATTCCTTGCAAGAAATGAAGTACACATTAGAAAAAGATGAACAAGCAAACAAGATAATAATACAAAATGTTACTCCATGTAGTCCACAAGTTGAGGAGGAGGGGCCAGCAATACAAACCAAAACAGGAGTACTTTGGAAATATTAAACTATTCAATTAACATAAGAAAACCAAGTGGTTACGGAGCACCCAGGATACACACCACTGTAGAGGATACATACAGATTACATAGTTACTCTGGTGGTAAATTAGATGAACGTTTGGCATTAATAAAGGTACTTAAATCATTCGGATCTGAAAAAACATACCTAACATCCTTAATAACAACCAGACACCTACACGGAAATCTAAGAAAAAAGGTTCCCCCAATTTGTAACACTCCAGCCTTATACAAAAGAAACTGCTTTCTCTTCTTCTGAGTCTCTTTAGTTAAATCAGGAAACATCAATATTTTTAGGCCCATAAAGGTTTCTAAACGTGTCTTAAAAAACATTTTTAAAAGCCAATCTTTATCAGAAACCAAAGCACATTGCACCAACAGTGTTGAAGCAATATAAGTATCCCCTCCCCCGTATCCTCAAGCAAGCCCGTAACATCCAAAACATTAAAGTTCACTTCAGATATTGCCACTGGGGTCTCAGTACTCTTCTTACCACGAGGCAGATAGTATACCTTACTCAAAGGTGGAATCAGTTCAACAGGGACCTTCAAAACTTCCAGCATATATCGTTTAAACATATCCAACGCTGTAACACCAGTAAGTCGAGGAAAATTTAAAACACGAAGATTTACGGCTCTGGAAGCATTTTCTAACACTTCTAGTTATATTTAAGTGTCCCATTTTCCTTGGATAAAGCCAAAGACATAGCGGAAACACTGTCCAACTGAGAAACAAGATTATTATTCTGGATCTTCATATGTTCAACTGTAGACATCACTATATCAATGTTTAGAGCATTTTTCTGGATGCCAGCAGCATTCTCTTGGACCCGGGATGCTAACAAAGAGGTTTGTGAAGTAATTGCAGTGGAAAGAGTTGCGATGGCTTCCCAGATAGCTTCTAAGGTAAAAACCTTAGGACGAGACAGAAGAGGTGAATCAAAAAAAGGAGTTGAAGCAAACTGAGGAAGCGATCTTCCATCCAAAGTAGGCTTCACCGGAGTAACAGCCGCCAAACTATCACCCGAGGCCTCCCCGAGACTCTCAGGGGTCACAGGAGCCAGACACTCAGTCAACACCCTCTCCATGCTCGACGTCCCCTCTCTGGGAGATGTCGGCGCTGTAGCAACTGGGAGTGGATCCTGAGCAGCTGGGTGTGGTGGCAGAATCCTCACCACAGGAGAGAGAGATGTTTCAACTACCGGTGGAGACGCCTGAGCCTCCACACTAGGCGAAACCAAGCCAGCTCGAATCTCCTGTTTCTTATCCAAAGGTATCTGAACAAAACGGTTCATAGGACCAGAACTGGAAGGTTGAGGCTCAGAGGGAATAGCCCTCAACTTTCCTTTCCTCTTAGGCATCCGCTCTCAAGCAACGATCCACACCGCAGCCATCTTGGAAAGTCTCCGTAAATCATGTTTTGCAAGTACTGGTCTAATTTAAACATCGCTCTTGAGACCTTTGTCATGGTCGGTATTAAACAGAAGCTAGCCCCAACCCATAAGGGAACCCACAGATGAAAGGGGGAGTGCTGGGGGTTGCATGCATGTGTGTGTCATGGAGAGCATCGGGGGAGGGGGTGTTATGGGGAGTGTTGGGGGTTGCATGCATGTGTGTGTCATGGAGAGCATTGGAGGGGTGTGTGTGTGTGCATCCTGGGGAATGTCAGGGCTGTGTGCATGTGAATGTCATGTGCAGAATTTGATGCTACGTATGTGTGTCATGGGGAGTGTTGGTGGCTGTGCATATGTGTGTGTCATTGGGAGTGTTGGGGACTGGGTGAATGTGTGTGTCATGGCGAGTGTAAGGGGTTGTGTGCATGTGTCATGGCGAGTGTTGGTGGCTGTGCATGTGGACGTGTCATGAGGAATGTAGGGGGCTGGGTGCATGTGTGTGTCATGGCGAGTGTTGGTGGCTGTGCATGTGGACATGTCATGGGGAGTGTTGGGGGCAGGGTGCATGTGTCATGGCGAGTGTCAGGGGCTGCATGTGTGTGTCATGGGGAGTGTTGTGGCTGTGCAATAGGGTGTGTCATGGGGAGTGTTGGAGGCTGGGTGCATGTGTGTATCATGGGGAGTGTAAGGGTTCCATGCATGTGTCATGGCAAGTGTCAGGGCTGTGTGTGTATGTCATGGGGAGTGTTGGTGGCTGTGCATGTGGACGTGTCATGGGGAATGTAGGGGGCTGGGTGCATGTGTGTGTCATGGAGAGTGTAGGGGGCTGTGTGCATGTGTGTGTCATGGCGAGTGTTGGTGGCTGTGCATGTGGACATGTCATGGGGAGTGTTGGGGGCAGGGTGCATGTGTCATGGCGAGTGTCAGGGGCTGCATGTGTGTGTCATGGGGAGTGTTGTGGCTGTGCATGTGGGTGTGTCATGGGGAGTGTTGGAGGCTGGGTGCATGTGTGTATCATGGGGAGTGTAAGGGGTTCCATGCATGTGTCATGGCAAGTGTCAGGGCTGTGTGTGTATGTCATGGGGAGTGTTGGTGGTTGTGCCCATGTCGCATCATGGGGAGTGTTGGCGAGTGTCAGGGACTGTGTGCCTATGTCATGGGGAGTGTTGGCTGGGTGCATGTGTGTGTCTTGGCAAGTGTTGGGGGCTGCATGCGTATGTCATGGAGAGTGTCAGGGGCTGCGTGTGTGTGTGTCATGGGGGAGCTGTGCATGTGTGCATATCATGGGGAATGTCAGGGGTTGTATGCATGCATGTATCCTGGGGAGTGTCAGGGGCTGTGTGTGTCATGGGGAGTGTCGGGGGCTGTGTGTGTCATGGGGAGTTTAGGGGGCTGTGGGTGTGTCATGGGGAGTGTCCGGGGCTGTGTGTGTGTCATTGGGTGTGTTGGGGCGGTGTGTGTGTCATGGGGAGTGTCGGGGGCTGTGTGTGTGTGTCATGGGGAGTGTCAGGGGCTGTGTGTGTATCATGGGGAGTGTTGGGGCTGTGTGTGTGTGTCATGGGGAGTGTCGGGGGCTGTGTGTGTGTGTCATGGGGAGTGTCAGGGGCTGTGTGTGTGTGTCATGGGGAGTGTCAGGGGCTGTGTGTGTATCATGGGGAGTGTTGGGGCTGTGTGTGTGTGTCATGGGGAGTGTCGGGGGCTGTGTGTGTCATGGGGAGTGTCAGGGGCTGTGTGTGTGTCATGGGGAGTGTCTGGGGCTGTGTGTGTGTCATGGGGAGTGTCGGGGGCTGTGTGTGTCATGGGGTGTGTCCGGGGCTGTGTGTGTGTCATGGGGAGTGTTGGGGCTGTGTGTGTGTGTCATGGGGAGTGTCGGGGGCTGTGTGTGTGTGTCATGGGGAGTGTCGGGGGCTGTGTGTGTGTGTCATGGGGAGTGTTGGGGGCTGTGTGTGTGTGTCATGGGTAGTGTCGGGGGCTGTGTGTGTGTCATGGGGAGTGTCAGGGGCTGTGTGTGTGTCAAGGGGAGTGTCGGGGGCTGTGTGTGTGTCATGGGGAGTGTCGGGGGCTGTGTGTGTGTGTCATGGGGAGTGTCGGGGGCTGTGTGTGTGTGTCATGGGGAGTGTCAGGGGCTGTGTGTGTGTGTCATGGGGAGTGTTGGGGCTGTGTGTGTGTGTCATGGGGAGTGTCGGGGGCTGTGTGTGTGTGTCATGGGGAGTGTTGGGGCTGTGTGTGTGTGTCATGGGGAGTGTCAGGGGCTGTGTGTGTGTGTCATGGGGAGTGTTGGGGCTGTGTGTGTGTGTGTGTCATGGGGAGTGCGGGGGCTGTGTGTGTGTGTGTGTCATGGGGAGTGTCGGGGGCTGTGTGTGTGTGTATGGGGAGTGTCGGGGGCTGTGTGTGTGTGTGTCATGGGGTGTGTCGGGGGCTGTGTGTGTGTGTCATGGGGAGTGTTGGGGCTGTGTGTGTGTGTGTGTCATGGGGAGTGTTGGGGGCTGTGTGTGTGTGTGTCATGGGGAGTGTCGGGCTGTGTGTGTGTGTCATGGGGAGTGTCGGGGGCTGTGTGTGTGTGTCATGGGGAGTGTTGGGGGCTGTGTGTTTGTCATGGGGAGTGTCGGGGGCTGTGTGTGTGTGTGTCATGGGGAGTGTCGGGGGCTGTGTGTGTGTCATGGGGAGTGTCGGGGGCTGTGTGTGTGTGTCATGGGGAGTGTCAGGGGCTGTGTGTGTATCATGGGGAGTGTTGGGGCTGTGTGTGTGTGTCATGGGGAGTGTCGGGCTGTGTGTGTGTGTCATGGGGAGTGTCGGGGGCTGTGTGTGTTGTCATGGGGAGTGTCGGGGGCTGTGTGTGTGTCATGGGGAGTGTCGGGGGCTGTGTGTTTGTCATGGGGAGTGTCGGGCTGTGTGTGTGTTTCATGGGGAGTGTCGGGGGCTGTGTGTGTGTCATGGGGAGTGTCGGGGGCTGTGTGTGTGTCATGGGGAGTGTCGGGGGCTGTGTGTGTGTGTCATGGGGAGTGTCGGGGGCTGTGTGTGTGTGTCATGGGGAGTGTCGGGGGCTGTGTGTGTGTCATGGGGAGTGCCGGGGGCTGTGTGTGTGTCATGGGGAGTGTCGGGGGCTGTGTGTGTGTCATGGGGAGTGTCGGGGGCTGTGTGTGTGTGTTATGGGGAGTGTTGGGGCTGTGCATGTGTATGCATCATGGGGAATGTCAGGGGCTGTGTGCATGCATGCATCATGGGGAGTATTGGGGCTGCGTGTGCGTGTTATTGGGAGTGTCGGTGGCTACGTGCATATGTCATGGGAAGTGTTGGTGATTGTGTACATCTGTGTGCCATGGAGAATGTCAGGGCCTGCATGTGTGTATCATGGGGACTATCTGGGGCTACGAAATTAAACTGCTACAATTTTTGCTGCATATGAATATCATTGCAAAGGTTTTTTTTTAATTATATAGGCTGGGAATATGTTGCTTTCTTTATTTTTGGGACAAACCCTTAACCAGTGTTCTTTTGCAAATCTTTTTTATTGATTTCACACATTCAACAAAATATAATCAACATTCCTTGACAGTCGTGCAACAAGCACGATTATACAATACCTATCACCCCCCTTAAACCACCTACCCCTCCATCCCCCTGCCCCCCCCCCCCCCCCCCGTCCCCCTGGGATCCCTATAGATATATATATATTTTTTATTTATGCAATTCATCATATATTACAAGAAACACTTGTATACAGAACACAATCCATCCTCCAAATTATAGTTATAATAGGAAAAACCACTTAATAAAAATAAACATACAGAAGGATTTATCAAATAGACCTCAACACAGGCAAGATGGACCACAAACACAAGATAAATTATAAACCTATAGCAGTTAAGGAAAAAGAGCAAACACAATGGCGGTGAATATATTTATTCGCACTAACTCTCTATCACAAGAGAGCTACTCATAGGGGGTAATGGAGATGACTCCTGTACTAAGGCTAGCCTAGAAGACACAAAACTAGCCAGCTGGGAGGGTTCAAAGAAAATGAAACTATGCCCGCCTAGTTTGACTAGGCACTTACAAGGAAACCTAAGAAAAAATATCCCCCCCAGCTGTACCACCCCGGCACGATACAACAAGAACTGTCGTCTTTTCCTCTGAGTGGCCCTCCCAACATCGGGAAAGATACGTACTTGGGAGTCTAGAAACATCTTACATGACATACGAAAAAACATCTTTAACAACCAGTCCCGATCAACCTCTAAGGCAAAGGTGACTAGTAAGGTTGCAACCATACCCGTCCCCAGACACAGATCTCTCTAAAAAGGTAGACAGGTCTAGGCTGTTAGTAGATAATACCGGATTCTCTACATTGACCGCAGGTACAGCCTTAGCAGTAGGCAAATAATAGGCCTTGGAAATAGGAGGTAGGGACTCAACAGGGATCTTAAGAGTGGTCACCATAAACTTTTTACACAATTCTATCAGTGTGACAGAAAGAACTTTTGGAAAATTTAATACCCTAAGATTCCGACTCCTCGCAACATTTTCTAAATATTCCAAACGCCTATACAGTATACCAGAGTCCTTAGGAAAAGCTTGGGCAAGTTCTTCCAGCTGCGCCAGGCGGCTCTCACAAGAGGCTACCTTAGCAACACATTCTAATTGTCCCAATTCATATGTCTTCAACTGTTGCCCAAACAATTGAAATTGCTGCATAATGGACTGTAACTGCGCAGTAATGTTAGCTGACATCGAAGAAAAAGCAGTCCAAAGAGAATAAGGAGAAACTACCTCAGATGTTTCCAAACCAGTCCCCAAGCCTTCCGTAGCACTTCCCGCTTGTCCAGTCACTTGAAGAGGAAAGGCAAGTTCTCCCAGGGGCTGCACAGGAGTAGATGATCGCTCCAACTCACTCCTGAGCACTCCAGCTCGAACAGCCGCACCAAGCGGCGTCTGCAGTCCTCCCACAGCGCCGTCCTCCCGAGCCAATGCATCAATAGACGGAAGCACTGGCTCCTTACCGCCACTCACTGGATGTCCTTGCATTGCTCTCCCATTCGGCTGAACTGGAGGTAAGCGAGTCTCCAGGCTGAGAGAAATCTCAAGGTCTTCAGCACAGTGGGGTCTTCCTTCCACCTCGACCGTGCTCAGCAGACACACCGGGACCTCAGAACCAACCTTGGCCGGAACCACGAAAGCATCCATGGGTCCAAAACTCGCAGTTTTCCCAGCAACAGGACTCCCCTCACGCTGCTCAGAAGCCAGCTTAGCCTTCCTCTTCCTGCCCGAGTGCGGCATAAAGAAACAGCAACCAGCGGTAAGTAGAAACAAGAAAAAAGAGGGGAGTCCCCGGAGCTAGTCTGCGAGCGTCTGCTCAAACCGCCATCTTGCCTCACCTCTTTCCCCTGGGATCCCTATATGACACATCTAAAGCACTAAAAAAACATCAACTTCCACCGATCTACTCAGCAGGTGAAAAGCTGCACCTTGCCCTAGCTGCGTATTCATCTAAATAATACCATTTATTGAACGATTGACTCTCACCCCCGTTGCTTCCCTGCACCAGCCTTGCAACACACCACAGTCTCCAATATGATTCTCTCTTCTCTTGCGCTTTCTCAAATTTAGAATAGAGACACACCAGATTCCACCAGTGATGACCATCCAATTTGGCTAGGTCTTTCCATTTAGACACTATCAGCTTTAAAGCTATGGCCATCATAAAGTTAAAGAGAAAAGTCTTATCCCTCTCCAGCGCTAAACCGCTCGCGCATGAGCGAAGGATAATTATTTCCCAACTCAACGGAGACTGTATTTCTAAAATCTTTCCAATCTTGTGCCAGACTAGTCGCCAGAACCTCTGAACATAAAAGCACTCAAAGAACACATGTTGAAACGTGCCCTGAGCTTCAGAACATGACCAGCATCTTCCCTGATCTTTTCCCCCCCACTTGGCCACTCTAACTGGTGTGAGATATGCCCTATGCAGAATAAAATACAAGGGTTGTGTGAGAGCTGCCGCTCTCGAAACTCTATTTACCCTTCCCCACACCTTTTCCCACACTTTGGATGAAACAGGGCCCCCAAACTCCTCCTCCCACCAGCGACCCGACATAAGAGGGAGTGACTGCGACCTGTCTCTAAGTATGGCGTAAAATTTTGACATAATACCCTTGGTGCCCAGACATGCCTCCACCATTTGGAGCAATTCCCCTTGATCTGAAATCGCAGAGGGGACACAGGGAAGGCGCCCAAGGCAATGTTTTAATTGCAACCATTGAAAAAAACACGACCGTGGGAGACCAAACTCAACTTGCAGATCCTCAAAGGATTTCCATACATTATCTTTAATTAACTGCCCAATCATCCATACACCGTTTTTCTGCCAGCCCTTCCACCCAATGAGCTTACGTCCTATCTTTAAGTTAGGGTTAAACCAAATTGGAGACCTGGCCGAAACTCTCCCATTCTGCTCCAACATTTGACCCAGCAAACAAAAGGTTTGTTGTGTGGCACGAATTATCCTTAAGTTCCCCCCCACCCCCGGGAAGGACATTTCTACTAGCAAATGGGGGGGGGGGGGATAGGCGTTACCAGACTTTCCTCTACCTCTACCCAAACTGGCTTTTGACCCTCCCCATCATACCCCAGCCAATTCGTGCCTTGCTTCAACAAGAGGGCCACATGATATAATCGAAAATCAGGGAATTGAACTCCCCCTTCCTGCTTACGTGCTTTCAGTTTTTTAAGTGCGATCCTCGGAGGCTTACCCTGCCAAAGAAAATTTGATAAAATACGCTCCAGCGCCTTATAAAAGGTTGCTGGAAACTCCAAAGGGATCATCTCTACAATGTAATTCACCTTAGGAACCAACACCATTTTAATAGAGTCGAGTCTTCCCCACCAAGATAAATGTAAAGGAGACCATTTCAAAGTATAAGCCTGCACCATGTCCTTCAACACCTTTACATTCAATTTCACCGTCTCCTCCAGCGAAGGACAGTAAGATACCCCAAGATATTTAATAGCCTCCGCTTCCCACTTAAAGGGGTACTGATCCACTGAGGAGGAAAAGGTCAACCTATTCATCGGGAAAGCCGTTGACTTGTTCCAATTTATTTTATATCCCGACAATGCCGAGTACTGTCCAATCAGATTCAGAACCTCTCCTACAGAACCAGGCTGCAAAAATAACAAAAGGTCGTCTGCATAAGCCGAAAGCTTTATTTGCTTCCCAGCAATCTCCAGCCCCTGTACCTTATGAGACTGTCTCACAAGGATAACTAATGGTTCTAATGCCAAATTGAAAAGCAAGGGGGAAAGGGGGCAACCCTGGCGCGTCCCCCTATTTAATAAAAAGGACCCAGACAAGGACCCATTGACCAGAATACGAGCCGAAGGGGAGGTGTATAACACCTCTATCATTTTTAAGAAGCTTCTCCCTATTCTAAACCATTCAAGCGCCTGCACCAGAAAACCCCATTCCAGCCGATCAAAGGCTTTCTCGGCGTCCACAGAAAGCCCTACCAAGGGCTCTTGAGCCTCTTCTGCAGCCGCAAACAAGTTTAAAAGAAGCCGCCCATTATCCGCCGTGGATCGTCCTGGGACAAACCCACATTGATCAGGGTGTAGAAGGGACGGGACCATTTTGACCAGCCTACGAGCCAGGACAGAGGAGAAGATTTTATAGTCAGCATTGAGTAAAGATATGGGGCGGTAGTTCTCAACTTTATGCGGATCCCTACCCGGTTTTTCCAGCACCACAATTGTCGCTTCACTAAACGATCCTACTGCTGGAGACTGGATCAAAAGAGTTTGGAAATATAATAGAAGATATGGAAGAAGCTCTTCCGCGAATAATTGGTAGAATTCCACCGGAATGGCATCTGGGCCAGCTGCCTTCCCTCCCTTCATACTGTAAATACTCTTTCTTATCTCACTCGCCGACATCTGTCCATCAAGTTCCGCCACTTGCGACGGCTTTAATGTGGGGTGGGGGATCTGCTTAAAAAGCTGCTGGAATGAGGCTGGATCTGAGTCCGCCTCTGATGAATATAATCTCCTGTAAAAACCCCAGAAACAATCTGCGATTTCCCCATCTTTTGTACAGAGACCCACACTCTCATCCAGTACAGCTTCTATCCTGCTTTTAGACGAACGAGGACTTAAAGTACTCGCCAGGAGATGTCCAGCCTTATTACTCTCACAATAGTACTTCCCTTGGGCCTGCCGTATCTGAGCAATTGCTTCCACACTAATGATGTCATTATACTGGTATCTCAGCCTTTGTAAACGCACTAGGATACCAGGATCAGACCTATCTTTCAGAATCCTCTCCCCAGCCAAAATTTGAGCCTCTAATTCCACTAGCTTCTCCTTCCTTCTCCGCGCCATTCTAATCTTGTAACTTGTGACAACAGCTCTAAGAGAAGCCTTAAAGGCCTCCCACCAAGCCCATACCGGAGTCTCCGTGATAGAATTTGATTGAAAGTATTCTTTTATGGCTTCCTTGATTTCCACGCCAAACTCAGGCTCCTGCAATACCTCTCTGGGAAAGTGTCAGACAGCCGCACCCCGGGGGTGACCTCGCACATACAGGGATAATGTTACCGCTGCATGATCCGAGAGATGCGTAGCCGAAATTTCGGCAAACGCCACCTCCAGGATTAAGGATCTGGAAGCCAAAAAATAATCAATTTGCGAGTGCGATCCATGGGGGAGCAAATAAAATGAGTATTGCCTATCTTTGGGATGCCAGAGACTCCATATATCCGAAAGACCGTACTCCTGAATAATGGAGAGGAGCACTGTCGCCGCTCTACTACTCCTCAAAGACCGATAAGGCTGACAGTCCAACAACGGGTCAATAACCAAGTTGAAGTCCCCACCCAAAATCCACTCCACTGAATCCCATTCCTTCACCTCTTTTGCCAACACCTTAAAAAACACAACATCATCCTGATTTGGCCCATATATATTCAATATGGCAAATATTTGACTCCCAAGCTGCAACATTACCTTGGCCCACCTTCCCTCAGTGTCCGCCCTCCTCTGTAGGATCTTTGGGTCAAGAGCTTTCCGAACCAAAATGGTGACCCCGTTTTTTCTGCCAACCGCGGGGAAGTGCCCAACCAACATAAATTCCCCTATGCCCAATTTCCCAGTTTCAATGGTTGTCAAATGGGTTGTCAATGGGTTTCTTGCCTGGTAATAAATATTATAAGATTATTTGGTATTTGTGTGTTGTGAATTGTGTACCTCTTAAGGTTTTCAGCAGGTTTTTGTTATAGTTGGATTTCTTGTAACAGAACCACATCTGCGGACTCCTTTTTACTGTACACTAGGATTTTCTTTCGCTTGATCGGGTTATGTATTCCTTTTACGTTCAGAGACATGAACTTCACCGACTGCATGGCACAATATTATCCCAGTTACTAAGGCTATGCAGGGTAACAGTCAAAACATGATAGCAGCATCCAATCCAATATAAAAGAAGATCCCAGGGAGACACCCATTCTCTCTGCCGGAGAGCAACTAACAGGTGAACCATTCCAACCCAGATTGCCACACAATCCCACCCTCCCTTTTTTTTATTCGCATTCTTATCCCCTTGCCCCCCTGACAAAACCACCACCCCCTTCCCCAACACCACATTCTACTTCCCCCACCCTTATTATGGACTCCTGATACCCACAAAATCATACATAATGTTGACCCCCCCTCTCTGCCCACCATCACTCGCAACCAACTCTATCATATACAAAACCACTCATCCATCCATCCGACCCCCCCCCCCCCGTAACCAGTTCCTCCCCTGCAACCCATGACCCACGTCAACTCCAACTTCTACCGGCAAACAACTACAACAGTTGCCATTACATACAACAATGGAGCACAGTCCAACACTTCTTTGCCGTCGCTGGATACCTCCCAGCTCCATAGGATCAGCATCCGTAAGCTTGAAAGGAGCCTGCTTTGTCTCTGCGCGCACGCAACGCTCTACAAGTCCTCAGTTAAGGAAGCATTTCACAGCCAACGTCTATCTTCCTGTGACTTATCCCACAGGCAGCTTAAACCACTTCCATTTCCCCTAGTGTCCCAGAGCGTCCCAGAAGGAACTACAATTTGAACACTCCACTCCGACTCCGATAGAACCCCCTCACTGCATAGCCAAGGACTTTCTCCTCCAGGAAGGATCTTAAAGCTGCAGGGTCCTCAAAAGTGCGAGTCTGGTTATGTAAAGTCACCCTCAGCCTCGCGGAGTAGAACATACCGTATCTGGCTTGTAATTGTTGAAGCCGAGGCCGGAGTGCCAACAGTTGCTTTCTTTTCTCCACTGTGGCCTTGCAGAAATCCGGGTAAAACGCCACAGTGTGTTCCTCGAATTTTGTCGGGCTCCGTGTCTTGGCCGCGGACATGATTTGAACCACCTGTGAGTAACGCAGAGCCCGCATTATCAAGGGCCTCGGGAACCTCTGTTGTGGGCTAGCCTGTGTGGGCACTCTGTGCGCCCTATCAATTTCCAAAGGGTGAGAGAGCTTTAGCTGTAGGATCTTAGGTAATGTTTTCTCCAAAAACTCCACAGCGTTGGTTCCCTCTGCACCTTCCGGAATGCCGACCACCCTTATATTGTTACGGCGCGCCCTGTTGCTTTGATCCTCTAAGCTCCGTTCAAGGGCCTCGATCTGTTTCCTGTTTTTATCCACTTGTCGCAGTTGTACCTCCTGAGCCGCCATTTTAACATCCACGTCTTCCATCCTAGCCGCCAAAGCAGCCACCTGTACTTTTAGCTCCTTCAGCTCAAGGTTATCAGTTTGAACCTCTGCCAAAGTCTCTCCATTAGCTGTAACCAAATCTCTCACAGCCCTGATGTCTCATAATACTTCTTGCATGCCCACTCCGCAATCGTGGCCTCCCGCCGACTTCTGTGGGGAGGGGGGGTCAGGTTTTGGGCGTTTACTCGCCATATTTGTGCCTACCCCATAATCCAACTTAGTAGGCTTACTTGCTGCCATTTCCCCCTACTTCGCGGCAGGGGTGGACCCAATAAGTCTCACCAAGAAAGGCAAGGAGAACAAACTTTTAGCAGGATCTGGCAGGGAACTAGGATTACGTGGCCATCTTGGATCATTGCAGGCTCCGCCCCCCCTTAACCAGTGTTCTGAGTGAGGGGACCCCCTGTTCCCTGACTACAGCACCTCCCATCTGAGGATGCCCCTCCATTTTGGCTGCTGAGGATGAGGGAGCAGCAGCTCATCTCTCATCTCAGGCAGCAGATTATCTTGAGCCGCCCCTGTGTTGGGAGCTGCGCGTGCGTGTGCATCATAGTGAGTATCGGGGGCTGCGTGTGTGTATCATGGGAAGTGTCTGGAGCCGTGTGCGTGCGTGCGTGTGTCACAGGGAGTGTCGGGGGCTGCATGTATTATTTATTTTAGTTATTTATCCAGGTAAGGGCCATAGTTAATAATGTGCACTACAGTTAATATGTGTTATTTTACCAACTACATAAAATGGAGCCCACGATAAAATAACCAGTGTTAACAGCAGCACAGTTTAGTAACTGTGACCCTTACTATTCCACTCATTAACTGAGGATATTAATTGGTTTGCAATCAAAACTTTGGGTACATAGCCCTAGTTAGTTTTCAAAGGGCCTAAGTGAAGTGCCTAAACCTTTGAAAACTGATCCTTCTATCTTTTTCCACTTGTCTCCTAGTTTTTAAATAGTATTTCTTATATGTTTGCACAGTGCTGATACTGGAATCATAGTTTTGGGCTGCGAAGAAAAATGGCGCAGAAGAAAAAGAAGAGAGTGAAGTTCTCCAAAAAAGGAACTCGGAAGTCATCGACTATTGCCAAGGGCAAGGAAGCAAGCGATTTGAAGACTGATAAGGAGCTGTACCTGCAGAATGAGTACCAGATCCTGACCGAGCACTTGGACATGATAAGGAAACGGGTCAGGCAATTCCAGAAGGACAATGAGTTCTTGGACCAGGAAGCCAAAAGGATCCAGGAGGAGAACAAAATATTTGCCAACTATATGGCCAAGAGAGCTCAGAAGATGGATGACTCCATCATCCGGCTAAGCGACTACAACCGGCACATGCTGAAGGAGATTCGGAGCGAGAAGGCGGAGCTTCTGGCCCAGTTCAAGGAGAAGGAGAGAGAGCTAAGAAGTCAGCTCCTGGAAAAGCAGATACAGTTTTCTGCCATAAACAAGGAGGTGGAGGAGCTCCAGCCCTTCAAAGAGCTGCAGACTGAGCATAACAGCAGGATCAAGGAGCTGGAGCTGGAGGTGTTGTCCATGTGGGTCATGCACGCGGACAATGTTCAGCAAGTAAAGAGCAAATTCATGCAGGACAAGGCTGCATACGAGAAGGAGTCCCGCCACAAGGTCCAACTCCTGTCCAGAAAGGCAGTTAGGCAAGCTCACCACTCCCTGGCTCAGCACACCGTGAAAGTGAGGTCGGAGAATTGCCATCTACGATGTGAGATCCTGAGACTTATTCGTCAGGCTCAGATCATGAAGGTACACCGGTTCCGGCTACAGGAACAAAACCGCAAGCTGCGAGAAGACCTAGAGTATGACCATAATCTGGTGCATATACTTCGCATACGACACAGTCCCCGTGGCCAGCAAGACATAGAAGAAGACCAGGAGCGCAAGCCGGATCTGTCCCAACTCTGGCAGTTCCTTCACCAAGAACGTGCCAAGAGAGAGCATAAAGAAGAAGTTCCACCTTACCGGAACTATGAGAGGCTCACCACTAACTTGCAGGCATTCTTCTCCGACACATCCTTGGAGGACATTCCCCTTGTAAAATCGTCCTCTTCAATACTTGAGAACAATATATTGTCACCCCCGAATGACAAGGACTCCTGTCAAACTTCGCCTATCGCTATGAAATCCAGCAGCTCTGAGCGTTGAGCTGCATGGGCAGGTGACTGAAGGGACTTCTGTTTTTACAGTTTACTGTTACAGACAATTTGTGTAATTAATTAAAATGTTAAGTAAATTTGTTAAAAAGGACATCACATTCTTGTCTTATTTATCATGGGGATTATTTTAGAGCTTTACTTGCAATTTCCACATTTAAAATCAGGCACTTACATGTGGAAGTGGCAATGAATTTACATGTCGATGTCATAACCATTTGGGGGATGTGGTTAGGGAGCAGCCTGGACAGGTCAAAAATCTACATGTGCCTTCCCCATTTCATATAGGGAACGCACGTGTATGACTGCAATTATCCATAGCAGGATTTACACCCATAAAAAGTTCTCCATTCAGCCAGCTCTTTATAGGAGTTATTAAAGAGGTTATTCTCTGTTTATTTTCCCCACAAAAGTAAAACAAGTTGAAAAGGGCGTACGTATAAAGTGACATTTTAGAAGGGATGTTTAGGAAAAATCCAAGACATCCAAAAACCAGGGGAGTGGCAGCCGTGTCTTCTGAAATCGCTCCATCTCCGTCCCGAAAAATGAATGTCCCAGTAACCAGTTCTGGAGACTGGCCCCGTGCAGACATCAAGACTGGGTATGTGCACAGGTGTATCCCCAAAGTGCACACCACAAAATGGGTACTTGCACGCCATGGCTTGGGTAATTCAGAGGGGGGGCAGCTATGTTATGAGACTAGAATGTCCTGCCCTGCCCTGCCCTTTCAGATACACCCAGTACAAAAAACGTGGATAGCAAAGAAAGGTAACTTTTATTGACCACCTATTAGCCACGTTTTTTGTACTGGGTGTGTTGGTTGCACGTGGAATCGTGCTTTTGTGTTGGACACTGCCCTTTCAGATATTCAGACGTGCGACAGCAAGCCAGTAATGTGTTTGGAGTATGTATTTACCAGCAGGCTTCTTTGGCCATGAAATATTAATCACTGCAATGTAAGTGAATTTTGTTCTTCCCCCTTAAAGTGCTGCAGCTATGAAACAAGCACTTTTTTGCACCTTATGCGTGGTCAGGAGCAGGTATAGCCATAGATGCCTCAACAACCAGGGCTTGACATGCCTGTGCCCTTCTGAAATCTCACCATGACGTGCGACTTGCTTGCTCCGCCCAGGGCACACCTCCATCATGTCCCCAGCTACTTGGACGTTCTCACACGGAGACATCTGTGTGCCTGGCTTTCTAAAATGACTCAAGGGACAGCTCCATGATCTGCACGTCTATGTACCCCTTTGAAATGCCCAACTCACAAATAGAGGTTCTATAATATCCGCACAGTGTGAAAGAATGGCATGTTTCCCTTTTCTCCATGTGCAAATTCAGACATGGGTAGGGCGGTGCAGCGAGATAATAAGCAGCAGGGCTGTATGAGGCATCTTTAGACAGAAATATATAGATAACAGATAGCGAGTGTCTGCGTATGTGTGTGTGTGGTGCACAACGGTGAGCCTGTGTGCTTCAGAGGTGGCGTTGTATGTGGATGGGGTGTGGGTCTGCCATGCATGTGTATATGTGCTGCAGAGATGGGGGCCTCTGTTTATGCATAGTGCAGACATGGGGTATATGTGTGAGTGTGTGCAAGTGTGTATGGTGCCTGGGTGTGTATGTAATACAGAGCTGGCATGCCTGTGTGTGTGTGTGTGTGTGTGTCTGCGATATGGAGCTGGGGTGCCTGTGTGTGTGTGTGTCTTTATGGTATGGAGGAAGGTAGAGTGAATGAGTGTGTCTGTATGGTGCAGAGCTGGGGAGCCTCTGTGTGTCTGTGGTGCAAAGGTGTGTATGTGTGTGTGTATGTGTGTGCATGTGCGTGAGTGTGTATGGTGCCTGTGTGTGTATGTGTAATACAGGACCGGCATGTTTTTGTGTGTGTTGTCTGTCAGTCTGTGATGTGGAGCTAGGGTGCCTATATGTGTAAGTATGTGTCTGTGGTGCAGAGGTGTGTGTGTCTGTGTGTCTATGATGTGGAATTGGGGTGCCTATATGTGTAAGTGTGTGTCTGTGGTATGGAGGTGGGGTGAGTGAATGGGTGTGTGTGTATGGTACAGAGCTAGGGAGCCTCTGTGTGTCTGTGGTGCAGAGGTGTGTGTGTGTGCCTATGTGTGTAAGTGTGTGTTTGTAGTATGGAGGTGGGGTGAGTGAATGGGTGTAT
This sequence comes from Ichthyophis bannanicus, assembly GCA_033557465.1. Classification (NCBI taxonomy): domain Eukaryota; kingdom Metazoa; phylum Chordata; class Amphibia; order Gymnophiona; family Ichthyophiidae; genus Ichthyophis; species Ichthyophis bannanicus. The sequence goes on along the minus strand of CM066039.1, from coordinate 346,161,525 downwards.
GTTTATGGTGCACAGCTGGGATGCTTGTGAGTGTGCCTGTGTGCTGTGGGGGTGCCTGTATGTGTAAGTGTGTGTTTGTGGTGCAGAGGTGTGTGTGTGTGTGTGTGTGTAACTGTGTGTTTGTGGTATGGAGGTGGGGTGAGTGAATGGGTGTGTGTGTATGGTGCAGAGCTGGGATGCTTGTGAGTGTGCATGTGTGCTGTGGGGGTGCCTCTATGTGTAAGTGTGTGTCTGTGGTGCAGAGGTGTGTGTGTGTGTATAACTGTGTGTTTGTGGTATGGAGGAGGGGTGAGTGAATGGGTGTCTGTGTATGGTACAGAGCTGGGGTGCTTGTGAGTGTGCATGTGTGCTGTGGGGTGCCTCTATGTGTAAGTGTGTGTCTGTGGTGCAGAGGTGTGTGTGTGTGTGTGTGTGTAAGTGTGTGTTTGTGGTATGGATGTGGGGTGAGTGCATGGGTGTGTGTGTATGGTGCAGAGCTGGGATGCTTGTGAGTGTGCATGTGTGCTGTGGGGGTGCCTCTATGTGTAAGTGTGTGTCTGTGGTGCAGAGGGGTGTGTGTGTGTGTGTGTGTGTGTAAGTGTGTGTTTGTGGTATGGATGTGGGGTGAGTGCATGGGTGTGTGTGTATGGTGCAGAGCTGGGATGCTTGTGAGTGTGCGTGTGTGCTATTGGGGTGCCTGTATGTGTAAGTGTGTGTCTGTGGTGCAGAGGTGTGTGTGTGTGTGTAAGTGTGTGTTTGTGGTGCAGAGGTGTGTGAGTGTGTGTGTGTGTAAGTGTGTGTTTGTGGTATGGAGGTGGGGTGAGTGCATGGGTGTGTGTGTATGGTGCAGAGCTGGGATGCTTGTGAGTGTGCATGTGTGCTGTGGGGGTGCCTCTATGTGTAAGTGTGTGTCTGTGGTGCAGAGGTGTGTGTGTGTGTGTGTGTGTGTGTGTGTGTGTGTAACTGTGTGTTTGTGGTATGGAGGTGGGGTGAGTGCATGGGTGTGTGTGTATGGTGCAGAGCTGGGATGCTTGTGAGTGAGCGTGTGTGCTGTGGGGGTGCCTCTATGTGTAAGTGTGTGTCTGTGGTGCAGAGGTGTGTGTGTGTGTGTGTGTAACTGTGTGTTTGTGGTATGGAGGAGGGGTGAGTGAATGGGTGTGTGTGTATGGTACAGAGCTGGGATGCTTTTGAGTGTGCGTGTGTGCTGTGGGGGTGCCTGTATGTGTATGTGTGTGTCTTGTCATAAGGAACAAGAATCAGAGCCCATGGAAACAGGGACTTCATATCAGAATGAATGCATGTTTGACAGCTCAGAGCAAAACAGAGAGAAGGGTTGGCATAGAAACCCCAAACAAATGAGGTCACTCAGTGCTAGGGAACGCCCGAGCCAAGAGCTAACACATGGCTCTTTAGCAAAAGAGAAACAGCTGATGGGGAGCGGAGTTTCAGCCACCGGGAAAAGCAACACAGTTAAAAATCCTCTAGTTAGGGGAGAGGATAGAACTGGGGCAGGAACCAGGAGAGCAAGAACCACGACAGGCAGAACAAGGTCTGAGAGGACGGAAAGGATTGAATGGCATGAGAAAGGGGAAAAAGGTGAAAGACAGGATAAGAGAAGGGAGGAAAAACCCTATCTTACCTGGGAAGGCTCATCTAGAGAAGGGAGCTGTGAAAGCCACGCTGACTCCAGGAAGCAGGCAATTCCACGCCGGAGAAAGCAATACACGGCTGGACAAAGCACAGAGGAACTCCACTCTCCTAAAGAAGTATGGACTTTTCTGTTGTGATGTTCTAAAGGTCAAATTCCAACCCTGGGAAGGGAATAAATCCATTTTGAAACCTTACCATTCGTGTACACAACTATTTTTCTTTAAGCCACGGAACTACAATTCCCAGGAGGCTTTGCAAAGCCTCAAATTCAAGTTCACAAGCTTAAGGAACACATCACCCCACTCGCTTAACCCACGCTGAGGCCTCTGGGAGAGAGGGGCGATGACAGTCTGTGGTGCAGAGGTGTGTGTGTGTGTGTGTAAGTGTGTGTTTGTGGTACGGAGGAGGGTTGAGTGAATGGGTGTGTGTGTATGGTGCAGAGCTGGGATGCTTGTGAGTGTTGTCAGACGGCTGCCTGGGTGAGAATGTTCACAGTCTTGGCAAGTGCATATGTCAATATGATTTGCAAGGGATTGTGGGCAATGCAGTCCATTCACACCCGACACAGCTGCTCACAATAATTAGTTGTGCTTCAGGGTAAAGCCAATAAGATATTTATTTATGGGGTTATTTCTCCCAACACAGATATGCTTGGTAGCACATAAATCAGGTTACTTGCTTTCAGTGTTAAACTTGGAAAAACAAAACCAGGAAAACAACATTTGAATTTGTCAGGCAATCAAAGCAAAAGAAATAAGACCTGGTTGGTAACAAACTGGTCTTTTCTGTAGGCTTTAGCTAATATTTTCTTAGCACGTATCAAACAACAAACAAAATCCACAAAGAAAGGAAAAACTGTTCTTTTCAGGTTAACTTCTTATATCTTCCCACATAGATTCAGAAGTGATTCCCTCAGAGCTCACAAGCAATTAGGTAAGGCTCAATTGCTAGCAGTTACCCAGCTGAAACCCCTTAGCTGGCTTGCTTTCTACTACGTGGCTAAAAATCCTACTCAGGACCTTTTCTGAGTAGATTAAAGAACAAGTTTGTATTTCTTTGTGATGGTTGCTGTACTTTGTAACAGAAAATTACCAAAGGAGTTTAGACAGAGAGCAGTCCATGTAAACACATTCTTCAACAATCATGGGCTCAATATCATGGATTGGCACAGATGAATTTCTCAATGGAGCACTTTCAGGAGAATACTTGTTTCCCTGCTGTCTTTCAAGGTTATAGCTAGGGCATAGATCAGTGTTCATACCTGAGCTTCCATTGCTGTTAGAGTTCCTCTCTATATAGCCTGGCCAGTATGTAGTCCAGTTCTTATGTCCAGCCTTCCAATCCAGATCCCTGGACACTGGGTCTCTCTTCACATACCTTCTGGTACAGGTCTTAGGGTCCCTTCCAAGTGCAGCCGTCTCCCTCACAGGTACCGTCTGGAGATTCCTAGCTCTGCAGCACCATTCCTCTGGCTTTCCCCAGTCCAATGGTGTATGCTGGCCCTTGGAATGCCTCCCAGTATACGTACTGCTCCAGACTCCCCTAGACCTCCCAAAGGCTTTTCTCTTCTTTCTTCCAAAGGGTTTCTTGCCCTCTCTGTCCGTCTGGTTTGGCTTCTGCTTCTGATAATCCTTCAGATGAAACTGAGGATATCCAAGTTGATCATGAAGATGATGATGATTCTGAGGATAATTCTCTGTAGAATAAACTCTACCTTTATTCTGCTTAGATGAGTGCTTCTCCCTAACACAGCGCAGCTGTGCTGAATCAGGCCCTGCCCTTTGAGATGAGTGCTTAGGGATTACCTCATAGCCCTCCTGATTGAACACACGTTTCCCCACTTCAGCTCCTCTAATGGCTGTTGGAAACCTGGTGCATTCTGGGACTGGTAGTCTTTTATGGGAAAATTCTGTTTTCTTATTTCTACCAGTACTGACAGGTTGCTTGTTCAGAGTCACTTCACCTTTCCTATAGCTCCTTCCTGAGCTATGATAAGCTTCCTTATCACAGTGTGCATGTGTGGTGTGGGGGTGTCTCTATGTGTAAGTGTGTGTCTGTGGTGCAGAGGTGTGTGTGTGTGTGTGTGTGTGTGTGTGTGTGTGTGTGTGTGTGTGTGTGTGTAAGTGTGTGTTTGTGGTAAGGAGGTGGGATGAGTGCATGGGTGTGTGTGTATGGTGCAGAGCTGGGATGCTTGTGAGTGTGCGTGTGTGCTGTAGCGGTGCCTCTATGTGTAAATGTGTGTCTGTGGTGCAGAGGTGTGTGTGTGTGTGTGTGTGTGTGTGTGTGTGTGTAAGTGTGTGTTTGTGGTATGGAGGTGGGGTGAGTGCATGGGTGTGTGTGTATGGTGCAGAGCTGGGATGCTTGTGAGTGTGCGTGTGTGCTGTGGGGGTGCCTGTATGTGTAAGTGTGTGTCTGTGGTGCAGAGGTGTGTGTGTGTGTGTAAGTGTGTTTTTGTGGTATGGAGGTGGGGTGAGTGCATGGGTGTGTGTGTATGGTGCAGAGCTGGGATGCTTGTGAGTGTGCGTGTGTGCTGTGGGGGTGCCTCTATGTGTAAGTGTGTGTCTGTGGTGCAGAGGTGTGTGTGTGTGTGTGTGTGTGTGTAAGTGTGTGTTTGTGGTATGGAGGTGGGGTGAGTGCATGGGTGTGTGTGTATGGTGCAGAGCTGGAATGCTTGTGAGTGAGCGTGTGTGCTGTGGGGGTGCCTCTATGTGTAAGTGTGTGTCTGTGGTGCAGAGGTGTGTGTGTGTGTGTGTGTAAGTGTGTGTTTGTGGTATGGAGTTGGGGTGAGTGCATGGGTGTGTGTGTATGGTGCAGAGCTGGGATGCTTGTGAGTGTGCTTGTGTGGTGTGGGGGTGTCTCTATGTGTTCTTGATGGGGGCATGCATCTTTCGTCATATACACATTGTACCTTTTTGTCCTCATGCATTCATCCCTTTAACCTCCAACACCTTGCACTCTTCTCCCCCAACCCCTCTTCTGCTGTCCCCTGCACTGTCTGTTCCCCTTCCAGACTCTCTCCCCTTCTCCCTCCCTCTTAGCACCTCCACCCCCTGCTCTCCATTCACCCCATTCTTCTTCTTTTTTTCTCAAATAAAACTGCTCCTTTAAATTTTGCTGTCTTTTCTACTCCCCTGCCCCCAGCTAACATTTTTGCTGCTACAGGCCACAATCCCCTTCTCTTCTGCTTGCGTGAGATGCGATCACCCTCAGTCAGACAACCACGGTCTTTCCTAGTCTTTTTGCTGAGGGCAAGTTTTGTACGGACAGACAAAACTTCTGCAGGCTTGTCCCTTGATAATAGGCGCTATGCTGAAGTGAAACGCACCTGATCAGCTAGAGATAGCAGCGTCTGTTGTTAATTGGCAGTATTTTCATGTGTTGAGGTGTAAAATAGCCGCCAAATATGTATAAGTGGTGGCAGGCACACGTTCTAAGTTGTGAAATCTAGCACTTTACACATGTGTGGTGGTCATGTTTACCCTCTTGATTTTTCCAACTTGTAGGATTGCAAAATGCCTCCTCCTGATCCATGTATCGGCACACATGTGTGTACCCCTGCACCTCTTTATTCTATGGTTTATAAAAGGTTTTCTAAAATACCGTTATATAGAAAAATGATAGCAGATAAAGACCATACAGCCTATCTAGTCTGCCCTTCCATACCGACTAGTAAACTTTACAGTCCTTTTTTTCCCTCAGAGATATTCTGTGTTTGCCTCATGCTTTCTTGAATTCAGAGACCGTCCTCCTCTCTACCACCTCCACTGGGGAACTATTCTATGCATGTACCCCTCTTTCTGTAAAGAAATATTTCCGCAAATTACTCCTGAGTTTATCTCCTTTCACCTTCGTCCTAGTTCTCAGGGAACAAGCTCTATCTCTGGTGGCTAAAGTAGCAGACTCAAAGGTGCTGAGCAGACAAAGGTATATAGAGAAGACACTCAGAGACATCGCAGAGAAGTCCCACCTTTAGCATGGTGGCCTCTGTGCCATCACAGAGAAGAAAGGACCCTGAAAGGAGAGCATCACTTTGGTATTGCAGGAAGTGATCCTGTAGGCAGAACCTGCCCTCCATGTGATGAAATAACTGCTTTTTCCTTATCGCTTCTCCGGGCCAGTCCAGGGAAGGTTAGGTTGTCAATCCCCTTCAGCAGCTGAGGACTGAATACTTCAAGTTTTCTTGAGAGGTGAAGCCACTCCCCTTGAGGTCAACCAGCCAGTCTTTCAGTCCTCAGCAGCTAAAGAGGATCGATTTTTTTCTCTCTCCCTCATGTACATGTATAATGCTTGATTTTGTTTATTTTGTTATAGCAGTACAAGTTGGCTCTAGCAGAGCTGATTTTATTCTATAGTCCTGGGAGTGTTTTTATTTTCTTCACCGGTTATTTAAGAGCTGAGAGACGTCGGGCATTTATTAACATGACGGTTTAAGGTAGAGCCTGCCTTAGTCTTAACCGTATCCGTCTCTCAAAGCAGATTGAACCTGGGAGCCCCAGTACTTCCTCTGCTCTTGCCATAGCCGCCCTTATCCATGTTCCGCTAGCAGCGGAACGAAATCTCAGCGCTACAGCGTTGTTCTTTCAGTGTGTATAGCTGTGCTGTGCGGCGTCCATTGTTTTTTTAACGGGCGCAATTAGAGCGAGCGGCTGTGTCTCTGCTCTCTGCCGTAGCGCAGCACGCAGAAGAATAAATTAATTTTCTTTTCTGTTCGCAGTTAATTTATTTAATTTCTGTAACAAGAGAGATGGCTGAAAAGCTAATATTAGATACAGAAAAGCCGTCTTTACTCGCGGAAAAGGCGGGAAAGGCGGCCATTTTAGGCACGCCTGCCATTTCAAAGGCCGAACAGCACCGGCCTGCTAAAAGGAAAGCGAAGTCATCTAAGGACGCCTCTCGACAGGAGAAGCCTGCACAGCTTCTGCCTGACGTGCAGGAAGGAAGTTTGTCTTTCTTTTCCCCAGAGTTTATACTAGCCATGCACAGAGCATTTTTGATTAAATCTTCTCAGAGTGCGTCTGTGGGAACGTTTAAAGACTCTGCTGCAGTTCCTTTGGGGGTTACTGTGTCAGAAGATCCTGGAGAGGGTCCTTCTCTACCTAAAGAGGTCCTCAGGGATCCTTTTGACCTTTTTCCTGCTCAGCTCTCTGTGCCTCTGGGTCAGGGTGAAACAGAATGTCTGTCGGAAGCAGGCTTGGACCTGGCTATGGTAGAGCTAGAAGAGGGTGAAATTACCCCAGGAGAGGATCCTAATGTCTTTCGCGTTTTTCGCAAAGAAGAGCTTTCAGCTCTCATTTCCCAGTCCTTATCTGCTTTACACCTGCTGATTCCTTCAACATCACAGGAACCTTTGGAGGATCCGTTATTACAGGGGTTTAAAGCAGAACAGCGCTGTTTCCCGATGCATCGGGTGATAAAGCAGATGATTGAATCTGAATGGGAGTGTCCGGAGGCTACGCTGCGTGGGAGTCGTGCATTAGCTCGCCTTTACCCCATGCCGCAGGAGGAAAAGGATTTATTACGCATGCCCAAGGTAGATGCCATAGTATCGGCAGTGACCAAGAAGACTACCATCCCTGTAGAAGGGGCGGCGGCTCTTAAGGACCTTCAGGATCGAAAGTTAGAACTTCTGCTTAAGCAAGCGTTTGATTCTAGCGCTTTTGCTCTGCAGGCGGCTGTTTGTGGAGCATATGTCTCTAGGGCGTCCATTCGGTGGCTTCAAGGAAATGTATCCGGGGATTCCACTTCAGTACAGGGGGCGGAAAGTGCGAAATTGGAATCGGCCGCGGCTTATATGGCTGATGCCTTCTATGATCTGTTGCGGATTGCTGCCAAGACCATGGCATCCCTGGTCGCGGCCAGGCATTTTTTATGGTTGCGTAACTGGTCGGCAGATGTTTCATCTAAGTTGCGGCTTAGCAAATTGCCCTATAAAGGAAGATTGCTTTTTGGGGAGACGTTAGAGAAGATTGTTAAAGATCTGGGTGACTCTAAAGGAGGGCGTTTGCCAGAGGATAAGCCCAAGCTCGGCCGAGGCGCAGGAAGTCTCCGAGGCTCAGGGCGAGACACCTGTAGATTCCGAGGAGCACGCTTTACTCCCTATTCTAGAGGCCGTGCGGGGTTCCGCGGTCAGTCCTTTCGAGGAGCCCGAGGTTTCGGCTGGTCTTACTTCACTGCTTCTCAATCCACAGTTAAGAAGCCACAATGAAGGTGTGCAGGTCCAGGCACCGGTTCCTGTAGGGGGGCGCCTGCAGGATTTTCTACCAGTCTGGACCGCAATCACTGCAGACAAATGGGTATTAGAGATAATTCAAAAAGGGTATGCGCTGGATTTCGCTTGCCCTTTGTCGCCCGCCTTTCTGCTGTCTCCCTGTGCGCCGGGGCTAAAGGCGCAGGCTGTCTCAGACACGATTTTTCATCTTTTTCAGCTTCGGGCGATAGTCCCCGTACCGCGAGACCAATACGGTCGCGGTCGATACTCGATCTATTTCATGGTCCCCAAAAAGGAAGGTTCTTTTCGACCGGTACTCGACCTCAGGGGTGTCAACCATGCTTTGCGGGTGCCGCATTTTCGCATAGAAACACTGCGTACCGTAATTCGGGCAGTTCGGCCCGGAGAATTCCTCTCGTCCATAGATCTCACAGAGGCCTATCTTCACATTCCCATCAGGCCATCTCATCAACAATTTTTGCGTTTTGCCCTTCCGATGGGTCATTTCCAGTTTCGAGCGTTGCCGTTCGGACTTGCCACGGCTCCGCGGACCTTCACAAAGCTCATGATAGTGGTAGCAGCTGCGTTACGGAAAGAAGGTATCCGTGTTCATCCGTATCTAGACGATTGGCTTATCAGAGCCGATTCTCATACGTATCGGCACACATGTGTGTACCCCTGCACCTCTTTATTCTATGGTTTATAAAAGGTTTTCTAAAATACCGTTATATAGAAAAATGATAGCAGATAAAGACCATACAGCCTATCTAGTCTGCCCTTCCATACCGACTAGTAAACTTTACAGTCCTTTTTTTCCCTCAGAGATATTCTGTGTTTGCCTCATGCTTTCTTGAATTCAGAGACCGTCCTCCTCTCTACCACCTGCACTGGGAAACTATTCTATGCATGTACCCCTCTTTCTGTAAAGAAATATTTCCGCAAATTACTCCTGAGTTTATCTCCTTTCACCTTCGTCCTAGTTCTCAGGGAACAAGCTCTATCTGTGGTGGCTAAAGTAGCAGACTCAAAGGTGCTGAGCAGACAAAGGTATATAGAGAAGACACTCAGAGACATCGCAGAGAAGTCCCACCTCTAGCATGGTGGCCTCTGTGCCATCACAGAGAAGAAAGGACCCTGAAAGGAGAGCATCACTTTGGAATTGCAGGAAGTGATCCTGTAGGCAGAACCTGCCCTCCATGTGATGAAATAACTGCTTTATGAAGCAGCTGGTTGAGGAACCAACAAAAGAGAAAATTTTTTAGACCTAGTCCCTACTGGTATGAGAGGTAACGTAGGATTTTCTGTGACAGATAACATGGTAGCATAGCGGATGATGGTAGGTAAAGACCAACACGGTCCATCCAGTCTGCCCTGTAGTGGCTTTATGGGTGAGAAGGCCCCATCCAGCCATGTGAGCTGCGATTGGCCCAATCTCGGGCTGGCCCATCCACTAAGTGGTCAACTAAAGCGGCAGATCCCAGTGGGAGACACAGCATCACAACCTTGACATCTCTATTCCGATCTCTGCTGGGTCCGCTGCTTTTTGACATAGTCATAAATGACCTGGAAAAGGAAATAACGAGTGAGGTTATCAGATTTGCAGATGACACAAAACTATTTAAAGTTGTTAAAACCCAACAGGATTGTGGAAAATTGCAAGAGGATCTTGATAAATTGGAAGACTGGGCATCAAAATGGCAGATGAAATTTAATGTGAACATGTGCAAAGTTATGCACCTAAGGAAGAACAACCCAAACTATGGTAACAAGATCCAAGGTTCCACATTAGGAACCACCACCCAGGAAAAAGATTTAGGAATCATTGTGGATAACACATGAAAACCCTCAGCCCAGTGTGCAGCGCCGGCCAAGCAAGCAAACAGAATGCTAGGTATCATAAGGAAAGGAATGGAAAATAAAACAAAAGATATTATAATGCCTCTATATCGTTCCATGGTGAGACCGCACCTTGAATATTGTGTGCAATTCTGGTCGCCGTATCTTAAAAAGGATATAGCGTTATTAGAAAAGGTTCAGAGAAGAGCCACCAAAATGGTAAAGGGGATGGAAGGCTATTCCTATGAAGAAAGGCTAAAAAGGTTAGGGCTCTTTAACCTGGAAAAGAGACGGCTGAGGGGAGATATGATAGACGTCTATAAATGAATGAACGGGTAAACGTAGATCGATTGTTTACGTTATCAGAATATAGAAAGACTAGGGGGCATACAATGAATCTACAGGGTAAACTATTTAAGACTAATAAAAGAAAATATTTTTTCACTCACTCAGATAACTCCTACACATAACAACAACCCAGAACAAAAAATCAAAACGTAATAACACTGTATTCTTGTCAAACTCAAATTTTGATGTAACCTATCTAATGTATATATAATTATGTATAATTATGTAGATAGTTAGCCCCAGTTTACACCCAGTTTATCCTCCCTGTTATCTGTAAACCTAGATCAGTCATGTATTGACAGGTATGTTGTTGTTCAATGTAAACCGCACTGATGATGAATAGTGCGGTATATAAAAAATGTTAAATAAATAAAATAAATAAATAAACGTGTAATCAAACTCTGGAAGTTGTTACCGGAGGATGTAGTTTATAAAGGCTGTTAATGTAGCTGGGTTTAAAAAAGGTTTGGACAAGTTCCTGGAGGAAAGGTCCATAAACCATTATTAAGAAGGGACCCAGGATATCAATGTTTGATCCAGTACAAGCATTGTGGAACCAGTGTCTTTTGGAGAAACTGCTAGGGTACTGTCATGAAGCTGAAGCTACTGAGAGTGCAGACTTAGAAAAAAACCCTGTCTTTCACAGAGCTGTTCATGTGCAGAGGATGCAGTTACCTTGCAGCCCAGCTAGAGGGAGCAGGAGCAAAACTACTGAGGCTGAGTTAACACACCCAGCCACTGATTATGTAAGAGCTAATCAGCTGCACCTGACGACAACCCCGGGAAACTCAAAGGTAGAATGCCTTTATAAGAGAAAGGCAGTCCAGAGGAAAGCAGGCCAGCAGAAGGAACCAGTCCAGAGGAAAGCAGGCCAGCAGGAGAAACCAGTCCAGAGGAAAGCAGGCCAGGAGAACGAACAAGTCCAGAGGAAAGCAGGCCAGGAGAAGGAACCAGTCCAGAGGGAAGCAGTCTGGAGGAAAGCAGTCTGGAGGAAAGCAGTCCAGAGAGGGTCAGTCCAGTGAGAGACTGCCAGGAGAAGCACTTTGGATGGAAGGAGTGACACCTCCAGCCCAAGCAGCGTAGCTGGATCAAGCAGAACGCCCAGAATAGTAAGTGCTGGAAAAGGAGCAGAGAAAGTCAGAAAGAAAGACAGCTCGAGGACAGTCAGTCTGGAGAGTGACTCGGTAGCAAAGGACCACCAAGGCAAAGAGCTTGTGAGGAGAAAGCCATGCTTTGAGAGAGGCCTACGCTTACCGGAGGAGTCTGAATCAGGATTAAGAGGTATAAGAAGGAAAGGTTCTGATAGCAGAGCTACCTTTACCCAGAAGCAAGGAAATCCGGATTCCTCACCAGGTTTTCCTGAACTACAGAAAGGTAAAGCACTGCTCAGAAGGTTCCAAGAGAAAGCCTGTTTCCAGAGAGAGGTGCCTCAGAGAGAAAGCTCCAGTTATACCGGCTACAGGAGGAAGCCTAGGTATGGTACCACTTCATTTATAAAAGAAAGTTATCTCCTAGAAGCTCTGGTGAAACAGATGCTCAGTGCAGGAGAAAAGGAAACAAGTCAGAGCTTTACAAACCAGTATTTAAGGGCAGAAGAACAGGCCATGTTCGTCTGGGAGCCTTAGAACAGCCCTATTGGAAACAAGCAAACAGAGACAGAGTCTGGGAAAGTATAGCAGCAAGGGAGACATCCAATTCAGAGGGAGAGGCCAGTGACCCAGAGTCCATGGAAATAGACCTAGAGAATCCTATTCCCATGCCTCCAGATGAATTTATGGATTGTACCTTGTGTATTGCTAGTAGCCTTGAGTCATTAGCAGAACTGTGAATTGAACAGACCTTTTTGCTTTGAGAATGCTCATGTTTTGTGCTAAATGCCAGAGAACTGTCTTGCTTATTTAAGTTGCTCTGAAGTAAGAGAATCTTTCAGTTAATCTCTCCAATCAACTGTGAAACTTGTAACCGTTTTTCTTCTTGCTTATGTTTGGTGAAACCCTAAAAGAAAGGACTTTCTTTATTTCTGTGCCTTACTGAGCCTTTGCGTTAAAGGGGAAATAAAAGCCTTAATACCCTCTATTTGGCTTATACAATTTGTTCATACAAGGAGCTGGACTACAAAGACCAACCTGCACGGCCTTAAAGAGCCCTTTCCTCCTTGAAACAATAAAAATGCTCAGCCTACCCTTACAGCCACTGGCCACTAGGGAGTGCTGACGACATTAATGGCGTAGTTGTACAGATAAAAGGCTATAAAACCTACAGGAAGAAAAGAAAGAAGCCACCAGTACTAAGCTTTAAAAGAAAGGAGAAAACCCGGAATGGAAAAGAAAACCCGAAGTCGAAGTGCTGTGGTGGTGCTAGCAGCAGTGGCAGAGTGTTACCAGACAGAGCAGCAGTGTCCTTTTCTTAAAGCTGGATTCAACACCTCCACCAGGTAAAAGGTAGAAAGGCATGACCTGTGTTGGATGTGGGGGTGAAGTTTGAAAAAAAAAAAAAGAAAAAAAAGGGAAAAGGGGGACTGTTTTTGTTGTCAGGCCACACTTGTTTTTTTTTTCTCTCTCTGTGTTTTTCTAGGTGTCCTTCACCATGAGACAAAAAGAGGTGTTCGCATGGATGGCTATGCAGTTTGACAAGCAGAGAGGAACTGGCTTGCCAAACGCAGCAGCAAGCAGTCTTAGCCATGCAAGAGCAACAGAAACCCATCTTACAAATGATGGAGGCTTGGGTAGCACAGCAACAAAAGTCGCAGGAAGCAGCCTCTAGTCATCATTGACAGACTTCTGGACTGGGTAACTGTCTGGTAGGACCGTGGACATATGATGCTTTAACTTTAGGGAAGTTAGGGACCATGGATGACATAGATGACTTCCTGGACTCGTTTGAAAGGATAGCGCGTTCAGTGGGCTGGCCGGAAGAGCAGTGGGCCGTCCGCCTAGCCACTTCACTCACAGGGGAGACGCTCTCAGCATACAGAGCAATGCCCACATCGTCAGCAAACGATTACACCGAGGTAACGAAGGCCGTCAGGGATCGCCTGGGTCTGACCCCTCTTGTGTATAATCGCCTGTTACGAGCGGCACGCCTTAAAATGGGTAAAACACCGAAGGCGTTAGGACACAGGTTAAGAAGCTTAGCCGCTAAATGGCTAAGACCTGAGGAGAAAACTGTCGAGACATTAATGGATTCAATAGTTCTGAAATCCAGACTTGGTTCTGAGGCCTGTCATTTTTCAGGTTCAGGCTTATGGCCTAGTCCATAGGTCTTGGCTACCACATTCCCCCCTTTGATTATTCTCGCCCAGAATGTTAAGATGGGTGAGAAACAAATCACTTATACTTGAGTTGTTGCCATGTTATGTGGTATAGGCTGATACCGTCTTATAGCTAGGAGCTTAGCTGTTGTCTTTGTTTCTACAATATTCTCAATGATTGTAGATATATTACGTAGGCAGAGGGGTAAAATGCATGGAAGTATTAAACATGTTATTACTACTAGTGCTGCAATTACCGCAAGTGTTTTCAGGCCATCAAACATTGAGAACACAGAACCAAACCATCCATTTAACTCTAGTCCATGCCAGGTCTGAACTGGTATGTATGTTTGTTTGCGCATATGTTCAGCAATTTCTTCTACTACATGACCTTCATTATCTATTTGTAAACAACAATTGGTTAAATTCAATTTTCCACATACTCCTCCTTCAGCTGCTAGTAAATAATCAAGTGCTAAACGATTTTGATATATAGCTGTACGCATTTGAATACTTTGCCTGGCTAAGAGCGTTAGTGCTCTACTTGTTTCGTTAGTTATTATTTCTACAACAGCTTGCAAACGTATAATTCTATTCAACATATAAACTGGGGTACGATATCCCCATGTGCCTTCTTGTTCCCAAGTGGCAGGTCCATAGTAGGAAATAATTCTTTTAGGTGGCCACTCATCCGTACCACCCCATTTGTCCCATTGACCTATTTTTAAGGCTTCTCTTTTCTGTCTTGTTCTGTATATTGGGTATCCTAACTGTTCTCCCTGGGCAGTGGATAGAAGAAAGAAGGACGGTCTTATTGTTCCCAATACACATGCTCCTCCCCAATTAGGAGGAAGTTTAGCATATGCTCTAGTTCCACAAATCCAGTAAAGCCCTGGTGGAGCTTGCCAGGTATTAGGTGATACTAGATTTGTCCATAACTTAGCAAGTTCAGGAAAAATAACTAGAGGATTGGTGGGTTCAGGATCTTTTACTCCTGACCACCAGGACATCTTTTTCGTTGAGGCATTATAAAACGTCTGGCTGAGACAGACCAGCTGTCCAACCTTTGCAGTAAATTGTGGCCCAATACGTGCAAAACACAGACATCCGACAATGGGGTTAGCTAATACCCATTCACTTGTAGCTTTATGAATATTTGTATAATTATGATACAGAAAAATTTAATTCTTGTGCTTCCCATGGCCATTGATCTCCCATTTTAGTTCCTCCACAGAAGTAACAATTAGTTATATTGAGACTGGTTACTACGGCTCCAGCTAATTCAAGAAACAAATTCTGTGCGGCATGAGGAACTTCTAACTGTGATTTCATAGTTTCATAGAATGTATGATGTATTCTATATGGTGATGATACATGAGTTTTAGTGTTAAGTTGTATATATACGAAAGTTCCAGGATCTGATCCTCCCGCTGCTATGCGTAAGCCAAATTTATACCCTTGTTTCCATTAACTAGGATTTATGACCAGGAGCCTTAAAGGATTACATGTCTTTGGATTAGATAAAGACAGTTTTTCTAAGTTGGCTCTACGATTATCTCCTTCCTGTCCTGGAGCATAGTATACACATTCCCATTTTGGACAATAATAATCAGCTTTTGAAGGTTTACCATAATGTGTTGGAGAGTGTACCCCTGTACATATTTCCCATTTATATGCTCCTTCAGGACACATATATTTATCATCAACATAATAATTTCTCTCCCAAGTCCCACATTTCTGATTATAGTTTCTGTTTATGGCATCACAAGCATCAAAGTATAGAGCTGCAGGTTTTGTAGGGTCTTCAAGTTGTTGAGTAGCATTTAAGAGAGCTCCATCTTCATCATTCCATCGTATTTTTAGCACATAATAGGATGGATTCTGTCGTGGGTGAAAACAAGTTCTGCTCTTTCCTTTTGTGCAAATGTTCAGTTCCGTGCCATTATATATGCATTGACTCACTATACCTGTACAAGTATAGTAGGTGTGATAAAGCAAAGTCTGTGCAATCTTTTTTCCTGTACGAGTAGTAGTTATGCATGCAGCACAGGGTGGCAAGGCATAAGTCAGTTCAAAGCATCTCAAGGCTGCTATCAAGATGAAACAGTAGAGAATCATGATGAAAAGTCTCTGAAGAATTAGTGCAAGTCTTTGAAAAACTAGTGCAACTGTTGATAATTCTTGACCACGAAGTCTTCTTCTTCTTTACTGTACGTTGACCTGTTTTGCTCTCAGTAGCATGCAACAGATGTAGCGTTGATTGTAGATCCTCAAGCTTCCGCTGTACATGACCTTACCAATTTCATTGGAAGGTGTGTAGAGCTGTAGATTCCAACGTATTTCAATAGACACAGTCCTTTTAGTTTGCACTGTTGATCAAAATGGCACAAAGATTTTCAAATAATATAGTCCATAATACAGTCTCTTTCTGTTGATAATAATCTCTTCAGAATAAACAAATAGTCTCTTAGGATTCAGGATTTCTATATTGGCACAGTCTCTTTTAAAAATGTCCTGAATTTTTCAATTTGCTTGTCTTCGCAAAGTTAGCCGCAATGGAACTTCTGGATCATGTTCTGATGTCCACTGGTCTGGCTCTGGAGCTGCTGCTGATTTCAATCTGCTGTGATGAATCCAGGGTTCGAGTTCTGCAACTTTCACTGCTGTAGGTGTTGACAGGATGTCGACATATGGTCCTCTCCAGTATGGTTCCAACGGTGTCTTCTTCCAGTCTTTGACCCACACCGAAGTACCGGGTTTGTAAGGATGCAGCGGTTCAGTCAGGTTGATGGGTAATTGGTCTTGTATCCACGTATGAAGACTCTGCAAAACAGAACTTAAAACCAATAGTTCTTGTCTAGTAATTTCAGATCCTATCTGTCTCATATCTCCTTTTATTCCCTATACAATAGGCAGGGGTTGCCCATACAGAATCTCAAAAAGGAGAAACTCCTAAAGACTTAGCAGGGGCTAAGTATATCCTAAGAAGGGCTATAGAAAGAACCTGGGGCCACTTCAGGCGAACCTTTTGGCAAAGTTTGGATAACTGAGATTTCAGGGTTCTATTCATACATTCTACTTTTCCTAAATTCTGAAATCTGTAGGCAGTATGTATCTGATAATATCAATATTTTGGGGCCATACTTTTCTCTCTTCTCGCTCCTGCGCAGTCATTTCCTCTCTGCCTTCCACTTCTCAGATTCTCACTCTCTTCCCTGTGGGGTTCCCCAGGGCTCAGTTCTCGCTCCTCTTCTTTTTAACCTTTTCGTGGCCCCTCTTGCCTCCCTGATCCAACAATTCGGTATCTCTACATTTTTCTATGCCGACGATATTCTCCTCCTCTATCATACTTCTCCCTCTTGTCCAGACCTTTCACCTCTTAACGCCTGCCTTGCAGCTGTGGCAGACTGGCTGACCCTTAACTGTCTTCACTTGAATCTCACTAAGACTGTGGCTGTCTGGTTCTCGCATGGTAGTCCTCCTCCATCACTAGCTCCCTCTTTTTCTGGCACTCCTGTACCCTTGGTTTCCACTTTTCGGTACCTGGGGGTGCATTTTGATTCAGACTTATCTTTTCACTCCCATATCTCTCAGGTTACTAAAACCTCTTTTTTCTTTCTTCGTCAGATTTGCTCTGTTCGCCCTTTTCTTTCCCCTTCTGCTCTTGCTACTTTAGTACTCTCTTTAGTCATATCCCGTCTAGATTTTGCCAATTCTCTTTTCACCGGTCTCCCTAAGAATCGTCTATCCCGTCTTCAACGCATTCAGAACACTGCCACACGCCTTGTCACTCACTCCTCCCTTCGCGACCATGTAACCCCCATTTTATTCCACCTCCACTGGTTACCGGTATCTTTCCGTGCTATGTTTAAATTACTGACCCTGGTTCACAAAGCCTTTCACGACAGCACTCCACAGTATCTCACGGACCTCCTCTTTTTCCACTCCCCTAGACACACTCCCCGCTCATTCCATCTTAATCGCCTTACCCTCCCCACCCCCACCCGAGCTCACCATCAGTCTACCCGTTCTACCGCATTCTTCTTTGCTGGACCCGCCCTTTGGAATGCACTTCCCTCTTCCCTCCGTTTAGAACCCCAACACTCTGCTTTCAAACGAGACTTGAAAACTCACCTATTCTCTTTAGCTTTTGATGTTCCCTCTCCTTTTGTGTGACTTCTACTTTTCCCCCACCTTTTGTTTGCTCTTAGGTCTTCTTCCTCTTCTTCTTCTCATGTTTCGTCTGTCTGCTTTCCCTTTCATTCTGTCCTATAATTATATTGTACACTTCTTTTCTTTTCCACTGGTTTTTAACCTTCTTTTATTGAATTTTAAATTGTACACCGCCTTGGTTTTTGTAGAAAGGCGGTTTTTATCAAATAATAAACATAAACATAAACATAAACTTGCTTCCTGAGGTTATCCACCCTCATTCTTTGTACAGGGCCCCATGTGCATGCAAGGTTGTAAGGGCATACTTGGAATCTGGGTACACATTTAGACAGAGCCCCTTTTTCCTATTGTCAGTGCTCTAGTAAGAGCTATCAGTTCAGCTTTCTGTGCTGAAATTCCTGGGGCCAGCGCTGAGGACTTAACTACCAGATCAAGGGTCACTACTGCATATCTGGCACAACAATATCCATAGTTTCTGAACAGTCATGATCAGAGGGTTCAAGACCAACTGATAACAATGTAGCAGGATTCAGAGCTTGACTGACCTTCAATTGTATCTGGGGATTTTCACATAGCATACTCTGATACCTCAACATTTGTGAATTAGCTAGAAATGTCCTTTGTGTTTCATTATGGTTAGAACAGAGTGTGGTACAGTAACTTGAAGATTGCTCACTAGGAGGACTGTAGCTGCAACAGCTCTCAAACAAGGGGGCCATCCTTTTGCTACCTCATCCAATTGTTTTGACAAATAGGCTACTGGTCATTGCCAGGATCCAAGATGTTGAGTCAACACTCCTAGAACATTTCCTTGTGACTCATGAACATAGAGACTGAAAGGATTTCTGGACATCTGGAAGACCTAAAGCTGGGGTTGACATCAGGGCCTTTTTCAGCTCCTGGAATGCTGCATCTTGCTCAGGTCCCCAGTCCAATGGAGACTTTTCCATTCCTTTGGTAGCTTGATACAACGGTTTTGCTAGCAGTGCAAAATTGGGGATCTATATATGACAGTACTCTGCAGCACCCCAGAAGGCTCTCACTTGCCTCCTGGTGGTTGGAGTAGGAATACTGCATACAGCTTCTTTGCGTTCTGGTCCCAGGCGTCTAATTCTGCTGGACAACTGGAATCCTAGGTGTTTAACTTGTTGGACATAATTACGCCTTGGCTCTTGAGACTTTGTATCCAGCCTCATTAAAAAGGTGCAAGAGTTCACTGGTGGCTTGTGGACATTCACTTTCTGAGTCGGTGGCTATAAGCAAGTTGTCCACATACTGGAGAAGAGCCCTTTCTCCTGGGTTCACATAGTAGCTGGAAAGATCTTGATTTAAAATAGCACTGAAGAGAGTAGGTGAATTCTTAATCCTTGAAGTAATCTAGTCCAAGTGAGTTGGCCCCGCCTTCCTGTTGTGGGGTCTTGCCATTCAAATGCAAATAGGAGTTGACTGGTGGGTGCTAGGCGCACACAGAAAAAGACATCTTTCAGGTCCAAAACGGTAAAGTGAGCAGCCTCAGCGGGGATCAGTCCCAAGAGAGTATAAGGGTTTGGTACTACTGGGTGTATTGTTTCAACTGCGTCATTTACTCTTCTCAAATCTTGTACTGGGCGATAATCCCCTGTCCCAGGCTTCTTTACTGGGAGAAGAGGGGTATTCCATGGTGATTGGCATTCTTTGAGGAGTCCATACTGCAGTAGTTTCATCAGATGGTGGTGAATTCCTTCAATGGCTGGTCACATGCACTGGTTCCACTCCTAGCTTGAGGGTGACAATGACAGGGGCTATGTTCTTCACTAGGCCAGGTGGATTATCTTCTGCCCATACTTCAGGTGGGGCTATGAGGTTGGTGGGTATACAGGAACTAGCTGGCTTGATTGGAGATGCACTATAGAACCGCTACTCTTCTTCTCGGGGAACAGTAAGCACCATTAACCCAGCAGACTTTGGGTTCACAGTCATTTGCATTTCTCCCCCTTCTGCAAAAGATATTTGGGCCTGGAGCTTAACAAGCATGTCTCGGCCCAGAAGTGGCATTGGACACTCAGGCATATACAAGAACTGGTGCGTTATTTTCTGTCCCCTAGTTCACACATGTGGTTCTCCTGGAGAGGCTTTGTGGCCTTAGCCTCAGTAGCTCTGACAATGGTGATGCATCAAGAAAACAAAGGGGCTACTGGCTTTAGTATTCTGCTCCTGTATTCCCCATAAAGTCCATATATTGGTCCGCTATTTTCAGACTGAGTCCTGGGGACCCAGGGAAACTTGGAGTCCGGTCTGGCCTAGTCTTCATCCATGCTGTAGCCCTCTTCGGCTGCCACTCACTCTATGGCTGCTTCCCTCTCTTTACTGGAACACTGTGCTTGGTTTATTTATTTTTTTCTAAAATCAAGTACTCCCTCCTCCCCTCTTGGGGGTGGAGTCAAGATACGGGCATTAACTTCTCTAACGTCCTTCTTCTCTGCAATGGGCGCACTGACTCGCACCCAGTGGGGGCCGATCATTTTCACGATCCCTTTTCACTTCAGCAAGTATCAGCAAGAAGATCTGTTTTCTTCTTTATTTTCGATTCACTTTCTCTTTCACATTTATTTTCACAATTCACAAATACTTTCTGCGCTACTTCCATTAACTATCGTGCCCGCAAATCAATTTAGTGGCAGAAACAAAGCTGGTCAGCTGGCTAGTGCAAAGCTGGCCCTGGGCCTAGTGCAATGGGATTGCGTGACCCTCTCTTTTACTGGTAGTTGTACATCTGAAGGCATACGGCATACGGCAATCAGGCTGAACTAGCAAATAAATCCCTGCTTGTAGTGTCATCGGTACTTTAAACTGTGCCGGGGCTTCTCTTCTCCTGCTGCGGAGGTGGCTAGTGACATTTGCAGGGAGGTATCTCCCCCCCCCCCCCTTGCTCCAGGCTCTGCCCGGGATGATGGCAGAGCTGAGGGAACTGGCCTATAAAGATAATAAACGGGCAGGGTTTTTTTTTTTTTTTTCCTCAAACATTTAACCAAGAATCCTATGTAGGGGAAATGAGAACTACGAGGCCAGGAAGCAACTAACACTGAAATCTGCATGGACTCTGACCCCCCTTCCTCCCCCCATGATGACGTAGTTAACAACAGACAGAGGGGGCGGCCATTCAAGCTGCATTTTCCTATTGACTATGAATCAGAACTATACAATAATCTTCCTCTAGGTGCACTTATTAAAAAAAACCATATTATTGCTGTAAACAAAGGGTAGGCTGAAAACATAAGCATAGATTGATTACAATAAGCATAATAGATGTGTGTGCTCATTCTAAATAGGAACAATTTAGATAAATTGCAACATGTTATAACAATTCTAATAAAAAGAACTATGGCTCTTATCATAACGGCCACATATCTGTTACGTATAACTGGAAAGAAATTACTTGGCATGAAAACTAACTGCCAGCCGTACTCAGCACTTAAGCTGAATAATGTCTTCAAAATAAATTTCTTTAAATCTTACAGTTTAGGAAGGAGATATTCAAAAGACATTCCGGATACTTTTTCAATAAAGTGGGTGGATATCTGGAATACATATACATTTTTTCCTCATTTTATTTTTATTAACAATAAGCATGTCTTCTATGAGGTGCTTGCCGCAATATATCAGGAACTAGAATTCAAGCACGATAAACTCCTTATTCACTCAGGATTTAAATCACTTTCAAGTCACGATCTGGTGCTATTGGCTCGGGAGGCTTCATAGTCCTTTCTCATGTTCTTAACCTCTACTTCGTAGGACAAAGGGAAAACAAAAGCTGTTTCCTGAATTTTTCTATCACTGCCTATTTAAATTATTACAGTGCTTACTGAAGATTTTGAACATAAACAACACAAAACAAGGCTAAGCCCACAACTGCATTATACCTATAGCCCTACAAAAATTCTTCTCACTTGGTCCGCACAAGTCCAGGAACTCGAACGGGGTTAATAAGAACTTAACCCTTTCCTAGGCTAAGCCCAAAACTATCGGGATTCAAAATTCTGACTAAACATTCCTATTACATGATATTTAATACATGACCATAGCAGAAGGAAGATCACTATTACAACATATTGAATAAAACAGGTACAATTTTCCTAAAATACGCACAGATCAATTCAGCTATAGAACGCTGAAATTAAGCCTTCACAGGGTTAACAGCTACTATCCATTCCATTCTCCAGACATGCCCCTTCTCATTCCCCTGGCTAATTTCATTTCACGCTGTGCTGCAGGAAAAACAACTGGAATGCATGACAACTGAGTTTATTTCCTTCTGTCTTCTTTTCTGCTTAATACTATTTCTTAATCGGTAAACTGTTCTACAAATTACCCAACAGAATAATCTTACCTCATACCAGAAGGGGAACTCCGCGGTTTTAACAGAAAACAAAAATCAGAGACAAACAAAAAACAGTAAGACCGTACTCCGCTTTCGCTCGGCCTTTGTTTTTAAGACCTCTCACTCACTCATCTCACACACAAACACAATTTCATTTCCCAAAAGCCCAATCCTGACTATCTAGGCTTACCAAATATTTTACCATTACCGTTAATCATGATTTTATTACCAGAAGGAGTCAGTGGTTTCCTCTTGCGCTCTTAATAGCCCTTGCAAGAGTACTCGGACCACTCCGGACGTGATCAGTGTCCTTTTATCATTTTTCCCATTACCATATGGTTCCAGGTTCCAGTACTGTCTGACTTAATAATATAAAAACTCTATACTCACCCAGATCTGGTACCCGTCCCCCAAGCCAGCGCATGGGTTGAAACCTGGACTCCCCTCCTCGGGTTCGAAGGTGTTGGCCTAGCCGGACCCAACGCCCGCCGAGGCTAGAACCCTCTCCGATTCAATGGACCGGTTGGCGCCTGAGAATTCACATGCCGATCAGACGTGGTCCCAACCAGGCCAAACCTTGAGGCGAATTTCGTGGTAAATCAGTTTGATCACTCTCTACCACTACACCTTCCCGGCCAACGCACCAAGAATATGTAGCGGCGGAACGCCACCAAACCAATTACACCAGGAGTCTTTATCAAGGTTCAAGCCAGTTTATTGTGCACAAGGCAGTCTAAAAAGTGACAGAGCCCCGCTTTAGCGGAAACATGTTCATTTTATACAGTTTAAACATTTTGATACATGAAAACATTCTATTGGTCTCATGCTAATTTCTACAAACTTTCTATTGATCTGACATTTCCCTGAATTTGACCAATCAGGATCTATGCCCTTTGCTCTGCTTTCTCCAGCTAGCTGAACAATGGCTTGGTTCAAACCTGGTTACTTTTCTTCATCAAGGTCATATCTAACTCCTAAAATGTGTAAGTAACAATTCTGGAGTAACTTAACTATAAGCTAAAGGCCAGCAGATCTGAAGCCTAGTGAAAAGAACTGATAGGCAGATCATTTTCTGGCTGCCAGTAGATTTCTGATGCAGAAGACACTGGATCAGGGGGGCTAGGGCCAATTGGGAGTGGAATGTTAATATACCTGCATATATTTCCAGAATATTGCAAATACTTTTCTGTTTAATATGTTATATTATTATGTTTAGATATTTTTGGCACATAATTCCCTGGAGTAGATTCAGTGTCCTTCCTTGCTGACAAAAGTGTTCCCACTGTCCCCTTTATTGCTGACTTCAGTGTTGCCCCCACCATCTCAGGACTTTTAATACGCCCTGCCATGCCCCATCCCGCCCAGCCCCATCCCCATCCCCCTTTAGCCTTCCCAGATAGCTGTCACCAACCGTCTTTGCCAAAGATAGCCAGTAAAACTTTGAAAATCCAGCCCATGTTATGCATTTTGAAGCAGCGAAGTGCAGACAAGGAATAATTCCAGGAGTCAATTTACAGGGTCCAAGCCAATTTATTGTGCACAAGGCCCAGTTAGTCAAAGCTTCAAAAAGGACTGAGCAAAGTTCTTACAGAGACATATTCATTTATACATTTCTTTTCAGTTTGATACATGCAAATGTGGCAGGTGCAGGCCTGTGACCCACGGTGTCTGAACATAAGCAGGCCAGCATGGCTAGCTTGACCTGTAAATGAGGCCTGTGGAGAGGCATATTTATTTATTTATGCTTATTTCTATACCGCTTTTTCCAAAGATCAAAGGCGGTTTACAGGTAACATTTAGTGAACATGGTTTTACATAGAACATCGTTTTTTTTCATAACTATGTACAGTTAACATGATAAACGATAACATGGAACATATAGGATTGCACATCCCCCAATATGCTGCTATTGTAAGATAGAACTCAGTAGAAGTATTGAATTAGCTTAGGTAGGCAGAACTGTAGAACTGAAAGATGGAAAAATACAGAAAAGACATGTTTAAAAGTTACTGATAAGAAAAAGTACATCTGCAAAGCAATAATTGGGAGTGCTGACAGATGAGTTACAGAACCCTGCTCCTCTGCACGCACAAATTGGTTCTATGGCCTTGAGAGTGTGAAAGTAACAAGTTGATGAACTGACCATTGTAATTGGGACTGGAAGGGGGGCATGCAGGTGTCATGCCCACAGAAGGGACATAATTGGATAAACCTATCAGTACCGGGACCAATGGAAGGGGTACGGGAGGTACGGGAGGTTACCGGGACCAATGAAATGTTTTTCTATACCTAGAATGGAACAAAAGTCTATAAAAGTTGTTGTTATGCTTGAAAACTTTGCTCAGCCATTTTGAAATTGACTGGTTCGAGACTTGTGCACAAATAAATGATTTGGACCTTCTGAACAGACTCCTGGTATCATTGGTTTGTCTGCGCTTTGCTGCTACATATTCTTGGTGCGTTTGCCGGGAAGTTGTGGAATCAAAGTGTATATAGGGCAATATACCACGACTTTCCGCCTCTATAGGCTTGGTCCTGCCGGGATCGCGCCCTTCCGACGAGGGCTGCTCCCTGGCGCCACCGGTCCCTTGTATCGGAGGGAGCTGGTCGGACCTCAGCGGGTGCCGGGCCCGGTTGGAGCCAACGCCTCGAACCCGAGTGAGGGGAGTCCGAGGTCCAACTCATGCGCCTGCTTGGGAAGTTTGAGGACCGGATCCGGTGAGTATAGTTTTGATTTTGGTGTCTAGACAGAAATAGAAAGAGCAGTACTGCCATTGGAACTTGGAATTTGGAATTTGTAATCTCGAGATATTGGGAATTGGTAAGAGAGCATGATCACCTCTCAAGGAAGGGCCGAGTAACCCCGCATGGGAATTCGCCGGGTGAAACCCTCATCCTTTTTGTAATTGGGAAAAAGACTAGTCAGAATAGATAGAAACGAATGCATTCTGGGATACGTTGCTAGCATGATTGTGTGAACGAAGTGTGAATGAGAGGTCTGGCAGCACGGACCAAGTGAAGGCGGACCCCTGAGTAGCGCATTTCCTGACCGGGCGACCGCGTTCAGGTCGCAAAAAGGGGGAAGCGATTGTCGTCTTGTCTTGTTATTTGTATTCCTTATACGTTTCCAGGGCCGTGAGGACCCCTTACCCACGGTCCGCCCTCCTTTTCCCTTCTGTCTGTTGTTGCGCGCACACATCGAAATGGGAGGGGCAGGGTCTACTAGAAACACTCCATTAGAATGTATGATCGCACATTTTAAAGAGGGATATTCAGGAGATTATGGTATTAAAATGACAGCAGCCCGTTTGCAGATTTTGTGTACTAGGGAGTGGCCCGATCTAGACCCCATCTGGCCCCGAGAGGGAACGTTCAATGTAGAGATTATTCAGTCAATACACCGTAGAGTGCGGATAGCGCACCCCGATCAGTACCCCTATATAGATTCCTGGTTAAGTATTTGTGAAGATCCGCCCCCCTGGGCGCAGCGCTGTTATGAGGAACAGTGCAGAATAATGTTAGCTAAAACAGATTCTAGACAGAAAACGGAACAGCCCAAAGTGAGAGAGCAGGATAAGAAAGCCAGAAAGAAGCCCATCCTGGTAGATCCTGATTCCCCAGAAATAATTCTCAGGCAGCCCCGAACCCCAGGTCCAATAAGAGTAGCCCGGCGTCCTGCCCCAGAACCCCAGAGACGGCCGGAGCCGAAGCGGGACCCAACCCCTGATCCACCTCCCGGAGGGGAGGAAGAGGAAGAATTAGCTGAAAGAGAAGAGGAGGACATAAAAAGTGAGCCAGAAGAAGGAGAAAGAGAGAATCCCCCAGATGAGGAGGACAGTGTACAAGTAATCGAGAAAGCCAGCACTAGCGCTAGCACTAGCACGCCAGTAAAAGAGAAACCCAAAGCAAAACCTGTTGAGAAAAAGAAAGTGACCCCTTCAAAGGCAATTACGACAATAACCCTTAGATCCCAAAAGACACCCACGACAGCCAAAATGTTTCCCTTACGGCAAGTCCCGGGAGTGCCCGTAAAGAATGATAATGATGAAGTGGTAGCGGGACCCCTAACTTATGTGTATATCCCTTTCTCTACAACTGATTTATTAAACTGGAGGTCGCATTATGCCTCCTATACTAGTAAGCCCCAGGAGCTGACAGAATTGGTAACTAGCATTATGGAAACTCACCAACCCACCTGGCCAGATTGCCGTCAGCTCCTGACCACCCTATTCACAACAGAAGAACGAGCAAGAATTAGAAAAGCAGCTATTGAGTGGATGGCAGATAACCCTGTAGCTCCAGGACAGGGGCAGAATATAATAGACCGTCGGGAAGCAGCTCAGAGAGAATTCCCGAATGAAGAACCCCAATGGGATCCAAATACAGATGAAGGATCCACAGCCCTAGCCCGTTTTCGCCAATTACAAGGCCTGAGAAGGGGGGGCCAAAAAGCTATGAACCTTTCCAAAGTTGCAGGAGTTATCCAAGGGATAGATGAGAGCCCAGCAGATTTTTATGAGAGATTAACTGAAGCATACAGAATGTATACTCCCTATGATCCCGAGGCACCAGGAAGTTTATGTATGGTGAATTCTGCTTTTGTAAACCAGTCTCAACCAGACATTAGACGTAAATTACAGAAATTAGAAGGGTTTGCGGGCATGAATGCAACACAGTTAGTGGAAGTCGCTCATAAAGTGTATGTGAATCGTGATACTGAAAGACAGAGAGAATGTGATAGAAAGATGAAGAAGAAAGCTGATTTTTTGGCTGCGGCCATAGTTGAAAAGAAAAGGGGAGGTGTCCCTAGTCGAAGGAGCAGAGGAAGAGGGCGGGGTCAAGGCGGAGGCCGGACCCAGAGACTAGGCGTGAACCAATGCGCCTATTGCAGAGAGGAAGGACATTGGAGAGATACGTGCCCGCAACTCGAAGACGCCCAGCAAGATGACGACAACGATCATCAGTGGCGAGAAGAAAGACGAGGCCGTCCCCGAAATCGCGGAGGAGCCAATCGAGAACAATTCCAGCGAGAGAGAGGAGGAGCCATTCAAGCATTGGCCACACCAGCCCATGATGAGGATGACGTGGATTAGGACAGACCGGGCTCCAAGTTTGCTTTAGGTCTCCAGGAGCCTATGGTCGGAATACAAATAGGAGACCAAATTATGGACTTTATGGTTGATACTGGAGCACAACATTCAGTAATAGACAAAAAGATAGCCCCATTTTCTACAAAAGCAGTCACCATTATAGGAGCAACCGGTGCCAAAGCTACAAAGTCTTTTCTTCAAAATCGAATATGCAGTCTAGGAGGACAGCAAATAACTCATCAATTCCTTTACATGCCCGAATGTCCAGTACCACTACTGGGACGAGATATGTTAGCCAAGCTTCAAGCACAAATATCTTTCTCTGAACAAGGAGAAATGCAAATGACAGTGAATTCTCAAGCCAAACCAGCAGGAGTAATGCTGCTGACAGTACCCCGAGAAGAAGAATGGAGGTATTACGTTGATGACTCCATCCAAGATACCTATTTTGAACAAACTTTAAAGAACATCGATGCACCACCTGGAGTATGGGCAGAAGGCAGTCCCCCAGGCCTAGCCAAGCATATAGCTCCAGTGATTGTAACCCTCAAGCCTAGTGCTACACCAGTGCACGTCAAACAATACCCTCTCCCAAGAACTGCAATTGAAGGCATTCATCGCCACCTACAAAGATTGCTCGAGTATGGCCTACTAAAAGTATGTCAATCCCCATGGAACACTCCACTTTTGCCAGTAAAGAAACCTGGGACAGATGATTATCGCCCAGTGCAAGACTTAAGAAGAGTAAATGATGCAGTTGAAACTATACATCCAGTTGTACCCAATCCTTACACTCTTCTAGGACTGATACCTGCTGAAGCTACCCATTTCACTGTACTGGATTTGAAAGATGCATTCTTTTGCATAAGGTTAGCCCCTGTAAGCCAAATATTGTTTGCATTCGAATGGCAGGACCCCATCTCTGGAAGAGGGGGCCAACTCACCTGGACAAGATTACCCCAAGGATTCAAGAATTCGCCTACCATCTTTAGCGCTGCACTAAATCAAGACCTTTCAAGCTATCCAGTAGCCCCGGGGAAGAGAGTGCTTCTCCAATACGTGGATGATCTGTTGATAGCTGCCATATCAGAAAGTGAATGTATACTAGCCACCAAAGATCTCTTGCAGTTACTAGATGAAGCTGGATACAAAGTTTCCAGAGCAAAAGCACAGCTATGCCAAAAAGAAGTGAAATACTTGGGTTTTCGTATTACCCAGGGAAGCAGAAGATTAGGCAGAGAACGAAAAGAAGCAGTATGCAGAATCCCAACTCCAACAACCAGAAAGCAAGTCAGAGCCTTTCTGGGAGCGGCAGGATATTGCCGAATCTGGATACCTAACTTTGCCCAAATTGCCAAACCACTGTATGAAGCCACAAAAGGAGAAGAGAAGTCGCCACTGGAGTGGGGACCTAAGCAGGATACAGCCTTCAAGACGCTAAAGGAAGAATTGATGTCATCACCAGCACTTGGACTACCAGATGTCCACAAGCCTTTCCACTTGTTTGTACACGAAGCACAGGGAAATGCCTTGGGCATGTTGACTCAGAAATTGGGAAATTGGGAGCGACCTGTAGCATACCTATCGAAACAATTGGACCCTGTGGCCAAAGGATGGCCACCTTGCTTGAGAGCAGTTGCAGCTACAGCGCTACTAGTGAGCGAAGCAGACAAGCTCACACTAGGACAGAACATACGAGTCACTGTGCCACATGCAGTCCTTGCCCTTATGGAACAAAAAGCAAATTATTGGCTCACCAATTCCCGAATGTTGAAGTACCAGAGCATGTTATGTGAAAACCCACAAATACAACTTGAAGTGAGCCATGCCTTGAATCCAGCCACCTTGATACCCATCAGTGAAGAACTCCCAGAACATGACTGTATCGAAGTCATGGAGACTGTGTTCTCCAGTCGACCTGACTTGACAGATGTGCCCATAGACAATCCTGACCAGATCTATTATGTTGATGGGAGCAGTCTCATCCTTGATGGACGACGCTGTGCCGGATATGCAGTCGTCACTCAACACGAAGTAGTTGAATCATCAGCTCTAGCCTCAGGCACATCAGCCCAGAAAGCCGAATTGATAGCACTCACCAGAGCATTGTTGTTAGGAGAAAAACTTGTGCTAAATGTATATACAGATTCCAAATATGCCTTCACTACCTTACATGCCCATGGAGCTCTCTATAAAGAAAGAGGACTCATCACATCCGGAGGAAAATCAGTCAAGTATGGTCCCGAGATATTGATGTTACTTGATGCAGTTTGGGCCCCAACACGTGTAGCTGTCATGCATTGCAGAGGACATCAAGCAGGAAAAGGAGAAGTTGCCCGAGGAAATAGATTTGCAGATGCCTCAGCACGACAAGCAGCTATGACAGGACAGATTGCCCCACAAGCTATGCCAATGCAAGCAGCATTGTTTCCAGTACCTTTGAATCTATGGACCCCACGATATACCACCAAAGAATTGGATTACTATTGTAACAGAGAAGATGGAGTACTGAAAGATGGATGGATTGAGCTGCCACCAGAAGAGGGCAGTCAACCTCCTGGACGAATAGTAATTCCTGAACTGTTAGGACCATCCTTTGTCAAAGCCTTCCACGAAGCCACCCACTATGGGAAGAGTGCTATGGAAAAAGCACTCAGACCACATTTCTACATCCCTCTGATGACAACCATATCAGCCTCAGTAGCACGTCAATGTCTAACCTGTGCCAAAAATAATGCCAAGCAAGGCCTTATTACGGCACCCCGAGTTCAGTCAGGAGGTGTCACCCCCATGCACAACCTCCAAGTTGATTTTACCGAAATGCCAAAAGCCAATGGATACCATTACCTATTAGTATTAGTTTGTACTTTCTCTGGGTGGGTAGAAGCATTCCCAACCAGAACTGAGAAAGCCCGAGAAGTTACCAAAGTCTTAATGAGAGAGATTGTCCCCAGATTTGGAATCCCAGCAGTAACAGGGTCAGATAATGGACCCTCATTTGTCTCCCAAGTTACTCAGCAGTTAGCAAAAGCTTTGCAGATACAATGGAAACTCCACACTGCATACAGACCCCAGAGTTCAGGGAAAGTTGAGCGAATGAATCGTACCTTGAAAGCCCAAATGTCCAAGCTTTGTCAGGAGACACACTTGAAATGGCCCCAAGTGCTCCCAATAGCTTTACTCAGAATACGCTCAGCTCCTGTAAAGTCAACAGGATTTTCCCCTTTCGAAGTTCTGTATGGTAAACCCCCACCAATAGTGCAGGGAGTCAAAGGAAGTTTAGCCCAGATTGGTTCAGAAGTAACCAGACAAGAACTCCTAGCTCTTAGTTTTGTTCTGCAGACTCTCCATACGTGGATCCAAGACCAGTTGCCTATCAACTTGACGGAACCCTTGCATCCCTACCAGCCTGGTACTTCGGTGTGGATCAAAGATTGGAAGAAGACACCGTTGGAACCCCATTGGAAGGGACCGTACACCGTCATCCTGTCTACCCCAACTGCAGTAAAGGTAGCCGAGATCGACGCCTGGATCCACCACAGCAGAGTCAAGCCCGCCGCCGATCCTGAACCAGAGCAGTGGACAGCAGAACAGCATCTTGATGCACCCTTGCGAGTTACTCTGAGATGGCAACCAGCAGCTTAGACACTTCATCACAAGTGCTTTGCAGTAGCCAAGTCTTTCGAAGAGGATTGCTGTTTTCCATGCAGCAACAGTTTTGTTTCAACGAACCCAATTTGTGTGTGATTTGACACACTACTTTGAGACTACATTGACTAAGCCAGACTTCACAAGCCAACTGAAATTGCTAAAAAGTTGGTCAATGTGTACTGGACAACCTGAGGATCTTCAATCAACACTCAGCACCCGTTAAATTGCTTCATTAGCAAACGGGACGAAGAATAAAAGACCGTCGTGATCAAGATCAGCAAGCTGAGGATTCAGAAGAACTCCAATCAACATCAACATGTATCTTTGCTTTTGCTTTGCCTTGGTTACCTTCTTTGGAGGTTTTGAACTGACTTACGCTTTACCTCCATGCACTGCTTGCATTACTTCTACTAGAACTGGACTGAAAGTAACTCAGACTTTGCTTTATCATTCTTACTATACCTGCAAGGGAACAGTAACTCGGTGTATCTATAACACCACTGAACTGAATGTTTGCACTCATGGCAAAATCAAAGCATGCTATAATCCGCATCAGAATCCATCCTATTACACGTTGGAAATAAGATGGAAGGATGCAGATGGACCGATATTAGCTGCTACGCCACCACTTAAAGACATTACTAAACCTGCTGTTTTGAATTTTGATGCATGTAATGCCATTAATAGAGATAGTTATTCCACCTGTGGTACATGGGAAAAAGCGTATCGAAATGACCATAAGTATATGTGTCCAGAAGGTGCCACAAATTGGTGGAAGTGTACAGGTAAAACGGGATCAGGCTATAGTACTGCAACAGCGGCAGACTACTATTGCCCGTATTGGGGATGTGTTTTTTATGCTACCTGGAACACTGGTATAACTGATGAGAAAATAGATAAACGGATGGCTACTCTAACCAAGCCAACCACAAATGATAAATGTCAGAAAGATGCTTGCAACCCCTTACACTTACGTATACACAATCCCCATGCATGGAAACAAGGATATAAGTTTGGTTTACGTATTGCTGGAGGAGCAATAGATCCAGGGACCATTGTGTATATCAGATTGAATACTCAAGCCCACAAGTCATCTAAATATCATATTCATAATACCTTTTATGAAGCCATGCATGTAAATAAGTTTGAGATCCCTCACCCCTCACAGAATTTATTTTTAGAATTAGCCGGAGCAGTAGTATCTAGTCTTAAGATCACAGATTGTTATTTCTGTGGCGGAACCCAAATGGGAGACCAATGGCCATGGGAAGCCCAAGAATTGAATTATTCTATGATTTACAATCAGACTGAATTACATAAGACTACCAGTGAATGGGTGTTAGCGCACTCAATCGTTGGACGTCTTTGTTATGCCAGAACTGGACCCCAGTTCACCCAAAAGGTAGGACAGCTGGTCTGTCTCAGCCAGAAGTACTATAATGCCACGACTAAAAAAGACAGCATGGTGGTCAGGAATCAGACATCCTGAACCTCCTAACCCATTAGCCAGATTTCCTGAACTTGCAGGTCTATGGACTAACCTTGCCAAAGTCCAAGCCTGGCAAGCCCCACCTGGCCTATATTGGATCTGTGGAAACCGAGCATATGCACAACTCCCGCCACACTGGGGAGGAGCATGTGTCTTAGGAACCATCAGACCTTCTTTCTTCCTGTTAAACACTGAACATGGAGAACAATTAGGATACCCTGTATACACTACCCACCGACACAAAAGAGCATTAAGACAGAGAAGAGAAGCCTTACAGATAGGCAAGTGGGAGAAGTGGCAAGGTGATGATTGGCCACCAGAAAGAATTATTGAGTATTATGGACCTGCCACTTGGAATGATGATGGAATGTATGGTTATCGTACTCCAATCTATATGATTAATCGTATTATTCGCTTACAAGCAGTAGTTGAAATAATAACCAATGAAACTAGTCATGCTCTTACGCTCTTAGCTAGACAAAGTACTCAGATGCGCACTGCTATATACCAGAACCGCTTAGCACTTGATTATTTGTTAGCAGCTGAAGGAAGAGTATGTGGTAAGCTGAATTTAACTAATTGCTGTTTGAAAATAGATGATAAGGGTCAAGTAGTTGAAGAAATTGCTAAAGATATGCAAAGACATGCTTATGTGCCAGTACAGACTTGGCACTCATTGAAATTTCCTAACTGGTTTGCTAACCTTTTCTCTTGGCTGGGAGGATTTAAGACTTTCATTGTTTTAGTACTAATCCTTGTTGCTGTTATCTTCTTATTACCATGTTTAATTCCATGTTGTATGCGTTCCATTCATAATGCTATTGATAACACAGTAGAGCGGAAGACCGCAACTAAAATAATGGCTTTATACAAAGCTAGTCCTAGTAGAAATCCTTCAATCATGATGTGATTCTTCTAAAAGTGATTTAACTCTCACACCTTATTGAGTAATAGGGTGAGATTAATCAAAGGGGGGAATGTGGCAGGTGCAGGCCTGTGACCCACGGTGTCTGAACATAAGCAGGCCAGCATGGCTAGCTTGACCTGTAAATGAGGCCTGTGGAGAGGCATATAGGATTGCACATCCCCCAATATGCTGCTATTGTAAGATAGAACTCAGTAGAAGTATTGAATTAGCTTAGGTAGGCAGAACTGTAGAACTGAAAGATGGAAAAATACAGAAAAGACATGTTTAAAAGTTACTGATAAGAAAAAGTACATCTGCAAAGCAATAATTGGGAGTGCTGACAGATGAGTTACAGAACCCTGCTCCTCTGCACGCACAAATTGGTTCTATGGCCTTGAGAGTGTGAAAGTAACAAGTTGATGAACTGACCATTGTAATTGGGACTGGAAGGGGGGCATGCAGGTGTCATGCCCACAGAAGGGACATAATTGGATAAACTTATCAGTACCGGGACCAATGGAAGGGGTACGGGAGGTACGGGAGGTTACCGGGACCAATGAAATGTTTTTCTATACCTAGAATGGAACAAAAGTCTATAAAAGTTGTTGTTATGCTTGAAAACTTTGCTCAGCCATTTTGAAATTGACTGGTTCGAGACTTGTGCACAAATAAATGATTTGGACCTTCTGAACAGACTCCTGGTATCATTGGTTTGTCTGCGCTTTGCTGCTACACAAACTTTCTATTGGTCCCAACGCCCCCTGCACCTGTCCAATCAGAGATCCCTCCTGGGCCTAGCACCCAGCTCCCTCCTCTTGGACTGTTCTAACAATGGTGCAGTTTCTAGGTTTGGATACTTCTCTACTGCAAGGTCATCCCTGGCTCTAGGAATGCAAGTATTGAAACATTTCTATCTTCACAGCACAAGAGAATAATGAAAGATTTATGCATTCATGAAAACTTCTTATTAAGCAGTTTAAACAGTTTTCTCAAACTTTTACAGACTTTGGTTCTTTACTGAGATGGGGGTTGGAATCAGGGCCTAACTTACAGGCCTTTCACATTTGCAGACTATTATAGGCCATAGCCTGCCACATTTTCAAATCTCTACATGCTGAACAGTCCTGGGATTGCTTGGGAGGCTGGCGGATATTCTCAGCACTCTACTCCATAATCACTATGGAGATGCAACCAATGCAGAGACTGTGATGTCATGCCCCTTCACAATGACATGACGTCATATGATTCTAGTCTTTCTATTGTTTCTATTTGTGCCGGACAGCCCTGGTTCCCTCAGTTTCCAGGAGATCACAACCCAGACAGGTAAGACATATGGTGCAGCCTTACAAAGCGCTCACAGGATAAACACACACTCAAGTCAATTCCAGGCTGTGCCCTTACTTAACATCTAGCCAGATGATTCAAAGTATTTGCTGATTCTCTGGCTTCCTAGGTTTCCTTTAATGATTTTATTAAAGAATTGAGGTCATGTGATGCGGTGAGCCCAAGGCACCAGCTTGTTGATGGGCTCCAGGACTATCTTTCAGAGTGTCAGGGGCTGCGTGTGTGTGTGTCATGGGGGAGCTGTGCATGTGTGCATATCATGGGGAATGTCAGGGGTTGTATGCATGCATGTATCCTGGGGAGTGTCGGGGGCTGTGTGTGTGTCATGGGGAGTGTCGGGGGCTGTGTGTGTGTGTCATGGGGAGTGTTGGGGCTGTGTGTGTGTCATGGGGAGTGTTGGGGCTGTGTGTGTGTGTGTCATGGGAAGTGTCAGGGGCTGTGTGTGTGTCATGAAGAGTGTCGGGGGCTGTGTGTGTGTCATGGGGAGTGTCGGGGGCTGTGTGTGTGTGTCATGGGGAGTGTCGGGGGCTGTGTGTGTGTGTCATGGGGAGTGTCAGGGGCTGTGTGTGTGTGTCATGGGGAGTGTCAGGGGCTGTGTGTGTGTCATGGGGAGTGTTGGGGCTGTGTGTGTCATGGGGAGTGAGGGGGGCTGGGTGTGTGTATCCTGGGGAGTGTCGGGGGCTGTGTGTGTGTATCCTGGGGAGTGTCGGGGGCTGTGTGTGTGTGTCATGGGGAGTGTTGGGGCTGTGTGTGTGTCATGTTGAGTGTCGGGGGCTGTGTGTGTGTGTCATGGGGAGTGTCTGGGGCTGTGTGTGTGTGTCATGGGGAGTGTCGGGGGCTGTGTGTGTGTCACGGGGAGTGTCCGGGGCTGTGTGTGTGTGTCATGGGGAGTGTCAGGGGCTGTGTGTGTGTGTCATGGGGAGTGTTGGGGCTGTGTGTGTGTGTCTTGGGGAGTGTTGGGGCTGTGTGTGTGTGTGTCATGGGGAGTGTCGGGGCTGTGTGTGTGTGTCATGGGGAGTGTCAGGGGCTGTGTGTGTGTGTTATGGGGAGTGTTGGGGCTGTGTGTGTGTCATGAAGAGTGTCGGGGGCTGTGTGTGTGTCATGAAGAGTGTCGGGGGCTGTGTGTGTGTGTCATGGGGAGTGTCAGGGGCTGTGTGTGTGTCATGGGGAGTGTTGGGGCTGTGTGTGTGTGTGTCATGGGAAGTGTCAGGGGCTGTGTGTGTGTGTCATGGGGAGTGTCAGGGGCTGTGTGTGTGTCATGGGGAGTGTTGGGGCTGTGTGTGTGTGTCATGGGGAGTGTCAGGGGCTGTGTGTGTGTGTTATGGGGAGTGTCAGGGGCTGTGTGTGTGTCATGAAGAGTGTCGGGGGCTGTGTGTGTGTCATGGGGAGTGTTGGGGCTGTGTGTGTGTGTCATGGGGAGTGTCGGGGGCTTTGTGTGTGTGTCATGGGGAGTGTTGGGGCTGTGTGTGTGTGTCATGGGGAGTGTTAGGGGCTGTGTGTGTGTGTCATGGGGAGTGTCAGGGGTTGTGTGTGTGTCATGGGGAGTGTCAGGGGTTGTGTGTGTGTCATGGGGAGTGTTGGGGCTGTGTGTGTGTGTCATGGGGAGTGTTGGGGCTGTGTGTGTGTCATGGGGAGTGTCGGGGGCTGTGTGTGTGTGTCATGGGGAGTGTCAGGGGCTGTGTGTGTGTGTGTCATGGGGAGTGTTGGGGCTGTGTGTGTGTGTCATGGGGAGTGTTGGGGCTGTGTGTGTGTGTCATGGGGAGTGTCGGGGGCTGTGTGTGTGTGTCATGGGGAGTGTCAGGGGCTGTGTGTGTGTCATGGGGAGTGTTGGGGCTGTGTGTGTGTGTCATGGGGAGTGTTGGGGCTGTGTGTGTGTGTCATGGGGAGTGTCGGGCTGTGTGTGTGTGTCATGGGGAGTGTCAGGGGCTGTGTGTGTGTGTCATGGGGAGTGTCGGGGGCTGTGTGTGTGTCATGGGGAGTGTCGGGGGCTGTGTGTGTGTCATGGGGAGTGTCGGGGGCTGTGTGTGTGTGTCATGGGGAGTGTCAGGGGCTGTGTGTGTGTCATGTGGAGTGTCAGGGGCTGTGAGTGTGTGTGTCATGGGGAGTGTCGGGGCTGTGTGTGTGTCATGGGGAGTGTCAGGGGCTGTGTGTGTGTGTTATGGGGAGTGTTGGGGCTGTGTGTGTCATGAAGAGTGTCGGGGGCTGTGTGTGTGTCATGAAGAGTGTCGGGGGCTGTGTGTGTGTGTCATGGGGAGTGTCAGGGGGTGTGTGTGTGTGTCATGGGGAGTGTTGGGGCTGTGTGTGTGTGTCATGGGGAGTGTCAGGGGCTGTGTGTGTGTCATGGGGAGTGTTGGGGCTGTGTGTGTGTGTCATGGGGAGTGTCAGGGGCTTTGTGTGTGTGTGTGTCATGAAGAGTGTCGGGGGCTGTGTGTGTGTGTCATGGGGAGTGTTGGGGCTGTGTGTGTGTGTCATGGGGAGTGTCGGGGGCTTTGTGTGTGTGTCATGGGGAGTGTTGGGGCTGTGTGTGTGTGTCATGGGGAGTGTTGGGGCTGTGTGTGTGTGTGTCCTGGGGCGTGGGGGGGGGTGTGTGTGTGTGTCATGGGGAGTGTCGGGGGCTGTGTGTGTGTGTCATGGGGAGTGTCGGGGGCTGTGTGTGTGTGTGTTATGGGGAGTGTTGGGGCTGTGTGTGTGTGTCATGGGTAGTGTTGGGGGCTGTGTGTGTGTGTCATAGGGAGTGTTGGGGCTGTGTGTGTGTCATTGGGAGTGTTGGGGCTGTGTGTGTGTGTCATGGGGTGTGTTGGGGCTGTGTGTGTGTGTCATGGGGAGTGTTGGGGCTGTGCATGTGTATGCATCATGGGGAATGTCAGGGGCTGTGTGCATGCATGCATCATGGGGAGTATTGGGGCTGCGTGTGCATGTTATTGGGAGTGTCGGTGGTTGCGTGCATATGTCATGGGAAGTGTTGGTGATTGTGTACATCTGTGTGCCATGGAGAAAGTCAGGGGCTGCATGTGTGTATCATGGGGACTATCTGGGGCTACGAAATTAAACTGCTACAATTTTTGCTGCATATGAATATCATTGCAAAGGGTTTTTTAAAATTATATAGGCTGGGAATATGTTGCTTTCTTTATTTTTGGGACAAACCCTTAACCAGTGTTCTTTTGCAAATCTTTTTTATTGATTGCACACATTCAACAAAATATAATCAACATTCCTTGACAGTCGTGCAACAAGCACGATTATACAATACCTATCACCCCCCTTAAACCACCTACCCCTCCATCCCCCTGCCCCCCCCCCCCAGTCCCCCTGGGATCCCTATATATATATATTTTTTTTTTATTTATGCAATTCATCATATATTACAAGAAACACTTGTATACAGAACACAATCCATCCTCCAAATTATAGTTATAATAGGAAAAACCACTTAATAAAAATAACCATACAGAAGGATTTATCAAATAGACCTCAACACAGGCAAGATGGACCACAAACACAAGATAAATTATAAACCTATAGCAGTTAAGGAAAAAGAGCAAACACAATGGCGGTGAATATATTTATTCGCACTAACTCTCTATCACAAGAGAGCTACTCATAGGGGGTAATGGAGATGACTCCTGTACTAAGGCTAGCCTAGAAGACACAAAACTAGCCAGCTGGGAGGGTTCAAAGAAAATGAAACTATGCCCACCTAGTTTGACTAGGCACTTACAAGGAAACCTAAGAAAAAATATCCCCCCCAGCTGTACCACCCCGGCACGATACAACAAGAACTGTCGTCTTTTCCTCTGAGTGGCCCTCCCAACATCGGGAAAGATACGTACTTGGGAGTCTAGAAACATCTTACATGATGTACGAAAAAACATCTTTAACAGCCAGTCCCGATCAACCTCTAAGGCAAAGGTGACTAGTAAGGTTGCAACCATACCCGTCCCCAGACACAGATCTCTCTAAAAAGGTAGACAGGTCTAGGCTGTTAGTAGATAATACCGGATTCTCTACATTGACCGCAGGTACAGCCTTAGCAGTAGGCAAATAATAGGCCTTGGAAATAGGAGGTAGGGACTCAACAGGGATCTTAAGAGTGGTCACCATAAACATTTTACACAATTCTATCGGTGTGACAGAAAGAACTTTTGGAAAATTTAATACCCTCAGATTCCGACTCCTCGCAACATTTTCTAAATATTCCAAACGCCTATACAGTATACCAGAGTCCTTAGGAAAAGCTTGGGCAAGTTCTTCCAGCTGCGCCAGGCGGCTCTCACAAGAGGCTACCTTAGCAACACATTCTAATTGTCCCATTTCATATGTCTTCAACTGTTGCCCAAACAATTGAAATTGCTGCATAATGGACTGTAACTGCGCAGTAATGTTAGCTGACATCGAAGAAAAAGCAGTCCAAAGAGAATAAGGAGAAACTACCTCAGATGTCTCCAAACCAGTCCCCAAGCCTTCCGTAGCACTTCCCGCTTGCCCGGTCACTTGAAGAGGAAAGGCAAGTTCTCCCAGGGGCTGCACAGGAGTAGATGATCGCTCCAACTCACTCCTGAGCACTCCAGCTCGAACAGCCGCACCAAGCGGCGTCTGCAGTCCTCCCACAGCGCCGTCCTCCCGAGCCAATGCATCAATAGACGGAAGCACTGGCTCCTTACCGCCACTCACTGGATGTCCTTGCATTGCTCTCTCCCATTCGGCTGAACTGGAGGTAAGCGAGTCTCCAGGCTGAGAGAAATCTCAAGGTCCTCAGCACAGTGGGGTCTTCCTTCCACCTCGACCGTGCTCAGCAGACACACCGGGACCTCAGCACCAACCTTGGCCGGAACCACGAAAGCATCCATGGGTCCAAAACTCGCAGTTTTCCCAGCAACAGGACTCCCCTCACGCTGCTCAGAAGCCAGCTTAGCCTTCCTCTTCCTGCCCGAGTGCGGCATAAAGAAACAGCAACCAGCGGTAAGTAGAAACAAGAAAAAAGAGGGGAGTCCCCGGAGCTAGTCTGCGAGCGTCTGCTCAAACCGCCATCTTGCCTCACCTCTTTCCCCTGGGATCCCTATATGACACATCTAAAGCACTAAAAAACCATCAACTTCCACCGATCTACTCAGCAGGTGAAAAGCTGCACCTTGCCCTAGCTGCGTATTCATCTAAATAATACCATTTATTGAACGATTGACTCTCACCCCCGTTGCTTCCCTGCACCAGCCTTGCAGCATACCACAGTCTCCAATATGATTCTCTCTTCTCTTGCGCTTTCTCAAATTTAGAATAGAGACACACCAGATTCCACCAGTGATGACCATCCAATTTAGCTAGGTCTTTCCATTTAGACACTATCAGCTTTAAAGCTATGGCCATCATAAAGTTAAAGAGAAAATTCTTATCCCTCTCCAGCGCTAAACCGCTCGCGCATGAGCGAAGGATAATTATTTCCCAACTCAACGGAGACTGTATGTTTAAAATTGATTTTTCCAACCTAATTCTCTTAGGTATAACGAAACAAAACATTAAAAGAATACAACTAGCACAGAACGCAGCAGCCAGAATTGTAATGAAAGCACACTCATTCCAGCATATTACTCTAATATTAGCAACCCTGCATTGGCTCCCAATACAAAGCAGGATAATATATAAGACCACAATAACCACATTTAAAGCTCTCAATGGCATGGCTCCAATCCCATTAAGCAATCTTATAAGCAAGGAATCTCAAAAAGTCACTCACAGAAAAGGACACTCAAATAAATTAAGGACTCCAAATGATTTTATAAAAGCAACCAAACTAACTACTAACAGAGCATTCTCACATGCAGCCCCCTTCATTTGGAACTCCATCCCAGAGGACCTAAGATCTACAACAGAAATTATAGAATTCCGCAAAAAACTGAAAACCTACCTCTTTGCCATGCACTACAACAACATTGATAATCCACTAATCATCCCAGAAAAAGGCTAAATAACACCCAACTGAGTAAAGCTAAACCCAACTGAGTAAAGCTAAACCTCATAATTTAACAGATTTACACCCTCTTGTAAATAACCATGATTTAAATCTAAGGAACCTACAAACCTGTATCTGTACATAGTTCTTAAATTGTTCTTGTTCTGTTATGTATTTAACCATTACATTGTTCTGTTACGTATTTAACTATTACATTGTTTACTGTCAAAAAAATTGTTCCATGTAAAACAAGCCCTTGCTTTGTTGACTGTTGTTCAATTGTAAGCCGCATCTGAACTCTGGAAGATGCGGGATATAAATGATTGTTAAATAAATAAATAAAATAAAATCTTTCCAATCTTGTGCCAGACTAGTCGCCAGAACCTCTGAACATAAAAGCACTCAAAGAACACATGTTGAAACGTGCCCTGAGCTTCAGAACATGACCAGCATCTTCCCTGATCTTTTCCCCCCCACTTGGCCACTCTAACTGGTGTGAGATATGCCCTATGCAGAATAAAATACAAGGATTGTGTGAGAGCTGCCGCTCTCGAAACTCTATTTACCCTTCCCCACACCTTTTCCCACACTTTGGATGAAACAGGGCACCCAAACTCCTCCTCCCACCGGCGACCCGACATAAGAGGGAGCGACTGCGACCTGTCTCTAAGTATGGCGTAAAATTTTGACATAATACCCTTGGTGCCCAGACATGCCTCCACCGTTTGGAACAATTCCCCTTGATCTGAAATCGCGGAGGGGACACAGGGAAGGCGCCCAAGGCAATGTTTTAATTGCAACCATTGAAAAAAACACGACCGTGGGAGACCAAACTCAACTTGCAGATCCTCAAAGGATTTCCATACATTATCTTTAATTAACTGCCCAATCATCCATACACCGTTTTTCTGCCAGCCCTTCCACCCAATGAGCTTACGTCCTATCTTTAAGTTAGGGTTAAACCAAATTGGAGACCTGGCCGAAACTCTCCCATTCTGCTCCAACTTTTGGCCCAGCAAACAAAAGGTTTGTTGTGTGGCACGAATTATCCTTAAGTTCCCCCACACCCCCGGGAGGGACATTTCTACTAGCAAATGGGGGGGGATAGGCGTTACCAGACTTTCCTCTACCTCTACCCAAACTGGCTTTTGACCCTCCCCATCATACCCCAGCCAATTCGTGCCTTGCTTCAACAAGAGGGCCACATGATATAATCGAAAATCAGGGAATTGAACTCCCCCTTCCTGCTTACGTGCTTTCAGTTTTTTAAGTGCCATCCTCGGAGGCTTACCCTGCCAAAGAAAATTTGATAAAATACGCTCCAGCGCCTTATAAAAGGTTGCTGGAAACTCCAAAGGGATCATCTCTACAACGTAATTCACCTTAGGAACCAACACCATTTTAATAGAGTCGAGTCTTCCCCACCAAGATAAATGTAAAGGAGACCATTTCAAAGTATAAGCCTGCACCATGTCCTTCAACACCTTTACATTCAATTTCACCGTCTCCTCCAGCGAAGGACAGTAAGATACCCCAAGATATTTAATAGCCTCTGCTTCCCACTTAAAGGGGTACTGATCCACTGAGGAGGAAAACGTCAACCTATTCATCGGGAAAGCCGTTGACTTGTTCCAATTTATTTTATATCCCGACAATGCCGAGTACTGTCCAATCAGATTCAGAACCTCTCCTACAGAACCAGGCTGCAAAAATAACAAAAGGTCGTCTGCATAAGCCGAAAGCTTTATTTGCTTCCCAGCAATCTCCAGCCCCTGTACCTTATGAGACTGTCTCACAAGGATAACTAATGGTTCTAATGCCAAATTGAAAAGCAAGGGGGAAAGGGGGCAACCCTGGCGCGTCCCCCTATTTAATAAAAAGGACCCAGACAAGGACCCATTGACCAGAATACGAGCCGAAGGGGAGGTGTATAACACCTCTATCATTTTTAAGAAGCCTCTCCCTATTCTAAACCATTCAAGCGCCTGCACCAGAAAACCCCATTCCAGCCGATCAAAGGCTTTCTCGGCGTCCACAGAAAGCCCTACCAAGGGCTCTTGAGCCTCTTCTGCAGCCGCAAACAAGTTTAAAAGAAGCCGCCCATTATCCGCCAAGGATCGTCCTGGGACAAACCCACATTGATCAGGGTGTAGAAGGGACGGGACCATTTTGACCAGCCTACGAGCCAGGACAGAGGAGAAGATTTTATAGTCAGCATTGAGTAAAGATATGGGGCGGTAGTTCTCAACTTTATGCGGATCCCTACCCGGTTTTTCCAGCACCACAATTGTCGCTTCACTAAACGATCCTACTGCTGGAGACTGGATCAAAAGAGTTTGGAAATATAATAGAAGATATGGAAGAAGCTCTTCCGCGAATAATTGGTAGAATTCCACCGGAATGGCATCTGGGCCAGCTGCCTTCCCTCCCTTCATACTGTAAATACTCTCTCTTATCTCACTCGCCGACATCTGTCCATCAAGTTCCGCCACTTGCGACGGCTTTAATGTGGGGTGGGGGATCTGCTTAAAAAGCTGCTGGAATGAGGCTGGATCTGAGTCCGCCTCTGATGATGTCCAGCCTTATTACTCTCACAATAGTACTTCCCTTGGGCCTGCCGTATCTGAGCAATTGCTTCCACACTAATGATGTCATTATACTGGTATCTCAGCCTTTGTAAACGCACTAGGATACCAGGATCAGACCTATCTTTCAGAATCCTCTCCCCAGCCAAAATTTGAGCCTCTAATTCCACTAGCATCTCCTTCCTTCTCCGCGCCATTCTAATCTTGTAACTTGTGACAACAGCTCTAAGAGAAGCCTTAAAGGCCTCCCACCAAGCCCATACCGGAGTCTCCGTGATAGAATTTGATTGAAAGTATTCTTTTATGGCTTCCTTGATTTCCACGCCAAACTCAGGCTCCTGCAATACCTCTCTGGGAAAGTGCCAGACAGCCGCACCCCGGGGGTGACCTCGCACATACAGGGATAATGTTACCGCTGCATGATCCAAGAGATGTGTAGCCGAAATTTCGGCAGACGCCACCTCCAGGATTAAGGATCTGGAAGCCAAAAAATAATCAATTTGCGAGTGCGATCCATGGGGGAGCAAATAAAATGAGTATTGCCTATCTTTGGGATGCCAGAGACTCCATATATCCGAAAGACCGTACTCCTGAATAATGGAGAGGAGCACTGTCGCCGCTCTACTACTCCTCAAAGACCGATAAGGCTGACAGTCCAACAACGGGTCAATAACCAAGTTGAAGTCCCCACCCAAAATCCACTCCGCTGAATCCCATTCCTTCACCTCTTTTGCCAACACCTTAAAAAACACAACATCATCCTGATTTGGCCCATATATATTCAATATGGCAAATATTTGACTCCCAAGCTGCAACATTACCTTGGCCCACCTTCCCTCAGTGTCCGCACTCCTCTGTAGGATCTTTGGGTCAAGAGCTTTCCGAACCAAAATGGTGACCCCGTTTTTTCTGCCAACCGCGGGGAAGTGCACAACCAACATAAATTCCCCTATGCCCAATTTCCCAGTTTCAATGGTTGTCAAATGGGTTTCTTGTAACAGAACCACATCTGCGGACTCCTTTTTACAGTACACTAGGATTTTCTTTCGCTTGATCGGGTTATGTATTCCTTTTACGTTCAGAGACATGAACTTCACCGACTGCATGGCACATGATTATCCCAGTTACTAAGGCTATGCAGGGTAACAGTCAAAACATGATAGCAGCATCCAATCCAATATAAAAGAAGATCCCAGGGAGACACCCATTCTCTCTGCCGGAGAGCAACTAACAGGTGAACCATTCCAACCCAGATTACCACACAATCCCACCCTCCCTTTTTTTTATTCGCATTCTTATCCCCTTGCCCCCCTGACAAAACCACCACCCCCTTCCCCAACACCACATTCTACTTCCCCCACCCTTATTCTGGACTTCTGATACCCACAAAATCATTCATAATGTTGACCCTCCCTCTCCGCCCACCATCACTCGCAACCAACTCTATCATATACAAAACCACTCATCCATCCATTCGACCCCCCCCCCCCGTAACCAGTTCCTCCCCTGCAACCCATGACCCACGTCAACTCCAACTTCTACCGGCAAACAACTACAACAGTTGCCATTACATACAACAATGGAGCACAGTCCAACACTTCTTTGCCGTCGCTGGATACCT
Source organism: Ichthyophis bannanicus (assembly GCA_033557465.1). Lineage (NCBI taxonomy): Eukaryota > Metazoa > Chordata > Amphibia > Gymnophiona > Ichthyophiidae > Ichthyophis > Ichthyophis bannanicus. The sequence continues at coordinate 346,117,090 of CM066039.1, read as the reverse complement.
CCCAGCTCCATAGGCTCAGCATCCGTAAGCTTGAAAGGAGCCTGCTTTGTCTCTGCGCGCACGCAACGCTCTACAAGTCCTCAGTTAAGGAAGCATTTCACAGCCAACGTCTATCTTCCTGTGACTTATCCCACAGGCAGCTTAAACCACTTCCATTTCCCCTAGTGTCCCAGAGCGTCCCAGAAGGAACTACAATTTGAACACTCCACTCTGACTCCGATAGAACCCCCTCACTGCATAGCCAAGGACTCTTTCTCCTCCAGGAAGGATCTTAAAGCTGCAGGGTCCTCAAAAGTGCGAGTCTGGTTATGTAAAGTCACCCTCAGCCTCGCGGAGTAGAATATACCGTATCTGGCTTGTAATTGTTGAAGCCGAGGCCGGAGTGCCAACAGTTGCTTTCTTTTCTCCACTGTGGCCTTGCAGAAATCCGGGTAAAACGCCACAGTGTGTTCCTCGAATTTTGTCGGGCTCCGTGTCTTGGCCGCGGACATGATTTGAACCACCTGTAAGTAACGCAGAGCCCGCATTATCAAGGGCCTCGGGAACCTCTGTTGTGGGCTAGCCTGTGTGGGCACTCTGTGCGCCCTATCAATTTCCAAAGGGTGAGAGAGCTTTAGCTGTAGGATCTTAGGTAATGTTTTCTCCAAAAACTCCACAGCGTTGGTTCCCTCTGCACCTTCCGGAATGCCGACCACCCTTATATTGTTACGGCGCGCCCTGTTGCTTTGATCCTCTAAGCTCCGTTCAAGGGCCTCGATCTGTTTCCTGTTTTTATCCACTTGTCGCAGTTGTACCTCCTGAGCCGCCATTTTAACATCCACGTCTTCCATCCTAGCCGCCAAAGCAGCCACCTGTACTTTTAGCTCCTTCAGCTCAAGGTTATCAGTTTGAACCTCTGCCAAAGTCTCTCCATTAGCTGTAACCAAATCTCTCACAGCCCTGATGTCTCATAATACTTCTTGCATGCCCACTCCGCAATCGTGGCCTCCCGCCGACTTCTGTGGGGACGGGGGGTCAGGTTTTGGGCGTTTACTCGCCATATTTGTGCCTACCCCATAATCCAACTTAGTAGGCTTACTTGCTGCCATTTCCCCCTACTTCGCGGCAGGGGTGGACCCAATAAGTCTCACCAAGAAAGGCAAGGAGAACAAACTTTTAGCAGGATCTGGCAGGGAACTAGGATTACGTGGCCATCTTGGATCGTTGCAGGCTCCGCCCCCCTTAACCAGTGTTCTGAGTGAGGGGACCCCCTGTTCCCTGACTACAGCACCTCCCATCTGAGGATGCCCCTCCATTTTGGCTGCTGAGGATGAGGGAACAGCAGCTCATCTCTCATCTCAGGCAGCAGATTATCTTGAGCCGCCCCTGTGTTGGGAGCTGCGCGTGCGTGTGCATCATGGTGAGTATCGGGGGCTGCGTGTGTGTATCATGGGAAGTGTCTGGAGCCGTGTGCGTGCGTGCGTGTGTCACAGGGAGTGTCGGGGGCTGCATGTATTATTTATTTTAGTTATTTATCCAGGTAAGGGCCATAGTTAATAATGTGCACTACAGTTAATATGTGTTATTTTACCAACTGCATAAAATGGAGCCCACGATAAAATAACCAGTGTTAACAGCAGCACAGTTTAGTAACTGTGACCCTTACTATTCCACTCATTAACTGAGGATATTAATTGGTTTGCAATCAAAACTTTGGGTACATAGCCCTAGTTAGTTTTCAAAGGGCCTAAGTGAAGTGCCTAAACCTTTGAAAACTGATCCTTCTATCTTTTTCCACTTGTCTCCTAGTTTTTAAATAGTATTTCTTATATGTTTGCACAGTGCTGATACTGGAATCATAGTTTTGGGCTGCGAAGAAAAATGGCGCAGAAGAAAAAGAAGAGAATGAAGTTCTCCAAAAAAGGAACTCGGAAGTCATCGACTATTGCCAAGGGCAAGGAAGCAAGCGATTTGAAGACTGATAAGGAGCTGTACCTGCAGAATGAGTACCAGATCCTGACCGAGCACTTGGATATGATGAGGAAACGGGTCAGGCAATTCCAGAAGGACAATGAGTTCTTGGACCAGGAAGCCAAAAGGATCCAGGAGGAGAACAAAATATTTGCCAACTATATGGCCAAGAGAGCTCAGAAGATGGATGACTCCATCATCCGGCTAAGCGACTACAACCGGCACATGCTGAAGGAGATTCGGAGCGAGAAGGCGGAGCTTCTGGCCCAGTTCAAGGAGAAGGAGAGAGAGCTAAGAAGTCAGCTCCTGGAAAAGCAGATACAGTTTTCTGCCATAAACAAGGAGGTGGAGGAGCTCCAGCCCTTCAAAGAGCTGCAGACTGAGCATAACAGCAGGATCAAGGAGCTGGAGCTGGAGGTGTTGTCCATGTGGGTCATGCACGCGGACAATGTTCAGCAAGTAAAGAGCAAATTCATGCAGGACAAGGCTGCATACGAGAAGGAGTCCCGCCACAAGGTCCAACTCCTGTCCAGAAAGGCAGTTAGGCAAGCTCACCACTCCCTGGCTCAGCACACCGTGAAAGTGAGGTCGGAGAATTGCCATCTACGATGTGAGATCCTGAGACTTATTCGTCAGGCTCAGATCATGAAGGTACACCGGTTCCGGCTACAGGAACAAAACCGCAAGCTGCGAGAAGACCTAGAGTATGACCATAATCTGGTGCATATACTTCGCATACGACGCAGTCCCCGTGGCCAGCAAGACATAGAAGAAGACCAGGAGCGCAAGCCGGATCTGTCCCAACTCTGGCAGTTCCTTCACCAAGAACGTGCCAAGAGAGAGCATAAAGAAGAAGTTCCACCTTACCGGAACTATGAGAGGCTCACCACTAACTTGCAGGCATTCTTCTCCGACACATCCTTGGAGGACATTCCCCTTGTAAAATCGTCCTCTTCAATACTTGAGAACAATATATTGTCACCCCCGAATGACAAGGACTCCAGTGAAACTTCGCCTATCGCTAAGAAATCCAGCAGCTCTGAGCGTTGAGCTGCATGGGCAGGTGACTGAAGGGACTTCTGTTTTTACAGTTTACTGTTACAGACAATTTGTGTAATTAATTTAAATGTTAAGTAAATTTGTTAAAAAGGACATCACATTCTTGTCTTATTTATCATGGGGATTATTTTAGAGCTTTACTTGCAATTTCCACATTTAAAATCAGGCACTTACATGTGGAAGTGGCAATGAATTTACATGTCGATGTCATAACCATTTGGGGGATGTGGTTAGGGAGCAGCCTGGACAGGTCAAAAATCTACATGTGCCTTCCCCATTTCATATAGGGAACGCACGTGTATGACTGCAATTATCCATAGCAGGATTTACACCCATAAAAAGTTCTCCATTCAGCCAGCTCTTTATAGGAGGGATTAAAGAGGTTATTCTCTGTTTATTTTCCCCACAAAAGTAAAACAAGTTGAAAAGGGCGTACGTATAAAGTGACATTTTAGAAGGGATGTTTAGGAAAAATCCGAGACATCCAAAAACCAGGGGAGTGGCAGCCGTGTCTTCTGAAATCGCTCCATCTCCGTCCCGAAAAATGAATGTCCCAGTAACCAGTTCTGGAGACTGGCCCCGTGCAGACATCAAGACTGGGTATGTGCACAGGTGTATCCCAAAGTGCACACCACAAAATGGGTACTTGCACGCCCTGGCTTGGGTAATTCAGAGGGGGGGCATCTATGTTATGAGACTAGAATGTCCTGCCCTGCCCTTTCAGATACACCCAGTACAAAAAACGTGGATAGCAAAGAAAGGTAACTTTTATTGACCACCTATTAGCCACGTTTTTTGTACTGGGTGTGTTGGTTGCACGTGGAATCGTGCTTTTGTGTTGGACACTGCCCTTTCAGATATTCAGACGTGCGACAGCAAGCCAGTAATGTGTTTGGAGTATGTATTTACCAGCAGGCTTCTTTGGCCTTGAAATATTAATCACTGCAATGTAAGTGAATTTTGTTCTTCCCCCTTAAAGTGTTACAGCTATGAAACAAGCACTTTTTTGCATCTTATGCGTGGTCAGGAGCAGGTATAGCCATAGATGCCTCAACAACCAGGGCTTGACATGCCTGTGCCCTTCTGAAATCTCACCATGACGTGCGACTTGCTTGCTCCGCCCAGGGCACACATCCATCATGTCCCCAGCTACTTGGACATTCTCACACGGAGACATCTGTGTGCCTGGCTTTCTAAAATGACTCAAGGGACAGCTCCATGATCTGCACGTCTATGTACCCCTTTGAAATGCCCAACTCACAAATAGAGGTTCTAAAATATCCGCACAGTGTGAAAGAATGGCATGTTTCCCTTTTCTCCATGTGCAAATTCAGACATGGGTAGGGGGGTGCAGCGAGATAATAAGCAGCAGGGCTGTATGAGGCATCTTTAGACAGAAATATATAGATAACAGATAGCGAGTGTCTGCGTATGTGTGTGTGTGGTGCACAACAGTGAGCCTGTGTGCTTCAGAGGTGGCGTTGTGTGTGGATGGGGTGTGGGTCTGCCATGCATGTGTATATGTGCTGCAGAGATGGGGGCCTCTGTTTATGCATAGTGCAGACATGGGGTATCTGTGTGAGTGTGTGCAAGTGTGTATGGTGCCTGGGTGTGTATGTAATGCAGAGCTGGCATGCCTGTGTGTGTGTGTGTGTGTCTGCGATATGGAGCTGGGGTGCCTGTGCGTGTGTGTGTGTCTTTATGGTATGGAGGAAGGTAGAGTGAATGAGTGTGTCTGTATGGTGCAGAGCTGGGGAGCCTCTGTGTGTAATAGCGAAGGGCCCGCAACCCCAATAATACCTGGAGTCAATGGACGAGGATTCAACTCCCTTTTATTGTATATACAGTCTCAGCACTGGTATACAAAATGTCTGAGCCCAGAGCTCAGAAAAATGACAGTTTATATACTTTTCTTCTCCAGTCTAATACAGGCAAAACTCCTCATTGGCCACTTACTCTCATCCAATAGACATCTCTGACCGGGCCCAGGACTCGCTCCCCCTGCTTGGGTCACACTAGCCACGGGTCAGCAATTAGACATAACAATAAACATAATACTTCTGCTAAAGTATACAGTATATTTCGCTATTCTCGCAAGGTCAGTGAGCCACAAAGATAGTGGAAGGCATATCAGAAGCATTCTTAACAAAAGCAAAACAAAAGCGAGGCCAAACATAGCAAGGCTGAGATGTGTCTCTAGCCCTGCCTCAAAACACTAAACAATCTTCATAATGCTAGACAAAATATTCTTACACTGTTCAGTTTCTGTGCTATATTTTCATCCTAATTACGAGGTCAGTGCACAATCAGCAAAGATACAGTGGAGGACATTCTACTGAAAGAGACATCTGACTTACCTAAACAATAAACAGTACCAAGGTTTAATTCTCTTATCTCCAGGAGAGCAGAACACGTTATCAAACCAGAATAGAATGGAATTTATTTCTAACAGCTAACAGCATTCTGTTTCTTTTTTTCAAAATCAGCACTAACATTTTAAAGCAGGAGAAAAAAGGCTTCAGCAATAACATTTTAAAGCAGGAGAACAAGGGCTTCAGACCTAGCTCTGCTACATGCTAGGCCATCGTCTATCACATTCCCTCCTTTTGATTATTCTCACCCGCATGTGAGGATGGGTGAGAATTTAATCACACAAATAGCAATAATACTTCAGACCATAGTAGAGGGATCACTGTGTGGTACAGGGTAATAATCCCATGAGGCTAATATATGTGCCGCTGCCTTGCGGTCAATAATTCTATCGATAATAGAGTTCAGCATGCGTAAGCATAAGGGCAGAAAACATGGGATACATATGCAAATAGCCACAATCAAGAATACAAGTATAACAAGTGTTTTCAGGCCGCCTAGGCTGGAAAACCAAGAACCAAACCAGCCATCTAGTTGCAAGCCATGCCATGTTTGGACTGGGACATACGTTTGCTTTCTCATGTGGTTGGCTATGTCTTCTACAACCTGTCCTTCATTATCTATTTGTAAGCAGCAGTTTGTTAAATTTAATTTTCCACAAACTCCTCCTTCAGCCGCAAGCAGGTAATCTAAAGCTAAGCGGTTCTGGTAAATGGCTGCTTCTCGGGCAGAGGCATCAGCAAATCTGTTTCCTCGTGACACTTCTCTATCTCCAGTCTGATGGCCTCGGCAATGCATTACAGCAACGTGTTTAGGGGCCCAAACTGCTTCCAACAAAGTCAATATTTCTGGGCCATACTTGACAGACTTGCCTCCTGAGGTGATCAATCCACGTTCTTTATACAGGGCCCCATGGGCATGTAGTGTTGTAAAAGCATATTTAGAGTCTGTATACACATTCAGGCTGATTCCTGCTCCGATTCTGAGTGCACGTGTAAGAGCTATCAATTCAGCCTTCTGCGCTGAGGTTCCTGGGGCTAGAGCTGATGATTCTACTACCATGTCTAGAGTCACCACTGCATATCCAGCACATCGCTGTCCTTCAATTATGAGGCTGCTCCCATCCACGAAGAAAGTTCTGTCTGGGTCACTCAAGGGAATATCAGTCAAATCTGGGCGACTTGAATATACAGTGTCCATTACTTCTAAACAATCATGGTCAGGAGGGCCTGGCCCAATTGGTAATAGGGTAGCTGGGTTCAGCGTTTGGCTAACACTCAATTGCAAGTTAGAATTCTCACATAGCATACTTTGATACTTCAGCATTCGGGCGTTGGTGAGCCAATGGTTTCCTTTGTGCTCCAGCAAGGTTAAAACAGAGTGTGGTACAGTGACTTGAAGATTTTGTCCTAAGGTGAGCTTGTCAGCTTCGCTCACTAAGAGGGCTGTGGCTGCTACAGCTCTCAGGCAAGGTGGCCAGCCTTTGGCAACAGGATCCAATTGTTTCGACAGGTAGGCCACAGGTCGCTGCCAAGACCCAAGAGGCTGGGTCAAGACTCCCAATGCGTTTCCACTTGATTCATGGACATACAGACGAAATGGTTTCTGCACATCCGGCAGGCCCATCAATGACATCAATGCTGTTTTCAGTGATTTGAATGCTTTATCTTGGTCTGGGCCCCATTCCAAGGGAGATCGTTCCATTCCTTGTGTGACTTGGTACAAAGGCTTCGCAATGAGCGCAAAATTTGGTATCCATATGCGGCAGTAGCCTGCAGCTCCCAAGAAAGCTCGCACCTGTTTCCTAGTAGTGGGGGTTGGAATGCGGCATACTGCTTCTTTTCGCTCAAGTCCTAATTTCCGGGTTCCTTTGGACAGGTGGAACCCTAAATATTTCACTTCTGTCTGGCACAGCTGCGCCTTGGCTCTGGAAACCTTGTATCCAGCTTCATTCAAAAGGTGCAAGAGATCACTTGTAGCTTGTATACAATCAGATTTGTTGTTGGTGGCTATGAGCAAATCATCTACATATTGGAGCAAAATTCTTTTTCCTGGAGTTACAGAGTAGCTTGACAGATCTTGACTGAGGGCTGCACTGAAGATAGTGGGTGAGTTCTTGAATCCTTGTGGTAATCGAGTCCAAGTGAGTTGCCCTCGTCGTCCTGTGGTAGGGTTTTCCCATTCAAATGCAAACAAAAGCTGACTGGCCTCTGCCAGGCGTATACAGAAAAAGGCATCTTTTAAGTCCAAAACAGTAAAGTGAGTGGCTTCTGCTGGAATCAGTCCCAGGAGGGTGTAAGGATTTGGTACTACTGGATGTATGGTTTCAACTGCACTGTTCACTTGACGTAGATCCTGCACTGGGCGGTAGTCACCTGTCCCAGGCTTCTTGATTGGGAGAAGGGGGGTGTTCCAGGGTGATTGGCATTCTCTAAGAAGTCCATACTGCAATAATTTCTTCAGGTGGCGATGAATGCCTTCAATTGCTGGTCTCGGGAGGGGATACTGACGCACATGCACTGGTTCAGCTCCCGGTTTCAAGGTAACAAGTACAGGAGCTATATTCTTTGCTAGGCCAGGTGGATTATTCTCTGCCCATACTCCAGGTGGGGCTGCAATGCTGGTAAGTATACAGGAACTTGCTGTTTTGGTTGCAGGTAAATAGAACCGCCATTCTTCTTCTCGGGGGACAGTTAACACCATCAGGCCAGCAGTCTTTGAGTTTATAGTCATTTCCATTTTTCCCCCTTCAACGAAAGATATCTGTGCTTGTAGCTTTGCAAGCATGTCTCGGCCCAAAAGGGGAACTGGGCATTCAGGCATGTACAGGAACTGGTGTGTTATCTGCTGCCCCCCTAGTTCACAGGCGCGGTTCTGCAGGAAGGGTCTTGTGGTTCTAGTTCCAGTAGCTCCCACAATTGTTACAGATCGAGAGGACACAGGGGCCACAGGCTGGGCTACTACTGAATGTTCAGCCCCTGTGTCTACCATAAAGTCCATATGCTGGTCTCCAATCTTTAATTTGACCATAGGCTCCTGGAGACCCAAGAAGAACTTGGAACCCGGTCTGGCCTAGTCCTCATCATCCATGAAATAGCCCTCGGCGACTATTCCTTCCATGGCAGTCTCATTCTGCTGAGTCTGTTGAAACTGTGCGCGCTGCATCCCCCCTCGCTACTGGAATTGCCCCCCCCCCCGCTCTCCTGGCGCTCCCACGTCCCCTCCAGGGGGTGGAGCCACGTTTCGGGCACGTATCCTTCCAATGTCCTTCCTCTTTACAATAAGCGCACTGATTTGCGCCTAAAGGGGGGCCGAACGCTCCCTCGGCCCCTTCCTCGCCCTCTGGCTCTTCTGTTAGGATATCCTCCTCCGCGTCCTTCCACTAGTGCTGCAGCAAGCAAATCCACTTTTCTCCTCATCCTTCTGTCACTTTCCCTTTTACATTCTTCATCACGATTCACATATACTTTTTGCGCGACTTCCATTAGCTGTGCTGAATTCATGCCTGCAAATCCTTCTAATTTCTGCAGTTTTCGCTTTATGTCTCCCTGGGACTGACTCACAAAAGCAGTATTCACCATGCGTAAATTTTCATCGGCTGCTGGGTCATATGGGGTGTAAAGTCTATAGGCTTCAGATAATCGTTCATAGAAAGCAGCCGGACTCTCATCTGGGCGCTGAAGAACTTCTGCTACTTTCCCAATATTCATAGCTTTCTGACCTCCCTTCCGCAGGCCCTGTAGTAAAGCCTGGCGAAACCGGGTGAGGGCTTTTTCCCCTGCATCGCTATTTGGGTCCCACTTGGGATCTTTGTTAGGAAAATCTGCAGCTGCTGCCTGCTGGAGATCTAGATTCTGGTCTCTCCCAACTACAGGGTTCTCCTCCAACCATTTAGTGGCTGCCCGCACTATTCGTGCCCGCTCCTCCGTAGTAAAGAGGGTAGCCAGGAGCTAGCGACAATCAGACCAGGTGGGCTGATGGGTTTGCATAATACTAGTCATTAACTCTGTCAATTCATGGGGCTTGTCAGTATAGGAAGCATAATGTGTTTTCCAGTTTAATAAATCTGTTGTGGAAAAAGGCACATAAACTAAACTGGTTGGTCTGGGCACAACCTGACCCTCTTCATTTTTGAAAGGTAATCCTGGGACCTGCCGCAGTGGCATTTGGCGGGCTGCTTTCTGGCCTTTTTCCTGGCCTTTTTTCCGGGATCTGAGGGCGTCCCGCAGCTTAGTGGATCTGGAGGTGTCTTTGCTATTGGTATCTGGTTTGGTGGATGGCTCTGGACTGGCATCTGACTCTCCACTAGTGGATTCCTCAGGGGGTGACTGCTCTGCATCAGAGTACTGCTCAGGACTAGGGCTGCGACTTCTATGAGGAGGGGTCTGCTCTTCAAGCTTTGGAGGTGGATGCTCAGGGGGAGGCACTTCGGCTGGAGGCATGCTTGCCACCTCCGGCTCTACTCGGGGTACTGGCGGGGGTACTCGGGGTGGAGCTGACGGGACTGGGGTATACAGAAAGGCAGGTGGATATGCTGGAACCTCTGGGGGCTCTGGCTCTGCATAAATTGGGAGCTTCTCTGTCTTAGCAGGGGACTCTTGTGGCAGTGGCTAACATAATCCTTTTCTGTCCCTCACTGCAGCTCTTCATCCAGGGGGGCTGCTTCTCACATATGCCTAACCAGGAGTCTATATAGGAAAACTGTTCAGGACTAAAGCTGCGTACTATCTTGTGCACCCGGGACACAGTTTGGATATCAAAAGTACCTTCTGGTGGCCACCCGGCATCTAGCGCTGGCCACACTCTGCTACACAATATTTCTAAACGGGGCGCTGTCATTTTGATCCCATAATCACCACTAAAACCTTTCTTAAAATTTGTGATCATACAGTTTAACGGAGTTTGCACAGACTCTGCCCCTCCCATGATGACGCACAACGTATAAGACAGCAAACAGAAAGGATAGGTGGAATGGCTACGGGTAAGGGGTCCGTGTAGCCCACAGAACAATAAGGGGGACAAACAACAGACGCTTCCTCCTGTTTGCGACTTGAACGCGGTCGCCCGGTCAAGAACTGCGCTACTGAGGAGTCCGCTCTCGCTTGGCCTGTATTGCAAAGCCTCTCAAACACACTTCACACAACCAAACATGCTAGCATTTCCCAAATTCCAAAAATTCCTGGGCTAACTGACTAAACCAAAATTACCAAACCAAAAGGGCTGATGGGTTCGCCCCGCGCACTACTTGCGGGGGTACTAGGATCGCCCGTGGAAGTTGATCAGACTTCCTTTACCTGTTACTGTATCAGAGATGTCTTGAGACTTTCCCAGAGCTATCTGACTAAAAACCAGAAAAATCAGTACTCACCGGATCCGGTAGCTAATGCGCTGCGCAGCCCGTTCCACCTGGAGTTGAATCCTGGACTCCCCTCAACCAGGGTTCGAGGTGTTGGCCAGCTGGACCCGGCAGGCCGCCGAGGCAGGGTGGAACCCTCCGATACAAGGGACCGGCGGCGCCTGGGATCCTCTCCGCTGTCAGTCGGCTGCGGTCCCAGCCGGACCAAACATAGAGGCGGTAATACGCGGTAATATTCGCCTGCGTCCAATTCGTATTATGCTTCCCAGCCAACGCACCAAGAAACTGTAATAGCGAAGGGCCCGCAACCCCAATAATACCTGGAGTCAATGGACGAGGATTCAACTCCCTTTTATTGTATATACAGTCTCAGCACTGGTATACAAAATGTCTGAGCCCAGAGCTCAGAAAAATGACAGTTTATATACTTTTCTTCTCCAGTCTAATACAGGCAAAACTCCTCATTGGCCACTTACTCTCATCCAATAGACATCTCTGACCGGGCCCAGGACTCGCTCCCCCTGCTTGGGTCACACTAGCCACGGGTCAGCAATTAGACATAACAATAAACATAATACTTCTGCTAAAGTATACAGTATATTTCGCTATTCTCGCAAGGTCAGTGAGCCACAAAGATAGTGGAAGGCATATCAGAAGCATTCTTAACAAAAGCAAAACAAAAGCGAGGCCAAACATAGCAAGGCTGAGATGTGTCTCTAGCCCTGCCTCAAAACACTAAACAATCTTCATAATGCTAGACAAAATATTCTTACACTGTTCAGTTTCTGTGCTATATTTTCATCCTAATTACGAGGTCAGTGCACAATCAGCAAAGATACAGTCGAGGACATTCTACTGAAAGAGACATCTGACTTACCTAAACAATAAACAGTACCAAGGTTTAATTCTCTTATCTCCAGGAGAGCAGAACACGTTATCAAACCAGAATAGAATGGAATTTATTTCTAACAGCTAACAGCATTCTGTTTCATTTTTTCAAAATCAGCACTAACATTTTAAAGCAGGAGAAAAAAGGCTTCAGCAATAACATTTTAAAGCAGGAGAAAAAGGGCTTCAGACCTAGCTCTGCTACATGCTAGGCCATCGTCTATCACATCTGCATATGTGTGTGTGTGGTGCACAACGGTGAGCCTGTGTGCTTCAGAGGTGGCGTTGTGTGTGGATGGGGTGTGGGTCTGCCATGCATGTGTATATGTGCTGCAGAGATGGGGGCCTCTGTTTATGCATAGTGCAGACATGGGGTATCTGTGTGAGTGTGTGCAAGTGTGTATGGTGCCTGGGTGTGTATGTAATGCAGAGCTGGCATGCCTGTGTGTGTGTGTGTGTGTCTACGATATGGAGCTGGGGTGCCTGTGTGTGTGTGTGTGTCTTTATGGTATGGAGGAAGGTAGAGTGAATGAGTGTGTCTGTATGGTGCAGAGCTGGGGAGCCTCTGTGTGTCTGTGGTGCAAAGGTGTGTGTGTGTGTCTATGATTTGCAGCTGCAGTGCCTGTGTGTGTAAGTGTGTCTTTGTGGTACAGAGGAGGGTTGAGTGAATAAGTGTGTCTGTATGGTGCAGAGCTGAGGAGCCTCTGTGTGTCTGTGGTGCAGAGGTGTGTGCGTGTGCGTATGTGTGTGCATGTGCGTGAGTGTGTATGGTGCCTGTGTGTGTATGTGTAATACAGGACTGGCATGTTTTTGTGTGTGTTGTCTGTCAGTCTGTGATGTGGAGCTAGGGTGCCTATATGTGTAAGTATGTGTCTGTGGTGCAGAGGTGTATGTGTGTGTGTGTCTATGATGTGGAATTGGGGTGCCTATATGTGTAAGTGTGTGTCTGTGGTACGGAGGTGGGGTGAGTGAATGGGTGTGTGTGTATGGTACAGAGCTAGGGAGCCTCTGTGTGTCTGTGGTGCAGAGGTGTGTGTGTGCCTATGTGTGTAAGTGTGTGTTTGTAGTACGGAGGTGGGGTGAGTGAATGGGTGTATGTGTATGTGTATGGTGCAGAGCTGGGATGCTTGCTTCAACTGCAACCGAGATAAAAAGAAAGGAGGAGGAGTACTCATAATAGCAAAGACTATACTTAACTGCTCACCCACCATCTGTAGTAACCAAGAGGGCATGAATATACTAAAGATAGAAAACAAAAACATAGCCATCTGCCTCTTCTATAGACCTCCCATGCCAGACCCTCAAAATATAACTTCTGTTTTAGAATTGGCATGCAAAGCCTCCATGAATAAGCCACATATTATCCTAGGGGATTTCAATCTAGCTTCTCTAAGTAATCACCAGTCAAAAACCTTCCTTGACTCTATGGACGAAATGGGCTTTAAACAAACAATCTCCTACCCTACATACATTAAAGGGAACACGCTTGACCTAGTTTTCCTTCCTGAATACTTAACCAGATTACCCCAATATAATACCCCTAACATAACTCAAATCCCATGGTCCGACCATCATTTAATTCAATTCTCCATTCACATTCCCCATACCCCTAATCATCTACACAATACACTACACCACGGTCCGAGGTTTCGACCGTTTAAACCAGAAATGTTCCTTGAAACAATTATTCCTCAACTGGACAAAAAACTAGACAGTCTCGAACAATCTATTGCCAATTGGAACACTACAATAGAAGCAGCTGCCAAACCATTATCTACCAAAACCAACAGACCCCATAAAAAATCATCTGAAAAATGGTATACAGCTGAATTAAATAATTACAAAAAAGAACTCAGAAAAATAGAGGCTAAATGGAGAACCAAAAAAACCCCGGAATTGCGAGAGTTATATTTTGCAACCCTTAATTCTTACAAACTAGCTACAAATAATGCCAAAAAACAATACCATACATCAATCCTATCCAAAGCTATTAATCGGCCAAGAGAACTATTTGAAATTATAAAATCATTATCTAAAGCCCCACCTACTAATATCCACAAGATCCCTATCAACCCCCAAACACTAGCAGACTATTTTGCTGGCAAACTCAAGCAAAATACACCATCTGTACCTGATCCCTTTCCTACAAAAATAAATGTCCTCAGTGAATGGAAATCTTTCCACCCCATAGATAGAAATCAATTACTAAATATAATTACAAACCTTAATACAACTACATCCCTCTTAGACCCATGCCCATCAGCATGGATTAAGACTACAAAACAAGAACTAGCCCCATACATATTAGATATAGTAAATAAATCCCTTCAACAAGGTATACTACCAAATGAACTCAAAATCTCAGCAATCCGCCCACTTTTGAAAAACAACTCACTAGATAGCAAAGATCCATCATCATACAGACCTATAGCTAGTATACCCTTCCTGACTAAAATTATTGAAAAAGTTGTTCAAATCCAACTTCAAGATTTTATAGACACCTCAACACCCCTTGATGAACACCAATATGGGTTTCGACCATCACACGGCGTAGAAACATTATTACTTGTCCTTCTTGACTCCCTTGTCAGAGGTATGGACAATATCAAACAAGCTTTCATACTAGTATTTATTGACATTTCCGCTGCTTTTGACAGTGTAAACCATAACATTCTAATCTCAAGACTTGGCCAATTAGGTATAAAAGAAGTAGCTCTCAAATGGTTTAAATCTTATATATCCGACCGTTCACAATTTGTACAAATAGATCAAGATCCCTCTCCACCATTTCCACAAGAACAGGGAATCCCTCAAGGATCATCACTTTCTGCCCTATTATTCAACTTATATCTGCAACCGATATGCACCATCTTTAAAAGACATAATATAAATTACCACATTTATGCAGATGATATTATGTTGTACACCTCAATTAATACAAATGACCCTAGCTATGATAACCTCTCAACCTGCCTTGCCGAAGCCGAACAGTGGCTTCGCTCAAAGAATATGAACATTAATTTTAAGAAAACTGAAATACTGTTTACATCAAGAAACCCCAATTTCGCACCTCCACCAGAAATCAAACTACATAACTTCTCCCTCCCAGTGAAGCATGAAATCAAATATTTGGGAGTCATACTTGATAAAACTCTCAGCTTCACTTCACACATTAAGAAAATAACCAGAACAATCTTCTACAAGCTTAGAACTATCCAGCAGCTTAGACCACTTATAGAAAGTGATGACTTCCGGACCATTACTCAAATTTTAATAACACCTCACCTTGACTATTGCAATGGTATACTTAAAGGCATAACAAAGAAAAATCAAAATATTCTCCAAATGGCTCAGAATGTTGCCGCAAGAATAATTTCCAAGGCTAAATTATCCGACCACATTTCTCCCATTTTATACTCATTACATTGGCTTCCCGTTGCATGCAGGATACATTACAAAATTATACTGACTACATTCAAGTTAATTAAAAATATCGCCCCATCTTACCTATCTACCCTTATCCATAGCCCCTCAGATAGTAGACTAAGAAGAAGGAGGAATCTCAATACAGTACAAGTACCAGATACAATAAGAAAAACAAAGCAAATAACAAGCAACAGCGCTTTCACATACGTAGCACCTACACTATGGAACAACCTCCCTGATCAACTAAGAGAGACAAAAGATCTCCAAAAGTTTAGAAAGGAACTAAAAACACACTTATTCACCCAACATTACTGCCAATTCTCAGATCTAGCCTCCCACCCCCCATAGCTCTCTCTGCTAAGCTGCCAAACAAATACTCATTCACTTAATAATATTATCATTCCCAAAGCTGATGTTATGTCACAGGTTGTAAATACCATAGTTCTGCAAATAATCAAGATTTTTTGTTATAATTCTGTAAATAATTAACTGTCTAAATAATCAAAGGTTCTTGTTATGAGCTATATATGTTTGCTTTTGTTCATAATGTTCCTTGTACATAGTTGCAATGTTGCATAATGTTCCATGTATTTGTTCACCAATGTTCTATGTAAACCGCCACTGATCTTGGGAAGGGGCGGTATATAAAAGTTTTCAAATAAATAAAATAAATAAATAAATAAATAGTGAGTGTGCCTGTGTGCTGTGGGGGAGCCTCTATGTGTAAGTGTGCGTCTGTGGTGCAGAGGTGTGTGTGTGTTTGTGGTATGGAGGTGGGGTGAGTGAATGGGGGTGTGTGTATGGCGCAGAGCTGGGATGCTTGTGAGTGTGCCTGTGTGCTGTGGGGGTGCCTGTATGTGTAAGTGTGTGTCTGTGGTGCAGAGGTGTGTGTGTGTGTGTGTGTGTGTGTGTGTGTAACTGTGTGTTTGTGGTATGGAGGTGGGGTGAGTGAATGGGTGTGTGTGTATGGTGCAGAGCTGGGATGCTTGTGAGTGTGCCTGTGTGCTGTGGGGGTGCCTGTATGTGTAAGTGTGTGTCTGTGGTGCATAGGTGTGTGTGTGTGTGTGTGTGTAACTGTGTGTTTGTGGTATGGAGGTGGGGTGAGTGAATGGGTGTATGTGTATGATGCAGAGCTGGGATGCTTGTGAGTGTGCATGTGTACTGTGGGGGTGCCTGTATGTGTAAGTGTGTGTCTGTGGTGCAGAGGTGTGTGTGTGTGTGTAAGTGTGTGTTTGTGGTATGGAGGTGGGGTGAGTGGATGGGTGTATGTATATGGTGCAGAGCTGGGATGCTTGTGAGTGTGCGTGTGTGCTGTGGGGGTGCCTGTATGTGTAAGTGTGTGTCTGTGGTGCAGAGGTGTGTGTGTGTGTGTGTAAGTGTGTGTTTGTGGTATGGAGGTGGGGTGAGTGAATGGGTGTGTGTGTATGGTGCAGAGCTGGGATGCTTGTGAGTGTGCATGTGTGCTGTGGGGGTGCCTCTATGTGTAAGTGTGTATCTGTGGTGCAGAGGTGTGTGTGTGTGCGCGCGTGTGTGTGTGTGTGTGTGTGTGTGTAACTATGTGTTTGTGGTACAGATGAGGGGTGAGTGAATGGGTGTGTGTGTATGGTGCAGAGCTGGGATGCTTGTGAGTGTGCGTGTGTGCTGTGGGGGTGCCTGTATGTGTAAGTGTGTGTCTGTGGTGCAGAGGTGTGTGTGTGTGTGTGTGTAAATGTGTGTTTGTGGTATGGAGGTGGGATGAGTGCATGGGTGTGTGTGTATGGTGCAGAGCTGGGATGCTTGTGAGTGTGCATCTGTGCTGTGGGGGTGCCTCTATGTGTAAGTGTGTGTCTGTGGTGCAGAGGTGTGTGTGTGTGTGTGTGTGTGTGTGTGTAAATGTGTGTTTGTGGTATGGAGGTGGGATGAGTGCATGGGTGTGTGTGTATGGAGCAGAGCTGGGATGCTTGTGAGTGTGCATGTGTGGTGTGGGGGTGCCTCTATGTGTAAGTGTGTGTCTGTGGTGCAGAGGTGTGTGTGTGTGTGTGTAAGTGTGTGTTTGTGGTGCAGAGG
The DNA here is from genome assembly GCA_033557465.1 of Ichthyophis bannanicus. Taxonomy (NCBI): domain Eukaryota; kingdom Metazoa; phylum Chordata; class Amphibia; order Gymnophiona; family Ichthyophiidae; genus Ichthyophis; species Ichthyophis bannanicus. The sequence continues at coordinate 346,099,995 of CM066039.1, read as the reverse complement.
TGTGTGAGTGTGTGTGTGTGTGTGTTTGTGGTATGGAGGTGGGGTGAGTGCATGGGTGTGTGTGTATGGTGCAGAGCTGGGATGCTTGTGAGTGTGCATGTGTGGTGTGGGGTGCCTCTATGTGTAAGTGTGTGTATGTGTGTGTGTGTGTGTAAGTGTGTGTTTGTGGTATGGAAGTGAGGTGAGTGCATGTGTGTGTGTGTATGGTGCAGAGCTGGGATGCTTGTGAGTGTGCGTGTGTGCTGTGGGGGTGCCTGTATGTGTAAGTATGTGTCTGTGGTGCAGAGGTGTGTGTGTGTGTGTGTCTGTGTAAGTGTGTGTTTGTGGAGCAGAGGTGTGTGAGTGTGTGTGTGTGTAAGTGTGTGTGGTATGGAGGTGGGGTGAGTGTATGGGTGTGTGTGTATGGTGCAGAGCTGGGATGCTTGTGAGTGTGCAAGTGTGCTGTGGGGGTGCCTCTATGTGTAAGTGTGTGTCTGTGGTGCAGAGGTGTGTGTGTGTGTGTGTCTGTTTAACTTTGTGTTTGTGGTATGGAGGAGGGGTGAGTGAATGGGTGTGTGTGTATGGTACAGAGCTGGGATGCTTGTGAGTGTGCGTGTGTGCTGTGGGGTGCCTGTATGTGTAAGTGTGTGTCTGTGGTGCAGAGGTGTGTGTGTGTGTGTGTGTGTGTGTGTAAGTGTGTGTTTGTGGTATGGAGGTGGGGTGAGTGCATGGGTGTGTGTGTATGGTGCAGAGCTGGGATGCTTGTGAGTGTGCATGTGTGCTGTGGGGGTGCCTCTATGTGTAAGTGTGTGTCTGTGGTGCAGAGTTGTGTGTGCGTGTGTGTGTGTGTGTGTGTGTGTGTGTGTGTGTGTGTAACTATGTGTTTGAGGTACGGAGGAGGGGTGAGTGAATGGGTGTGTGTGTATGGTGCAGAGCTGGGATGCTTGTGAGTGTGCTTGTGTGCTGTGGGGGTGCCTGTATGTGTAAGTGTGTGTCTTGTGATGAAGAAGCCCCAATTTCCACTGTTAAAATACAAAACATGCAGCATGTCAGTGCAAAAGCTGACAGGAGAACAGACCAGGTGGATAGCTGTTGTCAGTGGCAACGACAACAAAGGCAGCCACGAGGTCTGGAGAAACGTGTAGTAAGAAGAAACGCCCTAATTCCCAATAGCACACACCTGGTAGGGAGGAGTATGCACAGCCCTTATAAGGATAGTGCAGGGAACACAAAGGGGAAGCATTACAAGGACGACACCTCCAAAGAGTTGTCAGGAGGAGAGGAATTGTCAGAGAGCTCAGATTTGGAACAAACCCTGAGAGGGAGAAACCTGGGACAAGGTGAGCAATGTATGAAGAGAAGACAGCCTGTCTTACCTACAGCAGTTACCAGAGAGGAACCAGGAAGAGTCTCTCACTTCAGTATAGGAAGTGACTCAGAGTCTGAACCAGGAAGCGTTCAACCTCAGAGATACCCAGAATCCACTAGGAGGAAGCAGCTTGCTAGAGCCGAGGCCAGCTGGGCAGCTCCTGCTGATTGCAGAGACACGGCAGCATGGAACCTACGTCCTAACCAGAGGAACTGAAAGCCAGTAGCTAAAAAGTATGTAACAAGAAGCTGGGACTTGGGGAATGAATGTGAGCCATTGAAAGTTAAAAGGAATAAAAGTGTTTGTAGAGTGAATGCAGAGCAGCCTTATACAGGAAGCCAGAGGTGGGGGCAGGGCAGCTACTCCCAGCCTAACTACCTGAATAGAGAGCATTCACAGCCGTCAGAAAAGCTTAGAGACTGGCCAGAAGACGTGTATATGTCAGAAGAGGAGCTGGCAGTAAGCTTTAAACCCCAAAAGAAGCCTTACAAGCTAAAGTCTGTTAGCAAGAGGGGACAGAGAGTTCCTCTATCCCAAACAGAAGATAGCAACAGAGAAACTTACCGTGAAGGCTTGCCAAAGGGAAATGTCCAAGCATATTTCAACCAAGAGGGTTTGGAACGTGAGGAGGAACCCATGTTAGTGGACTCTCTCAGTGAATCCTCATCTATATCTGACCTAATGGACTGTACATTAGTCTCATCTGAAAGAATATCTCTGCGCTAGACAGAGCCAAAGCATGTATGCTACAGTTAAGTTCCTACCTTGAAGCAAGAAGTTATTGCTGTATGTCCTTTGTGTTTTTGCCAAAAGATTGGAATACTTTTGTTTCTGCTTGTGTTCTGTTCACTTGTTTATTAATCCACCCCGGGAGGGGAATAAATCCACATTTTGCTTTACCATTCGAGTTTGCACAACTATTTCTTCACCATCAGCAGCACACTGCCCCCTGGTGGTGACATAAAGTGGCGTAGTTCTTCGGATTTTTCAAGTGGATGAAAAACACAGCACCGAAGACACACATAGGATTTACCTTGCTGAAGGAGGAAAAGTTTGCCACCGGAGAAAAAAAAAAAGAAAGAAAAAGCCGGAGCAGATTTTTTCAAAATTCCTGACCTGGAGTGCAGCGAGCCTACAGCTTTCTCAACGCACGATCCTTCACCGTGCTGAGGTAAAGGTAGGAGGGCACGGGTGATTTGGATCTGAGAAAGGGGGAGCTGTGGTGTTAGGAGCAGCAAGAGGAATAGCAGAAAAAAAAAAAAAAAAAAAAGTTACCTATAGTGGAAACACTTTGTTTGGTGCCGCACTTGGTGGGCTTGTCTTTTGTTTCTTCACAGGTGCGTAAAGATGGATCCCCAGCAAATGAAAGACTGGATGGAGGTCCAGTGGAAAGCACAAGGAGAACTGGCCCGGCAAAGCCAAGAGAGAATGATCCATGCAATGAATGAGCAACAGCAGCCGCTACTAGAGTTGCTGGAGACTCTGATAAAGAAAACTGCTACCGCAGCCGAGGTTGAGTCTGCAGGACCGAGGGCGGTAGGACTACATGAATACAATGCTCTGTCATTGGGACACTTAAATTCATACAATAGTTTTGATGACTTCGCTGAAGCGTTCGAGCGAATAGCAGCAGCGGCTAAATGGCCGACTGATCAGTGGGCATTAAGATTCGCCATGACTTTGTCTGGCGAGGCGCTCGCCGCATATAAAACAATGCCCGTTGATCTGTCTTCCAGTTACCCCGACGTGAAGATAGCTATTAGAGATAGGCTGGGTTTAACGCCCATGCACTACAGAAGGCTCTTTAGAGAGGCCAAACTCCTGGATAAGGAAACGCCTAAAGCCTTGTTACAACGACTAAAAGGTCTAGCGACCAAATGGCTCGTTCCAGAAAGGGCGACGGTCGAGTCTTTATTTGATACCGTCCTCCTGGAACAGTATTTGGAAGCCATTCCGCAAGAAATAAAGGCATTTATATTGCTACAAAAATGCAATTCTACGAATGACGCAGCCATCCTTACGGAGAACTATTTTGAGGCTGAATTAGCCAGTACCTCCGGAGGCGGTATTTTAAAAATGGCTGGCATTGATAGAATGCATGGTGTGAGAAAGTCTTTTAAAAGCAATGCATATGGTGATACTGCATGTAATGTTAAGATGTCTGGTAACACTAGGGTGAAAATGATTCAAAGGAAATGTTTTAACTGTGGCCAGCCTGGACATGGGTACAAAAAGTGTACTGAACGTAGTGCTCTAGTAGTGGGAGGACAGGACCCCCTAGAGAAGAGCATTCAGGTAGAAGTCCAGATTGAAGGGGTAAAAGCTTTGGCGCTCTTGGATTCTGGAGCTAGCCAAAGCATGGTTTCTCGTGAATTGTGGGAGACCATTACCGCCCGTAACCCTTTTTCACAAAAGCAAGCGAGGGACAAAATTAAAGTAAGATGTGTGCATGGTACGTCTGTATTTTACCCACGGTATGGAATGTCTGTGATAGGGATGAATACTCGGGAGAAGATACAGATGGCTGTAATTCCTCATCTCCCGTATGAGCTTGTGTTAGGCCGTGATTGGCCACCGTTCAACCGAGGTCTTAAAGAGAGCCTAGGTAAGAAAACTACTTTAGTTTCCACTAGATCCCAGGCCAAAGCCTCAGAGATAGGGGTAGGTTCCGCTGAGGAGGAAGAAAATCCAGAGGAAGAGGAAGGCCAGGGAGAGGAGCTAGTAGATATACTCCCCACACATGACGATCTAATAAACCTTCCTTCTAAGGAAAGAAAGGGAAGGGCAGAGAGACGTAGGGAGCAAAGAAATAGGTCCCAAGGGAGGGCAGAGCTGGTAGCAGGGGAAGATTTGCCCTGGGTCCCTGCTGAGTTAGTCCAGAAGTTCCCTTCCTTCCCAAAGGAGCAGAGGGCAGATCCGTCCCTAAAAAGAGCTTTTGAATTTGCTCAGGAGGGTAGAGCCATCTTGCCTAGATTTTTCCTAGAGGGTGAGCTGTTATACCTGGAAAGTACGGACCCGTATACAGGGGCCATCCGCAAGCAGGTAGTGGTGCCAGCAACCTTTAAGACCATAGTAATGCGATTGGCACACGACCACCCTGTGGGTAGCCACAAGGGCATACAAGGCACAATAGACCAAATACTGGCCCGCTTTTACTGGCCGGGCGTCTTTAAGGAGACCACCCGCTACTGCCAGTCTTGTCCCGCGTGCCAGAAGGTCACTGCCATAAAGCCGAAACCGGTGCCAATGATTAGTACACCCATTATTGCCACGCCAGTCCGACGCCTGGCTATGGACATTGTAGGACCCTTAGTTAGGACGCCAAGGGGCTTCCAATATCTATTGGTAATTATAGACGTTGCCACTAGATTTCCGTGGGCCATTCCGCTACGGAATATTTCTGCTAGGTCGATGTCCTTAGAAATAATAAAATTATTTTGCGAAATAGGTTTCCCACAAGAGGTCCTAACGGATCAAGGAAGCAACTTTACCTCAAAGTACTTGGCCTTAGTGTGGGATGCCTTCGGGATAAGGCACGTCCGGACCTCCGCCTATCACCCACAGTCGAACGGACTGGTGGAAAGGCTAAACCAGTCAATTAAACAGATGTTACGACACGGACTGGAGGGACAGATGGGGGAGTGGGATAATTTACTTCCCTTTTATTATTTATTTATTTATTACAAGTTCTTATATACCGCACTATTCGGCATCAGCGCGGTTTACATTATAACATAAAGACCATAACAACAAGCTGTTTGGTTTACATCGAACAGGAGTACAAACTTGGAGAACCGGGGTAAACTATATACAAGAGATAATTACATAGAACAGAATAGAGTCTTAATATGGGGGACCCACGTATCAGTGGTGATGGAGTTCCACCTGTAGGCAAAGTAGACCAGCCTCCCCCCCCCCGTCTGTAGCTGGTTGTCCAGCGGTCGAGAGGCTATGCCAGGGGTGTCAAAACCCTGAGCCCAGCTGAGCTGGAGCTGGCAACTGGATCTTTTGCCCTTCAGGCTTGCAAGGCCCATGGCCAGAGCCCTTACCCTGACCACCCTGTGGCAGGGTCAGTGTGGTCAGGTATGGGGGGGGGGGGTATCCCCTGTAGGGTTGGTCCTTCCTGAGAAAGGAAGGTTTCTTCCCTTGTGGCTTTTTTCTAGGAAGAGTGGAGGTCTTCCTGGAGAGCCAAGTATGGGTGACGTACTCTGTCTCAATTTCGGCCGCTTTGTCCTCCATGGGCTTACCAAAGAGCTGCTTCGAGGCAAGGGATGTCGAGGAGCTTCTCCTGGACCCACTGCTCCAAGTTGGAGGATTGGAGCCAAGCCTGCCGGCAGGCACCAATTTCAGCCACCACTACTCACGCAGAGGACTCAAAGCCATTGTAGGCAGCTCGTGAGGTATTTGGAGCACTCACGGACTGACCGAGAGCACCTAGAAGTGCTGGAGGTAGTCCCCATCAAGACCTGCTGCAAATTCCCCAAGTTCTTTAGCGAGGTCTTGGAGGAACATACCAATGTAAAGTTGGTAGACCTGGATGCAGCATGCTAGCATGGAGCCCTGGTAACATCTGTGCCCGAGGGCATCGAGGGAGGGGACTGAAAAGCGAGTCTTTGGGCTCTTCTGCTCGCACATGGCCAACTCGACAACCATGGAGATGTGGGGAAGCTGTGCCTTCCAAAACCCTGGTCCCTGCTGGACCCTGTACATGGAGTCCAGGCGCCGACTGACCACTGGGACAGAGGACGGGGTCTTCCACATGCAGAGAAGGCACTGGTTAAGAATGGAGGGGATTGGGACAGTGAGGGTTTCCCCTCTGTGGCACCTCATATTTGAGGATATTGAGCTCCTCCGCTTGATGTTTCTCCTCCTACTGCGCTCAGCTAACAAACTACTTCTATCAATGCCTTTCACCCGCACTGCGAACTCCCGAATGCGCTTTCACCTTGCTGCACCTGAAAGCCTGCCTGCGTCTGTGCACCAAGCATCCTCCCTGGCCCTCTTCAAATCCAGGTTGAAGACCCACCTCTTCACCGTTGCATTCAGATCCTGACTCCTTCCTCATCTTACCCTAAACGCCGTCAATGTTTATGACCTAATTACAGACCAAACTGTACCACACCGTACCTGGTGCATAGGTGTGTGTGTGTGTGTGTGTGTGTGTGTGTGTGTGTAACTGTGTGTTTGTGGTATGGAGGTGGGGTGAGTGAATGGGTGTATGTGTATGATGCAGAGCTGGGATGCTTGTGAGTGTGCGTGTGTGCTGTGGGGGTGCCTGTATGTGTAAGTGTGTGTCTGTGGTGCAGAGGTGTGTGTGTGTGTGTGTGTGTGTGTTTGTGGTATGGAGGTGGGGTGAGTGCATGGGTGTGTGTGTATGGTGCAGAGCTGGGATGCTTGTGAGTGTGCATGTGTGCTGTGGGGGTGCCTGTATGTGTAAGTGTGTGTCTGTGGTGCAGAGGTGTGTGTGTGTGTATGTGTGTGTGTAAGTGTGTGTTTGTGGTATGGAAGTGAGGTGAGTGCATGGGTGTGTGTGTATGGTGCAGAGCTGGGATGCCTGTGAGTGTGCGTGTGTGCTGTGGGGGTGCCTGTATGTGTAAGTATGTGTCTGTGGTGCAGAGGTGTGTGTGTGTGTGTGTGTGTGTGTGTGTGTGTGTGTGTGTGTGTAAGTGTGTGTTGGTGGTATGGAGGTGGGGTGAGTGCATGGGTGTGTGTGTATGGTGCAGAGCTGGGATGCTTGTGAGTGTGCATGTGTGCTGTGGGGGTGCCTCTATGTGTAAGTGTGTGTCTGTGGTGCAGAGTTGTGTGTGTGTGTGTGTGTGTGTGTAACTGTGTGTTTGTGGTATGGGGGAGGGGTGAGTGAATGGGTGTGTGTGTATGGTACAGAGCTGGGATGCTTGTGAGTGTGCATGTGTGCTGTGGGGTTGCCTCTATGTGTAAGTGTGTGTCTGTGGTGCAGAGGTGTGTGTGTGTGTGTGTGTGTGTGTGTGTGTGTGTGTGTGTGTGTGTAACTGTGTGTTTGTGGTATGGAGGAGGGGTGAGGTAATGGGTGTGTGTGTATGGTACAGAGCTGGGATGCTTGTGAGTGTGCGTGTGTGCTGTGGGGGTGCCTGTATGTGTAAGTGTGTGTCTGTGGTGCAGAGTTGTGTGTGTGTGTGTGTGTGTGTAACTGTGTGTTTGTGGTATGGAGGAGGGGTGAGTGAATGGGTGTGTGTGTATGGTACAGAGCTGGGATGCTTGTGAGTGTGCGTGTGTGCTGTGGGGGTGCCTGTATGTGTAAGTGTGTGTCTGTGGTGCAGAGGTGTGTGTGTGTGTGTGTGTGTGTGTGTGTGTGTGTAAGTGTGTGTTTGTGGTATGGAGGAGGGTTGAGTGAATGTGTGTGTGTGTATGGTGCAGAGCTGGGATGTTTGTGAGTGTGCATGTGTGGTGTGGGGGTGTCTCTGTGTAAGTGTGTGTCTGTGGTGCAGAGGTGTGTGTGTGTTTGTGGTGTGGAGGTGGGGTGAGTGCATGGGTGTGTGTGTATGGTGCAGAGCTGGGATGCTTGTGAGTGTGCATGTGTGGTGTGGGGGTGCCTCTATGTGTAAGTGTGCGTTTGTGGTGCAGAGGTGTGTGTGTGTGTGTGTGTGTGTGTGTGTGTGTGTGTGTGTGTGTGTGTAAGTGTGTGTTTGTGGTGCAGAGGTGTGTGACTGTGTGTGTGTAAGTGTGTGTTTGTGGTTTGGAGGTGGGGTGAGTGCATGGGTGTGTGTGTATGGTGCAGAGCTGGGATGCTTGTGATTGTGCATGTGTGGTGTGGGGGTGCCTCTATGTGTAAGTGTGTGTCTGTGGTGCAGAGGTGTGTGTGTGTGTAAGTGTGTGTTTGTGGTATGGAGGTGAGGTGAGTGCATGGGTGTGTGTGTATGGTGCAGAGCTGGGATGCTTGTGAGTGTGCGTGTGTGCTGTGGGGGTGCCTGTATGTGTAAGTGTGTGTCTGTGGTACAGAGGTGTGTGTGTGTGTGTGTGTGTGTGTGTGTGTGTGTGTTAGTGTGTGTTTGTGGTATGGAGATGGGGTGAGTGCATGTGTGTGTGTATGGTGCAGAGCTGGGATGCTTGTGAGTGTGCGTGTGTGCTCTGGGGGTGCCTGTATGTGTAAGTGTGTGTCTGTGGTACAGAGGTGTGTGTGTGTGTGTGTGTGTAAGTGTGTGTTTGTGGTATGGAGGTGGGGTGAGTGCATGGGTGTGTGTGTATGGTGCAGAGCTGAGATGCTTGTGAGTGTGCGTGTGTGCTGTGGGGGTGCCTGTATGTGTAAGTGTGTGTCTGTGGTGCAGAGGTGTGTGTGTGTGTGTGTGTGTTTGTGGTATGGAGGTGGGGTGAGTGCATGGGTGTGTGTGTGTATGGTGCAGAGCTGGGATGCTTGTGAATGTGCATGTGTGCTGTGGGGGTGCCTCTATGTGTAAGTGTGTGTCTGTGGTGCAGAAGTGTGTGTGTGTGTGTGTGTTTGTGGTATGGAGGTTTGGTGAGTGCATGGGTGTGTGTGTATGGTGCAGAACTGGGATGCTTGTGAGTGTGCGTGTGTGCTGTGGGTGTGCCTGTATGTGTAAGTGTGTGTCTGTGGTGCAGAGGTGAGTGTGTGTGTGTGTGTGTGTGTGTGTGTGTGTGTGTAAGTGTGTATTTGTGGTATGGAGGTGGGGTGAGTGCATGGGTGTGTGTGTATGGTGCAGAGCTGGGATGCTTGTGAGTGTGCGTGTGTGCTGTGGGGGTGCCTCTATGTGTAAGTGTGTATCTGTGGTGCAGAGGTGTGTGTGTGTGTGTGTGTGTGTGTATGTGTAAGTGTGTGTCTGTGGTGCAGAGGTGTGTGTGTGTGTGTGTGTGTAAGTGTGTGTTTGTGGTATGGAGGTGGGGTGAGTGCATGGGTGTGTGTGTATGGTGCAGAGCTGGGATGCTTGTGAGTGTGCTTGTGTGGTGTGGGGGTGTCTCTATGTGTTCTTGATGGGGGCATGCATCTTTCGGCATATACACATTGTACCTTTTTGTCCTCATGCATTCATCCCTTTAACCTCCAACACCTTGCACTCTTCTCCCCCAACCCCTCTTCTGCTGTCCCCCGCACTGTCTGTTCCCCTTCCAGACTCTCTCCCCTTCTCCCTCCCTCTTAGCACCCCCATCCGCTGCTCTCCATTCACCCCATTCTTCTTCTTTTTTTCTCAAAGAAAACTGCTCCTTTAAATTTTGCTGTCTTTTCTACTCCCCTGCCCCCAGGTAACATTTTTGCTGCTACAGGCCACAATCCCCTTCTCTTCTGCTTGCGTGAGATGCGGTCACCCTCAGTCAGACAACCACGGTCTTTCCTAGTCTTTTTGCTGAGGGCAAGTTTTGTACGGACAGACAAAACTTCTGCAGGCTTGTCCCTTGATAATAGGCACTATGCTGAAGTGAAACGCACCAGATCAGCTAGAGATAGCAGCGTCTGTTGTTAATTGGCAGTATTTTCATGTGTTGAGGTGTAAAATAGCCGCCAAATATGTATAAGTGGTGGCAGGCACACGTTCTAAGTTGTGAAATCTAGCACTTTACACATGTGTGGTGGTCATGTTTACCCTCTTGATTTTTCCAACTTGTAGGATTGCAAAATGCCTCCTCCGGATCCACGTATCGGCACACATGTGTGTACCCCTGCACCTCTTTATTCTATGGTTTATAAAAGGTTTTCTAAAATACCGTTATATAGAAAAATGATAGCAGATAAAGACCATACAGCCTATCTAGTCTGCCTATCTAGTCTGCCGGAAGGACTGGGGTTTCTAGTCCCACAGGTGCTCCTTGTGGTCTTGGGCAAGCCACTTAACCCTCCATAGCCCATGTTCCCTGTAAAATAGTTACCTCCAAGTTATAATGCCCTGTTCAATGTAATTTCAGTTTGTTCAATGTAAACCGCACTGATGCAGAATAGCGCGGTATATAAGAGAATGTAAATAAAAAATAAATAAAATACCGACTAGTAAACTTTACAGTCCTTTTTTTCCCTCAGAGATATTCTGTGTTTGCCTCATGCTTTCTTGAATTCAGAGACCGTCCTCCTCTCTACCACCTCCACTGGGAAACTATTCTATGCATGTACCCCTCTTTCTGTAAAGAAATATTTCCGCAAATTACTCCTGAGTTTATCTCCTTTCACCTTCGTCCTAGTTCTCAGGGAACAAGCTCTATCTCTGGTGGCTAAAGTAGCAGACTCAAAGGTGCTGAGCAGACAAAGGTATATAGAGAAGACACTCAGAGACATCGCAGAGAAGTCCCACCTCTAGCATGGTGGCCTCTGTGCCATCACAGAGAAGAAAGGACCCTGAAAGGAGAGCATCACTTTGGTATTGCAGGAAGTGATCCTGTAGACAGAACCTGCCCTCCATGTGATGAAATAACTGCTTTATGAAGCAGCTGGTTGAGGAACCAACAAAAGGGAAAATATTTTAGACCTAGTCCCTACTGGTATGAGAGGTAACGTAGGATTTTCTGTGACAGATAACATGGTAGCATAGCGGATGATGGTAGGTAAAGACCAACACGGTCCATCCAGTCTGCCCTGTAGTGGCTTTATGGGTGAGAAGGCCCCATCCAGCCATGTGAGCTGCGATTGGCCCAATCTCAGGCTGGCCCATCCACTAAGTGGTCAACTAAAGCGGCAGCGAGTGAGGTTATCAGATTTGCAGATGACACAAAACTATGTAAAGTTGTTAAAACCCAAGAGGATTGTGGAAAATTGCAAGAGGATCTTGATAAATTGGAAGACTGGGCATCAAAATGGCAGATGAAATTTAATGTGAACATGTGCAAAGTTATGCACCTAAGGAAGAACAACCCAAACTATGGTAACAAGATCCAAGGTTCCACATTAGGAACCACCACCCAGGAAAAAGATTTAGGAATCATTGTGGATAACACATGAAAACCCTCAGCCCAGTGTGCAGTGCCGGCCAAGAGAGCAAACAGAATGCTAGGTATCATAAGGAAAGGAATGGAAAATAAAACAAAAGATATTATAATGCCTCTATATCGTTCCATGGTGAGACCGCACCTTGAATATTGTGTGCAATTCTGGTCGCCGTATCTTAAAAAGGATATAGCGTTATTAGAAAAGGTTCAGAGAAGAGCCACCAAAATGGTAAAGGGGATGGAAGGCTATTCCTATGAAGAAAGGCTAAAAAGGTTAGGGCTGTTTAACCTGGAAAAGAGACGGCTGAGGGGAGATATGATAGACGTCTATAAATGAATGAACGGGTAAACGTAGATCGATTGTTTACGTTATCAGAATATAGATAGACTAGGGGGCATACAATGAATCTACAGGGTAAACTATTTAAGACTAATAAAAGAAAATATTTTTTCACTCAACGTGTAATCAAACTCTGGAAGTTGTTACCGGAGGATGTAGTAAAGGCTGTTAATGTAGCTCGGTTTAAAAAAGGTTTGGACAAGTTCCTGGAGGAAAGGTCCATAAACCATTATTAAGAAGGGACCCAGGATATCAATGTTTGATCCAGTACAAGCATTGTGGAACCAGTGTCTTTTGGAGAAACTGCTAGGTACTGTCATGAAGCTGAAGCTACTGAGAGTGCAGACTTAGAAAAAAACCCTGTCTTTCACAGAGCTGTTCATGTTCAGAGGATGCAGTTACCTTGCAGCCCAGCTAGAGGGAGCAGGAGCAAAACTACTGAGGCTGAGTTAACACACCCAGCCACTGATTATGTAAGAGCTAATCAGCTGCACCTGACGACAACCCCGGGAAACTCAAAGGTAGAATGCCTTTATAAGAGAAAGGCAGTCCAGAGGAAAGCAGGCCAGCAGAAGGAACCAGTCCAGAGGAAAGCAGGCCAGCAGGAGGAACCAGTCCAGAGGAAAGCAGGCCAGGAGAAGGAACAAGTCCAGAGGAAAGCAGGCCAGGAGAAGGAACCAGTCCAGAGGGAACCAGTCCAGAAGCAGAGAAAGTCAGAAAGAAAGACAGCTCGAGGAGAGTCAGTCTGGAGAGAGACTCGGTAGCAGAGGACCACCAAGGCAAAGAGCTTGTGAGGAGAAAGCCATGCTTTGAGAGAGGCCTACGCTTAACGGAGGAGTCTGAATCAGGATTAAGAGGTACAAGAAGGAAAGGTTCTGATAGCAGAGCTACCTTTACCCAGAAGCAAGGAAATCCGGATTCCTCACCAGGTTTTCCTGAACTACAGAAAGGTAAAGCACTGCTCAGAAGGTTCCAAGAGAAAGCCTGTTTCCAGAGAGAGGTGCCTCAGAGAGAAAGCTCCAGTTATACCGGCTACAGGAGGAAGCCCAGGTATGGTGCCACTTCATTTATAAAAGAAAGTTTATCTCCTAGAAGCTCTGGTGAAACAGATGCTCAGTGCAGGAGAAAAGGAAACAAGTCAGAGCTTTACAAACCAGTATTTAAGGGCAGAAGAACAGGCCATGTTCGTCTGGGAACCTTAGAACAGCCCTATTGGAAACAAGCAAACAGAGACAGAGTCTGGGAAAGTATAGCAGCAAGGGAGACATCCAATTCAGAGGGAGAGGCCAGTGACCCAGAGTCCATGGAAATAGACCTAGAGAATCCTATTCCCATGCCTCCAGATGAATTTATGGATTGTACCTTGTGTATTGCTAGTAGCTTTGAGTCATTAGCAGAACTGTGAATTGAACAGACCTTTTTGCTTTGAGAATGCTCATGTTTTGTGCTAAATGCCAGAGAACTGTCTTGCTTATTTAAGTTGCTCTGAAGTAAGAGAATCTTTCAGTTAATCTCTCCAATCAACTGTGAAACTTGTAACCGTTTTTCTTCTTGCTTATGTTTGGTGAAACCCTGAAAGAAAGGACTTTCTTTATTTCTGTGCCTTACTGAGCCTTTGCGTTAAAGGGGAAATAAAAGCCTTAATACCCTCTATTTGGCTTATACAATTTGTTCATACAAGGAGCTGGACTACAAAGACCAACCTGCACTTGGCCTTAAAGAGCCCTTTCCTCCTTGAAACAATAAAAATGCTCAGCCTACCCTTACAGCCACTGGCCACTAGGGAGTGCTGACGACATTAATGGCGTAGTTGTACAGATAAAAGGCTATAAAACCTACAGGAAGAAAAGAAAGAAGCCACCAGTACTAAGCTTTAAAAGAAAGGAGAAAACCCGGAGTGGAAAAGAAAACCCGAAGTCGAAGTGCTGTGGTGGTGCTAGCAGCAGTGGCAGAGTGTTACCAGACAGAGCAGCAGTGTCCTTTTCTTAAAGCTGGATTCAACACCTCCACCAGGTAAAGGTAGAAAGGCATGACCTGTGTTGGATGTGGGGGTGAAGTTTGAAAAAAAAAAAAAAAGGGAAAAGGGGGACTCTTTTTGTTGTCAGGCCACACTTGTTTTTTTTTCTCTCTCTGTGTTTTTCTAGGTTTCCTTCACCATGGGACAAAAAGAGGTGTTCGCATGGATGGCTATGCAGTTTGACAAGCAGAGAGAACTGGCTTGCCAAACGCAGCAGCAAGCAGTCTTAGCCATGCAAGAGCAACAGAAACCCATTTTACAAATGATGGAGGCTTGGGTAGCACAGCAACAAAAGTCGCAGGAAGCAGCCTCTAGTCATCATGGACAGAGTTCTGGACTGGGTAACTGTCCGGTAGGACCGTGGACATATGATGCTTTAACTTTAGGGAAGTTAGGGACCACGGATGACATAGATGACTTCCTGGACTCGTTTGAAAGGATAGCGCGTTCAGTGGGCTGGCCGGAAGAGCAGTGGGCCGTTCGCCTAGCCACTTCACTCACAGGGGAGATGCTCTCAGCATACAGAGCAATGCCCACATCGTCAGCAAACGATTACACCGAGGTAACGAAGGCCATCAGGGATCGCCTGGGTCTGACCCCTCTTGTGTATAATCGCCTGTTACGAGCGGCACGCCTTAAAATGGGTGAAACACCGAAGGCGTTAGGACACAGGTTAAGAAGCTTAGCCGCTAAATGGCTAAGACCTGAGGAGAAAACTGTCGAGACATTAATGGATTCAATAGTTCTAGAACAATTTATGTCGGCAGTACCCCAAAGTGTGCAGAGTTTCCTTATCCTGCAGAACTGCCGCAGCACTGCAGAAGCCATTAGCTTAACAGAGAGATATTTAGAGGCAGAATTGGCCATCCAGCAGAGTAGGGAAATTTCAAAAACAACAGTGGGTGCGTTGAAGCAGTCATCAGGAAGCCTCTCTCAGTATAAAACTCGAGATGTGAAAAATGTTAACCCTGTATTAAGGAGTCACTATAGGAGATGCTTTACCTGTGGAAAATTGGGGAGCCGCCTGACTGAAGACCGAACACAATTTAGGATAGCTATCCAGAGGGTCGCCATGAGTCAACTCCGACTCGACGGCACTTAACAACAACAAAAAGTGAATGTCAAGCACGTACTGCTCTCATAGGTGAGAACAGGCATACATTATGTGAAGGGTTTGTCTTAGACGTAACAGTACAAGGGGTTGCTGCCAAGGCTCTTCTTGACTCTGGCGCGGATCAGACTATGATTTCCCGTAAGCTTTGGGCTGTAATTAAAAAGTGAGCTGAATCTGCACCAGATCAAGCAGAGGGAAAGGTAAAGATAAAATGTGTTCATGGTGCTGCATTTTACCCTGTATATAACCTGGCTGTAAGAGGTAATGTTAGTCGCTGTAGTACCCAGATTACCTCAAGAAATGGTCTTGGGCAGAGACTGGCCCCCAATTTAAAAGAGGCTTGGAGGAAGGTTTAACACCCCGCCAAGTTTTTGTATCCACACATACTCCCTCTAGGGGAACGGTAGTTCCTAATCCCCTCTTGGGGAAAAATAAAGCACCTGAGCGGAAAATACAGGAGGAGCCTATAAAGAAATTTGTGTTGAAATTTTGTAAGACTTCAAGGCAAGCTCGAAGTCCATGTCGAGCATCAGCCCAAGCCGCCAGGTATGACATATATAGTACAGAAAACCAAGTCATCCCCAAGCACGGCCGAGCCTTAATTAACATGGGTATTCAACTAGAGTTGCCACCAGGATGCTATGGTCGCATCGCACCCCGCTCTGGCTTAGTCTCCAAACATTTTATTGACGTAGGTGCTGGAGTAGTGGATCCAGATTACAGGGGCGTCATCAAAGTCCTGCTGTTTAACTTCGCAGAAGAAGATTTTGATGTAAAAACAGGAGATCGCATCACACAGCTAATCTGCGAGAGGGTTGGTTTCCCTCTCCTGGAGGAAGTTGCTATGGTAACCCCCACGAGCAGAGGGACCGGAGGGTTCGGCTCCACCGGTAAAAGTGATATGGAAGGTTTCGTAGCAGTAGGTGAAGAGCAACCGGATGAAGATCTGGGCCCACTTTTGGATGACTGCAAATCCAGTCCTGAGCCACGGATCAGCGGTGAACTCTCTATAGTACAGAGACAACAGCTAACCAGATGGTATATGGTATTGCAGCCATATGAATATAAAGTTGAACATAGAACAGGAAAGCTGCATTATAACGCCGATGCAATGTCAAGAATTACGTGCTGTAGAGAAAATGTAGAATCAGCCCATAATATTTTAAGAAGGGGGATGTGTCATGAAGCTGAAGCTACTGAGAGTGCAGACTTAGAAAAAAACCCTGTCTTTCACAGAGCTGTTCATGTGCAGAGGATGCAATTACCTTGCAGCCCAGCTAGAGGGAGCAGAAGCAAAATTACTGAGGCTGAGTTAACACACCCAGCCACTGATTATGTAAGAGCTGCACCTGACGACAACCCCGGGAAACTCAAAGGTAGAATGCCTTTATAAGAGAAAGGCAGTCCAGAGGAAAGCAGGCCAGCAGAAGGAACCAGTCCAGAGAGGCCAGCAGAAGGAACCAGTCCAGAGGAAAGCAGGCCAGCAGGAGGAACCAGTTCAGAGGGAACCGGTCCAGAGGGAAGCAGTCTGGAGGAAAGCAGTCCAGAGAGGGACAGTCCAGAGAGAGACTGCCAGGAGAAGCACTTCAGACGGAAGGAGTGACACCTCCAGCCCAAGCAGCGTAGCTGGATCAAGCAGAACGCCCAGAATAGTAAGTGCTGGAAAAGGAGCAGAGAAAGTCAGAAAGAAAGACAGCTCGAGGAGAGTCAGTCTGGAGAGAGACTCGGTAGCAAAGGACCACCAAGGCAAAGAGCTTGTGAGGAGAAAGCCATGCTTTGAGAGAGGCCTACGCTTACCGGAGGAGTCTGAATCAGGATTAAGAGGTACAAGAAGGAGAGGTTCTGATAACAAAGCTACCTTTACCCAGAAGCAAGGAAATCCGGATTCCTCACCAGGTTTTCCTGAACTACAGAAAGGTAAAGCACTGCTCAGAAGGTTCCAAGAGAAAGCCTGTCTCCAGAGAGGTGCCTCAGAGAGAAAGCTCCAGTTATACCGGCTACAGGAGGAAGCCCAGGTATGGTGCCACTTCATTTATAAAAGAAAGTTTATCTCCTAGAAGCTCTGGTGAAACAGATGCTCAGTGCAGGAGAAAAGGAAACAAGTCAGAGCTTTACAAACCAGTATTTAAGGGCAGAAGAACAGGCCATGTTCGTTTGGGAGCCTTAGAACAGCCCTATGGAAACAAGCAAACAGAGACAGAGTCTGGGAAAGTATAGCAGCAAGGGAGACATCCAATTCAAAGGGAGAGGCCAGTGACCCAGAGTTCATGGAAATAGACCTCCAGATAAATTTATGGATTGTACTTTGTGTATTGCTAGTAGCCTTGAGTCATTAGCAGAACTGTGAATTGAACAGACCTTTTTGCTTTGAGAATGCTCATGTTTTGTGCTAAATGCCAGAGAACTGTTTTGCTTATTTAAGTTGCTCTGAAGTAAGAGAATCTTTCAGTTAATCTCTCCAATCAACTGTGAAACTTGCAACAGTTTTTCTTCTTGCTTGTGTTTGGTGAAACCCTGTAAGAAAGGACTTTCTTTATTTCTGTGCCTTACTGAGCTTTTGCGTTAAAGGGGAAATAAAAGCCTTAATACCTTCTATTTGGCTTATACAATTTGTTCATACAAGGAGCTGGACTACAACGACCAACCTGCACTTGGCCTTAAAGAGCCCTTTCCTCCTTGAAACAATAAAAATGCTCAGCCTACCCTTACAGCCACTGGCCACTAGGGAGTGCTGACGACAGTACATATGACCTAGATTCGCCACTGTTGGAAACAGGATACTGGGCTTGATGGACCTTGGTCTGACCCAGTATGGCATATCTTATGATCTTATGATTTCCACGTCTTTTCTAATATGTGCCTTTAAATTTACTCACGATTCCCCTCTTTTTTTCCTGCACAAATAGTCAGCATAATTCACCCCAAAAAAATGTTATAGAGTAATCACAAAGTGAAAAAAACATATAGCACCATAATAACGGTTTAGGATATGTATGTGGAGAGCTGTCCTGGTTAAAAGGCACATGTTTAGAAAGTGTTTAGTGAGGCCTTTGTTACATGGAAGGGGAAACATGGAAGAAACTGTGGGGATTTCAGAAAAGATGGAATGCATTTGCATGATTGCTCTAAAATTGGTAATCCCTCCCCCCCCCTCCGAAAATGTATGCGTGAAAAAATCCAGCGACAACTTGCACATTCACACAAAGGAAAATGGGGCAGTGTACACATGGATAAGTCCAGTCAATGGTCACAGGCACAGCCACGTACAGATGCATTGCTACAGTAATTAAAGAACGATGCATATTCCTGCTGATAATGCCAAATGTACGTGGAAAACATTATAGCAGCCAAGCATGTGCCTGTTCATGTGGGAACGGCAATTCTGGTTTGCTGTATTGTAGAATGCTCATTCAGGAGCCGGGATGGTAGGAACAGCACGTGCCCATCTACACGGCACATGCACCAACCCTGCAGAACCTGTCCACATATTTCCGGTCCCCGTACATACCTGCTCACAAGATTTGGCAGAGAAATAAAGTACAATGGTAGCAGCTGTTTTTCAAGGGCAGAGATCCTTCTGCTCTGCCATCTAGTGCTGGCCAATGAGGAGTTGTTGTACCCTCCTGGATGGCACAGACCCCCCCCCCCTCCACATGCTGCAGCAAAAAGGTTCTGGGAGAAGATCTGCATGGTCCTAGCCTGGTGAACAAACATTTGCACACTCATAGTGACATTGGAGAGGAGGAGTAGCCTAGTGGTTAGAGCAACAGCCTAGTACCCAGGAGATCAGAGTTCAATTCTCACTAGCACTCCTTGTAACCTTGGGCAAGTCCCTCTAGAATGGACCTAACCTTACTGGCTCTAGTTAGCATATTCCACACAGCATTGCACACAACCAGGACAGTGCAAGTAAGAGGTTCCACATATGGCAGGTAGATGTTGGCATGGCCCCCCTGATCCTGATGTGCATGTGCCATATCTTCCACTAACTTGGACAAGCCTGACCCAAAGGATGATGGGCTGTCACCTCAGGTTGTGCATAAGAAGATAAGGTATGAAGATGCCAAGGGGAGACCCACAGAAATGAGAAGACCTCTAATCGTGTGCACTCCACCTCTTCCCACAGATGCTTCCATCTACTGCAGGACCCAGAGTCCTGAAAACCTGGATCAGGTCCACGTAGAAGACTCAGACTTGACATAGTGGCTCCACCTGGAGCTACAGTAGCCAGAATGTAAGACATGGCATGTCAGGCATGCCTACCACACATTGGGTGAGAACACTGGATGCAGGGCCAGTCCAAGAGTTTTTGCTGCCCCAGGCAGAAATTCCGGCCATGCCACCCCCCATGTGCTGTGCTGCTGATTCCATCTTGGGGGGAGGACAGAGCAGCAGCATTTTAAAAACAGTGGCTTTTGTCACACAGTGGCATAAAAATTATTATTATTAGATAGGAGAGTCCATTTTAAGAACCAAGGAAACTTGGTCTAGTGGTTTTAAACTCCAATCCTTTAAAGCAAACAATCAAAACAGAGTGGTAGGGATGAAAAAAGGCTTTTATTCCCTTTACGCATGGGGTCATAAATTGGTCACAACTGAAAATAATGTCCTTAACTTCAGGCACAAAAGAAAACACAAGGTTTAAGGAAAACTGTTAACTTCACAGTTGTAGCAGGGCACAAACATAGCTTCCAGTTTAAAGCACATTTGTACAATTCTTCTGCTCAGCACATAATAGACATTCTGCAGATACCACAAGCCATTCATACGTCCTCCAAAGACTCTGTGCTATGGGAAATGCAGAGAGAGAAATCCATCTCCTCTGGGTCTGGCAACTGTTCCACCAGTTCCACTTGCATCGGCTCAGGAATTGGTATGTCTAATTCTGTGTTAACAGTATCTGGAATATTGTATTCTGGAGCTTTGTATATTTCCCTTAATACTTTCCAGTGCCTCGGGCCTAGCCTGGAGCGCTGGCCACGTGTCCCCTTAGTATTAACTGGGCTTTCTGTTCTTAGAGATTCCACACCTCCTTCACAAGAACTTTTACAGGGCAAAGGTTTCTTTGTAGGAATATAATTCTCATACCTCTTACTGCAGCAGCACGATGAGGAATGGTTTTTCCCTTGGGCTTGCTTCCTCCCTTCAGAAGCTTCGTGCCAAGCTTTTCTCTGAGAGTTTGGTTCCTCTCTCACCCGTGGGAACAGCTCTTCTGGAAAATGCCTGCTCTTGCAACAGCCCAAATCCTGGCTTCCTTGCTCAACCTGGCTTTTCCTTCCCGGCTGATTCCTACTTGCTTCTTGCTTGCAATCCGTATAAGTCTTTCTCCTCTGCCAGCAAACAGCTTTCTCTTTCTCTTTCTCCTTCTCCTTCTGCCCCAGTCCTCGCTCTTTCTGTGTCTGTGTCTCTGTCTCTGTCTCTTTCTGCTTCTGTTTAACTTGAGGCAGTGCTACCTTATAAAGGACTCCTCTCTTTGAGGCTTGTGAAATGTTTGTCATGTGCTTCTGACCAGCTAGGCGTGGCCCTTCAGTCTTCCTGACTGCACTTCTGCTCCCTCTAGCTGGTCCCTGTGAATATTGCACCCTGTGCACATCTTTTCCTTGCTGACAAACAGGTTCACTTCTCTCATCAGGGCTCTCATCAGCCTCCGCTGCATCACACTTTCTGCCGCCACTTTGATGCCCGCTGCAGGGCATGTGCTTCATCCCACATGGCCTGCCACTTTTGACCCCTCTGACAATAAGTTGCATTGGAAGGGAATTAGAAGCAGCAGATCATGTGTGCTGAAGCACATAGCCTGTCACAGGAAACAAAGCAGTGGCACCAAGCTGCGCACCTGGGTCGGCTGCTGCCCAGTTCACCTAGTGGATGGGTCAGCCCTGCCTGGATGGCCATATGCAGTGCCAGCACCATAGAATCATGACATAGATAGCCAAACTGGAGTGCCAGATGCAATAGCATGACAGTCAGGGGATAGGCTACAATGGCTTCAGTTGGCAGGGGGCCATGCACAGCTGTTGAGCAATGTGGAAGAATGCCACAGAGGACTACACATTAGGATAAGATGGCACATTGTATATGGAATGGCAGCCTGGGAGTCACACTAGCCAAGGGCTTGAGATCCATGGGATTGGCCACAAGGACAGGGAGAAGCAGTGTAGGGGGACCAGCCAGTGTAGTGTGTACCTATGTTGTGAACAGGAATGACAGGAGAGGGAAAACACAGGAGGATTGTGCAGATGCCACTGTCAACAACCAGCAACATATGTAGTCCACAACTGTGTGTCAAAGATGGATGTCAGGTATCAGTATGGACCATGGACCTGGCATGCATCACCTTCCAAGACACACAGGCACCAGATGTCAGAGGGAACAGGCACTTTGGGTTCAGATAGCCTGTTACTTCCATACACTATATACCCAGACAGCAGATAGGGAGTGCACGCTCCAAGCAATGATACAAACTACAGTAGCATGTGCTTAGAGTTAGCTATGATAGGTACAATATACCAACATACAGATGCTGCATTCTAATGGGCCCAAGTTTGCACTGGCTGCCTTGTGTTTGTGCCGTATCCCCTCTACCAATATTGTGCCGACCAACAGAAGAACAATTCCCCTATAACACTATTGTGAATCAGCAGGCCACCAATGTACAGATCAGAGTCAGGGATGACACATAGGTTTGTGTAGGAAGCCCATTGAGGAAACCTCTAAAAGGTGTATATCCCTGCAATGCTTTACTTTGCATCATTGCATTAAGCAGAACTCATCTGTTTTACAGCAGCACCAGCAGAAGTGCAACCTATACCACTGTACTACCACCACCACTGCCAGCAGCCAAATCCACGCAAGATGAACAGGGTTACATTTCATACCCAGCAGAGAGCTTGTAGTTTTAATTTAATAGTCACTCAGGGCCTAGTATCAGCAAAAAACTTTTAGTTTAAATTTAAAACACAGAAGAGAGCTTTCTGGTTAAATTTGGAACCCAGCAGAGAGCTTGTAGTTTAAATTTAATAGTCACTCAGGGCCTAGCATCAGCAAAGTACTTTTAGTTTAAATTTAGAACACAGAAGAGAGCTTTCTGGTTAAATTTAGAACCCAGCAGAGAGCTTGTAGTTTAAATTTCATAATAAGTTAGAGCCTAGCAGCAGCAAAGAGCTATAATTTAAATCAAATAAGAATATAGATTAGCACAAAAGGCAAAACAGGGTCAGTACTCTTTGAGCAGCAAATAAAGTCTTCTAGAGACCTTTACAAAGAGGCCTTCTACCTAGGGCAAGAGACCTGTGAAACTTTTTCAATAGATGTTAACACCAGGTGGCAGGTCAAAAGGCCATTTTGAAAGACTCCTTCTACCAAGCAAGGACTGTTAATCATCCAGGAAGTTGGTCACAGCTTACCTCAGCAGCACAGGCATAAATAGCTCAACCAGAGCTCTGTGAACCTCAGTCTTGAAAGACTAGAAAAGGGGACTGTTACTTCTGGAGAGAGATCTGCAATTGTGAGTATTGTGATGAGGAAGCCCCTCAAGAAGAGATGGAAATAGGAGAAAATCCTGAGGAGGAAAGCAGTACTGCACTGAAAAGCAGGATTTTTACCTCAGAAATAAAAACACTCAGCTGATCTAAAATCACACCTCACCTTAGGGGAGGAGACAGGGCTAGTCACTGATTGGGCACGCCCAAGGGAGAGTCAGGGAGTGCACGGAAGTGAGGGCTTGTTAAATACGCAAGCAATTAGGAGAGAAGGAGGGTTATGAGAGCTACAAGGAGAGCTACGAGAGTTACGAGAGCTACCAAGGCCACAGAGTGAGCTACGAGAGCTACCGGAGCTACAAGGAAAGCCACAAGGGAGGCTACAGAGAAAGCCACAGCGTAATGGTTTGGATTACGACTTGAGCTGGAGAGAGAGGAGGAAAAAGCAGCCAGCACCTGAGAACCAAGCAGAACCTGGGAGCAGTGAACAGTGGTGCAAGGATTCACCCTGGAGGCACTCTCGCTACAAGGTAGAGCCTTTGGTTAAAGGAGCTAGCAGGCTTGATACCTGGAATAAAGGCAGCTGGAAGCACCAGCACTAAAAGCCAAGGCAATAGCAAAGGAAGCTACGGGGAAATTGTTCAGCCTGATGTTTACCTGAAGAGCACAGGAACTAATGATAAGCAAGCTAAAGTATAAACCCTGAAAGCAGGGCCGGATTTAGCTAGAGTGAGGCCCTACGCCAAGAAAAATTGTGGGCCCCCCCTTGTCCCCGTACAGTCCTGGGCCCCCCCGTGCAGTCCTGGGCCCCCCCCTGCCCCCGTGCAGTCCTGGGCCCGCCCCCGTGCAGTCCTGGGCCCCCCCGTGCAGTCCTGGGCCCCCCCCCATGCCATCCTGGGCCCCCCCGTGCCCCTGTGCCGTCCTGGCCCCCCCCGTGCCCCCATGCCGTCCTGGGCCCCCCCCCCCCCGTGCCCCCGTGCAGTCCTGGGCCCCCCTGTGCCCCCGTGCAGTCCTGGGCCCCCCCGTGCAGTCCTGGGCCCCCCCGTGCTCCCGTGCAGTCCTGGCCCCCCCGGACAGCATCGCGGCTGTCTGAGGGGCTTCAGAGGGAGCCGGGGAAGGCCCAGGGAGAGAGGAGGCATTGTGGGTTAAACTAGAAAGAGGGAAAGAGAAATCTATTTGCATTGGTGTGATATACAGACCTCCCTCACAAGAGGAAGAGGTGGACAGAGAGTTAATTGAAGACATACGCAGCATTGCTAGGAAAGGGGAAGTGCTACTGCTAGGAGATTTCAATATGCCAGATGTTGATTGGCACATTCCTGCTGCAGTATCATCTAGGAGTAAGGAGATCCTGGATTCTCTACAGGGAGAACTATTCAGGCAATTGGTAACAGACCCCACACGTGAAGGGGCCATACTGGACTTGGTGCTTACCAATGGTGAAAGTGTTTCTGATGTTGTAGTGGGAGATCATTTTGCATCCAGTGATCACCAAATGGTGTGGTTCAGTATTAGGACTAGGGCTGTTAGAATCCATTCCAAGGTGAAGATCTTAGACTTTAGGAAGACTAACTTTGCGAAGATGGGCCAATACCTGAGGGAGTCGTTAGTGGGATGGGAACAGCTGGGGGATGTAGAACAACAGTGGGCAAAACTGAAAGGGGGTATTTTAAAGGCAACCAACCTTTTTGTTAAAATGGTAAATAAAGGCAAAAGGAACAGGAGACTGCTATGGTTTTCGAAGGAAGTAGCTGAAAAAGTGAAGAAAAAGAGGGAGGCCTTCATGAAATACAAGAGATCACAGAGAGAGGAAGACAGGCATCTGTATTTGGAAAAACTTAGAGAAGCTAGCAAAGTAGTCAAGAAGGCAAAGTTTCAAAAGGAGGAGGAAATAGCCAATGCAATAAAATGGGGGGATAAGACATTTTTCAGATATATTAGTGAGAAGAGGAAGGGCAAAAGTGGTATTGTCAGACTCAAGGGTACAGGGGGGGAATATGTAGAAGCTGATAAGGATAAAGCGGAATTGCTTAACAAATATTTTTGTTCTGTGTTCACAGATGAAGAACCAGGAGCAGGACCTCAGAAAACACCCACAAATAAGAACAGAAGCGAGGGACATCTTGAACAATTTTCAGAAGACTGTGTTCGTGAGAAACTAGCTCAACTTAAAGTAGACAAAGCAATGGGACCGGATGGGATACACCCTAGAATACTGAGGGAACTTGGGGACGTTCTAGCAACTCCACTGACTGACGTTTTCAATGCCTCGTTGGAGTCGGGAGTGGTGCCAAAGGACTGGAGAGAGGCTCATGTGATGCCTTTACACAAAAGCGGAAGTAAGGATGTGGTTGAAAACTACAGGCCGGTTAGTTTAACTTCAGTGGTGAGTAAATTAATGGAAACGCTGTTGAAAGAGAAAATAGTGAGGTTTCTGGAGTCCAGCGGATTACAGGATCCAAGGCAGCATGGATTCACCAGAGGCAGGTCTTGTCAGACAAATCTGATTGATTTCTTTGACTGGGTGACCAGGGAGTTGGACCGAGGGAGAGCTCTAGATGTGGTGTATTTAGATTTCAGTAAAGCCTTTGACACTGTTCCTCACAGGCGACTTATAAACAAACTGAGCACCCTAGGGATGGACCCTAAAGTTACTGCTTGGGTTAGAAATTGGTTGGGTGGGAGGCGACAAAGAGTACAAGTAAATGGAGTTCACTCTGAGGAGAAGGATGTTACCAGTGGTGTGCCCCAGGGATCTGTCCTTAGTCCGATTCTTTTTAACATCTTTGTTAGTGATATAGCGGAAGGGCTGTCGGGTAAGGTTTGCCTCTTTGCGGATGATACCAAAATCTGCAATAAAGTAGACACCCAGGAAGGTGTAGATAACATGAGGAGGGATCTAGCTAAGCTTGAAGAATGGTCTAGAATTTGGCAGCTGGGATTTAATGTTAAAAAATGTAAGGTCATGCATTTGGGCTGCAGCAATCCAAGGGAGCAATACAGCATAGGAGGTGAAGTACTTTTGTCCACTAAAGAAGAGCGGGACCTAGGCGTAGTTGTGTCCGATGATCTTAAAGTAGCTAAACAGGTAGAAAAGGCGATGGCAAAAGCTAGAAGGATGCTTGGGTGCATACGGAGAGGAATGGCTAGCAGAAAAAAAGGAGGTGATAATGCCTCTGTATAAGTCTTTGGTGCGACCTCATTTGGAGTATGGTGTGCAATTCTGGAGACCGCACCTTCAAAAGGATGTGAACAGGATGGAGTCGGTGCAGAGGGTTGCTACTAAGATGATTAGTAGTCTTCATTATAAAGCATATGAGGACAGACTTAAGGATCTTAATATGTACACCTTAGAGGAAAGGCGGGATAGAGGTGATATGATTGAGATGTTTAAATACCTCCGTGGCATAAATGTTCAGGGAGAGAGCCTCTTTCAATTGAAAGCAAGTTCTGCGACGAGGGGACATGGGATGAGGGTGAAGGGAGATAGATTCAGGAGTGATATGCGAAAATATTTCTTTACGGAAAGAGTAGTGGATCCGTGGAATAGTCTCCCAGTGGAGGTGGTAGAGATGAGGACAGTAACTGAATTCAAAAAAGCATGGGACCACCACAGAGGATCTCTAAAGGTAAAAAATGGACTGTTGTAGTTGTTGTTATGGAAGGACAGACTAGATGGGCCTTGTGGTCTTTTTCTGTCATCATGTTTCTATGTTTCTATGTTACATTGCCCAGAACCCCTGGGGCCAAGTATTAAAGCTCCACTCCTGAAGGGCACCTAAAAGGCCGTCCCTACCTGTAAGCTCTTGGGCCCAAGTAGCATGGACGTCGCAGTATATACTTCTGGGAATTTTCTGAAAGGAATTCTTTCTATTAAAGCTATTTAATCTGTGAACCCACTATTTTTTGTTAAATCAGTCAGGGCCTAGTAGCAGCAGTTTAAATTTAAATTTAAAACACAGAAGATAACTTGTAGTTTTAATTTAATAGTCACTCAGGGTCTAGCATCAGCAAAGTACTTTTAGTTTAAATTTAAAACACAGAAGAGAGCTTTCTGGTTAAATTTGGAACCCAGCAGAGAGCTTGTAGTTTAAATTGCATAATAAGTTAGAGCCTAGCAGCAGCAAAGAGCTATAATTTAAATCAAATAAGAATATAGTTTAAATCAGCAGCACAGGACAGGGTATTGTGTAGCAGCCCTCTTTTAATAAGTGTTATTTCCCTAGTGGAGGAGGGATAGTAAGGAAATCCACAGTACTACCTTTTAACTTTCAAAAGGGAGACTATCATAAAATGAGGAAAATAGTTAAGAAAAACTAAAAGGAGCAGTTGCAAAGGTTAAAGACGTACATCAAGCTTGGGTGTTGTTGAAAAATACTATCTTGGAAACCCAGACTAGCTGTATTCCATGCTTTAAGAAAAGTGGAAGGAAGTCCAAAAAACTGCCAGCATGGTTTAAACGTGAAGTCAGAGAGGCTGTTGTTGCCAAAAGAGCATCTTTCAGGAAATGGAAAAAAGAGCCAAACGACGAAACCTGGAAACAGCACAAGCACTGGCAAGTCAAATGCAAGGCACTGATAAAGCAGGCAAAGGAAGAATTTGAGAAGAAGCTTGCTGCGGAAGCAAAAACGCGAATTAAAGATTTTTTTCAAGTACATTCGTAGCAAAAAACCTGTGAGAGAGTCGGTTGGTCCATTAGATGATAGAGGAGTTAAAGGGGCACTAAGAGGTGACAAGGCGATAGCGGAGAGACTGAATGAATTCTTTGCTTCGGTATTTACTGAGGAAGATGTAGAGATGTTACCCATGACTGAAGTGGTATTTAAAGGTTATACTGCGGAAGAAATGAAGGAAATATCGATACACTGGGAAGATGTATTACAACTATTGTAATACATCTTCCCAGTGTATCGATATTTCCTTCATTTGATAAAATGAAGAGTAGTTAATCACCTGGACCGGATGATATACATCCAAGGGTGTTGAAAGAACTGAAATATGAGATTGCAGACCTGCTATTAGTAATCCGTGAACTATCATTAAAATCATCTGTAATACCTGAAGATTGAAGGATGGCCAATGTAACACCAGTTTTTAAAAAGGGTTCCAGAGATAATCCAGGAAACTACAGACCGGTGAGCCTGACGTCAGTACCAGGAAAAATGGTAGAAACCATCATAAAGAATAAAATTACTCAGCATGTAGCTAGTCATGACCTAATGGGAGACAGCCAACATGGCTTTAGACAAGGAAGATCTTGTCTTACTAATCTGTTATTTTTTTTTGAAGGTGTAAATAAACAGGTAGACAAAGGTGAGTCGGTTGATATAGTGTATCTGGACCTTCAGAAAGCCTTTGACAAGGTCCCTCATCAGAGACGTTTCGCAAAACTAAAGAGTCATGGGATAGGAGGCAGTGTACTATTGTGGATCAGGAACTGGTTACAAGATAGAAAGCAGAGGGTAGGGCTAAATGGCCAATTTTCCCAATGGAGAAAGGTGAATGAATAGTGGTGTACCCCAGGGATATGTGCTGGGTCCGCTGCTTTTTAACATATTCATAAATGACCTGGAAAAGGGAATAACGAGTGAGGTTATCAAATTTGCAGATGACACAAAACTATTTAAAGTTGTTAAAACCCAAGAGGATTCTGGAAAATTGCAAGAGGATCTTGATAAATTGGAGGACTGGGCATCCAAATGGCAGATGAAATTTAATGTGGACAAGTGCAGATATGCACCTAGGAAAGAACAACCCAAACTACGGTTACACAATGCAAGGTTCCACATTAGGAGCCACCACCCAGGATAAAGATTTAGGTGTCATCGCAGATAACATGTTAATACCCTCCGCCCAGTTTGCATCGGCGTCCAAGAGAACAAATAGAATGCTAGGTATCACAAGGAAAGGAATGGAAAATAAAACAAAGGATATTATACTGACTCTGTATCGTTCCATGGTGAGACCGCACCTTGAATATTGTGTACAATTCTGGTCACCGTATCTTAAAAAGGATATAGCGTTATTAGAAAAGGTTCAGAGAAGAGCCACCAAAATGGTAAAGGGGATGGAGGGATACCCCTATGAAGAGAGCCTAAAAAGGTTAGGGCTCTTTAACCTGGAAAAGAGATGGCTGAGGGGAGATATGATATAAATTAATGAATGGAGTGGAACAGGTAAACGTAGATCGATTGTTTACATCATCAGAATATAGAAAGACTAGGGGACATTCAGGCCCATTTTATTTAGCTGTATTTATATCCTGCTTTTCACCGGGTCAAAGCGGTCAATTGGGGGATACATTTAACACGAGGGGATATTTATTTATTTACATTCTCTTATATACCGCGCTATTCTGCATCAGTGCGGTTTACATTGAACAAACTGAAATTACATTGAACAGGGCATTATAACTTGGAGATAACTATTTTACAGGGAACATGGGCTATGGAGGGTTAAGTGGCTTGCCCAAGATCACAAGGAGCACCTGTGGGACTAGAAACCCCAGTCCTTCCGGCCCAAGTTTGCTGTTATCTAGTGGGATTTAAACCCCTGACCTTCTGGCCTGAAGTACCTTGCCCCAACCACTAGGCCACTCCTCCACTCCATGAGATACATATGCTAATGCTTACAGGGAACTTGGGCAATGGAGAGTTAAGTGGCTTGCCCAAGCCCACAAGGAGTGCCTATAGGACTAGAAATCCCAGTCCCTCCAACCTGAGATTGCTGTCCCCAGGTGGGACTTGAACCCCCGGCCTGAAGTACCTTGTCCTAACCACTGGACTACTCCTCCATACATTTTGAGACTATGTTCTTTGATCATGAGAAGCAAATGTTTCAGATCATCTTCACTTTCAGCATTGCTCTTGGCAGAATGGCTATGAAAGACCTAGACAAGATTCTCAAGAGCAGAGATGTCTCCCTCCATACAAAGATTCAACTTGTTCAAGCCATGGTATTTTCAATAACATCATGGATGTGAAAGCTGGACAGTGAAAAAGCTAGACAGGAAGAAAATTGATGCCTTTGAATTATGGTGCTGGCAGCAAATACTGCGTATAACATGGACTGCCCGAAGAACAAACCAGTCAGTACTAGAGGAAATCAAACCTAAGATTTTATATAGTTACCCCTGTTGAAACCCAAGTTGTAATACCTGTTCTTTGTAAAGTTCAATGTATGTTTCAGCCTGCATTATACAAATTAATTTTACTTGTAAACCGCACTGATTCAAAAAAGCACAGTATAGAAAAGATTTAAATAAATAAAATAAAAGATTTCTCTAGAAGCTCAGATGACAAGACTTCGACTTTCATACTTTGGACACATCGTGTGAAGAGAGAGATCATTAGAGAAAAAAATCATGCTTCGCAAGATAGACGGTCAATGCAAAAGAGGTAGGCCAGCAATGAGATGGATCGATACAATTTATTTATTTATTTATTTCCAGTCTCTTCTATACCGTGCTATTCAACATCAGTGCGGTTTACAATAAACATAGAACTACACATTTCCTAGGGTACTCTGTGTTTACAATGAACAGATGTTAAAACTTGGACAACATGGGGTAACTATTTACAATCGTGCAACTGAGTAGGGTTCGCTACCTTGAACTAGCCCTGAGAGTCTTGTGTAGTGTACGTGGCTGGGGTGATATCATCATTATCTACCGGGTAGTAGAGAAAAAGGTGGTGTTTCAAGGCTTTCCTAAACTGGAATAGGTCGGGGATTGCACGGATGTTGGCTGGTAGGGCATTCCAGCTTCTGGGCGCACAGAATTTGAAGGCCCTGCTTGCCGTAGCCTGGGTGCATTGGGTTATTGATTTTGGGACTATCAGGGTGTTGACTGCTATCGATCTTCTGGACCTATTGGTGGGGATGGTCTGGATCAACTCGGTTAGAGATGGGGGTGAGAGCCCATGGATGGCCTTGAAAGTTAGAAGAAGGGTTTTGTGCTTGAGTCTCATATGTATCGGGAGCCAGTGTAGGTGCTTCAGTATGGGCGTAACATGGTCTTTCTTAGAGGCACCATATAGGATCCTCGCTGTGGTGTTCATCGCCAGCTGCAGCAGATTTAGGATGGCCTGGGGGAGCCCGTGTAGGATCACGTTAGCATGATCGAAATGTGGTATGATCAGCGCCTGGTAAATTGATCTAAAATCTTCTGGCTCCAGTAACGATCATAAGGGTCTGAGGGATCTGATCTTATGATACACCGCCCTCACTACATTACCTATGTGTACCTTCATGTCTAGTCTTTGGTCCAGGGTAACACCAAGATACCGGATCATAGGTTTGGTCTGGAGATCTGCTTCCTTGACTCTTAGAAAGGGTGGTGTGGAGAAGTTTGGGTTCCTTGTAATGAAGAGTACTTCCGTTTTCTTATGTTGTATCCTAAGGTTCTGGGTTTGGAGCCAGTCGGATACTGCGTTAAAGCAGTTTGTCAGTGGCGAGAGGTCTGGGTTTTCAGTTGAGAAAGGCAGCTACAGGTACCAGTCTGTCAACAATGAGCCGCCTCACTCAAGACCGAACACAATTTAGGATAGCTATCCAGAGGGTCGCCATGAGTCAACACTGACTCAACGGCACTTAACAACAACAACAGGGGATATGCAATGAAGCTACAGGGTAAACTATTTAAGACTACATAAGAACATAAGATATGCCATACTGGGTCAGACCAAGGTCCATCAAGCCCAGTATTCTGTTTCCAACAGTGGCCAATCTAGGTCATACATACCTAGCAGTTTCCCCAAGGGACACAGGTTCCACAATGCTTGTATTGGTTCAAGCATTGATATCCTGGGTCCCTTCTTAATAATGGTTTATGGACCTTTCCTCCAGGAACTTGTCCAAACCTTTTTTAAACCCAGCTACACTAACAGCCTTTACTACATCTTCCGGTAACAAATTCCAGAGTTTGATTACACGTTGAGTGAAAAAATATTTTCTTTTATTAGTCTTAAATAGTTTACCCTGTAGCTTCATTGCATGTCCCCTAGTCTTTCTATATTCTGATAAGGTAAACAATCGATCTACGTTTACCCGTTCCACTCCGTTCATTAATTTATAGACTTCTATCATATCTCCCCTCAGCCGTCTCTTTTCCAGGTTAAAGAGCCCCAACCTTTTTAGCCTTTCTTCATAGGAGTATCCTTCCATCCCCTTTACCATTTTGGTGGCTCTTCTCTGAACCTTTTCTAAAAACGCTATATCCTTTTTAAGATATGGCGACCAGAATTGCACACAATATTCAAGGTGCGGTCTCACCATGGAACGATATAGAGGCATTATAATATCTTTTGTTTTATTTTCCATTCCTTTCCTTATCATACCTAGAATTCTATTTGCTCTCTTGGCCGCCACTGCACACTAATAAAAGAAAATATTTTTTCACTCAACGTGTAATGAAACTCTGGAATTTGTTACCGGAGGATGTAGTAAAGGCTATTAGTGTAGCTGGGCTTAAAAAAGTTTTCAACAAGTTCCTGGAGGAAAGGTCCATAAACCATTATTAAGAAGGGACCCAGGATATCAATGCCTGACCCAGTACAAGCATTGCGGAACTTGTGTCTTTTGAGGAAACTGCTTGGTACGTATGACCTAGATTGGCCACTGTTGGAAACAGGATACTGGGCTTGATGGACCTTGGTCTGACCCAATATGGCATATCTTATGTTCTTATGTTCTTAACATTAATAATGCATCAGCGGGAGCTCTCACCCAAACTAGAATATCAGCATGAACTCTCTCTCACATGCACTTATGCCTGCTGTGCACAATGTGAGTGCAAGAATTCTTCAGCGTGAGATCTCTCCCTGGCTTGAATATCAGATCAAGCTCGCTCTCGTACTGAGGAGGTTTCTCCAGGGCCATGTGCCCATGAGGGAAGGGTTAGGACAGATTTTATAGATGGCAATTCAATCATTAGGCATATAGATAGCTGGGTGGCTGGTGGTTGTGAGGATCGCCTGGTAACATCCCACTAGAGGACAGCAACCTTGGGCCGGAAGGACTGGGGTTTCTAGTCCCACAGGCGCTCCTTGTGGTCTTGGGCAAGCCACTTAACCCTCCATAGCCCATGTTCCCTGTAAAATAGTTATCTCCAAGTTATAATGCCCTGTTCAATGTAATTTTAGTTTGTTCAATGTAAACCGCACTGATGCAGAATAGCGCGGTATATAAGAGAATGTAAATAAATAAAATAAAATAAATAACATGACTGCCTGGTGCAAAGGCAGAAGACCTCATGCAACACCTAGACAAGATTTTAGGAACTGGGCAACATTCTGGGGAATGGAGGGGCTTTTCTGAAAGGATGGGCTCCACCTTAACCGGGGTGGAACCAGGCTGCTGGCATTAACTCTTAGGAGATAGAGCAACTTTTAAACTAGATAATAGGGGAAAGCTGACAGTCACTCAAGAGTGCATGTACGGAAAGATGTATCCTTGAAGGATACTAGCAAAAGAAGGAAGTTCCACTAGTAAAGATAAAAGTTGACACCCTTCTCACAATCCTCTTCAATAACCTAATCATAAGCATTGACAATATCCATTCTCATTTTTCTCGACATAGCTGCCGCATTTGATTCGGTAAACCACAATACTCTCCTACAACGCCTCCAAGATAAGGGTATCCAAGGTCTAGCCCTGAACTGGTGCAAATCTTACTTATCCGACAGACAGCCGCAAGTCAGAACAGGAGAAGCAATATCTGATTCATTCCCCCTTAAACAAGGTGTCCCTCAGGGATCCTCCTTGTCCGCACTAATGTTCAATATATATATGCAGCCAATTTGTGATTTGATACGTACCTTCAACATTCAATGTCTTGCATATGCTGATGACATCCTGATGTATGCTCCATTCAACATAAAACAACCAGATTATACATCAATAGTTCATTGCTTTGAAGCTGTATCAAACTGGCTCCTCAAACAGAATCTACGCATAAATCACAACAAAACAGACGTCCTATTCGTCACCCGGAATCCAACATTCATACCCCCTGCCTCATTACAGGTGAACAACATTGAGCTGAAGTCACAACCCACAATCCGATACTTAGGGATTACTTTAGACCAGCGGCTTGATATGTCAGCACACATCAAGAAAGTAACGAACGCAATTTACTACAAGATTAGATCCCTACGTAATCTCCGACCTCTACTTGACTACTCCGACTTCCGCACTATCTTCTAAGCCTTGGTATTACCACACCTGGATTTTGCCAATATCATTCTACACGGTCTCCCTCAATCTACTCTAAACCCCCTCCGTCTGGCCATGAATGCAGCCGCGAGAATTCTCGTAGGTGCTCCACGCTCAGAGCACATAACCCCAATACTGAAGAGTTTACATTGGTTACCCCTCCAGGCCAGAACCCTATATAAAACCCTGGTCATGACTTTTAAAGCCTCAAAGAGCCCATCTCTATCACCTATCAGCAATATGATACATGTCACTCCAGCTAACAGATCCAGGAGATCTGTGACATTGAACTCCATTGACCTTCTGAAGCTCCTTACGCAATGCTCTAAATCGACAGCCTCTAGAGCCTTCTCACTGTTTGCGCCCAGAGCCTGGAATGCCCTTCCACCCGAAATCAGAGCCATCACAAGCCTAATGACGTTCAGAAAGGCCTTAAAATATCATCTGTTCCTAATATACTACCCGGAAGCTACTCCGAATGAACATAGCCCTCATGCTGGTCTTTCCCACTTGACCCCGGTAGAAAATGGCTAATCATGACGGTTCATACTTGCACACTCTATCCATACCGTATTTATATTGTACTTGTGATTTATTTATTTACCACTTCCATGTAATTAACCAAATAATTATACCATGTATATAGTCAACCTTGTTTACCGCCATGTTCTTATATATAGTTAACCCTGTTTACTGCCAGGTTTTTGTACCCTGTTCATTGTAAAAAACCAATGCTGACCATGTCATTGTGTTTAAATTTGTTCATATGTAAACCGCACTGATTAAAAGAGTGCGGTATATAAGAAATAAAAATAAATAAATAAGTAACCCAGATGCCTTTAAGTACAGAGCAGCAAAACTGAAAGATTCCAAATTACCCCGTCAACTAATAACCAGATTGTTAATATGAATAAAATACAACCTCTAAAATGCCTGTATGCAAATATTAAAAGTCTAAAAAATAAGATGGGAGAGCTAGAATATATAGCACTAAATAAAAGGTTATATATAATTGGCATCTCAGAGACCTGGTGGAAGGAGGACAACCAATGGGATACCGTGAATCCTGTGTACAAACTACTGTATATCACAATGATAGGGTAAAACAAATTGGTGGAGGGGTTGCACTCTATGTTAGAGAGGGCATTGAGTCACACAGGGCAAAGGTTTTGTAGAATCTCTATGGTTAGAAATTCCATGTAAAAAGGGAAAGGGGAAGGCAATGGCAGTGGGGATGTATTAATGTCCATCTGACCAGAATGAAAAAATGGATGATGAAATGTTGAAAGAAATCAGGGAAGCTAACAAAAGTTAAAGCACAGTAATAATGGGTGATTTCAATTACCCCAGTATCGACTGGGTCAGTGTCACAGCAGGACATGCTAGAGAGATTAAGTTTCTAGATGAAATAAATGACTACTTCTTGGAGCAGCTGGTTCATGAACTGACCAGAGGGGAAGCCATTTTGGACCTTGTCCTTATTGGAACACAAGATCTGGTGCAAGAGATAAGGGTGTTGGGGCCCCTTGGCAATAGTGATTATAGCATGATCGCGTTTCATTTAATAAATGGAAGAAGGATGGTAAGGAAATCCAGTCATACCTTTTAACTTTCAAAAGGGAGACTGTAATACAATGAGGGTAATAGTTAAGAAAAAACTAAAAGGAGCAGCTTCAAAGGTTAAAGATTTACAT
This sequence comes from Ichthyophis bannanicus, assembly GCA_033557465.1. Taxonomy (NCBI): domain Eukaryota; kingdom Metazoa; phylum Chordata; class Amphibia; order Gymnophiona; family Ichthyophiidae; genus Ichthyophis; species Ichthyophis bannanicus. The sequence continues at coordinate 346,064,890 of CM066039.1, read as the reverse complement.
CAAGCATGGGCATTGCTGAAAAATAATATCTTGGAAGCCCAGACCAGCTGTATTCCACACTTTAAAAGGAAGACCAAAAAACTGCCAGCATGGTTTAAATAGGCTATCGTAGCCAAAAAAGCATCTTTCAAGAAATGGAAAAAGGAGCCAAATGACAAAAACAGGAAACAACATAAGGACTGGCAAGTTAGATACAAGGTATTTACAAGGCACACAGAGAGAGAATTTGAAAAAAAGCTTGCTGTCATAGAAACATAGAAAAATGATGACAGAAAAAGACCACATGGCCTATCTAGTCTGTCCTTCCATATCAGCAAGAGTCCCCTTTTTTCTTTTAGAGATCCTCTGTGTTTGTCCCATGGTTTTTTTGAATTCAGATACTGTCCTCATCTCTACCACCTTCATTGGGAGACTATTCCATGGATCTACCACTCTTTCCATAAAGCAATATTTCCGCATATCACTCCTGAATCTATCCCCTTTCACCCTAATCCCATGTCCCCTTGTATCAGAACTTGCTTTTAATTGAAAGAGGCTCGCCCCCTGTGCATTTATGCCACAGAGGTATTTAAACATCTCAATCATATCACTTCTATCCCGCCTTTCCTCTAAGGTGTACATATTAAGATCCTTAAGTCTGTCCTCATATGCTTTATAATGAAGACCACTAACCATTTTAGTAGACATCCTCTGTACTGACTCCATCCTGTCGAAGCAAAAACGCACAATAAAACCTTTTTTAAGTACATTTGTAGCAAAACAACTGTGAGCGTGTCAGTTGAACCATTAGATGATAGGGGCGCTAAGAGTAGGCAAGACCATAGCGGAGATACTGAATGAATTCTTATGTCAGTCTTTACTGAAGAAGATGTAGGGAAGTTACCTATGCCTGAAATGGTATTTAAATGTGATGTATCGGAAGAAATGAAACAAATTTTGATAAACCAGGAAGATGTATTACAACTGATAAACTAAAGAGTTTATCAAACTGGTACACCTGGACCAGATGGTATACATCCGAAGGTACTGAAAGAACTGAAATGTTTGATTGCAGATCTACTGTACTATTAGTAATCTGTGAACTATCATCCACTATGACGCCTAAATCTTTTTTCCTGGGTAGTGGTTCCTAATGTGGAACCTTGCATTGTGTAACCATAGTTTGGGTTGTTCTTTCCTAGGTGCATAACTTTGTACCTGTTCACATTAAATTTCATCTGCCATTTGGATGTCCAGTCTTCCAATTTATCAAGGTTCTCTTGCAATTTTTCACAATCCTCATGTGGTTTAATAACTTTGAATAATATTGTGTCATCTGCAAATTTGATCAGTTCATTCATTATTCCCATTCCCAGGTCATTTATAAATATGTTAAAAAGCAGCAGGTCCAGCACAGATCCCTGGATACTCCACTATTCACCTTTCTCGACTGAGAAAATTGGCCATTTAGCCCTACTCTCTGCTTTCTATCTTTTAACCAGTTCCTGATCCATACTAATACACTGCATCCTATCCCATGACTTTTTAATTTCACCAAGAGTCTCTCATGAGAGACCTTCACAAAGACTTTCTGAAAATACAGTGTGGCAAGGTCATCTATCCTGAGTATGGGGGAGGTGAAAAACGTAAAGAATTTACCCTAGTAAAGGGTCCCCTTTTAGGAGTGCAGGGTGAGAAAGCCACAGCCACACCTAAGAACCAGGAAAACCCCAGCTGGAACAGGTTTCATGCAGTGTTTAATAGAGTAAGAGGGAGAGATTACGGGCACGAGGTCCAAAACCCTTACTTCAACAAGTTCCCTGATTACTCAAATACCAGAAGGCAGGGGGATTCCCAACACCTGGGAAGGAAGGAGGTGGACATAGAACCCTGGAGGTATAAGCCTATGCTAGAGTATACAGAAAGAGAGAAAGGAGGAGAGAAGGGAAGAGAGAAAGGAGGAGAAGGCAGAGACTGGAGAAGAGAAAGAGGTAGAGAAGGTGATGACTCATGCAGAAGAGCCGAGCTACCAGGAGCTGGGAGGGCTGAATTCCCTGCAACAGGTTGGCAGCAGAGCTTGGAGCCAGGAAATGGAGAAGCTCTCAGAGCACCGGAGAGGTTGTCAGCTGAGCAGTCTGACCGGGTGTGTGAGTCAGAACCCATGCAGCTGGGAGAGCCAGTGGCAGAGTTGAGGGAAGAAGATATCCTTATGGATTGCTCTCTGTGCCAAGCTTTAGACATGAAGTCTTGAGGAAAAGTCAGCCCTGAAAGAATTATCCTCCTTGAAAAGGTAACCATAAGAAACAGGCAGTGTGGTGGTAAATTCCCCATATATTTTTAAAAGGGAAGTTTACTGAAGTATAAGGATAAGCAGGAAGCTGTGATTCATGCTTGTTATCCACCTGTGGTTTGAACTGTGCAACGGCTAGAAGCCAATTTACCTGCTAGAAGAGTTTTTCTTTGCTCCTCTGTTATGTGAAAAGCCTGTTGAGAGTTTTTTGATGGCAGTCTGAATGTTTGCTTCTTGTTTTGAGTTCTGTTCTACCTGAAATGCAGCCTAGAAGGAATTGAGGCTGATAGAAGCCAAACTGCCACAGAAGATTAAGCTTGTTTGGACTTTATGCTGTAATTAGCAAGGACTGAAAAGGAAGGTGGCAGCTTTGCTATCAAAGGCTGTGCTTCTGAAAGTAAGAAGACTTTAAACAGCCATTTTGGGTTCTTTTGTTTACTTTGCCAACCATCTGCTGTACCTTGAGTAAATCCTACAGAAATAATCCTGTATCTGGTACTTTGAATCTTTTTGTGCGAAATAAATTTTCTGTTATATGCCTTACCTCGGTGGCCTTAACTACAACTTTCTACCTGAAGCACAAACACATATTAGCAGTACTACATTTCCCAGAAGACACCACAAGGAAATAGGCTGCTAAGGCTGATAGGAGAAGGTTCCTCCAATAACCACGCCCCTCTAAAACTAGAGGCAAGTGGTGAGGGCGTTGACAACAGATAACTATATCGACTGGCTCACCTTTGTCTACCTATTTAGTAAGAATAATTTCCTTGGCTAAATCCTTGTTGGCTTTCTCCCATTAAATCATGGCTATCTACATTTTCAGCAATTTTATTCTTTATAATGGTTTCTACCATTTTGCCCGGTACTGACATCAGGTTCACTGGTCTGTAGTTTCCTGGATTACCCCTGGAACCTTTTTTTTTAAAATGGACTTTACATTGGCCATTCTCCAATCTTCAGGTACTACAGGTGATTTTAATGATAGTTCATTGATTACTAATATTAGATCTGCAGTCTTATGTTTCAGTTCTCTCAACACCTTGGAATCATAGGGAAAGTAATGGAGAATAAAATCAAGGATATTGTTATGCCTCTGTATCGTTCCATGGTGCAACCACACCATAAATAGTGTGCAATTCTGGTCACCTTATCTTAAAAGGGATATAGCAGAATTAGAAAAGGTACAGAAAAGAGCAACAAAAATGGTAAAGGGGATGGAAGGATACCTCCATGAGGAAAAGCTTAAAAGGTTTGGGCTCTTCAACTTGCAAATGAGACGGCTGAAGGGAGATATGATCACTCTTGCCTCCAGCCGGTTGATAGGCCAGGAGGCTTCCTAAGATAAAGAAACACCCTGTGGTCACACCTCTCCTCAAGAAACCTTCACTAGACCCTATCTGTCCTTCTAATTATCGACCCATCTCCCTCTTCCCTTTCATTTCTAAATTACTTGAATGTTCAATTCACTGTCATTTCCTTGACTTTCTCTCCTCTCAAGCCCTTCTGTATCCACTTCAATGTGACTTTCATCCTTTACATTCTACTGAAACAGCTCTTACCAAAGTCTCCAGTGACTTGTTCCTGTCAAAATTCAAGGGCTTTTACTCAATCCTCATACTTCTTGAACTTTCTGCTGCTTTTGACCACCACCTTCTCCTCGACACATTGTCCTTGCTTGGTTTAAGGGCTCTGTGCTATCCTGTTTCTCTTCTTATCTCTCCCATCACACTTTTAGTATTTATTCTATTGGATACTTCTCTATTGCTATCCCACTCTCAGTTGGTGTACCTCAAGAGTCTGTCTTGGTCCCACTCCTTTTCTCTCTATATAGCCAGTCCCTCGGTACACTCATCTCCTCCCATGGTTTTCAGTAGCATTTTTACACTGATGACTCTCAGATCTACCTCTCTACACCTGAAATCTCTCCGGCAATTCATGCAAGGATCTCTGCCTGCCTGTCTGATATTGCTGCCTGGATGTATCACTGCCATTTGAAATTGAACATGGCCAAAAGTAAGCTTCTTTTCCCCCTAAACCCACCTCCCCTCTTCCTCCTTTCTCTGTCTCTGTGGATAACACTTTACTACTCCATTTCCTCAGCTCACAACTTTGGGTCATCTTTGACTCCTCCCTCTCCTTCTTCACACACATCCAACTGATAGCTAAACCTGTTGTTTCTTTCTTTATAACATCAGAAAAATGTGTCCCTTCCTTTCTGGACACATTACTAAGACACGTATCCACTCTTTAGTCACCTCCCATCTAGACTACTGTAACCTGCTCCTTGCTGGTCTCCCTCTGAATCATCTCCCCCCCTTCAATCTGTTCAACACTCAACTGCACGGCTAATCTTCCATCTGCTTCTATATGCTCATATTACCCCTCAAGTTGCTTCACTGTCTCTCTATCCATTTCCATATCCAATTCAAACCTCTCCTACTAACCTATAAATGCCTCATTCTGCTGCTCTCCACTCCATTTCCTCTCTTATCTTCCCCTGTGCCCCTCCTCGGAGCTCCACTCTTCTGGCGGTTCACTTCTGTCTGTGCCCTTCTCTTATACTGCCAACACCATACTTCAATCCTTTCTCCTTGCTGCTCTTTATGCCTGAAATAAATTTCCTGAGTCTGTATCTCTGGCCCTTTTCAAATCCAGACTGAAAACTCACTTCTTTGAGGCTGCTTTTGGATTCTGATCCACTTAGTCTCCTATGCGTTTCATTACCATACCCTTAGATGTAGTCTTGTCCTCAACTGTTGTATTGTCTGTCTTGACTAGATGTTAAGCTCTGATGAGCAGGGACCTTTTTTACATGTGCCTGTATGTTTGTTTATGTTTTTGCAATTTTTGATATACCGCCCAGGCTGAAGGGCATCAGAGCGGTTTACAATCACTATAAGCAGGTACTGGATACATTCCTTCGTCCCCAAAGGGCTCACAATCTATGTGTACCTGAGGCAATGGAGGGTTAAGTGGCTTGCCCAAGGCCACAAGGAGTGCCTATAGGACTAGAAACCCCAGTCCCTCCGTCCTGAGATTGCTGTCCCCAGGTGGGAATTGAACCCCTGGCCCTCCGGCCTGAGGTACCCTGTCCTAACGCATGCCTTTAGCGCTATACAAATGATCAGTAGTAGTAGGTGTTGTTGTTGTTGTTAAGTGCCGTCGAGTCGGTGTCGACTCATGGCGACCCTCTGGATAGTTGTCCTAAATTGTGTAGTAGTGATGTTATAGGGAGTGATCATCTTGCATCCAGTGATCACCAGATGGTGTGGTTCAGTATTAGGATGAGGGCTAATAAAGTCCATTCAAATGTTAGGGTTCTAGACTTTAGGAAAACTATTCTGCTGAGATGGGACAATATCTCAAGGAGTCATTAGCAGAATGGGAATAGCTGGGGGATGTAGAAAAGCAGTGGGCAAAATTGAAAGGGGACATTTTAAGGGCAATAAACCTTTTTGTTAGGGAAGAAAATAAATGTAAAAAGAAAAGAAATCCACTATGGTTCTTAAAAGAAGTAGCTGAAAAGGTAAAGAAAAAGTTGGTGGTCATAGAAAGAGGAAAACAAGCATCAATATTTGGAAAAGCTAAGAGAAGCTAGGAAAGTAGTCAGAAAAGCAAAGATAAAAAAGGCATTAAAAATAGCCAATGCAGTTAAATGGAGTGATAAGACATTTTCCAGATATGTCAGTGAGAGGAGGAAGGGCAAAAGTAGTATTGTCAAACTCAAAGGTGAAGGGGAAGAATATGTAGAAACTGATGAGGATAAAGTGGAATTGCTTAACAAATAGTTTTGTTCTGTGTTCATAGATGAAGGGCCAGGAGAAGAACCTCAGAAAACACCCACAAATAAGAACAGAAATGAAGGGGATCTTGAACGATTATCAGAAGACTGTTTGTGAGGGGCTAGCTAAACTAAAAGTAGACAAAGCAATGTGGGATGTTCTAGCAGCTCCACTGTCTGACCTTTTTAATGCTTTTTACAGTTGGGCAAGAAGGGTGCATGTGGTTTCTTTACACAAAAGCAGAAGTAAGGATAAGGTTGGGAACCACAGGCTAGTTAGTCTGACTCTGTGGTGAGTAAATTAATGGAAACACTGCTAAAGCAGAGGATAATGAGGTTTCTGGAGTCTAGTGAATTGCATGATAAGAAGCAACATGGTTTTACTAAAGACAGGTCTTGTCAGACAAATCTAATTAATTTCTTTGACTGGGCAACCAGAGAGTTGGCGCAAGGAACAGCTCTAGATATGGTGTTCTTAGATTTCAGAAAAGCCTTTGACACCGTTCCACACAAGTGACTTATAAATAAATTGAATGCCCTAGGGATGGACCCTAATGTATTGATTGGGTTAGAAATTGGTTGAGTGGGAGACAACAAAGGGTTCAGGTAAGTGGAGCTCACTCTGAGGAGAAGGATATTACCAGTGGTATGCCCCAGGGTTCTCCCTATTCCAATTTTTTTCAACAATTTTGTTAGTGATATTGCAGAACGGCTATTAGGTAAGGTTTGCCTCTTTGCAGATGATACCAAAATCTACAATAGCATAGACAACCAGGAAGGAGTAGATAACATGAGGAGGGATCTAACGAAGCTTTGAGAATGGTTGAGAATTTGGCAACCGAGATTTAACACTAAAAAATGCAGGGTGATACATTTGGGCTGCAAAGATCCAAGGGAGTGTAGGGGAGGTGAAGTACATCTGTCCATGAAAAGAGAGCGGGACCTGCACTTGATGGTTTCTGATTATCTTAAGGTGGCTAAACAGGTAGAAAAGGTGACAGCAAAAGCCAGAAGGATGCTTGGGTAAATAAGGAAAAGAATGGCCAGCAGGAAGAAGAAGGTGATAGTGTCTTGTATAAGTGTTTGGTGAAACCTCATTTGGAGCATTGTGTGCAGTTCAGAGACTGCACCTTCAAAAAAATATAAACAGGATGGAGTCGGTGCAGAGGGAGGCTACCAAAATGTTCAGTGGACTTCATCATAAGACATATGGGGATAGTCTTAATTTCAATATGTATAACTTTGGAGGAAAGGCAGGAGAAGGGAGATATTTAAATATCTTCATGACATAAATGCACAGAAGAAGAGACTCTTTCAATTGAAAGCAAGCTCTACAACGAGGGGGCACAGGGTGAAGGTTAAAGGGGATAGACTCAGGAGTAATATGCAGAAATATTTCTCTATGGAAAGAGCGGTAAAAGCATGGAACAGTGTCCCAGTGGAGATAGTAGAGAGAAGGACTGTATCTGAATTCAAGAAAGCATGGGACAAACACAGAAGATCCCTAAAAGGAAAAAAGGTCTATAAAAGTTGGTAAGGAAGGGCAGACTGCAAAGACTGTATGGTTTTTTTCTGCCATCGTGTTTCTGTTTCTCTGTTACCCCAAGAGCAACTTCAGTCCATTTGAAGAGATGGAATATTTGGGGATGCGTTTCGATACCCAATAAATGTGTGTGTTCCTCATGACAGAGGGGATGCTCAAACTACAGTGCGTCTGCTCCAGAAGCACCTTCTGTCTCTATAGTCTTCAAACTCTCAGATCTTCAAGCAAGCCCTTCCCCTTCCAAGGGTCCTGAGGGATCAGTTGGCATGGTAGTCGGAAACCTGCCATCTTATGTGCAGCATGTCTCTGGAAGCCCCAGATTGGGTGGTCCTAATGACCGATGCCAGCCTGAAGAACTGGGGGAGCTCACTGCTGTGGTCAGATGAAGCAGGGTGTTTCTTTATCTTAGGAAGCCTCCTGGCCTATCAACCGGCTGGAGGCAAGAGTGATCCATCTAGCTCTGGAGGGCTTTCGACCCTTGTTGTAGGGCAAAGCAATCCAGGTCTTCTCCCACAACCCCACATCAGTGGCGTACATCAGTAAGCAGAGAGGGACTCAGAGTGCTGGAGTGGCGCTGGAGGTAGCCTCTCTGTGTAGCTGGATGGATGAGCACCTGGTTGCTCTGTCAGTGGCTCATATAGTGGGTGTTGACAAAGGACAGGCTGACTTTCTCACTTGGAACACAGTGGATCCTGGGGAGTGGGAGCTGACTCCCCATGCATTCCACTTCATAGAGCAGAGATGGGTTTCCAGTGTTCAATCTCATGGCCACAGTGTGAAGGTAAGTGGCTTCTTAAGTTGCTGCAAGGACTCACAAGTGGTGGGCTTGGATGCCCTGCTTCAAGTGTGGCCTCAGACAGGAGTGCTTGATGTTTTCCTCTCGTGGCCTCAAGTGAGTTGTCTTCTCTGCAGGATTCAGATGCATCTGGGCCTAGTGATTCTAGTTGCCCCAGACTAGCCATGCAAGCTGTGGTACACGGACCCAATGTCTCTGTTGGTGAGGTCTTTACTCCTACAGGAGAAGGGCCTGCTTTGTCAAGGGTTTCTGGTAATGGAGCACCCCACTCCCTTCTCACACTTTGGCTTAGCCCATAAGAGGTGCAAACTAGCTAATCATGGCTCCTTGGGCATGGTCGTCAATACTCTGCTAAAGGGCTGTAGGGCTTCCACCGCCTTAGCCTATGCCAGGGTATGAAGGCGTTTGGAGAGTTGATGTTCCTCTCAATCCTGCTAGGTACATATGACCTAGATTGGCCACTGTTGGAAACAGAATACTGGGCTTGATGGACCTTGGTCTGACCCAGTATGGCATATCTTATGTTCTTATCCTTGGCAGCTGGTAAAGTGGATGTCAGGGTGGTGCTAGCTTTCTTGCAAGCAGACTTAGATCAGAGCTTTTGATGTGCTACCAGGAACGGGGGTACAGGGGGTGTTTTTGTTGGCCCACACTGATGTTGCTCACTTCCTAAGGGCAGCTAAGCATATTCGGCTTTCTGTGCATCCAATCATCCCTCAGTGGAACCTCTCCTTGGTGTTGAAGATGCTGAAGGGTTCACCTTTCAAACCCATTTGCAAGGCTGCTGAAAGATTTGACTCTTAAGGCAGTTTTTCTGGTGTGGTTGCTTCTGCCAGACAGGTCTTGGAGATTTAGGCACTGTCCTATTTGCTGCTGTTTAACTGATTTCCATGACTTCTGTTGCCTTGCGGATGATTCCATTCTTCCTTCCAAAGATAATTTCCTCCTTTCACCTAAATCAGGAAGTGTTTTTCCCTCCTTTGCAGAGGATGATCTCCAGTCAGATCCCATGCTATGTCTCCTCAATGTGACGAGAGTGTTGCTCAGATACCTGTAGGTGACTAATGTCTTTTGGTGGTCAGATCATCTTTTTGTGCTTTTCCGTGTCCCAAGGAAGAGTCAGGCAGTGGTTAAGTCCTCCATTTCCACCTGGATCAAAGAGGCCATTTATTTATTTATTTATTTATTTAACATTTCTTTTATACCGCGCTATTTACAATCAGTGCGGTGTACATTGAACAAGAACATACTACAATGCATACAAGTAACATTGAGTTTACAATGAACAGGGAAATTTAACAGAGGACAACCAGGGGAACTATGTACAGATTAACTTAATGCTATATGCAGTAATATAAAACTCGTTTGGATGTTGCGTGTGCTTTTTGTGTGGTTCGCCAATAGGACTAGAGAGAAGGTTGACCAACTAGCCCTTTTCTGGTTGTATTGAGGTGCTAGTTTTGCTAAAGTCTAGGTTGCCGTCTGGGTAGCATTTTGTGAACAGATGGTATTTCAATGCTTTCCTGAATAGGATTAGACTTTTGATAGCACGGATTTCGTGGGGTAGCGCGTTCCAGTTTAGAGGCGCAAATAAGGAGAAGGCCCTGTTGGAGGTGGCTTTCGTGCACTTCGTTATTATTTTCGGGACTATTAATGTGTTCATTGATGTAAGTCTTCTTTTTCTGTTTTCCAGGGTGCTATGGATAAGCTTGCTGATTGGCGTAGGGGGGTAGTTATTTAGGGCCTTGAAAGTAAGGACTAAAGACTTGTACTGGATTCTGGCATGTAAAGGTAACCAATGCAGTTCTTTCATGATGGGTGTTATATGGTCAGATCTTGATGAGCCAGAGAGGACTCTGGCAGCCGTATTCATAGCTAGACGGAGCAGATTTAGAGTTGATTGAGGGAGACCATGGAGGATGATGTTGGCAAAATCCAGGTGTGGGAGGACTAATGCCTGGAAGGTTGTTCGGAAGTCTGTGGGATCTAGTAGGGGGCGGAGGTGACGTAATGATTTGATCTTATAATATATGGTTTTTGTGATATTCTTCACATGTGTTGTCATCTCGAGGTGCTGGTCCAATGTGATGCCAAGGTAACGTGATTGTAGCTTTTGATTTCAACTCTACGTTGTTGACGAGTAATGATGGAGGAGGTATGAACTTACGGTTCCCGTGACGAAAAGAACGTCAGTTTTGTTATGGTTAATCCGAAGGTTTTGTGATAGCAACCATCTGGCTACAGCTTCAAAACAGTTGATTATTGGGGAGAATACTGGATGGTCAATTGTGAACGGCATATATAGGAGGATGTCATCTGCGTAAGCGAGGCATTGTACGTTAAAGGATCTGATCAGGTCACATATCGGCTGCATGTAGATATTAAACATCAGTGCCGATAAGGACGATCCTTGGGGTACTCCCTGTGATTGCAGGAATGGTTCTGAGGATGCCTGGCCTGTTTTTACTTGTTGCCACCTGTTAGATAGGTAGGATTTACACCATTCGAGTGCTGTGCTTTGAATCCCCTTATCTTTCAAACGTTGTAGGAGTATTTTTATTATTATTTATTTATTACAGTTGCTTATATACCGCACTATTCGGTATCAGCGCGGTTTACAGTATAACAAAAACAACCTAAACACAAATTGTTTGGTTTTACATAGAACAGGAATATCAACTTGGATAATGGGGTTAAACTATATACATGAGGGGTCAATTAAATAACAGGGTTGGATTATATACATGAAATTTTAGTTGCACTGAGTTATATGCAACACAATGCTTACTTTAGGACGAAATTTGTCATGACTCACAGAGTCAAAAGCGGCGGAGATGTCCAGGAAGATGAGGACGAAACCCTGTTGTATGTTATTTATTCCTGTTACCAGAACATTGAATAGGGTTGTAAGGACTGTGTCGACTCCATGTGCTTCCCTGAAGCCATGTTGAGATGGATCTAGTGGTGCTTCAGTATCGATATGATGTTGGATTTGTTGTTGGGCTGCTTTCTCAATGATTTTTGCAAGCTGTGGGATGCTCGAGATAGGCCTAAAGGATTCAACCTTGGATGGGTCAAGTTTATTATTCTTCAGTAGGGGCTTGATGGAAGTGTGTTTCAGACTCTGCAGGAATGAACCTGTTGAGAAGGATTGATTCAGTATTTTGCTCAATATTTGACTGAGGTCATGTCGCATGTCCTTGATCCAGCTGGCTGGACATGGGTCATTAGGAGCTGTGCTGGGATTGATAGAGGCAATAATGTTCACAATCTCTCTATTTGATACAGTGGAGAAATTATGTAATGGCATTGCATGGGATGCCATAGGTGAAGTGGAGGCATTATTGACATTTATGCCTGTGTTGGTTTTAATCATCTTTGATTGCAGGTAGTTTGCGTAGTCCTGCGGCTGAGGCATAGGGGGTTGTGCTGAGACCGGTTCTCCTGTTATGGATTTTACTATGCTGAACAGTGCATGTGGTTTATTGATGGAGCGTTTTAATAAGTCTGTGTGGTAAGTTTTCCTGCTCTGAGTTATCTTCGCTCGGTGGGTAGTTAGGTATGATTTGTATGCTGCCAGCGCCTCGGGGGAGTGAGTTCGTCTCCACTGTCGCTCAAGTTTGCGTAGATGGTGGAGAGATGTACGAAGGTCTGTGGAAAACCATGGAGTATGTTCATACCTTCTGGCTAGGAAGCGAGTTCTAGAGGGAATCAAAGTTTATGTGACAAGACATCTGTAAGGCAGCTTCCTGGTCCTCTTTGAGTACCTTTGTGAAATACCATAGGTTGCATGTGGGAAGAAGTACTGATGGCATCTCTGGCAAGCTTTTCTAGCCAGAGTGTTGTCTTCCTACCACTCTGTGTCCTGACTGCTTGAGAACATCCCATTCATGTGGACTGGCCTAACAGGTTGATAAGAAAGGATACATTTTAATCATATTTGATAATTTCCTTTCCTTGAATCCTGCTAGACCAGTCCAGGACCCACCTTGGAAGACTTTGCTCTGATCTAGGGAGCCCTTCTGCCTTTCAGTTCTTAGCTGTTGCAGAGCCTGATCTGCTGTAAGATACAGTAAGACAGCCAAACCTGAATTCCAGATATTACAGCTCTCTTCAAGTGATTGTGTTTTGCTATCATTTTGGACTTTATCTCTGAGTTGATCAGTTTTCTGTCTACTGCTTAGGAAGACTCTTACTGGCTTCTCTCAGTGCTACACCAGTGATTAAATCTCCTGGAGACATCAGGGGAAAGTTGCTCACGTCTGCCTCCACCTGCTGACAAGGGAGCATAACCTAATCATCTAGGTGATTAAAATTTCTCCCTTCAACTTTTGCACTGCACAGGATTTGAGTCATTTGGTACGTGGGCTTAATGTTTTGGATAAATTCAGGTGCCAGCTGCCATTTGGTTACGATGTATAGTCCTCGGAAGAACATGTTGCTCCCCGACGGTTTGTTGGCCATTCTCTGTTGGTCTGCTCCTCTTGTACCAGTTCACTTCATATCTCAATATGCTAATGAGGCAAGTGCTTTCATTTCTGAATTTATTATTGTCCTTGACAACCCGTATGTCCTTTACAGGCATTTGAACATTTAATTTCCGACTGGGCTGTGAATTATCACAAAAGCAAAAATTTAGGAGCATGCTTACTAAACCGCAATAACTGTGGGCATGAAGTTCAGTGCAGAGTAAGTTAGAGGGGGCCCCACACAAAGAATCCCGCAGTTAACAGGCTAGCGCATGGATGGCAGAGACAGGCTGGTCTCGAGCAGAACATGGGCGCTGAGGGCGCATAGCACTTAGCACAGACATGACTGTTGCCATTAGTGTGGGTGGATGCTACCGCAAAGGATGGTGTTAGGTGCACCCGTGTGCTGGGTTACCATGGTAACACACATTAGGAATGTGTCAGCAGCAGGGGAAGTAATGCCCACACCCCCTGAAGTAGTATTAGGCCTTCACACTGGTTTCACAGCCCAAACTTATTTATTTAGTAGTATTTAGCATACACCCTTCCAGTAGTAGCTTAAAGCGATTACATTCAGGTATCGTAGGTATTTCCCTGTCCCTGGACTGCGATTCAGCTTGGCCTGCAAGTACAGGACCTTCCCGGCTAACTCAGTCAAGGCTCTTCAATGGAGCCATGTTGCCATGGCACCGCGGCTCCATTGAAAAGCAGCAATGCCAGCCACCAGACTCCAACGCTGCATTCTCCGCAGCCTGAACCCCAATCTGGCCTCCTAAGGCCAGGGTTGGGCTGCAGGGAATGTCTTCGGGTCCCCCCTGCCCTATCCGTGCCCCTGGCTGCCGATCCTGGACGTACAGGGAAGTTATTCCACCTCAGAGGTGGAATAACTTCCCCATACAAGTCGCTGGCCCTTGACGTACAGGGCCAACATTAGAATCGGCCCTGTACATCCAGGGCCGGCGACCGCGCACCGCCTGCCCTGCCTCCGCCCCCAATCCTCCCCTTCCCCGCCCCCATCTGTCTTCCCCGTACAACCGGTGGGGAAGTTAGACACCGGCGGGGAGCCCACATCAGTTCAGGATCAAACAAAAAACACTTTTATTTCCTTTCAGCGGTCCAGCAATCACTCCCAGTTTGTTACCTTCACAAGGCTGGTTCTCAATGCCCTTCCCCCGATCCACAATGTAAAGCACAGACTTCAGTTCAGGACAAAGTCCAGTCAGTCACTTCGGCTTCAGTGTCTGTAAATATGACTCCCACTTCCTGAATCGCCTACCTTACTGCAGGACTTCTCTCCCAGCCCTGCTTAGAAGGATCTTCTGTCTCCACAGGCCTCTCTCCTCCCTTGTGCACACAGTTGGCATCTTAGTCCCTCTGTCTGAGTTCTGAGCTGTAGACTCTTTTAAGGTCGATTGCTGATTATCCCTTTGGAGAGGGATGGATAACTTCCCATATACCCCATCACATGCCCTTATAAAGTAGGTGAAACATATCCTTGACATCAAAGCACCCTGTTAAAATTACCTTCCTCTTGCAAAGATGATATAGTAACCAGTCACATGAACCAAAAGACAAGAAGAAAATTTATGATGATAATTTCTCAAAACAGTTTTATTTCATTACATTTTGTGATTAGCATGGATCAATTGGATGGATTCTCTAGTGTCTACAAGCAGTGATTACATTTTCTGGATGATCTGTGCCAGTGTGCTGTAGGTCACTCTCAGAGACTGACAGACCTCTGCATAGATGTCTTCTGTTAGAAACCTAAAGAAGAAAAACAAAGAAATGCCCTTGAAACAGGCTCATCCACTAAGCAAACTAGATGACTGCCTAGGGCAGCCAACCCAGGTGGGTGAAATTGTGCCGCTGCTTTGTTGCCTGCAGCAGGCCATGTGCTTTGGCACACATGACCTGCTGCTTCTGATCCCATCCGACGCAATTTACTGGGGGGTCAGAAGCAGCAGGCAATGTGCGCTGAAGCACATGGTCTGCTGTGGGCAACAAAGCAACAACACAAAGCTGCCACTTTTAAAATACTGCCGCCGCTGCCACCCCCCAACTCCCCCAAGATGGAATCAGTGGCATGACGCAGTGCGGGTGACTTGGCACAGTGGGAGGGTGGTGCAGCCAGGGTTTCTGCCTGGGGCCAGCCCCGCACGTGCACAAACCAAAACGGTGGCGTCGGAAGGTAGCCGTGACCACAAGAAAACTAAAAAATAAAAGAAGAATTTTCTGCGGTGACAGGAGGACGTCCTGCCGGCTCCGCGGAAAAACGAAAACTGAGGAGAGGCAGTTGGGAAGGCAGCACGTAGGCATGTTGGGATGCTTCCAAAAGCTTTCTGATTGGACGCTGGGAAGCGTTCCTGCGCAGACTCCGTCGGTACCAACGTACCCCATATGTGAAGACTCATTCCTGCTTGTTCCTGGAGATAAAGAGGAACCAGGCATGAAATCCCAAATAATGCCAAGCACAGCAGAACGAGCTAACCTTCACTCCTCCTCAGACCTGCCATTGAAGCCTCAGCATTAAAAAAAAAAAAGCCTTACACTTGGCCTTCAGGTCTTCTGCGCACTTCTTTGCATCTGGGTTTAATAGCTGATCCCTTCGTTACAATGGTATTTAAGTGAGCGGTACACTTATGTCCACACAAGAGCTCACGCACAAAACATCCTTTTTATATTAGCTGGAAGCAGTAGCGAAGAATTGTACACAGAAGCTGCGCTAGACACTGCGCAAGGCCTCCCCACGTCTTATTGCATCGGCCCCATTGTTAAATAAGTGCAAGAACCCAAAAAAGCTGATATAAGAACTGAAAGAGAAAAAGCAAAAGCTAAGGAGATTGGGGGGGGGGGTATTGGAAGGCATAGACATGGTTTGCAGACCTGCCCCTCCACAGTTTCCCATGGCTTCTGCCGCTGCATGCCACGATGCCAAGTAATTAGCGTCAGGACGGCAGTGGTTAGCGATATGTGCTGAAGGTCAGGTGCAGAAAAGCATGGCATGACGTTTGCTGCGGAAGCTGAATATTGCACTGCCTGGTCAGCTTTGCAGCAGTCTGGGAAGCCCAGACATGAGCCTGGCATGGAGTATCCGGGTTTTAAGTTCAGCACTGGTAGCTAAACCTTTAGCAGCACAAGCTGCCAGGACTCAATATCGGGCCCACAGTGTCCCAAAGAATAAGGTCAATACAATGAGAAGAGCACTTGCAGCAGCTTTTGTTTGAGAGCAACAGAAACTGACAGTCGGGACGTGGACCCTGAAGAAAGGCTGAAGGTGAAAATCCATCTACTTACACTGGCTTTCCTCCTCTAGAACCGGGTACACCTCCACCTCGCACAGCGTCAGGAACTCATTCCGTTCAGGGATAACCACGCTGACGTAACGACCTTCCATCCCACTGCAGCACAGTCTGATGACAGGGCTCACGCTAACATCAGTGATGGTTCCACATCTGGGCATGGAAGAAGAGCAGGAAGACGGGTTAGTGAGGGATTCCCGCTGAACACAGACGTAAGCAGCCCCCTCGTACGAAAAGGGCTCAGTGTTAAGAGCATAAGAAAAGCCATGCTGGGGTCTGACACTAGTCAACACTATAGCACACCTTGGTAAATAGAACCCTTAAATTGTCTGATTGTAGCTAAATCTTCAAAACAAGAGTATGTATGTGGGCTACTAAATGGACACGTTTTCTACATATAAATGGATAGAAGGGCGAAAAGTTATCCTCAGAGCTCTGCGTTTCTCAGTTTACTGAAGGCTGCACAGAATAGTACCAATCATTCACTGTGCTGTGGTACTGCAAGGGCGTACACAGCACTGTACACAGACGTATAAGAGACAGGCCCTGCTCATAAGAGACAACACAGCTGGGGACTAGGATATGTACTGGGGAATGGTAAGGAAAGACATAGGGGTGAACAGGACACTAGGGGGATCAGGATCCAAAAGCAGTCTCAGTTAGAAGTGAGTTTTTACCCTGGATCTGAACAGGGCCACAGATGGAGCCTGATGTACCGACTCAGGTAACTGCAGGCATGAGGAGCAGTAAGGTAGAAATATCGAAGTCTGGAATTGGCAGTGGCAGAAAAGGGCACAGATAGAAGCGATTTGCCAGAAGAGCAGAGTTCCCGAGGAGGGGTGTAGGAAGATAAGAGAGGAACGGTAGTAAGGGCGCTTATAGGTCAGTAGTAGAAGTTGGAACTGGATATGGAAATGGATAGGGAGTCAATGAAGCGTCTTGAAGAAGGATGACATCAGCATAGCATCACCAGCGGACGATTAGCCACGTAACTGAGTTTTGAATGGACACAAGTGTAGGTGAGCATGGAGGGGGGGGGGGGGACTGAATATTTTGGACAACAGCCTAATATTTGTAGCTGTGTGGGTTATTATAAAACTTTCTATTGAATTAAGTATTGGCCATGTGAGATTCAGAGGAAGACTGACAGAGCCTGTAATGACCCATCAGTAGAGGTGCTGAAGGCCTTTTACTGCAGCACATTTTGGATATGCTTGGGACAAGCGTGGAGGGCGGTGGTTGGAGGTAATTTAAGAGATGAGTTGAAGGAGCTGGTGTTAGATTGCATATGGTAAGTTTGTCAGCTCATTTATCTCCAATGGGAGAACGCCAAAGGAAGAATCTCTGCTGGCAGATTGGATTGGATGGTCACGGTTTGTTTCTTCATTTGCAATACTTCTATGTTATGGAGATGTGCAGCCCAAAAATGTGTTTCATTTTGGATTTTTTCATTTATTTTCATCTTGTGTCTTTCTTACACAATAGTTGGCACTCTTTCATGAGAGTGTACACTATTGAGCGACTGTGTGCTATTGCGTTATAGTCCATACTGTCACAAAACTGTGCACCATGGGGGTTATTTTAGAAGCACTATTTGTGCTTTGGACATCTAAAAATGGGCACACAAACATCCAATTTACAGAGATACCCTTGGAGCATTTTAAAAGCTGGTTCTATAGATTCCTCCAATGCAAGTACGTCCAAGTCGTGAAGTGGCATTCCAGGTAAAGCGTAGTTACTCACCTGTAAAAGGTGTTCTCCAGGGACAGCAGGAATCAGTCCTCACATATGGGTGATGTCAGCACCGATGGAGCCCGCATGGAGCACCTCAGCTTTCAAAGTCAGTCTTTGGGACATGCTACCATGCATGCGTGGTCCCCTTCCTGCCCAAGGGTGCCATCTTGCTCAATCAGATGACATAGCTGAGACAGCAGTAAAAATTAAAACAAATTAAGGAGGTAACTCCCAGGGGAGGAGGGAGGGTGTGAGGACTGATTCCTGCTGTCCATGGAGAACACCTGTTACAGGTGAGTAACTATGCTTTACCTGGAATGTCCCTTCATGACTTGGATGTCCTTTCTCCAGGAACAAGCAGAAAGTCAGTCTTCACATATGGGACTCCCTAGCTCCAGGCTGCTCAGGACAGCACCAATGGTGACCAGTCAGATAGCCATGAGTTTAAGGAGGTGAATCCCCATTGAGAGACCCTAGCATCTAGCAACACCATTACTCCGGTAGCCTGAACACAGAAGGGTCAGAGAGCAGGAGTTGCCTACACCCTGAAAAAATTACGGAGTACTGCCTGGCCAAAGGCACTGTCCCTGTGGGACTCACTCTCCAGGCAGTAGTGAGCTGTGAACACATAAATTGAAGACCATGTGTCAGCCTTGCAGATTTCCATCACTGGCACAAAACAGAGGTTAGCCACCGATGCGGCCATCACCCTCACGTGATGTGCTGTGATCCGGTGCTCAAGGGAGAGGCCAACTCGCTCATAGGTGAGGGCAATACAGTCTGCCACCTAAGTGGACAGAGTTTGCTTGGTCACAGGGAGCCCCAGTCTCCTGGCGTCATAGGATATGAAAAACTGAGGAGCTTTTCAGTGAGCCTGAGTCTGCTGTAGGTAGAAGAACAGGGCCTGTTTGCAATCTAGTGTATGAAGCACAAGTTCCTCCTTGCCAGCGTGAGGCCACGGAAAGAAGGTGGGGAGGACCACCCCTTGGTTGAGGTGGAATGGAGACACCACCTTAGGAAGGAATTTGAAGTGCGTGCAGAGCACTATCCTGTTCTTATAGAACCTCATATATGGTGGGTCTGCCACCAAGGCCTGGAGCTTGCTCACTCTCCGAGCAGACGTAAGGGCCATGAAAAAAGCCACTTTGCAAGACAGGTACTGCAGGTAGCAAGTGGCCAGGGGCTCGAACAGTGATTTGGTGAGCTGGGAGAGCACCATGTTGAGGTCCCACTCCACCACCGGAGGGCGGAGAGAGGTTTTGGACAGCAGAAGGCCCGGAGGAACCTGGAGACCAGGGGCTAGTTTAAGAGTGGTTTTCCCTTGATAGGGTGGTGGTGAGCACCTATGGTGCTCAGATGTACCCTTAATGAGTTCAATTTCAGCCTGGGGTGCAACAGGAGCAGTAGGTACTGGAGTATCAGTTGCACATGGCAGGAGAAGGGGTTCTTCTCCCTTTCTGCACACGACAGAGAACCTCCTCCACTTAAAAGTGTATGCCCATCTGGTAGAGGGTTTCTTGGAGGCCAGTAGGATCTCCTCAACTTCTCCTGGAAGGTTGAAATGGGCTAAAGCTATCTTTTCATCAGTCAAGCTGCTAGCATCAGGGACCGCAAGTTGGGGTGTAGGAGGGAGCCCCCCTTCCTGGGACAGGAGGTCCGGGGCTCGGCCCAGAGGGACTGGGAGTGCCACTAACAGGGAAAGCAGTAGGAGGAACCAAGGCTATCTAGGCCACCTGAGGGCAATCAGTATGACTGATACCTTCTCGCTCTGGATCTTGAAGAGGGTCCAGGCGACCAGAGGAGTCAGTGGGAACGCATAGAAGAGGCCCTCGGACCACGTTATCAGGAAGGCATCTGCTGCCACCCTTTTCGGGTGCAGATGATGGAGCAGAAGCAAGGAGCTGCGTGTTGTCCAGAGAGGCAAATAGGTCCATCATGGACCTACCCCAGAGGTGGAAGTGCCACTTTGGGGTTTAAATGCTACTCGTGTGGGCGCAAGATTCTCCTTAGCCTGTCTGCTGGCCTGGGAGGTATACCACTCGCAGGAGCATGGTGTCGCATGCTGCGCAGGAGAGGAGAGCCACTGCCTCCTGGCATAGGGAGTATGAGCCCGTGCCCCCCTGCTTGTTGATATAGAACATGGCCACCTGGTTGTCTGTCTGGATCAACATAGAGTGGTGCCGCAGGTGGTGGTGGAAGGCTCGTAGGGCTAGGAAGATTGCCCTGAGCTCCAGGAGATTGATATGCATGAGTGACTCCTCCTGTGACCAGTTGCCCTGTGTGCGCTGGTCTCCACAATGTGCCCCCCAATCTAGGAGGGAGGCATCTGTGGTCAGGGTCCTCTGTGGTGTGGATGCCTGGAAAGGCATTCCCACCAGGAGGTGGCACAAATTTTTACACCAGTTGAGGGACTCCGCCAATTGGCAGGTAACCCTGACCCTGTCCCGCAGCCTGCCCATGGTTTGCGTCCACTGGGAGCATAGGCACCACTGGGCTGTCCACATATGTAAGTGAGCTGAGGGCATGACGTGGACTGTAGAGGCCATATGGCCCAGTAGGTGGAGGAGGCGGCGAGTTGGCACTGACCGGCAATGCTGTACCTCCCCTTCCAGCTGCCTGAGGTAGTCTGCCCTTTCTCTTGGGAGGACAGCCTTGGCTTGTAGAGTGTCCAACTGAGCACCTGTGAACTCCAGGCTTTGGGCTGGCGAGAAGTGGGACTTGGGGTAGTTGATGATGAACCCCAGGTGCTGTAGAAGAAGGATTGCATGCTCTGCGGCCTGGCTGACCTCTGCAGCCGTGCTGCCTCTGATGAGCCAGTCATCCAGGTAGAGGAAGATGAAAGCCCCTTCTAGGCACTGGTAGGAGGCTACCACCACTAGGCATTTTGTAAACACCCTTGGCAAGGAGGCCAGGCTGAAAGGGAGTGCCCTTCTTCTACCAGGAAGCGCAAGTACTGCCTGTGGGAGGGGTGGATCAGGATCCAAGAAGCACAGCCAATCTCCCTGGTGCAGGTAGAGCAGTAGTGTCCCAAGGGAGAGCATCTTGAACTTCTCCCTCACCGGAAACTTGTTCAAGTTTCTCAGGCCTGGTATGAGCCTGAGGCCTCCAGTTCTCTTTGGGACCAGGAAGTATCTGGAGTAGAAGCCCTTTCCCCATAGGTGTCTAGGCACCGGCTCCACTGCATTGTCCCCGAGTAGATATGAAAGCTCTGAGAGCAGTAAGGTCTGGTGAAGGAGAGGTCACACTGACTCTCCAGGAAGAACGTTGGAGGTACCTGCTGTAGGTGGAGGAGGTAGCCTTCCCTTATCACCTGCAGGATCCACTGGTCTGTGGTGACCCTGGCCCACCTGTGGGCAAAAAGTGCCCGGCGGCCCCCTGTGGGCTGGTGAGGGTTTCCTGGGGAAGGGTAGGCCCTACCCTAGAAGTCAAAAACTCCCCCCCCCCCCCGCCCGGGCTAGGTGGGCATTGGGTACTGGGGCTTCTGAGCCTTTGGCTTCCTGGGTCCCTGGCTCTGATCTTTTGGGTGAGAAATCTGCTGTTGGCCCAAGAGGGTCTGGTAGTGGTGACCCTGATGAAAAGACCCCTTTTTCCTCAGGAATAGGTGCCTCTTCCCCAATGATTTTTTACAGGGAAGGGTTGAGGTCTTCTTGGAGAGCTTCTGTCGAGTCACCATGTCGGCCTCTATCTCGGCTGCCTTGTCAGCCATGGGTTTGCCAAACAGGTTCTCCCCACTGCAAGGGATGTTGAGCAGCTTTTCTTGGACTCCATTGCTCAAGGTCTGAGGTCTGCAGCCAGGCCTGGCACCAGGCATGGATGCCTGCGACCGCCATTCGAGCCGCCGACTCAAAGCCATTGTAGGCCACCTGGGAAAGGAACTTAGAGCAGTCCCGAATCCCAGAGGTCAGGGATTGGAAACACTGGAGGGTTCCCCAGCTAGTCCTGCTGAAAACCTGGACAACTCCTGGGTCAGGGCCTTGAGGTACATTCCTATGTATAGCTCATAGGCCTGTATCCATCATCCCAGCATCGAGCCCTGGTAGCACTTGTGCCTGAGGGCGTCGAGAGCTCTTGAGTTTTTGCATGGTTGACTCGACAACCATGGAGTTATGTGGGAGTTGGGGCTTGTGGAACCCAGGCCCCTTTTGGACGCAGTACATGGTGCAAGACACCAACTGACCACTGGCACCAATGCCAGGATCTCTCAGATCCTTAGTAAAAGCCGCTCAAGGATCAGCTGCACTGGCACTGTGAGAGTCTCCTTAGGTAGAGACTCATACTGGAGGATCTCCAGTTCTTTGGTGCGGGGGTCCTCCTCTGACTCGGTTTGGATCGAGAGGGCCTTGGCCATATCTCTGCAAAATCATGGAAGGCCATGTCCTCTGGAAGAGAATGGTGCCAAAGTGCTGGGGGAGACGGCTTCAAGGGAATGTCTCGGTGCCAACTGGTTTCCGGGAAGGCCTCATCATCGGTTTCCCACTTGGAGTCAAGGGGCATCGATGACTCCGAGGATCTCCAGCCCCAGGCCTCAAGGCTGGCTCAGAGGAGCCAGGGTCCTCCAGAGGACCTGGTGTCTGCATCCAAGAAACTGGCCAGAGAGGATTGGATACCTGAAGAACGGGACCAAGACCTCGACCAGTTCCAGGGGCTTACCCGAGGCCAGTGGTGCTTGGAGTCTGGCTCGACGCCCAGGGACTCCCTCGAAGTTGGGGGGCCTCGTTGGCGGGGCAGATGATGTGGACAAACCTGCTATCATTGCCTGCTGCAGGGTCAGGATAGCAGAGACATTCTGCTCCAGGCCGCCATTCTGGTATCTAGACCAGAAGGCTCTGCAGCCTTCAGCACAGGCACTGAGGAACTTGGCCCCGGCACTGGCACTCTCGCAAGTGTGTCCACAACGAGGACTATGTCCTTGAGGAACCTTGCACGGTCTCCACCGTCGAGGAATCCTTCTTGATGATCTTGGTAGGGCGCTGCTTGGAGCTGCCCAAATCCCTCTGCGGGATTTTACTAGGCTTCACTGGTTGAACCTCAACGGGTTTCGAGGATTTTTTCTTCTTTCACTCGGGGACCAGGGTCTTCTTGGAGGAGCGGCTGCCATGGGACTCTGAGGATGCCCGGCCCTCACAGGAAGTGCTGGACTTGGAGCTCAGCATCGGGGAAACTGGTGATGAGTTGGACCTTAGGAATAGTTTCTCCTGCAACTCCAATCTCTTCTTATTGGTTTTCGGAATCATGGCCTGCCACAGATTGCAGAAGGTCTATTGTGGTCCGGTCCCAAGCAGTGTAGGCAGCAGTCATGGGTGTCAGTGATGGACATGGTTTGACTGCAGCAGTCATATATTTTGAATCCTCCAGGAGACATGGTGGGAAACACCCAGTCGGGGTCGATGACCCCTGGGTGAAAAAGGGCATGAACACCGATCGAGGCAGGCCTCAATCAAATAATTGGAAAAGGAGCCGGGAGCGGTGTCGGCTCGAGGCGGGAAGAGGCACCATTATGCAACCAGGAAAAAACAACTTTTAAGGATTTTAACAAGAATTTTTCCGGGGGAATGGGACAGACGTCCATTGGGCTCCACAGAAAAAAGGAGACTGAGCAAGATGGCACCCTTGGATAGGAAGGGGACCACACAAGTGCTGACGTCATCCTTTATAGCAATAGGGTAAAATCAAAATAAACATAATGATCTTTTATATCTCAAAAAATAGGGGTGACCTATTTGGAGCGGTGGGTACACCCCTAATCAAAGGCATGGGCAGGGGTGACCTGCATGGAGCAGCAGGTGCACCTACTCTTGCCACCTTGCTGGGCAGACTAGAGGGACCATACTAGTCTTTATCTGCCGTCATATACTATGTTACTATGACTGACTTCCTGCTTGTTCCTGGAGAAGAAGGATGTGCACGCCCGATTTCAGAAATAGCGGGCATGTAACCACCCACCAATGCAAACGTCCATTTCTACACTTGCTCTAAGTCGCACATAGGCATCAGCAAAGTTCTTGTCCCACCATCAAGTCACCTTAGGGGCATAAAGAAAATGCCCTCTGATATCCCTTTTACTTTCCATGATGGTGATGACAACTGAGGGGAAATGAGGGCGCTTGGTTTTGGTCTGGCCCGCCGATCCATGAACATGCATAGGGATGTCTTTGTGACTGCTGGCACAGGTATCCATGTCAGACGTCCACATTTCTAAAATCAGGCTGAAGTATTCACATCCCCTGTCTTTTTCTTTTTTTTTAAGATACTTTGTTCTGGACGTCCCAGATTGCACCTCGATGTCCTTTCTTAAATGCCACTTCACTACTCAATAGTTTGCACTCTCACAAAAGAATGTGCACTATTGACAGGAACCAGAAAATAACAACAATGTTGTCATTTCCTGTTTTGCTGTGATCCTGGCTTTCACTTCAAATGAAAGCACATCCTTACTGTGTTAAGCATTTAAAATTTTATTCTGCCAAAACACAGCTAAAAAGCATTAGCAGTGACTTACAAGGGATTCTCGTTGTCTGGGCTATTTCCAATCCGGATCTGTGCCCCGACCAGTCTCTCTGGGCAGCAGTCCATTCGGTTTCCCACCACAACCGATGCAATTTTCCAGGATTTCTGCAGGTCCAGCTGCCACCAGGGACTCATGTTTCCGGCAGTGTGGGAACAGAAGCCTTGGTGGAAGTCATCATTTCGATTCCCATCGATGGCCAACCCTGGAAGCCCATTGAAGCCCACGGAGCTTTGAGTAGCTACTCCAGTTGGTGCTATGTTGGTCTCTGAAATCAGAATGTAAAACATAAGAAAACTAGAACAATTGGTGGTATCAGAGTTATAAAACTGTAGAATAATTTGGGGCCTTTCACCCTATTGTGCTCTTTCTTCATAGTTAAGGAGGGTGAGCTGGTAAGGAGTAAAATCAATCATGAATTGAAGATGTGCTGGAGGCTGGAGAACTGCAATAATCTGCACTAAATATGAGCAACATTGCTCCGCTTTGGAGGAACCCTTAAGCACACTGTTTTTGGGCATGAGGGATACTTTACAATACAAAAATGTCAAAAACGTAGCTCTTATATAAAGACAACAGTAGTAATAAGTCCCCCATCCAGATTCACAGCCCCGTACATACAGGGCCAACCTCACAATCAGCCCTGTACGTCTGGGGTCGCGGTCCGCCCATGCCCTGCCCTCACTGCGCCTCAGAAATGCCTCCATCTAAGCTTCCCTGCACAAACACACTGTTCATATGGGGAGACATTAGCCAGGGCCGGCAGGGGAGCGAATAGCTGGGATGGACGTCCAATCCAGATATCCATCCCTGCTATTCTCTATACTGAATGACCCCCACAGTGAAACTGGGGACTAGAGTTTGGTAAGATACACATAAGTACTAAACAAGAGAGTGAGGAGCATCAGGATCCAAAAGGAGCTACAAAAAGATGGGTTTTTAGCCTGGATTTCAATAAGGCCAGAGAAGTATGCACAGGTAGTTTGTTCCAGACATATGGAGCAGCAAGATGGAATGAATGAAGTCCAGAGTTGGCAGTGGCAGAGAAGGGCACAGAGAGAAGGGATCTGCTAGAGGAGCGGAGTTCCTGAGGAGGGGTGTAGAGTGAGATAAGAGAGGAAAGGTAGTGAGGAGTCGTGGAGTGAATGAAGTCTGGAGTTGGCAGTGGCAGAGAAGGGCACAGATAGAAGGGATCTGCCAGAGGAGTGGAGTTCCCGAGGAGGGGTGTAGAGTGAGATAAGAGAGGAAAGGTAGTGAGGAGTCGCGGAATGAATGAAGTCTGGAGTTGGCAGTGGCAGAGAAGGGCACAGATAGAAGGGATCTACCAGAGGAGCGGAGTTCCCGAGGAGGGGTATAGAGTGAGATAAGAGAGGAAAGGTAGTGAGGAGTCGTGGAATGAATGAAGTCTGGAGTTGGCAGTGGTAGAGAAGGGCACAGATAGAAGGGATCTACCAGAGGAGCGGAGTTCCCGAGGAGGGGTATAGAGTGAGATAAGAGAGGAAAGGTAGTGAGGAGTCGTGGAATGAATGAAGTCTGGAGTTGGCAGTGGCAGAGAAGGGCACAGATAGAAGGGATCTGCCAGAGGAGTGGAGTTCCCGAGGAGGGGTGTAGAGTGAGATAAGAGAGGAAAGGTAGTGAGGAGTCGCGGAATGAATGAAGTCTGGAGTTGGCAGTGGCAGAGAAGGGCACAGATAGAAGGGATCTACCAGAGGAGCGGAGTTCCCGAGGAGGGGTATAGAGTGAGATAAGAGAGGAAAGGTAGTGAGGAGTCGTGGAATGAATGAAGTCTGGAGTTGGCAGTGGTAGAGAAGGGCACAGATAGAAGGGATCTACCAGAGGAGCGGAGTTCCCGAGGAGGGGTATAGAGTGAGATAAGAGAGGAAAGGTAGTGAGGAGTCGTGGAATGAATGAAGTCTGGAGTTGGCAGTGGCAGAGAAGGGCACAGATAGAAGGGATCTGCCAGAGGAGCGGAGGAAAGGTAGTGAGGAGTCGTGGAATGAATGAAGTCTGGAGTTGGCAGTGGCAGAGAAGGGCACAGATAGAAGGCATCTGCCAGAGGAGCGGAGTTCCTGAGGAGGGGTGTAGAGTGAGATAAGAGAGGAAAGGTAGTGAGGAGTCCGGAATGAATGACGTCTGGAGTTGGCAGTGGTAGAGAAGGGCACAGATAGAAAGGATCTGCCAGAGGAGCGGAGTTCCCGAGGAGGGGTGTAGAGTGAGATAAGAGAGGAAAGGTAGTGAGGAGTCCAGAATGAATGAAGTCTGGAGTTGGCAGTGGTAGAGAAGGGCACAGATAGAAGGGATCTGCCAGAGGAGCGGAGTTCCTGAGGAGGGGTGTAGAGTGAGATAAGAGAGGAAAGGTAGTGAGGAGTCCAGAATGAATGAAGCCTGGAGTTGGCAGTGGTAGAGAACGGCACAGATAGAAGGGATCTGCCAGAGGAGCGGAGTTCCTGAGGAGGGGTGTAGAGTGAGATAAGAGAGGAAAGGTAGTGAGGAGTCGCTGAATGAATGAAGTCTGGAGTTGGCAGTGGTAGAGAAGGGCACAAATAGAAGGGATCTGCCAGAGGAGCAGAGTTCCCGAGGAGGGGCGTAGAGTGAGATAAGAGGAAAGGTAGTGAGGAGTCGTGGAATGAATGAAGTCTGGAGTTGGCAGTGGCAGAGAAGGGCACAGATAGAAGGGATCTGCCAGAGGAGCGGAGTTCCCGAGGAGGGGTGTAGAGTGAGATAAGAGAGGAAAGGTAGTGAGGAGTCCAGAATGAATGAAGTCTGGAGTTGGCAGTGGTAGAGAAGGGCACAGATAGAAAGGATCTGCCAGAGGAGCGGAGTTCCCGAGGAGGGGTGTAGAGTAGGATAAGAGAGGAAAGGTAGTGAGGAGTCCAGAATGAATGAAGTCTGGAGTTGGCAGTGGTAGAGAAGGGCACAGATAGAAGGGATCTGCCAGAGGAGCGGAGTTCCCGAGGAGGGGTGTAGAGTGAGATAAGAGGAAAGGTAGTGAGGAGTCGTGGAATGAATGAAGTCTGGAGTTGGCAGTGGCAGAGAAGGGCACAGATAGAAGGCATCTGCCAGAGGAGCGGAGTTCCTGAGGAGGGGTGTAGACCGAGGTAAGAGAGGAAAGGTAGTGAGGAGTCATGGAATGAATGAAGTCTGGAGTTGTCAGTGGCAGAGAAGGGCACAGATAGAAGGGATCTGCCAGGGTAGCGGAGTTCCCGAGGAGGGGTGTAGAGAGAGATAAGAGAGGAAAGGTAGTGAGGAGTCATGGAATGAATGAAGTCTGGAGTTGGCAGTGGTAGAGAAGGGCACAGATAGAAGGGATCTGCCAGGGTAGCGGAGTTCCCGAGGAGGGGTGTAGAGAGAGATAAGAGAGGAAATGTAGTGAGGAGTCGCGGAATGAATGAAGTCTGGAGTTGTCAGTGGTAGAGAAGGGCACAGATAGAAGGGATCTGCCAGAGGAGTGGAGTAGCTAAGAGGGGTGTAGAGTGAGATAAGAGAGGAAAGGTAGTGAGGAGTTGCGTAATGAATGAAGTCTGGAGTTGTCAGTGGTAGAGAAGAGCACAGATAGAAGGGATCTGCCAGAAGAGCGGAGTAGCTAAGAGGGGTGTAGAGTGAGATAAGAGAGGAAAGGTAGTGAGGAGTCGCGGAATGAATGAAGTCTGTGGTTGGCAGTGGCAGAGAAGGGCACAGATAGAAGGGATCTGCCAGAGGAGTGGAGTTCCTGAGGAGGGGTGTAGAGTGAGATAAGAGAGGAAAGGTAGTGAGGAGTCATGGAATGAATGAAGTCTGGAGTTGGCAGTGGTAGAGAAGGGCACAGATAGAAGGGATCTGCCAGAGGAGCAGAGTTCCCGAGGAGGGGTGTAGAGTGAGATAAGAGGAAAGGTAGTGAGGAGTCGTGGAATGAATGAAGTCTGGAGTTGGCAGTGGCAGAGAAGGGCACAGATAGAAGGCATCTGCCAGAGGAGCGGAGTTCCTGAGGAGGGGTGTAGAGTGAGATAAGAGAGGAAAGGTAGTGAGGAGTCCGGAATGAATGAAGTCTGGAGTTGGCAGTGGTAGAGAAGGGCACAAATAGAAGGGATCTGCCAGAGGAGCAGAGTTCCCGAGGAGGGGTGTAGAGTGAGATAAGAGGAAAGGTAGTGAGGAGTCGTGGAATGAATGAAGTCTGGAGTTGTCAGTGGTAGAGAAGGGCACAAATAGAAGGGATCTGCCAGAGGAGCAGAGTTCCCGAGGAGGGGTGTAGAGTGAGATAAGAGGAAAGGTAGTGAGGAGTCGTGGAATGAATGAAGTCTGGAGTTGTCAGTGGCAGAGAAGGGCACAGATAGAAGGGATCTGCCAGAGGAGCGGAGTTCCTGAGGAGGGGTGTAGAGTGAGATAAGAGAGGAAAGGTAGTGAGGAGTCGTGGAGTGAATGAAGTCTGGATTTGGCAGTGGCAGAGAAGGGCACAGATAGAAGGGATCTGCCAGAGGAGCGGAGTTCCTGAGGAGGGTGTAGAGTGAGATAAGAGAGGAAAGGTAGTGAGGAGTCGTGGAATGAACGAAGTCTGGAGTTGGCAGTGGTAGAGAAGGGCACAGATAGAAGGGATTTGCCAGAGGAGCGGAGTTCCTGAGAGGGGTGTAGAGTGAGATAAGAGAGGAAAGGTAGTGAGGAGTCGTGGAATGAGTGAAGTCTGGAGTTGGCAGTGGTAGAGAAGGGCACAGATAGCAGGGATCTGCCAGAGGAGCGGAGTTCCTGAGGAGGGGTGTAGAGTGAGATAAGAGAGGAAAGGTAGTGATGAGTCATGGAATGGATGAAGTCTGGAGTTGGCAGTGGCAGAGGAGGGCACAGATAGAAGGGATCTGCCAGAGGAGCGGAGTTCCTGAGGAGCAGTGTTGAGTGATGTAAGAGAGGAAAGGTAGTGAGGAGTCGTGGAATGAATGAAGCCTGGAGTTGGCAGTGGCAGAGAAGGGCACAGATAGAAGGGATCTGCCAGAGGAGCGGAGTTCCCGAGGAGGGCTGTAGAGTGAGATAAGAGAGGAAAAGTAGTGAGGAGTCGTGGAATGAATGAAGTCTGGAGTTGGCAGTGGCAGAGAAGGGCACAGATAGAAGGGATCTGCCAGAGGAACAGAGTTCCTGAGGAGGGGTGTAGAGTGAGATAAGAGGAAAGGTAGTGAGGAGTCGCGGAATGAATGCACTTGTAGGTCAGTAGGAGAAGTTTGAACTGGATGCAGAAACTGATAGGGAGCCAATGAAGTGACTTGAGAAGAAGTATTATAGGAGCATAGCAACACTGGTGGAAGATAAGCTGTGCAGCTGAGTTTTGAACAGATTGAAGGTGGGAGAGATGCTTCAGAGGCAGACCAGCAAGCAGCAGGTTACAATAGTCAAAGTGGGAGGTGACTAGTGAGTGGATAAGGGTCTTAATAGTGTGTGTAGACAGGAAGGGATGAATTTTGGTTATGTTATAGAGAAAGAAGCAGCAGGTTTTAGCCTTCTGTTGGATATGCCCAGAGAAAGAGAGCAGAGTCAGTGGATGACGCCAAGGTTGCAAGCTGAGGAAGTGGGGAGGAGTATAGTGTCATCCACATAAATAGAGAAGGGAGGAGGTGGGTTTAGGGGGAAATAGAAAGCTCAGTTTTGGCCATGTTCAATTTCAGGCGGTGGTGAGACATCCAGGCAGCAATGTCGGATAAGCAGGCAGAGATCTAGTATTGGATTCCTGGAGATATATCAGCGCAGAGGTAGATCTGAAAGTCATCAGCATAAAGATGGTACTAAAAACCATGGGAGGAAATAAGGGCACCAAGGGACTGAGTGTAGAGAGAGAAAAGGAGAGGTAAACAGACTGAATGTGGGATGGCAGTAGAGGACGATCTACCAGAACATACACAAAAGTGCGATGGAGAGATAAGAAGAAAACCAAGACAGAACAGACCCCTAAATCCAAGCGAGGACTGAGTATCGAGGAGAAGGTGGTGATCAACAGTGTCAAAGGCAGCAAAGATCACGAAAGATGAGGACTGAGTAAAGGCCCTTGGATTTGGCGAGGAACAAATTGCTGGAGATTTTGACAAGAGCCATTTCTGATGAATGTAGAGGACGAAAGCCAGACTGCAGCAGATCTAGAAGGGTTTGAGAGGAAAGAAAGTCAAGATAGCCATGGTGAACTGCTTGTTCACATAGTTTTGAAGCAAAGGTGACGAGAGAGAGGTAGATAGCTGGAAGAACAGATAGGATCTAATGAAGGTTTTTTGAGGAGAGGTGTGAGCAGAGGCCACAGGAACAGTTGCAGTGGAAAGCGATAGGTTAAAGATATGACAGATGGAAGGGATGATGGTGGAAAAGAAAGAGCTGAGGTATATGGGACTGAGATCAGAGGAGCAGGTAGCCAATTTGGAGGAGGAGATAAAATTTGCAGTTTCCTCCTCAGTGATTTCAGAAAAGGAAGAAAGGGTGACAGAAGGTGAAGGAAGGGTTTGGGATTGAAGAGGGGGAGGGAGAAGTGAACCTGTGGATTTTGTCTTGCATGTAGTCATCCAAGGTTTGAGCAGACAATGAAGGAGGGATTGGGGGAGGAGGGACCTTGAGGAGAGAGTTAAGCATAGCAAAGAGACAGCGAGAGGCAAGAGAGTTAGTCAGATAGACATAGTACTCTTGCTTGGAGAGTGCTATGGCTGACTGAAAAGAGGTTAGCATGAATGTGAAATGTAGGTAGTCAGCAAGGATTCATGATTTAAGCCAAATGCGCTCAGATGAGCGGGCACAGGAATGAAGGTAGCTGGTTGTCAAGAAGAGCCAGGGTTGAGGTACGGTACGCCTCATAGGGGGGGAATGGGAGGAGCAAGTGAATCCAGAGCAGAGGATTGTGTTATAGGAGGATATGGCCTCATCAACAGACTCAGATGACATAGTGCAGGAAAGAGGAGATAGCACAGCAC
This sequence comes from Ichthyophis bannanicus, assembly GCA_033557465.1. Taxonomy (NCBI): domain Eukaryota; kingdom Metazoa; phylum Chordata; class Amphibia; order Gymnophiona; family Ichthyophiidae; genus Ichthyophis; species Ichthyophis bannanicus. The sequence continues at coordinate 346,033,586 of CM066039.1, read as the reverse complement.
TGGAAAGAGCTGAGATTTATAAACATGTTGGTGGAGACCCGGTGAGACCAGGATGGGGGGTAGCTAAGGGTGAAGATTAGCAGGTGATGGTCAGATAAGGGAAGAACTCGGGTAGAGAAGTTTAAGAGTGAGCAGTTGGAGGAGAAGATGATGCCACAGCTTGTGAGTAGGAGTGCTGGAGCACAACTGGATGTTGAATGAGGAGGTTAGGGAAAGGAGCTTTAAGGCATAAGGGTCAGAAAGGTCATCAATGTGGATGTTAAAATCCCCAAGAATAAGGGAAGGAGAAGATGCATCCAGAAAGGAAGAGAGCCAGGAGTCAAGGTGTATAAGAAAGGTAGAGGTGGACATGTCGGGGGGTTGATAAATGACATGAGAGGATGAAAATAGTGAAGCTCAAGGGCAGGTGATAGTGAAGAAGAAAACAGGGCATGGGAGGTGGGGGCAGTAAGGAGTGGGTAATGAGAAATAGGGCCATGGAACTGTTGGAATGAGGGGAAATGATTAGGGAGAGTTAACATCAAGAACACAAAGAGATGTGGAGCCATATGAGAGGGAGGGGAGAAGAGAATGTAAATCAGAGGAGATAGAGGTAGAGAGGGAGGGGAAGAAGAGAATGCAAATCAGAGGAGATAGAGGTAGAGAGGGAGGGGAGAAGAGAATGTAAATCAGAGGAGATACAGGTAGAGAGAGGGGAGAAGAGAATGTAAATCAGAGGAGATAGAGGTAGAGAGGGAGGGGAAGAAGAGAATGTAAATCAGAGGAGATAGAGGTAGAGAGGGAGGGGAAAAGAGAATGCAAATCAGAGGAGATACAGGTAGAGAGAGGGGGGAAGAGAATGTAAATCAGAGGAGATACAGGTAGAGAGAGGAGAGAAGAGAATGTAAATCAGAGGAGATACAGGTAGAGAGAGGGGAGAAGAGAATGTAAATCAGAGGAGATACAGGTAGAGAGGGAGGAGAGAAGAGAATGTAAATCAGAGGAGATAGAGGTAGAGAGGGAGAGGAGAAGAGAATGTAAATCAGAGGAGATACAGGTAGAGAGAGGGGAGTAGAGAATGTAAATCAGAGGAGATAGGGGTAGAGAGGGAGGAGAGAAGAGAAGAGAATGTAAATCAGAGGAGATAGAGGTAGAGAGGGAGGGGAGAAGAGAATGTAAATCAGAGGAGATAGAGGTAGAGAGGGAGGGGAGAACAGAATGTAAATCAGAGGATATGCGGGTAGGAGAGGGAGGGAGGGGAGAAGAGAATGTAAATCAGAGGAGATAGAGGTAGAGAGGGAGGGGAGAAGAGAATGTAAATCAGAGGAGATAGGGGTAGAGAGGGAGGGGAGAAGAGAATGTAAATCAGAGGAGATAGAGGTAGAGAGGGAGGGGAGAAGGGAATGTAAATCAGAGGAGATAGAGCTAGAGAGGGAGGGGAGAAGAGAATGTAAATCAGAGGAGATAGAGCTAGAGAAGGAGGGGAGAAGAGAATGTAAATCAGAGGAGATAGAGGTAGAGAGGGAGGCGAGAAGAGAATGTAAATCAGAGGAGATAGGGGTAGAGAGGGAGGGGAGAAGAGAATGTAAATCAGAGGAGATAGAGGTAGAGGGGGAGGAGAGAAGAGAATGTAAATCAGAGGAGATAGAGGTAGAGAGGGAGAGGAGAAGAGATTGTAAATCAGAGGAGATAGAGGTAGATAGGGAGAAGAGAAGAGAATGTAAATCAGAGGAGATAGGGGTAGAGAGTTAAGGGAGAAGAGAGTGTAAATCAGAGGAGATAGGGGTAGAGAGGGAGAGGAGAAGAGAATGTAAATCAGAGCAGATAGAAGTAGAGAGAGGGGAGTAGAGAATGTAAATCAGAGGAGATAGAGGTAGAGAGGGAGGGGAGCGGAGAAGAGAATGTAAATCAGAGGAAATAGGGATAGAGAGGGAGGAGAGAAGATAATGTAAATCAGAGGAGATAGAGGTAGAGAGGGAGGGGAGGACAGAATGTAAATCAAAGGAGATGCGGGTAGAGAGGGAGGGGAGGGGAGAAGAGAATGTAAATCAGAGGAGATAGAGGTAGAAAAGGAGGGGACGAGAGAATGTAAATCAGAGGAGATAGAGGTAGAGAGGGAGGGGAGGAGAGAATGTAAATCAGAGGAGATAGAGGTAGAGAAGGAGGAGAGAAGAGAATGTAAATCAGAGGAGATAGAGGTAGACAGAGAGGGGAGAAGAGAATGTAAATCAGAGGAGATAGAGGTAGAGAAGGAGGAGAGAAGAGAATGTAAATCAGAGGAGATAGGGGTAGAGAGGGAGAGGAGAAGAGAATGTAAATCAGAGGAGATAGAGGTAGAGAGGGAGGGGAGAAGAGAATGTAAATCAGAGGAGATAGAGGTAGATAGGGAGAGGAGAAGAGAATGTAAATCAGAGGAGATAGGGGTAGAGAGGGAGGGCAGAAGAGAGTGTAAATCAGAGGAGATAGGGGTAGAGAGGGAGAGGAGAAGAGAATGTAAATCAGAGGAGATAGAGGTAGAGAGAGGGGAGTAGAGAATGTAAATCAGAGGAGATAGAGGTAGAGAGGGAGGGGAGGGGGAGGGGAGAAGAGAATGTAAATCAGAGGAAATAGGGGTAGAGAGGGAGGAGAGAAGAGAATGTAAATCTGAGGAGATAGAGGTAGAGAGGGAGGGGAGGACAGAATGTAAATCAAAGGAGATGCGGGTAGAGAGGGAGGGGAGGGGAGAATGTAAATCAGAGGAGATAGAGGTAGAAAAGGAGGGGACGAGAGAATGTAAATCAGAGGAGATAGAGGTAGAGAGGGAGGGGAGACGAGAATGTAAATCAGAGGAGATAGAGGTAGAGAAGGAGGAGAGAAGAGAATGTAAATCAGAGGAGATAGAGGTAGACAGAGAGGGGAGAAGAGAATGTAAATCAGAGGAGATAGAGGTAGAGAAGGAGGAGAGAAGAGAATGTAAATCAGAGGAGATAGGGGTAGAGAGGGAGGGGAGACGAGAATGTAAATCAGAGGAGATAGAGGTAGAGAGGGAGGGGAGAAGAGAATGTAAATCAGAGGAGATAGAGGTAGATAGGGAGAGGAGAAGAGAATGTAAATCAGAGGAGATAGGGGTAGAGAGGGAGGGCAGAATAGAGTTTAAATCAGAGGAGTTAGGGGTAGCGAGGGAGTCGAGAAGAGAATGTAAATCAGAGGAGATAGAGGTAGAGAGAGGGGAGTAGAGAGAATGTAATCAGAGGAGATAGAGGTTAGAGAGGGAGGGGAGGGGAGAAAAGAATGTACATCAGAGGAAATAGGGGTAGAGAGGGAGGAGAGAAGAGAATGTAAATCTGAGGAGATAGAGGTAGAGAGGGAGGGGAGGACAGAATGTAAATCAAAGGAGATGCGGGTAGAGAGGGAGGGGAGGGGAGAAGAGAATGTAAATCAGAGGAGATAGAGGTAGAAAAGGAGGGGAGGAGAGAATGTAAATCAGAGGAGATAGAGGTAGAGAGGGAGGGGAGGAGAGAATGTAAATCAGAGGAGATAGAGGTAGAGACGGAGGAGAGAAGAGAATGTAAATCAGAGGAGATAGAGGTAGAGAGGGAGGGGAGAAGAGAATGTAAATCAGAGGAGATAGGGGTAGAGAGGGAGGGGAGAAGAGAATGTAAATCAGAGGAGATAGAGGTAGAGAGGGAGGGGAGAAGAGAATGTAAATCAGAGGAGATAGAGGTAGAGAGGGAGGGGAGTAGAGAATGTAAATCAGAGGAGATAGAGGTAGAGAGGGAGGGTAGAAGAGAATGTAAATCAGAGGAGATACGGGTAGAGAGGGAGGGGAGAAGAGAATGTAAATCAGAGGAGATAGAGGTAGAGAGGGAGGGGAGAAGAGAATGTAAATCAGAGGAGATACGGGTAGAGAGGGAGGGGAGAAGAGAATGTAAATCAGAGGAGATAGGGGTAGAGAGGGAGGGGAGAAGAGAATGCAAATCAGAGGAGATAGAGGTAGAGAGGGAGGGGAGGACAGAATGTAAATCAAAGGAGATGCGGGTAGAGAGGTAGGGAGGGAGGCGAGAAGAGAATGTAAATCAGAGGAGATAGAGGTAGAAACGGAGGGGAGGAGAGAATGTAAATCAGAGGAGATAGAGGTAGAGAGGAGGAGGGAGAAGAGAATGTAATTCTGAGGAGATATAGGTAGAGAGGGAGGCTGTAAGAGAATGTAAATCAGAGGAGATAGAGGTAGAGAGGGAGGGGAGAAGAGAATGTAAATCAGAGGAGATAGAGTTAGAGAGGGAGGGGAGAAGAGCATGGTAAATCAGAGGAGAGATAGGGGTAGAGAGGGAGGGGAGAAAGAATGTAATCAGAGGAGATACAGGTAGAGAGGGAGGGGAGGAGAGAATGTAAATCAGAGGAGATAGAGGTAGAGAGGGAGGGGAGAAGAGAATGTAAATCAGAGGAGATAGGGGTAGAGAGGGAGTGGAGAAGAGAATGTAAATCAGAGGAGATAGGGATAGAGAGGGAGGGGAGAAGAGAATGTAAATCAGAGGAGATAGAGGTAGAGAAGGAGGAGAGAAGAGAATGCAAATCAGAGGAGATAGAGGTAGAGAGAGGGGAGAAGAGAATGTAAATCAGAGGAGATAGAGTTAGAGAGGGAGGGGAGAAGAGAATGTAAAACAGAGGAGATAGAGTTAGAGCGGGAGGAGAGAAGAGAATGTAAATCAGAGGAGGTGGGGTAGAGAGGGAGGGGAAAAGAGAATGTAAATCAGAGGAGTTGGGGTAGAGAGGGAGGGGAGAAGAGAATTTAAATCAGAGGAGTTGGGGGAGAGAGGGAGGGGAGAAGAGAATGTAAATCTGTGGAGTTGGGGTAGAGAGGGAGGGGAGAAGAGAATGTAAATCAGAGGAGATGGGGTAGAGAGGGAGGGGAGAAGAGAATGTAAATCAGAGGAGATAGGGGTAGAGAAGGAGGGGAGAAGAGAATGTAAATCAGAGGAGATAGGGGTAGAGAGGGAGTGGAGAAGAGAATGTAAATCAGAGGAGATAGAGGTAGAGAGGGAGGGGAGAAGAGAATGTAAATCAGAGGAGATAGGGGTAGAGAGGGAGGGGAGAAGAGAATGTAAATCAGAGGAGATAGAGGTTAGAGAGGGTGAGGAGAAGAGAATGTTAATCAGAGGAGATAGGGTAGAGAGGGAGGGAGAAGAGAATGTAAATCAGAGGAGATAGAGGTTAGAGGGGAGGAGAGAAGAGAATGTAAATCAGAGGATATAGTGGTAGAGAGGGAGGAGAGTAGAGAATGTAAATCAGAGGAGATAGTGGTAGAGAGGGAGGGGAGAAGAGAATGTAAATCAGAGGAGATAGAGGTAGAGAAGGAGGAGAGAAGAGAATGCAAATCAGAGGAGATAGGGGTAGAGAGGGAGGGGAGAAGAGAATGTAAATCAGAGGAGAAAGAGGTAGAGAGGGAGGGGAGGAGAGAGTGTAAATCAGAGGAGATAGAGGTAGAGAGGGAGGGCAGAAGAGAATGTAAATCAGAGGAGATAGAGGTAGAGAGGGAGGGGAGGAGAGAATGTAAATCAGAGGAGATAGAGGTAGAGAGGGAGGAGAGAAGAGAATGTAAATCAGAGGAGATAGAGGTAGAGAGGGAGGGGAGAAGAGAATGTAAATCAGAGGAGATAGGGGTAGAGAGGGAGGGGAGAAGAGAATGTAAATCAGAGGAGATAGAGGTAGAGAGGGAGCGGAGAAGAGAAATGTAAATCAGAGGAGATTAGGAAGAGAGGGGAGGGGAGAAGAGAATGTAAATCAGAGGAGATAGAGGTAGAGAGGGAGGGGAGAAGAGAATGTAAATCAGAGGAGGTAGAGGTAGAGAGGTTGGGGAGAAGATAAAGAAAATCAGAGGAGATAGGGGTAGAGAGGGAGGGGAGAAAGAGAATGTCACTCAGAGGAGATAGAGGTAGAGAGGGAGGGGAAAAGAATGTAATCAGAGGAGATAAGGTGTAGAGAGGGAGAGGAGAAGGTACACATCAGAGAGAGGTAATATGAGGGTAGAGTAATGTAAATCAGAGGAGATAGAGGTAGAGAGGGAGGGGAGGGGGAGAAGAGACAATGTAAATCAGAGGAGATAGAGGTAGAGAGGGGGAGGAGAAGAGACTGTAAATCAGAGGAGATAGGGTAGCTAGAGGGGAGGAAGATAATGTAAATCAGAGGAATAGGGTAAGAGAAGGAGAGAGAAATGTAACTCAGAGGATATAGAGGTAGAGAAGATGAGGAGAGAGAATGCAAATCAGAGGAGATAGAGGTAGAGAGGGGAGGAAGAAATGTAAATCAGAGGAGATAGAGGTAGAGAGGGGAGGGGAGAAGAGAATGTAAATCAGAGGAGATAGAGGTAGAGAGGGAGGGTAGAAGAGAATTTAAATCAAAGAGATAGAGGTAGAGAGGGAGGGGAGACAGAATGTAAATCAGAAGGAGATAGGGGTAGAGAGGGAGGAGGGGAGGGAGTAAGAATGTAAATCAGAGGAGATTGTGGTAGAGAGGGAGGGTAGGGGAGAAGAGAATGTAAATCAGAGGATATAGTGTTAGAAAAGGAGGGGAGAAATCAGAGAATGTAAATCAGAGGAGATAGAATGTAAATCAAGGATAGAAGAGGGAGGGGAGAAGAGAAATGTAAATCAGAGGAGATAGGGGTAGAGAGGGACGGGAGAAGAGAATGTAAATCAGAGGAGATAGAGGTAGAGAAGGAGGGAGAGAAGAATGGCAAATCAGAGGAGATAGAGGTAGAGAGGGAGGGGAGTAGAGAATGTAAATCAGAGGATATAGAGGTAGAGAGGGAGGGGAGAAGAGAATGTAAATCAGAGGAGATAGGGCTAGAGAGGGAGGGGAGAAGAGAATGTAAATCAGAGGAGATACAGGTAGAGAGGGAGGGGAGGAGAGAATGTAAATCAGAGGAGATAGAGGTAGAGAGGGAGGGGAGAAGAGAATGTAAATCAGAGGAGATAGGGGTAGAGAGGGAGTGGAGAAGAGAATGTAAATCAGAGGAGATAGGGGTAGAGAGGGAGGGGAGAAGAGAATGTAAATCAGAGGAGATAGAGGTAGAGAAGGAGGAGAGAAGAGAATGCAAATCAGAGGAAATAGAGGTAGGGAGAGGGCAGAAGAGAATGTAAATCAGAGGAGATAGAGTTAGAGAGGGAGGGGAGAAGAGAATGTAAATCAGAGGAGATAGAGGTAGAGCGGGAGGAGAGAAGAGAATGTAAATCAGAGGAGGTGGGGTAGAGAGGGAGGGGAGAAGAGAATGTAAATCAGAGGAGATGGGGTAGAGAGGGAGGGGAGAAGAGAATGTAAATCAGAGGAGGTGGGGTAGAGAGGGAGGGGAGAAGAGAATGTAAATCAGAGGAGATGGGGTAGAGAGGGATGGGAGAAGAGAATGTAAATCAGAGGAGATGGGGTAGATAGGGAGGAGAGAAGAGAATGTAAATCAGAGGAGATAGGGGTGGAGAGGGAGGGGAGAAGAGAATGTAAATCATAGGAGATAGGGGTAGAGAGGGAGGGGAGAAGAGAATGTAAATCAGAGGAGATAGAGGTAGAGAGGGAGGGGAGAAGAGAATGTAAATCAGAGGAGATAGGGGTAGAGAGGGAGGGGAGAAGAGAATGTAAATCAGAGGAGATATAGGTATAGAGGGAGGAGAGAAGAGAATGTAAATCAGAGGAGATAGAGGTAGAGAGGGAGGGGAAGAAGAGAATGTAAATCAGAGGAGATTGAGGTAGAGAGGGAGGAGAGAAGAGAATGTAAATCAGAGGAGATAGAGGTAGAGAGGGAGGAGAGAAGAGAATGTAAATCAGAGGAGATAGGGGTAGAGAGGGAGGGGAGAAGAGAGTGTAAATCAGAGGAGATAGAGGTAGAGAGAATGTAAATCAGAGGAGATAGAGGTAGAGGGAGGAGAGAAGAGAATGTAAATCAGAGGAGATAGAGGTAGAGAGGGAGGGGAGAAGAGAATGCAAATCAGAGGAGATAGAGGTAGAGAGGGAGGGGAGGACAGAATGTAAATCAAAGCAGATGCGGGTAGAGAGGGAGGGGAGGGGAGGAAGAGAATGTAAATCAGAGGAGATAGAGGTAGAAAAGGAGGGGAGGAGAGAATGTAAATCAGAGGAGATAGAGGTAGAGAGGGAGGGGAGGAGAGAATGTAAATCAGAGGAGATAGAGGTAGAGAAGGAGGAGAGAAGAGAATGTAAATCAGAGGAGATAGAGGTAGAGAGGGAGGGGAGAAGAGAATGTAAATCAGAGGAGATAGGGGTAGAGAGGGAGGGGAGAAGAGAATGTAAATCAGAGGAGAAAGAGGTAGAGAGGGAGGGGAGGAGAGAGTGTAAATCAGAGGAGATAGAGGTAGAGAGGGAGGGGAGAAGAGAATGTAAATCAGAGGAGATAGGGGTAGAGAGGGAGGAGAGAAGAGAATGTAAATCAGAGGAGATAGAGGTAGAGAGGGAGGGGAGAAGAGAATGTAAATCAGAGGAGATAGAGGTAGAGAGGGAGGGGAGGACAGAATGTAAATCAAAGGAGATGCGGGTAGAGAGGGAGGGGAGGGGAGAAGAGAATGTAAATCAGAGGAGATAGAGCTAGAGAAGGAGGGGAGAAGAGAATGTAAATCAGAGGAGATAGAGGTAGAGAGGGAGGGGAGAAGAGAATGTAAATCAGAGGAGATAGGGGTAGAGAGGGAGGGGAGAAGAGAATGTAAATCAGAGGAGATAGAGGTAGAGAGGGAGGGGAGAAGAGAATGTAAATCAGAGGAGATAGAGGTAGAGATGGAGAGGAGAAGAGAATTTAATTTTAATTAACAGATTAATTTAATTTAATTAACAGATTATTTATATACCGCTCCTTCCATTGATCAGGTGCGGTTTCCATATAACAACAATAAACAGTGTGGTCTGTTTTTACATATAACATTTGTAGCTAGGTAAATACAGTTAACAATTAATAATTAACAATTAGTAAACTATGTACAGTTGAACATAATTAAACTATATACATTGTTTTGTTTTTCATTTACTTATTCGCTTTGTTTTAGGGTGTATCACGTCATTCTTTTGATGAGTTGTGTATTACTCGGGTGGGATTATCCTTTATCCAGTTGGGGGGTGTGTGGTGTGCTGGTCAGAGATCCATAATGCTTTGTGAATAAGTGTGTTTTGAGTTTTTTTTCTGAACTCCATTATGTCGGGTAATTGTCTTAGTTCTATTGGGATTGTGTTCCACAAGATAGGTGCTGCATGGGAGAAGGCTTTTTTGGTTAGTGGATTTATTGGCCCTAATGAATTCTTTTGGAGTGGTTAGTTTATTAAGCTGGTCTATCCTTTGTAGATTGTGTGTATGTTCTATTTTGATAAGGTTTTTCATGGGCAGGGGTGCTGTTTTTGTTATGGCTTTGTAGGTGGTTATATAGTTTTATATTTCTATGCGGCTTTGAATCGGGAGCCAGTGTAGATATTCTAAGATTGGGGTTATATGTTGGAAAGGTGGGGGCTTTCGTATGGTCCTTGCTGCTGCGTTTTGTGCTAATTGAAGTTTTTTTTATGGCTTCCTCCTTGCTTACGCCAAGTAAGGTTAGGTTTGCGAAGTCGAAAATGTGGGGTTATGATTGCTTGTATGACGCGTTGGAAGTCCTGTAAGTGCATTAGTGGGCGGAGTTGCTTTAATATTTTTAGTTTAAAGTAAACTTTTTTTGCTATGTTTCTTACATGTGTGTCCATGCTGAGATGTTTATCCAGTATCACACCTAAGTAGCGTATTTCAGTTTTCAGTATGGTAGATAGGGAGAAGAGAAGAGAATGTAAATCAGAGGAGATAGGGGTAGAGAGGGAAGGGAGAAGAGAGTGTAAATCAGAGGAGATAGGGGTAGAGAGGGAGAGGAGAAGAGAATGTAAATCAGAGGAGATAGAGGTAGAGAGAGGGGAGTAGAGAATGTAAATCAGAGGAGATAGAGGTAGAGAGGGAGGGGGGCGGAGAAGAGAATGTAAATCAGAGGAAATAGGGGTAGAGAGGGAGGAGAGAAGAGAATGTAAATCAGAGGAGATAGAGGTAGAGAGGGAGGGGAGGACAGAATGTAAATCAAAGGAGATGCGGGTAGAGAGGGAGGGGAGAAGAGAATGTAAATCAGAGGAGATAGAGGTAGAAAAGGAGGGGAGGAGAGAATGTAAATCAGAGGAGATAGAGGTAGACAGAGAGGGGAGAAGAGAATGTAAATCAGAGGAGATAGGGGTAGAGAGGGAGGGGAGACGAGAATGTAAATCAGAGGAGATAGAGGTAGAGAGGGAGGGGAGAAGAGAATGTAAATCAGGATGATTGGGTAGAGAGGGGAGGTGAGAAGAGAATGTAAATCAGAAGAGATAGAAGTAGAGAGGGAGGGGAGAAGAGAATGTAAATCAGAGGAGATAGAGGTAGAGAGGGAGGGGAGTAGAGAATGTAAATCAGAGGAGATAGAGGTAGAGAGGGAGTTTAGAAGAGAATGTAAATCAGAGGAGATACGGGTAGAGAGGGAGGGGAGAAGAGAATGTAAATCAGAGGAGATAGAGGTAGAGAGGGAGGGGAGAAGAGAATGTAAATCAGAGGAGATAGAGGTAGAGAGGGAGAGGAGAAGAGAATGTAAATCAGAGGAGATAGAGGTAGAGAGAGGGGAGTAGAGAATGTAAATCAGAGGAGATAGGGGTAGAGAGGGAGGAGAGAAGAGAATGTAAATCAGAGGAGATAGAGGTAGAGAGGGAGGGGAGAAGAGAATGTAAATCAGAGGAGATAGAGGTAGAGAGGGAGGGGAGGACAGAATGTAAATCAAAGGAGATGCGGGTAGAGAGGGAGGGGAGGGGAGAAGAGAATGTAAATCAGAGGAGATAGAGGTAGAGAGGGAGGGGAGAAGAGAATGTAAATCAGAGGAGATAGGGGTAGAGAGGGAGGGGAGAAGAGAATGTAAATCAGAGGAGATAGAGGTAGAGAGGGAGGGGAGAAGAGAATGTAAATCAGAGGAGATAGAGTTAGAGAGGGAGGGGAGAAGAGAATGTAAATCAGAGGAGATAGGGGTAGAGAGGGAGGGGAGAAGAGAATGTAAATCAGAGGAGATAGAGGTAGAGGGGGAGGAGAGAAGAGAATGTAAATCAGAGGAGATAGAGGTAGAGAGGGAGAGGGAGAGGAGAAGAGATTGTAAATCAGAGGAGATAGAGGTAGAGAGGGAGGGGAGCGGAGAAGAGAATGTAAATCAGAGGAAATAGGGGTAGAGAGGGAGGAGAGAAGATAATGTAAATCAGAGGAGATAGAGGTAGAGAGGGAGGGGAGCGGAGAAGAGAATGTAAATCAGAGGAAATAGGGGTAGAGAGGGAGAAGAGAAGAGAATGTAAATCAGAGGAGATAGGGGTAGAGAGTTAAGGGAGAAGAGAGTGTAAATCAGAGGAGATAGGGGTAGAGAGGGAGAGGAGAAGAGAATGTAAATCAGAGGAGATAGAGGTAGAGAAGGAGGGGGAAGTAGAGAATGTAAATCAGAGGACGAGATAGAGGTAGAGAGGGGGAGGGGAGCGGAGAAGAGAATGTAAATCAGAGGAAATAGGGGTAGAGAGGGGAGAGAGAAGATAATGTAAAATCAGAGGAGATAGAGGTTAGAGAGGGAGGGGAGGACAGAATGTAAATCAAAGGAGATGCGGGTAGAGAGGGAGGGGAGGGGAGAAGAGAATGTAAATCAGAGGAGATAGAGGTAGAAAAGGAGGGGACGAGAGAATGTAAATCAGAGGAGATAGAGGTAGAGAGGGAGGGGAGGAGAGAATGTAAATCAGAGGAGATAGAGGTAGAGAAGGAGGAGAGAAGAGAATGTAAATCAGAGGAGAATAGAGGTAGACAGTGAGGGGAGAAGAGAATGTAAATCAGAGGAGATAGAGGTAGAGAAGGAGGAGAGAAGAGAATGTAAATCAGAGGAGATAGGGTAGAGAGAGGAGGGGAGACGAGAATGTAAATCAGAGGAGATAGAGGTAGAGAGGGAGAGGAGAAGAGAATGTAAATCAGAGGAGATAGAGGTAGAGAGGGAGAGGAGAAGAGAATGTAAATCAGAGGAGATAGGGGTAGAGAGGGAGAGGAGAAGAGAATGTAAATCAGAGGAGATAGAGGTAGATAGGGAGAGGAGAAGAGAATGTAAATCAGAGGAGATAGGGGTAGAGAGGGAGGGGAGAAGAGAGTGTAAATCAGAGGAGATAGGGGTAGAGAGGGAGAGGAGAAGAGAATGTAAATCAGAGGAGATAGAGGTAGAAAGAGGGGAGTAGAGAATGTAAATCAGAGGAGATAGAGGTAGAGAGGGAGGGGAGGGGAGAAGAGAATGTAAATCAGAGGAAATAGGGGTAGAGAGGGAGGAGAGAAGAGAATGTAAATCTGATGAGATAGAGTTAGAGAGGGAGGGGAGGACAGAATGTAAATCAAAGGAGATGCGGGTAGAGAGGGAGGGGAGGGGAGAAGAGAATGTAAATCAGAGGAGATAGAGGTAGAGAGGGAGGGGAGAAGAGAATGTAAATCAGAGGAGATAGGGGTAGAGAGGGAGGGGAGAAGAGAATGTAAATCAGAGGAGATAGAGGTATAGAGGGAGGAGAGAAGAGAATGTAAATCAGAGGAGATAGAGGTACAGAGGGAGGGGAAGAAGAGAATGTAAATCAGAGGAGATAGAGGTAGAGAGGTAAGGGAGAAGAGAATGTAAATCTGAGGAGATAGAGGTAGAGAGGGAGGAGAGAAGAGAATGTAAATCAGAGGAGATAGGGGTAGAGAGGGAGGGGAGAAGAGAATGTAAATCAGAGGAGATACAGGTAGAGAGGGAGGGGAGAAGAAGAAATGTAAATCAGAGGAGATAGAGGTCGTGAGGGAGGGGAGGCTAGAATGTAAATCAGAGGAGATTGAGGTAGAGAGGGAGGAGAGAAGAGAATGTAAATCAGAGGAGATAGAGGTAGAGAGGGAGGGTAGAAGAGAATGTAAATCAGAGGAGATACGGGTAGAGAGGGAGGGGAGAAGAGAATGTAAATCAGAGGAGATAGAGGTAGAGAGGGAGGGGAGAAGAGAATGTAAATCAGAGGAGATAGAGGTAGAGAGGGAGAGGAGAAGAGAATGTAAATCAGAGGAGATAGAGGTAGAGAGGGAAGGGAGAAGAGAATGTAATTCAGAGGAGATAGAGGTAGAGAGGGAGAGGAGAAGAGAATGTAAATCAGAGGAGATAGAGGTAGAGAGGGAGAGGAGAAGAGAATGTAAATCAGAGGAGATAGGGGTAGAGAGGGAGAGGAGAAGAATGTAAATCAGAGGAGGAGAGGTAGATAGGGAGAGGAAGAGAGATGTAAATCAGAGGAGATAGGGGTAGAGAGGGAGGGGAGAAGAGAGTGTAAATCAGAGGAGATAGGGGTAGAGAGGGAGAGGAGAAGAGAATGTAAATCAGAGGAGATAGAGGTAGAGAGGGGGGAGTACAGAATGTAAATCAGAGGAGATAGAGGTAGAGAGGGAGGGAAGGGGAGAAGAGAATGTAAATCAGAGGAAATAGGGGTAGAGAGGGAGGAGAGAAGAGAATGTAAATCAGAGGAGATAGAGGTAGAGAGGGAGGGGAGGACAGAATGTAAATCAAAGGAGATGCGGGTAGAGAGGGAGGGGAGGGGAGAAGAGAATGTAAATCAGAGGAGATAGAGGTAGAAAAGGAGGGGAGGAGAGAATGTAAATCAGAGGAGATAGAGGTAGAGAGGGAGGGGAGGAGAGAATGTAAATCAGAGGAGATAGAGGTAGAGAAGGAGGAGAGGGAGAATGTAAATCAGAGGAGAGGTAGAGAGGGAGGGGAGAAGAGAATGTAAATCAGAGGAGATAGGGGTAGAGAGGGGAGGGGAGAAGAGAATGTAAATCAGAGAGGATAGAGGTAGAGAGGGAGGGGCAGAGAATGTAAATCAGAGGAGATAGAGGTAGAGGTGGAGGTGAGTAGAGAATGTAAATCAGAGGAGATAGAGGTAGAGAGGGAGGGTAGAAGAGAATGTAAATCAGAGGAGATACGGGTAGAGAGGGAGGGGAGAAAGGAATGTAAATCAGAGGAGATAGAGGTAGAGAGGGAGGGGAGAAGAGAATGTAAATCAGAGGAGATACCGGTAGAGAGGGAGGGGAGAAGAGAATGTAAATCAGAGGAGATAGGGGTAGAGAGGGAGGGGAGAGGAGAGTGCAAATCAGAGGAGATAGAGGTAGAGAAGGAGGAGAGAAGACAATGCAAATCAGAGGAGATAGAGGTAGAGAGGTAGGGGAGGAGAGAATGTAAATCAGAGGAGATAGAGAGAGGGAGTGGGAGGAAGAGCATGTAAATCAGAGGAGATAGTAGAGGTAGAGGGAGGGAGAAGAGAATGCAAATCATAGGAGATAGAGGTAGAGAATGTAAATCAGAGGAGATGCGGTAGAGAGAGGGAGGGGAGGACAGAATGTAAATCAGAGGAGATAGAGGTAGAGGAGGGGAGAAGAGAATGTAAATCAGAGGAGATAGAGGTAGAGAGGGAGGGAGGAGAGAATGTAAATCAGAGGAGATAGAGGTAGAGGAGGGAGAGGAGAGAATTTTAATCTGAGTTGATAGAGGTAGAGTGGGAGTGGAGAAGAGAATGTAAATCAGAGGAGATAGGGGTAGAGAGGGAGGGGAGAAGAGAATGTAAATCAGAGGAGATAGAGGTAGAGAGGGAGGAGAGAATGTAAATCAGAGGAGATAGTGGTAGAGAGGGAGGGGAGAAGAGAATGTAAATCAGAGGAGATAGAGGTAGAGAGGGAGGGGAGAAGAGAATATAAATCAGAGGAGATAGAGGTAGAGAGGGAGGCGAGAAGAGAATGTAAATCAGAGGAGATAGGGCTAGAGAGGGAGGGGAGAAGAGAATGTAAATCAGAGGAGATAGAGGTAGAGAGGGAGGTGAGAAGAGAATGTAAATCAGAGGAGATAGAGGTAGAGAGGGAGGGGAGAAGAGAATGTAAATCAGAGGAGATAGAGGTAGAGAGGGAGGGGAGAAGAGAATGTAAATCAGAGGAGATAGAGGTAGAGACGGAGGAGAGAAGAGAATGCAAATCAGAGGAGATAGAGGTAGAGAGAGGGGAGAAGAGAATGTAAATCAGAGGAGATAGAGTTAGAGAGGGAGGAAGTAAGAGAATGTAAATCAGAGGAGATAGTGGTAGAGCGGGCGGAGTGAAGAGAATGTAAATCAGTGGAGGTGGGGTAGAGAGGGAGGGGAGAAGAGAATGTAAATCAGAGGAGAATTGGGTAGAGAGGGAGGGAGAAGAGAATGTAAATCAGAGGAGGTGGGGTAGAGAGGGATGGGAGAAGAGAATGTAAATCAGAGGAGATGGGGTAGAGAGGGATGGGAGAAGAGAATGTAAATCAGAGGAGATGGGGTAGATAGGGAGGAGAGAAGAGAATGTAAATCAGAGGAGATAGGGGTGGAGAGGGAGGGGAGAAGAGAATGTAAATCAGAGGAGATAGGGGTAGAGAGGGAGGGGAGAAGAGAATGTAAATCAGAGGAGATAGAGGTAGAGAGGGAGGGGAGAAGAGAATGTAAATCAGAGGAGATAGAGGTAGAGAGGGAGGGGAGAAGAGAATGTAAATCAGAGGAGATAGAGGTAGAGAGGGAGAGGAGAAGAGAATGTAAATCAGAGGAGATAGGGGTAGAGAGGGAGTGGAGAAGAGAATGTAAATCAGAGGAGATAGAGGTAGAGAGGGAGGAGAGAAGAGAATGTAAATCAGAGGAGATATAGGTATAGAGGGAGGAGAGAAGAGAATGTAAATCAGAGGAGATAGAGGTAGAGAGGGAGGGGAGAAGAGAATGTAAATCAGAGGAGATTGAGGTAGAGAGGGAGGGGAGAAGAGAATGTAAATCAGAGGAGATAGTGTTAGAGAGGGAGGGGAGAAGAGAATGTAAATCAGAGGAGATAGGGGTAGAGAGGGAGGGGAGAAGAGAGTGTAAATCAGAGGAGATAGAGGTAGAGAGAGTGTAAATCTGAGGAGATAGATGTAGAGAGGGAGGGGAGAAGAGAATGTAAATCAGAGGAGATAGGGGTAGAGAGGGAGGGGAGAGGAGAGTGCAAATCAGAGGAGATAGAGGTAGGGATGGAGGAGAGAAGAGAATGCAAATCAGAGGACATAGAGGTAGAGAGGGAGGGGAGGAGAGAATGTAAATCAGAGGAGATAGAGGTAGAGGGAGGAGAGAAGAGAATGTAAATCAGAGGAGATAGAGGTAGAGAGGGAGGGAGAATAGAATGCAAATCAGAGGAGATAGAGGTAGAGAGGAGGGGAGACAGAATGTAAATCAAAGCAGATGCGGGTAGAGCATGGAGGAGGGGAAGAGAATGTAAATCAAGGAGAAAGAGGTAGAAAAGGAGGGGAAGAGAATGTAAATCAGAGGAGATAGAGGTAGAGAGGAAGGGGAGGAGAGAATGTAAATCAGAGGAGATAGAGGTAGAGAAGGAGGAGAAAAGAGAATGTAAATCAGAGGAGATAGAGGTAGAGAGGGAGGGGAGAAGAGAATGTAAATCAGAGGAGATAGGGGTAGAGAGGGAGGGGAGAAGAGAATGTAAATCAGAGGAGACAGGTAGAGAGGGAGGGGAGGAGAGAATGTAAATCAGAGGAGATAGAGGTAGAGAGGGAGGGAGGGGAGAAGAGAATGTAAATCAGAGGAGATAGGGTATAAGAGGGAGGGGAGAAGAGAATGTAAATCAGAGGAATAGAGGTATAGAGGGTGGGGAGAAGAGAATGTAAATCAGAGGAGATAGTGGTAGAGAGGGAGGGGAGGACAGAATGTAAATCATAGGAGATGCGGTTAGAGAGGAGGGGAGGGGAGAAGAGAATGTAAATCAGAGGAGATAGAGCTAGAGAAGGAGGGGAGAAGAGAATGTAAATCAGAGGAGATAGAGGTAGAGAGGGAGGGGAGGAGAGAATGTAAATCAGAGGAGATAGATGTAGAGAAGGAGGAGAGAAGAGAATGTAAATCAGAGGAGATAGAGGTAGACAGAGAGGGGAGAAAAAATGTAAATCAAGGAGATTGGGGTAGTGCGGGAGGGGAGTCGAGATTGTAAATCAGAGGAGATAGAGGTAGAGAGGGAGGGGAGAAGAGAATGTAAATCAGAGGAGATAGGGGTAGAGAGGGAGGGGAGAAGAGAATGTAAATCAGAAGAGATAGAAGTAGAGAGGGAGGGGAGAAGAGAATGTAAATCAGAGGAGATAGAGGTAGAGAGGGAGGGGAGTAGAGACGATGTAAATCAGAGGAGATAGAGGTAAGAGAGGAGTTTAGAAGAGAATGTAAATCAGAGGATATACGGGTAGAGAGGGAAGGGAGTAGAGAATGTAAATCAGAGGAGATAGAGGTAGAGAGGGAGGGGAGAAGAGAATGTAAATCAGAGGAGATAGAGGTAGATAGGGAGAGGAGAAGAGAATGTAAATCAGAGGAGATAGGGGTAGAGAGGGATAGGAGAAGAGAATGTAAATCAGAGGAGATAGAGGTAGATAGGGAGAGGAGAAGAGAATGTAAATCAGAGGAGTTAGTGGTAGAGAGGGAGTGGAGAAGAGAGTGTAAATCAGAGGAGATAGGGGTAGAGAGGGAGAGGAGAAGAGAATGTAAATCAGAGGAGATAGAGGTAGAGAGAGGGGAGTAGAGAATGTAAATCAGAGGAGATAGAGGTAGAGAGGGAGGGGACGCGAGACTAGAATGTAATCAGAGGAATAGGGTAGAGAGGGAGGAGAGAAAAGAATGTAAATCTGAGGAGATAGAGTTAGAGAGGGAGGGAGGACAGAATGTAAATCAAAGGAGATGCGGTAGGAGAGGGCGGGAGGGGAGAAGAGCATGTAATCAGAGGAGATTAGGTAGAAAAGGATGGGAGGAGAGAATGTAAATCAGAGGAGATAGAGGTAGAGAGGAAGGGGAGGAGAGAATGTAAATCAGAGGAGATAGAGGTAGAGATGGAGGCGAGTAGAGAATGTAAATCAGAGGAGATAGAGGTAGAGAGGGAGGGGAGAAGAGAATGTAAATCAGAGGAGATAGGGGTAGAGAGGGAGGGGAGAAGAGAATGTAAATCAGAGGAGATAGAGGTAGAGAGGGAGGGGAGAAGAGAATGTAAATCAGAGGAGATAGAGGTAGAGAGGGAGGGGAGTAGAGAATGTAAATCAGAGGAGATAGAGGTAGAGAGGGAGGAGAGAAGAGAATGTAAATCAGAGGAGATACAGGTAGAGAGGGAGGGGAAGAAGAGAATGTAAATCAGAGGAGATAGAGGTAGAGAGGGAGGGGAGGAGAGAATGTAAATCAGAGGAGATAGAGGTAGAGAGGGAGGAAGTAAGAGAATGTAAATCAGAGGAGATAGAGGTAGAGAGGGAGGGGAGGAGAGAATGTAAATCAGAGGAGATAGAGGTAGAGAGGGAGGGAGAAGAGAATGTAAATCAGAGGAGATAGAGGTTGAGAGAGGGGGGAAGAGAATGTAAATCAGAGGAGATAGAGGTAGAGAGGGAGGGGAGAAGAGAATGTAAATCAGAGGAGATAGAGGTAGAGAGGGAGGGGAGAAGAGAATGTAAATCAGAGGAGATAGAGGTAGAGAGAGGGGAGAAGAGAATGTAAATCAGAGGAGATAGAGGTGGAGAGGGAGGAGAGAATGTAGAGAGGAGATAGAGGAGAGAGATAAATTAGAGGAGATAGAGGTAGAGAGAGGGGGGAAGAGAATGTAAATCAGAGGAGATAGAGGTAGAGAGGGAGGGGAGAAGAGAATGTAAATCAGAGGCGATAGAGGTAGAGAGGGAGGGGGAAGAGAAAGTAAATCAGAGGAGATAGAGGTAGAGAAGGAGGGGAGACGTAATGTAAATCAGAGGAGATAGAGGTATAGAGAGGGAGGGGAGAAGAGAATGTAAATCAGAGGAGATAGAGGTAGAGAGAGGGGAGAAGAGAATGTAAATCAGAGGAGATAGAGGTGGAGAGGGAGAAGAGAAGAGAATGTAAATCAGAGGAGATGGGGTAGAGAGGGAGGGGAGAAGAGAATGTAAATCAGAGGAGATGGGGTAGAGAGGGAGGGGAGAAGAGAATGTAAATCAGAAGAGATAGGGTTAGAGAGGGAGGGGAGAAGAGAATGTAAATCAGAGGAGATAGAGGTAGAGAGGGAGGAGAGAAGAGAATGTAAATCAGAGGAGATAGAGGTAGAGAGAGGGGGGAAGAGAATGTAAATCAGAGGAGATAGAGGTAGAGAGAGGGGGGACTAGAGTGTAAATCATAAGAGATAGAGGTAGAGAGAGAGGGGGGAAGAGAATGTAAATCAGAGGAGATAGGGGTAGAGAGATGGGGGAAGAGAATGTAAATCAGAGGAGACAGAGGTAGAGAGAGGGGGGAAGAGAATGTAAATCAGAGGAGATAGGGGTAGAGAGAGGGGGGAAGAGAATGTAAATCAGAGGAGATAGAGGTAGAGAGAGGGGGGAAGAGAATGTAAATCAGAGGAGATAGAGGTAGGGAGAGGGGAGAAGAGAATGTAAATCAGAGGAGATAGAGGTAGAGAGAGGGGGAAGAGAATGTAAATCAGAGGAGATAGAGTTAGGGAGAGGGGAGAAGAGAATGTAAATCAGAGGAGATAGAGGTAGAGAGAGGGGAGAAGAGAATGTAAATCAGAGGAGATAGAGGTGGAGAGGGAGGAGAGAAGAGAATGTAAATCAGAGGAGATAGAGGTAGAGAGAGGGGGGAAGAGAATGTAAATCAGAGGAGATAGAGGTAGAGAGGGAGGGGAGAAGAGAATGTAAATCAGAGGCGATAGAGGTAGAGAGGGAGGGGGAAGAGAATGTAAATCAGAGGAGATAGAGGTAGAGAAGGAGGGGAGAAGAGAATGTAAATCAGAGGAGATAGAGGTAGAGAGGGAGTAGAGAAGAGAATGTAAATCAGAGGAGATAGAGGTAGAGAGAGGGGAGAAGAGAATGTAAATCAGAGGAGATAGAGGTGGAGAGGGAGGGGAGAAGGGAATGTAAATCAGAGGAGATGGGGTAGAGAGGGAGGGGAGAAGAGAATGTAAATCAGAGGAGATGGGGTAGAGAGGGAGGGGAGAAGAGAATGTAAATCAGAGGAGATAGGGTTAGAGAGGGAGGGGAGAAGAGAATGTAAATCAGAGGAGATAGAGGTAGAGAGGGAGGAGAGAAGAGAATGTAAATCAGAGGAGATAGAGGTAGAGAGAGGGGGGAAGAGAATGTAAATCAGAGGAGATAGAGGTAGAGAGAGGGGGGAAGAGAGTGTAAATCAGAGGAGATAGAGGTAGAGAGAGGGGGGAAGAGAATGTAAATCAGAGGAGATAGGGGTAGAGAGATGGGGGAAGAGAATGTAAATCAGAGGAGACAGAGGTAGAGAGAGGGGGAAGAGAATTTAAATCAGAGGAGATAGGGGTAGAGAGAGAGGGGGGAAGAGAATGTAAATCAGAGGAGATAGAGGTAGAGAGAGGGGGGAAGAGAATGTAAATCAGAGGAGATAGAGGTAGGGAGAGGGGAGAAGAGAATGTAAATCAGAGGAGATAGAGGTAGAGAGAGGGGGGAAGAGAATGTAAATCAGAGGAGATAGAGGTAGAGAGAGGGGAGAAGAGAATGTAAATCAGAAGTGATAGAGGTAGAGAGGGAGGAGAAAAGAGAATGTAAATCAGAGGAGATAGAGGTAGAGGGGGAGGGGAGAGGTCCTGGTGGGTTCAGGTACACCTGAGTAATTGCATCAATGAGCAGAGGAAGGCTATGGAAGAATGTTAGGCCAGGGGTGGGAGGGTAATAAAGTAAGGGCGCTCTCCCAAGAGGAACCTCCAAAATGGAAGGTCAGCTGCTCATGTGCTCGGAGAAGAAAGCCTGTGGATAAATCCCAGCCGTGGGGGAGGGGTTGGGCAAGTGCTGAGGCAAGTAAATGGAAGCAGGCAGATTGCATAGGAAATGCCCTGGTAAAACTCAGACAAGGTAAATAATTAAACTTTAAATATTTACAGAGGAATAGGGAGAAGGAGAAAAGAGAAAGCACTCCTAACTGTGCAGTCAGTGGTAGTACAGAGGCAATAAAGTGTTAAGAAGGGAGACGCAGCACTGTGGAGAGCAGGAGCTGGCTAAAGGAAGACAGAAGATAGAAGACACACTGAAAATAAAGACATCTATTAAGAGAGCAATACATAAATAAATAACAAGCTAAATTCTAAAGAGGCACAGGAAGATGCCTGAATAGAGCATAAAAGTTAGCAGAGGCTTGCAATGAGGGAGCTCTCCCAAGCAAGAACCCTGCCCCTGGGCATGCCTGCGCACAGTCCATGTTCAAGTACTTGTTGTCCTGTCAGCATTCCTATTCTATGCCTGTTTACACCCATACAATTTTATTGTGTGTGGTTTATTTTGCATATAAAACTTGCTTTGGATGCTGCTTTATAAAACAAACATTGTAATGTCCAACTGCTTTCAACTATCTGCAGATTATCATAACTGACACTTTACAGTCACGCAAGGGCAGTGTTAGATATCCAGGGGCCCAGGGCAGAAACTGGAGAGGGGGCTCCAATGTCTGTCCACAGACTATGCCTCCTTCAGCCTTGGGCGGGGGAGAGGGGAGAGGGCCTTGTTGCATGGGGCCTAGGGCAGTTGTCCTGTTTGCCAGCTCCTAAATCCAGCCCTGCAGCCACCTTAACCTCATCACCACCACAATGAGTTGGCCATCAAAAATTAAAGTAAATTTAAGTCCTCATCCCATGTCCTCTATACCCCCAGTAATACAGTAACCATCATGACCTCTCTTATTTCTCTTCATCCAGTGTCCTCTACTCTCCCATAATAACCATTACCCTGACTCCCCCTAACATTCTTCACCCAGTTAGAAATTGGTTGAGTGGGAAGCGACAAAGGGTACAGGTAAATGGAGCTCACTCTGAGGAGAAGGCGGTTACCAGGGATGTCTCCTTGGTCCGATTCTTTCTAACATTTTTGTTAATGATATTGCAGAAGGGCTGTTGGGTAAGGTTTGCATCTTTGCAGATGAAACCAAAATTCGTAATAGAGTAGACACCCAGGAAGGAGTAGATAACATGAGGAGGGATCTAGCTAAGCTTGAAGAATGGTTAAGAATTTGGCAGCTGAAATTTAATGCAAAAAAATGCAGGGTCATGTATTTGGGCTGCAAAAATCTAAGGGAGCGGTACAGTGTAGGGGAAGAGGTACTTCTGTCCACCAAAGAAGAATGGGACCTGGGCATGATTGTTTCTGATGATCTTAAAGTGGTTAAACAGGTAGAAAAGGCGACGGCAAAAGCCAGAAGGATGCTTTACTGCATAGAGAGAGGAATGGTCAGCAGAAAAAAGGAGGTGATAGTACCTCTATATAAATCTTTGGTGCGACTTTATTTGGAATATTGTGTGCAGTTCTGGAGACGGTACCTTCAAAAGGATATAAACAGAATAGAGTTGGTGCAGAGGGTGGCTACCAAAAGGTCAGTGGTCTTTGTTATAAGCCATATGAGGACAGACTTAAAGATCTCAATATGTATATGCTAGAATAGGGGTCTCCAAACCTGTCCTGGAGGGCTGCAATCCTGCCAGGTTTTCAGGATGTCCCTAATGAATATGCATATTATTTATTTATTTATTTACATTCTCTTATATACCGCGCTATTCTGCATCAGTGTGGTTTACATTGAACAAACTGAAATTACATTGAACAGGGCATTATAACTTGGAGATAACTATTTTTTACAGGGAATATGGGCTATGGAGCGTTAAGTGGCTTGCCCAAGACCACAAGGAGTACCTGTGGGACTAGAAACCCCAGTCCTTCCGGCCTGAGGTTGCTGTCCTCTAGTGGGATTTGAACCCCCGACCTTCCGGCCTGAAGTACCTTGCCCCAACCACTAGGCCACTCCTCCACTCCAGTAAACCAAATTAAACCAAATAAGCATACTGGGAGCAAAGTATCACAAAGAGAATATTAATACACTCCCACAATCATTCAATATCTCAAACTATCAACATTGATACCTCAACAGGACTAAAATTGCCCCAGAACAGTCCTGCTCTTTAGATCCTATCTTAAAAAGAAAGAAAGATCAACCAGTTACGCCAATCTCAACATTTTTCCAAACAGGGGAGAAAAAGCCTCAGGACATTTTCACATCCCTCTATGTGGTAAATCACAGCCATAGGGGCAATAGAACACTCAACATCACTGGCTTAAACTCCCCTTTTTTATTTAAATTTTTATTTTTATTTAAAATGAAAGACTTAAAGTACTTTTTCAGTCTTCAATATTTCTTTAATCAATTTTTATCTATTCACTATTCAACAATTACTGGCATCCTCTTTACAGATATAGTGATCACCCGGGAAATGTACAAGGAAGCTGTTACACGCACCAGCTCAAAGGCCGACTCCTGCGTCTAAAATGGAGCACAGCACAAGCGCTCCCACAAAGTCCCCACCAATGTGCTTAGCTTAGGAATTGCTGATGGCTAATCCAACTAGCTACTGCTGCCCAACAAAGATCTTCGTTTCACCCACACGGGTTTCTTCTTCTGTGCCCCTGAGTTATATTGCAGATTGGTTGTAAGTAAATGCTAAATAGGAGGGAGGATAGCGCTGAAACTACGTGAACTTATATGGGGCTGATGTGATAGGTCCTATTTTGACATGCTGATGATGCTCAGATATGAGCGGAACCATTCCAAGGCAGTGCTCTGAACTCCTATAGCCTGAAAATGTGCTAGGAGTATCTTGTGGGATACTGAATCAAATGCCACTTTTATAGCGAGGAAAATTAGAATGAATCCTTGTTCCGGATTCTGTATGCCTTTTATAATCTTATCAATGAGAGAGATGATTAATGTTCAACATTGTGAAATTGTTTGAAACCATGCTGCTGTATGTCAAGTGGACTATTTGAACTGGCATAATCCTGTAATTGTATCTGTACTACGTTTTCAATTATTTTTGTTAGGAAAGGTAAACTGGTGATAGGACGGTAAGAACTCGGGTTGCTTGCCTCTAATTTAGCACTCTTTAGAATAGGGCGGATAGATCCTTTCTTCAAACAGGCGGTATGTAACCGTGGGAAAAGGAACACTGTATCATCTTATTTATGGAAGGGGCTGGTTATGATCGAGTAAGCTTCATCCAGCTGACTGGACCTGGGTCAAGAGGAGATGATGTTGTGTTGAGGTCCCGTATAATCCTTTCCAAATTTTCTAGGGAATGTGGTTTGAGCTCTTGCTGAGAGGTACTGGGTACTCGATCATAATGTGGTAAATTAGGATTCTGGTGGAAGCTATCAACCCTAGCTTGAAAGACATTAGCCAGTTCTTGTGGTGATGCAGTGTTATGACTTCTGTTATTGTTATTGTGTTTTATTAGTGAATTTGCAATGTAAAAGAGCTCCCTAGGTTTATTTATAGAGCTCATGATAAGCTTTGTATGATATTCCTTTTTATGCTCATTGACCTTGCACCAATAAATGTTCAGGTTATGCAAATATCTATTTCTCTCTTGGTTATTTTGTGAGTGTCGCCACCTCTGTTCCAGTTTTGAGTTCCTTCTTTAGTTGTGTTAATTCAGGAATGTACCAGATGGTGTTACTGGGAGACTTAATTTGTCCGGCCAGTGGCAAACCAACTTATAAATGTATTCCAGTTCTTGATGAGGTCATCACGATTGTTTGTTTGATTCTTTTTCTAGTGCAGGAGAGACTTCATCTAGGAATGACTCTTGGTCAACATGTCTGAAGCGGCACCCAGTGTTCCTGTTGGAGCTATTGTAATATGTTGTGTAGCCGTATGGTAACTACAATGAGATTAACATAATATACTTGAATACAAAAAGTACCGACCCCGACCCTGCACACTGGATATAATGGGTGGCATTTTTGAAAGCATTTACATGGGTAACTACCCTAGTTATCCGTGTAAATGCCTTATCTGGGAATTTCTAAAGGCACCTACATGGGTAGTGCGTTTGGAAAATCCTGGATAAGTCCCTAACGCGTCCAGATGCTATGCTGTTTGAATCAGGGCTTGTTGAGGGCGTTCCGGGGTGGAGTGGGGGCAGAGGAAAGGGCTAAATGGGTAGCAGTGATTTTCGATGCTACCCACTTAAAGATAGGCAAGGTGATCAGGGGTCAGGCTGCGGGGGAAAAAGGCAATCTGCATGTCTGTGGGGAACTGGGGCGCCTGCATGGAGCTGCGGTGCCATGGCAACGGGACGCCACAGCACCAAAGTTCCATGCAGGAACCTGCCTGGGCTAGCCAAGTAAGTGTCGGGACATCCGGGGTGCCTGAATCGTGGCATGTCCTAGACGTCCAGGCCTTATGCTGTCATTCTGCTCCCACGGGGCCATCTAGCCCCTACGGGAACAGAATCAAGTGCATCTCCGGGACGTCGAGATTTCTGAACATCCGGATGGCCCAGAGGTGCACCTACGGAATTGGCCTCATATATTGCATCCACAGAAGTCCTTCTAGCAGTGGGTGCAAAGCAGAACTAAGACACTTCCCCATCGAATGCACCTTTCAAAAAAAGCAAAAATGACTGATCCTGGTTTCATCTCAGTAACAGCAGCATAAACTCTCTCCAGTAAAACGCATATTATGAATTAATATAAAACCCTACAAATTCACTCAGGACCAGAACACACACAAGGAGCCTACTCAGAAAACAGCATTGCTGTCAGGACTTCAGTGAGCACTAAAATATCAAACTGGACAAGTGAGATCACTAGAGACCCCTACACAGAAACTCCCAGCTAACAGATTCCCTGACCTCAGTCATACATGCTGAACACAGCTAGGCCTTACCCAGTACACAGATTACCACAAACTAAAAATAGAAATATGTAGACAAAAATTCAACTCCAAGAATCCAAAAATAGCAGATAAATATTTCAAAAGCTATCTTTATATTTTTTGTCAATACCGAGAGAAATGTATTGCAAATGTCTGACACATTCCAATGACTAAACTGAAAACAAAATGGATTTTTTTTCTACCTTTGTCTGACCATTTTATTTTTCTAATCATCTCCCTCCCAGTCTTTGGTGTGTGTGTGTGTGCATGTATGTATGTATGTGTGTATGTATATATATATATAATTTATTTATTTATATATTTTTTTAACTCTGTCTGTCTTATCTCTGTTCTCAGGGTCTCCTGGCTATCTGCCATTTCCTTCTGTTTCTTCCTGTCTTCACTTCTTCCCCTAATTCCACCTGACATTGATCTTTCACTTTCAGCTTCTTCCATTTGTCTTTCTCCTTCTTTGTCCACTCAGATTTCATTCTTCCTTCTCACCATTTGGTCCTCAATGTTCCTTTTGCTGCGTTAATTTACAGGCTTTCTCCATATCCCTCACCCCAGCCTTCTTTATCTTTATTACATTGCTTGATATACCACCGAAGCGTGTGCGTCAGGGCGGTGTACAATAAAAACAAAAAAGACAAAACAGAAAAGAAAGGAACCCAATGGTTAGACAGGAAAGAGAGATGGGAGAAAGCAGAGTAGAGACAGACAAGGAGACCGGGGAGTTGACGGGGGAAGAGGCTAGCAGGAGGGGAAAGCATCAGGGTCTGGAAGGTTGAATGCCTGTTGGAAAAGGTGCGTCTTGAGTAAACCTTTGAAACGGTGGAAGGATAATTCTGTGTGCAGGAAAAAGGAAAGGGAGTTCCAAAGGGCCGGGGCTAGGAAGAAGAAGGCAGAGCAGACTAGATGAGCCCGGGATGGGGGTGGAAGGAAGAGGCGATTTCCATGTGCAGAACGAAGAAGGCGGGGTGAGGGTTGTAGGTAAATAGAATCTGATAAATATCGGGGGGTACCGGTGTGAAGTGCCTTGTGAGTAAGAATGAGAAGTTTATAGGAGAAGCGAAAGTTAAGTGGAAGCCAGTGCAAGCTGAGGAGGAGAGGGGTGACGTGGTCAGTGAAGGAGGAGTGAGTGAGCAGGCGTGCGGCTGTGTTCTGGACCAGTTGTAAACAACGGAGTTGAGACTGTGGGAGGCTGGCCAAAACAGTGTTACAGTAGTCCAACCTAGAAATAACAAGTGAGAGGACTAAAGAAGTGAGGGAAGGGGAGGGAAGAAAAGGGCGGACAGCATGAATTTGACGCAAGAAGAAGAAAGAACGACAGACGAGCGTGAAAATGTGAAGATGAAAGGAGAGGGAGGAGTCTAGGGAGACCCCGAGATAGCGGAGGGAGGAAACCAAGGGGACAGTTGTGGAGAGAAAAAGGGGGGAGCAGATGGGAGGTGGGGGAACTGAAGGTAAGCCATAGGGCTGCAGATTTGGAGGGGTTGACATGGAGAAAGTTACTGTTTAACCATGAGGTGACATGGGTGAGGCAGGTGTTGAGGGGGGAAAGGTTGGGGCAAGGAAACTGGTGCGGTGCACGAGAAGGATATCGTCAGCGTAAAAATAACCGGAGATGCCAGACTGTTGGACAAGGAGTGCAAGGGGAGCGAGAAAGATATCAAAGAGTAGAGGGGCAAGTATTGAACCCTGGAGAACCCCACAGTGGAGTGCCAGGGGAGGAGAGGTGGCTGAGCTGGTCTGGACAGAGAAAGTGCGGGAGGAGAGGAATGAACGAAACCAGGAGAGGACAGGGCCATGAATCCCAAGGTCAACCAGGTGGGAAAGAAGAGTGTGATGGTCAATGATATCAAAAACGGAGGACAGGTCCAGGGCAACCACCAGGGAAATATCACCACGGTTGTGAGATTGGTGTACTTCATTCAGGAGGGAGGTGATGATAGTTTCAGTGCTGTGGCCGGGGCAGAAACCAGACTGATGGGGGTGGAGGGAGAGGGTGGAATCAAGATGGGCGGAGAGCTGGGTGAGAACAATCTTTTCCAAAATCTTTGAGAGAAAAGGGAGGTTGGACACAGGCACCAGTTAGCAGGAACAGAGGGATCAAGGGAGGGCTTCTTGAGAAGTGGGAGAATGAGGGCGTGCTTCCAGGCTGAGGGAAAAATACCAGAGGAGAGACTATTGTTGAGAAGGTGGAGTATGAAGGGGAGCAGTGCGAGGGAAGGGTCAGACAGCCAAGACGAGGGTAAGGGATCAAGGGAGGGCTTCTTGAGAAGTGGGAGAATGAGGGTGTGCTTCCAGGCTGAGGGAAAAATACCAGAGGAAAGACTATTGTTGAGAAGGTGGAGTATGAAGGGGAGCAGTGCGAGGGAAGGGTCAGACAGCCAAGACGAGGGTAAGGGATCAAGGGGGCAGGTAGTTTTGTGTGAGGAAGCAAGAGTCTTAGTGAGCACGGTCTCGGATACCGGATGGAAAGTATGCCAAGTGTGTGAGTGAACCTCGTTGGGGAGGGGGGAGAACTCCAGACACGGGGGAAGGGGAGGGGAAAGGGGTGGAGGACAGGCTGGGAAGGTGGCACAAAGAGTCTCAATCTTATTAGAGAAGAAGGAAGCGAGGCCTGATGTGTCCAGTATTTCCTGTCCTCTTCCTTACCTGCCCCCATATTCAGCATCTTCCCTCTTCTGCCCCTATTTAACCCACATAGCTTGCGTGTGCATATTTACATTATATTTGGAGATAACACCTAGCATGGCTATTACGAATGTCTTGCAAACAATCCTCCCTCAATGGACACATAATCCTATGACCGTTCCCTGAACCTTCCCAAGTTACGTGCTCCTTCTCACTCTTCTGTCACTAATGCTTGCAACTTGACAAATGTAAATGGTTAGTTGGTTGTATTAACACTCTGCTATAATGTTCTATGTAATTTTCTGCACATTCACGTTAATTCTAAATGCTTTGGCTTCCAGATAAAGCAGTATAGAAAAGCTGTTAAATAGTTTGATTTCAGCTGACAGCCTATAAGCTAAAGCAAGCAGATTCATGTAATCATTCTTATAGATTAAATGTTGCATGTGACCCATTTTCTCCAGTCTTCTTGAGACCCATCTAGCCTCATGCCTCAGTTCAGAGTACCGTACAACGTTCAACTCTATAGGTCATCTCCAAAAACCCCAGTCCTTATGGGTATTCCTTTGTATCCCTTGCTCTTGGACCAAAATCTCCATCTCGAGCTTAGAAGCAAGCACGCCACGTTTTCTCTTCCTCCCCACCTCTGGAATTTGCATTATTTTTTTCATCATTGATCAACATCCAGTCAGTTAATTCAGTATCCACTCCTATAGTTATTCATTTAATTCAGCAATCTAATCAGCAACGGGTACTCTTCCTGCTTGGATTGAACCTGCATTGATGCAGCATTCTGGGTTTCAACTATCTAGAGTACGTTTTTTGTTTGCTTATTTGCAGATGCCATATATTTATTTATTTAATTTGGTTTTATACCGCACTATTCAAGATCAGCACGGTTTACAAGGTAACAACATCGTACATGGAACAGTATTTAACATATTACATTTAACATAGTGAACAAGGTATATATGGGAACTACACTAACATATCACTGTGATTGGCTCAGAACCGATCTTGAGCTTTGCCACGTATGGAAGCTTAGTGGTGTGTGTGATTGGTGAAAGAGGATATGAGAGCAGAAGGGATTGGTGCACATCCTGGTGACATGGGGAAGCCGCCTACTATATAAGCTCCTGCACAGGAATGCTCAGGCAGATTTTAGTGGGCAGCTGGCTGACACTGAAATCTCATCTGCAGACGTAGTCTATTTTATTTCTGGGTACTTTGTAATAAAGTGAAACTGCTTTTTCAGGAATCTTGTCTCTTGCCTTCTAAATTCTAAATTTCTATATACAGTATGTAATGTTAAATTTACCATTGTTAATTGTGAACTGCTTTGAGTCCAGAAAAGCTGTATATAAAAGCAAGCAAATAAATAAAAAAGCTTGGTTTCCAATCCATAGATGTGGTTCTCTGGAATTCAGAGGTAGACTGGGGTGCACCATGGTTTTCTGAGAAGTGTTATGGGTTGAAAAGGAAAGCTTATCGAGTAAAGAATATGGTGTAGGTCAAAGTCTTGTCAATAGAGATTTGTGGAGATGTTGTTCAAAGCATTACAAGTTGTCAATTGTAGGGGCTACGAAGGATTACTGTGCAAAACAGTTAAAAGAGCCTCTAACCTGGACTCATGAGGTTTTTAACATCATGTGGGATTTGTTTTCTACAGTCTGGAAGGGGGAAGACCAGGAGGGTATCGAGACCTGATGCTGATTCTCTGGCCGTCTTTCTTGAGAAGATAGTAGGGATTAGTAGAACTTTGGATTTGACATGTAGCAGAGGGGCGAGGAGTGGGGACGAGGAGGGGTTTCTAACTTCTCTAAATTTCAGAGCATCGATGAGGGACACACAATTTCTGCAATAAAATCGTACTGTCTATTACATCTCAACTGGACTCTTCTGTGTTGCTCGCTAAGTCAGGAAATAGATTTCAGCAATTGCACTATTTATAAAACTTTCTGGGAGATGAGATTCTTCAACAGTATTGAAAACGGTAATGATTCAACCTATATTCAAAAAACGTTTACTAGATCCACTGAAGTTAGAACATTGTCAGCCTGTATCCATCCAACCCTCCTCTATATATTGAAGCTACAAGAGTTTGTACTAGGGTGTTTCATGAATTCCAGCTACGTTTTGTTCAACACTCCAATGGCTGTTTTGGAGGCTCTTTTAGAATATTTTAGAGGAGGTGCAGAATGTAAGTGGTGATTACTTTCTTTAAGGCGCAGAGGGCTAAGCGGGTAGCATCGAAAATCAATGCTACCTAGTTAGCCCTTTCCTCCACCCCCGCTCGATCCCGGAACGCCCCTAACATGCCCCGATGGTAACCACATAGCATCTGAGCACATTAGGGACTTTTGGGATTTCGAAGGGCACCACCCATGTAAGTGCCCTTCGAAAATCCCAGATATTTATTATTTATTTATTTTATTTACAGTTTCTTTTATACCGCACTATTCGACATCAGCGCGGTTTACAATGAACAGAAACTACACTTACCAAATATTGATCAGTGCTTACAATGAACAGCTGGGTATACATTAAACAGGTTTACATTCAACAGGTTTCATAAACAGAGGAACATAATAACTATGTACAAAAAGCAACTATGTACAGAACAACTAGGCGCAGCTATATGTTTCTTGATGAGGGAAGAAGCAAGGTGAGATTGCAGTTACCAGTGTAAATGCCTTCAAAAACCAGGCCTTACGTTTATTGAATTTGATTACTCACCTTTCGATATATGATATAATAAAATATTACACTTCTAAACCACTAAAATACAACTACATATCTGAAAATTAAATGTAAAAATATAATAAAATGAACTAATTTATACCTTCTTATGCGCACGTTATTGAAGGGATTCCAGTTTCTGTGTGAACCTCTGCAGCATATGTATATATTTGCAAAAGTAGTCAGAGAAAAACAGACTTAAAATAAGAACTGGAATCCACTGAACCCTGCCTGACTCCTTACTTCCCACAGAGGAAACTCATTTCTCCTAAAATCTACAAATGCTGTAAGGGCGGAATCATGGGGATTAAGCTCTGTGACCTTCTGGAACTTCCTTTCTACCCTTAATGTTTTTTGTTTGTCTTTTGATTACTTGATCAT
The DNA here is from genome assembly GCA_033557465.1 of Ichthyophis bannanicus. Lineage (NCBI taxonomy): Eukaryota > Metazoa > Chordata > Amphibia > Gymnophiona > Ichthyophiidae > Ichthyophis > Ichthyophis bannanicus. Next base: position 346,002,110 of record CM066039.1, on the reverse strand, counting down.
CAGAGGAAAATCCAAATTGAGTAAAATAAAATGCTTTAGAATAGGTCCAGGACATGGAGAAGGAGGGGTGTGATAAAGAAACACCGGGACAGAGCGAGGGGGGGCCTCTACCAGGTCGAGAGAGAAATAAGATTTCCATGGTGAGAGGATCTCTCAGCTCCTTACCATCAGGCCGAGGGCTGCAGTCAGAATCCACCTGAATCCCTCCATACCCAATCCCGAGCAAGAGGACAAGAAGGAAATGCATCCTGGCAAGAACAGAGACTCCGGAGAACAGCACCAAAGACCTGAAACAAATCACATCAGTCCTAGTATGAGAATTAAACAGCAGCAAATCTGACCAGAAATCCACAGGCCTATCCATGTCTGGCGCCATGAGAAGCAATGGAGATCTCTGGAGATTGCCCAAGAGAGTCAGCAACTCTACAGCGGTAGATTCCCCCGGTAATGGGATATGGGGGTGCTGCAGGAATTGCGTGCATTGGGAGAGCCATGTGTCATCACAGGACTGGAACAGCAGGGGATGCCACAGGGCACTGAACTGGCAAGGGGTCAGAAATGGTCTCTCAGCACTGAAATAGCAGAGGATGCTGCAGGGAAGTATAGTAAGGAATACCTTTGTTTCCCGAATCCCAGCTCCCATTTATCTATCACTTGAATGGAAACCTACCAAATTTTCAGGCAGCACAGCAACCGTATTCTTTTAAGGGCTGGTACCAGCCCATAAATCAGCATATTCAGCACTATTCTCCACACAGGTAGCGGCATGGAATATTCAGAAGTGCCGTCACTATGCTGGCACCGTCCATTTAGTTTAGACCTGCTATTCCTCACGCCTGCACATGGAGGGTGGAATTCTGTAAAGCACAGCTAGATTTCTGCGCTCACACATCATGGTATCTTAGCAATTTATGCACACAAATAAGCTCTTATGTGTGGAGTTCCGCCGGGCACTACTCTGAAAGCATACGCCATGAACCAACGGCGCATACTCTCACTGAGGGTGTGTATGGGGGCAGAGTTTGCACAGAGCACAAATTTACACCCGTGTCTTATAGAATCTGGCCCAATGCACGTAAGATGCATGCAGTCACTTACATCTGCTCTAGAATGGGTGTAAGTGACCACAGCTTCATTTATGCACATAAATCTAGTTGCCACATACAGAATTACCTCCTAAACATTAAATTATCTGGACAGCAGCTATCGCCACATTCTGGATAATCTTTCAGCCCACCCTTGCTTTACCTCCAAATCCAGTTCCATATTTAACAAATGGTATTGGGCTATTCAGTCTGATTTTAGGCCCAATACTATCTATAAGTTTTGAAAATATGCAGAGAAGCTCGACATTCACTGATTGTCAGTGAACATATATTGGCCCAACTGTGTGTATTTGTGTGTATTGGAAAGGCCATTTTCTCGTTTGATGCAGGTACGTTGCAGAATTCCATAGCTATCAGTCATTCTCCTTGTGGTGTTCGATGGTTATCTTACATCATTAGCTAGGGAGATAAAAGTACTATCTTGGAAGCCCAGAAGAGATGTATTCCACACATTAAGAAAAGTGGAAGACAGACCAAAAAACTGCTAGCATGGTTTAAAGGTGAGGTCAGAGAGGCTGTTGCTGCTGAAAAAGTATCTTTCAGGAAATGGAAAAAAGAGCCAAATGACAAACGGGAAACAACATAAGCATTGGCAAGTTAGATGCAAGGCATTGATAAAGCAAACAAAGAGAATTTGAAAAAAAAACTAGCCATGGGAGCAAAAATGTGTAATAAAAACTTTTTCAAGTACATTCGTAGCAAAAAACCTGTGAGTGTCAGTTGGACCATTTGATGATATAGGGGTGAAAGGGGCACTAAGTGAGGACAAGGCCATAGCGGAGAGACCAAGTGAATTCTTTGCTTCTGTCTTTACTGAAGAAAATGAAGGGAATTTACCCATGCCTGAAATGGTATATAAAGGTGATGTATCAGAAGAATTTAAAAAAACAATAAACCGGGAAGATGTATTACGACTATTTGATAAATTGAAGAGTAGCAAATCACCTAGACTGGATGGTATACATCAAGGATATTGAAAGAACTCAAGTATGAGATTGCAGACCTACTATTAATAATCTGTGAACTATCATTAAAATCATCAGTAGTAGCTGAAGAGTGGAGAATGGCCAATGCAATACCAATATTTAAAAAGGGTTCTGGGGTGATCAGGGAAACTACAGGGCAAAATGGTAGAAACCATTATAAAGAATAAAATTACTGATTATCTATATAGTCATGGTTTAATGGGAAAACGTCAACATGGATTTAGTCAAGGAAAGTCTTGAGTTACTAATCTGTTATATTTTTTGAAGGTGTGAATGAACAGGTAGACAAAAGTGATCCAGTTGATATAGAGGCACATTCCAATGAGTGCGTGCAGGCCCCTGTGTGTCTGATTGGAATCGGGACGCACAGAGACAGACCTGATTCTGATCCCCCTGTGGGATCTGAAATAGATCTGGGCCTGTAGGTGCAGGCCAGGACCCAATTCAGATCAGCCTGCACATTCAGACCCCTACCCAGTTAACTCAGTCAAGCTCCTGAATGGAGCCACAGTGCCATGGCATCCCTTTGCCGAATGGAGCCGTGATCCCTGGCCGTCGACTACAATCTTCTTTCCCCGCAGTCCAACCCCCAATCTGGCCTTCCAGGGCCAGGGTCGAGCTGCGGGGAACCCCCTGTACTCCCTCACCTCTCTAATGCTGCCTGGACCTGCTGTCCCCTGATGTGCAGGGGGATTTATTCCACTTCCCAGCTGGAATAAGTCCCCCGTCTAGATCTGAGGCCCCAGACATACAAGGCCGACTTCAGAATCTGCCCTGTATGTCTGGGGCCGTGGACCGCCGACTGCCTGCCTTCACGCCACCTTTGCAATGCCCCCTCCCGCCCCCATCTAAGCCCCCCCATACAAACTCCTTGTTCATACAGGGAGACGTTTGGCGGGACGTAAGGGAGCAAATAGCAGGGATGGACATCCCATTGGGATTGCAGTATAGAATTGACCCCATAGTGTATATGGAATTTCAGAGCCTTTGACAAGGTCCCTCATGAGAGACTCTTGGCAAAATTAAAAAGTCATGGGATAGGAGGTGATATACTATTGTGGATCAGGAAGTGGTTAAAAGATAGAAAGCAGAGAGTAGGGCTAAATGGCCAATTTTCCCAATGGAGAAAGGTGAATAGTGGAGTACCCCAGGGATCTGTGCTGGGTCCACTGCTTTTTAACATATTCATAAATGACCTGGAAATGGGGATAACAAGCGAGGTGATTAAATTTGCAAATGACACAAAATTATTCAACGTTGTTAAAACCCAAGAGGATTGTGAAAAATTGCAAGAGGACCTTGATAAATTGGAAGACTGGGCATCCAAATGGCAGATGAAATTTAATGTGGACAAGTACAAAGTTATCCACCTAGGAAAGAACAATAGAAACTTTGGTTACATAATACAAGGTACCACCTTAGAAACCACCACCCAGGAAAAAGATTTAGGTGTCATCATGGATAATACATTGAAACCCTCCACCCAGTGTGCAGCGGCGGCCAAGAGAACAAATAGAATACTAGGAATCATAAGGAAAGGAATGGAAAATAAAACAAAGGATATTATAATGCCTCTGTATCGTTCCATGGGGAGACCGCACCTTGAATATTGTGTGCAATTCTGGTCACCGTATTTTAAAAAGGATATAGCGTTATTAGAAAAGGTTCAGAGAAGAGCCACCAAAATAGTAAAGGGGATGAGGAGAGGCTGAACAGGTTAGGGCTGCATTAACCGGGTATTCAGGGCCAGCCATGATCCGGATACTGGCAGTGAACATATTTTCTTTGGCTGCCGCAGCCAGCATTTAAAAAAGACGGTGGCAGCATATTGGTCTGTGAAAACTCAAATTAAAAGGAAACCAACACAAACTACTGAAGTCATTCTAACATCTTCCTAAGAGTATCAGAAATCCAGAGATACAGACCTTGGGGACTGATTGCTGACAGCAGTGTGATTTCAGGATTCTCATGCCCATCTGTGGTCACTGTCTGTGATTTACTTCAGTAATTTATAGAGATTTCCTTTTCCCCGTCCTCCTCGGTGTCTCTAAAGCCGCTTCACAGGCACAAAGCGTCCCCTCCTGTCAGAGGTACTGAGAGTCTTGCCCCATATATCTGGCTCAGAACCCATGAAAAGCCTCTGAACTTCCTTTCTCAGTGTGATTTATTAAATCTGCAGCTAGCTATGGCCTCACCCTCTCCAGCTCAGCTCCAGATTGCAATGTATCCCTCTCACTACTGTAAGAACCAGTTGTCCTGCTGTGATCTTCTATCAACCTCATTAGATACTGGAGGAGGCCAGGCTCCAGGGACCCTAATATCTCACCGATCACTGCCTCTGCTCCTAAGAGCTCTTACCTGGATTGGTCTGGGATACAAGTGAGCTCCCTGGCAGCTCCTGATTTATGAGGTAAGAGACTGTCACAGTCAAGTATATATATCCCTGTGTCTGCCTACTCCTCCCTCCACTGCACACACACAGATTCCCACAGAAATACATAGAGGAAGGCTGCTATAGGTTCTAAAAGGGAATAGGTGGCTACCATCAGACTATAGACCAATGCACTGGCCCCAGAGGATTCCAAAGGGCAAGCTGAGAAAGCTGTTAGATATTACATTTATTATCTATTTATTAACTGGTTTTAATATACCATTTTTCTATCAGTCAAAACAGTTTACATCAAACAAGTGGCCATGCAGGTTACATCAAAACTCTTAAACATAGAACAGAGTATAACTAGGGGATTGAGGGAGCATGAGGGTTCATTATAACATTAGAACTTATTATACAATGAGCAAGTCATTAATAAAGATTACACTTAGTGTAAGGCAGAACATTAGGGAGGATGAGTAGGGATAGGGGGATGATCTGTGAGAGAGGTAGGGGTTCATGCTGAGGGTCAGTCGGAGTGGTGCACTGTAGTGCTCTTCGAAGGGTATTTCTTGAGGTGCCTTTTGAAGGCTTGGTATGACTGGATGCTCCGTAGTGTAGAGGGTAGAGTGTTCCAGAGGGTGGGAGCATAGATTTCAAAGGCTCTTGTGCGGGCACATTGTGTGCTCTTACATACTTGAGGTGGAAGGCGAAGTAGGTTGAGTGTGTTTTGTCTGCTTTTTGGATCTATTAACAAAATCTCTTTGTTAATAGATCCAAAGGCCAAGAATAAAATTCTTTACTCTTCTACACATACAACCGAAAATAATCAATGTAAAACAGTCCCACTCAAATCTCTCCCACCTCCCCCTTCCCGCATATCTACAAGGGCACATCTCTATTTAAAACTATCAATGACACACCCAAACCTTTTCCAAAGCAAGGGGATAATTTTGCAATGTTTTTTTTTTCACTCTTAACCACCTGTTATAAAATTACACTATGGTTCACGCACATGAATATATGTGGGATGACGAGAAGGCACGCACTTATACCAGACCTGCATGTAGGAATGTATGGGGAGGGAGCAAGAGCAACGGCCAAATTAAGCACAGGATAATAAAATACATACTTCATGCGGGCCTAGATTGCGACATAGGCAACTGCCTACGGCACCAATGTCTGAAGGCGCCAAAGAGAAGCCTGTTCTCCCCTACTTTAGTTTAGGGCTATTACGCAAAGGAGCACTACTAAGGAACTATGATTTTCATCTGCTCCTCTTCTGGAGTTCCAGTCATCTCTTGAAGCCCACTCATCCTTGTCTTCCCCACACTGTCTGGGATCTGATGTCTGGTTTTGCCTGTGGGTGCCAAAATCTTAAATCTGACCTTGACTTTGTGTGATCTTCACCCATGCTCTTGAGCAGAAGTAAATGTCCATTTTAGCTGCAGTCGTGCAGCTTTTGTGAGGCCATTTTAGAAAAACACTTAAGCCTCTTTGTACTGGACGACAAACCCTTTGGAGAATGATTCAGAATGGCACACACCTGCAAAATCCAAACAGGGCCAAGATGTATTCGATTCCACAACTGCGGTTGCTATATGTTCCTGCAGGATTGGAATCAGGGCACTTAGATGGCCTGGTGTGCACACAATTCAGAGCAGGAGATGTCCTGGAGGCTGCCCGTCCCCACTGCTCAATGCTCTGGATGGTGTGCCAGTGCAACACATTCCCCAAATCCATTGTGGCCCCATTCATAGATCCACCTATTCATAGATTACTACGGCACAATATTAAAGATAATGAACGGCTCACAACCACACCGCCTCAACACCACACAATGCCTAGTACAAATCGTTACTTTGTAAATAGTTCTACATGTCTTATGATTGTAATGGGTTACATGTCTTATGATTGTTACTGTTTATTGTAAAATAGTTCAGAATAACCTGTTCCCTGTAAAACTGTTGAGTTCATTGTAAACTGCCTTGACAAACATGAAAGACGGTATACAAATAATGTCAAATAAATACAAATAAAATAAATAAATCATCCCTCCACCCGATGGGGGACCCGAAGGCTGGAATCATACCATCTCAGTGGTTGGGGGGGGGTTGGAGGCCATGCATGACACATCACCTGGCACTTAACCTGAATTGCCTCTGTACGTCCTGCTGCATTGTCCCGCCCCCGCCCGCCCACATCCAGTGCTCCCTGCACAAACACTGTGTACTTGCGGGGAGCACAGGACCCAGAATAGCGTTCCATGGCTAAACGGGGGTTGGTCGTCTGGATCAGAATGACCACCATAGGGTATAGATGAATGATAAGGGGTCTGCTTGCTAAGATCTGCTAGCGATCACTGTGGGCTTGAGCATCTGCCAATGGCCTACGCTGATGGCGTGTGCACTGAACAAACAGCAGGGAGTTAATTTTGCATGAACTGCTTAGTGCATGACAGGGAGGGGCAATGGGAGGGTATTGGTGGAGCACAGGTGTACCTGCACGTGGGGTTTTATTTCATAAGGCTGTTCCAGGAGGAAGCCCAGACATCTCATCAAGAAGTCCAACCTCAGCTGAAAGTTGAAGGGGCCAGAGATATTGTAACACTTTCTTCCAGAAGCTTTTCACTAGTCTACAGGATCAGAATTCATGTGCTAGCATATATCTCTGAAGTGTGGTATAGGAGTGCAATTCCAGTCTTTAAAGGCTCATTGGAAAGAGACCAAATTTGCCACCTCTGTTAGTGAAGCGCTCTCTGAAAGAGTTCAGAGCCATGTAAAGCAATGAGATTTGGTTCAAGACGTCCATTTGTTTCAAGCGACAGTGTTAGCAGTCACAGAAAGAGAGGAGAGGAGAGGAGGAAAGATCCGTCTGGTGAAATGTAGAAGAAAGCTAGGGTGGCAAAGTGAAACAAGACACATGAATGTCATTGAAAGGAGGAAGGACAGAAGTGGAATTGTAAGAGTGACAGGCCGATGCAGAAAGCCGGCGCTAGACCTGCGCTGAATCAATTGTTTAACATTCCTGACAATGCACACATTTTAACGTGCGATGCAGGAAGATTAGGGTGTGCGAATGCTCACTGCTGTAACCCTGCGCTTGCAAATGACCCACTGCAGCATTAAACTTGCAGGCCAATGCTGAAAGCTAGTTCAGACTTTACGAACCCACAACACCACCTTTAAGCACATTTTTACGATTCTCCCCATGCAGAAAATAGTTTTTCTGCTGGTGTTTACATCTAGTGCCCAATTAATGCCACAAATATTTAAATTAATACTAATTATTTAAATGTATTTTAATCTGCTCTGCTGGTATGCAAATCATGGCTACGCCTGATGCAGAAAACAATGGAACAGATACCAAGACTGGCAGATATTCAGATTTTAAAACCCCTTTTATTGACCCCTACGCGTTTCGGCCAAAGGCCTTCTTCAGGGGGATATCAAACAAGGAGACAAACCTCAAAAGAACAAATACAAGATTAAAACAAATACATTAAAAACATTGGGAACATCAAAAGCCAAATTTATGAATAAATAAATTGTTAAAAAACATAAAAAAGAATGAATTCAAATATATATATATGTATGTATGTATATATACAGACTGTTATATACATTGACAAGAACAAACTAATGTGTTTATAAAATAAAACCAACAATATGATAAATATTTAAAAATTACAATTAAAAAGGTATATAATAAAACAATAATATGTATGCATTAAGACATTAAATACCAAGTCTATTGTGTGTAAAGAGATGAGGAGGATACATTATGACAGGTAAATCAAAATTACAAAATGATAATAAAAATAAAAATAACCATAAAATATTAAACTATAATACTATAAATATAATGTAAAACACCAATACCTTTTGATAAAAATTTTCTTGCAAATAAAGGACATAAAACACTGAAATAAATAATTAAAACCCCATTGTTAATGATTTAATGACCTAAATAATAAAATATATATTAAAACACTCATATCACAATTATATTATGTGAACACCAAAGAAAGTTTCCATGAAACCTTAAATATGTCAAAGTAAAAAGAGAAGGGCATACTGCAAAACCTCTACTAGAGAGGAGAGAGAAAAAACAACCTAAGACGGGCAAAGGAGGAGCTCAAAAAATGAAAAGAAATGAAGAACAAAGTAGGGTTATAAAACCTTGTTCTTAAAAACTTACAGGGAAGACTATTACATATTGTTGATTCTTCAAACCGATAAAAAAAAAAAGTCCAACATGAACCATCTTGTGCCAATACCAAAGAGCAATCAAATTTAAATTTTACTATATGTCAATGAATGGATCATTAAAATAGAACGTTTTCCAAAGCATTTTCTACCATAAAAAATATTAATAGGTAAAGAAATTTGCCTATAATCCTTATTTGTAACATAGGAATCTGTTAGTTTTTCATCTGATGTTAAGATGCAAAAAATTAGAGAGTTTTGTATCACAACGGCAAAGAGCCATTTTTTTATAAGCCGTGCTGGTTAAAAAATGCCATAGGTTTTTGTGCCGACGTTTTTCTGCCGAATGAGAGTGGAGGAACAAAAGCCTTTTTTTAAAAAAGAACCGGTTAAAAAAGAAGAATGGACCGTTTGCTGACATGTTTCCGCCGAATTAAAGTGAAACAAAGGCAAAATTTTGTTATGCCATATATGATGAGGGATATCACATCACGAGCACATGAAATTATCCTGTACATACAGTGTGAAATAAAATAAAAAATGAAAAAATGCCACGAGTCTTACTACCAGCGTTTATCCGAATTGCGTTTATGTTGTATAAATGTGACAGTTTTCTGCTATCATTATATTAAAATATATTATTGTCTTGAAACTATAGCGTAATTAATGTACGAACTAAAGGAATTTAAAGAGAAAGATTTCCTTACCGCATCAGCGTAACAAACTTTGTGTCAAAAAGTGAGAAGGAAAGACCGATTACTGTGGTTCTTTTTATCAGTGTTTTCCCGCCAAAACAAGGTGAGAGGTCATGATACAGAATTCTGAAGGAATTCTTAAAGGAAGAGTAATGTTTGTTTAAAACTAAAGGAAAATATACTAGCATGATCTCAAACTTAAAACAAATTAATGTGTATTGTACAAAGGTGTACTTAAATAAATATAGCAAAGGGGAAAGGGAAGAGGGGGAAGGGAGGAAGAGGGAAGAGGGGGAAGGGAAGGGAAGGGGGAAAGGAGGGGGAAGGGTGGGAAGGGGGAGGGGGAAGGGGGAGAAAGAGAGAGGAGGGGAAAAGGGAAGGGAAAGAAGAAGGGAAGGGGAAGGGGGGAAGGAGAGAAGGGGGGAGAAGAGGGGGAAGGGGGAGGGGAGGAAGTGGGAGGGGGAGAGAGGGAGAAGGAGGGGGGAGGGGGAGGGAGAAGGAGGGGAGGGGGGAGGGGAGGGGGAAGGGGAGGGAGGGGAGGGGAAAGGGGGAAAAGGGGAGGGAAGGAAGGAGGGGAAGAGGGGGAAAAGAAGAAGGAGGGGGAGGGAGGGAAGTGGGAGAGAGGGGGGAAAAGGGGGGAGGGAAGGAGGGGGTAAAAGGGGGATAAGGGGGAGGAAGGGAGGGGGAAGGGGAAGAGGGAAGAGGAGAGGAGGAAGGGAGGGGGAAGGGGGAAGAGGGAAGAGGGGGAAGGGAAGGGGAGAGGAGGGGGAGGGAGGGGTGAGGGAGAGAGGGAGGGGGAAAAGGGAAGGGAAATGAGAAGAAGGGAAGGGGAAGGGAGGGGGAGGAGAGAAGGGGGAAGGGGGAGGGGGAGGGGGGAAAAAGGGGGAGGGAAGGAGGGGGAAGGGGAGAAGGGGGAGGGGAGGGGGGAGGAAGGGAGGAGAAGGGGGAGGGGAGGGGGAGGAAGGGAAGGGAAGGGAGGAGGGAAGGGAAGGGGGAAGGAGGGAGAGGAGAGGGGAGGGGGATGGGGGTGGTAGGGGGTTGGGGTGGGAAGGAAAGGAAGGGGGAAGAGGGAAGGGGAGAAGGGGGAGGAGGAAAGGGGCGAGAAGGGGAGGAGGAAAGGGGGAAGAAGGGGGGAAGAGGAGAGGGGGAGGAGGGGGAGAGAGAAAGAAGGGGAAGGGGAGGAGGAAGGGGGAGGTAAAGGGAAGGGGAAGGGGGAGGGGGATGGGGAAGGAAGGAGAGAGAGAAAGGAAGGGGGAGGAGGGGGAAAGGGGAAGGGAAAGGGGAAGGGGAGGGGTGAAAGAAGGAGAGGGAGAAAGGAAGGGGGAGGAGGGGGAGGGGGAGGGAGGAGGGGGGAGGAGGGGGAAGAGAGGGGAGGAAAGGAAGGGGGAAGGGGGAAGGGGGAAGGGGGAGGAAAAGGAGGAGGAAAAAAGGAGGAAAGAGAAAGGGAAAGGAACCAGAGGGGAGAGGAAGGAGAAGAAAGGGAGGGGGAGGGGAAGAGGGGGAAGGGGGGGGAGGGAATTTTATCACAGAAAAGCCCCTGATGCCATCAAAACACTGTCGGACTGTGCCGACAAAAAAGAATCCCTGCCCCCCCCCCCTCGACAGTAGGAGAGAGAGATCGTCTTCTGCAGGTCTGGAAACCGGCTGCTCCTGCTGTGAATATTAGGGCCAGCCTAGGAGTTTAAAATAACGGTATGAAAAAGGCTTTACTTGCTAGTCAACATTTATTTATTGAGGTACTTGTACCCATACACAGACACACAAAAAAAATGGTAAAACTGAACTGAAACTGGTTTTCTGGTGTTTGAGTACTGTGCAGTTCATCAGTCTGTCATCCAGTTAGATAAGACATTGCTCTGTGCGGATAATGCTACTGTTTTCATATTCTATCTAAAGGGAAATAGTCAGGAAGCAGAGAGATGACCAAAGGAAAAAAAATGCAAATTAGCCACCGGTGCTTGGAGAGCAAGCCAGACTAGTGCAGACTTCTTGTGTGCGTGTTTGGCTCTCCCAGTTTAACGCTGCGGTGGATCATTTGCACACCCTAATCTTCCTGCACCGCAAGTTAAAATGTGTGCATTGTCAGGAACGTTAAACAATCGATCCAGCGCAGGTCTAGCACCGGCTTTCTGCATCGGTCTGTTGGAGAGCAAGCCAAATTCACGCGCACAAGAAGTCTGCGCTAGTCTGGCTTGCTCTCCAAGCACCGGTGGCTAATTTGCATTTTTTCCTTCTGTCATCTCTCTGTTTTCTGGCTATTTCCCTTTAGATAGAATATGAAAACAGTAGCGTTGGGGGGCGCCAAGGATTCTTTTTGTCGACACAGCCCAACAATGTTTTGATGGCATCTGGAGCTTTGCCCAATGCCTGATCATCTTGGGAGAAGATCTAGGCATTGGGGAAAGCACCCAGTGCCATTAAAATACTGTCGGGGGTAGCGTTAGAGGTTTACTTCTACTCAGATCCTGCTGTTAAAATTTTGGCACTATGGCTGGTTGCGAAATCATCTATGCCAGTCCCCACATCAGGCGTAGCCATGAATTGCTTACCAGCCCAGCAGATTTAAATACATTTAAATAATTAGTATTCATTTAAATATGCATGGTGTTAATTGGGCGCTAGTTTTTCTGCCGACGTTTACGTCTATTTCCTGCATTGGGAGGATCGTAAAAATGTGCATAAAGGTGGCGTTATGGGCTTGTAAAGCCCACGCTAGCTTTCTGCTCCAGCCTGTGAGAGGGGAAAGCTAAATGTTGGTCTTTATCTCCTGTCCTTTGCCATGTCACTATGAGAGGCAAGTTAAAAGCAGAAACCTTAAACAAATACTTCAGTCCAGTAGTCCGTGAAGACGGGATTAGAAAGAGATTGTTGACTGACACACAGAAGTGGAATACAATCCAAAACCACTTCTAGAAGCACAGTATTTGTTTGAAGTTGGAAGAATTACAAGTGGAGAAAATGATGGGGCCAGATGAGATTACAGGAGCCAGGAGCCGCTCTGGCAGGTCGACTTTTGAGATCTTCAGCAGATCTTTGGAGATGGGTGAGGGGAGGTGGAATCAGATCTGTGGGACTGAAGGGTGAGCGTTGTCCTTGTTCAGATGTGGTAACAGAGAGCTGCACTGGTGGGAAACCTGCTATGTTACTGAGGGGAAGGAGAGGGAACTTACAAAGCCACATATGGCAGTATTAAATTAGTCCAAGAAAGATGTATGGTTTGTAGTTCATAGTTTATTTTAAAGCTTGATATTAAGGCAATTTACAATTTTAAAAATAAAATTCAATGCAGGAATGGAAAAAAGGAATTGAATTAGAAAGCAGAGGGGAAACTTACAAACTATTGAAAGCAGTGGGGAAAAAGAAGGAAGAAATAGCCTCTTCCAACTATGTTCCCAAGGTCAAGGACATTCTAACAGACCATAAGCGGTCTGAAAGTAGTTGACCTTTAAGGCCTTTAGATTTTCTATGGGATGTTTCCTCCCTGAGATCTACCGGAAGGGAGCTCCTGGCCCCTCAGTTCTGGTAGTAAGAAGCTGACGAGCATGTAGTCTCCAACCGTGCATGATTGTGTTTAGTAGGGACAATTAATAAATGAGCACTTAATGACTGCAGGAATCAATTCAGAACATAAGGAATATGATGTGTGAATAGATATGAGGAAGTACCAGAATAAAATGCTTTATGGGCTAATATGAGGATTTTTTAACTTCATCAGAAAGGCAGTAGGGAGCCAGTGGACCTTCTTTAAAAATTATAGTAACATGATCAAATCTATTTGCATCATGTATCATTTTATATTAATTTTTTGTTTAACCTTTATTTCTGAACAAAGTTTTCGATATGGTCCCACACCAAAAAGGCTCATAAATAAATTGAATCTGGGGGTGAGCCCAAAAAGCAGTACCTAACCGAGGATGAAATCCTGATATATACCTACCAAGAGAGTAACCTTGGAATGATCATGTTGGATGAAGACATGGAGAATAAAACGGATCATAATACTGTCATATAGATTCACGTACCTTGAGTACTGTGTGCAGTTTTAGTTTCCCCATCTCAAAAAAAGACACAGCAGAACTGGAAAAGGTACAGAGAAGGTTGATAAATGATAGAGGATGAAATGGTTCTCTTATGAAGAGAGACTGAATGGATTAGAGATCTTCAGCCTGGAGAAGAGATGAAACGAAACGAGAGGTCTATGAAGTCCTGAGCGGGGTGGAATGGATTCAAAAGGGATAATCGTTTAACTTTTCATTTCATGTTAGGACTAGGCAACACTCCATGAAACCAACACCCTCATACTAAATGTAACCCTCCAATCGTTCTGTCTAAATGTTGTTAAATACCCTTATGTTATATGTAACCCTACATTTGTGTTGTAACCACTTTGATTTTAGGATAAGGTGGTATACAAATCTGTCTAAATAAATAAAAATAAATAACCAATTTAATACAAACTGGGGGAACTAATTTTTCGCTGTGTAATTTATTGCCAGAACATGTGGTGATGGTGTTTAGCATATCTGGGCTTCAAAGAGGTTATACAGTTTGATCAGCTTCTTAGAGGTTGAACTGGTCAGGATCAGCTTCTGGTGAACTAGGCCTGGGTGCCTTTAAAACCTTACCCCAGAGAAAACGGGTGCACACATTTACTCCTGCCTTAAAGTAGCTGTAATCCTGAGAACATAAATGCCATACTGGGTCAGACCAAAAGTCCATCAAGCCCAATATCCTGTATCCAACAGTGGCCAGTCCAGGTCACAAGTACCTGGCAGGTTCCCAAAAAGAATATGGATTCCATGATGCTTGTCCAATGGGTAAGCAGTGGCTTTTCCCGGTCCTCTTTAAAAATGGTTTATGGACGTTTCCTTCAGGAACTTGTCCAAACCTCTTTTAAACCCAGATATACTAGCAGCTTTTACTACATCCTCTGGTACGACGTCCAGAGTTTGATAACACCTTGAGTGAAAAAAATAATTACATGCCTAAACTCTCATATACAAAAAATGGTGAATAAATGGTGATTTTTATATACATTGATTTAACAAAGACAAAAAACACACTTAGTGTGATAGGGACTGAATGATAAGTGTTTCCTGAACACCATTAAGGTGAGCTGGCAATGATAACCAGTATCTGATGTTCCCCTTTCCTCCTTTTAGATTATTGCACGAGGTCTCTTGCTAGTGTTTCTTGTTTATCGTATTGTATAAAAGGGTTTATGTGCCGCCTTTTGACTTTTCACATTACTCTCATTCTGAAGTCAAGCCAGTAATATAACAGTTTCATAATCAAAGTTGATAGATGTGATATATAAATTGCAAGCAGTGGGCAATGCCTTTTTGTTTTTTCTTTTTGACCTTTCTGCTCTACATGGACGTTGGGTTAGTGTAGAATTCAAAAGTGTGACAGAGTTAAGCGTACTTAGGATAAATACAATAGTTAAGCTGGATTAATGACATGGCGTAGGGCGAGAGAGTATCTGGGTAGTGACTGATGTATGCGAACCTCATGCTCATCTACCCAGAATATTCAAGACCAAAAGAGAAAACCAAAATCACTTAACTAAGAACAGAACATAAGAACATAAGATATAAGACCACTGCTGGTGGTCACATTTTTATGAACCACAAAGGAGACATCCTTAGCTGCAAGTAGATGGGAACAATTGAGTGGGCTGGATGAACCTTAGTCCTTTTTTGTCATCATCTACAATGTTTAACTTTGAGAAATATGTTCTCCAGCTAACCCCAGTCTCAAGGTTTCTCATGACCTCTTGGCAAACCAGTTCACATTTCTCTTCTTTTCTGAGTTATTTGGTTTCTCGCTCTATAACCCCTCATCTAACCTTTTTAGTCATGTATACTTTCACTAAACAATTATTTAACTTGATTTCATTTCACGCCTCAGATTGTGATGTCCTCAACTGCCCCAGTGCTATTGGCTCATGCACGTGAGCTCTATCAGCTGTCTCCCATAAGACTGTGGATGGATCTGTAGATCAGGTACATGGTAAGAAGGGCTTCCATGCAAGACAATAGTTGGGAGTGTGCAGTTGCAAGACACATCCCTGAGAGGGGCACAGGCAGAGCACTTACTACTGCCCATAAAGTTAAAGGGGAACAGCCCTTCCACCATTTTGGCACAGCTATAGTCTGCTTCCCTGCTCTCGCTATACAGGCCATCAGACTTAATTTTCTGATAAAGTTCCAACCTGTGTCCAACACAGGATTAGAGTGAAATTATGATATCTGTTGACATAAGGAAAGGGGATATAATCTATGTATGCTATAAGGGTGGAGAAACAAATCCTGCCTTTCTTTGTCTAGCATACTCTCATGCTGGGGTGTTACCCCTGCCCTGGGTCACCGGAGAACAAAGCAGTAACAGTTCCCAAGGACTGTGTTGACTTAGGACTTTCATCCTGTTTACAGTCCTATTGCAATGAAAGTCTAAGGGATCCCCAGAGAAACCGCATGTACATGTGTGCTGGGGTTGCCAACTGGATCCTATCCTGCTGGCTGCTGCTGAGGCTGATCCAGTCCTGATTTTAACCCCCTCCCCCCCAGCAGACTTGTATTATAGATTCCAACCTCTCATTCTTCCCTCTCACACACCCCCCAAAGAAAATTGTTATAGAAAGTGCACCCAGTTTTTTTATTTATGTATTTATTTATTTAAAAGCTTTTCTATACGTGCTATTTGAAATCAGTGCGGTTTACAATCAACATTTCTATGTACAATGCAGGACTTGCATCGCACTTACATTGAACAGGTATTATAACTGGGTATAACTGGGTATATACAGGCTGAGCCGTCTGTCGCTAGGCTGTTTAACAGCATGGCGGGCACTCCTAACTATGTACAGAATTTGTCCTTTCTTTACAATTCTTAACATTACATTTATTTACAGCTCTTTGTTTCTGGTGATGCTAACTGGTGCCTACAGCACACACTGTAATTGGCTAGCAGCTCTTATTATGCCCTGGCAAGTCTGACCTTTAAAAGAGCATGTCAAAGTCTAAGGTATCAGAATCCTGACAATGCTGGTTACCAAGCTAAGGTCTTCCTCCTCAGCACCGACATGCAACGTTCACTCCATACAGTCAGGAAGTCACTAGTGTCTGGATACAGCCACCCCCTATTGGGATTCTAGGTTATGATTGTCTATCCTACAAGATCTGTTTGCTGATTAGAGCTGAACTCCCTCCTTCCTAGGCCAATTTCTACTGATTCCTCGGCCTGTCTGCCATGCCTGTTAGATGTTTTGTGTGTTACACAAATTTAAAAAAGGTCGTCTCCCTCCCCCTCTATCAGTGGTGCTCAGGTCTTGCACCTGGGGGATCTGAACTGTGTCATCAAATAAACCTAATTACTTACCTGTGAGTGGTGTTCTCTCATTATAGCAGTCCAATGAGCCACACAATTCTCCGGCCTTCTCCGTGGCTGTTTTTACTCCAGTTAATTTGTTTGTAGCTTTGCTAATCAGTTACCTGAAGAAAAGCAGCTTGAGGGGAGGAGCTTGAGATAGCAGCATTCTAGAAAGATCTTGTGGTTATGCTGCTAGAATTTACCTTTTTTCCTATTAACTCGATGGCTCTAAAGAAGAAGGGGAAAGGACCAGCTAAGTCACTTAAAGCCATGGTCCCAGATCCCCAACAGAAGTGTATTGTCGGTGATTTGCGGCTGCACTCCAGCATGAACGGCACATATCAATCCCCGACTGCAAAAACAGTTGGCGGAGGGCTTTCCTTGTCTGGACGTATGTCAGCTTTGAGCCGGTGGCCTAGCCCTACACTGCCCTTGCAACATCCAGAGTCAGAAGTTCCTTAGCTGGTTTAGGGGAGGAATTTGCCAGTGCCAGTACAAGAGGAGGAATTGTAGTTTCTTTGAAGTCCACCCCTGTTCATAGAAGGAATGAAGCAGAAGGAATAAACTTGGAGGAGAGCGCCTCTCTTCAGAGATATTTGCATCTGCTCGGGGTCAGTTCATGGAATCTATAGGCAGGGCTGGCCCGTCCATTGCACAAGAATGTTGTTTGCACAGGGCCCTGCGCCAACATCCTGCACAAGCTGTTTGGCTCCAGGCACGCCCAGCTCACCTTCCTACAGCGGCTCCCGGCAGACTCAGAAACATCTCCCTAAAGCTGCCGAAGTGAAGAGCACTGTTTTTCTTCACTTCGGCAGCTGTGTTCTAATGTAGCTCGCTGGCGTGCCAGAGGTCAAAGGACATTTCCTGTGACCCAGCACTCAGCGCATCAGCGATCTACATTTTTCTCTCAATGCATAATCAAACTCTGGAATTCATTACCGGAGGATGTAGTAAAAGCTGTTAGTGTAGCTGGGTTTAAAAAAGGTTTGGACAAGTTCCTGGAGGAAAAGTCCACAAACCATTATTAAAAGGATCCAGAAAATCCACTGCTTACTCCGGGACAAGCATTGTGGAACCTGTGTACCTTTTTGGGAACCTGCCAGGTACTTCTGACTTGGAAACAGGATACTGGGCTTGATGGACCTTGGTCTGACCCAGTAGGGCATCTCTTATGCTCTTAGAACATTCTGAGACCTCTGAGGCGTCTTAATCCACTTGTGCTGAATTTTCCAAAGGTTCCTAACATGTTACTGGTCTATGGTTTTAAGCAATATTTACTCTAAATATTGTCATTACCAGAAGCTCCTATACAGTACCTCTGTTTAACAAGATGTATTTTTTGATGGGTGGAGTCCAACAAAGAGGAGAAGTGGCTAAGTCCATCAATATTTCTGCTATATTGGAGTCTTCTATTATGGAAGTTAAAGATCTAATTAGTTTATTTTTCAGCAAGGTCTGAACCGGATATCGAGCCTGTATTTTAAGAAGACGAAGATGCCTTGCTTTGGACAACCTGTTAGAAATTTCCCAATGTATCAAGACCTACCAAGGAGAGGAGGCGTTTTTTTTCTTGCTATGAGACAAGAGACTTTGGCTTTGGGAGAACCGTTTTTGCTTACAATATCCTTGCAATTGTGTGATTAATCACCTGAACATTTGATATCATCTTTGGTCCAGAGAGCAACTGTGATCTTTTTTTTAGATCTCAAGAATGTTTCCGCTGTCCCCCTCTGTGTCCCTTGCTCAGGATGTGGGAGAACCAAGTAATAGGTGAGTATGATGAGAAATTTGGAAGACTTGGCACCTACTCCATCTTGTGCCTCCCCCACCCCAGACGCACACATACCTCCACCCTTTTCTTTTGTTTTATGGTCTAAGGAAGAATTATCAGATCTATGTGGGTTTCTTGATTATTGTAGTTTCTTTGAAATTTTAACAGCCTTCACAAGTATCAACTTTTCAAGAAACATTAGAAATGCAGAATAAAATAAAATGTAATACAAATAAAGCTAGAAGAAGCAGCTTCAGCAGCATGGGAACTCCCTCATTTTATTTATTTATTTATTTAACAAGTTTTTCATACCGCCTTATCTTTAGAATCAAAGTGGTTTACAGTATAACTCAAGAACAGAACAATTACAGTGAACTTATGTAATAAACATAGGTTGGGGGTAACATTCAGGAAATGCTTGGGAGCATAACTTATTTATAAATGATGTCTATAGGTGCAGTTTTATATAGGCATGTGTCATGAGGGGGTGTACTGAGTGTCCTCTCTGAAGTGTTCAGAGAACAGGAACATTTTTAGATGTTTCCTGAAGTCTTTGATGTCCTTATTTTCTCTGGCAGCGAATTCCAGATGGCAGGTGCAGCTAGAGAAAACACCCTCTTCGTTATAGTCGTTTTGGCTTTATTATATGAGCTGGGAGTTGGGATAGTTTCTCTGGTGTTTTGTCTCTTGGGTCTATTGTTTGATTCTGAGCATAGCAGCGTCTGTAGAGGTCCAGCTGACATATTATTTCTGATCTTGAAAATGGTTAGTGCTGTTTTGTATTTGGCTCATGAGGTGATTGGTAGACAGTGTAGCTGAAGTAGGAGAGGAGTTATGTGCTCGTGCTTCCCTGATCCTGTGATGAAGCGGGCAGCAGTGTTCTGAGCTAGTTGAAGTGGTCGGGTGGTTTGAGATGGAAGGCCTTGGAGGAGGGAGTTACAGTAGTCCAGGATGGGGGTGATAACTGCTTGACAGACAGGGCGGAAGTGTTCTTGACTGAGGAGGGGTTTTAGTCTGCGGATGGTGGCTAGTTTGTGGAATGCATTCCTGGAGGTTTTACTAATGTG
This sequence comes from Ichthyophis bannanicus, assembly GCA_033557465.1. Taxonomy (NCBI): domain Eukaryota; kingdom Metazoa; phylum Chordata; class Amphibia; order Gymnophiona; family Ichthyophiidae; genus Ichthyophis; species Ichthyophis bannanicus. Next base: position 345,982,535 of record CM066039.1, on the reverse strand, counting down.
AGCTTGTAAATTTAAGAATCGGTTAAGGGTGACACCAAGGTAGCGAACCTCCTCTTTTACTGGGATCGACATGTCCTCTAGTGTGATGGAGGTAGGGAGGATAAAAGATGTGTTTCGTGAGATAAATAGTGCTTCAGATTTTTTTACGTTGACTTGTAGGTTGTTGGAAGAGAGCCAGTTTTTTATTTCCTCCAGGCAGTTCGTAATTGCTGTACGAGGGTGTGTTGAAGTGGATTGGTGAGAAGATCATAATGTTGTCTGCATAAATGGCATAGAATAACTTGTGTTTTTTGAAGATATTGCAGACTGGCTATATATAAATGTTGAAAACGAGAGCAGACAGGGAGGACCCTTGTGGGACTCCCTGTGTTGTGTTAATTGGAGCGGAGGTGTTCGATCCAACTTTGACCCTTTGTTGTCTGTGACTGAGGTAGGACTGAAACAAGTTGAGGGTGGTATTATGTAGTCCACTATTAGCAAGTTGATTTAGAATGGTGCTATGTGAGACGGTATCAAATGCTGAGGATATATCAATAAAAACGAGTAGGAATCCAGTATTTATATTGTCGATTCCTCTGAGTAGTATGTCAAATAGGTGAATGAGGAGAGTCTTGATGCTGTGGTTAGGGTGGAAGCCATGTTGGTGTTGGTCCAGTGGAGCATGTAGGTCAATGCAGTCTTGGAGTTGTCTCTGGACTTTTTTTTCAATTATCTTGGATAGGAAGGGGAGGCTAGAGACTGGGCAGTAAGATGCGGGGTCTGAGCTATTTGTTGATGTGTTTTTTTGGATAGGGCAGATGGTAGCTTGCTTGAGAGCATGTGGCATGTAACCTTGAGATACAGACTTGCTTAAAATGTTGTGGATACAGTTGATAACCTCTTCCTTGACTGATTTGATCCATTCTACTGGGTAGGGGTCAGATTGTGCGGTGCAGGTGTTTAGAGCGGTAATAGTGTGGAGCGTTTGTTCCGGAGTGGGGATGTGAAATTCACATCATTTGTGTGTGACTTTGGGTTCTACATTTGAAGAGCTAGGTGGGGTAAGGAGTGTTACATAGTACCATAGTAAATGACGGCAGATAAAGACCAGTATGGTCCATCTAGTCTGCCCAGTGCGATGTCAAGAGTAGGTACACCTGCCGCTCTGTGCAGGCCCCCCTTCCCCATGTCTTTGTTTAGGGGTGATCCCACCACTCCTTGTAGTACACCCCTATTTGTTAAGGAATTAGATGGTTCAGAATATTTTGATATTTTCTTGTTGCTGTAAAGGGATCCACTGTGTCTGTCCCATACCCTTTTGAACTCCGTCACCATATTTGCCCCCACCACTTCCATCGAGAGTGCGTTCCAAGCATCCACTACCCTTTCAGTGAAAAAGTATTTCCTGACATTGCCTTTCAATTTACCACCTTGTAGCTTCATGTTATGCCCTCTAGTTTTGCAGCTTCTCTGTCTTTGGAAGAGGTTTGTTTGGTCATTATTTCTGTTTAAGTATTTAAAGGTCTGAATCATATCTCCCCTGTCCCTCCTCTCCTCCAGAGTGTACATGTTTAGGTCTTCAAGTCTCTTCTCATAAGGCTTCTGACGCAGGCTCCAAATCATTTTGGTCGCCTTCCTCTGAACAGTTTCCAATCTTTTTACATCCTTTGCAAGATATGGTCTCCAAAACTGAACACAGTATTCCAAGTGAGGCCTCACCAGTGACGTGTACAGTGGCATAAGTGCCTCTTCCTTTCTGCTGGTAATTCCTCTTCGTATGCAGCCCAACATCCTCTTGGCTTTTGCCACTGCCTTGTCGCACTGTTTTGCCACCTTGAGATCTTCAGAAATAATCACACCAAGGTCTTTCTCCTAATCCGTACACACCAATCTCTCGCCCCCTATTGCGTACATTTCCCTTGGATTTCTGCTTCCCAAGTGCATGACTCTGCACTTCTTCGCATTAAATCTTAATTGCCAAGCATTAGACCATTCTTCCAGCTTTTGTAAATCATTCCTCATGTTAATCACTCCCTCGGGGGAGTCCACTCTGTTGCAAATTTTTGTATCATCTGCAAATAGACTTTTCCATGCAGTCCTTCAGCAATATCACTCACAAATACATTGAACAGTGCTGGGCCCAGGACCGACCCCTGGAGCACCCCACTAATCACCCTCCTTTCATCCAAGTGAACTCCTTGTACCATCACCTTCTGTCGTCTGTCAGTCAACCAATTTCTGATCCAATTTACCATCTTGGGATCTATCCCCAAACTACTGAGTTTATTGATAAGCCTCCTATGAGGAACAGTATCAAAGGCTTTGCTGAAATCCAGGTAGATGACATCCATCGCATGCCCCTGATCTAGTTTCCTGGTCACCCAGTCAAAGAACTCAATCAGATTTGTTTGGCAAGATCGTCCTTCGGTAAAACCATGATGCCTCAGATCTTGCAACCTGTTGGCTTTGAGAAAGTTCACAATTTGTTCTTTCAGGAGCACCTCCATTACTTTTCCCGCCACTGAGGTAAGGCTCACAGGCCTGTAGTTTGACACTTCTTCTCTGTCACCACTTTTGTGTAGAGGTACGACATCAGCCATTCTCCAGTCCTGAGGAACCTCTCCTGTTTCCAAGGATCTGTTGAAAACATCCTTTAACAGCCCTGCAAGAACCTCTCTGAGCTCTTTCAGTATTCTGGGATGTATCTCATCTGGTCCCATGGCCTTGTCCACTTTCAGTTTTGCAAGCTGTTCCAACACTTCATCTTCTGTGAATGGTGTGGTATCTACTTCATTCCCAGTTTTATATTTGGGAGTCACAGGTGGTCCTTCTCCAGGACTTTCCTTAGTAAAAACAGAGCAGAAGTATTCATTTAGCAATTTCGCTTTTTCAATGTCACTTTCCACGAATGCGTTCCCAGCACTTCTGAGTCCTGCAATTCCACCTCTGATCTTCTTCCTTTCTCCAATATACCTGAAGAAAGTTTTGTCACCACACTTCATATCTTTAGCCATCTTTTCCTCTGCCTTTGATTTTGCTATCCTTATTTCTCTCTTTGTCTCTTTGACTTTGATCCTGTATTCATTTCTGTGTTCCTCTGTTTGCAAGCTTTTGAATTTTGCGAAAGCTGTGCTTTTTGCCTTTATTTGAGCAGCCACTTCTTTGGAAAACCAAATAGGTTTTCTTCTCCTGTTGTTTTTGTTTACTTTTCTTACATATTTATCTGTTGCCCCTTTTATTGCCACCTTTAGTTTAACCCATTTCAATTCCACTTCCTTTATCTCCTTCCACCCTGTCAGCTCCTCCTTTAGGTACTTGGCCATTTTATTGAAGTCTGTGTTTTTGAAGTATAGGACCTTGAGCTTGCTATGACTGGCCTGTACCATGGCTTTTATCTCAAACCACACCATGTGATGATCGCTGCTGCTCAAAGGGGCACCCACGCAGACATTCAACACACTATCACTGTTGGTGAGCACTAAATCCAGCGTTGAGCTTTCCCTGATTGGTTCTATCACCACTTGTCTAAGTAATGCGTCTTGGAGAGCATCCACAATTTTTTTGCTTCTTTCCAGATTTGTAGAAGGAGTAATCCAATCCACATCAGGTAGATTAAAGTCACCCAATATGATCGCTTCTCCCTTTGTGGCTATTTTGGCAATATCTATAATCAATTCGTTATCTATCTCTTCAGTTTGTGTCAGAAGTCTGTATACTACAGCAGTATGGATGACAGTGCCATCTCCTCTTTCCAACACAATCCAGAGCGCTGCTTCTTTTCCCCATGCCTCCTGCTTTTCAGTAGCTTTAATATTGCCCTTGACATACAAGGCTATTCCTCCTCCTCTTCCATTTTCTCTGTCTCTTCTGAATAGATTATAGCCAGCTATGGCTATATCCCAATCATGTGATTCATTTAGCCAAGTTTCTGTAATGGCCACAATGTCCAAATCCATTTCCACCATTAGGGCTTCCAGGTCCGGAACTTTGTTGGCTAAGCTTCGAGCATTAGTGCTCATTGCTTTCCAGGATTTAACTGGGTTGTGTGTATTTTGCATTGCTTTTGTTCTGCCCACATCTTCCTGCTTGTTTTTGATGTGTGGTTTAAAAGTGTGGCTGTTTCTGATGTTGTTCTGCTTTTGCAGGGGGTGACGTCCAGAGCTTGACCTTCCACATCTGTGTTCACTTTCTGCTCTAAGTACTTCAACAACTTGGTTTGTATTCCTGTGGCTGAAGAGTCTGGGAGGCACTTGAATATCTTTTCTCCATTGAACTGTGTTTGCAAGTTGGTGCCTCTGATGATGGAATCTCCAAGTATTAGTAGTTTGCTGTTTGGTGAGGTTTTCTTCATATTTGGTCCTCTAGCAGGAGATTGGGCATTGTCTGTCTCATTTAAGGGCACTTCGGTTTCTTTGGATTGGGCATCCTCATTAGCCAAGGCAGAGAAGGCACTATGCAGGGATATTTCCTGATGCATAGGATGTCTTTGTGTCACAGGTCACAATCTACCAGAATCCACTGTGATCCATCTGTCCCTGGGGTGCTTGATTCTTTGTGGGAGCGGTGGTGGACATTGTTCAGTTTGTATCTTAGAAGAGGTGCGTTTCATTGCAGCCAGTTCCTCCCTCAGTAGGGTCACTTCTTTATGCTTGGCAGCTAGGTCTTCCCATAGTAGAGTCAGTTCTTTATGTATGGCAGCTGACCTGAAGCACAGAGGACAAGCTCTCAGGTTCCAAATGATTTGTCTTGGAATGAATGTACCACAGTTATTGCACTGAATACACGAAATGCTAAATAAGCAGTCTTTGAAGAAGAAGAAAGGAAGAAGGAGGGGCGGGCCTTAACCCAAGTTAAAAGGATAGATGGCAACGTATGCGACCACTATATAGGCAATGCAGCCCCTGGGGCGGGTGGGATGAGAGGTAGGGTGGGCGGGAACCTACGTGTCTCTGGCCAGTAGGCTGTTCCTAAACTGGGGAACCCACAGATATCTGCTCCAAGGCTACACAGGAAAGCAGTCAGTCAGAATATCCCCAAACGTAATGTATAGCCACAGTTAAACCTTATATTTGCAATATCCCCAAAAAACAAACACTTAAACTCTATATTGGTAGCTAGAAACCAGCAGAGATAATAAGAAATTTATAGTCTTCGCTTTTGGCTTTCTGAGCACTCCAGAGCACATGCAGTCTGCCTTAGACCGGTATTGTGTGTCCAGGTGTGAGGTGGGCTACAATCAGCACCTCCCTGGGAGCAAGCTATTCTCCAAGCAGTGCAACAGATTTAACACTTTATTATATGGATACTTAGGCCCCAGTAGTCTGAATATCCCCAAACTTAATGTATAGCTACAGTTTAAACCTTATATTAGCGATATCCCCAAAAAACAAACACTTAAACTCGATATTGGTAGCTAGAACCAGCAGAGATAATAAAGAAAATTATAGTCTTAGCTGATGGCTTTCTGAGCACTCCAGAGCTCATGCAGTCTGCCTTTGACGTCTGGGGTGGCCTGTTCTTGTTGATGAGGTAGTCTGTGTAGATTTGAGGTTGAAACATGACTTCTTGTTTGATGGATCTCTTGTGAGCGTGCGTACTATTTCAAATAGTTCTCTGGGTTTGTTGCGGGATTTTAGAATGAGGTTGGTGTGGTATTCTTGTTTTTGCTTGTTGATTAAGTTGTTGTACTCTTTTTGCATAATTTGGTATTGAGTTAGAGTGGGTTGTGACCTGTCATGTCTCCATTTTCGTTTCAGCTGGCGAAATTTTCTCTTCGTATCTCGTATTGCTGCAGAGTACCCTGGGGCTGATTTGGTTCTCTCCTCCTTGTAACATGGGTTTGGGTGGTTTGGGGCCATTGCTGCTTCGCTGATGGTGGTATTCCAGGATTTGATAGCTTCATCCAGGTCTGAGAAGTCCTTGGAGAGGTTGGGATGGGTTTCATTGAGGAACTGGTCCTTGTTGAATCCTTTAAATCTTCTTCTGGGGTGAGGTGTGGTTTGTGGTTTTCCAATTGGAGGGAGATGAATCTTGAAGTGTATGGTATGGGGGTCTGACCAAGGTATAAGCGTGGCTTGTGGGACCGTTATGATGCCCTATGAAAGGAGGTTCTTTGGGACAAAGATGAGGTCAGGGGTAGAGCCTGACCAGTGAGAGAGGCCCTTGAGAATTTGGCAGAATTGGAGAGATTCCATTGATTTGTGGAAAGCTGCTTCTTCTTTGTTGGAAGCGGATGTCACGTTTAGGTCTCCTAGTAATATGAGTGGTTTGCTAGAGAAGTTGACCAAGCACACCTCTGCAATTATGTTGGATGTTTCTTCGATGGCTGCATTGGGGGCTCTGTAGGTGAGGCAGATGGTTAGGTGTTTGTTCTCTATAGTAATTAAGTTGATTGTTTGGAGCTCGTGGATCGGAAAGCTTTGAGTTGACGGTCCGTTCTTGCAAGAATTAGGACCCCACCGCCTCTCCTGTGGGTGCGCGGGCTGTTGAAAGCAGTGTGGGTCCGTGGTATAATTTGATTCAGGATAACCTGGTCAGAGCTTTTTAGCCAGGACTCAGTGATGCAGAGTATGTCACTGTGGTGGGATTGTAGGTGATCCATGATGGTATTTGTCTTGTTTCTGATGGACCTGGCTTTGATAAGCCCAATGCTGATGTGTATGCCTAGGGTGGGTGGGGTTTGATAGTCAGTTTTGTGAGTGGTTATTTGTATTCTTATTAACCTTGGGGTTCTCCTGTAGGTGTGCTTATAGGTGTTATGCCATATTTGTGCGTGGCAGCGCGTGTAAAGTAGAGAAGACTGTAGGGCTGCAGTGGGGAGGTTTGTGGTATAGGTAGCTCTTGAAGGGCAGCAGAACAGGTTCAAAATGAGAAGTATGGCATTGACTGTTCGGATAGCTGGCATATTCTGTTTGTGGTTTACTAGGAGTTTGTTGCTTCGTAGCTTAGATCTGTGGTACTTACGGTTTGGAGACCTTCTTGAGGATGGTGTGTGTTGGGTGCCCGTGTTTGCTTTGAGGTGTGGAGGGGAGTATCTGCTTGATGGGGTGCATTCTTGAGAGCGGTGAGGCTGGTGGTGTGGTCATTGTGGTTGTTGGGGCTGGAGGCTGCTATTAGTTTGGATGGGCTTGCGCTGCACTGGCTATTGCATTCCTGGCTGCGTTCCACATCTAATAGCAACGCCAAAGAGCCCTCTGGCAAGGACCTCAGGCACGGGCCTGCCAGACGCGGAAATGTCTGTTGGTGCTTCAGTTTCTTGCGGGCCTCTGTTTGGGCTTGGACTCCGGAGCGGGGGAGGAGTCTCCTTTCCCACTCCACGACTCAAACCCCAATCAGGGAGCTCGTCGGCGGTGGTGGCTGCTCCTGCGCCCGATGGTGCTTCAGTTTCAAATGTTCCTGCAGGCCTCTGTTTGGGCTTGGGCTCTGGAGTGGGGGAGGAGTCTCCTTCCCGCTTCTCAGCTCAAACCCCGATCGGGGAGCTTGTCGACAGTGGTGGCTGTTCCTTCGCCCGACGGAACTTTAGTTTCAAGTGTTCCTGCAGGCCTCTGATTGGACTTGGGCTCTGGAGTGGGGGAGGAGTCTCCTTTCCCGCTCCCCAGCTCAAACCCCGATCAGGGAGCTTGTCGGCAGTGGTGGCTGCTCCTTCGCCCAATGGAACTTTAGTTTCAAGTGTTCCTGCGGGCCTCTGATTGGACTTGGGCTCCAGAGCAGGTGAGGAGTCTCCTTTCCCGCTCCCCAGCTCAAACCCCAATCAGGGAGCTTGTCGGCAGTGATGGCTGCTCCTGTGCCCGACGGCGCTTTAATTTTAAGTGTTCCTGAGGGCCGCTGATAGAGCTTGGGCTCTGGAGCGGGGGAGGAGTCTCCTTTCCTGCTCCCCAGCTCAAACCCAGATAGGGGAACTCGTCGGCGGTGGTGGCTGCTCCTGTGCCCGACGGCGCTTAAATTTCAAATGTTCCTGCGCTCATGTGTTCAGAAGCTTCTCATAGAAAGTTGTACGTGAACAGCGTTCAGCTGGAATGGAAGACTGGCACACTCAGGCCTTCAGATGACTTTATCTAGAATAAGCTGAGCAAACGAGAATAAGCTGCTAGAGGTCTGAGGCCAAGTCCTACAACCCTGCCCCAGAGGAACCGGATTGATCTCTAGGGCTTACAAAAGAGGACTGGTGGAAACAGCACCTTATTCCCAGTAATTCCAGGACAGAACCCAGTGGAAGTTCTCCCCATGCTCAGTAGCTAGGTAATTTGCCTCTTTATGTTTTTGGGCTGATTCTCTAGAGTTCTAACCCTGGACTGAACCTGATGCAAGTACTGAATCTTGGATCTATCTGTGACAGCTTGCAATGGAAACCTTTGTTGTGCAAATGTCTTTAGAAGTAAAGGATGTGTGAAGATACTGAAACAACTGTTTTCATTCCGAATAAAGTCAAGCTTGGACTCCACAGACCCTATGTTCAGCGGTGGCTAGTCTTTGTAAAGCAACTAGCCACTGCACCTAAGACCTGAATATCCAGCCACCGGCATTGAAGATCCAGGTCAGCCAGACAGTATTTCAGCTAATCAGGTAGTGGTGATATTCAGCCGCTGGGGGTGAACGTTAGGACAGCCTTTACTGTACCTAACTTTTGTCGCCAAGGGATAACTGGGCAGTGTCTAGTTTCTCCCCAGGTGCCGCCCACAGAGTGCCCGATGCTAGCCGGCTAGCCGTGTTCATGTCGCTGAATATCCCGGACAGTGCAATTACTGCACTTGGCAGTTCTGCTAGCCATATCAATCATGCTGAATATCAGGACCTACAATCTTGTAGCTTCTCTTTTTAGAGGTTCAAAACCTGAAACTTTCTGAAAGAATCTTTTTTTAAAGCCAACACATGGGTGCAGTTTGACTGTTTCATTTGGTGGTGGGGTGGGGGTAGAATGGGGACATATTTGCATGTTCTTTTGCATACATACATTTCAAAGATATTTATTATGGCTATCTCAAGACAAAAAAGCCTCTCCCCCAAATCGGCCCCTTCTCCCAGCCCAGCATCAGACCTTCTCTCAACTCAGTCCCCAGCACCCTTCTATCCCTAACATGTACCAGCATCAGCCCCTTCTCCCCTGCGTCAGCCATCAGTCCCCTTCTTATTTCTTCCTTCGCAATGTCCCCCCCCTCCAAAGAAAATGATCCAGCATCTATCTTCTTCTCCCATATCACTATTTGCCCACTTGCCTTCTGCCCCTCCCCTCTCCAAGGTCCAGCCCCTCACTTACTTCAGACTTTTCTGGCAATGTCAGCGGCATCTCAGCACTGAAAAGCAAACTGCAGCAGGCCTCACCGCGCTCCAATACACTGCAGCTGAGTCTCTACGGGAAAACGTGGAGTGGAGGAGTGGCCTAGTGGTTGGGGCAAGGTACTTCAGGCCGGAAGGTCGGGGGTTCAAATCCCACTAGAGGACAGCAACCTTGGGCCGGAAGGACTGGGGTTTCTAGTCCCACAGGTGCTCCTTGTGGTCTTGGGCAAGCCACTTAACCCTCTATAGCCCATGTTCCCTGTAAAATAGTTATCTCCAAGTTATAATGCCCTGTTCAATGTAATTTCAGTTTGTTCAATGTAAACCGCACTGATGCTGAATAGCGCGGTATATAAGAGAATATAAATAAAAATAAAAAATAAAAAGGAAATATATGTTAGAGGGGCTGGAGGCAGCTGCAGCATGCTAGAGCATGATGAGGTCCATTGCGATGTGCTTCTCTTTTAACACTGAGATGTTGCTGGCACTGCCAAGAAGGGGGTTGGAGGGGATGGACCACAGGGGCGAAAGGGCAGCAGGCAGCAAAAGGGAAGATGCTGGAACACGTGGGAGAGGGGGATGGAGGCAAACGCACTTCATCCTGCAGCATTTGGGGAGCAATATCTCCATCCATCCCAAATAAAGCCCACGAGACTGCATGGGCTAGAACCTCAGTCTCAGAAGAACACCAACTACAGGTATGTAATTACTCTCTCTTCTAAGCTACTACTATATGACTGCAAACATGAGTCCGTTCCACGGGCGCTTCTCCTTTGTTTGTTCAGCTGTGGGAGTAAGCACTTCCATCACTTTCGGCTTATTTGCTGTTTGTTTTCTCATATAAAGGTCTGGAAAGCCTTACAGTGAGCTGGGAAGCTTGCCATTGAGGAGATTTATTTGTCAGGTTTAATCCTGAGATGCCTTTTTTTTTGTCTTTACAATTTTTTATTGTCAAACCAAATTGTACAACTCACATTTTTACCAGTAGCATGCGTACAAATATAGATATACCATTTAACTGATGTCCGCAAACAATGGGACTTAAAGCAAATCCATAACTTTAGTTGAACAGTATTCGCTCATTAGATCATAATAAATAGTCTTATATTATTGTTGCAATAAAGCCATTGTCCTTTTTACACTGTGTCCTCCATATTATTCTGTTATCTTCGTTTGCTTAATTTTAATCTCATCTCTCCTCTATTTCACCAGGCCTCCTCACCTTTTTCCTTCCCCTTATACAATTTTGCCTTTCTTAGCTTTTTATTAACCTATACGCTTCCTTTCCCCACCCTCCTCCCTCCAAGACACGCTATAACTCCCCCCAGTTTACTTCAAAGCCCTCCACCTTTTGCCTCCAGGCTGCTGTTAGTTTCTCCATGAGTACTATGTGCCGGAGTCTCCCCTTGTACTTCTCTATATTTGGGGCTTCCACACTGCTGCCAGTTTACATTGTGCTGCACTTAAGCAATCAGCCACCATCCTACCTCAGCAGTGCTGCTGGGAGTCCCTCCAGCATGATAACCGGTATAAGCTAGGCTTCAATTCCACCCCCACCCCCAGCTTCACCTGCACCCACCCCTGTATCTTCCTCCAATACTCTTGTATCTTTGGGCACCCCCACCAAATATGCCAGAACGAACCCACTTCCCCACACTCCCTCCAGCATGATAACAGGTATATACTAGGCTTCAATTCCACCCACACCCGTAGCTTCACCGGCATCCACCCCTGTATCTTCCTGCAATACTCTTGTAATCTTTGGGCACTCCCAACAAATATGCCAGAACGAACCCACTTCCCCACACTCCCTCCAGCATGATAACAGGTATATACTAGGCTTCAATTCCACCCCCAGTTTCACCTGCACCCACCCATGTATCTTCCTGCAATGTTCTTGTATCTTTGGGCCCTCCCACCAAATATGCCAGAACGATCCCACTTCCCCACACTCCCTCCAGCATAACAGGTATATACTAGGCTTCAATTCTATCCCCATCCCCAGCTTCACTGGCATCCACCCCTGTATCTTCCTCCAATACTCTTGTATCTTTGGGCCCTCCCACCAGATATGCCAGAACAATCCCACTTCCCCACACCCCCTCCACCATAACCGGTATATACTAGGCTTCAGTTCCACCCCCCACCCCTAGCTTCACCGGCATCCACCCCTGTATCTTCCTCCAATACTCTTGTATCTTTGGGCCCTCCCACCAAATATGCCAGGACAATCCCACTTCACCACACCCCCTCCACTATAACCGGTATACACTAGGCTTCAGTTCCACCCCCCACCCCTAGCTTCACCGGCATCCACCCCTGTATCTTCCTCCAATACTCTTGTATCTTTGGGCACTCCCACCAAATATGCCAGAATGATCCCACTTTTCCACACCCCCTCCAGCATAACAACAGGTATATACTAGGCTTTAATTCTACCCCCACCCCTAGCTTCACCGGCATCCACCCCTGTATCTTCCTCCAATATTTATTTTATTTATTTAATGTCTTTTTTATACCGTGCTCTTTGGAATCAGTGCGGTTTACAGTCAACAACATTCGAACAGTGCATGCGGGCCTGCACTGGACTTACAATGAACAAGAGATGATAACTTGGGATTAACGGGGGTAACTATTTTTTTTATTTATTTAATGTTTCTTATATACCGCCTTTCATGATATCAAGGCGGTTTACATTGAACAAACTGAAATTACATTGAACAGGGCATTATAACTTGGAGATAACTATTTTACAGGAAACATGAGCAATGAAGGGTTAAGTGGCTTGCCCAAGACCACAAGGAGCACCTATGGGACTATGTACAGGGTATATACACTTACTGTAAGATTCCACCAGGTAATAGACACTATTACATCAATATTTACAGCGGTAGGTCACTAGGTACACATTCTTTAGACTGGGGGTATTGTTGAGCTAGGAGCTGCGCTCGTGTGGCTTTGGTGCACTGGGGATGAGGGCCTGGTTTGCGAGAGTGTCTGGTTGGGATATGTCATTTGTATGAGAGTAGTACTGGAGGAAGAGGTGGTGCTTTAGTGCCTTCCTAAATTGGGCGAGGTCGGTGATGACCCAGAGGGCAGGCGGAAGCACGTTCCAGCATGTGGGTGCATAGAGGGCAAAGGCTCTGTTTCTGGATGCTTGTGAACATTTTGTTATTTCCTTTGGGATTCTCAGGGTGTTGGCAGCAGATGATCTCCTGGCTCTTTTGGAGGGGGCGGGGTGGATGAGGTCCATGAGGGAGGCGGAAAAGCACTTGTTGATGGCCTTGAATGTCATCAATAGTGTTTTGAAGGAGAGAATGCAGTGGACTAGCAACCAATGCAGGTGCTTTAGTATTGGGGTTATGTGTTCCCTCCTGGAGGCTCCGTGCAGTATCCTTGCCGCTGCATTCATTGCAAGCTACAGTGGGTTCAGTGTGCTCTTAGGGAGCCCTTGCAGAATTGCATTGGCATAATCAAAGTGAGGGATTACTAGAGCCTGGTAGATTGTTCAGAAGTCATCTGGCTCAAGCAGATGTCATAGGTGTCGGGTTGTCCTTATCTTGTGGTAAACTGCTTTGACCATGTTATGGTTATGAACCTTCATATCCAGCCGCTGGTCTAGCATGATCCCAAGGTACCGTACCGTAGGCTTGCTGAGGAGCTCGGCGTTTTGTACTTTCAGAGAGGTGGGCGGGATAAATGCTTGGTTCTTGGAGACAAAGAGGACCTCTGTTTTTTTGAAGTTTATTTTGAGCCTTTATGCGTGGAGCCAGTCAGTGACAGCATCGAAACAAGTTGTTAGAGCTGTGAATACTCTTGTATCTTCGGGCACCCCCATCAAATATGCCAGAACGATCCCACTTCCCCACACTCCCCTCCACCATGATAACAGGTATATACTAGGCTTCAATTCCACCCCCACCCGTAGCTTCACCGGCATCCACCCCTGTATCTTCCTCCAATACTCTTGTATCTTCGGGCACTCCCACCAAATATGCCAGAACGATCCCACTTCCCCACACCCCCTCCAGCAATGCAATGATACCAAGGGAAACATCTGATGTAACCTCTCAGAGGTGTAGTACCATCTAAACAGAATTTTGTAGCAATTTTCTCTATTATTACTAGACCAAGGTGCCCTTTTAACCTGGTCCCATATCTTTTTCCACTCCTTAATTGACAGTCCCCCCAAAGTCAGCCTCCCATTCTGCATATATTTGAACTATTTTTCCCCCACTCTCTTATCCCCTTGTACAGTGCCGAAATTAGCCCTTTTGATGACTTTTTTCCATACCATATTATCTCCATTGCTGACAATTCTTTGTCCAGACTGTCCTTCCCTTTTACACCCCGAAGAAAATGACAGGCCTGGGTATGTGCAAATCTGTCCTTTTCCTCCAAGTCATATCCCACCCTCACCTCCTCAAACCCCTGAATCTCCCCCTCTTCCACTAATTGATAAAAACATTCTAACCCTCTACTCCCAGGTGGGACGGGGGAGATCTTTAAGAACATAAGACATGCCATACTGGGTCAGACCGAGGTCCATCAAGCCCAGTATCCTGTTTCCAACAGTGGCCAATCTAGGTTATACGTACCTAGCAATATCCCCAAAAGACACAGGTTCCACAATGCTTGTACTGGGTCAAGCATTGATATCCTGGGTCCCTTTTTAATAGTGGTTTATGGACCTTTCCTCCAGGAACTTGTCCAAACCTTTTTTAAAGCCAGCTATACTAACAGCCCTTACTACATCCTCCGGTAACAGATTCCAGAGTTTGATTACACGTTGAGTGAAAAAATATTTTCTCTTATTTGTCTTAAATAGTTTACCCTGTAGCTTCATTACATGTCCCCTAGTCTTTCTATACTCTGATAGCGTAAACAATTGATCCACGTTTATCCGTTCCACTCCATTCATTAATTTATAGACCTCTATCATATCTCCCCTCAGCCGTCTCTTCTCCAGGCTAAAGAGCCCTAACCTTCTTAGCCTCTCTTCATAGGAGTAGCCTTCCATCCCCTTCACCAATTTGGTGGCTCTTCTCTGTACTTTTTCTAATAACGCTATGTCCTTTTTAAGATACGGTGACCAGAATTGCACACAATATTCAAGGTGCGGTTGTACCATGGAGCGATACAGAGGCATTATAATATCCTTTGTTTTGTTCTCCATCCCTTTCCTTATGATACCTAGCATTCTATTTGCTTTCTTGGCCGCCGCTGCACACTGAGCGGAGGGTTTTAACATGTTATCCACAATGACTCCTAAATCTTTTTCCTGGGTGGTGGTTTCTAATGTGGAGCCTTGCATCATGTAACTATAGTGTGGGTTGTTCTTTCCTAGGTGCATAACTTTTCACTTGTCCACATTAAATTTCATCTGCCATTTGGATGCCCAGTCTTCCAATTTATCCAGATCCTCCTGCAGTTTTCCACAATCCTCTTGGGTTTTAACAACTTTAAACAGTTTTGTGTCATCTGCAAATTTGATAACCTCACTAGTTATTCCCTTTTCCAGGTCATTTATGAATATGTCAAAAAGCAGCGGACCCAGTACAGATCCCTTGGGTACTCCACTATTCACCTTTTTCCATTGGGAATATTGGCCATTTAGCCCTACCCTCTGCTTTCTATCTTTTAACCAGTTCCCGATCCACAATAGTACACTGCCTCCTATCCCATGACTTTTTAGCTTCGCCAAAAGTCTCTGATGGGGGACTTTGTCAAAAGCTTTCTGAAAGTCCAGATACACTATATCAACCGACTCACCTTTGTCTACCTGTTTATGCACACCTTCAAAAAAACATATCAGATTAGTAAGACAAGATCTTCCTTGTCTAAAGCCATGTTGGCTGTCTCCCATTAGGCCATGACTATCTACATGCTGTGTAATTTTGTTCTTTATGATGGTTTCTACCATTTTCCCTGGTACTGACGTCAGACTCACCGGTCTGTAATTTCCTGGGTCACCCCTGGAACCCTTTTTAAAAATTGGTGTTACGTTGGCGACCCTCCAATCTTCAGGTATTACAGATGATTTTAATGAAAGTTCACAGATTACCAATAGCAGGTCTGCAATCTCATATTTCAGTTCTTTCAACACTCTGTGATGTATACCATCCGGTCCAGGTGATTTGCTACTATTCAGTTTATCAAATAGTTGTAATCTATCTTCCTGGTGTAGCGATATTTCTCTCAATTCCTCTGCAGTATCACCTTTAAATACCACTTCAGTCTTGGGTAACATCCCTACATCTTCCTCAGTAAAGACCGAAGCAAAGAATTCATTCAGTCTCTCTGCTATAGCCTTGTTTCCTCTTACTGCCCCTTTTACCCCATTATTACTACTCTGTTGTGACTTTTGTTAGCTTCCTTGATTTCTTTGAGCATTTCATCATCCATTTGTTTATTCTGGCCAGGTGGTCGATAGTATACTCCCACTGCCATCACCTTCCCCTTCATAAATGGAATTTCAATCCATAGAGATTCTACAGCAAATTTTGTTCCCTGCAAAATTTTAATCCTTTCTGACTCAATGCCCTCTCTAACATAGAGCACAACCCCTCCACCAATTTGACCAGCTCTATCATTACGATATAGTTTGTATCCAGGTATCACAGTGTCCCACTGGTTATCCTCCTTCCACCATGTCTCTGAGAGTGCAATCATATCTAACCTCTCATTTAGTGCTATATATTCTAACTCTCCCATCTTATTGTTTAGACTTCTGGCATTGGCATACAAGCATTTTAGAGACTGTATTTTATTCATATTAATCTGGCTATTGGTAGGCAGGGGTAATTTGGAATCTTTATGCTCTGTCTGCTCCTTACTCAAGGGCATTTGGGCTACTATACTCCCTTTTGGAACCTCACTGCTTTTGGTAGTATCCTTCAAGGATACCTTCGTCCGAACCATGCACTCCTGGGTGACTGTCGGCTTTCCCCTATTTTCTAGTTTAAAAGCTTCTCTATCTCTTTTTTAAGGGTTAATGCCAGCAGTCTGGTCCCATCCTGATTAAGGTGAAGCCCATCCCTTCGGAAGAGCCCCCCCTTTCCGCAGAATGTTCCCCAGTTCCTAACAAATCCAAAACCCTCATCCTTGCACCATTGTCTCATCCACGCATTGAGACTCCGGAGCTCTGCCTGTCTTTTGGGTCCTGCACGTGGAACAGGAAGCATTTCGGAGAACGCTATCCTGGAAGTTCTGGATTTCAACTTCCTACCTAAAAGCTTAAATTTAGCCTCCAGAACTTCCCTACCACATTTTCCTATGTCATTGGTACCAACATGTACCAAGACAGCAGACTCCTCCCCAGCACTATCTATGATCCTATCTAGGTGGTGCGTGAGGTCCGCTACCTTCGCACCAGGCAGGCATGTTACCAGGCAATCCTCACATCCACCAGCCACCCAGCTATCTACATTCCTAATGATTGAATCACCAACTATAACAGCTGTCCTGACCCTCCCCTCATGGGGACATGGCCCTGGAGAAACGTCCTCGGTGCGAGAGGGTTTTACATCACCTGGAGGACAGGTCCTAGTTACAGGATCACATCCTGCCACACCAGGGTGATGCTCTCCTGTCACGTGACCTCTCTCCTCCATGGCAACAGGGATGCTGCCAGACTGGAGGTGGGATTTCAGGACTATATCCCTGTAGGTCTCGTCCATGTACTTCTCTGTCTTTCTTATGTCTTCCAGGTCTGCTACTCTAGCCTCTAGAGAACGGACTCGTTCCCTGAGAGCAAAGAGTTCTTTGCACTTAGTGCATACGTAAGACCTCTCACCAACTGGGAGAAAATCATACATGTGACACTCAATGCAAAAGACCGGAGAACCCCCATCTCGTTGCTGGACTTCTGTCTGCATCTTAGTTTAAAGCTTGTGTTTAGGTCTTTTAAATTCTGTATATAATAAGGATTGGTGTAGATGCTTATACCAATAAAAGTGTATCTAATACCCCTAATACACCTTGTGTACCTGAAGCTTAAGTAATTAATCTCAGGTCCTCTGTGTATGACTGATTTGGATAACGAGCTGCACCTGAGAGCAGCCCCTTTCCTCTAAGATGTGCAAGTACCTATAAAACTACAATTACCCCAGGGGTGGGTCGGGTGCCGGGGAGGGAGGGAGGGAGATAAGTCCTATTAAAGAGGGCAGTTACAAGGTACCCTGTCCTGAACCCTCAGCAGGGGGGAGGGGGGTACCACACAAAGCCCAGTTAGTTGAGAGAGGCAAGGTAAGTTATAACTGAGAAGGCTGAACTAGCACACCACTAAGACAAACAATAAAAATAAACAGTTAGACAAACAATAAATAATTAATAAACAGCTAGAACTCACAGCAAGGTGTCACAGGAGGCAATATCCACTTCTCTAGCAGAGCACTGTAAAAAGCACTGTTCTTCTCTGATCAGAGAAAAGCAGACTAAAACAGACTGTGCACACGTGGAGGAAACAGGAAGAAGGCTACACAATACCTCAGCAGGGGGGGGGAGGGGAGTGGGGGAATAAAGTCCCTCCACCCTCTCCAGGGGGTCATCAGAGAAAACCCATTTGTACTTCCTTTAAACTTTTGTGCCCGCACACCATCTCAAATCCCTGCCACTTGCCTCACAGCTGGTGTTCCCTTCCCCATTACTCTCCGATCTTTCCTTAAGGCCCATAGCCAAGCTTCCAATCTTCCCCCACTAACATAAGTTTGCTCGAGAGCTACATATGGTTTAACCCCCGTATATGAGCGCCAGTCCATTACATGCCTTACTTGGGCTGCTCTGTAATAATCCCTAAAGTTGGGAACCTCCAGTCCCCCTTCCTCCCGAAAAGCAAACATAACCTCTCTTGCTATTCTCAACGGCTTCTTTCGCCAAATATACTGAAAACCTTCCTCTGCAGTGTACATAAGGTTCCATCTGGCACCGCAACCAGCAGCGCATGAAACAAGTATAACAGATGCAGGGGCAGCCCAAGGAGGGTGTGGGGCCATGTGCGGAGATTAATTGTGGGGCCTAATTTGCATAAGGAGTCTCATTTGCATAAATATTTACATAAGAACATAAGATATGCCATACTGGGTCAGACCAAGGTCCATCAAGCCCAGTATTCTGTTTCCAACAGTGGTCAATCTAGGTCATATGTACCTAGCAGTTTCCCCAAGGGACACAGGTTCCACAATGCTTGTATTGGTTCAAGCATTGATATCCTGGGTCCCTTCTTAATAATGGTTTATGGACCTTTCCTCCAGGAACTTGTCCAAACCTTTTTTAAACCCAGCTACACTAACAGCCTTTACTACATCCTCCGGTAACAAATTCCAGAGTTTGATTACACGTTGAGTGAAAAAATATTTTCTTTTATTAGTCTTAAATAGTTTACCCTGTAGCTTCATTGCATGTCCCCTAGTCTTTCTATATTCTGATAAGGTAAACAATCGATCTATGCTTACCCGTTCCACTCCGTTCATTAATTTATAGACTTCTATCATATCTCCCCTCAGCCGTCTCTTTTCCAGGTTAAAGAGACCTAACCTTTTTAGCCTGTCTTCATAGGAGTATCCTTCCATCCCTTTTACCATTTTGGTGGCTCTTCTCTGAACCTTTTCTAAAATCGCTATATCCTTTTTAAGATACGGCGACCAGAATTGCACACAATATTCAAGGTGCGGTCTCACCATGGAACGATATAGAGGCATTATAATATCTTTTGTTTTATTTTCCATTCCTTTCCTTATCATACCTAGCATTCTATTTGCTCTCTTGGCTGCTGCTGCACACTGGGCTGAGGGTTTTAACATGCTATCCACAATGACGCTTAAATCTTTTTCCTGGGTGGTGGTTCCTAATGTGGAACTTTGCATCGTGTAACCATAGTTTGGGTTGTTCTTCCCTAGGTGCATAACCTTGCACTTGTCCACATTAAATTTCATCTTCCATTTTGATGCCCAGTCTTCCAATTTATCAAGATCCTCTTGCAATTTTCCACAATCCTCTTGGGTTTTAACAACTTTAAATAGTTTTGTGTCATCTGCAAATTTGATAACCTCACTCGTTATTCCACTTTCCAGGTCATTTATGAATATGTCAAAAAGCAGCGGACCCAGCACAGATCCCTGGGGTACACCACTATTCACCTTTCTCCATTGGGAAAATTGGTCATTTAGCCCTACCCTCTGCTTTCTATCTTTTAACCAGTTCCTGATCCACAATAGTACACTGCCTCCTATCCCATGACTCTTTAGTTTTGCCAAAAGTCTCTCATGATATTAACATGCACTTTTAGTAAACATGCCTCTTAATGAGTGTCTGAATAAAGAAAGACTAACAGATTTCTACATTACTATATTGCAGTGACAACCGCCAGGCCCATTAGGAAGTACTATAAACTCTGACCATTTAGAATCCATAGCAAATCCACCGTATCATAACAGCACTACCAGGACTCACAAAGCACCAAACCCTACATATCAAAAGGCAACACTGCAGATATTAAACCAATACATCTTAGAGAATACCAATACATCTCACTGGGGTAAAGAGAACAAGTGGGACTGTCAAACAGAAACTACATGAACAGAATACCTCAGCTCGGTTACACAGAACATAGACCATCACCACACAAAGAACAAGGGATCACCATTTAGAAATAGGAAGATAATAATTAAACTTGGAACCCCAAAAGCCAAACATGAAATGTACAACACTGGAGAAATAAAACTATAAAGTAATTTCCTCTTGCACTAAACAAAAACGCAAAGATGTTAGCAATACACACTTCCCAGACCAGACATATTCCAGTTAATAAATTCAAAATAAGAAGTATTTTTCTACCTTCTGTTTGGGCGTTTTATTTTTCAGTTGCAATTGCTCCAGTCACTTTCTTCTGGTTTCTTTGTGTCTTCTGCGAGCTATCCATTTGTCCTTTCTTCTCTTTTAGATGTTTTCCGTTCTCTGTCTATATCTGCTTTAACATACTGATCGTTTCCCTTTTGCTCTTTCCCCCATTTCTTTCCTTATTCCTTTATCATCCACTCAAATTTCACCCTTCCATTCTCAATCCCCTCTTACTCTCCCAATACCTGGCCCATCGTAGACTTTTCTTCCACACAAAATATATTTTCCCCTCTCCATTCTCATTCCCCATCCCTTCTAGTCCTCCCCCAAATTCAGCTCCCTTATAGTTCTAGACCCACCCAGCATCCACTCCCTTCTAGTCCCATTCTCCCATGCCCCACATCAGCCCATTTCCAGTCCTATTCCAGCTCTTCATCAGCCCATTTCCAGTGCTAGCCCTCACATCACAGACCATTTCCAGTCCTATTCTAGCCCATCATCCATTTGCATAATATTAACATGCATCTTTTGCATAATATTAACATGCATCATTTGCAGTCCAAGCTCCCCCCATCAGCCCATTTCTAGTCCAAGCCCCACATATGCTCTTTTCCAGTCCTATTACAGCCCCCCATCAGCCAATTTCCACTCCAAGCTCCCCCATCAGCCAATTTCCAATCCTATCCCCCTCGTCAGCCCACTTCCAGCCCTCATCAGCCCATTTGCAGTCCTATTCCAGCTCTTCATCGGCCCATTTCCAGTGATAGCTCCCCCCCCCCAATCACAGCCCATTTCCAGTCCAAGTCCCCCCTATCACAGCCTCTTTCCAGTCCAAGATCCTTTTCCCTTATGCTGGCGGCTGTTTCTGCAAAGCCGCGATTGCTGGGAAAGGTTAAAGGCAATGCCCTTTAACCTTTCCCAGCATTCGCAGCTTCACACAAACAGCTGCCAGCATGAGGGAAAAGGATCTCCACATTGGCGATTGTACAGAAGGAACCGGGGCCTCGCACAGGCTTCCCCGGCTCCCTCTGAAGCCGTCCGGTGTGCCATAATGGTGTTCGCGCAGGGCCCTGTGCGAACAACATTATCGCACAAAGGACAGGCCGGCCCTGAACAGATGGGGGAGGATATTCAATTTTACTCCTACTATTCGACCCAACCATGAGGTTTCCAACCTCATCCACCCATCAAATTCTTTACTTCTTGTCTCCAATAGCTGTGGGTAGTTGACCTTATACACTTCTTCGTATTTCGCCGGTATCTGAACTCCCAAGTAGCTCAGCGACTTAGCCACCCAATGCAATGGGTAATCCTTTCTTAACTGATCTTTGACTTCCCGTGATACAGTCACATTCAACTGTTTTATCAATGTTTATTTTACACCCTGACACTTCCCCATATCTATTTATTTCTGCCATCACCACTGGGGATGTCAGCTGTGGTTTTCCTAAATACAATAAAATATCATCGGTAAATAAAGATATTTTATGACCTTCACCCCCCCATTCCAACCCCTGACTCTGATTATTATCCCTAATCCTCTGTGCCAATGGTTCCCCCACCAAGGCGAACAGCAGGGGCGGCATCCAACACCCTTGTCGAGTTCCTCGTCCCAGTCCGAAATCCCCTGAATAGCTCCCATTCACTTTAATCCACGCTCTAGGCCCTGCATAAAGCCCCCTTACCCATTTCTCATAATTTGGTCCAAAACCCATCCTTCTCATCACACCTATTAAGAAATCCCAATGTACCCTATCAAATGCCTTCTCGGCGTCAATTGATGTCAACATGAAGCCCATACCACTTCTATCGCCCTCTTTATGTTATCTGCCGCCTGCCTTCCCGGTATGAACCCTATCTGATCCCTATTTATCAGCCCTGGCAGCCATGATGCCAACCACCCCACCAATATCTTTGCTAAGATTTTGACATCCACATTAAACAATGAAATGGGGCGGTAAGAGCCAGAGTTCAGGAGATCCCTCCCTGGTTTGGGCAGAATTGTAATTCCTGCTGTAAGCATTTCCCTTGACAGTTCCCCTTCCACCTCTAGCATCCCATTAAAGAGGCAACCCAGTAGATTCACAATTTCCTCCAAGTATATTTTATAAAAACTTCCTGGAAGACCATCCATCCCCGGGGCCTTTCCCACTCCCAATTCCCTCAATGCCTTCCCTATGTCTTCGTCCATAATTTCCTCCTCCAGACTAGCTTGTGCCTCCTCCAGTAATAAACCTCCCTCGAACAACCACCTTCAGTCCCTCCCAGAGTGTTACATCCCACACCTCTCCTCTGTCATTATTCTCGTATTACCCCCATTATATCCACTATTACCTCCTTCCGCTTAAGTAAACTCTCATTTAATCTCCAGAATTTAATACATATTTGGTGCTTCCAGCATATTTCCACCCAAACTGGCCCATTATCTTATTTTATTTATTTATTTAGTATACATTTGTATACCGCTACTTCCAGCGATCAGCAGCGGTTTGATTACAGATTGGAAATTGTCAAATCATGACAGAAAATTTTTGAGGTATAAACACATTGATTAGACAGGAAAGCACAGCACACAGAGAACTATTT
Organism: Ichthyophis bannanicus; assembly: GCA_033557465.1. Lineage (NCBI taxonomy): Eukaryota > Metazoa > Chordata > Amphibia > Gymnophiona > Ichthyophiidae > Ichthyophis > Ichthyophis bannanicus. The sequence goes on along the minus strand of CM066039.1, from coordinate 345,959,861 downwards.
TACAGGGAACATGGGCAATGGAGGGTTAAGTGGCTTGCCCAAGACCACAAGGAGCACCTGTGGGACTAGAAACCCCAGTTCTTCCGGCCCAAGGTTGCTGTCCTCTAGTGGGATCTGACTATGTTATGGGTTTAATACCCCCCTCCTTAACCTCCAGCATCCATTCCCTATCCATTAAGATCATATCAATTCTGCTCCAATTGTTATTGGGTGCCAAGAAAAATGTATCGACTCTTCCTCTTGGTTAAGCCCTCTCCAGGTATCCACCAGATTATACTGGCGCATAAGCTGGGCTAGGTTTCTCTTATTACTTTCTCCTCCATCCGGACCACTAGGTTGGCGATCCTCCCTTGGATTCAGCACTACATTATAATCCCCCCCCCCATGAGAAGTTTCCCCTGTGACACTTCCTCCATTAGCTTTCGTACCCCCTTCCAGAAGGAAACTTGATTCCCATTCAGCCCATATACTGACATAATGGATATATTCTCATTCCCCATCTTCCCCCTAATTCCCACCACTCTACCTTCCTGGTCTCAAAAGCTATCTTGTACTTGGATCCCACACCCTTCTCGCACCAAGATAGCTACTCCTCCCCTTCGGGCTTTGTTCTCTGAAAAGAATTGGTCTGGGAACTTCCCATGCTTCATCTGCCCCACATCTCTTTTTCTTAAGTGGGTTTCTTGCAATAACACTACATCCCATTTATCCTAAGAATTCAACCCCTTAACATTTACTGACCTATATGTATCATCCCCCTTTTGCCTCCCCCTCCCCCTCTTCTCCCCTGTCATGTCACCCCCTACCCCTTCCATCCTTCCTTCCTTCATCTCTCCCCCTACCCCCCACCCACCCAATCACCCATCCTCCCTGCTTCTTAGCTCTTACCCTCCTCTCTATCCTCCCCTTCCATCCTTCTCTGTGTGTCATGTCCTATCCCACTTTGCTTCCCACAAGCTCTGTTCCTTCTTATCTTTCCCCTACCCAGCCTGATGTTCTCTCCAACCACATCCCCCCTTACCCTCCCCTGCCCACCTGATAACCCTCTTCCCTCTGCGTGCAGTCTTATGTTCATACTTCTATAATATTATGATTGCATTGTTGTTATTAATATTCATATTTCATCCCCTTCCCCTTCCCTCCATTATATCCCGTACCTTAGCCCCTACATTAGGAAGATGTAGGGATGTTACCCATGACTGAAGTGGTATTTAAAGGTGCGGAAGAATTGAAGGAAATATTGATACATCGGGAAGATGTCTTACAACTATTAGATAAACTGAAGAGTAGCAAATCACCTGGGCCGGATGGTATACATCCAAGGGTGTTGAAAGAACTGAAATATGAGATTGCAGACCTGCTACCAGTAATCTGTGAACTATCATTAAAATAATCTCTAATACCTGAAGATTGGAGGATCGCCAATGTAACACCAATTTTTAAAAAGGGTTCCAGGGGTGAACCGGGAAACTACAGACCGGTGAGCCTGACGTCAGTACCAGGAAAAATGGTAGAAACCATCATAAAGAATAAAATTACTCAGCATGTAGATAGTCACAACCTAATGGGAGACAGCCAACATGGCTTTAGACAAGGAAGATCTTGTCTTACTAATCTGTTATGTTTTTTTGAAGGAGTGAATAAACAGGTGGACAAAGGTGAGTCGGTTGATATTGTGTATCTGGACTTTCAGAAAGCCTTTGACAAGGTCCCTCATCAGAGACCTTTGGCAAAACTAAAGAGTCATGGGATAGGAGGCAGTGTACTATTGTGGATCAGGAACTGGTTAAAAGATAGAAAGCAGAGGGTAGGGCTAAATGGCCAATTTTCCCAATGGAGAAAGGTGAATAGTGGTGTACCCCAGGGATCTGTGCTGGGTCAGCTGCTTTTTGACATTCATAAATGACCTGGAAAGTGGAATAACGAGTGAGGTTATCAAATTTGCAGATGACACAAAACTATTTAAAGTTGTCAAAACCCAAGAGGATTGTGAAAAATTGCAAGAGGATCTTGATAAATTGGAAGACTGGGCATCAAAATGGCAGATGAAATTTAATGTGGACAAGTGCAAGGTTATGCACCTAGGGAAGAACAACCCAAACTATGGTTACATGATGCAAGGTTCCACATTAGGAACCACCACCCAGGAAAAAGATTTAGGCGTCATTGTGGATACCATGTTAAAACCCTCGGCCCAGTGTGCAGCGGCGGCCAAGAGAGCAAATAGAATGCTAGGTATGATAAGGAAAGGAATGGAAAATAAAACAAAAGATATTATAATGCCTCTATATCGTTCCATGGTGAGACCGCACCTTGAATATTGTGTGCAATTCTGGTCGCCGTATCTTAAAAAGGATATAGCGATTTTAGAAAAGGTTCAGAGAAGAGCCACTAAAATGGTGAAGGGGATGGAAGGATACTCCTATGAAGAAAGGCTAAAAAGGTTAGGGCTCTTTAACCTGGAAAAGAGACGGCTGAGGGGAGATATGATAAAAGTCTATAAATTAATGAACGGAGTGGAATGGGTAAACGTAGATCGATTGTTTACCTTATCAGAATATAGAAAGACTAGGGGACATGCAATGAAGCTACAGGGTAAACTATTTAAGACTAATAAAAGAAAATATTTTTTCACTCAACGTGTAATCAAACTCTGGAATTTGTTACCGGAGGATGTAGTAAAGGCTGTTAGTGTAGCTGGGTTTAAAAAAGGTTTGGACAAGTTCCTGGAGGAAAGGTCCATAAACCATTATTAAGAAGTGACCGAAGATATCAATGCTTGACCCAGTACAAGCATTGTGGAACTTGTGTCTCTTGGGGAAACTGCTAGGTACATATGACCTAGATTGGCCACTGTTGGAAACAGAATACTGGGCTTGATGGACCTTGGTCTGACCCAGTATGGCATATCTTATGTTCTTATGTTAATGCCCAAAAAGTCCAGTGTCAGTGAGACCATACATCCCTGGCCCTAGTGACCACCAGCAAGCTCACCAACCTCTGTAGTAATTCTCATGGATCCACATTTGCCGTGTTTCCTTTCTTTCTTGGGACAGTCTCTTCTATCTCTTCCCCTTCGCTGCCACTCTCTGCCATTACAACAGATTTTGCACCTTGCCTGTTGTATCTTTACTCCTCTGCAAGTGCTCACTCTCCGCTGGTTTCGGGAGATTCTCACACCCAAACTCCTGCTACGCTGCCCATGCTTCCTCCACTACTTTCACCTTCCTGGATGCCCCATTTACTGTTATCAAGAGTCCAAAGGGAAACATCCACTTATACCGCAGCCCATTCTCCCTTAAATAGGTCGTCACCTCTTTCATTCCCCTGCGTCTCTCCAGGGTGCCTCAGGATAAATCATTAAAGATTTCCACTTCACATTTTTCCCAGGCAATACCGCCATACTTCCTTGCCACATTCAGGATCCTTTCTTTAACTGGAAAAGAGTTCAGGCATACAATTACATCTCACAGCTGTTTGTCTCTCCTTGGCCCCAAGCTCTGGTGTGCTCTCTCAACCCCCACTGGGTCTATTGTTTCCCCTCCGCCCCCCTCCATCCACAAGATATGAAGAAGCAACTGCTGAACCACTTGATAACAGTCTTTAAAGTTATCTGTCTCTTGAATCCCTCTAATACGCAGGTTACAACACCGTGCTCGATCCTTAATATCTTCGAGCTTCTCCTTTAGCTCCTCATGCTGGGCTTTAAGCGTGCTCTGCTCTGCTCTGCCACCATTTCCTGCAGCTCCACTGCTTGGCTGTCCACATGCTCCTCCATTTCTTTCATGCACTGCCCCAAGGACCCTAGATCCTGTTGTATATTCAGCAAAGTCGCTTTAAGATCCTGCCTCAATGCTTTCAGGTCAGCCTTATTCTCTTTTTTAAAAGTTTGCAGCCAGTTCTTCATAATGGATCCCTCCTGCTCTCCAACCTTTCATCTGCCAAGCTCTCAGATTCGCCTATCTCTAACAGATTCGCCATGCTGGCTTTTGCTGCTATATCCCTTCTTGCATATGTCGATTGGAACCCTGACAACTTCTTTCTCACTGATATTGGGAGTTCAGTGGGCTTGTTTCCATCCACTTTGCTCGTTGGAGGATTGCTTTTAATTGCTTATATATTGGGATTCGGACAGAGCTCGGCTAGAATGCTGCCATTAAGCTCCATGACGTCACCGGAAGTCATCCTGAGATGCCTTTTAATACCCAGCTCTTTAATGATTTAGTCAATAGTGAAGCAGGTTTCATTTCACCATCAACCCATTTCTCCCTACTGATGAAGCTCTGTCTTTCCGCCAACCTCACATTAACAAACTGAACAGGGAACATGAAACTCAGTATCTTTGAAATGTAGGGTTCCCTTAAATCTGCCTCCTGTTAAAGGCATCAAAGTCCTTTTCTGAATCTGAGATGTTAGAGCAACAGAGCTCATTTAGTTTCATTCATTCATTTGGAGACCACTTGTTACATGGGGATATTCAAGGTAGCATGGGAGCAGGTTCAAGACTGTATCCCTACTATCAGACCTAATCTCTTATTACTGTCTCTATCCTTTCCTGTTTTTATTGACATTCCTCTTCCTACTTTTAGACTTTCCTACTTTATAAAACACATAGGTGCCCACATGTCATGATAAAGGCAAAAATAGGCAACCTGTTATAAAATTACCCCTCTTAGGGGCCGATTCTAAACTCAATAAGTGCCTTTAGAAAGTCCTTGGGGTGAATGATAGAAATAGGGCAACCCCCTCATGCCCCTATCGGGCAGTGCCCCAGAGAAAGGCCCTCTGCTTTCTAAACTGAACTGCCTGCTTAGTACTGCCACAGGAAATCAGATAGCCTTCCTCCCCATCTTCCTCCCCTTGCCTTCCTTCCTGTGCGCATCTTTGCTGACATCACATTCATACAAGAGAATGTAATAATAAATACAGTACATCAGATTGAAACAACAGAATGAGACACACACACAGGATAAAAGTGCTGCTCCCCTTCTGCTAGTGGGAAGATATTGTAAAACTGTATTTGTTGTGTCGTGAGAATTGAACAAACTCAAAAAATAAGAACATAAGGAATGCCATACTGGATCAGACCAAGGACCATCAAGCTCAGTATCCTGTTTCCAACGATGGCCAATCTAGGTCACAAGTACCTGCTATGTTCCCAAAAGGTATCCAGATTCCATCCTACTTGTCTAATGGGTAAGCAGTGGATTTCCCCAGTCCTTTTTAATAATGGTTTATGGACTTTTTCTCTAGAACTTGTCCAAACCCCTTTTAAACCCAGTTTCATTAACAGCTTTTACTACATCCTCCAGTAACGAATTTACAGAGTTTGATTACACATTTAAGTGAAATATTTTCTCCAATTAGACTTAAATGGGCTATATTGTAGCTTCATTGCATGTCCTCTAGTCCTTTTCTAATTTTTGAAGCAGTAAACAACCGATCTATGTTTACCCATTCCTTTCCATTCATTATTTTAGAGACGTCAATCATATCTCCCCTGAGCAGTCTTTTTTCCAAGTTGAAGAATCTTAAGCTTTTAAGCTTTTCCTCACAGGGGTATCCTTCCACCCTTTTACTATTTTGGTGGCTCTTCTATGTATCTTTTCTAATTCTCCTATATCCTTTTTAAGATATGGTGACCAGAAATGCACACAATATTCAAAGTGCGGTCATTAAATGGATATCTCGCCACCACTTGAAATTAAACATGGCCAAAACTGAGCTGCTTATTTCTCCCCCTAAATCCTCCTTCTCCTCTTCCTCCTTTCTCGGTCTCTGTGGATAACTCTCTACTCTTCCCGGTCTCCTCAGCTCACAACCTTAGGGTCATCTTTGACTTCTCTCTCTCCTTCTCCAGACACATCCAAATGATATCTAAAACCTGTTTCCTTCTCTATAACATCAACAAAATTCACCCATTCCTTTCTGAACACACTACTATGATATTTATCCACGCCTTGGTCACCTCCCATCTAGACTATTGTAACCTACTCCATGCTGGTCTCACTGTGAATCATCTCTCTCCCCTTCTATCTGTCCAACACTCTGCTGCATGGCTAATCTTCCTCCAGCCTCGTCATGTTCATATAACCTCTCTTTTCAAATCACTTCATTGGCTCCCTATCCATTTCTGCATCCAGTTCAAATTTCTCCTGCTGACCTATAAGTGCATTCACTCTGCAGCTCCTCACTACCTTTCCTCTCTCATCTCTCTCTATACCCCTGCTCAGGAACTCCGCTCTTCTGGCAAATCGCTTCTATCTGTGCCCTTCTCTTCTATTGCTAACTCCAGACTTCGCTCCTTTCACCTTGCTGCTCCTTATGCCTGGAACAAACTACCTGAGTCTGTACGCCAGGCACCTTCTCTGACCCTTTTCAAATCCAGGCTGAAAACTCACCTCTTCATTGCCACTTTCAGATCTTGACTCACCTGATCTCCTTTGTGTTTCCTCACCGTTCCCCCTAGATGTTTCCCGTGTCTACGGCTACTGTGTTGTCTGTCTTGACTAAATTCTAAGCTCTGATGAGCAGGAACCATCTTCTACATGTGTACGTCTTGTAGTGCTGTACAAATGTTCAGTAGTAGTAGTAGTAATACTGTATAGTAACATAGTAAATGACGGCAGATAAAGACCAGCATGGTCCATCTAGTCTGCCCAGCAAGGTGGCAAGAGTAGGTGCACCTGCTGCTCCGTGCAGGTCACCCCTCCCCATGCCTTTGTTTAGGGGTGTACCCACTACTCCATGTAGGCCACCCCTATTTGTTCAGATATAAGAGATAGTTATGTTTATTTTGATTTTATCCTGTTGCTAAAAAGGAATCCACAGTGTCTATCCCATGCCATTTTGAATTCTGTCACTGTATTTGCCCCCACAACTTCCATCGGGAGGGTATTCCAAGCATCCATCACCCTTTCAGTGAAAACATATTTCCTGACATTGCCTTTCAGTTTACCCCCTTACAACTTCATGTTATGCCCTCTAGTGTTACAGCTTCCTATCTTTGGGAGAGGTTTGTTTGATCATTAATACTCGTTAAGTATTTAAAGGTCTGACTCATATCTCCCCTGTCCCTCCTCTCCTCCAGAGTGTACATATTTAGGTCTTCAAGTCTTTTCTCATACGTCTTCTGGTGCAGGCTCCAAATCATTTTGGTCGCCTTATTTATTTTATTTATTTATTTTCATTCTCTTATATACCGCGCTATTCTGCATCAGTGCGGTTTACATTGAACAAACTGAAATTACATTGAACAGGGCATTATAACTTGGAGATAACTATTTTACAGGGAACATGGGCTATGGAGGGTTAAGTGGCTTGCCCAAGACCACAAGGAGCACCTGTGGGACTAGAAACCCCAGTCCTTCTGGCCCAAGGTTGCTGTCCTCTAGTGGAATTTGAACCCCCGACCTTCCGGCCTGAAGTACCTTGCCCCAACCACTAGGCTACTCCTCCACTCCACGCCTTCCTCTGAACTGCTTCCAGCCTTTTTATATCCTTTGCAAGATATGGTCTCCAAAACTGAACACAATATTCCAAGTGAGGCCTCACCAGTGACTTGTACAGTGGCATTAGTACCTCTTCCTTTCTGCTGGTAATTCCTCTGTATGCAACCCAGCTTTTGCTACCGCCTTGTCACACTTTTTCGCCACTTTGAGATCCTCAGAAACAATCACTCTGACATCTTTCTCCTGGTCCTTGCAAACCAACCTCTCATCCCCTATCGCATACAATTCTCTTGGATTTCTGCTTCCTATGTGCATGACACTGCACTTCTTCACATTAAATCGTAACTGCCAAGCATTAGACCATTCTTCTAGCCTTTATAGATCTTTCCTCATGTTATCCATTCCTTCAGGGGTGTCCACGCTTTCAAATTTTTGTGTCATCTGTAAAAAACACAGACTTTTCCATTCAGTTCTTCAGCAATATCACTCACAAATACATTGAACAGTACCAATCCCAGGACCGATCCCTGGGGCATGCCACTAATCACCTTCCTTTCATCCAAATGAGTTCTGTTTACCATCACCATCTGTCAGGGGCCCTGACAGACAACAGAAGGTGATGGTAGGCATTATAATATCCTTGGGTTTTATTTTCCATTCCTTTCCTTATGATTCCTAGCATTCTATTTGCTTTCTTGGAAACTACTGCACACTGGGTGGAGGGTTTCAACATGTTATCCACGATGACACCTAAATCTTTTTCCTGGGTTGTGGTTTCTCATGTGGAACCTTGTATTATGTAACTATAGTTTGGGTTGTTCTTCCCTAAGAGTATCACTTTGCACGTGTCCACCTTAAATTTCATCTGCCATTTGGATGCCCAGTCTTCCAGTTTATCAAGGTCCTCTTGCAGCGTTTCACAAACCTTTTGTGTTTTTAACAATTTTAAATAATTTTGTGTAATCTGCAAATTTGATCTCCTCACTCATTATTTGTTAGTTTGATGTCATTTATATATTGCCTTTTCCAGAAATTACTAATCTCTGAAAAATGTGGTATATAAATAGAGTAACATGATGGCAGATAAAGACCAGTATGGTCCATCTAGTCTGCCCAGTAAGATGGCAAGAGTAATTGCACCTGCCGCTCCGTGCAGGCCACCCCTCCCCATCTCTTTGTTTTAGGAGTGAACCCACCGCTCCGTGTAGGACACCCCTGTATGTTGAGAAATTAGTTAATTAAGTTTATTTTGATTTTATCCTGTTGCTGTAAAGGGGATCCACTGTGTCTGTCCCAAGCCATTTTGAATTCTGTAACTCTATTTGCCCCCACCACTTCCATCGGGAGGGCATTCCAAGCATCCACCACCCCTTCAGTGAAAAAGTATTTCCTGACATTGCCTTTCAATTTACCCCCTTGCAGCTTCATCTTATGCCCTCTAGTTTTACAGCTTCCCCGTCTTTGGAAGAGGTTAGTTTGTTCATTATTACCAGGCTGTTGAAAGAACTGAAATATGAGATTGTAGAACTGATTACTATGGTAGTTCTACAATCTCATATTTCAGTTCTTTCAACATCCTGGTACAGTATGTATACAATCCAATCCAGGTGATTTGCTACTCTTTAGTTTATCGTATAGTTGTACTACATCTTCCTGGTTTATCGCTGTGTTTCATTATTCCCATTTCCAGCGGGCCCAGCACAGATCCCTGGGGTACTCCAGTATTCACCTTTCTCCACTGAGAAACTTGGCCATTTATCCCTACTCTCTGTTTTCTATCTTTTAACAAGTTCCTGATCCACAGTATAACACTATCTCCTATCCCATGACTTTTTAAATTTCCTCAAGACTCTCTTATGAGGGATTTTGTCAAAGACTTTCTGAAAATCCAGATACACTGTAAGAACCTGCTCACCTTTTATCTACTTGTTTATTCACACCTTCAAAAAAATATAACAGATTAGTAAAACAAGATTTTCTTTGGCTAAATCAATATTGGCGTTCTACCATTAAGCCATGACAATCTACATATTCAGTACTGATGTCAGGCTCCTGGTCTGTAGTTTCCTGATCACCCCTGGAGCCCTTTTTAAAAATGAGTGTTACATTGGCCACTCTCCAATCTTCGGGTACTACAGATGTTTTTAATGATAGATCATAGATTACTAATAGTAGTTTGCAGTTCAACATCCTAGTAACATACATAGTAACATAGTAAGTGACAGCAGATAAAGACCAGCATGGTCCATCTAGTCTGCCCAGCAAGATGGCAAGAGTAGGTGCACCTGTCGCTCTGTGCAGGCCACCCCTCCCCATGTTTTTGTTTAGGAGTGAACCCACCACTCCATGTAGGACACCCTTATTTGTTGAGACGCTAGATAGTTTAGAAGTTAGAAGGTACCGTTTATTTTGCTTTTATCCTGTTGCTGTAAAGGGATCCACTGTGTTTGTCCCATGCCGTTTTGAATTCCATCACCATGTTTGCCCCCACCACTTCCATCGGGAGGGCATTCCAAGCATCCACCACCCTTTCAGTGAAGAAATATTTCCTGACATTGCTTTTCAATTTACCACCTTGCTGCTTCATGTTATGCCCTCTAGTTTTACAGCTTCCCCGTCTTTGGAAGAGCTTTGTTTGTTCATCATTTCTCTTTAAGTATTTAAAGGTCTGAATCATATCTTCCCTGTCCCTCCTCTCCTCCAAAGTGTACATATTTAGGTCTTCAAGTCTCTTCTCATAAGGCTTCTGACGCAGGCTCCAAATCATTTTGGTCGCCTTTCTCTGAACAGTTTCCAGTCTTTTTACATCTTTTGCAAGATATGGTCTCCAAAACTGAACACAGTATTCCAAGTGAGGCCTCACCAGCGACTTGTACAGTGGCATAAGTACCTCTTCCTTTCTGCTGGTAATCCCTCTTTGTATGCAGCCCAACATCCTCCTGGCTTTTGCCGCCACCTTGAGATCATCAGAGATAATCACACCAAGGTCTTTCTCCTGAACCGTGCATACCAATCTCTCACCCCCTATCTTGTACGTTTCCCTTGGATTTCTGCTACCCAAGTGCATGACACTGCACTTTTTCACATTAAATCGTAGTTGCCAAGCATTAGACCAGTCTTCCAGCTTTTGTAGATCTTTCCTCATGTTAACCACTCCCTCGGGGGAGTCCACTCTGTTGCAAATTTTTGTGTCATCTGCAAAAAGACAGACTTTTCCATTCAGTCCTTCAGCAATATCACTCACAAATATATTGAACAGTGCCGGGCCCAGGACCGAACCCTGTGGCACCCCGAACCCTGTGGCACCTTCCTCTCATCCGAGTGAGCTCCATGTACCATCACCTTCTGTTGTCTGTCAGTCAACCAATTTCTAATCCAGTTTACTATCTTGGGACCCATCCCCAAGCTACTGAGTTTATTGACAAGCCTCCTATGAGGAACAGTATCAAAGGCTTTGCTGAAATCCAGATACATGACATCCATTGCATGCCCCAGATCTAGTTCCTTGGTCACCCAATCAAAGAACTCAATCAGATTTGTTTGGCAAGACCGTCCTTCGGTAAAACCATGTTGCCTTGGATCTTGCAACCTGTTGGTTTTGAGAAAGTTCACAATTCGCTCTTTCAGGAGCGCCTCCATTACTTTTCCTGCCACCGAGGTAAGGCTCACGGGCCTGTAATTTGACACTTCTTCCCTGTCACCACTTTTGTGTAGAGGTACAACATTAGCCATTCTCCAGTCCTGAGGAACGACTCCTGTTTCCAAGGATCTGTTGAAGACATCCTTTAACGGTCCTGCAAGAACCTCTCTGAGCTCTTTCAGTATCCTGGGATGTATCCCATCTGGTCCCATGGCTTTGTCCACTTTCAGTTTAGCAAGTTGTTCTAACACCTCATCTTCTGTGAATGGTGTGGTATCTACTTCATTCCTATTTTTATATTTGGGAGTCACAGCTGGTCCATCTCCAGGATCTTCTTTAGTAAAAACAGAGCAGAAGTATTTGTTTAGCAATTTTGCTTTTTCAGTGTCACTTTCCACAAGTCCTTTCCCAGCACTTTTGAGTCCTGCAATTCCAACTCTGATCTTCTTCCTTTCCTGAATATACCCGAAGAAAGTTTTGTCGCCACCTTTAACATCTTTAGCCATCTTTTCCTCGGCCTTTGATTTTGCTATCCTTATTTCTCTTTTTGACTCTTTGAGCTTGATCCTGTATTCATTTCTGTGTTTTTGTGTTTGCAAGCTTTTGAATTTTGCGAAAGCTGTATTTTTTGCCTTTATTTGAGCAGCCACCTCTTTGGAAAACCAAATAGGTTTCCTTCTCCTCTTGTTTTTATTTATTTTTCTTACATATTTATCTGTTGCCCCTTTTATTGCCGCCTTTAGTTTAGTCCATTGCAATTCCACTTCCCTTATCTCCTTCCACCCCGTCATCTCCTCCCTTTAAGTACTCGGCCATTTTATTGAAGTAAGTGTTTTTGAAGTTTAGGACTATGAGCTTGCTATGATTGGCCTGTACCATGGCTTTTATCTCAAACCACACCGTGTGATGGTCGCTGTTGCTCACAGGGGCACTCACGCAGACATTCGACACGTTATCACTGTTGGTGAGCACTACATCCAGCGTTGTGCTTTCCCTGGTTGGTTCCATCACCATTTGTCTAAGTAATGCATCTTGGAGAGCATCCACAATTTTTTTGCTTCTTTCCAAATGCGCAGAAGGAGTAATCCAATCCACATCAGGTAGATTAAAGTCACCCAATATGATTGCTTCCCCCTTTGTTGCTATCTTGGCAATATCTATAGTCAATTCGTTATCTCTCTCTTCAATTTGAGTGGGAGGTCTGTAGACTACAGCAATATGGATGACAGTGCCATCTCCTCTTTCCAATGCAATCCAGAGCGCTTCTTCTTTTCCCCATGTTCCCTGCATTTCAGTAGCTTTAATACTGCTTTTGACATACAAGGCTACTCCTCCTCCTTTTCCATTTTCTCTGTCTCTTCTGAATAGATTATAGCCAGCTATGGCTATATCCCAATCATGCGATTCATTAAACCATGTTTCTGTAATGGCCACGATGTCCAAATCCGTTTCCACCATTAGGGCTTCCAGGTCTGGAATTTTTTTGGCTAAGCTTCGAGCATTTGTGCTCATTGCTTTCCAGCATTGATCTGGCTTGTGTGTATTTTGCATTGATTTTATTCTGCCCTCTTCTTCCCACTTGTTTTTGATGTGTGGTTTAAGAGTGTGGCTGTTTCTGAAGTTATTCTGCTTTTGTAGGGGGTGGCTTGCAGATGTTGACCTTCCACATCCGTCACCCTCTTTTCCTAGTTTAAATGCATATCCACATACTGCCTGAATTTTTCACTTAGGTTTCTTTTCCCTGCGACAGAGAGATGTAGTCCATCAGCACAGTATAGTCTCTTGTTGGTCCATCTGTTGCCCCAGTTGCCAATAAATCTGAATCCTTCTTGTTTGCACCAGGTCTGGAGTATGTATAAAATCCAGTCCAGGTGATTTGCTACTCTTTAGTTTATCAAATAGTTGTAATACATCTTCCTGGCTTATAGATGTGTTTCAATTCTTCTGATACATCACCTTTTTTAAATAGCATTTCAGGCATGGGTAGATTTCCTACATCTGCAGTGAAGACTGAAGCAAAGAATTCATTCAAACTCTCTGCTATGGCCTGTCCTCCCATAGTGCCCCTTTTACCTCTCTTTCATCTAATGGTCTGACTGACTCTCTCACAGTCTTTTTTGCTATGAGTGTATTCAATGCTTTATGTGTTTTTGCTTCCATGGCAAGTTTCTTTTCAAAATTTCTTTGCCCGCCTTATCAATACCTTGCATCTAACTTATGTTATGTCCTGTTTTCATCATTTGGCTCCTTTTTCCATTAGACAATTTTTGGCTGCACAGCCTCTCTGACCTCACCTTTAAATCATGCCGGCAGTCAGGGCCAGCCCATCCATTGTGCAAGAATGTTGTTTGCACAGGGCCCTGCATTTCAGGGGGCCCCGTGCAAACAACATTCTGCATCTGCTGGTACATTAAAAAAAAAAAAAACTTGCTGCCGCTGTGGCAGCGGCAGAATCGAGCATCCCAAGGGGCCCCCCCTGCCTGGCAGAGTCCTCCATGCGGCCTCAGCTCTCTAAGTGCCGGCTTTCAGAACCGCGAAGGGAGAGAGCTTCTCCCTCGTGGCTCTGTTAAGCCGCTGGCGCTGATAGGAAACAGGATTTCTTGTTTCCCATCAGCCCCGCGGGCTTAAACAGAGCCGCAAGAAAGGGAAACTCTCCCTTCGCGGCTCTGAAAAGCCTGCGCTGAGGGAGCTGAGGCCGCATGGAGTCCTCTGCTGGGCTGGAGGACCCCCCCGCGGGACGCTCGATTCTGCCGCTGTTTTTTTTTTAAATCTACCTGGGCTATAGGGGAGGGCTAAGACTGGAAGTGGGCTGATGGGGGGGTAGGACTGGTAATGGACTATGGGGGGGGGGCTAGGATTGGAAATGGGGTGGGGGTTGCTAGGACTGGAAATGGGCTGAGAGGAAGTGAGGTCTTGAACTGCAAATAGCTGATAGGGAGGGGGGCTTGGAATGGAAATGGGCTGTGAGGGGAGGGAGCTAGCACTGGAAATGGGCTGAGTGGGGGGGGGGGAGCTAGGACAGGAAATGGGCTGATGGAGGAGCTAGGTCTGGAAATGGGCTGTTGGGGGGTGCTAAGATTGGAAATGGGCTGTGGTGGGGGCTTGGATTGAAATGGACTCATGGAGGGGCTAGAACTGGAAGTAGGCTCATGGGAGGCTTGGATTGGAAATGGGCTGAGTGGAGGGGAGCTAACATTTGACATCGGCTGATGGTGGGGCTAGGAAAGGACTAGAAATGGGCTGATGGGGGGCTGGGATTAGAAATGAGCTGATGGAGGGACTCAGATAGGACTGGAAATGGATGGGGGAGCTAGTACTGGAAATGGGTTGATGGTGTGGCTAGGATAGGATTGGAAATGAGCTGATGCGGGGGACTAGAAGGGAGCAGATGCTGGGTGGGGCTGGAACTAGAAGGGAGTTGATGTTGGGGGAGGATTAGAATGGGATGGAGCTGGGAGAGTGAAATGGAGAGGGGAAAAATATTTTGTGGGAGGGAAGACAAATCTACAATGGGCCGGGTATTAGGAGAGTAAGTGGGGATTGAGGATGGAGGGGTAAAATTTGAGTGGATGAAATAGGAATGAGGAAAGAGCAAAAAGAGAAAGATTAGTATGTTAAAGCAGATGTAGAGAGAGAATGGAAAAAAAAACTAGAATGGAAAAAAAAACTAGAAGAGAGAAGAAAGGACAAATGGACAGCAGACGATGGAGAGTTAGCAGAAGACACAAAGAAACCAGAAGAATGTGGCTGGAGCAATTGCAACTGAAAAAAAATGCACAAAAGGTAGAAAAATATCTCTTTATTTTGAATTTAACAACTGGAATATGTCAGCTCTGGGAAATGTGCATCATTAATGTCTGTGCTTTGTTTAGTACAAGAGGAAATTAATTTATAGTTTTATTTCTACAGTATTGTTGTACATTCCAAGTTTGGTTTTTGGGGTTCCCAGTTTAATTATTGTCTTCCTGTTTCTAAATTGTGATTCCTTGTTTGGTGATGGTCTATGTTCTGCATGTGTAACTGAGTTGAGGTAGTCTGTTTATGTAATTCCTATTTGACATTGCCACTTGTTCTCTTTCCCCAGTAGGTCATGTATTGTTATTCTCTGAAATGTATTGGTTTAATATTTGCAGTGTTACCTTTTGATAAGTAAAGTATGGTGCTTTGTGAGTCCTGGTAGTGCTGTTACGATACGGTGGGTTTGCTATGGGTTCTAAATGCAATTGATTTCCCTCACCTACTCTTCCAACAGGAACTAAATCTATACCCTAACCAAATTTTTGTCGGATCACTCACCGTGAAAAGGAACCTTCCTTCTCTCGAAGTGAGCCCTCCTTTTTAATCATTTTGAATTGACCGCTCTCGGTCTTAAACCAGCATGAACAACACTTTTATGTTGTCATTACAAATTCCTTAGCCACTCGTTTGAAACTCTAGCAGGACTGGTTGCACCGTCAAACATCAGTCCTCTCCTTGTTATTAATAAAAATACAAGGTGACAAAGTACTTAGCTGGACCGATATGCTGAAGGAGCTCCATGTTCTCTCAAAGTCCTATCATTGCCGACATTTCCATCTTCCTTTCAATCAGCTTTGGACTGCCCTTTCACTTCGGGCTACATGGAACCTCTCCCGAACCACTAACCACAGGGTTCACCAATTCAAAATGATTAAAAAGGAGGGCTCACTTCGAGAGAAGGAAGGTTCCTTTTCACGGTGAGTGATCCGACCAAAATTTGGTTAGGGTATAGATTTAGTTCCTGTTGGAAGAGTAAGTGAGGGAAATCAATTACTTTTGGATTTATTACGGTTGATTTCCAAGGGTGTATTTTTAGTATAATGGGTTCTAAATGGGCAGTGTTTGTAGTAGTTCCTAATGTGCCTGGCGGTTGGCACTGGATTATAGTAATGTAGAAATCTTTTAGTCTTTTGTTATCCATACACTCATTAAGAGGCATGTTTACTAAAAGTTAGCGTATGGTAACACTTATGCAAATATTTATGCAAATAATGCCCCTTATGCAAATGAGGTCCCGCACCCAGTCTCCGTACATGGCCCCACACCCCCCTTGGGCCACCCCTGCTGGCAGTCATTTGGCCTTCCTTCCACTTTTTTTAAAGCATGACATACATCTGGTCTGAGCTTCCAAGATAGTATTTTTAAACACCCATGCTTGATATAAATCTTTAACCTTTGCAGATGCTCCTTTTAGTTTTTTCTTAACTATTTTCCTCATTTTATCATAGTCTCCCTTTTGAAAGTTAAAAGATAGTACTGTGGATTTTCTTGCTGTCCTCCCTCCATTTATTAAATCAAATGTGATCATTTGTGATCACTATTGCCAAGTAGCCCCAACACCATTATCTCTTGCACCAGAAACTATCTTCCACTGAGGACTAGGTCTAAAATAGCTTCCCCTTCTGTTGGTTTATGAACCAGCTGCTCCATGAAGCAGACATTTCCTTCATCTAGAAACATTATCTCCCCAGCATGTCCTGATGTGACATTGACCACTGGGTAATTGAAATCTCCCATTATTCCTGTGTTGTAACTTTGCAAGCTTCCCTAATTTCTGTTAGCATTTCATCATCTGTTTGTGCATTCTGGCAATGCAGACAGTAGAGCATCCCCACTGCCATTCCCTTCCACTTTTTATATAGAATTTCTATTCATTGAGATTCTACAGTGAATTTTATTTCCTGCAAAACCTTTTTCCTGTTTGACTCAATGCCCTCTAACATATTGTGCCACCCCTCCACCAATTTCATCTACCCCGACAGAGGTGTGAATATTGGTGGAAGACTCATCAACAACCTTCGCTATGCTGATGATACCACATTACTGGCTGAAAGTGAAGACAATCTGAAACATTTGCTTCTCAAGATCAAGGAACATAGTCTTAAAATGGGCTGTGCCTTAATGTAAAGAAGACAAAGATCATGACAATTGACAAAATCAATAAGTTCATCGTTGATGGAGAAGAAATTGAAACAGTGGACAACTTAACCTACTTGGATCAACTATCAATAAAGAAGCAACTAGCAGTCGAGAAATCTGACAATACATTGCTCTTGGCAGAATTTATTTATTTATTTATTTGTTTGTTTATTTAGTTAGCTAGGTTTGTATACCGCTTTTCATCAGGTCAAAGCAGTTTCCAGAAAACAAAACATTTTACAGAGAACATGTTGGACAAATAACATGGTAATATTAACTTTCAACATAATCAACATTTTTTTTATACATTGAACTTTATACTTAATAGAAACAACTATTTACATTAGAGATTCTGTTATGGTTGAGTTATGAATTTGGATGGGGTTAAGTGAGAGGGTCAAAGTGTTCAGTCAAAGACTTTCTGAAAATCCAGATACACTGTAACAACCTGCTCACCTTTTATCTACTTGTTTATTCACACCTTTAAAAAAATATAAGATTAGTAAAGAAGAAATTAGACCTTACCTGCTAATTGTCTTTCCTTGAGATCTCTCCGGGCCAGTCCAGGCACATTAGCGTGGTCAACCTTCTCCAGCAGCTGAGGACTGAATTCCAAAGTTTTGCTGATGTGCTATCCGCCTCCCCCTGCTAGCAGAACCTCAGTCTATCACTATCCAAGCAGTCTCAGAACCTAACCTATTCCTTAAAACCAAACTATCATAAACAAACACTAATCAATCAAATGAATATTTAGAGCCTACCTAAAAAAAAAATCACCAGTTCCTCCCTTTTTTTTTTTTTTTTTTTTTTATATTCACTCTATAGCGAAATTCGCCATAGCTTGAGGAAGCCCCATAGACCACACTGACCCCGGCTCCCTGGGCGGAACATTAACAAGTAACCTTTTCTGATTCTCCTGCGCAGTAACTCACATGACCCTAAGCCCAGCAAAACATGGACTACTGAGTTACCAGAGGCCCTTGCTTAAGACAGTCAACCTGCAAATGTATTGGGTGGGTCCTGGACTGGCCCGGAGAGATCTCAAGAAAAGACAATTAGAAGGTAAGGTCTAATTTCTTCTTCCTCTTCGTCTCTCCGGGCCAGTCCAGGCACATTAGGGAAGTACCAAAGCAGTACCTAACCCCGGGAGGGACCCGCTAGGCCCGCTATGATGGCTGAAGCCCCCACATTTGCGTCTCCCCTGGCTTGAACATCCAATCTATAATGCTTTGCAAACGTGTGCAGAGACGACCAAGTAGCCACCCGGCATATATCCCCAGGCGGAATCAAGGCAAACTTGGTCCAGGACATCGCCTGGCTACGAGTCAAATGAGCGCGGAGCCCCTCTGGGGGCATTTTCCCGCTTGCCTGATACACCGCTGCACCGGCGTGTTTTACCCATCTAGCAATCGATGCCTTGGAGGCCGCTTCTCCCTTCTGAGGCCCCCCAAACAGCACAGCCTGTCTGTTTTTCGAAAGGGTTTCGTCCTTCTCAGGTACCTTCTAAGCATCTTATCTAAATCCAACTTATCCAGAAACTCATCTATGGGCATTCCTTCCTGGATCTTAAAGGTTGGAAGCGAAATAGACTGATTCACATGAAAGCTAGACACTACCTTCGGGAGAAAAGAGGGAACTGGCCGCAACATCACCTTCTCCCCAGAAAATTGCAGATACGGCTCTCTACACGACAGCGCTTGTAGATCCGAAATCCTTCTCGCCGAACACAAAGCCACTAAGAAAACTGTTTTCCATGATAGTTCCTTGAGCGATACTTCCCTCACCGGTTCAAAGGGAGGTCTCGCCAATGCTTCGAGAACTAAATTCAGATCCCAGGCTGGAACCACTGCCCGAACCAGAGGACGCATGTTCTTCACTGCTCTCAAGAATCGCAGAACATCAGGATGACCGGACAGGAGAACTCCCCGTACCTTACCGCGAAAACACGCCAGAGCCGCTAATTGAACCTTGAGAGTAGCAAGGGCTAACCCCTTATCCAGCTCTTCCTGCAGAAATGACAACACCTCTGGTACTAGAGCGGTGCTCGGCCGCAAGCCCCGCTCCTCGCACCAGCGCTCAAAGATACACCAAATGCGAATATACGCTAGGGAAGTAGACTGTCTCCTGGCCTTCAACAGCGTGGTTATCACTGATGACGAATAACCTCTACGCTTCAACTTTTCCCTTTCAAGAGCCAAGCCTTAAGCGAGAAGCAATCCACATTTGGCATGAGAAGCGGACCCTAGCCCAAGAGGTTTGACTGAGCAAGTAGCTTCCAGGGACTGTCTACCAGGAGACGCACCAGATCCGCATACCACGCTCTCCTGGGCCAGTCGGGGGCGATGAGAATCACCCGACCGTCGTGATGCTCTATCCGCTGAATGACTCGCCCGATCATGGGCCATGGAGGAAAGACATAAAGAAGCACCCCTGACGGTCACAGCTGCGCCAAACCGTTGAGACCTTCCAACATTTACTTTCTGCGCCTGATGAAGAACCGACTCACCTTGGCATTCTCGAAGGTAGCCATAAGGTCCATTACTGGCTGTCTCCATCGTCGGGTAAGGTCATGAAACACCGCTGCGTTCAACTCCCATTCTCCCGGATCTACCACATGCCAGCTGAGATAATCGGCCTGCACATTGTCTCGTCCTGCCACGTGCGCTGCCAAAAGAGCTAACAGGTGAGACTCCGCCCAGCTCATCAACCGCTGACTTTCCTCTAACAGGGCCGCACTGCCTGTTCCCCCTTGTTGATTGATATAGGACACTGTCACCGCATTGTCGGAGAACACTTGCACCGCCTTTCCTTCTATGAGATGGAGAAACTCGTGCAGAGCCAGGTGCACCGCCCTGAGTGCCAAAAGGTTGATGGAGAAACCCGTCACCTCTGGAGGCCAACATCCTTGAGCTATGTGCGATTGACAATGTGCCCCCCAGCCCAAGAGACTGGCATCTGTAGTGATGAGCACCCAGTCCGGCTGTAGTAATGGAACTCCCGCCCGAAGATGGGAGGGATCCAACCACCACCGCAGACTGTCACTTACTTCCTGTGAACGTGACAACTTCCGATCCAGGGGATGCTCCTGAGGCGACCACCTTGTCAGCAAAGCCTGCTGCAATGGACGCATATGCCCTCTTGCCCAAAGTACCAGGTCCAAGGCCGCCACCATGGACCCTAGAAGCTGCAAGTAACGCCACGCTGTCGGAGCTTTCAGGCGCAAAAACGCTGCTACCTGCCTAGAAATCCTGTACCCTGATTTTGTACCCTGATCTCTGGCAGAAAAACTGCTCCTTTCTCCGTGTCGAACACCGCTCCCAAGGAGCCATTGTACTGGTTGCAACTGGCTTTTGGCCTGGTTTATTACCCAGCCCAGCTGTTCTAGGAGACTCACCACTCGCGCCGTTGCCGTTACGGACTCCAACAGGGGCGGTGCTCGAATCAGCCAATCGTCGAGGTACGGGTGCACCAGCATGCCCTCTCGCCTCAACGCCGCCACCACCACTACCATCACCTTCGTGAAGGTCCATGGCACCATAGCCAAACCAAACGGCAATGCATGGAACTGAAAATGACCCATGGGTACTGCAAAACGCAAAAGCGTTTGATGCTCTTGTCTGACAGGTATGTGAAGATAGGCCTCTGTCAGATCTATGGACGTAAGCACCTCCGTCGGCTGCACCGAACAAATAACTGACCGCAGAGTCTCCATTCGGAAGTGCAGAACTCTCAAGCAGTGGTTCACGTTTTTGAGATCCAAAATAGGCCGAAAAGACCCCTCTTTTTTGGGAACCACGAAATAAATCGAGTACCGACCTAATCCTAACTGGTCGTGAGGGACCGGAACCACCGCCCGAAGATGCAGCAACCACTGAATCGTCGCGGACACCGCCTTCTTCTTTTCCGCAGACCCACATGGCGACACCACAAAAGCCTCTGCTAATGGCCGAGCACACTCGAGTGCTTAGCCTTCGCGAATAATTTCTAGTACCCACCGGTCGGTTGTTATGGTGGCTCAGACGGAAAGGAAGCCTTGTAGACATCCTCCCACAGGAATTTTCACCTCGACCAACCTCCCTTCATTGTGGCTTTTTGTTGGAGTTCTGCTGGGTCCCGAAATAACCCCTGCCGAACCCCCAAGCACCTCAAAAGGACTGACCTCTGGCCAAAAAGCGTCCTCTTTGATACGGGGCAAAACGCGATCCCCTGAATCTGTGAAACTCTCGAGAAGGACCTCTGTGCAAACTGCTAGGTTTCTGGCTTTTCAGATGGTCCTCTGGAAGGCGACCCCCTTTGGAATCTCCGAGATCCTTTACAATTTTCTCCAAGGCTGCCCCAAAGAGCAGTGTGCCCTTGTATGGAAGCTTACTAAGCCGCGCCTTGGAAGACACATCCGCCACCCAATTTCTCAGCCAGAGAAATCTCCTGGCTGCAATCACCGAGGCCATGGACTTCGCTGAAATCCTTACCAGATCATAGAAAGTATCTGCTAGGTAAGCTGCAGCTGACTCCAGCTTTGCACCTTCCTCTGCATCTCCTGTAGAGTGAGTACCGCCTTGAATCCATCGAATGGAGGCCCTAGAGATATAGGCCCCACAGATAGCTGCTCTTAGCAACAGCGCACAAGTCTCAAAAGTCTGTTTCAGCAGGGTTTCCAATTTCCTATCTTGTAAATCCTTAAGGGCCGCACCGCCCTCTACTGGAATTGTCGTCTTCTTGGTCACCGCTGACACCAAGGCATCTACCTTAGGCATCTTCAATAAGTTCTGCTCCTCCTGTGGTAAGGGATACAACCATCCTATGGTCCGTGCTGCCCGCAGGGTAGCCTCTGGACATTCCCATTCAGATTCCACCATCTGCTTTATGACCCTGTGAATAGGAAAACACCTCTGCTCTGCTTTAAAACCTTGGAGCAGAGGATCCTCCAAGGGCTCTTCCTGAGCCGCTGGCAGAACGATATTTAGGGCTGCTAGCGTTTGGGCAATAAGCGCCCCAATTCCTCTTTCCTAAAAACTCTAAACAGATTAGGATCCTCACTTGGCCCCATCTCATCATCCTCCAGATTTATTTATTTATTTGCATTTCTTATATACCGCACTATTTGCGATCAGCGCGGTTTACATAGAACAAACAGTATCCGACAATATACAAAAGTCAGGTCATTACATTGAACAGGAACAAGTAACTTGGACAACAGGGTAAACTATATACATATGCGATACGTTGAGTAAGGTAAATTATATACATGTACAAATGAAATTATTAGGTATTGGTTATACTTGGGGGTGCCCTAATAATGATGGCTGGGGTTCAGGGGAGTCAGTGAGGTATTTGATAAAGAGAAAGTGTTTCAAGGCCTTCCTGAACTGGCTCAAGTTGGGGATTGCTCTGATGTATGGTGGTAGGGAGTTCCAGAGACTTGGGGCGCATAGTCTGAAGGCTCTATTCGATGTTGCTTTGGTGCATTTTGTCATGTCTCTCGGTATAACTAGGATGTTGGCTGCTGAGGATCTCCTTAGCCTGTTAGGTGTGGGTGGATGGATGATGTCACTTAGTGAAGAGGAGGAGAGCCCCTTGGTGGCCTTGAATGTCATCACTAAGATCTTGAAACTGATCCTGGCTTGAATGGGGAGCCAGTGAAGCTGCTTTAGGAGGGGTGTGATATGCTCTCTTCTCGGAGCTCCAAAGAGAATCCGCGCAGCACTATTCATGGCATGTTGTAGGGGGTTCAAGGTGGCCTGAGGGAGTCCTTGTAGGATGGCGTTTGCATAATCAAAGTGTGGAATAGTGAGGGCTTGATAGATGGTGCGGAAGTCACTTGGTTCAAGTAATGGGCGTAGGTGTCTAAGGGATCTGATCTTGAAGTAGATCGCTCTGACGGTGTTGGCTATGTGTTGCTTCATGTTGAGATTCTGATCCAGTGTGACTCCGAGATAGCGTATAGCTGATTTTACTTGCAACTCGGCGTTGTTCACTTTCAAGTAGCTGGGTGGTGTGAACTCTGGATTTCTGGAGATGAACAAGACCTCTGTTTTCTTGTGTTGGATGCGCAGATTTTGAGATAGGAGCCATTCGGATATTGTGTTGAAGCACTTAGTCAGAGGGGTAAGGTCTGGGCAGTCCAGGGATATCGGCAGGTAAAGTAGGACATCGTCGGCGTATATCATGCAACTCACATTGAACGATCTGATGATGTTACAGATGGGTTGGATATAGATGTTAAACATAAGTGATGATAGGGAGGATCCTTGAGGAACTCCTTGACTTTGTAGGAATGGTTCAGATGTGGACCCGTTTGCTCGAACGTACTGCCATCTTCCAGACAGGTAGGATCTGCACCACTCAAGAGCTGTTCCACTGATGCCTTTTTCTCTCAGCCTACAAAGGAGAATTTCGTGGCAGACCGAGTCAAAGGCCGCCGCTATATCTAAAAAGATGAGTGCGAAACCTTGATGTATGTTGTCGATGCCTGAAATTATGGTGTTGAAGAGCGTTGTGAGAAGAGTTTCCACTCCGTGTGACTCTCTGAAACCATGTTGTGATGAATCTAGGGGGGCGTTGGTATCAATATGATCTTGTAACTGTTTGTAGACTATCTTTTCAATGATTTTGGCAAGCATCGGGATGCTGGAAATGGGCCTGTATGACTCCACCTTTTGTGGGTCTAATTTGGAGTTCTTCAATAGAGGTCTAACGGAGGTTTGTTTGAGAGTAGAGGGGAAAGACCCAGTGCTAAAAGATAGGCCTATCATATTGGCTAAGATCGGGGCGAGGTCACATCACAAATCCCTTATCCAGAATGCTGGACAGGGGTCCGAGTATGCAGTGGAGGTATTTAGAGTTGAGATGGTGTCTTCTATAATTCTCTTTGAAGGTGTAACAAAGGTAGTTAGAGATGCTGAGAATTCTTGAACGTTGGGGGGGTTCGGTATCTCTATTTTGTCGGTCTTGCACAGTTTAGATTGCATAAAGATGGCATAGTCCTGCGGGTGTATACTTCCAGGGTGCTCCGGGGTGGGTTCCTTAGCAAGGGATTTAACCAAGTTGAAGAGGTCGTGCGGCTTATTTAATGACCTTTTCAGGGTGTCTGTGTGGTGTTGCTTCATTTTGGCTGTGACGGCGTTTCGATGTGTGTGTAGATGCTGGGTGTATGCTGCTTGGTCACTGCTAGTATGTGACTTCCTCCAGCGCTTTTCTAGTCTCCATAGGAGGGTTAGTGATGCCCTTAAGTCAGCTGTGAACCATGGTGCTGATGATCTTCTGTTTGGGGCTTTAGTTGTTGGGGGACGGATTGCGATTGCGCTGAGTTTGCTGTTCCAGGTGGAGATCAGTTCCTCTAGATCTAGTGAGGTCTTATCAAGGAGTGTGTTCGTTTCAGCCAGTATACGTTCTCTGTTGAACGGGTGAAAACTTCTGGCAGTTGGGTTAGAGTTCTTGCTTGAATACTCATTGGGTCTTTGTGACTTGAAGAGGGTAGGTATCTGGAAAGTAATGAGCTTGTGGTCAGACCATGGTACTGCTGTTAATGAAAGTGTGATGTTTTGTGATTGCTGAAGCACTGCTTGTGGGGCGAATATGAGGTCGAGAATGTTACCCTTTGAGTGTGTGGGTTCTTGTACCAATTAGGTGTATCCCAAGATGTCTAGTGCTTGTATGAATGCAGCTGCTTGATTGTCCTGTAGGGAAGGCAGATTGAAGTCGCCTAGGATCCAATTTGGTTTATTTGGACCCTGGGTGTTGGATGCTATGTTTATGATGTTAGAGAGGTTGTCTGGATTTGCAGAAGGTGCTCTGTAAATCAAGTTTATGGAGCAGTTGTTGTTGGAGATAGTTATTGTTTCAAGGGTGTTGATGCTGTTGGCTTCAACCAATTTGAACTGAAGGTCCGATCTGGTGATGATGATCACTCCTCCACCCCTTTTATTCTGCCTGTGGCTGGTGAAAGCAACAAAGTTGGGTGGTAGAAGTTGATTAAGTATAGTGTTGTCCTCCAGTGAGAGCCAGGTCTCAGTGATCATGATGATGTCTAGTTTATGATACATTATCGTTTCAGTGATTGCTGGCCATTTTTTGTGAAGTGAGCGAGAGTTAATGAGTGCACACTTCAGGCTACTAGTGTATGGGCATTTACTTTGTTTGGTTTTTAAAGAATTTTGTAGTGGAATATGTATTAGATGGTGGTGGTATGGATAGCTAGTTCCATAAGAGTGGTTGTGGGAGTCATCTGGCCATTTTCTTCCACTGGTAGAAACTATTGGGATGTGATTCTGTGTTGTAAATAGTGCCAGTGAGGAAGATGGCAAGATTGTGAGTAGAAGGTAGAGACTCATTAGGGTGATGATTATGTGCTCCATTTTGAATCTTACTGAGCCAGTCCAGGTGAGGCAGGGGTTTGTGCAGGGGGGGTGAGTTTGGTGTGACCCTGACTAAGGATATTTTATTTAGGTGGCTGTATCTTCTGAGGTGCGGGAAAGGAGGGTGAGTGCCCTTTCATAGTTGTGTGTTATGGCAGGAGTAGAATTTTACTAAAAATAATAATAGCAGGAACACTATGATCCACAGTGGCAGTGGAACACAATGATTAAAGTAGCAATGGAATACAGTGCTATACAGTAGTAGCAATGGAATACAGTGATATGCAGTAGTAGCAATGGAACACAATGATACACAGTAGCAATGGAACACAGTGATACACAGTAGCAATGGCAGGGAGAAGTAAGGCTAAACAACGGCAAAGATAGGAATCCGATGATACCGAATAATAGCAGTGGGTGATGCGGCTTAGTGACTGATTCTGCTTTTTCTATTGTGATCCACTGATCCAGACCTGACTCAGAAAGAATCTCCCCTTCCTCAGCCCCTTGGAGCCCTGAGATATGTTGCCCGATGCTATCAGTGCCCACCTCCGCTCCCAGGGCCAATTTGGAAGGTCCCTCACCTGGGTCCAACTGGGAGATTTCTTTTTCTTGGCTCTGTGACAACAGGGAGCCAGAGCCCTTGCCCTGAACCTGCTGCCACTTCAAACAAGAAGCATGATGTAAGGCCAGAATAAAGTCTGCTGAAAAAACAGACTCTAAGCCCCCCTGCGCTGCAGGCAATGATGGTAAAGGAGCTTCCTCCACCTGAATTGGCTTTTTTTGATTTTGATTTCTGTTTCGCGGGCTTTTCCTGAGGAGGCCCCAGAACTGAAGATTTTTCTGAAATGGCCGCCATTCCCGCCATTTCTGTACCGCTCTGAGGGCCCCCTAAAGGATCGCCGGATTCTAGCCTGCCCTCCATGCTTGCCGCGATCTCAACTGTGCTGAATTCAACATTCCATGAAACGCCGACAAAATCCCCAGGAGTGCGATCAGCAACCGAAACTAAAGACCTCCAGGCTCGGTAGCATATGCATCCTTAGAAACGCTGCCAACCTGCACCGCACAAATCACCCCGTGAACTGCTTCAGCTGAGCCGTCCGGTTTCGACGTACCTGATAAACTGTTTTCTTTTTTTTTTTTTAAATGCAGCATTTTCCACAGCAAGACGCTCACTCCTGCTGCTAGCAGTAGAGTGTACTTGGCTCCGGAAGCGGATGGATGGTCTCTGGGGCTCCCAGTACCCCTCTCTGCCCTCACCTGGGACTAGGAGCTGCTGACTGACTGAGGCAGGCTCTGCCTCTACTGCTCCTTCCACATCGGCCCTCTTTACTGCAAAGTCGAATGATCTCTGTGTCAGCAGAGAAGAGCCCTGCTAGGGTTCTTCCCCTCCAATTACTTTATTCTCTCAATGGAAATCGAGAAAAAAACAAAAACTCCAGCCAATAATTTCTCTTCGTTTCTCCAGGAGCCTGTCAGCTTTATGTCCCTTCCAGCTGCTGAGGACTGAAAGACTGAGGTTCTGCCAGCAGGGGGAGCCGGATAACACGTCAGCAAAAATTTGGAATTCAGTCCTCAGCTGCTGGAGAAGGTTGACAACCCTAATGTGCCTGGACTGGCCCGGAGAGACGAAGAGGAAACAAGATTTTCTTTGGCTAAATCAATACTGGCGTTCTACCATTAAGCCATGACAATCTACATGTTCAGTACTGATGTCAGGCTCCTGTTCTGTAGTTTCCTGATCACTCCTGGAATCCTTTTTAAAAATGAGTGTTACATTGGCCACTCTCCAATCTTCGGGTACTACAGATGATTTTACTATTGGGGACTCTCCTCCTGCATTATAATCTTACAGTGTGTTGCTAAGCTGGTTGGCAGCTGCATATGCAGGTCACTAATACTGCTCTTGGCACTGGTGTCACTGGGTTGCTGAGATGTTCTGGTTCCTCTCTTCTGCCTCATATATCAGGCTCTCGTGTGGACTCCTGGACCCCTTTCCACGCAAGGAACTGCTCTCCATCTGAGCTAGTGGGGGTGATGGCAAGGTTTGCCCAGTCACAGAGGAAATTTGCTATAGGCTGGAGCCAAAGACACCTTCCAACCCCTCTGCTCTCTCTTACTGTAGTTTCTAACCCTGTCGCGCACTCTTGGTAGTGTGGGACTAGGGACTAGCCACCAGCCATCTGCCCTTCCATTCCCCTTGGTGCAGAAGCGTTGAGCCAAGGACAGAGTTCTGCCTTTTGGTGTGCTTTATATATTGTAATTGTTTTCCTGGAAGATAAGATTAGGGGTTTTGCTCTTATAATGATCATAGATAAACCGATGGTAATGTTAATTAGCTTATTTCCAAGGAAAAGGACACAGCAGAAGCCCACTACGTTCCCCTTGAAATACTCCCCTTTAAGAGGAGAACACAATGGGGAAAAATAATTTTTAACTAAATTTGGAATCAGGCTTTGGCCCAATTAGATGTTACAAATGGGAAAATGTATTCAGTGCAGATGTTATTTATACATATAAAGGTAAGCGTGTAAGCCGGTTGGAGTGTCTTACAAATAATAATTTTCAATTCCCAAAAGTACACATATGTCAAATCAAACTTCACTTTTTCCATTCAATGTGTGTATGTCTTTACTCTAAAGCCCAAAATGGAACCACCTAGGTAAGTATCCCATTTAGATACCCTGAGCCATTCATAATGCTTTCTTTCACTTTAAATGATCATAAAACAAACTTCCCCTATGAGTGAAAGAGTGTTATGTATTTGAGCTGAAATAACTACTCAGCTAAGAGGTACTTATCAATCGGATGTTCAGGTAAGTATGTTAGGCCCAGTCTTCTGTCTTTCCTCAGGAACTAGAACTTCAACATCAGTCAGTCTTCAAGATACTTGAAGGTTTTGCTTTTTTTCTTCTGCTGTTTTCTCCTATCTCCCCTTCCCTCTAAATTTCCCTTTCACTCTCACGGGACAAAAATAGGGGAATACCTAAGGCAAGCTTGCCATGGCAGTAAAAAAACATCTCTTTATCTCTTGTGACACACTAAGGGGCATGTTTACTAAAACCCCGCTAATGTGCGGGCCGCGCTAGTGTGCGGGTGCCATATAAGGAGTGGGCGTTTCTTTCTGAAAAAGAAAAACCGGGATTTAAATATGCGCTAAGGTGCGCGGCGCCCATGTGCGCCCCGCACATTAGCGCATGAGAAAGCTGCGCGGGAGGCATAAGCGGCGCGCTGATGTGCGAGCAGAAGAGCAGAGCCACAGCACAATGGTTAAGACACTTACCAATGGTGCAGGGATCAGGGGTTCAATCCCCCACAGTGCCCATTGAACAAGGCTGGCTGAGGCATTACCTATTATGGGGAAGATTGCTTTAGGAGGCATTTTTGTATATTTTAATTATCACTACTAGCAAACGCACTCTCAAAGCGTGTTAACATAAGGTGCCCCATAAGGCTGAGGGTGGCAAACAGGGTCTCCCATCAAAAGATCCACATTCTACCTCTCTGCAATGGTGGCAGTAGAGGGGACCATCAACCCCAATACTGCTGGGGAACAGACACCCTACAGGGCAGTCAATGCAGCTCTGTACACATCCATAATGCAATAGCAGACAGACATTAGGCCTGGATATGCTAAGCTGCACCCCAACACTATCTGATATTGTCCTGCAGCAATCCTTCAGCCGCTGCACCCTGCAAGCCGCTCCATCAAGACACAAACCAGCTGCAAACAGTCTGCTAGCTAGTCCATAGTGCATGTTCCTGGTGGAAATGCATGCACCCAGAACTGGGATGTCAGCATACACAACAAGCAGATAAATCAGTGACTGGGCCCCAAAACGGAAACCCATAAATATCACATGAGAGAAATACCATATAGCACTATGGGGTGCCTAGCCATGCTGTGGTCACTGCACAGTCAGGGTGAGAGTGATCTCCCAGCAGGACATGCTGAGGTCACCCTGTCTGTGTAGGTGGTGGCCGGGCACTAAAATGTCCCAGTCAGTGCCCTATGCCCTGTGCAGATGCACCCTGGCCAGGCCACCCTGTCTGGGCTATACCCATGGTACCTTGCTCCTCATTATGCACATTGGCAGGCCAATACTGGCAACAGTGCTGGCAGTGTGGGCTGTGGAAGGTGTTTGCAGCCACCACACACTGTCTAGACAGACACACACTCCGACACCTATGCCAGCATTGTGCTACTATAGAGGAGTTCAGCAGCCATGCCCACCACACCAGTCCTGGGCACAGTACAGGCATGGATATGGTACGCAATACTGTTGGGGTCACTCCTCAGGGTGGTAAACACTGTCAGAGACCAGACCTGAAGCACACACTGCAGACATCAGAATGATTGTTATGATGGAGCTCAATCAGCAAACTGTGCTTAACGTAGGAATTTCTATCTGCCAGTACTCATAGCAAACATTTGAGAGCTGTGTACCGTATACTCAGGTGTAGGGTTGCATTGCTAAGGTATGCAAGTGCTAGTATTGGGAGATGCACGCAGGGCCCAATGTCCTGCCTCTCCAGGAGGCATTGGCCAATGGGGCCTGTGGGTGTGGGTGTGTCTGCCCCTGTTGGCTGCTGCTTTACGGCAGAGGTTCCCAACTCCAGTCCTGGTGTGCCAAACACTGTTCGGATTTTCATGCTGTCCCTCATGAATATGCATGAGCTACATCTGCATACCATGGGGGTGGTGCATAGATATGCAGCACAGGCATCTTTATTAGAGGCAGCATGGAACCTGAATGGTGTGTGGCCCTCCAGGACTGCATTTGGGAGAGTCTGCTCTAGGTAATGCGCCTGTTTATGGTGTCTGTGCTCGGTGGGGTAAAATATAGGCGTATTAACCATGCGTATGTTCTCAGCAATAAAGGTTTGTCCTTACTATCACGGTTTAGTTGTGGGAAAAATATGTGGACTGGATTGGCAGTAGCCCCAGCTAGGCTTTGAACCTGTGACCTTCTGTTCTTGCACACACTGTCTGTGTGCACTGCATCCCCGTGTTGCCACCGATAGGCTGCATTCCCTGGGGAGTCCATGACTGTACATCCGACAGAGCCTGTCTGTTGCAGTGGACGGTACCAGCCTGCACACGGCTAGGCCACTATCTGCTGTGGCTAGCAGCCACTGCCCCCTCCACCACCTGTACCCTTCCGCCAACATGCTGCCATGTCCTCATCTTGGAAAAAGCATATGACCTGATTGAGTTGTGGCACTCCAGGACTGCATTTGGGGGACTCGGCTGTAGGTAATGCCCATTGTTATGGTGTGTGTGCGGTGTAGGGTAAAATATAGGTGTTTGAACCATGCTTATGTTCTCTGCAATAAAGGAGTGTCTTTACTATCTCTGTTTAGTGGTGGGTAAAATATGGGGACTGGGTTGGCAGGAGCCCCAGCTGGGATTTGAACCTGTGACCCTCTGGTCCTACAGGCACTGGCTGTGTCCGCTGCACCACACTGTGGCCACAGAGACAGTGCAGTCCCTGGAGATAGGAAACCTGGCCGAACAAGTCATAAACCCTGCTCTGCACAATTTGACTGTGGGCTCATTCACCTTGTATGGAGACAAAAGGGCAAATAAACCTCAAAAATGACCTCGAAAAAAGGGGAAAGAAACATAACCAAGCTGGCCAATAGTGATATCAATGGGCAACATTAAAAAACACTCCCAGGAAAGCTCCAAAAAAAAGAAATGATTTTTGGAAGGGTCTACGGAGCGTAGACCCTTCCAAAAATCATTTCTTTTTTTTTTTTGAGCGTTCCTGGGAGTGTTTTATAATGTTGCCCATTGATATCTCTATTGGCCAGCTGGATTATAATTTATTTGAATTTTGTTGTGGTCATTTTCCATTTTTATTTGCTATTTTGTTCTGTGCACATGTATCACACTGCTCACGTTTTGTAGGTTTCCCCGGTTTTGCTGTACATTGCTGACGGAAATGGTTTCTCTTCCCTTTAAATCGGCTCTAACGTGAGGTTTTCACTCGCAGTATTTTTTAGCTTGAATTTCAGCCCCGCTACTGTGCGGGGAGCCTCTCCCCTCCCACTCTCCACCCATTGACCCCGTCCCTCCGCCCCTCGGGAGCCTTCCTCCGCCCTCAGAATGCCTTTCCACACCTCTATCGCACTTCAGCGCGCTGCGCACTTGTGCGGGCCCGTTAGTGCAGCGCGCATGTGTGCGGGGCACAAAAACGCACTATTAGCGTGCGCTAAGGTACCTTAGCGCACACTCAAGTGCGCCCCGCACAGTTGCGCGGTTTAGTAAACATACCCCTAAATCTCACCATACATTACCCACAATATAACTACAAGCCTCCTTTATTCATTGCACTTTCAGGCACAGACGTACTCCTCCCACTTCCCCCTTCACACAGTAGGTCTCTTCCTCTCACTCTCTGTCACCCTTCCTATCTGTTTTTTATCCCCTTTTACCCCTTCCATTTCTTATAATCACTTCAGAACCAGTCCTTCATTAGGGAGTCCTAAAAAAGGGGGAAAAACACTTTAATATCAGGCTCTGGAGGAAAACTTCTCTATAGGTATTTTCCTCAGCCTCTCTCACCTCCCTTACTTATTTACTTCACTATAGTTGAAGCAAACTGTTCTGACAAGACCCTCCAAAATAACTGGGAGAAATGTAAAAAAAAAAAAAACCACCACCAAATATTCTCCTCCCTCTTTAATATCTGCCCCTTAAAACTATTTCTTCACAAGCACTATCACTTTAAACTATTTTCTAAGGATTTCTATAATTTAACCCTGGCCAAAACTAGACTTAAACCTGAGAAAAAATCCCAAATCACTAAACAACATTCTCAGCTGTCATACTCTCTCACATTCAGGCTCTGTCTCTCCCTTTCAATTAAAGAAACTCAATCTATGAGGCCTCTTCATTCACACCTCACAATACACATCTGCTCTCCTTCACATCCAACTGCCAACCTACGGAACCCAAACAAGCATCTCACTTACATTCTAAATGGGAAAAATGGTATCCCTACGCTTGCCTATGTCATGAAATAACACCATTCTATTTAAATAAAAATCCCCACTTTCCTCTGATTCAAAACAACTCTTCCATACCTGTCTAAAAGGAAGAAGTCTCATAATAATTTTCTGTGCTGTCAAATCTCTCTCTCAGCCTGAGACAAGCTGCCTGCTTAACCTGTCACACTGAAGCAGCAGCTACAGCTGAGCCTTGTAACCAGATGTATACATTTCAGATCAGTCCTCCCTCCCCCTTCATCCTGGTACTTTTACACAGAAAAAAAACATATTTCTACACATTAAGTATCATTTTCAATGTTACGTGGGTAACTATATACAGGCTGGGCACACAGGTCACAGATACAGTAGTGACCAGCGTTGCTTAGCAACTATTTACAGAGTAGATAGCTATATACATGTTGCTATTTACAGGTTATACAGTTGTTCAAGTGGTGCTGCATCAGTGGGGCGTGGGTGTGGGGCATGGGAGTGGAGGAGTGGCCTAGTGGTTGGGGCAAGGTACTTCAGGCCGGAAGGTCAGGGGTTCAAATCCTACTAAAGGACAGCAACCTTGGGCCGGAAGGACTGGGGTTTCTAGTCCCACAGGTGCTCCTTGTGGTCTTGGGCAAGCCACTTAACCCTCCATAGCCCATGTTCCCTGTAAAATAGTTATCTCCAAGTTATAATGCCCTGTTCAATGTAATTTCAGTTTGTTCAATGTAAACCGCACTGATGCAGAATAGCGCGGTATATAAGAGAATGTAAATAAATAAATATAGCTATCTACTCTGTAAATAGTTGCTAAGCAACGCTGGTCACTACTGTATCTGTGACCTGTGTGCCCAGCCTGTATATAGTTACCCACGTTAGTCCCCAAGTTACACCACTTGTTCATTGTAAGGTACAGTGCAGGCTCCCACTGCACTGGCTACTGTTTACCTGTAAACCGCACTGACGATAAAGAGCGCGGTATAGAAAAGATACTTAATAAATAAAATAAAATAAATAAATACATTTCTACAGAAAATAGTTTTAACTTAAGCACTCGTTTTATGAACGCTGATTCGCTTTAAAACTCATTTTACTTTTATAAATGAACCTCCTTAAATCACCACTTTTAAATGTATTAAAACTCCATAAAAAACACGTTTTCACATTCCCGAGCTCCCAAGGACACATTCCCAATAGCTTATAACTTATTTTTTCAAAAAAAATGCACTTTTAAAATCGGGGTAGGCCCCACCACCTTCAACTTCAATTCTCTCCTTTTTGAAATTTAACTGTCAAATAGCTAAAAAAAAAACATTGTTCAGAGCTCCCCAGCCTGTCCTAATTCTGGCCTTAAAACCTTTACATTTTTCATTGTTATTTTTGCTAGAAAGATAGCCAATTTTAGAGGTTCTGTCACCTTTAAGGCATCATCACCATTACACACCACTGCAGGGCAGACCTTCTGTCTGTCTGCAACATTTCTAGGCTTCTATATGGCCCTATTTCAATTACTTTGAGCTTTCTGGCTCATTTTACACCTCCTGGTGATCTTTCCCATTAATAATTTCTTATTAGCATTTTTTTTCTTCAAAAAATACAGGTCTCCAGAGTCCTCCTGCATCGGGACCTTTCAGGGTCTTCTCAACCCCAGAAGGCACAATTCCAAGTCCCCTGTCCCTCTAAAACCCCAGGCCCTCACAATGGCCCAAGAAACTATTTAAATATGGCCCTCTCATTTGCCCCCCACCCCCTCTTTTCTAATTGGGTCCTCCACAGTCCAATTTCCAAGGCCTCCTGCCCGTCAACCCTTGGGCCGTCCCAGGTGAAAAGAAAATGCCTCCAGCTCCCCTTCTGGCTGACACTGGGCAGACAGGAAGCTCTTCTCTCTTCCCCCATGTCAGCCAGCTGCCTGTCACCACGATTGGGGACAGTTGCCAAAACCACGGCTGTTCCCGATGGCAACAGCTACCCACTACGGCTTCCCCGAGCTCTCTCAACAAATAAAAACATCGTGGCTGCACATTGCACCTGACCACCTGTGAAATCGTGGCTCCCAACAGGACCTATGGCCCAACTGACGCTCTCCCCTCTTCCATCATTAGCTGCTGCAGGCTGTCAGAGCCGCGCACGCCGGTGAAAACAGCAGCCTGGAGGAACCCGACCCCCTCACCCAAAGGTAATCTTTTCTTTTTCCATCTGATTACAATATTAATTGGATTTTCCCTCCCAGAGGAGTCTCCTCCCTGCATGACAACAATTTGGCAGAACTACCTCCCCCTCTTCTGGAAAATCACTTACAGGTCAGATTGTAGTAGTTCAGTAGGACCACTGGAGGGCTCTGCTGCTTAAAGGCACACAACGTAAGGTCTCTACAAGCACAAGATTAGCATTACTAGTACAGGTGTCAGTGACAAGTGATCATTCTGTACGGAGTGTGGAGAAAAAGATGAGCCTGATGTACCAGCAAATGCAATCAGAGAGCAAGGAAATGTGGTGAAAAGATACAGGGGGGATATTCAGCTAATCGCCGCCACTGAAACTTAAACCTGGATATTCAAAGCTGGGGTCATATCCAGCCCCGGCATTCAATGTCTGGGTCAGCTAGACAGCACGGAAGCTAACGGGACATCGGCAACATTCAGCTGCTGCCCGGTGAGCTTCTGTGGCAAACGTTCGGCTAGCCTTTGTATAACTGGGCAGCAGTTCATAGAGCCCCTGCCCGCTTATGGCTGGCTGCTCCTGGGACACCTTCATGCTAACTGGATGGCATTGGGGTACGCGGCACTGACATCCAGGGATATCCCAGATAGAGTATCGGGCCCACGGAAATTATCCCAGTAGTATCAGATTCCAGAAGACTGATTAAAAAATAGCTTTCCAAGTGCATCTTGATATGTTTGCAAGGGGCCTCAATAAAAACAAGTTCCATCATTGCTAAGCTTACAAAAGAACGGAGTATTAGACTTAGCAAATTCTGGTGTTTTCTTTCAGCGATAAGCGTGTAAACCTGAATCACAATCAGTGCTGCTTGCTGTGGGACTTAAGTAAACCCTACAGACAGCTGCTGGCAAATGCAATCATCCGAACGGTGCCACAGGCATTAATAGGAAACGGCTTACCTCACTCTGCACCTTGCACCAGCCGGCAGTGACTGGGTCAACGGCCACAGGCTGCTGGAATTAAAGGAAGCCTCTGGGATGGAGTGAAGGGTGCTGGTGAAGCTGGGCTACAGCAGCAGGCAGGGTCCCAGATTCCCTGACCCTATACCAACCCCCCTCCCCCTACTGATTGCTGGGGCAAGGAAGGAGGCAGCAATAGTGGAAAGACAGAAGGGAAAGGTGTTCAGTTTGTGAGCGGAAGACAGATTCACCTAGAAGATCCCTTCAGCCTTCCTCCGGTGTGGAGATACAGAGGGCAGGGCGTACCAAGGGCTCTGTGTGTGCGTTACTGGATGTGGTTGGATGGAAGGGGGCACCAGATTCATAAGTCGCACAGAGCGCATTTCCAGCTCGATACGGTCTTGACAGTGTGTCTGGGAGGAAGGTAAAAACCAGGCCTTTCAGAGAAAGAAATCCTTTCCAGCAACCAAGGCAACCTGCATAGCTTATACACAGTGACAGTGAAAGGTTTCTTTTCCTGAGAGGGTCTAAGTGAGAAAACCAAAGCAAGGCAGAGCCGTGGAAGCAGCCAGAGACTGGTGTGTGAGAGCTGACGTTCCTAATCAGCCACTCATTGTGTGTGTCGCTGAGTCAGTGCTGACTCCTAGCGAACCAGCCGCTGGCTTTGAGGATCTCGTAAAGGGATAAGTGAACATATCAGCTAAAAGTCAATCGGTATATCCACAATCCACGAATAGACTAGGGACATACTGCAGTGGTTTGTCTTTCTGATGTTTCAGTCAGTAGATATTGTTAAGCACTGTCCGCATGCTGGTGACTTCTAGTACCGCTCCCAGAACCCTGATTCTAGTTCCTAGGGGTCCCCGTCTCTGACAGTGGTGTTGCTGCTGGTGGGCAAACAGGACTGCCTGGCTGCATGTTGTCTATCCATAGTAAGTATCATGGGCTCCATTTGTATGGGGCACATGGGTGTTCGGTGCTGTGTCAAGGTGCCTTTAGTTGCTGATATTCTGCGGCAGGAGTTAAATATCCCATTGTATGTCCAGTGGGGGAGAACGGGGTTGGGTGTTCCAAGGGCAGGGCCACAAATTATAGATACAGGCACTGATTTTCAGCTCAGATATGCCAAAACCAGGGATAAAAGTTGGACCATCCGAACCAAACATATTACTTATGCAGATAAGCCCAGATATTCTCCAATACTTATATGTATAATGTGTACATCAGCAGCACTAAGTATATGTCTAGTGCCGCTGAATTTAGGAATAATTTGGAATGTCTAGATTAGATGTTTCACATCATTCGCTAGATGTTTGGATGAATATTGGTCCCCCTTGTACTACAGGAGAGGAATCTCTTTGGAACCGTGCAAGCTTGGAGAAGAGGCATTAGCAGGAAATCTGAGAGATTCCGACTTTTCCTGTCAGGAAATGACATTTGACCCTGAGAGTAAACCAGAAAGCTCACTCAGCCACCCACAGCAGAGGGACCAACAAACACACACATGCCCTGGGACCTACGCTGGCTGAAGCGATGTCCTGAGAAGAGGTGAGGCCGGGGTCAAATCCTATTGCTACCCCCTTGTCAGTTTGGGCAAGTCACGTCGCCCTCCAATGCCTTGGGTGCTTGGTAGACACCCCACTTAGGCGTCATGCAGCTTGCCTTAATTAATGTGTTAACTTTAACACGGGCTAGTAAATGAGGCTATTGGGAAATATCAACTGCACCTAAATGTAGTTACCCTGCAGCTTCGACTTGGGCAAGTGAGTAATTTAAACCATTTTATTTCACACACAGTCACTCAAAGAACAAGGAGTCCAGAGGTGGAAACATTTATTATCAGATAGATTTTAAAAAACACCTAAAAACAGTTTTAAAATCTTATGAAACAGGAGATTTAAGTCGTGCCAGCACCTCAACTTTACATCACTTTCTAAAATATAGCACGTCTCTTTGTAAAAGCCCAGTGTGGCGACCTCTCATCTAGCAGTAGTTATAAAACGGGCCCAGGAATAACCGTGATCTGATGGGCCCCTGGGTCCAGCCACAGCTTATTTCCACGGCTGGTTGTGCGGGGACCAGTTAGAGGGCATGTGCGGCACAAGTTCATACCCTGGGATCATCCTTTTTTGAAATTTTATTGGTGTATCTATTCCTCAAACACAATGCAGACTCTAGGCATCTTTACTAAAGGTCTTAACGTGTGTTAAGTGCACAACCCTTTTATTTCTATGGGTGCAGTAGCATTTAACATGCGTTAATTTCCATAATGTTTGTTATCTTTTGGTATACATTCCCCTCTGTGCGTAAAGAGCTGTCCCGCTCTTCATTTCCTTTGCCTTTGTTTATTTAAATAAAAAATACCCTGGTCCTGCGGTGACAGCCTGCAGACCTCAGGCTCTATTCCCTGTGCTGTTTATCGTAAGAAGATTTCATGAGCATTCCTTAACCAATCAGAAGTGAGGTATTAGCTTTTAGCAGTATGTACTATCGTCTCTGCCTTCTCACTGGCTACAGGCTGCAGCCAATCAGATTGCAGTATATATCTGTAAGCATGACCGTCATTGGCTGCAGACGCTTGCCCTCCGCTCCCTGCCGATATTCCTTTTCACTACCAATTGATGCCTTTCTGTAGTTAAAACTTAAAATAAAGTGTTACACTTCTCTCACCCCCATGATAAGTGTCTGCACTGATTCTTGGCCTACTGAAGAGAAGCTGGAGAACTGCCAACCACCAGCCTCCCATAAGTAACCACTAATGCAATGCTCCCCAACTTCTTCCACACTTTACCCCACCATCCTGCCCCTGGGTCCCCCAATTCCAGAGTAGTAGCCTAAGTAGTAGAGAGGGAGGAGTGGCTTAGTGGTTAGGACAAGGTACCTCAGGCCGGAGGACCAGGGGTTCAATTCCCACCTGGGGACAGCAATCTCAGGCCAGAGGGACTGGGGTTTCTAGTCCTATAGGCACTCCTTGTGGCCTTGGGCAAGCCACTTAACCCTCCATTGCCTCAGGTACCCATAGATTGTGAGCCCTTTGGGGACGAGGGAATGTATCCAGTACCTGCTTATAGTGATTGTAAACCGCTCTGATGCCCTTCAGCCTGGGCGGTATATCAAGAAATTGCATAAACATAATGGTTAGAGCACTGGCTTGGTAAGCAAGAGACCAGGGTTCAATTCCCACTGGCACTCCCTGTGACCTTAGGCAAGTCACTTAACCCTCCATTGCCTCAGAAGAAAAGCCTGGCAATCTACTTCCAGTCACACTGCCATGAAAACCCAGGAGTTGCTGGGTCGCCAGGAGTCAGCATTGACTCGAAGGCACACATTGCATTTTTGCCCAGACCTCACCATCCAAATCCGCTCCCTCTCTCGGTCCAGGCAGTTCTACTCGCTCACATGGGTTCCTGCAGCGCCTGTGAAATACACAATGGGTGGCTTACAGTCCTTCTGTTCATGTACATCCTGTCAATGGCTGCTGTCTCTCCCAGGTCAACCCAAACATCCAGATCCAGGCTTTTTTGCTCCAATGCATGTTGGGATTTGTAGTTCTGATCTCCTCAGGAAAAATAGTACTCCTCCCTACATGTCTGGAGCAAACCAACCTGTTCCGGTTCACCTAAATGACTGACCTTTCTTTCTCTGTGCTGCTGTCACAAGAGAGAGTCAAGGTGAGGAACTGGAGAAAGGGGAGATATGGTGGGAGAGTCTAAATCTGGCATGGGAAGCAGTGGGAGCCGGGGTCAAGAGAGGGTCACATTTCCAAGAATGCGCAGGGAAAACTACAGCCTGGATCATGTGGAAACTCTAGAGATGCACCAAGAGTAAAATAAGGCCTGGCTCAGCCTGTTCCTGATGACCTGGGGCCATTTGATGACCCATTGAGCCAGTCTGATTAGGACAATGATCTGCACTCATCGGACAGATTGTTGTCACAAAAGCATTTTGGGGATTTCAGTTGCTTTGCATAGAGAAGGGAGATGGGAAGACCTGGATGCTGCCCCAGTCGTAGTATGGCAGCAAGTGAGACACATTCCTGGGAAGCGGCCTTCCCCAGACTCCCCTTCAAACATCATTTAATTTGAAGCTTATATTCTGCTTTTTCTACTGATAGCAGTACAAAAAAACCCAGAAATAAACTAGATTCTATAGAAACTGCAGCCCAAAGCCTCTGTATCCACACCATGTGCCACTCCCGAGGCTGAGGACATGGGAATCGGGAAACCAGGCACAGCAACAGCTATGCAAATATAAACTCCATGCAGGCGAAAGCCGAATCTCCGCAGCTTCTGTCTACTTATCACTGCAGCAGTGCAGAAATGCCGGCCATTGCTGTGTGCTACAAGGCGGCTCACAGGCTCCAGGTCAACAGTCAGTGGGCAAGCCATTCCTGCTTTTACTCTGGTTACAGAGAGGGATTCCTAAAACCAGGCCTGGCTCAGCTTCTCCAAGCGACATGGAGTCAGGTGGTATGTATGTGGTGACTTTACCAATTGTCATTAATAAAGAATGATAGGACATGATGGTCTTTTCTGTCCCTTGTTCCCCTAGCCAGATCCTAGTCCTGCTCGAGGAGGACAGCTGTGCCGCAGAAGTGTGAGCATGGCCAAGCTACAGACACAGAATTAGGACAGCCGTGCCATGGAGGCAAAGCTGTTCCCGGTGAAACCCACAGGGTTCACAGAGGGGTTAAACATAGATATAAAATCGAAACACCCGACCTGGCCATGTTTCGCTGTAAAGCTGCATCAGGGGTACGAAACGATACCATTGATCTAAAAGAAAAATACATATATACAAGCCATATCTCAGTATAATTCATAATATAAAAGGACAAATAAACTCTCTCAAGAGAATACCAATCCCTCTGTATAGCAAAGGATATCGCTGCTGTACTTGATGAGATATCCTTCTGTTTATATGTACCTCTGATGCAACAAAACATGGCCGTGTCGGGTGTTCGATTTTCATGTTTGTGTTTAATAAATTGGGTATTTAACTCCTCTGTGAACCCTGTGGGCTTTGCTCTTTTTTTCATTTGGTATGGTGTGGGCGAGGCCCTACACCTCTTTTTGTTTGCCAGCTAGTGCCGCTCCGTCCAGTGAATAATGGCTATAACACAGAGATGGGGCTCCTTCCAACACAGGAAAATGCCTGTGTCACTCCCCCCTGCTGGGGACAAGTGTGTTACATAGGTGGTGCTGCTCCTGTCACAACAGGACAGTCGTGCCATAGATACGGCACTAGGATAACCAACCCACAGAAATAGTGCTGCTGTAGAGAGAGGTAAACAGCTATGCTACAGAAGTAGGACTGTACTTGACAGTGCAGAGATAGGCTTGGGCTAGAGTTACCAGACAACCATGTCACTTAGGAGAAGCTGATCCAAGCCTGGGGTTTGCCCCATTTTACGCCTGGACATGTAGCTCTGATTTCAAAAAAAGGCTGCATCTCCCTATATGCAAAAGGATAAACACAACGACGACTCCTTGCCTAGGCTAGTGACATGGAATCATCTGGTAGCCCAGGCTATGAAATAATCATTAACATTCCATAAGCCTACGGCTTCCATTAAAAATGTAGAGGGGGATATTCCAAACGATGGACATGGTTATCAGACCTGCTAGCCGCTGCCGTTGAATAGAGCCCGTAGTTTTTATAATTTTATCTCTGTCGAGGTTGTGTACTCAGTGCTCTGCAGTCAAGATATGTTCCCCCTCAATGAGACCCCAGCATTGACTGATTGAATGGTGGGATTCCCAAGGCCCTCCCCTGAGGTTTAGAGCTGTGTCACCCTCTGAAGGTCACATGCAGGGCTGCTTCAACCCCTTATGGGTCCCTGGGCAAACATGTGTGGATAGGCCGTGCCCCCCCCCCCCCCCCCGCGGTAGCCTCTCTCATCCCATACCTCCTCAACTGATGCTGTCCTTCTGGACCGGCTGCCACACTGCAGCAGCTGGGTCTTTAATTCCCTGCGTGCACCTAAAGTCAGTCACACACCCCCCCCCCCCCCTTCTGATGCAGACTTCCTGTTTTGGAGGAGGTGGAACTGACAAACTTTGAGCAGTCACAGGGACGGGAAGGCTGCCTTTTCATTTCACTGTTTTTCCTCAATCCTCTCTGCCACAATTTTTCAGCATTCAGCTTAGCCTTCTGCCGCCCTGAAGAAAAGCGAGGCCCCGCAAGACAGTGACAGCGATATTTTAGGGGCGGAAGATGGGCCATAGGGGCAGCTGCCCTTTTGCCCATAGGTAAAAGCAACCCTGGTCACATGTATCCTTGTATGATGGGCCAACTACTCCCACAGACCCCACATTATCACTGGGGCCTTAAAAAAACAAGCTGTGACTTTTATAGAAGTCTATTAGTGACTAAAGGCCTTTGACTTTCAGAAAAGTCTGTAACCTGACACTGTGGCTTATTCAGTGCTTCTGACGGCATCTAGGCAAGATGATGAGGGCCGGAAGTCGGCGGGGGGGAGGGAGTACAGTAGCGTGTAATAAAAAGAAGCAGACATGAAGTAGAATGAGCAATGTTTCCAGCACTGTGCACCTTTCTCAAAGTCACAATGCCCTCACTGTACCCAGGGCCCCAGGTCTTCGGCTGTGAATTGTATTGTATTTTATTATGAGTAGTTAAATTACCACAAAATTCCCAGCAAAAAATAATATCTCATATAAACTTGAGTCCCTAAGCAGTGTTTTAAGTCTGGAGAACTATAGGATGACAGACAGAAGTACTCTCTTCCTGTCCAGTAGGAAGAGTCCCAGCTTGCTTTAGCAGCACACTAGTCTCAGGATTCATCACTTCCTGGGTTTGAAGGTCCCCAGGATTTTGGGCACTATTTTGCCTATCTTCCTGTCTTTGGCATCTGAATCTCCTTCTGTTTCTCCTTGGCTTGGCTGCTCATCCTTCTTGCAGAAAACCTCAAACCGGCTGTAGACCCGTTTCTCCTTGCGCATACTTTCCATTTTCTTCAGCAGGGTCTCTCTATCCTCCGGAGACGTCTGAGAAGGCTTCAAGAACCGATTTCGGTTGATAAAGCTCTCGGACCTGGGGAGTGTCCCCTGATTCGTTGTGTCTTCCCCTTTGTTCTCTATGAAGTTAGGGAA
This sequence comes from Ichthyophis bannanicus, assembly GCA_033557465.1. NCBI lineage: Eukaryota > Metazoa > Chordata > Amphibia > Gymnophiona > Ichthyophiidae > Ichthyophis > Ichthyophis bannanicus. The sequence goes on along the minus strand of CM066039.1, from coordinate 345,917,258 downwards.
GCTGCTGATCCTGGACTTATCCAGGTCACTGGTGGATGTCACTTGCTGGGCCTGCTTAGCAAGCTCAGTCCGGTTCTTCTGGCTATTGGCAGAAATTTGTTCCAAGATTACTTTAGTATCATCTCGGAGGTTGCTACTGTAGATGACATTGGATGTAGAAGAACTTAACCTGCTCTGAGAGGACTGGGCAGTCTTGGAAGCTATGGCAGTTTTGTGGCTCACCTCCTCACTGTTTGTCATAGGGGTGACTTCCTGACTATCTCCTTTGGAGAGCCGTTTCAAAGCTGCATTCTGCTTCTCAATCTTGGCATGGTCTTGGACAGCTTCCTCCTCTTTCTTCTCTATTTTTGTGTGCAGAAGTTGCTTCAACCTTAAAGAGCCCTTCCGGAAGAACTCCATGGTACTCTGGTCTGACTTGGTGGAACTCTCTGCCTCCATCTTGGCTAGAAAGCTTGATGGCTCTGGGTTCCTGGACAAGCTTTCCAGAGCATTCCCAAAACCCATAGTAGAATTTAGTTTCATGATCTCTTGTGAAGATTTCATTAAATCTGAAATTCCTCCTGTAGAGGTTTGGCTTTCTTGTGGTTCTGGAAGAGCTAGTTTAGTGGCCTCTGGAAGAGACGGTTTAGTGGCCTCTGTGAGGACTGACTTGCCAGCTTCTGTGATCTGGAATTGATTTGCTACTTTTTCCACTTTGCTGCTGAGAGTTTCCTTAATAGATTGAGTCATGAGTTCTTCAAACTGTGAGCGTACAGTAGATGTACTGTATTGACTATTTAAGAGTGTCCGACTAAAGGATTCTTTTGTATCTAACACTGTGGATTCCAGGGCCTTGTATGTAACTGCTTCAGTGCTCTTTTTCTGAGTGCCCTGAGAGTCTTCCTGCAGAAAGCTGGAAACAGCTTTGGTGTGGCTTATGGCCGTGGTCTCTGCATCTTTGCCTACAGCCTTGTACTTCTCCAGGAACTCGCCCATTTTAGTTGAAGAGGTCCTCCCATGCTCATTCTCACTGGTTACCTCGCTTGTGGCCTGCTCCTTCTGGAAGACCTGCAATGCGTCAGCCGATGAGTTGTGTTGCTCTACTTTGGAACTGCTGAAGATAAGTGAGGATCTTAATCTCGAGCTCCTCTGAATCATAGGATTGATCCTGGACCGGAAGGATTCATGTTTCGCCAAGGAACTTGATTCACTATCTTTATCAGTGCCTATAGCCTCTTTGAATCTTTCAGTAGCTAAAGCTGGGCTGTTAAATAGCCCTGTAGGCTTGTAGGAGGGGATAATGTCACTGGAGTTCTTTATCAGGGGCTCGCTAGGGACCAGTGCTTTTTCTGCAGGAACCAGAACATCATCATAAGCTTCTGATTCCAAGGAAATCGGAAGGCCTTCTTCTCCCTGCTCTGACTGGTAGGCACTCAAATAGGATGAGATCCTCCAGTTACGGAGACCCTGCTTGTTGTCCTGAGGCTTTTTGTCCAAGTCTTGGTCTTGGAAAAATAGTCTTTGATCCAGGTTCTGCTTCTGGGTTGGGGACGTCTGACATATGAATTTCTGACCAATGTTTTGCCTTTTTTGAGACCTCTGTCCTAATATTCCATCTCCTCCTAGGTTTATTTGATCTGATCCATATCTCACTTCCCGTGAAGAACCAGAAGGAACATAATCCAGTCTCAGCGGGTAGCCTTCCTCTTGGTAGTTGGATTCAATGGGTAGAGCATTTGGGGGATATTTAGAATCGTTTTCAATTTCTTCCACTTCCTGGAAGCCTTGGCGGCCAGCTCGGATTCTCTCAAACAGCCCTTGTGGCCGGTTGGACCCAAATGTACGGTCAATCTGGAAGGTGTTTTCCTTCTGGAAATGGCTGGACTGGAATCTGTACTCATCGTTGTTCATGAACATCTGTCTGCTGTACTGCTTGGAGGCCAGGTAGTTTTCATAGGTACCCTCCGCAAAACTGTGCCTCTTGTAAGCGTCCATCTCCAAATTCTTGCTGAACATCAAACTTCTGTTCTGCTCCATTTGGGCTCTCTCCATTTCAAACTGCTGAGCCATCCTCTTAGCCTGCATCCGTATTCCACCCCCTTCAAATGTGTGCCGAAGGATGTCATCCCGCCGGAAGCTCTGAAGGAACACTTTTTCTGGATCCATCCTGTCATAGGAGTTGAAGGAGTTCTGGGAGCTGTCATCCCTGGGGAACATCATGTGGAGCTTTCTTTGGTAGAATGGCCGGGCACCACCATAGGGGGCCATTGTATAAGGGTTGTCCATCTTCACCAGGGCATTCTGTGCAGGAATGAGGGGGTCTGACATGGCAAAGAGAATCCGGAACTCCTCATCAAAGCTGGCCACCAGCTCTCCTTGGAAGATGTGAGCCATGCTACGGTGGATCTTTTCAAAGGACCACATGAAGCTGCCAAAAGAAAGAGAGAAATAGGTTGAGAAAGGATCCACTATCATTACTCGGTGGTGTTGCCTACAGGATAGTCTGCAGTACTGCAATTATAGAGACCCACTAACCTCATGAACTAGAAATAAACGGGTCGACATACACAAGCACTTATCCGAATAGGAACTGCTATCCAGATACATCCCACTGACATGGATATTCAGGGACCTACAGAGAGAGTATTGCCGAATATCTTTGCAGATCACCACGGCATTCTTCAGATGGGTCAGATTTTGGGCAGACCCTTAAGTTATCTGGACAGTGACAATATTTGGTCTGAAAAAGCAGTCCCAAAGGTATCTGGATAGCAGTGGTACTCATTGCTCTATCCAAATATTTAGCAACACAACTATCAGATCCCAGTGCTGATTAGCTGGAGGTGTTTTAACCACAGTGGCTGACATTTAAAAAAAATGCCAACCTCCATGGTTGAATCACTTAACCCTCTATTGCCTCAGGTACAAATAAAGACCTTAGGCACTCTAGGGACAGAGAAATACCTACAGTACCTGAATGTAACTGGAAAGGGGTGAGCTAAATACTAAAAAAGGGATAATACTGAATGTCCATTTAGGGTCTAGGTTTGAACAGATATGTAACGGGCACTTCTCAGTTTCCTACTCACTGAGGATAGAGAACTGCCAGATGGATGACAGCTTCACACCCAGTTATTCCTGGGAGCTTATTGTGGCTCTATTTCTAGTGGTGAAACTCTTGACCTGATCATACATCTGTGCTAATGGAAAGAGGTGTATCCCCATCTGAAGCACCTCACACCTTCACTGCCCCACTCCTGACCACCCCAAACATGCACTGTGAGATGCCTGAACGTGCCAGTGAGATTCTCAGCAGAAAAACCCAAGCATGTGTTCTGCAAGTCACTTAAACCTCCATCACCTCAGAAAATCCAAGTTATCAATGTTCCTGTTTAATGTACATTACCAAGTTTAAGTTACAATGTAAACCGCTTTGACTGAAATGATAAAGCGGTATAAAAAATCTGTTAAACAAATAAATAAATTCACACGCACAAGTCCTTTAGAATGGGGACTTTCCAGAACCTAACTTTCCACGTGCCCTTTCTAGACTTACTGCCAGTGAGGGTAACGGCAGGACAGGGCATAAGGGAGTATGTTGTGCCTCTTTCCTAGAAGCTACAGCTGGGTCTATTTGTCTTCATACAGCAGGCACACAGATGAATCCCTCCTCTGCAATTTTGTGTGTTTATGTACGGGAAAGAATAAACGCATGTGTGTGCACGTTACAAAGGATGTGCATAAGTACCAGTCCCGCCCCTGGGAATGCCTGTGGGTATATCACATAATGGTAGGTGCTATGTGTCCGTGCGTGAGCGAGGTGGGGGTTATCCAGACTTTTGCATTGAGAGTTACAAGTATGATTTTCTCCCAGTTGGTGAGAGGTCTTATGTGTGCACTAGGTGCAAGGAGCTCTTGCTCTCAGGGAATGAGAGTAGCAGACTTGGAGGACATAAGGAAAACAGAGAGGTGTATAGACAACACCTACAGAAATGTAGTACTGAAGTCTCACCTCCAGTCTGGCAGCCTCTCAGTTGCCATGGAACAGAGAGGAACAAAAAAAGCAGAACCTGGACTGACAAGATAGAGAGGTTCCAATGAAAGTAAAAGTAACCCAGGTGCCTTTAAGTAAAAATCAGACCGAGTTGAAAGATTACAAGTTAACCCTGTCATCAAATAACCAGACTGTTAATATCAGCAAAAATGCCTGCATGCAAATTCTAGAAGTCTAAAAATTAAGATGGGAGAGTTAGAATATAGCAATGAATCAAAGGTTAGATATAATTGCCATTTCAGAGACCTGGTGGAAGGAGAATAACCAATGGGACACTATGATACCAAACTACAAACTATATTACAGTGATAGGGTAGATCATATTGGAGGAGGGACGGCTCTGTATGTTAGAGAGGGCATCGAGTCAAAAAGGATAAAGGTTTTGCAGGAAACAAAATACACTACAGAATCTCTATGGATAGAAATTCCATGTAAAAAGGGGAAGGGAATGGCAGTGGGGGTGTACTACCATCCCCCTGAACAGAGTAAACGGACAGATGATGAAATGCTAACAGAAATTAGGGAAGCTTACAAAGTTTACAACACAGTAATAAAGGGCAATTTCAATTATCCCTGTATTATCTGGGTTAGTGTCACATCAGGACATTCTAGGGAGATAAAGTTTCTAGATGAAGTAAACGACTGCTTCATGGAGCAGCTGGTTCAGGAACCGACACGTGAGGATGGTATTTTAGACCTAGTCCTCAGTGACATGCAGGATCTAGTACAAGAGATAACTGTTTTGGGGCCACTTGGCAATAGTGATCATAACATGATCACATTTTATTTAATAAATGGAGGGAGGATAGCAAGGAAATTGACTGCGCTAGCATTTAACTTTCAAAAAGGAGGCTATAAGAACATGAGGAAATGATTATTAAAAAACTAAAAGGAGCAACTGCAAAGGTTAAGCGTTTACATCAGGCCTGGGCATTATTTAAAAGTACTATCTTGGAAGCCCAGACCAGATGTATTCCATGCTTAATAAAAGGTGGAAGGAAGGCCAAACGACAGCCAGCATGGCTTAAAGATGAGGTCAGAGAGGCTGTTATAGCTAAGAGAGAAGATTTCAGAAAATGGAAAAAAAAGCCAAATGACAGAAAAAGGAAACAGCATAAGTACTGGCAAGTTAAATGCAAGACATTGATAAGGCTGGCAAAGAGAAAATTTGAAAAGAAGCTGGCCGTGGAAGCAAAAGTGCTTACTAAAAACGTTTTTCAAGTATATTCGTAGCAAAACACCTGTGAGGGAGTCAGTTGGACCATTAAATGATGGAGAACAAGGCCATAGCAGAGACTGAATGAATTTTTGCTTCAGTCTTTACTGATGATGATGCAGGAAATTTACCTGTGCCAGAAATGATAATTAATGGTGATGTATCGGAGGAACTGAAGCAAATCTTGATAAATCAGGAAGATGTAATACAGCTAATTGATAAACTAAAGAGCAGAAAATCACTTGGGCCAGATTGGCATAAATCCCAGGGTGCTGAAAGAACTGAAATATGAGACTGTAGTACTACCATTGGCAATCTTTGATCTATCATTAAAATCATTTGTAGTACCTGAAGATTGAAGAGGGGCCAATGTAATGCCAATTTTTAAAAAGGATTTCCTGGGGTGATCCAGGAAACTATAGACCAGCGAGCCTGACGTCAGTACCAGGCAAAATGGTAGAAATCATTATAAAAAACAAAATTACTGACCATGCCATGGATTAATGACAGAAAGCCAACATGGATTTAGCCAAAGAAAAAGTCTTGTCTCACCAATCTCATATTTTTTGAAGGTGTGAATTAAACAGGTAGATAAAGGTCAGCCGGTTCATATAGGGGGTCACTGCGATCGTTGAATCACGGGGTTGAACGTCTGGTATCAATTCACGCTATTCCCAGGGACCATAATGCCTGCACAGAGCTCCCTGCATGTATAGAGGGGATGTGCGGGGAACTACGGATGAAGACAGGAGGGGGCAGCGATGGGGAGGGCGTGGACTGGGTGGGGCATAGGCGGGACCCTGACCCCAGATGTGCAGGGCTGATTTTGGTCATGGACCTGTACATCCGGGTTCCTACAGCTAGACGGGGAACTTATTCCACCTCTGAGGACTAAGTCCCCTGACGGAGAAGTATGGGACCGGGGGACCCCTCCCGGCAGATGGAGCCGCATCAGGATGTGCCCTGCCACCCAATCCCAGCTTTTGGAGGCCCCTCTGGGGGTTGAGCAGCAGGGAAAGGCAGGTCAGTGCAGTGTCGGGGCCTCTGCATGGCATCCTGGTGTCATGGAAATGGGATGCCACAACATCAGGGCTCCATGCAGGCAGCCCGACAGGGATAGATGGGGAGTTGGCTGGACATCTGGGCCCTCAGAATCGGGGCACATTCTGCCCGCCAAGGCCCTCTGTACCCAATTTTGATCCTGCGGGAGCAGTATCAGATGCAGATCCGGCCCATTCAGATCTTGGATTCTGGACAGGCCGGACGCTCCCAGATCATATTTGGACCCATAGTGTATCTCGATTTTCAGAAAGCCTTTGACAAAGCCCTCATGAGAGACTCTTGGCGAAATTAACAACTTATGGGATAGGAGGCAGTGTGCTATTGTGGATCAGGAACAGGTTAAAAGATAGAAAGCAGATGGTCAATTTTTTCAATGGAGAAAGGTAAATAGTGGAGTACCTCAGGGATCTGTTTTGGGTCTGCTGCTTTTTAACATATTCATAAATGACCTGGAAATGGTAATAACAAGCAAGGTGATCAAACTTGCAGATGACATAAAACTATTCAAAGCTGTTAAAACACAAGAAGGTTGTGAAAAATTACAAGAGGACCTTCATAAATTGGAAGACTGGACATGCAAATTGCAGATGAAATTTAATGTGGACAAGTGCAAAATTATGCATCTAGGGTAGAACAATCCAAACTATGGTTACATGATACAAAGGTTCCACATTAGAAACCACCCCCAAGGAAAAGGATTTACACGTCCTCAAGGATAATATGTTGAAACTCTCGGCCTAGTGTGCAGTGGTGGCCAAGAAAGCAAATAGAATGCTAGGAATCATAAGGAAAGGAATGGAGAATAAAACAAAGGATATTATAATGCCTCTGTATCGTTCCATGGTGCGATCGCACCTTGAATATTGTGTGTAGTTCTGGTCGCCATATCTTAAAAAGGATATAGCAGAATTAGAAAAGGTACAGAGAAGAGAGACCAGAATGGTAAAGTGGACGGAAGAATATCCCTATGCGGAAATGATTAAAAGGTTAGGGCTCTTCAACTTGGAAAAGAGACGTCTGAGGCAATGTTCCCTCTAATTTTCTGTAGGCTGTGTGCGCATAAAATATCAGCTGTGCAGCTTTTGAAGGAAGGTTAAATTTTTGTGCGCCACATAACAACACTTGGAGTTATATACTTTAAAATTTGACTACACGTCAGAATACAGTATGTAAACCACATTGATTTTAATTAAATTAAATGAAAATAGACGATTACTAAATGAAGCAGAAAATTTCTAGTAATTACAATCACAACTTTTAAATTTTAAGACGTCTGTCTTGTTTTCTATCAGGAATCAGAACCGTAATTTTTGTGCGCTCTGTTGTAAAGTATGTGCGCTCACTCGGCAAGGTGTGTGCACGCGCACACGTGCACAGCTTAGAGGGAACAGTGGTCTGAGGGGAGATACAATAGTTCTATAAAATAATGAATGAAGTGGAATGTGTAAATGTAGATCGGTTGTTCATCAAGAAATAGAAAGACTAGGAGACACACAAGAAAGTTACAATGTAGCACATTTAAGACTAATTGGAGAAAATGTTTTTTTCACTCAACACGTAATCAAACTCTGGAATTCGTTACCGGAAGATGTAGTAAAAGCTGTTAGTGTAGCTAAATTTAAAAGAGGTTTGGGAAAGTTCCTGGAGGAAAGGTCCATAAACCATTATTAAAGAGAACCTGGGAAATCCACTGCTTGCCCGTTGGACAAGCTGAATGGAATCTGTGTACCTTTTGGGACCCTGACAGGTACTTGTGACCTGGATTGGCCACTGTTGGAAAGACGATACTGGGCTTGTGGACTGATCCAGTATGGCATCTCTTATGTTCATACCCCGGTGCATTCGTAATACGCCATTCTCCACACTCATGTCCTTTATAAGATTATCCTGCTGTGTGATCTGCTCTCCCCAACTGAATCCCACGTCAAAGCAGCACAGGAGAGCAAAGAACCCGGCAACTCTAGGGTCTCTTCCTCCAGGAACCGCAAAGTACTGTTCCCAAATAGGCCGAAATTCATAGGCTCTGCTGTGGAAGGCAACACTGAATATGTCACGCTTTCTTTATCTGGCACTAAAAATCTACCATCAGCAGAGCTGGATGCAACGGGGATCCAAATTAGAAAGTGCAAGGGACCATCTGATCCCGGGGGAATTGCAGCAGACGTATGACTGCCAGAGCCCAGGAGTGTCTGCAGCAGTGACGTCAACAAAGACAGAATCTGTTTAGCAGAAGGGGGCAGCGCGGCTCGCCTATGTAAGACTGCTTCTGAGCGCTCTCAAGCTCATGCCCGTCACTTGTGTGTCTCCACCTAAGTCGAAGAGTGTGGGGGAAGGAGGGGATTTGCTTTTTAGGATCTGACACGGCTCCACTAGGCCTGATTTTCTACGGCTCTTTTCCCAGTGTGGTCTCCATGCAGAAAGCGCTGCATCAGAACGTGGCGCAATCTTTGTAACACATGCAGTAAAAAATCACCTTTCACTCCCAATGCAGTAAACTAATGGTGTGCACGGTCAGAAAAACAGCCGGCACCCATTTGCTGCAGCACAAGTAAACTGTCTCCCTCCCTGACAGTGTGTGAGTGGGGATAGGGTTGCCAACTGGCTCCAGATGCACCCGACAGGCTTAATCCAGACCTGGGTTTACCCCACTGCATGCAGTGACTTGTAGTTTTCCTTTTCTTATGGAGTGCAATGGAGGAATCAGAACTACATATCCCTGCATGCAACGAGGTAAACCCAGGACTGGATTGAACCTGTCGGGCGCATCTGGAGTCAGTTGGCAACCCTAGTGAGGACTGGCTCACTCACTGACAGTAAGGGAGTCATTAAAACAAAGACAGGTCGCCCTTCTCTGAACCTTTTCTATCTTTTCTCGGATGCCTTGTCAGCTGCTTCCCCAGCTAGCCCAGAACAGCTGTCATCTTCCTGTCAGGGGTGCACCATATAGCTCTCAATAAATTTGGTCTCACATCCTCTGCAGGGAGGGGAGGGGGTATGAAAATCCCAGGGAATACGGCACAATCCATAGACATCATGGTAAGCCGGCACTTGTGATTTCTCGAGGCCTGCTTTTATTACACTCTGACATTAAAGATATCAGCATGGGGGGAGGGGAAGAATGTCGGGTCTGGCTCTGTCCTATACCTACAGAACGTAATTTTATAATGGGGCAAATTAGGCAGGAAAGACACACAATTGCCTACCAATAAACTCCCACAAAATACCCCACATGCTTTAAGGCAGGAGTAACTTTGTGCATGTGTGTGTTGGGAAGAATTGGCACAGGAGTTTGATAAATATTTGCATTTTCCAGCTCTGAGGATGCCTACCCTAAAAGCTGCCACTGTGATTTCTGTCTACCTGGTCTACATGCTTAAGTCCTTATAAAATGATCTCTGTAGCTTGCCATGGCAGGAGGAGGGGCTGGAAGCCGATCTCTGTCCCGTCCTCGACCTGTCCCTGTCCCTACCTGGCCTCCTTTGAGCTCAGAGTACGTCTATGAATACCCCCATGGGGGAGGCCAAGAATCAGACCACAAATTTACTCAGGCGAATAGGCATTAATCCCTGCATAATGCCTTGATTACTGCTCCCTAAAGATTGCGGGTCCGATATTCAGTGCCGGCAGCTAGCGCTCCTAAAGCCCCAAGTATTCCAAGGCAGGCCACATCCCACCTCTGGCACTGAATAACCGTGTTGGCTTTAGAACCCGGAAGCTGACAAGGCAGACTTCTGCGGCGAAAGTAAGGCCAACCTTTGTTGCGTCTGATTTTCACCACGTGTTGCTCAGCGGCCAGTGGCTCAATACTGCAACTGTCTGGTTAGAGACAGGTGTTGCCCCAGAACACCCCAGTGCTAATCGGTTAACATCGGGCCATGCAGCGGCTCTTACATGGTTTGAAATTCTGCAAACCATGTAAATGCCTTTGAATATCGGGCCCAGTGAGTCAATAGTCACGAGGCTTATACAGGTGAGATCAGCTTTCACTTGCATAAATCTTCCCCTTTAAACATATGCCCCCCACCCCTTGTTGAGAAACTGTGCATAGTTTTTGTGTAGAGTGGGCATGGTGAGGGCATCCTACCGTGCTTAGCTGCCCAGCCCCAAAAAACCCTACAGAACCTAGCAAGCTCTGCTGTCCTCGGGGGGCTCCTTTCAAACAAAGTACCAAAGTTCCTACAGCAGAGGTATGGCCGCAAAGCGCCGTCAAACCTGTCGCCCTTCTTCCCACTTCTGCCTCTGTCCCGAGAGCATCGTCCAGAGCAAGGGAGCAGGATCTGGTTAGTGTGTAAGAGTCCAGCAGGCTAAAGCACTCGGGAAACATGTGACGGGAGTGAGAGAAGAGGTGGAAAGACTGAAAAGCATCCGAGACCATGAGAAGGATGATGATGATGATGATGATGAACTGCTTCTTGAGGTGTCTAAGATCTCCAGCAGAAGGGACGATAACATGGTAGATAAAGACGGCGAGGCAAAAAGCCAACTGCAGCAAGCAATACAAAAAAAGCAAGCAGATGGTACCATACAAATAACTAATCGTAAAAAGATCAACCAGTACCAATGGACTAGAAATGTAAAACAGCCATTCATTAATATTAAAAACAGTACAGGCAACAACCACCAGAAATAACTTCAGAATTGTAAAAGTCCGACAGATGGATCAGATTCCCCAACATGTTTCAACACAAAGATCTGCCTCAGGGGACTTAATCATAGTTGATATAAAGAACATCAACCAGACAAGATCCCTAAGAGGGATTACCCAACCACACAATTATAAATTTTCCAAACCAGTCAGCACATCTTGTCCCGTTAAAAACACAATGCAGGTGTACAAGCTGACAAAATAACTATACTGAAGGATCAAAACTCAAATAACCTTCAAAACCTCAGAAAACAGGGTCAGCAAATAGCGGCAACATCTCAGAAACAGGAGGAACTAGAGTTCAAAAACCCCAAAGCTGCAGAATCAGTGACCACTGAGAAGCAAAGGTGGGTGGTTGTTGCCGACTCCCTTCTGAGCAGTATAGAGGCGTTCACCTGCCAACCAGACATGATGTCCTGGGAAGTGTGTTGTCTGCCTGGTGCCAAGATCTGAGACATTACAGTAAGTTTGTTGAGACAAATCAAGCCTACTGACTATTATCCAGTGCACCTCATCCATGCTAGGAATCCCTCTGAGCATATCAAGAGTGACTTTATAGCTGTGGGAAAGAGGGTGAAGCAGATAGGTGCGCAGAAGATGTTCTCTTTAACCATCTCAGCCGAGGCTAAAGACCAAGGAAGAGAAGCTCACATCCTGAAGATGAATGCCTGGCTGGGCGAATGATGTCATCAAGAGCATCCTAGTTTCCCAGGGCCTGGGATGATTTTCCAAGGGCTACTCAGCCGAGGTGGCCACCTATAGAAAAAGGGATAAAGTTTTGCCCACAACAGACTGGCCTATCTGCAGAGGGGGGCTTTAAACTAGGAACATGTGAACAAAGCCCCCAGGTAAGTAAAAGTCCTTAAGTAAAACATTAAATACCTATATAGAAATGGGGGGGGGAAAAGGGCAACATGTCTTGCTGCCTCTTGCGGCATATCAAGTGATAATAAAGATAAAGAAGAAGAAAGCTGTGTACACTAATGCCCGCAGTAGGAGAATAAGGTTCTGGACTAACAGGCTGTAATGGAAGAGGTGGACTTGGATTTAGTAGAGGTCACGGAGATATGGAAAACCAGGACTAGTCTAGTTATACTGTGTAATTTATTCAGAAAGGACAGGATAGAAAGAAAGGGAGGAGGATAGTGCTATATGTAAAAAATAGTATTAAAGCAACAGAATTATAGTGCTCACAAGGCAACAAGGAGGCACTGTGATACACAGATCTCCTTCACAAGCAGAGGTGGACAGAGATTTAATTGAAGACATTTGCAATATTGCCATGAAAGAAGAACTATGCTTTAATAGTAGTAGTGGTTTCAGCTCACTTCATTGGTCAAAAATAGTCTCCTGTATTTCATGTACTTAAATATTCTCAAATCAAAAGTGCAAAAAAAAGTGGACATGCAATGAAACTACAGTGTAGCAAATTTAAAAGAAACTGGAGAAAATATTTTTTCATTCAATGCATAATCAAATTCTGGAGTTCATTACCAGATGATGTAGTAAAAGCTGTTATTGTAGCTGAATTTAAGAGGTTTGGACAAGTTCCATGGAGGAAAAGTACATAAACATTATTAAAGTGAAATCCACTGCTTAGCCCTGGGAGAAGCAGCATGCAATTTGCCTACTTTTTGGGAACCTGCCAGATACTTATGACCTGGATTGGCCGCTATTGGAAACCGGATACTGGGCTTGATGGACTCTTGGTCTGACTCAGTATGGCACATCTTATGATTTTAAGTGCTACCAATAGGTGATTTCAATATGCTGGATGTTGATTGGGACATACAGCTAAATAAATACAGCTAAATAAACATCCCTGTTGTGGCATTGTCTAGAAATAAGGAGATACTGGATTCTGTACAGGGAGAACTATTCTGGCAAATAGCAAAAAGAACCCACATGTGAAGGGATCATACTGGACATGATGCGTACGAATGGGGAGAGTTTTCTGATGTTATAGTGGGTGATCATCAGGCACCCAGTGATCACTAGACGGTATTATTCAGTATTAGGACACAGATGGAGAAGGTTCATTCAAAAATGAGAGTCCTTGAGCCCAGGAAAACTAACTTTGCCAAATGCGGGAATACCTGAAGGAATGGTTAGGTAGATGGGAACATCTAGGGGGAGAGTAGAAAAGCAGTGTGCAAAATTGAAAGGAGATATTTTAAGGACTATAAAACTTGGCTATGGAAATAAATAAAAGAGGAAAAGGAGGTCACTATGGTTCTCAAAACAACTGCTGAAAAATTGAGCAAAAAGAGGTTAGCCTTCATAACTAAAAGAGATCTCCGAAAGAAGAAGACGAGCAACAATATCTGGAGAAGCTAGAGGAAGCTGGAAAAATACTCAGGAAAGCAAAGATGTAAAAGGAAGAAAAAATAACCAATGCAAGACTTTTTAAAAAAAAAATGTTAGTGACAGGAGGAAGTACAAAACTGGCAATAACAGACTCGAGGGGGAGGGGGAGGGGGAGGAATACGTAGAAGTTGATGAGGATAAAGCAGAATTGCTTATCAAATATTTTTGTTCTGTGTTCATAGATGAAAGGCTAGGAGTAGGACCTCAAAAATCACCCACAAACAGGAATGGGAATGAGCTACACGTCAAATGATTTTCCAAAAACTGTGTTTGTAAGGAGTTAGCAAAACTAAAAGTAGACAACGCGATGGAACCAGTCAGGATACATCTGAAGGTAATGAAAGAACTTAGAGAAGTTCTAGGGGCTACACAGTCTGACCTTTTTAATGCTTTTTTAAAGTTGGGAGTGGTCCAAGAGTACTGGAGAAGGGCACATGTGGTCCCTTTACACAAAAGTGGAGGTAAGGAGGAGGTTGGGAACTAAAGACTGGTTTGTCTGACCTCTTTGGTGAGTAAATAAATGGAAACCTTTAAACCAAAGGATAGGGAGGTTTCTGGAATCCGATGGATTGGAGGATCTGAGGCAACATGGTTTACTAGAGGCAAGTCTTGTCACATAGCCATTAATCACAAAAAGACTGAAGTGATGTTCATTTCCAGAAAACCAGATTTCAACCCACCACCTACAGTCACCATGAACAATAACGTCTACGCCACAAAGAGCGAGCTAAAATACCTGGGCGTGACACTGGATTGCAACCTAAAGATGGAAAAGCATCTCCGAATTACCAATCGAGCCATTTTCCACAAAATAAAAGTCTTGCACCAACTACGTAGCATCATAGAGCACTCAGATTTTAGGACCGTTGCACAAGCCCTCATCATTCCTCACCTGGACTACTGCAACGCCATACTACAAGGGTTGCCTAAAAAAACCCTCAACATCCTCCAAATGGCGCAAAATGTGGCAGCTAGATTAATCATGAGGAAAGGCCTGAAGGAGCATATCACACCAATTCTAATGGACCTACATTGGCTCCCCATCACTGCACGCATACAATACAAAATCCTAATCACCACATTCAAGCTCATTCATAATATAGCACCCTCGTTTCTCAACACCCTTATCACATCGCAGCCAAATAACAGAAGCAGAAGAACCACACACCTCAATACCCTCATAGTTCCGGCTAGCCTGAGAGCTGTCACTGCAACCACCAGCAACCGAGCATTCTCATTCATAGCGCCACTGCTATGGAACCAACTACCATGCGAACTGAGAGCAATCAGTGACCTGTTGGTATTCAGAAAAAAGCTAAAGACGCATCTTTTCCAGACACACTTCAATCCCACATAACCTCTTTCACCATGCACAAGAAAAGAGCACTACACGTCAAACACCTATAGACTCCGACAACCTGTAAATATGTACATACATGTGTAATCAATGTCTTGCAATCAAGTGTAAACCTGTAATCTGAATGTTTGTGTCCTGTACTGAATCATTATGTATGTTTTAATCCATGGCCTGTACAACCATACTGTTATGTATAGCAAACCGCTGCTGATCGCTGGAAGTAGCGGGATATAAGTGTACACTAAATAAATAAATAAAATAAATAAATGAATATGATTGCCATGAAAGGATAAGTGCCACTGATTTTAATATGCCGAGTGGAGGAGTGGCCCAGTGGTTAGGGCAGCAGCCTAGAGCCGGAAATGTCAGGGTTCCAATCCCACTGGCACTCCTTATTGCCTTGGGCAAGCCATTTAATCCTCCATTGCCTCAGGTACAAACTTAGATTGTGAGTCCTCTGGGGACAAGGAAATACCTACTGTACCTGAATGTAACTTGACTTGATCTACTACTGGAAAGGCATGAGCTAAATACTAATAAATGATTACTTTCTTTGACTGAGTTACCAGAAAGTTGGACCGAGAGAAAGCCCTAGGTGTGGTGTACTTAGATTTCAGCAAGGTCTTTGACATGGGTCCTCATAGGTGACTCAAATAAACTGAGCACTCTTGAGAAGGGCCCTAAAATGACTGATTGGGTTAGAATTGGTTGAGAGGAAGGCAGCAAAGGATAGTGGTCCAGTTCTTTTTGACATTTTTGTAGGTGATATTGTAGAAGAGCTACTGTATAGTGGGGGTCACCGACTCCAACTTTACTTTGTAATTACAGCCTGATATAAGCACTGAGGATGCACGCACTAAGCTCGTCCCTGCCTTCTAATTACAATCTGATATAAGCGCAGTGAAGAAGCATTAAGCCCATCTCTGCTCAATAATTACAACCTGATATAATCACAGTGATGGGAGCGCTGAGCCTGACTCTATTCTGTAATTGCAGCTTGATATAAGCCCAGTGAGAGGGCACTAAGCCCAGCTCTGCACTGTAATTACAGTCTGATTTAAACATGGTGTAGCAACCACTAAGCTAAGCTCTGCACTGTAATTACAGCCTCTTCTTTCATGGACAGAAGAAATTCACCCCTACACTGTACCACTTTCGGATTTTTGCAGCCCAAATGTATGCCCCTGCTTTTTTAACGTTAAATCTCAGCTGCAAAATTCTCGATCATTCTTCAAGCTTAGCTAGATCCCTCCTCATGTTATTTATACCTTCCTGGGTGTCTACTCTATTGCAGATTTTGGTATTATCCGCAAAGAGGCAAACCTTACCCAACTGCCCTTCTGCTATATCACTAACAAAAATGTTAAAAAGAATTAGACCAAG
Source organism: Ichthyophis bannanicus (assembly GCA_033557465.1). NCBI lineage: Eukaryota > Metazoa > Chordata > Amphibia > Gymnophiona > Ichthyophiidae > Ichthyophis > Ichthyophis bannanicus. The sequence continues at coordinate 345,901,195 of CM066039.1, read as the reverse complement.
GACAGTGGTGTGCTGCAGGGATCTGTTCTTGGTCCAATTCTTTTTGACATTTTTGTTAGTGACATTGTGGAAGGGCTGTGGGGTAAGGTTTGCCTCTTTGCGGATGATACCAAAATATGCAATAGCGTAGACACCCAGGAAGGGGTAGATAACATGAGGAGGGATCTAGATGGGCTTGAAGAATAGTCAAGAATTTTGCAGCCGAGATTTAATGTTAAAAAATGCAGGGTCAAGCATTTGGGCTGCAAAAATTCAAGAAAGCGGTAGGGTAGGGGGGGTGAAGTACTTCTGTCCATGAAGGAGGAATGGGACCTGGGCATGATTGCTTTTGATGATCTGAAAGTGACTAAACAGGTAGTAAAGGTGACAGCAAAAGCCAGAAGGATGCTCGGGTGCATAGGGAGAGGAATGGCCAGCACGAAAAAGGAGGTGATAGTGCCTCTGTACAAGTCTTTGGAAAGGATATAAACAGGATGGAGTCGGTGCAGAGGATGGCTATCAAAATGGTCAATGGTCTTCATTTTAAAGCATATGGGGACAGACTTAAAGATCTCAATAAGTGTACTTTAGAGGAAAGGCGGGATAGAGAAGATATGATAGAAACGTTTAAATACCTCAGTGGCATAAATGCGCAGCAGGAGAGCCTCTTTCGATGGAAAGCAAGCTCTGCTATGAGGAGACATAGGATGAGGGCGAAACGGGATAGACTCTGGAGTAATATGTTGAAATATTTCTTTACGGAAAGAGTGGTAGATGCGTGGAATAGTCTCCCAGTGGAGGTAGTAGAGATGAGGACAGTATCTGAATTCAAGAAAGCATAGGACAAACAAAGAAGATCTCTAAAGGAAAAAAAGGGATTGTAGCAGTTGATATGGAAGGGCAGACTAGATAGGCCAAATGGTCTTTTACTACCATCATGTTTCTATATAAGTACAGTGAGGACTTCCGGTGACATCACGGAGCTAATGGCAGCTTAGAAGCCTAGTTCCGTCAGATTCCCGAGTGTGGAGAGACAATAAAGCGACCCCAGGTGAAAAAGTGGAAGGGAGGCGAGCACCCAGCATTGCGATGGCGGTGAGGAAAAAATTGGCTGGTTTCCAGTCCCTGTACGTGTGCCGGGAGCTGATGGCAAACGCAGAGACGGCCGGCTCAGAAGAGGGAGCCGGGGCAGGGAGCTCGGAGGAGGAGGAAGGAACGGATTCGAAGGGGCTGGAGGAGGTGTCGTTGAAAAAGTGGCTGGTTTCCAGTCCCCGTACGTGTGCCGGGAGCTGATGGCGAATGCGGAGACGGCCGGCTCAGAAGAGGGAGCTGGGGCAGGGAGCTCGGAGGAGGAGGAAGGAATGGATACGGAGGGGCTGGAGGAGGTGTCGTTGAAAAAGGGGCTGCAGGCGTTTAACGTGGAAATGAGAGGAGAGATTAAGGCCATGAGGAAAGAGCTGAAGGAAACCCTGCTGGCGATCCAGGAGGTGGGCTGTTTGGGACAGCGAGTGGAGGATCTAGAAGGCCACGTGGAGCAATGTGAGGAGGAGATGAGAGACATGGCGTCGATGCAGAATAAACTCAAGGCCCAGCAGGAGGAGTTACAGGAGAAAACAGAGGAGATTGAAGACAGAGCGAGAAGGAACAACTTGCGTATTCAGGGTGTGCCGGAGGAGGCAGCCTCCAGAGACTGTGTACAGGTAGTGCAGAGGTTGTGCAGCCATATTTTGCAGCTGGGAGAGGACGCTAGACCGTGAGTGGAGCTAATTGGAGTTGAAAGGGTGCATAGAGGTCTGGGTCCGAGGCGGGAGAAGCAGGCAAGAGACATTGCAGCTTGTATGAGCAGTTTCCCCCTGAAAGAACAAATATTAAATGCGGCAAGGAAGTCTGGAAGGATTGCATGGGAAGGAAGTGAAATAGAAGTGTATAATGACCTGTCAAAAGGAACACTTGAAAGGAGGCGATCTATGAAAGAGGTCACAGCATACCTGAGGGGGAAAGGCATGCGCTACCGATGGACGTTTCCATTCGGCATCTTGATGTCGGTGAATGGAGTGAACAGGAAGGTGAAAACGGTGGAGGAGGAGGCGTGGTCCACAGTGAGAGAGATGGGGTGTGAGGATCTACCCCAAGCGGCGGAGAGGGAACAGCGGCGGCAACCTAAAGCAGCGACTGGTAAAGAGCAAACGAGCTCGCAGTGGCAGAGAGCGGGAGAGAAGGGAAAGAGGTTGAAACGTATGACTCAGGCGCGGAGGATGGAGGCAACGGAGGAAGACACCTGAGAGGAGGGACTGGAGAGATGAGGCCTGGATGCAAGTACGGAGTTTGAGTAGGGGGCGATAGAGCTCTGTTACTCATGGAACTCGGACACTGGACTTATAGGGCTGAGAGGGGAGGCTATTGGGACTGGGGAGGGGGGTGTGGGGGTTAGTAACGATAAGGGATGGTAAGGGCAGAGCGGGGGAGCAAATATTGGGGGAGGAGGGGAATGGAGAGGGGTAGAAGGGGGAGGGGGGACTGGATAGGGAGGGGGCTGTTTGAGGAATGAGGCAGATAAAGGGTGGGGGGAATGGAGTGACGGGAAAGGACAAGGCGTCTCCGGAAGGGTAGGAGGGAGTTAAGATATGGGAAGGGGGAGGAAGAGGGGGTGGGGGAAGGGAAGGGAGGGGCGGGAGTGGGGGGAAGGGGAGGGGGCAAGAACACAGTGATAGCAACAAGGGGGGTGGAGAGGGAAATGGAAGGGATATGCTGCGGATAGGATCAGTAAATGCTAAGGGGTTGAGCTCTCCTGCTAAACGGGGTATGTTATTCCGGGAGGCACTGAAAAACCAGTGGGATGTGGTGTTAATTCAGGAAACTCACTTGAGGAGAGGTGATGTGGGCAGGATGCGGAATAAGCAGTACCCGGATCAATATTATTCGTGTAATAGGGAGGGGGTAAAGAAAGGAGGAGTGGCCATATTGGTGAGGGCAGGGTGCGGGATTCAAGTGTGGGGGGGGGGGTATTTTAAGGATTTGGAGGGGAGAGTAATTGGGATAAAGGGGAAGTTGGGGATGGAGGAAATTGTGGTAGTGGCGGTGTATGGGCCAAATGGTAATCAAGGGGGGTTCTGGAAAGAGGTGGGGAAGTTAATAGAGGGAGGGGGGGGGAAGTGGTGGTAGGAGAGGATTTTAATTTAGTACTGGACCCGGGGGATGGACAGGAATCCGAGGGGGGGGGATGGAGGGAGAACGAATAGACAAGATTTAAGAAAGTTGATGAAACAATAGAATTTGGTGGATGCTTGGAGGGCGCTGAATCCTGCGGGGAGGGAATACACTTTTTACTCGGCGTCACATGATAGTTGGAGCAGGATAGACATGCTCCTGGTGGATAGGGCTTGTTGCTGGAGGTACAGGATGGGGGTGTTATCCCGGTAGGTTGGTCGGACCATAGGGCGGTGGAAGTAAGATTTAAGGGGTTAAAGAGGGGAGGGGTGGTATTCTGGAGGTTAAATGAAAATTTGCTTAAGGATGAGAAGATAGTGGAGGACGTTCGGAGGGTTATAAGGAAGTATTTGCTTTTTAATGACACAGGGGACGTAGCGGATGTGATGGTGTGGGAGGGGTTGAAAGCGGTGGTAAGAGGGAGGTTTATAATGTGGGGGGGGGGGCTAGGAAAAAAAGGGATCGGGAAAGGAAGGAAGGAAGGGGAGTTAGGGAAGGAGTTAAGGGAGGCTGAGGAGAAGTATCGGGGGACAGGGGCAAAGAGGGGTAGAGTGGAGATGGAGAGGGTGAAAGAGGGGTTACAGGCTATACAAACGGGACGAGCAGCCTTTGCCTTACAGAGAGCTAAGCAGGTCTACTGTGAATTTGGAGATAAAGCAGGCAGATTGCTGGCTAGAAGATTAAGGCAGCGAAAGGGGGCGGCAATGATATACCATAAGATATGCCATAAGAACATAAGATATGCCATACTGGGTCAGACCAAGGTCCATCAAGCCCAGTATTCTGTTTCCAACAGTGGCCAATCTAGGTCATATGTACCTAGCAGTTTCCCCAAGGGACACAGGTTCCACAATGCTTGTATTGGTTCAAGCATTGATATCCTGGGTCCCTTCTTAATAATGGCTTATGGACCTTTCCTCCAGGAACTTGTCCAAACCTTTTTTAAACCCAGCTACACTAACAGCCTTTACTACATCCTCCGGTAACAAATTCCAGAGTTTGATTACACGTTGAGTGAAAAAATATTTTCTTTTATTAGTCTTAAATAGTTTACCCTGTAGCTTCATTGCATGTCCCCTAGTCTTCCTATATTCTGATAAAGTAAACAATCGATCTACGTTTACCCGTTGCACTCCGTTCATTAATTTATAGACTTCTATCATATCTCCCCTCAGCCGTCTCTTTTCCAGGTTAAAGAGCCCTAACCTTTTTAGCCTTTCTTCATAGGAGTAGCCTTCCATCCCCTTTACCATTTTGGTGGCTCTTCTCTGAACCTTTTCTAATAACGCTATATCCTATTTAAGATACGGCAACCAGAATTGCACACAATATTCAAGGTGCGGTCTCACCATGGAACGATATAGAGGCATTATAATATATTTTGTTTTATTTTCCATTCCTTTCCTTATCATAGCTAGCATTCTATTCAGATAGAAGGGAAGGATGGCAGGATTTGTAGAGGAGAGGAGGAGATAAGGGAACAGTTTAAGGAATATTATCAGGAGTTATATAAGGAGATGGAGGGGGTGGGGGAGGGGGATACAGTAGGTTATTTGGATGGGGGAAAAGTTAGCAGAGCTACCGGAAGAGACCAAAAGGGACTTAGAGGCGGGGATCTCGGGGGAGGAAATTGGGAGGGTAGTGAGGGGGATGGAGGGGGGGAAGGCCCCAGGGTTAGATGGGTTGACCAGGAGTTTTTACGGGGGGAGATAGGGGGCATACTAGGAAAGGTATTTAATGGGGTTTTAAATGAAGAGGGGGCGCTGTCAAAGGGAATGTTGACGGCGGGGATAACTATTTTGTTGAAACCGGGGAAAGACCCATTACGTTGTAGCTTTGTATAGGCCTATTTCCCTTCTTAACGTGGATGTTACGCTTTTGACCAAGATTTTGGCAGGGAGACTGGCAGGGTGGCTACCAGGGATAATAAAAGTGGACCAAGCAAGGTTTATTATGGGAAGGCAAGCAGCGGATAATATAAAGAGAGCGATAGGGGTGATATGGGAGGCCAGGCAGGAGCGTGAGGAACTTATATTGATGTCAATAGACGCGGAGAAGGCATTTGACAGGGTGCACTGGGGGGGTTCTAATGAAGGTGCTGGAGAAGGTGGGGTGTGGGCCAAATTTTCTGAAATGGGTGAAAGGACTTTATAGGGGTCCAAGTGCAAGGGTTAAAATTAACGGGAGGTACTCCAGGGATTTTGGTTTAGGGCGAGGGACTCGTCAGAGGTGTCCGCTGTCTCCGTTGCTGTCTGCAATGGTAGTGGAGCCGTTAGCGGAGTGCATAAGGGGGAATGGAAGGATAGTGGGCCTAGAAAGAGGGGGGCAGAATCAGGGGTGTCCGCTGTCTCCGTTGCTGTTTGCAATGGTGGTGGAGCCGTTAGCGGAGTGCATAAGGGGGAATGGGAAGATAGCGGGCCTAGAAAGAGGGGGGCAGAATCATAAGATTTCATTACATGCGGATGACATTCTGTTATACATTAGCAGGCCGCAGGAGTCGTTACCGGAGGTGATGAGGGAGGTGGAAAGGTAAGGGGCAGTGTCGGGGTTTAAAATGAATGTAGATAAAACAGAAGTGATGAGGGTGCAGCTGAGTAGGGAGACTGAGGAGAGGTTGAAACGGTTGTATCCATTGCGGTGGGTTAGTAGGTCATTGGGATATTTGGGGGGTAAAATCACGGATAGGTATGAGAATCTGTATCAAGCTAATTACCCGAGACTTATCGGAAATACTAGCAGGGATTTGGAGGGTGGATGCGGATGGAGATTTCCTGGTTGGGCAAAACAGCTGCGATTAAAATGAATGTTTTACCTAGACTGTTATACTTGTTCCATGCTTTGCCGGTGGAGGTACCGGAAGGGGCAATGAGGGCGCTGCAAAGGCGGGTGTTTAGCTATATATGGAAAAGGAAGCCACCAAGAGTTGCAACGGAGGTGATGTTCGCAGCCAAGGAGGAGGGGAGGCTTGGGGTACCTAATCTGAGGGCTTACTATAGGGCGGCACAGTTAACACATGTATTGGGTTGGAGGGGAGGAGAGGCCTTGGGTGAGCTTGGAAAAATTGAGGGTGAGAGGGGGGCATTTGGCAGCATGGGTGTGGGCCCCGTGGACAGAGAGAGACGGGTTAGGGAGGGGTACCCCGGCAATGAGACAGGTGGTGAAGATATGGGATAAAGTCAGGGGGCCAGAAATAGCCAGCAGGGGGACGGTGTTTTCTGTGATGACACCTTGGAGGGGGTGGAGAGCCTTTAAACCAGGTTGGGAGGGAGGGCGTTTTGATATCTGGAAAGGAAAAGGGTTGGAGTGTAGTTTTCAGCTGTTGGAGGAGGGGGAGATGAAGAGTTTTGCAGAGGTGAAGGAGGAGATTGGTCTGGAAGCGGGGGGATAGATTCGCGTATGTGCAGGTGTGCTCGTCTCTTCAGAGGGTATTGGGGAAGGGAAGGGAAGTCTCTAGCTTGGAGGTTATTTGGTATGGGAAGAGAGGGTCGAAGGGGATGATTTCGGGATTATATAAGGGGGTTAAGGGGGAGGGAGTGGGGAAACACAAATATATGATAGAGTGGGAAAGGGATCTGGGGAAGACTATGTCACTTATAGAGTGAAAAGGGTGTGGGATCAGATAAAGAGGGGGCCCTGCTCGAGTAGGATCAAAGAAAATTGTTATAAAGTAATGGTGCGCTGGTATTATACACCTGAGAGATTACACAGGATATATCCGGGGGTGTCTCCATTATGCTGGCAGCAGTGTGGGGACGAGGGGACCTTCTGGCATGTGTGGTGGAGCTGCGCAAAGGCCCAGGGATATTGGAGGCGGATTCGAGGGTGGATTCAGGAGAAGTTAGGGGTAGGGGTGGATCTATTTATTTATTTACATTCTCTTATATACCGCGCTATTCTGCATCAGTGCGGTTTATGTTGAACAAACTGAAATTACATTGAACAGGGCATTATAACTTGGAGATAACTATTTTACAGGGAACATGGGCTATGGAGGGTTAAGTAGCTTGCCCAAGACCACAAGGAGCACCTGTGGGACTAGAAACCCCAGTCCTTCCGGCCCAAGGTTGCTGTCCTCTAGTGGGATTTGAACCCCCGACCTTCCGGCCTGAAGTACCTTGCCCCAACCATTAGGTCACTCCTCCACTCCACCACTACTAGGCCACTAGGCCACTCCTCCACTCCAATCTAATGCCAAATATCTTTCTCCTAGCGTGGTGAGAGGAGGGTTGGGAGCAACGGGGGGGGGGGGGGTAGGATGGTGTTGGCGTGCCTTAGTGCAGCCCGCTGTGAGGTGGCAGCAGCTTGGAAACAAAAAGAGATGCCCTCAGTGGAGCAATATGAGAGGAGGCTTAGGCATTTGGTGCTTATGGAGAAGCTAACAGCAGCAAGGAGGCAGAAGGTGGTTCGGTTTGAGGAAGAGTGGGGTAAGCTGTGTGGTGTTCTTGGGGTGGGGTAGTCACTGGGAGGGAGGGGTGAGGGGGAGGGTGGGGGTGGGGGGGAGGGGGAGGGCAAGGGAGGGTGGGGGGGAAAAGGGGAAGAGTGTGCTCCGGAGTTAGGGGGATAAACCTGACTCAATAAGGGTAGAGGCAAGGAGAATACATAAAAGGGGGGGAAGGGAAGGGGGTAAGGGGGTGGGTTCAGTAAGGGGAGTGGGGGGCGGAAGGGGGTTGTAAATAAGGGTATTACTAGGGGATAAATGTGGGAAGTATTGGCACAAAAAATAAAGAATGTTACAGATGCAATGTTGTTAAGTTACACAAAAGGCGGGGTAAGGATTAACATAAGGATAAGGGGATATCAGGGTGGGAAGGGCGCTGTGCCAGTGATATTTAAAACGATGGATACCTCTTGTACAAGGGCTAAAACAATACTGAAGAGGGGACGGTTAAGTAGAATGTCAGTTCCCAATAATATCAGGGATAAAGTGTTATTGATGGGGGTAAGGGTATGCAGAATGTTTGATACCCATTGTTTAAGGAATAGGGTGATATGATTGCATGTATCTGGTTATGTTAAAGAAATGAGGTTAATAAAATATTTAAAGAGAAAAAATAAATAAATAAGTACAGTGAGGGGAGCCCTAAGCCTGGCTCTGCGCTGTAATTACAGCTTGAGTTAAGCGTGGTATGGAGGGTACTAAGCTCAGCTCTGCCCTGATGTGAGCGCTAAGCCTGGCTCTGACTGGTAAGCCTGATATAAGGGTGGAGTGCAGAGTGCTGAGTCAGGTCTGCCCTGCACTTACAGACTAATATTACTATTAAGACCTCAAAACATTGTTATTTATAGAAACCTATGAGCATTCAGGCAACATCCCCTACCCAAACAGTAACACTACTACTTCCGCCAACTACACACACACCCATCCTATCCACACACACAAATCTATCATACCACGTAATTAAACACCTTTATGTTAAATGTTACCTCAATTGTACTGTCTAAATGCTGTTAAGTAACTGCACAGTCTAAATGTTTACATGTACCCTAATGTAACTCTCCAATTGTGATGTGACGTGACCACCTTGATTGAAGGAAAAGGTGACATACAAATCTGTCTAAATAAATAAATAATCATTGATATAGCGCTACAAGGCATACGCAGCGCCGCACAAACCCATATACTGTAGAAGACAGTCTCACCATCATCTGAAACTTGCAATCTAGTTAAGACAGACAGCATAATACAAGAGAAATAAGGGGCTCAAGAAGGAGAGGAGACACAAGGGGAACAAGAGATCAGGATCCAAAAGCGGCCTCAAAGAGGTGAGCCTTCAGCATGGATTTGAAGAGGAAGAGAGATGAGACTTGACGTAAAGATTCAGGAAGTTTGTTCCAGGCGTAAGGAGCAGCAAGGTGAAAGGACCAAAGGCTGGAGTTGGCCGTGGAGGAAAACGGCAAAGAAAGGAGTAAGCCAGTGGAAGAGCGGAGTTCATGAGGAGGGGTGAAGGAGGAGAGAAGAAAGGGGCAGTAGACTTAATGTACTTATAGGCTAGAAGGAGAAGTTTGAAATGGATACAGAAATGGAAGGGGAGCCAATGAAGTGATTTCAGAAGAGGGGTTATATGAGTGTATCAGGGCTGGCGGAAGATTAGCCGCGCAGCAGAGCTCTGGATAGATTAAAGAGGAGAGAGATGGCACTGAGGGAGACCAGCAAGGAGAAGGTTGCAATAGTCAAGACGGGAGGTGACTAAAGAGTGGACAAGAGTTTTAGTAGTGTGTTCAGAGATGAGGGGACAAATTTTGTTAATGTTGTAGAGAAAGAACAACAGGTTTTAGCAATCTGTTGAGTACGTGTGGAGAAGGAAAGGGAGGAGTCAAAGATGACCCCAAGGCTGCGGGCTGAGGAAACAGGAAGAAGGAGAGTATTGTCAACAGTGACAGAGAAAGGAGGAAGGGGGGAAGGAGAGTTTAAGGGGAAAGAGAAGAAGTTTGGGTTTAGCCATGCTCAGTTTCAGATGATGGTGAGACATCCAGGCAGCGATATGAGATAAGCAGGCACAGATATGAGCTTGGAGTGTAAGAGAAATGTCACGTGAAGGTAGATAGATTTGAGAGTCATTAGCATAAAAAAGATACTGAAAGCCATGGGAAGAGATGAAGGCACCAAGGGACTGGGTATAGAGAGAGAAAAGGAAGGGGCCCAGAACTGAACCTTGGGGTACCTCAACTGAGAGAGCGATGGCTGTAGAGGAGGAACCACAGACTTGACATTAATCTGATAAGTGTCTTGAGCATGTAAAGTTCCATATTAAGCACTCGAATAGACACACATAAAATTTCGGCAGTACATATGCACATAATATGAGGCCCTCAGAGAAGCTAGCACCCACGTTTATGTGATAAATGCTTATGTTCCACAGGGCAGAATGGACAGGACTGGCACTTATAAATGTATTTCATGTGCAGACGCATGGATTTTTATCGGTGCATGTATGCACAGACTTACTGCTGCCTCAGTTTCCGGTGGGCTACTTTATAGAGCCACAAAGGCAAAGATGTTGCCCTTCACAGTAGACACAACCGAGATCGGCACATTGTCTTTCCTGTTATAAAAGGACCTGCTAAACGCATGGAGTATGGCAGGCGCTGACCCTGCTCCTCTCTGGAAATACAGCCTAAAGTTAAGGGGGTAATTTTACAAATGGAAACAGGGTCTTATAAAATTTGGCGAGAAACACACGCAAATTCCAGAGGCGTAGAACAGTGGGAGCAGAGGATCTGTGCGCTCTTGGGAGTCTAACATACAAAGGCCTTTCTTGCTTTTGTAAACTAGGCACCTTTTTGGACTTATCCCTAAAGATATGTCAGGGTGGGCGCAGACCCTGTGCTGTATATACAGTTGTGGTCAACATTTTTGGCACCCTTGCAGTTCGTCCCCTTAATGTCCAATATCTCCTAAAACAAAAGTGGCCAGTGAAATGGCTTTGGAATATATATGTACACATATTTGACATATAAAAGAATGAAATGAAATAAAACAAGACCAATTAAACAAAGGAAATAGTAGAAAAACTGGAACATTGCTAGGACGTGATTATTCCTATGAAAGAAGGGCAATATAGACCCCTCATACAAACATTTCTAGCTTCCTTAATTGAAACGGACAGAGTCAATACACTGTGTTGAATTTTTTTGTCGGATCGCCTGCCATGAGGATGAAAAATCACTCTCTTGAAACAGGCCCTCCATTTTAATCAATTTTCAAAAAACGGCCACCCGGCCCAATTGCGTGAGGTTCCCCCAAACAAACCACCACATAATTCATAAAATGCTTTCTTTAAAAAGCTATTTATAATTCACAATCTTATTTAATGTGCCTAAATCCATAGTGCAATCGCATGCCCAACAGCTTGAAGACAACACCTTATAGCATTCAACAGCACAGCAAGCCGGGGAGCCAGCGGGCAAATTACTGAATTTATTTTATTTTATTTTATTTATTTATTTTATTTATTTTATTTTATTACAAGTTCTTATATACCGCACTATTCGGCATCAGCGCGGTTTACATTATAACATAAAGACCTTAACAACAAGCTGTTTGGTTTACATCGAACAGGAGTACAAACTTGGAGAACCGGGGTAAACTATATACATGAGATAATTACATAGAAAAGAATAGAGTCTTAATAATATCAAGAACGGCAATTGAGTTTCCACATGCGAAGGATAGTATTCCTAGAGTGATACATTGTCTACGCATTTTGCTTTGGATGCGGTCCAGATGAGTATAACGAATGCTATGGATGCGATTGCACTATGCATTTAGGCACATTAAATAAGATTGTGAATTATAAATAGCTTTTTAAAGAAAGCATTTTATGAATTATGCGGTGGTTTATTCAGGGGAACATATAACCTCACGCAATTGGGCCGGGTGGCCGTTTTTTGAAAATTGATTAAAATGGAGGGCCTGTTCCAAGAGAGTGATTTTTCATCCTCATGACAGGCGATCCGACAAAAAAATTCAACACAGTGTATTGACTCTGTCCGTTTCAATTAAGGAAACTAGAAATGTTTGTATGAGGGGTCTAGATGTGTCTTCTTTCATTGGAGTATTATAGTGGTGACATAGGTGGGTTAGCGACTTTTTATAATTAGGACATGATTATTGGCAACCTTACAAACAATTCAAATCAGTTTGAACAGAACCACCACATTCCCATTGCAGTAAAATTAGACGCACCTGTGATCAACTGTCAGTACTCACATGACTTGGATCAACCAATGAATGATGACTCTAATGTTTAAAATGGCCACATTCACTCCCTGTTCCATTTTCTCAATGTTGAAGACAAGAGAACTGCCTGACATCGCCAGAGAAACCATTATCACCAAACATTAAACTTCAAAGGGGGTATAAGGCCATCTCCAAAGACCTTGGGATTCCTGTGTCTACAGTTCACAATGTTGTTAAGAAGTTTCCTGATCATGGAACTGTCAAGAACCTCCCAGGACGTGGTGGGAAGAGGAAAATTAATCCAAGAACCTTTTGAAGATTAGTGCGAACTGTTGGAAAAAACACTATTTACAACATCCAGAGAGCTTAAGGCTGATCTGGAGCAATCTGGAGTGCTGGTTTCAACCCGCACCATATGCCGCACACTAAATAAAGGACTTCATGGGAGAAGGCTAAGGGGGACCCCACTGCTCAAAAACAGACATAAAAAGGCACACCTGATCTTTGCCCAAATCGACCTTGAGAAACTACAATCCTTCTGGGAAAATGTTCTGTGGACAGATGAAACCAAACTTCAGCTCTTCGGCAATGCACACCAGCGATACATTTACAGATGCAGAAATTAAGCTTATAAGGAAAAAAACACCCTTCCTACAGTTAAATATGGTGGAGTTCCTTAATATTGTGGGGCTGTTTTGCTGCCTCAGGAACTGGAGACCTCGGACGTATTAAAGGAATCATGAAATAAGAGGACTACCACGGTATTTTGAAGTGAAATGTGCTACTAATATCAGAAAACTAGGTCTGGGCCGAAGGTCATGGGTCCTTCAGCAGGACAATACATACATTCAAAAGTACAAAAGAATGGTTAAAAAGGAACAAATGGACTGTTTAAAACTGGCCAGCAAGGAGTCTTTATCTCAATCCAATCGAGAACCTTCGGAAAGAGCTGAAATCTGCCAATGGTAAAAGGAATCCTGGAAACATTCATGAGCTGGAACAAATCGCAGTTGAAGAGTGGGAGAAACTACCAGCAGACAGACGTACGAAACTTATAGATGGCTACAAGAAATGTTTAGAGGCTGTCATCACTGCCAAGGGTTGTGCAATCAAATATCAGTGAAGGGTGCCATTAATCCTGTCCAGGTCATACTTATTTTTTTTTTCTTCGGAAATTACTATGTACATTGCACAGACATTTCTTTTGTTGTATACCTTTGAACATACTATTAAAATATAATGATAACAGACAGTTGGAATATTTCCAATTATTTCTCAAGATATTATACACAACATACCTAAAACGCAAGGGTGCCAATAATGTTGACCACAACTGTAAGGGGGGGGGGGGGCCCAGATTCCATCGGTTACCTGTAATTTCCGCTGAGTACCATGGTGCAGTCAATGAGTATAAACTTCTGCATGAGGTTCCCCTTGAACGATGACCCTGTCCGGCAAAAATAGGTGGAGCCCGCAACCGTCCGCACCCTGAAAAACTACAAGAAAGCAGGAAATGAGTGAGCAGCAAACATGGTGGATGTGCGAGAGCCCCATGTTCCCATCCTCAGCCCCTGAAACGTTACGCATTCGATGAGCAGAATCGGTGCAAAGCTGCCTGACTCCCAATGGCCTTGGCACTGCCAGGTTGCATGATTGCTGGCTGCGTCATCGGATATTGAGAGCAGGCTGGGGAAAATGAGGCAGAAATGTCAGAGAGACAGATTAAAGCAGGGGAGCTCCGTGAGTGAGGAGTGTTTGCACAAAGCGCAGGGAGTCGCTTGAGCACAGACATTGGAGCCGGAGAAGAAGAGTAGATAGGAGGTAAAAACTTAGTGATGAGAGCTAGATTGCATAGTGCACATACCCCAACCCCATCACCCAAGAAGCATGCAAGCAATCTGACAGGGCCCTATAAGTAGAGGGCATTCTCGCAATTTGTATTTCTGCTCCCCTGCAAGGCATTAACTTTGTTCTGAGAGTTGACACAACTGAGGAGGACTTCGGCAGTACTGGTCACCACTCCTGATAGTGAGGGCAGGTTTAGAGCCTCTAGTGGGAGTATCAGCTGGTGAGGTAGAGTACAGCCTAGAGCAGTGCTTTTCACACTTTTATCCAATATGACCCCATTTTAACAACCAAAAATTCATGTGACCCCAGATGATGGTGAAAACAAAACAGCAGGTCTCCAGCCTCCTTCCCCTCCCTCCAGTCAGCTAAAGCAGGAAGGCACAGCAACAGTAGTGGCAACAGCAGCAGCAGTCAGCAAAGGATCCCTCGTGTTAGTGTGCAGTGTGTGCTTACAGAACCCAGGAGTGCAGCGATGGACGTCTAGAGCAGCAGAATAGAGGGCACACCGCCCATCCAAGTTCCCACATTCTGCAACCACGGAAACATATAGCTCCCGCGCTTGCAGAATCACATACAATTGGGGCCCTTACATCTTATATGCATCTAGACAGCCCCCGCTCAGAATTGGCCTCTGTGTTTCCTTTCTTACCCTCACTGAATAGTTTTGATATGTTTGAATGGTGGGAGCACTGGGATAGTTCATGTGGATACACTCTCGGGCTGATGCAGAGAGCCGGCTATGAAGTCGCATGCTATTAACTCTGTATTGCCTCTGAACAGCACACCAATAATGCACGACTTCAGTGCCAGCATACAAATTAGCCACACATTAAATTGTAGAGCAAACAGCAGCACTAAACTAGGAGAGCAAGCCACACACATGTACACAGAAGTCAGCACAAGTTTGGCATGATCTCCCAGAGAAACAGGGGCACCGAGTCACTCATTTGCCTCAGATGATTCAGGCATCGGGGAAAGCCTCCGATGCCATCAAAATACTGTTGGGGGGGGCCAGTGCCCTTGATAGAAATCAAATTCTTGGTGGCCCGGTGGCCCCGAACCCCCCACTGTATCTTTATAATGGAGCAGGAGCATTGCCCACGTGCTCCTGCACTACCATCTTGAAAAATGGCGGCGTCTGGCCCCTCGCGATGCATTCTGGGATGCACCGAGCAGGGTCAGGTGCTGCCATTTTTCAAGATGGCGGCGTAGGAGCGGGAGTCTCAGTTGTTTGCTTCTATCATGCTGCCGTCTCCACCTAGGTGCAAGTGTATTCCACCTGCCTCTCCTTGGTGGGCTGTCGCTTCCCCAATAGTCTTTCCCCCAAGTCCAGGCACTCCTCTTAAGAACTGCAGTGAAAAGGGGAAGCCCCAATGGCATCTTCTCTCTTTTTCTTGAGTAAAGTAGGGGGGGTAAAAGATTGCCTTGTTTTTAACATATATCTTGAGAGATCTTAAAAAATCTTAACCTTGCACCCTTGATGCAAGACGCGAGCTTTGAATTTCACTGCCACCAGCAGGCGCTGCTTATCCTGAAACTGATGGACCCCTGGTCCCTTGCCTGTTATGGAAGTGGGGTGGGGAGTTAGAGGCCGTTGGGCCACCAGGCTTATTTTTAATTCGGTGGGTGGGGAGATCAGGGCCACTGGGCCACCAGGGATTTGATTTCCGTCGGGGGCACCGGCCCCCCAACAGTATTTTGATGGCATCGGGGGCTTTCCCCGATGCCTTGATCATTTGAAGGGAAGTTTGACACTTCACCTCAGATGATTCGGGCATCAGGAGAGTCCCCGATGCCATGAAAGTACTGTCAAGGGCACATGCAGGACGTTTAAGCCAGCTCAGACCAGGGCGTAGAGATATTGGCGCTTTGGCTGGTTATGAAATCCTATATGCATTTCTCTGCATTGGACGCAGAAATTATTAGCATGCCATTTTAATACACCCAGCTCATTTGCCTATAATTTAAATACGCTTGGCGTTACTGTGTGTGCTTCCTTTTCCTTTGCTATTTAAATACACATAAGTCTCTTTCTGCATTTGGCCTGTCGGAACTTGCGCTCATAAGATGAAAAGGATGCGTTGGTCTTTCTGTATTGGCCCAAAGGTGCAGGAGTATTACTTGGATCTGAGGCACCAGGGATGTTTCTTGAAGGGGGAGTATTGAGGCGGCTTTCTTTTATCTTTCTTATTATTTATTTTTTTATTTATCAGGTTTTATATACTGCTTTATCACTTCAATCAAAGCGGTCTACATTGAAACTTAAACTTGGTAATGTACATTAAACAGTGACATTGATAACTTGGATTTTTCTGAGGCAATGGAGGGTTAAGTGACTTGCCCAAGGCCACAAGGAGTGCTAGTGGGAATCGAACCCTGGACTCTGGGTTCCCAAGCCAGTGTTCTTAACCATTAGGCTACTCCTCCACTTCTATGACATCTGGTCAACAGTCTATGAGGGAAGGGGCTGAGGGGGGTCCCGGGAGGAGTGACCACCTCACATTTCTTGGGGTTTTTTTCTTCTTCTTGATCTTTTGGTCTCTTATTATGTTGGCAGCTTTTCTTTGCCTCCTTGGGACATCTTTGCTTCTATTCACAGGTGCTGCTTAGTGTTGCGTTTATCAGTTGTAAACAGAAGTAGTAAAAGAATATTGGTTTATGTCAAGATAAATGGGGAGATGGTGGGGTGGGTGGTTGGGTGTGTTCTGCAGTTATGGAGCATGGTGTTGTGGGCTCTTTCTGGCTCACCTCTAAGTGCTGGTAAAGTGAGAGGCTCCTATGCCCTGAGCAATTCAAGCCTATAGAAAGGCACTTGGGAGGATTAGGAGAAGGAGGGGAAGGTTGGAGGGTTACAGTATGGCTAGGATAGGTCTTGATGGTGTCTACGAGGAGCTATCAATTACAATCAATGTGGAGTGTTGATTTGTAAGATACCTATAACTGAATTTTTTGTGCCTCCCTTAATGTGAAAGGTCTGACCTCTCCAACAAAGAGGATTCCTGAACAGGGAAGTAAACCAGCTGAAAGCCAATGTATTTTTTATACAGGAGACCCACTGCTGCAAGAAGAAAGAATTTTGTTTAAAAAGTAAGAATCAGAAGATCTTGCCTGGAAAGGAGTTTCTACCTGGACTGTTGTGTGTGGTGAGCAGGCAATTTGCAGAGGCCCCGCCACTGCTGCCGCTGGGACCAGCTTGCCACGCCCCCTGACACCATCGTAGGGTTTTAAAGCACCGTTCTAGGCCGCGGGACACGGAAGCATCCAAAGGGGTGTGACTAAAGGGGCTTGTTTTACCTCTTTGGCGCCCCTTCGGAGCAACAAGGAGAAACCAGGGGAGTTGACAACATGGAATGGGAAAGCGGAAGAAGCGTGTCTTCAATGTGAGTTCTCCAGCTAAGATGGCTTAGGCTGTCGGTCCACTGGATAAGCACATGGTGGCTATTGCAAAATGCCCAGATGATCTGACGGCTCCTCTGGAAGACGTCCAAGCAGCTCCTGATTCTACCTTGTCAACGTTGGGGGATTTAAGCCCATCCCTACCTTCTGGTAATGTTAATTTGGGGCCTGTTACGCCCTCACCTAGAGAGGTTGGGACTTTACAGGCAAATATGGGGGCTGGGCCTACACAAGGTTTGGTAGATCTTGGGGCAGTGGTTTCTCTGCCACAGATGGTCCAGCCTTTGGGAGCTTCCAGTCTCTTGTCTGTTGCCTCTGAAGTTGCAGGTACGCAACCATCTGATATTACTTTGGTTGATATTTGGTCTGCACTCGCCCGAATGGAATCCTCTTTTTCTATTACGATATTCCACTTTTCTACCTTTTCTAAGGAGACTGTGGAGAAACTGTCTCAACATGATAAATATTTTGAAAGTTTGGACTTTAGGCTTCAAAAGACTGAGGGTTTGGTTCAATCTGTTCATGGGGCCCCGACCTCTGCAATTGAGGATAGCTTAATGTTGCATCGTCAGCAGGAATATTTGGAAAATTCTGCTCATGTAAAAAACTTGCACTGCCTCAATTTTCCTAAGACTCAATATATTTCTGCTGTTTTGTTGTTTCAAAAATATTTGAAAAAGGTTCTGGGATTTGGAGCGGGCAACATTATGTTTATGTTTATGTTTATTAGCTTTCTAGACCGCCCTTCAGTAATAGGCAGAGCGGTTTACAATTAAAATAAATTCGTTGTACAGCAGGTAGAGAGCTGGAAGCAGAAAAAGAAGTTACAATTTTTCATGAAAGAGAGAGGAGAGAAAAGTAAGGAGACAGAAACATGAGGAGGGGTAGACAGCAAGGGAGAGGGAAGGCTAAGGGAGAGGTAAGTTGAAGGCGAGGGAAAAGAGGTAGGTCTTCAGGGCTTGTTTAAAGGTGGTGTGATGGGGCTCTAGACGGAGAGGGGTAGGTAGGGAGTTCCATAGAGCTGGACCTGTGAAAAAAAAAGCTGTCATTAAATAATGTTTATTACATATCTAGAGCAAAGAAATCTCAAGTGGGTGGAACAGAGGCGGTTGACTCCATTGATCAAATTGATTCCTTTAATGTTTCTGAATATATTGAGTCCTCTAAGGATATTAACAACATCTCCTAGTTTCCTTTAGTTCTGAAATGGTTAGGAACATATTGCATTTATCTTTTAAAAAGAAGAATGACTTGTTTTGTGGGCAAAAAATTAACATCTTTCCAGACAACTCTAGGCAGACGCAGCTTAGGTGCAAGGCTTTTTTAGCCTTGAAGCCTAAGGTTCTTGTGATTGGAGCACGTTTCTTAAATCTCCTTGTAAATGCTTGGTGACCTTAGGGAATGACAGTTATATTTTTTTGAGGTGTTGCAATTAGAGGATTTCTTGAGAGCAAGAGGCCATGTAAAGTATTATAACAGTTGTTATAGATTGGTATGGACGTGTTAAGTATGTTTTACCAGAAGGTTTAGAAATATAATGGGTTCAACTGATATTGTCTCAGTAGGGATCCGATATGTTTTTTCTTTTGTTATTCTTTTCCTTTTGAATTTAGGTTAAGATTGTCACGGATGTGGACTAGAGTGTTGTAATTTATTCTCTTGTATTTTCTTGAACTATTGCTGATTATTTTCTGATTGCAAATAATCATAAATTTAATAAATAAAAAAAAGTAAGAATATCGAAAAATCTTTTTTATTTTGAGAAAGAAGAAGCAGAGGGGGTTAGCAATCCTACTGGATAAAAAGAGAGCTATTGCTGCTGAGGAGGTTAAGAGGGATGCAGAGGGTGGTTTTTTGAAGGGAAAGTGGTGGGTACCCATTAACACTAGCTACTATATATGCTCTGAACAATAACTTTTTTTCAACGTGGTTAGCCTTTGCTAAAAGGACAGAGTGTGGTGTGAAGGGACTAATATATTCTCTCCCTGGAATTAGATAAGAGAGATTTGTTCTCGGAGGCTGTTCAACGACATCATCGGCTACCATTTCCATCATCTACAAAGAAGGGAGAGAATCCTAGCAGTGTAGCTCATATAAACCTATTTTATTGATCAATTGTGATACAAAGATTTTGCAAAGGGGTGGAAGCTAGATCTGAGACAATGCTTTCTGACTTGGTGCAAAGGGACCAGGCAAGCTTTATAAAAGGTTGCCAAGGGGCGGACAGTGTAAGACATGTGCAGGCCAATTCCATAACATGCACGTCTGGGCCGCAGGCATGTCCAAATCAAAAAGGGGCCCAATTTCAGCCCGATTCCGCAGCCATAGGCATAGACACACCCACCGTTCTGGAATCGAGGACACAGACGTTTCTGGCACGGCATGAGCAAACACCACTGTGGAGAAACATGGGCTCTTCTGTTATGATGAGACACGGGTATACGCAGCAAACAGTTTGGATGTGCCACACTCAACATATTCTGAAAAGATGGATGTTGCTCACCATATTCTGAAAAAATGGACGTTTCAAATTCTGCCCGTCTCTGTCATATACCCCCATGTACGTCTCGGATGGCCATGCCTCCTCTGTTAAAATGTGCATCTCCTAAGCTGCTCCTCTCACTGACAGTGGTGTGCTGATGCAAACTGTACAAATACTGATGCTACATACAAAAAGCCCCGTTTTTCAGGACACAGGAATTGTCAGGGTCCCCTAGACAAGCTCCTTTAGCACAAACAGTAAATGTCAGCATGGGCAGAATAATCACTATTGCTCTTCTTAATATTTCTTTCAGGGTAGTCGTTAGTGCCTACAAGATTCCCACACCTCTGATTTCTGTCCTTTAGAAATGCATCTTGTGGTGTTTTTCCATTCTGCAGTCCACCATTTCAGAACAGACTAGTCACCACCTT
This sequence comes from Ichthyophis bannanicus, assembly GCA_033557465.1. Classification (NCBI taxonomy): domain Eukaryota; kingdom Metazoa; phylum Chordata; class Amphibia; order Gymnophiona; family Ichthyophiidae; genus Ichthyophis; species Ichthyophis bannanicus. Next base: position 345,881,172 of record CM066039.1, on the reverse strand, counting down.
TATACAAACACAGCAGGATATTGTCTAAGTACTGGCCTTATTCCATGTCTCTGGCAGATATAATGGGCACGTCTGTGGAGGCCTCCCAAAACGTACACGGGCCTTTCCTGAATATGCCTTATACGTCTTGGGGTGCATTTAATGTCAGACCATGAGGTGAATTATGTACCATTGTTAAGTAACCTTAAAGCCATCTTAGAGATATGGCAGACTGTTCTGATCTCATGGTTTGGCAGAAGAGCCACAATTAAAACAAATATTCTTCTGCAGGTCCGATTTCTATTAGATAAACTTCCCATAGTGACCATAAAGGACTTCTTTAAAAAGCTGGATAAGGCAATCTCCAAGCTCATGTGGATGGAGAAGCAGCCCACAGTAGTTGCATTGCTATTGAGATTGAAGAAACTAGATGGGGGGGGGGGGGGCGGAGGAAAGGACTCCCTGACTTCCAGGTATATGAGTCTCGATAATGCTGAAAGGAATAATTTTATGGCCAGTAGGACATGTTGACCAGCACTTTATTTATTTATTTAGCTGTATTTATATCCCGCTTTTCACCGGGTCAAAGCGGTCAATTGGGAGATACATTTAACACGAGGGGATATGACACACATACGCTAATACTTACAGGGAACATGGGCAATGGAGGGTAAAGTGGCTTGCCCAAGACCACAAGGAGTACCTATAGGACTAGAAATCCCAGTCCCTCCGGCCTGAGATTGCTGTCCCCAGGTGGGACTTGAAACCCCGGCCCTCCGGCCTGAAGTACCTTGTCCTAACCACTAGGCCACTCCTCCTCACGAGGAGGAGTGGCCTCCTCCTCCTTTATTGAGATGGAGGCAAATTTGAAAGGCTCCTCATTGATGGCAGTAGTTTGGGGTCCTCTAGGTAAATGTACGAGGGAAATCACCCAACTCTCATGCCAGCTGTGTGCATATTAAAGAGGATTACCAGAAAGCTGAAGCTTACAACCTGTCCCTCCCCCATGATGCTGGTTAAATAACTCCCACTGGGGGTAGGGGGATGGGGATGAACCCCTTAAAGGAAAAGCCTTGACACTATTTTAGGAGAAGAAATGTATTAGTTATGAGGGGTTCCCAGAATGTTTTGACATGTGGGGGTACCCCATATTCATGAGAGAATCTGACACTTCAGGGGGTAGCAGAGTTAACTCATTTTGAAGCATTAATGTCACGGAATGTGTCAAGTAGGGGTCTTATATCAAAAATCTATCAACAAGTACTTAACCCTGAAGAAACGATGATGAGGAGATTGGGGAGAAATGAGCCACCAATTTAGGCATTATCAGAGGAAGAGTGTGTTTGGATATTTGAAATTTTAGAAAAAACAGAACTTCTCCTAGTGCAAAGACACAAGTGAATGGTTATAAGATTCTTTATCCGTGGTACTACAGTCCAGAGAGGCTATTAAAAATGAAGTGGCGGGAGCGTGGCAAAGTGGGTTCTGTTCTGCATGTGTGGTGGTCCTGCCCGGTTCTACAGGATTTTTGGACAGAGGTGCTGTCATGGATTCCACACATTACCCAGTATAACTTGCCTATGGGATCCTGTGACTATACTACTTGGATGCAATTTGGACAAGTTCAGGCCTTCACATAAGGGAGTCAAATAACTAGGAGAGGCAGCGAGATGCACTATAGCTCAGCTATGGAAGTCGTCTACTGCCAGCTGGTTTGATATGGTGGGATAGGTGTATGTAATGGAGAGAGACTGTCTTTTCTCTTAAAAGAGAAGTACCCAGATATTGGAGAGATCTGGAAATCATATCTGGAGATGGAGGAGGGCTTCATTGAGGTCATGTTTTGAAAGCTCCCCTTTTGGGAAGTGCACCTCAGAAGTAGCATCTAATCATCTCGTTGTGTAGCGTTTATATTCAGCTTGGTAGCTGAAAGCCCTGCTGGCTTCAAGGAGGTTTCTGTTCATGGTTGCATTGCAAACTTTCTCTGGGAACAAGCAGGAAGTCAGTCCTTACATATGGGCTACGTCGGCGCCGACGGAGCCTATGCGGAGCAAATCCCCAGCTTTTAAAGAAAGCATTTGGGAGTTGCCTCCACGCATGCGTGGTCCGCTTCCCACTCAAAGAGGCCATTTTGCTCAGAATTCTTTTTTCCACGGAGTCCTTCAGACGTAGTCCGTTTTCTGGCCCGGAAAAAGTGTTTTTCTTCTTGCCTTTTTGCTGTTGTTTTTTCTTCCAGCTAGCACCAGTACCCTTCCCGCCCGCCCCGGTACTCCGGTATCGGGTCGGCTCTCCTTTTTTTTCTTTTTCTTTTTGGGTGTTCCTGCCCTTGTTTTTTCCCTCGCTGGGAGCCCTAAAGTCTTTGACCTTACTGGGGGCCTTTTTCCCCTCCATGGCTACCAGCGGGTTCAAAAAGTGCGATAGGTGTGGAAAAATTATGTCCCTCACCGATACGAACGACTGCTTCCTCCGGTGCCTCAGCCCCGGACCATGACTCGGCGGTTTGTGGCCTTTGCAAACGTATGTCCTCAAAGGCCCTGAAAAGCTGCCAGCAGCATGAAAAAGTTTTCCCTGATTCCCCTATGCTTCCGAAAACCAGGACCTCATCCGAGACCTCCACGCCCCGGGAGGAGCGTTCCGAACCCAAGCAGTGTTGGGGGGGGGGGGCCTCGGAGAGGGGGTCCCCCTCGAGGGAACCCAAAAGAAGGAAAATATCCTTGACGGCTGCGTCTCTGGATGGTTCAGATCGACCAGGTCCCTCACAGGCCCGGTCAAGGAGCCCCGAGTGTCAATCCAAGGCATCAGGGAAGGAGCATCCAATCAAGCTCTCTCAGAAAGAGCCGGCCACGGACCGGTCCTGGCCAGTGCATCCTATCCTAATTGAGGACTCCCCTCCAGGGAAACTGGCGTCGGCCCCGATTCCATCGGTGCCCGAGCCGGATGCTGCAGAACAACCCGAGCTCAGTTCCAGGATGGATTCCTTGGAACGCAAGATCATTGTCTTCCTGAAGCAGCAAAGGGCACTAGCATCCAGTATTTTTATTTATTTATTTATTTTTATTTATTTACTTTCTCTTATATACCGCACTATTCTGCATCAGTGCGGTTTACATTGAACAAACTGAAATTACATTGAACAGGGCATTATAACTTGGAGATAACTATTTTACAGGGAACATGGGCTATGGAGGGTTAAGTGGCTTGCCCAAGACCACAAGGAGCACCTGTGGGACTAGAAACCCCAGTCCTTCTGGCCCAAGGTTGCTGTCCTCTAGTGGGATTTGAACCCCCGACCTTCCGGCCTGAAGTACCTTGCCCCAACCACTAGGCCACTCCTCCACTTACACTGGCCACACTGCCCTGACCAGAGGGGACTTGATGAAGAAGTCGACCCCGGAGGCCGTGCCAATCTTTGAAGCCCTACGGGCCCAAGTAGATCCTCAGCCGAGGTCCCGCTAAATCTCCTGTTCTTCCAGATGGAGATCATCACCGGCAAGCCAACGAGCACCGGAGCAGCCCGACACCTCGGGGCCCAAGGACTGCCACCTGTCCTACTCGGATGCCTCCATCCATGAGTCAGAAGACGAGGTGTCTCCAGACACTCGCCTTCACCGGGATGTTCCTTCTGATTCCCCGGGGTCGGAGCCTCGAAGGAGATCTCCCCCGAGGACATGTCCTTTTGAGACTTCGTTCGAGATATGCCCAAAGCTTTGGTTTTTCCAACGGAGTCCAAAGATGATCCGCGAGCAGATGAACTCGAGATCCTCCAATATGAGGCCCCTTCTCGGGAAACCCTCACGGTGCCCATGCCTCCCATCCTGGAGCGCCTTATGCTTCACATGTATGTGGGAGACACCGGCATTGACAATGGTGGTTAGTAAGCGGCTTGACTCGATGTATCGAGTTCGCCGGAGTCTCGGGTTTCAAAAGTCTCAATTGTCGCATAATTCCATGGTCGTGGAATCGGCCATGCGTCGACTAAAAAGTCAGAAGACGCACTCCTCGGTACCACCTGGCAGGGAGGCCCGCACCTTGGATGCCCTTGGCAGAAAATGCTACCAGGGCGCGATGCTGAATGGCCGAATCAAGGCCTACCAGCTGTACATGGGCATGTACCTAAGAGACCTAACAAAAGAGATTGTCAGGTTCTCAGCTGGTCTCTCCGAGGAGCCCTTGCAGCACTTCAAGGACCTATCCAGAGCCATCGGTGAATGCTCCAAATTTATGTCTCGAGTGGCCTACGATGGGTTCGAGTTGGCGGCCAGAATAGCCGCGGCGGGTATCAGTGCACGCTGCCAAGCCTGGCTACAGGCGTCTGACCTCGAGCAATGGGTGCAAGACAAGTTGATCAATGTCCCATGCCAGGGGGAGATCTTATTCGGCAAGCCCATGACGTAAAAGGCCGTCGAACTGGAGACCGAGTTCATGAAGAGGACTAGGCTCTCTAAGAAGACCTCGGCTCCTACCTGAAAGAAGGGTTCGGGGAAGAAGTCCTTCTACTCAAGCAAACCTGCTTCTTACCGAGGTTATTCCCTTTATCAGGCCTCCCCAGCACCCCAAGAGGGGCAGCAGGCCAATGGGCAGGGTCATGGTCCGCATAAGCAGAAGGCCCGTGAGCCACAGGCTTCGGCCCCAGCTCAACCAGGGGGAAGCTTTTGACTCTTACAGCATGGCCCCTCTCTCCAGCGAGGCCAGGCAGCCTACAGGAGGTTGGCTCTCCCTGTTCGCCCACAGGTGGGGAACTATCACCACCGATGCCTGGGCATTACAGATGGTCAAGGAGGGTTACCTCCTTCGCCTAGCTGAAGTGCTTCTGCACTTCTTCCCGGAGAGCCCTCCCGGCCTCCCCTTCACCGGGACCTTCTCTTGAAAGAGTTGGCGGGTCTTCGAGGACAGAGCGATAGAACCGGTGCCCCATCATCTCAGGGGCAAGGGGTTCTACTCCACAGCTGTCCACGTGGGTGGCGGACTGTATCGCCTGGGCCTATGAGGAAGCGAAACTTCCTCTGGAGGGCCGTGTCATGGCTCACAAGGTCAGGGTCATGGCAACCTCTGTGGCTCATCTGCGCTCCGTTTCTCTGGCAGACATCTGCCGGGCCGCCACCTGGTCTTCGGTTCATACCTTCGCAGCTCATTACTGCCTGGATAGGGAGTCCTGATGGGACAGTGCCTTTGGCCAGGCCGTACTCCGTAACCTTTTTGAGGTCTAGGCAACTCCTGCCCTCTGACCCTTCTGTGTTCAGGCTACCGGAGTGCTAATTCCTTCTCAGATTGAGAGTTCTTTCCGCTGCAGCTGCTCGCGGCTCTTGATGAGGGAGCTTTTTTTGGCTATGGGTTCCTGGTAGCCTGTAGCTGGGGAGTCCCATATGTGAGGACTGACTTCCTGCTTGTTCCCAGAGAAAGCGTAGTTTCTCACCTGTAACAGGTGTTCTCCAGGGACAACAGGAATCAGTCCTCACAACCCTCCCTCCTCTCCTTGGACTTGCAGTCCTCCTGTATTTACTGTTTTTGTTCTTTGAAGTCTCTAGCTATGTCATTTGACTGAGCAAGATGGCCCCTTTGGGCGGGAAGCGGACCACACATGCGTGGAGGCAACTCCCAAAAACTTTCTTTGAAAACTAGGGATTTGCTCCACGCGGGCTCCATTGACACCGACGTAACCCATATGTGAGGACTGATTCCTGCTGTCCCCGGAGAACACCTATTACAGGTGAGTAACTATGCTATATTTGCTAAGATTGGATTTATTGCATTATAGTGGATGACCTGAAATGTCTTGAATATCAGTTGTTGAATAGAAAAAAAAATCATTTGTTTCAGTTTTGCTTGCCAGGATTTATCAAGAAAGTGTTGCATAGCTTAAAAGCAGAGATGGTGGAGGAATATGAAGGACTGTGATTACAGCAGGGTAACAGGAGGCCATGTGTCTAGATCAAGGTGTACAGGAGAGACTGAAGTAGATTCAGCTGTTGACATGGATGGGATACATCCAAGGACACAAAAGGAGCTCAGAGAGGTTCTAGACGTTTGGTTCAATAGATTTGTGTTGATAGAGAAGTTCCAGGAAACTAGAAAAAGGGGCACATTTCACCTTTGTTAAATGGGGGCAGCCTGGTGACTCAGTGGTTGCACGGAATATTTTCTGGGTTCCAATGGAGGCCCAGATTTTCTGCTCCTCAGGCTAGGCAGGGCTGGAGACGCCATCGCAGCCCCTGGGCTGAGGAAGTTAGAAACATCATGTGAGGACGCCACTTACTGACCAGACTTAGAGCACATGACGTCAGGGTTCAAGGAGGGCCCCGGATATGAGGCGTTCAGCTGACGGCACCGACTGCAATGACTGGTCTGGGTGAGTTGAGAACGGCTTTAAAGAATAAAGAAAGAGTTCCAAGAAGCTGCAAATGAAGGTCCCTGGACCCAGATCCCAGACCTTGTTCCAACAGAGCTGGAGAGCCAAAAGAGCAGGAACCTGTCAGATTCCCAAAAGGTAGACAGATTTCATGCAGCTTATCCCAGGGATTTCCCCACCCACCTTTGTTCATCCTTCTCTGCACCTTTTTTAGTTCTGCTATAATGTTTTTGAGATGTGGTGAGCAGAATCGCGTACAATACTCACGATTCCGTAGAAGGGGCCTATGATGTTCTCGGTTTCGTTCCCCATTCCCTTCCGAATAAGTCCTATCATTCTATTTGGTCCCCTCTGAAAATCCGGTGCTGGGCCAAAGCTACAGAGATTCTCTACCCCGTCTGCTTGGCACGGGGAGATTATGCATAATTCTCATGCAAGGGATGGGGGGCAGTTGTCAGAAGGCGTTTGCCCCATGGGTAAACAGTTCCTCTGTGGAAAATCCTCATGCTACAGAGAACAGAGCCCTCACCCACACCCCCAGTCTGAATAAGACATGTGAGATTTGGAAGTCTCGCCGTGTCCGCCCAGCCCCCTTTCACCACCATCACTCACCTCCACGTAGTTCAGGTTCACTCTGCATTTGGCAGCCATTTCCAGGAAGTAGTGGGAGTTCATCTCGTCCAGCAGGATGTAAACAGGGACCCTGCGGGCGGCCGCCTCCAGCAATTCGCTCAGTATATCTACATCCGTGAAGATGTCCATCACGATAGCAATGACCTAGAAAAGAAACACAGGCTACTGGCGTGTTGGTAAGGGTATCGCCTAGGCCCTACCCCTATCCACCTCCACAAAGGCCACGCCCCCCAAAGCACATCATAGCCCCTCTTTACTTTCCACACACACAGTCCCTTATATATAATGCCCATCTTCACTCTACAGTGCTCAGCACGTTCCCCGCTCTGTAACTGTACAGTGCTGTGTACATCGATGACAACTGTTACATTATAATCACTGGACTGGATATGGGAGAGCAACGTGGGAGGTAATTTTATAAGATTAACACACTATTTCACGCCTAGTTTCTAAAGTAAGGTATGCGCGTAGTTTATAATGTAACTGTGAATTTAAGCCGCAAGCGCCAGTCCTATCTTCCTTTACACGCCTATAGTGAAAGTCCGCACAATAGGTCCAAATCACATACTTACAGAATAGCAACTGCGTCAAATACGTGAGTGAATGTCCGTGTACATCCACATTCAACTAAATGACCCAGATTTACGTGCGACTTATACAATGACCCCCATCGAGTGGGAGTGGGAGGGGAGAAGCAGGATTCAAGTTGTGACTTTCCTGCCTCCGACTGACTTGTGTAACCACGAAGGAGGTAGGTCTCTCAGCCGTTTTCCCACCTGTTGGAAACAGGATACTGGGCTTGATGGACCCATGATCTGACCCATTATGGTAAATCTTATATTCTTATGTATGTTATGTTATTTGACAGTTTACAGTATGCACATTAAAGTCCTCTTCGGTGCACGTGCTTTGCCAATAGGCGTAACCGGGGTTTCAGCCAGGACAGAGCACTGGCGGGGGCGCTAGTAGGTGCGTTGATTATAAAACCTTGAATTGAGAGATGTAAATGTGCGCACCTACTTTCAACAGAAGATCCTACCTACTTACGCTAGTATTTTATAAAGAAAAGTAGGCCCCTAGGCGCCCTCATAAAATAGGCACCTGCCTACCCTCTTATCCAAGGCACCTGTTATAAAATGTGCCCTTTCTGTGACCAAGGCCAGTTCACTTCACCCACCACTGCCTCTAATACAGCTAAGATGTAGGAAAATAACCCGTCTACCTGCATATGTAACGCCAAATCATTGCTGTTCTGCGATGCACAGTGCTGTGTACGCTGACAGTCCTTGCTCCTCCTACCTGCTGAGCAGAGCGGATCATCCTCCGGACCTCCTCTTTAATGCTGGGATTCTCAGGTGGCGGTGGGTGAATCAGCGTCGTCACTTCGGTCCCCTGGAAACCAAAGATCATTGGCCAGCCCAAGTCCAGCTCGGGGACAGCCGCGTCCGAGTGCATGGGCCAGTAGGTGCCAGAGGAGCCATCAGCGTCCATCTCGGATCCATAGACAATCTCTTGAGAGTCACTGTCTTGCTTGGTGCTGTGCGGCTGCTGCAAGGTCTGGTTGATATGCTCCACTTCACTGCTGCAAAGGAAGTCGGGGAAGCCCTCTTCGCTCAGGAAGCGATTGTAGCTCTCCACACCCTCCTCGGCCAGCATGTCGATGGCCACCCTGTAGTACTCCTTGTAGTGCGGCGGCAGGTAATTCGGGTCCAGGGGGTTGTCCCCCTGGGAGGAGCACTGTGACCGACGAGCCATGGGTCAGCACCAGTTGGGGGAAGGGATGGGACCTAGAGACGGGACAAGAGAAGTGAGGAGGAGACATCAACCATGATTGACTGACAGTAACAAGGGTGCTAGAAACACTTATGCAAATTCAAATTCTGGGCTACCAAGCAAATTTTTGCTTGAGGTGCTCCCATGGGGAGCTTCTAGTGGCAGGAGAGGTGAACATGGAAAACACTGACATTACCTCCAAGGGTGCTGCCGTGCCTCCTTCTGGTTGTCCCCCTTCAATTTAGGTACACAATCGGCCCCAGCAGAGTGTGAAAGGCTCAAGTCCATCACTTCCTACGGCCTTGTGACCAAGTCTTGCAATAAGACCCATGAACATGGCTCTTTCCACAAGACCGCAGGAAAAGATGTGCTTAAATACATACCAGAGAATGATGTGCCGAAGGGGTCCAGCAAGGATGGAGGCAGAGTGGAGCAAACCTTATTTTTAAGAAAGTAGCTAGACCGCCTCCTTCCCCCCCCCCCCCCCACCTCACACACACATAGTTCTTTTCTTATTAAAGTACCTGAGCCCTGGCAGTTGGAGACTGGCTTAAAGGCCTCATTTCCCAGTGCCAGACCAGTCTTGCAACAGGAGCTGCAAAATCGCTAGGCTTCAGCCTGGCAACGGGACATGGGGCACTTAAGCGTCGGGTGGCCTTCAGTAATAGAAGAGAAGAAAGCTGGAGAAAGGCAGTGCAGTAACTTTCTGAAACACAAATGTCCCCTAATAATCTAAGGCACAGGGGGCAGGGTATAGAGGGACTCCTCCCCCCATCTGCCTATGTCATGAGAGCCTGTCATTTGAACTTACATCACTGCAAAAAGTAAAAAATTATGAGCCCCAAATATGGAAATTATAGTAATTGCTTTTGATTAATTTTGCATAATTTTTATGATAAGACTTTTTCTTACCGTGCTACTGGACATACACAGCTCTATAAAGTAATGATAAATACTCAGGCACAATGGGGTCGATATTTAGACTGCAGCAATCAGCGCTACTAAATTGCCGGACCACCACAGTCCAAAGTGAAACCAGCACCGAATGTCCACCTTTGCCACCAACCAGCACTATTCAGCTGCTAACCAGATAGGACAGCCGTATAAAGTTAGGAGAGCCATTGACCTGCCCTATCTGGTTAGCTACCCGAATAATCACTGGGATGGCCCCAGCTCCACATAAAGACCATCCCGAAGCTAAGTGAACATTTTCAGGGCAATCGGTGACGATATTCAGCGGCATTAAGTGTTTAGTGCTGCTGAATTTCAGAATCGCCAGGGTTATGCACTTGGCAGCTCCTGTCAACCTCATGAGCCCTTTTCAATATCAACCCAGACATGTCTTATATCTACTAAATCAAACACTATTTCAACATTCTGAGCAGCATGTACGGGTAACTTAATACCTTAAAAGAATCTAACAAGGTTTATATCGTGTCAAATATGTCTAGGAGGAAGAGCCCGACATCCACCTCTCACAAGCGTGCACACGCACACGCATGTGGCTGCCATGCCGTCTCAAGACTATCACGGCAGCCCAAGAATAAAATTCGGAGTCGCTGTGAGTGAAGATTTAGAAGCAAATTAATTTTAAATAGCACAGAATAAACATTTTTGCATAACTTTTGTGCCTAGTGTTTTTATTTTTCTGCAGCCTTCCATGGGAGACGAGGCGTTGTAGCTTCAGCTGTGATCAGTTTGCCTGGAAAAATTGCTAGCATCCTGGAAGACTAACATTTTCTCTCCACTGCTCTCACCACCCCCCCAGTTCAGGCGGGTACTAATCCAGGTGTCGTCTCCTCAGAGCAGCGCTCCCCAGCTAGCTAGCTTAACCTGAGGAAAATAATTACCAACACTAACCCATCGGTCTTTGACGAGTTTCTCTCATTTCTTCTGATGTCTCACTGGGGGGCTTTTATGCCAGTCTTTCTAGTCCTCATTAATTCCAGCCTTCATTAAGGCCAGGCCTTGACAAATTTTGTGCAGATTTAGGAGCCAGGCCAAAATCTTAGGAGCCAGTGATCATGACCTGCTAGTGTCTCTCCCCCCTCCCCATCCGGTCCTCTCATGCTGGCCTCGTGTTCTCAAGTCTTGTGAGACCAGCACCAGAGTTCCTACACCATGCGTCATCTTTAGATAGCAGCAACTATAGTGTCTGTGTGGGTGTGTCAGTCTGTGCGTGGGATGTGGTGGTGGGTGCCTTTGTGTGGGTGGGGTGCAGGGCTGCAAAGCTTGTGTGTGTGTGTGTGTGGTACAGAGGTAAGGTTCTTGTGTGTGCGTGTGTATGTAGTATGGAGCTGGGATACATATCTGTCCTACAGAGGTGGGGTGCCAGTATGTGTGTTTTGGTAAATAAACATGGTACCCTTTTGTTCCCATGCATTTATCCTTTTAACCTTACACTCCTCCTACCCCCTTCCCTACTCTCCGTTCCTTTTCAAGACCCTTTTCCTCTCCCCCTTTCCTCTAGCACTTCCACCCCACTGCCCCTCATTCCCTCCATCCACTTTCCTTTTTTTTTTTTTTTAGTTATTGGCCCTTTAAAATTTTGTAGTTCATTCCCCGCCCCACCTTTCCATCTAACTTTTATTTTTTTTTTATTACAGGCCCCGACCAGCTCTCCTCATCTCCCTACAAGAGATAGGATCCCAGCAGGCAGCAATCATGGTCCCCCTTCCCGATTCTGCCCACAGGGATTCAATCTCCCTGCTTACATCTGGGCTGCAATCACGGCCTTCAAAACCTCTGCCCGTGGAAGATGGGATTTCCGTGGGCAGCCAGAGCCATTCCCAGTCACAATCGTGGTCTTTGGCAACACTTCCCAGCACTGCATTGTGAGGAGCCCAGTCAAGAAGGGGCCCAGCGACCCTACGCTACAGGGACTCCTTAGATGGTATTTACCCGTATCTTACCCTCATGTGATAAATGTAAAGGCCCATCGGGATGAAAGTTGCTGACATAGAAACATAGAAACATGATGACAGAAAAAGACCACAAGGCCCATCTAGTCTGTCCTTCCATAACAACAACTACAACAGTCCACTTTTTACCTTTAGAGATCCTCTGTGTTGGTCCCATGCTTTTTTGAATTCAGTTACTGTCCTCATCTCTACCACCTCCACTGGGAGACTATTCCACGGATCCACTACTCTTTCCGTAAAGAAATATTTCCGCATATCACTCCTGAATCTATCTCCCATCACCCTCATCCCATGTCCCCTCGTCGCAGAACTTGCTTTCAATTGAAAGAGGCTCTCTCCCTGAACATTTATGCCACGGAGGTATTTAAACATCTCAATCATATCACCTCTATCCCGCCTTTCCTCTAAGGTGTACATATTAAGATCCTTAAGTCTGTCCTCATATGCTTTATAATGAAGACTACTAATCATCTTAGTAGCAACCCTCTGCACCGACTCCATCCTGTTCACATCCTTTTGAAGGTGCGGTCTCCAGAATTGCACAAGGGCTTAGTGCTCACCCCTCATCCCCACTCAGTGACACACATGCAGCAACACACCAGGGCGGATAAAAATCTGTGATTTTTTTTTTTTAATGTAGAAAAAGATGAATTTGTTTTATTTAAAGCAGATATTCAATACTACTTAAAGCATTTTGTAAAAATATGAACCTTGCACAGATATATCACTATGAATAGCAATCACATCTTCTAATTGTATTCTATTAACTCGCTTGTTAACTGCAGTATGCGGAGGTGAGAAATAACAAATCTGATTGGCCCTTGCAGGAGATAGGCAAGCACACACAGTCAAGCCCTTACCTCTCTCTCTAGAACTGTAAAGATAAGGAAGGTCAATAAATAGCGCATACCACAGGATGAGACTTATCCGATGCCTCAAGCCCCTCAAAAGCGCATACCACAGGATGAGACTTATCCGACGCCTCAAGCCCCTCCTCGCCTCAGAGCACTTCCGTACAGTCTGCCAGGCACTAATAACCCCACTACTAGACTTCTGCAACCCAATCTACCTTGGTCTATCAAAACAAACACTCAGACCGCTGCAATTGGCACAAAACACAGCAGCTCGCATAATATCTGGCACAACAAGACATGAACACATCACACCCATACTGAAAGACCTCCACTGGCTCCCAATCAGCTCACGCATCAAATATAAGACAGTCATAAACATCTTCATGATCAAACAAGTCATCAACCCTCAGCCTACAAACACTCATACAACCTGACAGAAGCACACGACAAAGGAGGAGAGGCACGTCCAATCGTGTTAACACCCCAAAAGACCTCACCAAGGTCCGCAAGGACACAGCGGAACGAGCCCTTTCCCTGGCTGCACCGGCAATTTGGAACACCCTCCCAGATGAACTAAGACTAACAACAGTATTCATTGAACACTATGGACACATCACATGATCTACTCAACAAGCAAGAACAAAAGACCAATCCCCCTCCCCTGTCCCTTGTACATAAGAATGTATATAGCTCATAGTGTAAATAGCTCAAAAGAATCTAATATACACCAACACAAACACACAATCTGTATCACTGCATGAACACACTTGAACCACTCTTATGATTGTTTGCTGTGGAAACCGCCTTGATTAAAGGAGAAGGCGGTATAGAAAAACTTTTAAATAAATAAATAGAACAGAGGTTCCCAAACCTTTTTAGTGGTGTGGACCGCTTATTAACCTCCAAAAAATTCAAGGACCCCCAGTTCACCCCTAATATTGTTCCCTGACCCCCTCGCCTCAGCACCGAATCTGACCCCATTAGCCCACTCTATCTCCCTCCTCTTCCTGTTTCCACCAGTCTCGGTGTCTCCCTCCAGCCAGTCCCCACCAGTCTCAGTCTCTTTCTTTGTTCTTCCCCCAGCCAGTTCCCTCCAGTCTCTCTCATACTCCCACAGCCAATCCGCACCAACCTCTCTCTCTTTTTTTCTGTCTCCTGTATCTTATGAACAAAGAAACATAGAAAAATGACGACAGAAAAAGACCACATGGCCTATCTAGTCTGCCCTTCCATATCAACAATTACTACAGTCCCCTTTTTTCCTTTAGAGATCCTCTGTGTTTGTCCCTTGTTTTTTTGAATTCAGATACTGTCCTCATCTCTACCACCTCCACTGGGAGACTATTCCATGGATCCACTACTCTTTCCATAAAGAAATATTTCCGCATATCACTCCTGATCAGGAACTAACTGTTGGTGATGAAAGCATTATCAAAGAACAATGCAACAAGCATTGATGGCATTCCCACTGAAGCATTACAGCAATTGGATGTGGCTGTTACCATACTAACAAGGCTCTGCCAGGAAATTTGGAAGACAACATCATGGCCAACTGCACAGAAAAGATCTGCGTTCATACCAATACTGAAGAAAGGTGATCTGACTAACCGAGGAAATAATTGCAATATCGCTCTGATCCCAAACGCTAACAAAATTCTACTCAAGATCATAAAGAGGAGACTGCAACCATACCTGAAATGAGAATTGTGTGAATTGCAAGCAGGATTCAGGAAAGGGCGAGGAAAGAGAGACATCACTGAAAAGACAAAAGAATACCAAAAGGATATCTACATGTGTTTCACTGACTACAGAAAGGCCTTTGATTGTGCAAATCATGAGAAACTCTGGGCCACATTAAGAAGCATAGGTATGCCAGAACACCTGATAATTCTCATGCACAACTTCTACATTGATCAAGAAGCAACAGTTTGAACCATGCTGATGATGCCACATAACTGACTGAAATTGCAGATGATCTGAAACATCTGCTTATCAAGATCAAGAAATAGTCTGAAAATGGATCTGCATCTTAAAGTGAAGAAGACAAAGATCCTGACAACTGGCAAAATCAATAAGTTCACCATTGATAGAGAAGGAATAGAAATAGTGGACAACTTTAACCTGCTTGGATCAATAATCAATAAAGAAATGACAATCAGTCAAGAAATCAGATGACACATTGCTCTTGAGAATCTTGTCTCGGTCCTTCATAGCCTTTCTGCCAAGAGCAAAGATGTATCTCTCCAGTCAAAAATTCAACTTATTCAAGCACTGGTATTTTCAATAACGTCATTTGGATTTGACTGTTGTATAGTGAAAAAGATAGAATGGTACTGGCAAAGAATACTGTGTATACCATGGACTGCCCGAAGAACAAACCAGTCAATACTACAGAAGATTAAATCTAAGCTTTCTTTAGAAACTCAGATAACGAGACTTTGACTTTCATACTTTGGACACATCATGCGAAGAGAGAGATAATTAGAGAAAGACACCATACTAGGCAAGGTTGAAGGTCAACACAAAAGATGAATTTATACAATAACAGCTGCTATGGATGCCCCTCTATCAACAATTAGCCACCTGACTGAAGACCGAACACAGTTTAGGACTATCCAGAGGTTCGCCATTAGAACATAAGATATGCCATACTGGGTCAGATCAAGGGTACCTCAAGCCCAGTATCCTGTTTCCAACAGTGGCCAATCCAGGTCACAAGTACCTTTCAGGTTCTCAAAATGTAGACAGATTACATGCTGTTTGTCCCAGGGATAAGCAGTGGATTTTCCCAGTTCACTTTAATAAAGGTTTATGGACCTTTCCTCCAGGAACTTGTCCAAACTTCTTTTAAACCCAGCTCACTAACAGCTTTTACTACACTCTCCGGTAATGAATTCCAAAGTTTGATTACAGGTTCAGTGAAAAAAATATTTTCCCCAGTTAGTCTTAAACATGCTACATTGTAGCTTCATAGCATGTCCCCTAGTCTTTCTATTTTTTGAAGGAGTAAACAATCGATCTACGTTTACCCATTCCACTCCATTCATTATTTTATAGACCTCTATCATATCACTCCTCAGCTGTCTCTTTTCCAAGATGAAGAGCCCTAACCTTTTAAGCTTTTCTTCTTAGGGATATCCTTCCATCCCCTTTACCATTCTGGTCGCTCTTTTCCATACCTTTTCCAATTCTATGTCCCTTTTAAGATGTGGTAACCAGAATTATACACAATATTAAAGGTGCAGTCAGCACTGATTCAACAGCACTTAACTACACAACATGGATCTCCTATAATGGTCTCATGAACCCCCAAGAGTCCATAGATTACAAGCAGCAGAACACATTCCTGCAGCACTGAGGAATACGTTTCTTATTCTGAATGCAACCTCCATTGATTTTTTAGATCCACCAAGAGATCCATCCAGAGGACCTGGCAGCAGGATGTAAGAGATGCCCCATCTGGGAATACTATAATGAAGATCCTGGGAAAAATTCTTAAGGATTCTTGACTCTATCATTTGTCTGTGAAAAGCTGTTTGAGGTTTCCCTATATTTTAGGGAGAAAAGCAAATTTCACAATTGATCAACCACCTCTCTCTGGAGAATTCAGCTTTGCAAACATCAGCCACTGGTGGAGACACAGTGACACAGAGTTTTCTGGAAAGGGTTGTAGCCGCTTCCTTGGACATAGAAACATAGAAACATGATGACAGAAAAAGACCACATGGCCTATCTAGTCTGTCCTTCCATAACAACAACTACAACAATCCACTTTTTACCGAGCCATTTCATATTATATGACCATACACTTAAATTACTCAATCCAGAGTTCTCTTTCCAACTGTTATTGCTGGTTTATATTCTGTCTCACATTTACACCGAATTTTGCTGCACCACTTCAGTAAAGCATAGTTACTCACCTGTAACAGGTGATCTCCGGGAACAGCAGGAATTTAGTCCTCACATAAGGGTATCGTCGGTACCGATGTAGGCTGCGCGGGAACGCTCCCCAGCGTCCAATTAGAAAGCTTTTGAGAGCATCCCACAGCGCCTGCATGCTGCCTTCCCGCCTTTCCCAAATGCCTCTCTCCAGTTAAGTTTTAAAGCTGAGACAAAGAGAGAGAGAGAGGGAAAGGGAAAGAGATAGATAGAAAGATACAAGGTGGGTGGGTTGTGAGGACTAAATTCCTGATATTCCCGGAGATCACCTGTTACAGGTGAGTAACTATGCTATCTCCAGGAACAAGCAGGAATGTAGTCATCACATATGGGGACTCCCTAGCTTTAGATGCCAGGGAGAGACCCCAGAAGTTGTGCGTCCCTGAGAAGGGCTCCACTTCCCCCCATGGATCTCTGGCATCCTACCAGGGATGGTGGGTAGGAGTTGATTAGGTATGGAACAGGTGTTGGAGAACAGCCTGACCAAACAAGGCATGCCGGCGGGAGTCCTTGTCCAAGCAGTAATGGGCTGTGAAGGTATGAACCGAGGCCCAGGTGGCTGCTCAACAGATGTCGTCAATAGACACAGAGTGCAGATGAGCCATTGAAGCTGACTCCAGAGGAAGGTTCTTACTCTGATAGGCGAAGGAAATACACTGAGCAATCCAGTTAGATAGTGTTCTCTTGGAGACTGGAAGTCCCAAATGAGAAGGATCAAAAGCAACAAAGAGTTGAGAGGACTTTCTATGTGGCTGTGTTCTTTGTAAGTAAAAGGCTAAAGCTCTTTTACAGTCCAAAGTATGAAGATTCCTTTCTGCAATTGATGCATGAGGCCTTGGAAAGAACACAGGTAGGTAGACCGCCTGGTTTAGATGAAAGGGTGAGACCACATTTGGCATAAAGCGTGGATGAGTCCTAAGGACTCCCTTGTCATGATGGAACCTTGTATAAGGTGGATCAGCTACTAGTGCTTGCAACTCACTGATGCAACGTGCTGATGTGATTGCAATGAGAAAGATAACCTTCCAAGAAAGGAATTTCAAGGAGGTAGTAGCTAAGGGTTCGAAAGGTGGCTTCATGAGCTGACCAAGAACCAAATTTAAGTCCCATGCCACAGGAGGTGGCTTAATGGGAGGCTTAGTTAGCAGAAGGCCTCTCATAAATCCTACTATAAGAGGATGGGAGGAAATAGGTTGTCCATTTAGGGGCTTGAAAGAAGCTGCAATAGCACTCAAATGGACCCTCACTGAGTTAGTCCTGCATTGGATAAATGAAGGAGATACTCCAGTAATGATTCCAGAAGTATGGCAACGGGGTTAAGACCCTTCTGCGAACACCATATGGTAAACCTTTTCCACTTGAAAGCATAAGAGCGTCTTGTGGAAGGTTTCCTGGAAGCATAAAGGATATCCTTTATTTGCTGAGGTAGGTTAAGATCATGGAGATCTAGGCCTTCAGCAACCAAGCCCTCAGATGCAGAGACTGGGGATTGGGATGCCATAACATTCCGTCCTCCTGAGATAGGAGATCTGGAGCAGGTCCTAACTTCAGGGAGGGAGCTTGAGAGAGATGTAGAAGCAGAGGGTACCCACACTTGCCGTGGCCAATGTGGAGCTATGAGGATCATACGGCCTCTGTCTCTCTGAAGCTTGAACAGGGTTTTGGGAATTAGGGGAATGGGTGGAAAGGCATACCGGAAGTCTTGACCCCAGTAAAGGAGGAAAGCATCCCTAGCCTGAGCCCCCTGAGCCGGAATTCTGGAACAGAACCAGGGAAGTTTGGCATTCCACGGACTTGCAAAGACGTCTATGTCCGGGGTTCCCCAAATTTGAAAAATCTTGGCCACCTGGTCTGCATGCAGAGACCACTCGTGTGGAAGCAGAACTCGACTGAGTCTGTCTGCCCAAGAGTTTTGTATGCCTGGAAGATACACTGCCAGGAGATGAATCTGATGCTCTCTGGCGAGGGCCCATAGTCGCAAAGCTTTGTTGCAAAGCGACAGAGAGCCTGTTCCCCCCTGCTTGTTCACGTAGAACATGGCTACTTGATTGTCCGTATGAATGAGGACTGTCTTGTAGCTGAGCAGGGCGTGGAACACTCGAAGAGCAAGGACGATTGCTCTGAGCTCCAAGAGATTGATATGTAGATGAGTCTCCTGTGGAGACCAGGTGCCTTGGGTGGAGAGGTCTTGCAGATGAGCTCCCCAACCCATCAGAGAAGCATCTGTTGTGAGAGTTGCCTGGGGTATGGGTTGTTGAAAAGGGGACTCCAGCAACAGGTTTTGAGTGGACCTCCACCACTGGAGGGACAAAATAAGGCGACTTGTGTTTGCTATTTTGTCTGACAGGCATCCTGATGCCTGGGTCCATTGAGTGGATAAAGTCCACTGGGCTGCCCTCATATGTAGGCGAGCATAGGAGCATAGGGAACCACATGCACAGTAGATGCCATGTGGCCTAGTAGTTGTAGCATTTCTCGGGCAGTGAGACGAGGCTTTAGCACTGCTTGAGCAGCTAACTGCACCATGCGAAGGCAACGGGCCTGGGGGAGATAGGCCCTTGCCTTTCTGGTATCCAGCAAAGTTCCTATGAACTCTAAAGACTGAGTGGGAGTTAGACTGGATTTTGGGATGTTTATGATCAGACCCAAATACTGAAGGATATGCATTGTGCAGGACAGAGAAGTCCTGGCCTCTGACTCTGTTGGGGCTCGAATGAGCCAGTCGTCTAAGTAGGGGAAGACGAATATCCCTAGAGTGCGGAGAAATGCTGCTACCACAGCCATGCATTTCGTGAACACCCTTGGTGCTGAGGCCAGGCCAAAAGGAAGCACCCTGTATTGGTAGTGCTTTCCTTGAAAAAGGAACCGAAGGAACCTTCTGTGAGTTGGATGGATGAGAACATGGGTGTACGCATCCTTGAGATCTAGAGAACAAAGCCAATTCTGACTCTGAAGGTATCGCAGCAGAGTTCCGAGAGAAATCATCTTGAATTTCTCTTTGACAAGGAATTTGTTCAATTCTCTGAGGTCCAAGATAGGTCTGTATCCCCCTGTTTTCTTTGGGATAAGGAAATAGGGGGAGTAAAACCCTGTAACCTGGTGATGGATGGGCACTTCTTCTATTGCCTCTTGGGCAAGAAGTATAGTGACCTCCTGACCTAACAAAGTTGATGAGGGAGGTCGGAGAATTGAACTGCCTTATCATTGTGGGAGAGGGCATGCTTGAAAAATGAAGCTTGTACCCCTCTTTTATGATGGAGAGTGTCCAATGCTCTGCTGTTATCTGCCCCCATCTGGGGGCAAAGTGACACAACCTTCCTGGAATGGTGGAAGGCTCTGGTCCAATGAGAGCCAGGAAGGCTAAGTTCTCTAGCTGAAAGTCAAAGGCCTTGTGGAGGCTGAAACTGCTGGGACGGCTGAGGCTTAGAAGTCTTTGCTTTTCTTTGTTTGGGTGGTTGCTGACCTTTCCTGACAAACTGACCTGCAGAACGTCCCTGCTGAGAATAAGCAGGATAATTTTGTTTCTTTTTAGAAAAGAATGGTTTCTTGAAAGATTTCTTTCTTGCAGGATCAGCTGTGGACTTGGATAATCTATCCAAGGTGGAGTTGTCAGCATCCAACTCATTGGCCTTTTCCTGCCAATCTTTACCAAACAGGTTCTCACCAGTACAAGGAATATTTCCCAGTTTGTCTTGTACCCAGAGCTCCAGATCAGATGCCTGGAGCCAAGCAATTCTACGTGCACCTATGGCAATGGCAGAGCTTCTGCTTATGCACTCAAAACAGTCAAAAGCTGCACGGTTGACAAATTTAGAAACATCTTGGGCATGTTTGACCAATGTGAGAAAATCCTGTCTTCTATCTTCAGGAAGAAGAGGACTCAAAGCCTCTAAATCACCTGTGACTTCCTTCAGGAACATTCCCATATATAGACTATAGGAACTGATCCTGGCAGAAAGCATGGAAGCTTGGAAGACACGACGTCCAAAAGCATCCAAAGTTCTGCACTCACATCCTGGAGGATTAGAGGCATGCCTCTCTGCACTCTTGATCCTTCTCGTAGTTGATTCCACTACAATAGAGTGGTGAGGAAGCTGAGTTTTCTGGAAACCAGGACAAGGAAGGACTCGATACAGAGTATCCAGTCTACGAGAATGAGGAGAGGTGGCAAGAGGTGTCTCCCACATTCCTAACATGAGATCATGCAAGATCTCATGGATGGGCAAGGTAGCTGCCTCCTTAGGAGTTTTAGGATATTGTAAAATTTCCAATTCCTTTGCTCTGGGCTCTGTTTCAGGGGTCACAGTAATGGACAGACCCCGAGCCACCTCCCTGATAAAATCCTGAAAGGAAATGTCCTCTGGAGGAGACATCCTGCGCTTAGAGGAGGAAGGCTCCTCCGGGAGAAGTATTCCCACATCGACAGAACTGTCAGAATCCTCAGATTCCTCTGAGGACTCGAAGTACCTTCTGTCGGGATGCTCTTGAAGAGCCCAATACCCGTACCGACCGAAGTCAGTACTGAGGGGAAGCGCTACCGGTGTAACGGTACCGGAAGGCATCGCATGACTGGATGCCGGCAATGCGGACGCCGATGTCGATGCTGTCGGTACCGGTGCCGGTACCGGTTGAACTGTCTGACGCGGTTCCGAGGGTGTCGATGCCGCAAGGAGAGCCACCAGACTGCATTCAATAGCCAGGACCCTCTGGTCTATCGACGCTGCCGATGCCTGGATGTCGGTACCGGAGAAGACCGCCGGTACCCCAGAGCATGGCACCAGTAGTTCTGCTGAGGTCGAGGCCTCGAGAACGTCCTGGAGCCCCGATAATGCTTTGGAAGCCGAAGCCTCCTGCCGGGGCAATTTTGCCGGTGCAGAATCCTCAAGGGCAACGCCAGAGGCATCTCGATGCTTAGAAGGAGATCTACCCTTTGAGGTCCGGCTAGACTTATGTTTAGTTACCTGAGATCCACGGCAGGAAGACGAAACCCTGGAAGATGTCAATGCCACCGAAGCTGCATCAGAGGGAAACAGGGTACTGAGCTTGGCAGCTCGGTTCTGTCGACCTCTCTTGGACATCATGGCACAGGCCATACATTCCGAGATGCAATGGTCAGGACCTAAACATTTCAGACACTACTCATGGGTGTCAGTGACGGAGATGGTACCGCCACACTTGGTGCACTTTTTAAAACCCGAAGAGGGTTTTTCCATTGTGGAAAAAATCTTGGGCTAAGGCCCAAAAAGGCGTGTGCACCTGGAAAAAATGGGAAAAAAGTACTAAGAATTTTTATTTTTTTTTTAAAGAAAAGAAAGAAGAAAGAAAAAACGGCGGTACCGGTAAAGCGTCGAGGAAGGCAGACACGACCACAAAAAAGAAGGAAAATTTTCTGCGGTGACAGAAACACGACCTGCTGGCTCCGCGGAAAACGAAGAACTGGAGAGAGGCAGTTGGGAAAGGCGGGAAGGCAGCACGCAGGCGCTGTGGGATGCTCCCAAAAGCTTTCTAATTGGACGCTGGGGAGCGTTCCCGCACAGCCTCCGTCAGTACCGATACCCATATGTGATGACTACATTCTTGCTTGTTCCTGGAGATAATTTGCAACTTTAAACCTTACTGTTACCAAGTACCAGAACTACTGTCTGCCTAAACGTGGGAGCTGCACAGGAGTGACTGGAAATTTTTATTCTTGTCTATTAGCTGCAAGAGACATGACTCTTCTTCCTGCAGCAAAGTGATGAACCCAAGGCAGAAGGTTACATTTTTCTGAGCTTTTCTCCTTCCAGTTTCAGATCACAACTTAAAAAGTTGTCTTCAAGTTTGTTGTTGTTAAGTGTCGTTGAGTCAGTGTCGACTCATGGCGACCCTCTGGATAGTTGTCCTAAACTATGTCTAATCTTCTTTTGATAGAGTGACACCCGTAGCTGCTGTTATTGTATCGATCCATCTCATTGCTGGCCTTCCTCTTTTGTGTTGACCTTCTACCTTGCCAAGCATGATGTCTTTCTCTAATGATCTCTCTCTTCGAGTGATGTGTCCAAAGAATGAAAGTTGAAGTCTTGTCATAGTAACATAGTATATGACAGCAGATAAAGACCAGTATGGTCCATCTAGTCTGCCCAGCAAGGTGGCAAGAGTCAGTTCACTTGCTGCTCCATGCAGGACACTCCTCCCCATGCCTTTGTTTAGGGTTGTACCCGCCGCTCCATGTAGGTCACCCCTATTTGTTGAGATATGTTACGCTTATTTTGATTTTATCCTTTTGCTATAAAGAGATCCACTGTGTCTGTCCCATGCCATTTTGAATTCTGTCACTGTATTTGCCCCCACCACTTCCATTGGGAGGGCATTCCAAGCATCCACCACCCTTTCAGTGAAAACGTATTTCCTGACATTGCCTCTCAGTTTACCTGCTTGCGGCTTCATGTTATGTCCTTTAGTTTTACAGCTTCTAAGGAAAGCTTAGGTTTAATCTCCTCTATTACTGACTGGTTTGTTCTTCAGGCAGTCCATGAGATACACAGTATTCGTCGCCAGCACCATAATTCATAATTTTCTTCCTGTCTAAGCAGTAATGATCTAATCAGGTGTGGGTCTAGCATGCTCCAGCAGGTGGCAGTCTAACCCTATGAGAGTGCTTGCAGAGTTTGAAGACATTGGGTGTGTCAAGTTGCCCGAGGATCCAGCTCTCCGGAGAGCATGTGTAAACTCCAAGGAGGTTTGTGAACATAAAGTCGTTGGATCTTCCAGCTGGGATCTCAATACAGTATCCTGAAAAAGTAAGTATTGTGGACCTTTAAGTGCACCAATGCACAGTGGACAACCCGGCGTCAAAGAAGATGCTGCCAGGGAGTTAAATGGTTTTGCAGGGCAATTTCAAGAGAGCTCAGTTAGGAAGGACCATCACCAGCTGCTCTTTTTGTTACTCTGTGGACTTTGCTGTTTGTTTACATCATATGAGAACCCAAATCAGACTGTGGACCCTCAGAGTGAGTGTTGCTGTTACTCATTTTCACTGCAAGACCACAGCGCAAAGGGGAGAGCCACCTTAGCGAAAAACAAGTTCACCCAAGGTCTACTTTCAAATCTAATTAATGGATACATGGAAGAACTTGGTGGTAAATTTCCCCCTTTGGTTTTTCACCTCTCCTTTATGAAGTAAATTTTTAAAGCCTAGTTGGTATCTATGTGCAAAACATATGGTAGTATACAGGTCAATCAGCCGAAAAAACATTGTGTGCAGGTAAAATTTCTAATGGAAAATAACAAACATATATTTTTTATACAGTATAACCAATGTGTGCTATTCTGGGAGCATCACCCAAAACATGCCGCAGAAACTTTCCCATCGTTGTGCAAACCCGTGTGCGCTTCTGGCCAGACTGGGGAAGGGAAGTTTTACTCCTGCTGGAATTCTGCCTGCTTTTGGGACAAGCCAGAACGTCCCTAAAATTCACAAGCACATCGAATTCCAGAAGCGATTTCACAAATGTGGGCGCGCCCGATGTGGACGTTTGCAGAAGGTCGACATTGACATCCTCAATTCAGTATCTTAATGCTGGGCAGGTTTATGAGACATGCAGCAAGGGTGCAAACTCAAAATGAGTTTCCCAAACACACATAACATTGTCATTATGAAGAGCACTGAGGACAGAGCAGTGCCAACGTCTGGACATACTTCAGAGGTTTCAGTGTCAAAACGAACACATTTCCAATGCCTATTCGGACCTGGAGCAAGTCTAAGTTTGGACGTGGGCACAGACATCCCTGAGGATTCTACGTCTATGTTCGTAGCTCCACCCCAGAAATGTCTGACATACCCTCTATCTATTTAGAAGTCCCTGCAGTGGAGATGTCTAAAAACCCCATTTCCACAAGCGCTCCAGGACATCTCCGTGATTTGGAGTCCACGTGCACATTCTTGAATGTCCACATGGCATCTAAGTGATTTAAAGTGACTCCCTGAGTTTATTTACTGGTTTATAGGGCTGAGTCCCAATTTCTTGGCTGCTCTCCTATTCTCAGCCAGATTAATTCTTGTATTTTTGTTGAAATGCATATAAATAAAATGTTTTAAAAAAAGAGAGACCCCGTGAGTTTGTCAAAATAACAAACCATATTGTTTTTGAATGATATTTACTTAATTGACGATACAATACAGAAAAAAAATCACAAAAGTGGAAAATTTTGAATTACTGTCTGCAGAATTCCAGCAGGAGTAACGATTTTTAGACATTTAATTTACCTGGATAAATGGGTTTGGGCACTGCCCATGATGAGAACAACATTGAGACGGAGTTAAAGCAGAAACCTGATTAGATTCTCCTAGATCAAGAATCTCTAATTCCACTTCTGGAAGGCCGCAAACCAGTCAGATTTTCAGGATATTCTTAATGAATATGCAGGAATGCAATGGGGCAGAGTGTGCAAATACAGCCATGCATATATCATTAGGGACATCCTGAAAACCTGACTGGTCTGTGACCCTCCAGGACTGGAGTTGGAGACCCCTGGCCCCAAATAAGTCCACGTGGGAGGTCATTTTATAAGGAGCCACTGAAAGTATATTAACAATATTAGCGTAATATGGTTTATGTGCTTACTTTAGGTGCTCACTATTCTTTAAGCATATGCGTCAGGCCGACCGCACCTACTTTCACTGTGAGCATGCAGACGAACGGATCTTGCATGGAGCATAAATTTACACACGTAAATTTTAAAATACTATAATTTACGCACATTCTTGAGAAATCTAGGGGGTATGTTTACTAAACAGCGCTAACGTCGCAGCAGCGACGTTATCGCGTGATTTACCGCACGATAATGTCTCCGGCGGCATTAAGGCGCAGAGGGTGGAGTAAGGCTCCCCAGAGGGTGGAGATAAGGGATCAATGGGCGGAGAGTGGGCGGGGAGAGGCTCCAGGCACACTAACGCTGTGAAATCAGGGTCTGAAAATTAACGCCAGTGGAAACCTTGCGTTAGAGGCACATTTGCAGGAGAGAGAAACCATTTCAGTCAGCAATGTACAGCAAAGGCAGGGAGACCAAGAAAAGTGATAGCAGTGATACATGTGCAGCAACAGCATAGTGCCCAAGTACGAAAGGGCACTATGGTGAGGCTGCAAATGGGGTACAGGGGGCTGCAGGTGGGGCAGCTGGGGCACAGGGTGGACTAGGCAGATGCTTAGGTAACACATAGGAATGTAGAAACTGAAAACCAGCAAGACAGCAACTGACCAATGGCAAACATGTCCACGAGTGTGTGTCCCACAGTGCCACAATGGACATTACCCAGCAAGTACCCCAAAGGGCACATAACACTGGCAGGCAGTGCGGGGGGGGGGGAGCATGGATGTTTATGCAGGCACCCCTACCCCATATCACGCACCATAGGAAGCTGCCTACCGGCACACTGGATGGCCTGGGACTGCACACCACCAGCACCACCGGCTAAGGGCATGTCAGCATGGTGGCGGAGGGGTGCTGGTGGTGGAGGGGGCAGTGGCATCTGCCCACAGCAGACCAAGGCCAAGCCCTGTTTAGGTGTGTGCCGTGCACTGCAACAGACATGGTCTGTCTGACGAACAGTAATGGTATCCCCAGGGAATGACCTGCCTCTGTGGCAACAATTTGGTGCAGTGCACACAGCCAGTGTGTTCAGGGGCAGAAGGTCACAGGTTCAAGTCCCAGCTGTGGCTCCTGCAGACCATGTCCCTATATTTTACCCAGTACTAAACCGTGGTAATAAAGAAGGAACCCCTATTGCAGATAAAATAAACACGCCATAAACGCCTATATTTTAACCTACAGAGCACATACACCATAGACATGTGCAGTCCCTAGAGCAGAGGTTCCCAACTGCAGTCCTGGAGGGCCAAATACCATTCAGGTTTCATGCTGTTCCTAAGAAATATGCTTGAGATGCATTTGTATGCACCGCCCCATTGTATGCAAATGTATCTCATGCATATTCATTAGGGACAGCATGAAAACCTGAATCGTGTTGGGCCCACCAGGACTGGAGTTGGGAACCTCTGCCCTAGAGCATAGGCCAACAGGGACACAAACACCCACACCCACAGGCTCCACTATCCAAAGCCTCATGGAGAGTCAGGCTGTTGGGCATCTACCAATACTAGCACCTGCATACCTTAGCAATGCCGTCATAAACATGGAAACACGTTCCACATATATCAAAAGGTTGCTATGATCAATGTCAGATAACAGATCCTACATTAAACACAATTTGTTAACAGAGATTCATCATAGCAACCTTTTGATATATGTGGAGTGTGTTTCATATTTTGTTACTAACAGTGTTTACCACCCCGAAGAGTGACCCTAACAGTACTGAGTACCATAGCAGTGCCTGCACTGTGCCCAGGACCGGTGTGACGGCCAGGGCTGCCAACCACCTCTCTCTTTGTTATTATTATTATTACATTTGATATACCGCTCAGGCCGAAAAGCATCAGAGTGGTTTACAATCCTACATTTATGTTACAGAAAATAAGAAAAGAACGCCATTTATAAGATAGGACAGAGTAGGAGAAACAGAGATAGACAAAGAGATAGCAAAGATAGGAGAAAAGAGAACAGCAGATTACCTTCACAAACTACTGGCATGACAAATAGACTCACAGCTTCTGTACGGTTTTTAATCAATCGCCACGGACCCCGCCTAAGGGCCACGCCAAAGGGCCCTCTGGTGAGGCCCTCAGGCGTGGGAGCGCCTCTGGAGCGGTGGTTTAAATGCCGGTAAGCAGGGCAGTTGATTGGCAGTCAGTGAGGTGAGGAGAGGTTCCCGCCCACACACCAAGATGTATTCTGCTGCTTTCCCCAATCTCAAGTAAGCCATGCTCAAGTTTGCACAATGCTGACATAGGTGTGGGAATGTGTGTATGTCTACCCAGTGTTTTGTGGCTGCCTACACCTTACTGAGCCCCCATTGTTAGCCTGCCAATGTGCATAATGAGGAGCAAGGTATTTTGGGTATGGCCCGGACACAGCGGTCTGGGCAGGATGCATCTGCACAAGGCATAGGTCAATGGCTGAGACATTGTAGTGCCCGACCACCACCTGCACGGACAGGGTGGCCACAGCATGTCATGCTGGGAGGTCACTCTCACCCTGACTGAGCAGTGACCATGGCATGGCTAGGTTCCCCTATAGTGTTATACAGTATTTCTCTCAAATGATATCTATGAGTTCCCTCTTCTGGGGCCCAATCACCGACATACTTGCCTGGTGTGTGTGCTCACATCCCATTTTTGGGTGCACACAGTTCTTCCAGGAAAATGCACTATGTATTAGCTAGCAGACTGTCTGCAGTTAGTATGGCTGGAACACCTTGCAGGGTGCAATGGGTGGAGACTGACTGTGCCCTCTGCTGGTGAATGTCAGATAGTGGTGGGGGGCAGCTGAACTTTTCCAGGCCTACGGCCTGTCTGCCAGTGCCCTATGTGATGTGTACAGATCTGCATTGACTGCCCTGTAGGGTGCCTGTTCCCCAGCAGGACTGGGGTTGATGGTCCCCTCTACTGCCACCACTGCAGAGCTGTAGAATGTGGATCTGTTGGTGGGAGATCCTGTCCCACATCCTGACCCACAGAGGGCGGGTTGGGTGGTGCTACATACAGGAGTGGCCTAGTGGTTGGGGCAAGGTACTTCAGGCCAGAAGGTTGGGGGTTCAAATCCCACTAGAGGACAGCAACCTTGGACCAGAAAGACTGGGGTTTCTAGCCCCACAGGTGCTCCTTGTGGTCTTGGGCAAGCCACTTAACCCTCCATAGCCCATGTTCCGTGTAAAATAGTTATCTCCAAGTTATAATGCCCTGTTCAATGTAATTTCAGTTTGTTCAATGTAAACTGCCTTGATATCATGAAAGGCAGTATATAAGAAATGTTAAATAAATAAATAAATAAAATAAATAAATAATCCGCTTTTGGGTCCAAACACCACCCTTCTCTTATAACATGTGACCATGGCAACCGCACAGGATATGCACTATTCTGGGTGCATCATAGTCCACAAGGGCTAAACATGACTGGGAAATACAGATGGACACAGGATGGGGACCTGCAGCACAGCCTATCTCAGCCATGTCATGTGCTGTGGACCTGGTGCTGGGCGCCCCACCTCACCCTCGGGGTGAGCACAGGAACCGCACAACATCACGGTCTGTTGCTACTCTGTGCCAGTAACACACACGATCAGTTCCCCCTACCAGGCCGGGGTGCTATAGAGGCGCATACCCCATCTTGTGATCAGATGTAGGCTGCTGATCTGCATGTGCAGTGCATCATGGGTACGGGTGGGTTTACCCTATCCTGGTAACCACAGCAGACTGTTTGTGTGTTGACCTGCAGTCTTTCTGTAGCCAGCCAGCGGTGTGTTAGATGCTACAGAGATGTAGCCCACTGGTTACTTTAATGACTGTGGAGGCAGAGGTCATGGGGTTTGATCCCACAGTGGTGTTATTTAATAAGGCTGTCTGAGGCTTTTCCTTTTAATTTAGATCAGTGCTGCCAGCAAAAACATCCTCACAGTGCCATAACCTAAGGTGCCTCATAAGGCGCCCTATAAAGCGCCCTATAGGGCACATTATAAGGTGCCTTGGCGGACAGGGCACTTTATAATGTGCCCTATGGAGTGCCTTATAGGGCGCCTTATGCGGCACCTTAGGTTACGGCACTGTGAGAGTGTTTTTGCTGACAGCACTGATTTAAATTAAAAGGAAAAGCCTCAGACAGCCTTATTAAATAACACCACTGTGGGATCGAACCCATGACCTCTGCCTCCGCAGTCATTGCAGTAACCAGTGGGCTACATCTTTATAGCTTCTAACACTGCGCTGGCATGAACATAGGGTTAACGCGCGTTAACGTGCCACGGTGCCCACTATCGCGCGATACCGATTCCTTGCAACCTTCCCTCCAGAACGCCCACTACCTTATATGGCATTCTTCACATTAACGCTGCAACTAGTGCCCAGTAACATTAAGATGGTTTAGTAAACATACCCCTAGGTGTGGACATTTACACCAGCTTACACCTAGATTTGATGCACATATTCAACCACTTATGCTCCTGTTTTATAACGTATACTCATATTTGATTTTATAAACTAGACTCTAGTGGCGTGCAGAGAACACACGACAACTACGCAGGACTTTATACAATCACCTTCTGGAAGTCCTTGCCAGATATCAGAGTGTGCGCAGTTTAACTAGATTTTACAGACATTCCCAGGGATGCACGTAGATCAGGAGAGTAAATAGTGCAGGTGAATTTGCATTCTCAAATGGACGGGTGCAGTTTTAACCCCAATCCACAGCCTGCGCAAGTAGCCAGTGAAAAGCAGGTGGCCACTACATACGGCAAAGGCAGCTTTTAAAGGGAAACTGCCTGGGCTGTTCAAGCTGTTTGCAACAATACTGAAAAGAGTTCCAAAAGAGGTAATCTGATACAGTATGAATCATGTTTTACACACAGGAAATGACTGTTGTAACACTGAAAAATAGGTGTACTGCAGGACTGCACCCCTTTCATGCAATCTACATGTACAGTGGTTTCCACTGAGGACCTATTTTGTATGGCGTTGCAATATATATGCATATTTCATAAAATATGCACGAAGGTGCATAGAGAACTCACACAGATTTACACCTTCTTTCATTTCATGCATTTGCACAAATTCCCTTTCCTTCGCTTCCCTTCCCCTCCCCCCTCCTTCCCTCCTGGTTTTCCTTCACATATTAAGTTTTTAAATAATGTCAGTATGAATTTTTCTCGTTTCCTTTAACAATCATCAAGACACAAACAAATTCTTTTTCTTTTTAAATCTTGAACAGTCGTCCACTTATTTTAATTTCAACTTAATTATATTTTAAAATATTACTTATGTATTTTAATTATTTATTATTTTATTGTCATTTCATTGGATTTTGTTTATTTTCAATGCATGATTATTTATGATTTTTTCAGTTGACTTTAACTGATAGCAGTAACAATATACATGTTCTAATCCTTTTATTTTTAAGATATGATGTATATGTATAGATTTCCACATGGTTTGATTTTTATTTGCTTCTATTTCATTGGAGGTTTGGATACATATACCTCCTGATGAAGACTCGTAGGGTCAAAACACTGTCAGTGTAGGGGTCAATTCAATAAAGTCTTTTCCACATCTAAAGGGTTTGGCCACTTTCCTTGCTCTTCAGTGTCCTTGGTCCCCCATTGCAAGGACTTGTGCCTTTGTTGGACTGCTGTTTTTGGAATTATCAATCTTTATTGTTGAGTATTTAGCACAACCCTTATAGAAAAAAGACATACAATATTTCAACTTGGGGCCCTGCTATGAAAATGCCTCTGAGAAAGTAATTTCGTAAACTATGTTTGTACATAAAAGAGCATTTTCCGTACATAAATGGAGTCTTTTGAAATTAGGTCACATCTAAAATTGCCGCTGTGCACAGAGGCAGAATTCACACGAAACATGGCTGGAGTCACGATTTACACACATATATGCATGAAACGTTCTCGCTGGCCTTTAGACACCTGCTCTTGAATAGGCAGACTCCAGTCAATTGGAATCAAAGATACTGTGCTCCAATGGTTCTGATCCTATCTAACCAACAGACAGCAACTGATCCGCACTTCCACCACAACCTCACCCCCCTACCACCAACATCAAGGAGTACCACAAGGATCCACTTTATCAGCCATGCTCTTCAATATCTATCTCCGTCCACTCTGCTCAATCATACGCACCCACAACATCAGCTTCCACATATACGCAGACGACATAATGCTCTACGCACCGATCACAACCACCAACCCAGCAAATGATCAGCTATCAGCCTGCTTCACCGATGTGTCCAACTGGCTACAGGAGAACAACCTCTCCATCAACATAAAGAAAACCGAAGCCCTTATAGTAACAAAAGAACCAGATTTCAAACCACCCACCCACCTCCACATAGGAACCACAAAAATTCAGATCCAACCTCAGATAAGGTATCTAGGCGTTATCATTGATCAAGCCCTCACCTTTAAACACCAAATCAACAAAACCACCGGGACGATATTCCACAAACCTAAAACTGTGCAACGCCTCTGACCCCTCCTAGAACCTCAAGACTTCAGGACAGTAATGCAAGCGGTGACACTCCCCCATCTGGACTTCTGCAACATAATCTACCATGGATTACCCGCCACACAAACCAACCCCCTCCAAACTGCCCTAAATACCACAGCAAGGATTATCCAGAATGCGAAAAAACGGGATCACATCACCCCAATCCTAAGAGACCTCCACATCCTTCCAATCGAAGCAAGAATTAAGTACAAAGCTATACTACTCACCCACAAGACTATCCACCAAACACGGAACACCGCACTCCACACTCTACTACCCCGCCCGATTCACAACAGACCAACCAGACAATCCTCCAATAAATCCATAATCGTCCCCCACAAAAGAACCAAATCCACACAACGGACCTGCAACAGAGCCTTCGAACTCTATGCCCCATCCCTCTGGAACTCTCTGCCAACCCTCATCAGAAACAACACCGACATCACATCATTCAAGAAACAGCTGAAAACAATCCTATTCCGAGAGCATCTCTGAACAGAAACCCACCCCATCCTCAAGAACTAATGCTTAGATACTGCAAAATGTACATGTCTATGTCCACCCCAAATCATTATTGTTGCCCCCCTGGTGATGGCCCCACCCTATAAAGAATCTACCCCCCCCCTTGTTATATGTTACACCGCTTTGACCCGGTGAAAAGCGGTATATAAATACAGTTAAATAAATAAATAAAAAATTTAATAAATAAATAAATAATGCAGACATCTGCAATCTAGGTACAATTTTGGCAGGATTTGCCCTAGTGTATACTAAATATTAAATAGTCATCTATGGATCCCTTGCTGAGCTCCCTCAACCCTTCCTCCATCCGCATTCAACCTGATCTAGTCACCCCTGCCAGCCGAGCCTTGTGATATATAGCATCTTCCACTGACTACGTCTCAACTTTAGTCATTTGGTACGTAGCAGCTGCTCTCAGTCATTCATTATTTGATATATGCGACAGACTAGTTCTATGTTTTATCTGCAGATGAATGAACACAAAGACATGCCAATTGCGGGTCAATGTGTTGAGACTGCTCAGTTTGTGGATCTACGTTCTGTGATCATTGATCAAATGCTTGTCTCCATTGTCTCAGAAGAATCCAAGTTATCAATGACCCTGTTTAATGCTCATTACCAAGGTTAAGTTACAATGTAAACTTCTTTGACCAAAATGATAAAGCGGTATAAAAATTCTGTTAAATAAATAAATTATTACCAGACTCGTCTCTGTACTTGCCTATCTCTTACTCCCTTCCATGTTATCTCTCCCCTCCTCCTCAGCTCTCCTAATATTATGCAGTCTTGAAGGTGCCTGCTGAATCACACATCAGGACGTTTCATAAAGGGGATTTTCCAGGCACCCAAGCCAGTCACAGGCTCACTTAAGCTGACTCCAACATGGTTCCCTGCTCTATAACAAAGGAGAACACCTCACAGCACACGGCACAAAGCGACTCTTTATTACACATAAGAGGAAAATAAGGCGATACCTTTTTATTAGACTAACTTAATACATTCTTGGACCAGCTTTCGAAGGTTAAACCTTCTTCTTCAGCTCAGGACAATATGAGCAATAGATGATAATATCATAATATATACAGTAAGTGGATCAAGGCAAGGAGAAGCACTACAACGACGCATGCAAGGAAATAGAATCAAAAGCTATTAGAGGAAGAACAAGATCGGCTTTTCTAAAGCTACGAGAGCTAAAGAAAAAATTCCAGCTTCGAAATGGAATGCTACAAGATGCTCAAAGATCCATGTTGAATGATGTTGAGAAGATTAAGAAAAAGTGGAAAGAATATACAGAGTAATTAAACCATAAAAATCAAGGGGACCAACAGCCATTTCAACCTATACCTTATGATCAGGAACCATTAGTGATGAAAGAGGTTGAAGCAGCATTGAAAGCCTTATCAAAAAACAATAACCGTAAAGATTGTGATTCATCACTTATTCCATACTTAAGAATCAATCATTAACTTCTTCCCATTTGTTATATTCTAAGTAACTCCCTATATATGATGTCCAGATTAACGTTAAACTTTTAGGAAGATTAATTTTTAAGGAACTAGAGGTCTCAGACTCTAGAAGGCACGTCCGTTCAGCTTTGATCTTAGGCTTGAATTTGTGTGCCACTTTGCATCAATGACCTCTGTGTTCTATAGTTCCAAATGAATCTTCATAACTTCCAATACGTTAATCCCTTTCTTCATAGCTCTTACTACGTTACTTTTATGTTGAGAAAACGTTTGAAAAATGAATGCTTAACTTATTCTTTTCATTTGTCATCTTTGTCTTTCCCCAATGCCTTTCCCTGGCGCCGTATTTGCGTTTCACTTGCCGTGAGTTTCTTCAGGGTTTTGTTTTATGTTAAAGCACTACCAATAAAGCAGATTTGATTTAGTCTTTCAAATCACATCTTTAGCTTAAAGTCACTAATAAAACAACAAGCAATCTATGAAATACACCCCCAACATACCTCCAATATGGTGGCATTTCCTGCCTTTAGTTTATGCTGTCTTTCGCGTTCCTTTGAGCCTGTTGGCTGCTAATGACGCTGCGCATGCGGGATGGATTCCACCTTGACGTTTAAATAACTTTGCCGAAGGAGTTTCTATTCATTCAGCTGTTACATTTTGTCATTACATTATCAATCTCCCACAATTAGAACCTATTGGATTTCATAAACCCTTAATGATGAAAAAATTACACCGCAGACTGAATTGTGCTTTTTATTCTCAGTTCTGCCAACATTGAGTCTCCTTATCAGGTTGTTTAACGTTCCAAAATTTCCTTTTCATGGTTTTTTGAACGCTCTAAAGGTTCTAATTGTTTCATTGTTCACACTGATGCAAAGCTGACCTATATTATTTCTGGCTTATTCCCTTGATTTCCTAAATGCAGACCCCCCAATCAATTGAAGCATTTAAACCTCCTGGAATAACCGATTGTAGAGTGTAAATCCATTTTTGCTCACAAATTAATAAAGCTTGTTCCCTAGATTTCCCATTCCTACCAGTAAAAAGTGTGTTAATACAGAAACAATGCAGTTCTTCAAATTTATGATTAAATTCCAAGCAATGTGCCACTATCGGTGCCTCACGTGTTTTGCAGTTTAATCTATTGCGATGTTCATTCATTCTAGTTTTGAAAGATCGCACTGTTTTGCCTATATATATCAATCCACATGGGCATTTAATGCAGTATACCACAAAGGCAGTATTGCAAGATGTTTTCTTTTTTAATCAATATGTAACACCATGATATTCAAATTCAGTTATGTCACTAGAAATGTGACAGATATTATATTCTCTGCATCTTATATGCCCTGTAGTGTCTTGAATTGACATAGCTAGTATGGGTCTCAATACAGCTGGGCTTAATTTTTCTTTTAAATTTTTATGTCTCTGCCAGACACAGCAAATGTTTTTATTTTTTAACACTGGAAGAATGCTCAATACGTTCATATGCCTTTTGATAATTCGTTTTATTTGGAAACTGTAACGAGAATATTTAGTAACTAAATTTATGGTGTTATTGTCCACTTCATTCTTCTCTCGGGTTTGTAAAAGTAGCAATCGGTTATTAAACAAAGCTCTCTTATAAGCATGTCTTATTGTGTGTTCAGGATATCCCCTTTGTCGAAAATTGTTCATCAATATCTTAGATTGTCTTTTAAAATCCTGTTTCTCTGAGCAATTTCTCCGATATCTGATAAACTGTGAAAGGGGTAAACTATCTCTCAGTTGTCGTGGATGCCCACTACTATAGTGAAGGAGCGTGTTTCTATCGGTTTCTTTCCTATACACAGATGTAATCCAGCCAAAATCACCTTTATTGACTTGCACATCTAAAAATATGATGGTTTCATTATGATAAAAATACGTAAATTGTATGTTAGAATCTAAACTATTTAACCAGTCTAGAATTTTTTTAAAAATGTCTAATGGTCCTTTCCATAGCATAAAAATGTCGTCAATGTAGCGTCGCCATAATATTAAACACAAGGAGGAGTAGAACCGCTCTTGCTAAGACAATCAGGGTAAACACAGGAAGCAGGAGACGTGTAGTGGTCTCGAAATGCTTTATTTAGGAACCCCAACGCGTTTCGGCGAACGCCTTCTTCAGGGGGTGTGCAGTTTATCTCTATGCGATGCTCTTCACTTACATATTAATATTATGTAATACTGATGTGATGAAGAGATGTGGCTATGAACGCTGAATACAAATAAAATATGGTCTCCTGTAAATATGGAGAGGAGAAATATGTAATAAGAGGCTGCTAGCCTGGAAAGTCTTCGATAGCTACGATCAGTCTGCAGTTGAAAAAAACTTTCCAGGCTAGCAGCCTCTTATTACATATTTCTCCTCTCCATATTTACAGGAGACCATATTTTATTTGTATTCAGCGTTCATAGCCACATCTCCTCATCACATCAGTATTACATAATATTAATATGTAAGTGAAGAGCATCGCGTAGAGATAAACTGCACACCCCCTGAAGAAGGCATTCGCCGAAACGCGTTGGGGTTCCTAAATAAAGCATTTCGAGAACGCTACACATCTCCTGCTTCCTGCGTCACCATAATATTACATGATCTTTATAAGGAGACTTTTCTAACTATTTTGTTTCATATAACTGCATAAAAAGATTTGCTATAGAGTGGGCACACGTCGCCCCCATGGCAACTCCCGAAGTCTGATAGTAGAGCACATCATTAAACATAAAATAATTTTGAAAGACTGTCATGTTCGTTAACTGTAATATAAATGATATATGTTCGTCAGACAAATCTCCCCTATTATACAGGGATGATGCTACTACCTCATATGCTGCTGATTGGGGGATACTAGTGTGTAACACTGCAATGTCTAGTGTAACTAAAATAATATCTTTATCAATCGCCCATTCAGGATGTTCTAATAATATATGTAAAAAATGAGAAGTATCTCGAATGTATGATGGAATCTCTATCATTAGGGGCCGCAAAAATGAATGAATATATACTGACAGAGGTTCTAAATCTGTGCCTCGTGTAGATACTATAGGCCTCCCTGGTGGATTTATTAAGCTTTTATGTATTTTTGGTACCAAATATAGTTTTGCTATAGTTGGACCTGGTTCATTCAAAAAATTCCATTCATTTTTGGTTATCAATTTATTTTCCAATGCCTGAGAGGTAATCCGCTTAATCCGTTGTTGTAAATCTGTTGTTGGGTTCACAGTTAATGTCTTATATATCGCTTTGTTAGATAATTGTTGTTTGGCCTCCATCAGATATTGATCTCTACTCATAATTACTATTGAGCGTCCCTTGTCTGCCCGACAAATCACTATATCAGTTCGTAATTGTAGATCTTTCAATGCTGTCTTCTCGTCTCTCATCACAGCTCTAAATGTTTGTGGAACAGTCTCTTCTAATTGTTGAACATCTTTTAATACTACCTCCTTAAAAAGCATTAAGGAGGAATGATTCGGTCCTGGAGGGGACCACGTTGACTTTAGAGGTAACTGTATTCTCTTTGAATTTGCAGCAATTGATCCCTCTATATCCGGTGTTTTGGACGCGAAGTAAACTTTTAGATTTCATTTTCTTTTTAAATTTTCCATGTCAACCCTAAATTGAAAACTATCAAAATATGTTTCAGGGACAAAAGATAATCCTTTGTTGAGGATACTTAATTGTTCATTCGATATTTGTTCAGATATATTGAGAACCAACGGTGTTAATGCAATAGTTCCTTGTGACTTGCCTATTGGATTTTGTGGCAGGACTCCCCTCGGCCCCATTGTTTTCCTCGTCCTGTTTCTTTCTTTTTGGTTTTCCCTTCAGCTTCGTCCGAAAAACTAAATCAAATCTGTTTTATTGGTAGTGCTTTAACATAAAAAAAACCCCTGAAGAAACACACGGCAAGTGAAACGCAAATATGGCGCCAGGGAAAGGCATTGGGGAAAGACAAAGACAACGAATGAAAAGAATAAGTTAAGCATTCATTTTTCAAACGTTTTCTCAATATAAAAGTAACGTAGTAAGAGCTATGAAGAAAGGGATTAACATATTGAAAGTTATGAAGATTCATTTGGAACTATAGAACACAGAGGTCATTGATGCAAAGTGGCACACAAATTCAAGCCTTAAATCAAAGCTGAACGGACATGCCTTCTAGAGTCTGAGACCTCTTGTTCCTTAAAAATTAATCTTCCTTAAAAATTATTCTTCCTAAAAGTTTAACGTTAATCTGGACATCATATATAGGGAGTTACTTAGAATATAACAAATGGGAAGAAGTTAATGATTGATTCTTAAGTATGGAATAAGTAATGAATCACAATCTACGGTTATAATTGAATGGCGATCATTTTTTTGAGTGACAAAATAGGCCCTCTGAAAGCAGACCACTAATAGGAGCTGTTATCAAAAAACAAAGCACCGGGCATTGATGGCCTTCCCATTGAGTTATTACAGCAATCTGATGCAGCTGTTACCATACTTACAAGGCTCTGCCAGGAAATTTGGAAAACAAATTCATGGCCAACTGACTGGAAAAGATCTGTATTTATACCAATACTGAAGAAAGGTAACCCGACTGACTGTGGAAATTATTGCACAATCGCTCTGATCCCATATGCCAGCAAGATTCTACTCAAGATCATTCAGCAGAGACTACAACCAAATCTGTAACGAGAACTACCTGAAGTGCAAGCAGGGTTCAGAAAAGGGAGAGGAACGAGAGACATTATCACGGATGTGAGATGGATACGTGAAAAGACAAAAGAATACCAAAAGGATATCTATATGTGTTTTATTGACTACAGCAAGGCTTTTGACTATGTAAACCATGAGAAACTCTGGGCTACATTAAGAAGCATGGGTATACCAGAGCACCTGATTGTTCTCTTGCACAACCTTTACACTGATCAAGAAGCAACAGTTCGAATGGAACTAGGAGAAGCAAAATGGTTTAAAATCAGCAAAGGTGTACGACAAGGCTGCATACTTTCCCCCTACCTATTTAATTTATATGCAGAACAAATCATCAGAGAAGCAGGACTGTATGAAGACAACAGAGATGCGAAGATTGGTGGAAGACTCATCAACAACCTTCACTATGCTGATGATACCACACTACTGGCTGAAAGTGAAAACTATTTGAAACATTTGCTTCTCAAGATCAAGGAATATAGTCTTAAAATGGGTCTGTACCTTAATGTTAAGAAAACAAAGATCCTGACAACTGGCAAAATGAATAAGTTCATCGTTGATGGAGAAGAAATTGAAATAGTTGACCACTTTAACCTACTTGGATCAACTATCAATAAAGAAGCAACAAGCAGTCAAGAAATCAGACGATGCATTGCTCTTGGCAGAATGGCTATGAAGGACCTAGACAAGATTCTCGAGATGTTTCTCTCCATGCAAAGATTTGACTTATTCAAGCCATTGCATTTTCAGTGACATCATATGGATGTGAAAGTTGGACAATAAAAAAGACAGGAAGAAAATTGATGCCTTTGAATTATGGTACTGATGATGAATACTGCGTATACCATGAACTGCCCAAAGAACAAACCAGTCAGTATTAGAGGAGATCAAACCTAAACTTTCTTTAGAAGCTCAGATGACAAGACTTTGACTTTCATACTTTGGACACATCATGCAAAGAGAGAGATCATTAGAGAAAGACAACATGCTTGGCAAGGTGGAAGGTCAACGCAAAAAAGGAAGGCCAGCAATGAGATGGATTGATACAATAACAGCAGCTATGGGTGCCAGTCTGTCAACAATGAGCCGCCTGACTGAAAATCGAACACAGTTTGGGACAACTATCCAGAGGGTCGCCATGAGTCGAAACTGACTTGATGGCACTTAACAACAAGTGGATCATTTATTTATTTAACAATTTTTCTATACCGCTTTTCTTGTATTCAAAGCGGTTTACATTGAACAATAAACAAAGAACATTACATAGAACAAGGTCATTAGACTTGGAGAAAAAGAGGGTTAACAATATTATTTACATGATTTCTTATTACAGGTCATGGGGGAGTTGTTATTATATGGTGGGGACTGAGACAGGTTGTAGATACTAGTTGGTGTGGATGGGGTCAGATTTTATTGTGGTGGCTACGTTTCACAAGGTGGTTCTGCTTCTGGTACGCAGTACTCCAAAAAGAGGTGTGTCTTTAAGGCTTTACGAAAGTCCCATAAGTCATTGGTGGTTCTTATTCTTTCCAAGAGTGCGTTCCAGATAGATGGAGCATATATTGAGAAGGCTCTGTGACAGGTTGTCTGTTTTGCTTTAGTTTTATTCTTAAGTATTATTAATAGGTTTTTATTGTTTTTCCTTTTTATTCTGTTTTCAGGGTCTTTGCTGATAAGCGTTTGAAGTACTGCACCACCAGTGTAGGATTTTGAAAATATTGAGTATGGTTTTGTATTTGGTTCTGGTGATTATGGGGAGCCAGTGGAATTGTTTCAATGTTGGGGTTATGTGGATGGTTCTTGTTGTTCCAGTCATGATGCGGGCTGTGGTGTTTTGGAAAGCATTCCATGGACAGCACCATAGAGTGGACTAATACAACCACTAAAGGCCGGCCCAAGGGTTTCAGCTGCCCTAGTGAGACCCTCCAGGCCATCCCCCAAGGATTGCAGTGCCACCATGCTGCCCCGCCTCCCAAAGGGAGGGGGAGCAGTATGACAATCCCTCTGCTGCATCGGGCTCATGGCCAGCTGGCTCCTGCTCCCCTCTGATGCAACTTCCTGTTGGAGGGGACAGGAGCAGCAGGCCATGAGTGCACCAGCAGGGGTACTTTAAAGCCCAACACAGCGGAGGGATTGCCATGCCACTCCCCTCCCCCACGCGAAAACATGGATGCCAGGAAAGGCGGCATGGTGGGCCAGGTGGTGCTCAACTGCCGCTCTACTGGAAGGATGGGGGATCTGATGCCACCTACCAGGGCCTGCAGCCCTGGGCGACTGCCTACTTCACCTATTGGATGGGCCTGCCCTGCAACCACCACACTATTTTATCCTTATATCACAGGTCTCAGGATATTCAACTCTTCCCCTATTTTCTACAAATCAGAAGCTTCGGGGGTCCCTGCTCTTAGTCTAACTCTCCTATGCCGGGTAAGGTAGTAGAGACTGAGCCTGTCCTTTGGGTTCTGCAAGGGAAGTATAAAAGGCCCCGTCTTTTGGGGGCCAAGAAGTCCACGTTAGGGAACAAGCTCCCTGGCAGCCGGCAAATGAGAGAGTAGCTGCTTTGCAGTCCGCTTAACACAGGAGAAGAAAAGGAGACAACTGGTCACACCACAAGAGACCGGGACTAGTCCAAAATTATTGGTCGAAAAAGGGAGGAGAGATTAGGGATAATTCTGAGAGGGCACCACTTCGACGTCTACATTATACAACAGCCGCCAAATGTATAAAACACAAGGCCAAGTGGGCCATAAGAACAGTGGGTATAGCTTGCAAAGTCCATTTTGGACATTTCAACTTCTATACTGATATTCGGCAGTGCTTTCTAAACAGAGAATGCTGCTGAATATGTACATGACCTGAAAACATCATAGTTAAATATTTTAAATTATACAATCTCAATGTTGCTGAATATTGACCCCACAGCAGATACTCTATGTCACAGACCCATAGTGACACCCCTATTATACCCCCTCCCTCCCCTGGAGCTCTCCATTTCCTAGAGTTCCAGTAGCCATAGGATGATTGGTTACAGCCATATCTACCTTCTGGACTGTCACCCCCTCTCCCCCCAATAGCACTGGGCTCCCTTGCACTGCTTAGCGAACTTCAGTACATATATGTGGTCTCTGGGAAGACCTTGCACTGTGCAGGGGTTTCCTCAAGTGAAGGGCCAGGAAGTGTTGCTTAGTCTACCTTTCAGAACAAACACGGGTTTCAGGTGCCCATCCCAAACGCCGTCACAAAAAAAAGGACAGAGTCACTCGAAGCAGCAAATTCCTGCACAGTAATCTGTCACAGAAACGGTGAACTAAATCAGTGATTCATGTGTGAATCACATCAGAACAGCCGTGAATTCACACACACACACACGCGCGCGCGCAGGGTCCTGCGGAGATACACAGGCATGCACAAGCACTGACCGGTGTTGGAGAGGACAGGCTGGCCGACTGCCACCTGGCACTAAGAGCTACATTCCACCAGCCACAGCTCCAAAATATCATGTGACTCAGGCTGGGGCCAGAAGAAGGGGGGCAAGGGGGCCTGTCTGAACTCCCGTCCTTCTGCTGATCAGAACAAAGTGAAGAGAGAGTCGGTGATCGGTGCTGGCTGAGGAAAATCACCAGTCTGTCCTAGAGTGGGACACACAGCGGGAGTCACTGGTCAGTGTTAGTGCAGGGCACACTAGAGAGGGCATAATCAGTCTGTGATAGTGCAGAGCACGTTACAAGAGTAGCTATCAGTCAGTGCAGAGTTAGTGCAGGGAACAATGTTGTTGTGTTAAGTGCCGTTGAGTTGGTATCGACTCATGGTGACCTTCTGGATAGTTGTCCTAAACTGTATACAATGCAAAAGAGAATACACAAATTTTGCTGTCAGGTCAATAACAGTGACAAAAACTCTCTCCACCATCAGGCACTCAGTGAAATAACACTAAATCCTGGAAAAAAACAAAACATACTCTGCATTTACAGCAAACCTGCCAAACCAACATTAACACCCAAAATCCAAACAGACCCTACCCTGCCTATGAGAAATTGGCAACCCAAACACTGCAATAGACTCTAGAAAATCAATATACCTCCTACTGGGAGGCACAGAGCCGAAAACAGAACAAGTTCAACTGCCATAGATCCCTGCGCCGAAATGATGCACTAGGAGAATGTCATGTGTGGCCTTGGTCACACATGACAAATCCTCGCCAAACACAGCATAAGGGACCACAGACGAGAAACAGGGAAATGCAGGCAAAAACTGAACTTCAAATTTATTTTATTTATTTTTATTTAAACTTGACATATGCACTGCTTTTCTACCAGTCAAAGCGGTGTACATTCAGGTACTGTATATATATTTTTCCCTTGTCCCCAAAGGGCTCACAATCTCTGGTTTTGTACCTGAGACAATGGAGGGTTAAGTGGTTTGCCCAAGGAGCACCTGTGGGACTAGAAACCCCAGTCCTTCTGGCCCAAGGTTGCTGTCCTCTAGCGGGATTTAAACGCCTGGCCCTCTGGCCTAAGGTAACTTGCCCCAACCACTAGGTCACTCTGCCTGCAATGCAACACTGGAGAAAGAGAAATGCATTTCCTCACACACTGCAAAGTACAAAGCTCACAGATACGCATTTCCCAAAACGTACAGAAAATCCAAGACCGAGCAGGAAAAACTCCATATAATCCTGACAGAAAGAGAAGGAACAGCAGGCAGGACACCGAAATATGCTGTATCCTGCCACCAGGCAAAAGATGCGGGCTTGACAATCAAAAAATGGTCTGATACTTTCAGAGTAATACACCGTTAAGCCAAATAATAAACAATTACTCTATTTATAACAAGAGAATGTCTAAGAGACAAGTTCTAACTTCCTTTCTCAGATATTAAAGTGGTTTGCACCGGGTCTCAGACTTGAATGAGCTATGGTATTGTATTTCTTAACCAAATGCTCAAATTTGCATCAATTACCCGTCATTTTCATTATATTGTTGTGCTCATTTTCAGGCATTTAAAATACACGTAGTTCTGAAGGCAAATAAGTCAGGCTTAGCTTTTGTTGTAGGCTCCCCAGTCTGAGCGCCACTGCGTTTCACGAGATATCGTTTCGTCAGGGGTTACTGCACTGACTTGTTTTATCATCAAGTTTTAACACATGCTGTGCTCCTCAATCAATCTTGGAGGAAGGAGTAGCCTAGTGGTTGGGGCAAGGTACTTCAGGCCGGAAGGTCGGGGGTTCAAATCCCACTAGAGGACAGCAACCTTGGGCCGGAAGGACTGGGGTTTCTAATCCCACAGGTGCTCCTTGTGGTCTTGGGCAAGCCACTTAACCCTCCATAGCCCATGTTCCCTGTGAGTATTAGTGAATGTGTCTCATATCCTCTTGTTGTGTTAAATGTATCCTTCAATTGTGTTGTGACCGCTTTGATTGAAGGATAAGGCGGTATACAAAAACTGTCTAAATAAAATAAATAAATAAAATCTTCTTATCTTGTGCATGCGCGGCGTTTTTTCACAAGATAAGAAGATTGATTGAGGAGCACAGCATGTGTTAAAACTTGATGATAAAACAAGTCAGTGCAGTAACCCCTGACGAAACGATATCTCGTGAAACGCAGTGGCGCTCAGACTGGGGTGCCTACAACAAAAGCTAAGCCTGACTTATTTGCCTTTAGAACTACGTGTATTTTAAATGCCTGAAAATGAGCACAACAATATAATGAAAATGACGGGTCATTGATGCAAATTTGAGCATTTGGTTAAGAAATACAATACCATAGCTCATTCAAGTCTGAGACCCGGTGCAAACCACTTTAATATCTGAGAAAGGAAGTTAGAACTTGTCTCTTAGACATTCTCGTGTTATAATTAGAGTAATTGTTTATTATTTGGCTAAAAGATGCGGGCTGACAGGGACAGTACAGACCAGAACCAGAACCTGCAAATTGTTCTCGCTATTATCCTCTCTATTCACTGAAATTTTATTTTACCGTTGTTACTATGATTTTGTAAACTATCTCCTTTGCTTTTTTTCTCTTTTCTTTCTTACCTTAACGCTAAAAAATGCAG
The DNA here is from genome assembly GCA_033557465.1 of Ichthyophis bannanicus. NCBI lineage: Eukaryota > Metazoa > Chordata > Amphibia > Gymnophiona > Ichthyophiidae > Ichthyophis > Ichthyophis bannanicus. The sequence continues at coordinate 345,836,813 of CM066039.1, read as the reverse complement.
GGTCAGAGGGGTGGAGTTGGGGCACGGCACCCTAACGTGGTCGGACCATGCCCCCTACTGGATTGCCCTTCCTTGTGATCTTGGGGGAGATAGGAGGAGGATGTGGTGGTTGGACGGAGGTTTTTTCTGTCAGGCCCCTGCTGTGCAAGACCATGGCCGGTTTATACAATAATTTTTTGAGCTGGATGCCAAGGGGGAGGTTGCATTGCTGGTGGTCTGGGATGCTTTTAAGGCCACAGTTCGAGGACGCCTTATTGATGAGGCGGCCCGGGCTAGGAAGGCCTGGGCAATGGACTCCCAACGACTAGAAGGGGAGGCCAGGCATCTCCAGCTAGACCATGCGCGGACTGGTTCCAAGCAGGTTTGGCGCCAGTAGCGGGAGACCCGAGCTCAATTAGATGCTTATGTGCAAAAGGATTTAGGTACCATGCGACGCCAACTGCGACAAACATTCTATGAACAGGGGAATAAGGTTGGGCGTTACCTGGCCTTTAGGTTTAAAAAACAGCAAACCTTGCGAATAGTGCACGAGATTAGAGACTCGGCGGGGATCTTACGGATGGAGTCTCGGGAGATATGCACAGTGTCTGCAGATTACATGGCACACCTGTATAAAGCAGAGCCCTTCAGCCTCACTCAGGTGGATAGATATCTTTGTGATATCCCTTTGCCGCACCTTACAGATCTGCATAGGGAACAACTAAAGGCAGAGATTACGGTGCAGGTGGTGGATGGGGCTATCCGCCGAATGACTGCTGGAAGGCTCCTGTTGGGGATGGGTTCCCCTCAGAGTAAAAAATACAGTGCTCAATTGGTGCCCACTCTGGCTGTGCTCTTTAACGAGGTGTTGCGAGGGTCGTCGTTGCCCTCCACCCAGCTCGAAACAGTCATTGCAGTAATACCCAAACCGGGTAAATCACCTCAAGAGGCAGCATCATACCGCCCCATCTCCTTGTTAAATACAGATGACAAAATATTGACCTCTGCGCTGGCCGCCCGGCTAAATTTGGCTCTTCCAGACGTGATGCACCCTGACCAGGTTGGTTTTGTGCCTGGTTGTCAGGCCGCTGACAACATTCGGCGGATGCTGCAAGTGATACATGCTGTGCGACATGATCCCCAACCAGCACTTTTGGTGGGCGTTGACACCAAAAAGAGCGTTTGATAGGGTCAGTTGGGGTTTCCTGTGGCGCATCTTGGATAAAATGGGGTTTAGACCCCATTTTTTGCAATCGGTGCATGGTCTCTATCGAGGGCCACGAGCCAGCATCCAAGTTAATGGGGGCCAATCGCAGAGCTTTGAAATGGAGAGGGGTACTTGGCAGGGGTGCCCGCTATCCCCACTTTTGTTTGCATTAGTAATGGAACCATTGGCGCAAAGCTTTTGTGAGCATCCTGGTATAGCTGGAGTACGGGTGGGCTCGCATGAGTACAAAATAGAGACAATATGATACCATCTGCAAAAAGTGCTAACTAGGCCTGAAGCCTCCCTTCCCTGTGCATTGCACATCTTTGCGGCCTTTTCGCAAGTTTCAGGATTTAAGATTAATTATGCTAAGTCGGAAATCTTAAATGTGGGTGTTGAGGAGGCGGTGTGTGCGCAGCTGAAGACGCAACTTCCTTTTCGATGGGTGGACAAAGCCCTTCGCTATCCGGGTGTATATCTCATGGTAGACAGGGCGGCACTGTATTGGGTGAACTTTGGACCCTTGCTCCAGCAGGTTAAAAGGGATTTGGAGTCCTGGAAAGGCTTGATGTTGTCATGGTTTGGATGCATTGCTGTCACGAAAATGGTGGTAGTGCCGCGATTCCTATACCTTTTCCAGGTACTCCCCATATCCCTGCCATGAGGAGCCTTAGAGTCCTGGCAACCATTCATAATGAAGTTCATATGGAAATTTAAACGCCCTCGAATAGCTCGACAGATACTGTATGCACACCCAGGGAGGGGGGGTGGGAGTCCCTAATCTCCATTGGTACTATGCAGCGGCGCAATGCCGTGCAGGGGTTGAGTGGATGAATTCTGCCAGCTCTAAGTGTTGGGTGAAAATGGAAATGGACCTGTCGGGGGGACCTGAACTAGGTGACCACCTGTGGCTCTGTGCAAAATTGAGGGGGGGTCTGCGTGTTGATAATAACTCATACCCTTCAATGCTGGGATCACTATTTCTGGCCATGGGGGGCGACACTGTCCCCGTTGGCGCCTTGAGTTCATAACAGAGCCTTCCCTCCGGGTATGGGCAACTTGGCTTTCCGACAGTGGGGGCATAAGGGGCTCAGTCGAGTGGATCAATTATTTGAAGATGGTGTACCTCACCCCTTCCGTGATTTGCAGGGGGAATTTGATATACCGCAGCACCATGCTTATCACTATGTGCAGGTTATGCACTGGGTGGGGAGACGGGATGTTAAACTGCAAGTTTCTCACAATCTGATGGATGTTGAACGCTTATGTGAGGGACGTACTAGCACTAAAGGTCTTATAGCGGCCCTGTATGCAGAATTGCAGAGACAATGTTTTGGAGAGGATAAACATAGAGCACAGTGGATGCAAGAATTGCATCTCTTGTACACTGAGCAGCAGTGGGAGCAGACTGAGAGCCGGCTTTGGAGAAGCTCCGTGGATATTAATACTAGGGAAACCGATTATAAGCTAATATATGGGTGGTACATGATGCCCTTACGAGTGGCCCAAGCTTTCCCGGGGGCATCAGTTCTGTTGGCGGAGATGTGGCGGGAAGGGCACCTTGGCGCATGTAAGGTGGCTCTGCCCCCGAATCCAGGGCTTTTGGCGAGGAATACAATATCGTTTGAAACAAATGATAGGTTTGAATATCCCCTGGGACCCGGGTATTTTTATATTTGGGAAGAAGATCCCTCGAGGACGACTCCCCCAATTAACGTTGATTCATCATGGTCTGAACGCAGTTAGGCTGACATTAGCGACTGCCTGGAAACAGACAGCGCCTCCAGCATTGTCATGCTGGCTGGAACGTATCTGGGGCCTATACACAATGGAACGGGGGGTGGCAGTTGGAAGGATGTGCCTGCCCCAATTTGAACAGATTTGGGAGCCCTTTGTGTTAAAATATGGCTCATCGCCGGTATCATCACTAACTTAACTGGAGATATATAAAGAGGTTCACTCCTAGACATGGGGACTTGTTACCTCCCCCTTCTTAGTAACATCATGAGGAGGGGGTGCCTTTTACGTGTCTGATTTTGTAGCGGGGGGGGGGGAGGGAGGATGGGAGGGAAGGGACAAGGATGGACAGGGGGAGGAGGGAGGAGGGGAAGCCAGAGAAATAAGGGGAGAGGGAAGTAGATGAGTAGGGAATTTGAGTTGTAAGTGGATTTTCTTTAACAAAAAATAATAAGGCTGTGCTATGGCAATTGTTTGAATTGATGATTCTATGCTTCAATATTGTGCAAAACGTTTGGGAGTGGACTTTCTTTTTTCTGTAATTGTGTTGAAGCCTTTAAATAAAAAAAAATGCAGGGTCATGCATTTTGGGCTGCAAAAATCCAAAGGAGCAGTAAAGGATTTCTAAAGGAAAAAAGGGGACTGTTGCAGTGATTGATATGGAAGGGCAGACTAGATAGGCCATGTGGACTTTTTCTGCCATCATGTTTCTATGTTTATAGTATAAGGGATGAAGTATTTCTGTCCACTAAAGAATGAGGCCTGGGTGTGATTGTTTCTGATGGTCTTAAAGTGGCTAAACCAAAACACCAAGTTAGACCCCCAAAAGGTAGAGTCTTACAGGCCCATATCTAGTATACCTATGCTCGCAAAAATCATTGAAAAAGTAGTACATAGACAATTACAGGATCATATTGACACTACTGCCCCACTAGATCCATCCCAACATGGATTTAGAGAGTCACATGGAGTGGAAACACTACTTACAGCCCTGTTCAACAATATAATTTCAGGCGTTGACAACATACGACATGGTTTCAAACTCATCTTTTTAGATATAGCAGCAGCCTTCGACTCTGTATGCCATGAGATTCTCCTCTACCGCCTAAGAGAAAAGGGTATCAGCGGATCAGCACTCGAATGGTGTAGATCCTACCTTTCTGGAAGATGGCAGCATGTTCGAGTAAATGGGACTACTTCTGAACCATTTCAACAAAGTCAAGGAGTGCCTCAAGGATCATCCCTATCATCCTTGATGTTTAATATATACATCCAACCCATCTGCAAAATCATTAGATCCTTCAATGTTAGTTGCATGTTATATGCTGACGATGTGCTTTTATACATGCCAATATCATTAGATAAACTAGACCTCGCCCTTCTAACTAATTGCTTCAACACTATATCTGAGTGGCTCCTATCACAAAACCTGCGAATCCAACACAAAAAGACGGAGGTTCTTTTCATCTCAAGGAACCCAAATTTCATACCACCCAGCTGCGTTAAGGTAAATGATGCCGAACTACAAGTTAAACCTGCTATACGTTACCTCGGAGTGACGCTAGACCAAAATCTCGACATGAAGAAACATGTAGCCAATACCGTAAGGGCGATCTACTTTAAAATCAGTTCCCTCAGACACCTACGCCCGTTACTCGAACCAGATGATTTCCGCACCATTTATCAAGCCCTGATTATTCCCCATTTCGATTATTCAAACTCCATACTACAAGGGCTCCCCCGGTCCATCCTGCATCCCCTTCAACTTGCTATGAACAGTGCAGCGCGAGTACTCTTTGGCGCATCCAGGAGAGACCATGTGACACCACTCCTGAAGCAGTTACACTGGCTCCCCATTCAAGCCAGGATTTGTTTTAAGACCTTGCTCATGACTTTCAAAGCTGGCAATGAGCTCTCCTCCTCCTCTCTATCTGACCTCATCCAACCACTTGCACCTAACAGACCAAGAAGATCTGCAGAGTCCAACATGCTAGTAATTCCAAAAGAAGCAACTAAATGCACCAAAACAACAGCTAACAGAGCCTTCCAACTCTGTGCCCCAAGTCTATCAGAGCAATCCCCAACTTGAGCCAATTTAGAAAGGCCCTTAAACATTTCCTCTTCACCAAATATCTCACTGACATCTCCGATCCTCAGTCCCACTCGAATAACGAGCACCTCAACAATAATAGTAGTCAACTAGGCAAGCCCTCGCAACAGGCGTCCCCTACAATGTAAACACCAAACATCCTTTCTCAGTACACCTCATATGTATATAGTGTACCCTTTTTCCAAGTTGCATTTCCTGTTTAATGTAATGACCAGACATATTTAAGTTGTCGGATGTTTCTGTTCCATGTGAACCACGCTGATTGCAAATAGTGTGGTATATAAGAAATATAAATAAATAAATAAATATGGAAGGGCAGACTAGATAGGCCATGTGGACTTTTTCTGCCATCATGTTTCTATGTTTCTAGTATAAGGGATGAAGTATTTCTGTCCACTAAAGAATGAGGCCTGGGTGTGATTGTTTCTGATGGTCTTAAAGTGGCTAAACCAGGTAGAAAAGGCAACAGCGAAAGCTAGAAGGATGCTTGGGTGCACAGGGAGAGGAATGGACAACAGAAATAAGGAAGTGATAGTGCTTCTGTATAAGTCTTTGGTGCGACCTCGTTTGGAGTATTGTGTGCAATTCTGGAGACCGCACCTGCAAAAGGATAAAACAGGTTGTAGTCAGTGCAGAGGGTGGCTACTAAAATGGTTAGTGGTCTTCATTATAAAGCATATGAGGACAGACTTAAAGATCTTAAAACGTATAGGATATGGCTCAACAATGACAACTATCCAGGAAGATTGCAAGGTAGACGGACACTTAGAAACTCACAAATCAACTACCTGTGCCCCAGTAGCAATGCTATCATCAGCTTCATTCATTACTCCTAGTCTGAAATGCAAATACACAGAGCTCCCACTCACATGCGCGAGAGGTCTTAGAATGGGGCCCTGCTGGAACACATGGAGTCATCACATACGACACATATTTCCACTGCTCATCAGACTTATAGCATGGTCTCATGTGGGAACGCATTTTGCATCACAGCCATGAAGATGAGGGTGTTAAGGTACCAATCAGCACTGAGCCAAGAGAGAGCCTGCTGCTGTCAGAAATAGGTTCCTTGAAAAGCTCATTTGAAACCACGTTGCACGTTTATTTTTTCTTTTCTGGAAAATCATAATTTTTGTCTTATCTAGGTTTTCTTCTAGGGCCCAGGAATTGCAGTAGGTCTCCAGTAGGTTTAGATTCTCTTGTAGACATTCTGGGGTAGGGATAGAATGACCAGATCATCTGCATAGAGCAAGTGTTTGATTTTTGAGTCATTGAACTTTAGTCCTAGGGCAAAGGATCCCTCCAGTATTGACTGATGACTCCCTCTGTACCAACAATAACCAGTGACTCTCCTGAGATTTACCCTCTATAGACACTGACCAGTGACTCTCCCTGCGATTGAGAGTATCTTGGACCTTCCAAAACTGGCTATGAAGCCATTATAAGAAAAAGCTCAGAGTCTTAAAGACAACAAAGAAACCCCTGGACAACCCCCAAATACAATTACAATTAAAATTATTTGATAGTATCATCCTATTATATGGGAGTGAAGTCTGGGGACTGACATTCAGACTCAGATAACTTTGTTGGCAAAGTAATACATCTACTAGCTAAAGTCGGAAAAAAAGCCTAGAAGAGGTCATTTACAAACTAAAATTAAGAACAGTAAAATAACATGACACTGTGAGAGGTAATCTCAAGACAGCACAAGCAAAGCAGAGCCCCCAAGTAGAGCATGGATGCCAGCGATTCCCTTCAAGAGATGGGGGGGAGGGGGGTAACACCTACCTGCGGCAGATGCATCAGGCCCAGTTCCATGGTCCATAGACCAGTTTGAGCAGGGTACACAAGAGGTGCTGCTCCCAAACATCAGAGAATCAGTAGAGGGCAACGGATGTTCCCTGATGGCATCCCTAAATTCACTCGTCAGAGATGTTACTATTGAGAGGAGTGGTCTTTGCAGGTCTTACTTCCAGGCCGAGTTCTGTTATTTTGAGGTATTTATTATACCGCTTTTCACTGGGTCAAAGTGGCATACAAGGAACAGTAAAACCTTTACATGTCACAGGACCTATTAAAGAATATTTACATGGAGGATACATTTTACAACTGTTAACGTATTTGTATGGAGATACATTATATACCATAGGCAGCTATTAATTAACTCTTAAGGGGGAGGAAGGGGGTGTATAAAAAAGCAGCGAGGATATTAACCTAGGGTAGGTGGGAGTGTTTAACTGATTGGACGGGGAAGCATCCGTATATCAGGATTGCTGGGTTACTCTATATTCGGTCCAAAATGTTTGATGAATAGTTGAGTCTTTAGAGATTTGCGGAATGTTGAAGTTCTGTGATGTTCCTTATCCTTTTGAGTAGCGCATTCCACAGGCCTGGCGCATAGAATGCAAATGAGCATGTGTCGGCATATTGGTTGTTTTTTGTTTTTTCGAGTGATGCTGGCAGTATGTTTTGGGTGCTTTGTCTTCTGGCTCTGTGCTCTGGAGTCCTGTACAGTAGGGATTGTAAATGGAAGGCTGATTGGTTGTGCTCAAAGAAATCAAAGAAGCTAACAAAAGTTACAGTGCAGTAATAATAATGGGTGATTTCAATTACCCCGGTATCGACTGGGTCAGTGTCACAGCAGGACATGCTAGGGAGATAAAGTTCCTAGATGAAATAAATGACTGCTTCTTGGAGCAGCTGGTTCACGAACCGACCAGAGGGGAAGCCATATTAGACCTGGTCCTTAGTGGAACACCAGATCTAGTGCAAGAGATAAGGGTGTTGGGGCCACTTGGCAATAGTGATCATAGCATGATCGCCTTTGATTTAATTAGTGGAGGAGGGATAGTAGGGAAATCTACAGTACTACCTTTTAACTTTCAAAAGGGAGACTATGATAAAATGAGGAAAATAGTTAAGAAAAAACTAAAAGGAGCAGTTGCAAAGGTTAAAGACTTACATCAAGCTTGGGTGTTGTTGAAAAATACTATCTTGGCAGCCCAGACCAGCTGTATTCCACGCTTTAAGAAAAGTGGAAGGAAGTCCAAAAAACTGCCAGCATGGTTTAAAGGTGAGGTCAGAGAGGCTGTTGTTGCCAAAAAACCATCTTTCAGGAAATGGAAAAAAGAGCCAAATGACGAAACCTGGAAACAGCACAAGCACTGGCAAATCAAATGCAAGGCATTGATAAAGCAGGCAAAGGGAGAATTTGAGAAGAAGCTTGCTGTGGAAGAAAAACGCGAAATAAAGATTTTTTCAAGTACATTCACAGCAAAAAACCTGTGAGAGAGTCAGTTGGTCCATTAGATGATAGAGGAGTTAAAGGGGCACTAAGAGGCGACAAGGCGATAGCGGAGAGACTGAATGAATTCTTTGCTTCAGTCTTTACTGAGGAAGATGTAGGGATGTTACCCATGACTGAAGTGGTATTTAAAGGTGCGGAAGAATTGAAGGAAATATCAATACATCGGGAAGATGTATTACAACTATTAGATAAACTGAAGAGTAGCAAATCACCTGGGCCGGATGGTATACATCCAAGGGTGTTGAAAGAACTGAAATATGAGATTGCAGACCTGCTATTAGTAATCTGTGAACTATCATTAAAATCATCTCTAATACCTGAAGATTGGAGGATCGCCAATGTAACACCAATTTTTAAAAAGGGTTCCAGGGGTGATCCGGGATACTACAGACCAGTGAGCCTCACGTCAGTACCAGGAAAAATGGTAGAAACCATCATAAAGAATAAAATTACTCAGCATGTCATGGCCTAATGGGAGACAGCCAACATGGCTTTAGACAAGGAAGATCTTGTCTTACTAATCTATTATGTTTTTTTGAAAGTGTGAATAAACAGGTGGACAAAGGTGAGTCGGTTGATATAGTGTATCTGGACTTTCAGAAAGCCTTTGACAAGGTCCCTCATCAGAGACTTTTGGCAAAACTAAAGAGTCATGGGATAGGAGGCAGTGTACTACTGTGGATCAGGAACTGGTTAAAAGATAGAAAGCAGAGGGTTGGGCTAAATGGCCAATTTTCCCAATGGAGAAAGGTGAATAGTGGTGTACCCCAGGGATCTGTGTTGGGTCCGCTGCTTTTTGACATATTCATAAATGACCTGGAAAGTGGAATAACGAGTGAGGTTATCAAATTTGCAGATGACACAAAACTATTTAAAGTTGTTAAAACCCAAGAGGATTATGGAAAATTGCAAGAGGATCTTGATAAATTAGAAGACTGGGCATCAAAATGGCAGATGAAATTTAATGTGGACAAGTGCAAAGTTATGCACCTAGGGAAGAACAACCCAAACTATGGTTACACAATGCAAGGTTCCACATTAGGAACCACCACCCAGGAAAAAGATTTAGGTGCCATTGTGGATAACATGTTAAAACCCTCGGCCCAGTGTGCAGCGGCAGCCAAGAGAGCAAATAGAATGCTAGGTATCATAAGGAAAGGAATGGAAAATAAAACAAAAGATATTATAATGCCTCTATACTGTTCCATGGTGAGACCTCACCTTGAATATTGTGTGCAATTCTGGTCGCCGTATCTTAAAAAGGATAAAGAGTTATTAGAAAAGGTTCAGAGAAGAGCCACCAAAATGGTAAAGGGGATGGAAGGATACTCCTATGAAGAAAGGCTAAAAAGGTTAGGGCTCTTTAACCTGGAAAAGAGACGGCTGAGGGGAGATACGATAGAAGTCTATAAATTAATGAATGGAGTGGAACGGGTAAACGTAGATCGATTGTTTACGTTATCAGAATATAGAAAGACTAGGGGACATGCAATGAAGTTACAGGGTAAACTATTTAAGACTAATAAAAGAAAATATTTTTTCACTCAACGTGTAATCAAACTCTGGAATTTGTTACCGGAGCATGTAGTAAAGGCTGTTAGTGTAGCTGGGTTTAAAAAAGGTTTGGACAAGTTCCTGGAGGAAAGGTCCATAAACCATTATTAAGAAGGGACCCAGGATATCAGTGCTTGACCCAGTACAAGCATTGCGGAACTGTGTCTTTTGGGGATACTGCTAGGTACGTATGACCTAGATTGGCCACTGTTGGAAACAGGATACTGGGCTTGATGGACCTTGGCATATCTTATGTTCTTATGATTGATTTTGAAGAACAATAGCAGGATTTTGTATTTAATTTGGCTAAGTATGGGAAGCCAGTATAGCTGTTTCAGTATTGGGGTCGTGTGTTCGGATCTTGAAACACCTTGGATGCCGCTGGCCACCATGTGTTGTGCCACTTGCAATGAGTGCAGGATAGATTTTGATAATCCATGGATGTTACAGTAGTCGAAATGAGGATGATTCTGTCCATGAGTGAGGTTAAAAGTGTTTCAGCTCCATGGTGTGGTCTAAATCCATGTTGTTGTGGGTCTAGAGGAGCATGCATGCTAATGTGATCTTGCTGTAGTATTGCTTTTTCAATTATCTTGGCTAAGAATGGGAGGCTAGCTATTGGTCTGTAGGAGGCTGGATCCCTTGGGTCTAGCTTAGGTCTCTTTAGTGTGGGGAAAAGGTGGTTTTTAAACTGGTGAGCATTTACCCTTGGGCGAGAGATAACTGGGTTATTTTTTCTAGGGTTTAGCTTAGTTCAGCTCTGGATATGTTGATCCAGCTTACTCGACATGGGTCGAGAGGGAATGTTGTCCTATTTAGGTTTGTGATTATGTTTTCTATGCTTTCCTGGCTGATGGAGCTGAATGACTGCCAAGGTGTGGTGGCAGAAGTGGCTTGTGGTGGCAGAAGTGGCTTGTGGCAACTTCGCTGGTACGGGGTTAGAGCGTATGACTTTGCTTTGAAAGTAATTTACTAGGGTTTGTGGACTAGCAGTGATATCTGTGTTGTCTTGGTTGGAGGTCTTGACTAGGACTTTTACTGTACTATGTTGAATAGTTCTCTTGGTCAGTTAATTGAGCTCATGATTATTTTAGTGTGATAGTTCTTTTTGCATTTGTCAGTTTTGGTATGATAGTCCTAAAACATTGTCATGTATTTATTCTGGTCATCTGTCTGGAGCTTCGCCATTTACATTCCCATTTACGTTCCAGCTTTCTGAGTAGTCTTTTGATGTCTCTTAGGTCTGCAGTGTACCAATGCAGTCTTTAATTATTTCCTTGTGTTTTGTGTTGTAGCTCTGGAGAAAAGAGTAAGGTTGAAGCCCAACATGACCGCGGCGGCTAGAATGAGAGATTCGAGATTTAACCTTCATTTCCTTTATATTTTCCTGATTGTAGTGGACTGAGCTCCTTTATGTTCTATTTCCTTACACTGCTTGTTATTTCTTGGCGATTTATTTTGCTTCTTTTACCATGTGGTATTGTATTTATTAGAAACATAGAAACATGACGACAGAAAAAGACCACAAGGCCCATCTAGTCTGTCCTTCCATATCAACCACTACAACAGTCCCCTATTTTCCTTTAGAGATCCTCTGTGTTGGTCCCATGCTTTTTTGAATTCAGTTACTGTCCTCATCTCCACCACCTCCACTGTGAGACTATTCCACGGATCCACTACTCTTTCCGTAAAGAAATATTTCCGCTTATCACTCCTGAATCTATCTCCCTTCACCTTCATCCCATGTCCCCTCGTAGCAGAACTTGCTTTCAATCAAAAGAGGTTCTCCCCCTGCGCATTTATGCCACAGAAGTATTTAAACGTCTCAATCATATCACCTCTATCCCGCCTTTCCTCTAAGGTGCACATATTAAAATCATAATTAAAAATAACTAACATGCGCCTATTGAGGATGGCAGCCTAAATGGAGGCTAATTTGTCTGGCTGCCGCCCCCTTAATATTTCATGAACTCAAGGAGGAAGCAGAAGAGCTTCTTAGAAGTAAAGGGGAAAGTTGGAGTAATGGAAGTAGCAGGTGGGGTCTTGGTCAAGGATACCAGATTTTATACAGCAAAGTGGAAAAGTTGGAGAATACAAAGCGATATAAAAACTTGCATTTCCTTGCTTCCCAAAGAACAAACTTATTTCCCCACATGAGATGCTGTGGAAATATGAGTCTGAAGATGATGTCTGAAGCACTGCCAATATTTCATAGGATGTATTATGTACCGGGATCCATTCAGCAGCAGGACCCAATAGATGGGAGGTTTTGACACCATAAGCTCCTTAGACAGTTTAAATCTTATTGAAATATTGGGAGACATCCTGAGAAGAGGCCTTGAATAGAGCAATCCTTGTTGCAACTTTGGATTTGGACTCAGACAGAGATAAAGTAATGAAGTTATTCTTTAAGAAGAGATGCTCTCTTTCCCTTGGTGCTAAGGTTAACATGTTTCCTAATTTGGCTATTGCTACCCAACATATACAAAATAGGTTTCTTGCTATGCATCCCCAAGCTTTGGCACTTGGAGCCAATTTCTTCTTGAAATTCCTCTGTTGAGTATATGCTCAAGTTAGATAGCAATACATATAAGTAAGCGGGCTCTGGGGTCAGAGACTTTTCGGCCCCAATACTACCCATGGTGCACACTGAAGATTATAGTTTCTGGTTGCAGGTTCTGAACAGGCAAGGCCAGGGGACATTACCCAACTGGTACAAACACAGTGTAGCAACAAGTGAGCTGGATCTAGAGTCCCTCAGTTACCTCAAACAGACACGGAACACCAGGTTATTTAATAAAACACCCAACTTCATTGGGACTCAACACGGGTCAAGTGACTTCTCTCCAACACAACAAGATGTAAGTAGCAACTTTTCAGATGAGGTAGGTATTACAGAATTCTCCAACAGTTCCTAGCTTGATTCTCCAAATCAAAAGGACAGTAATTCTTTCCTTTTCTCTTTCTCCACATATTCCATTAAGCAGAACTTCGCTTAGGACAGTATCCTGAAGGCCCTCAGCTATGTTAGCAAATTCAAGGTCCTTAACCTTGTAGAGCAGGGATGTCCAACCCTGTCCTGGAGGGCAGCAATCCTGGCAGGTTTTTGGGATAGCCCTAATGAATATGCATGAGATATATATGCATTAGAGATATCCTGCCAACCTGACTGGTTTGTGGCCCACCAGGACTGGATTTGGAGACCCCTGTCATTTAAGATTGTGAGTGGGCAAGGTGCAGATGTCTTAGACATCAAAAAGAGTAGATAGAATTTGTCACATTCCTCCTCGCTTCTCACCACCACCACCAAAATGTTGTCTATTAGACCTTAGAACTTAAACGGTGCAACAGACAAATGGTGCGATAGACAACACCCCCAACTCAACACCCCACCCTAGCGACATGATTTAGTATTAAAGTCCTGATGTACATAGTATTGTAAATAGCGCACGTTGTAAATAGCTCACCAAGAATCAATGTCCATCTACACACACGCGCATTCACTGCTCAATGCATGCACACACTAGACACTGTATCTTGTTGACTGTTTGCTGTGTAGACCGCCTTGATTGTAGGAAAAGGCGGTATAGAAATACGTTTAAATAAATAAATAAATAAAATAAATAAAGCATCAGAAAATCAAAATCACTCCACCAAATCTGCAGACTCTTCTTCTATGCTTCATATGCTTATTCCAAAAGAACATTTTTTTTCTTAAAAAGAGAAAAGAAAGAAGGAGAAAAGGGTCTCAGCACCTCATAAAGTCAGAGTATTAGGCATTCGGTAAACAGTACCCAAGACTCACTCATCCAAGACACATCAAGGACCCTGAAAAACTCCTTCTCATGTGTGTATTTTTATTTAAAAAGCTTCCAAATCCAAATATAAATTGAAATAACAAAGAGGTCATCTAAAATTCCTCAGAGCATGCAAGCTGGAACCTTCACCAGCAAATATGTACAGCTCAAGGTACTTAGCTTTATTGCGCCATTGTTTCAAAACTGTCCATGTCCAATCTCCCCAACGCCACTCTTGATGTCTAGCCAGGCATTTTGCCAGCCGCTTCCTCAGGGAGACATATTAAGTTCATTCAGAAAAATGCGCAAAGTCATAGTATCTCCCAAACCAGCATCACTTGAGCTTTGTTCTCTTATTACAGAAAACATTTTACAGAATGAACTGCAGTGCCGGGAGAAAGTGTGAACGATGACGACAACTCCTTGGAAAAAGTGCACTAAAAGAAAAATAAAATCGTTGCGTGTGGAGGTCTCCCTGATATATTGGTATCTAAAAGGATTAAGATCATCAAAGATAATGAGAAAGATCCAAGACATCAAACTGAAACGTAATACGTTAGCAGAAGACGACCTGAAATTTATATGCTCCAACAATAAATTGTAAGTAGCAGTGGAAGCACAAAAACTGGAAAGAGATTATGAGAATAGAAAAGAGAGAGATCAAAATAAGCAATTAAGAGAGACCCAAAAACAGTTCTACAGGAAAATGGGAAAGAGCATTAATATGGTGAAAACACTACCAAGGAAAGCTGAAACATACCTTCTGGAGACAACTATACAAGCACCCCATAAAGCACACAGGGGCGGCCCAAGGGGGCTGCGGGGCCATGTGCGGAGACTCGGTGCGGGGCCTCATTTGCATAAATATTTGCATAATGTTACCAAACACTAACGTTTAGTAAACATGCCTCTTAATGAGCCTATGGATAAAAGAAAGACTAAAAGCTTTCTACATTACTATAATCCAGTGCCAACCGCCAGGCACATTAGGAACTACTACAATCACTGCCCATTTAGAACCCATAGCAAACCCGCCGTATCATAACAGCACTACCAGGACTCACAAAGCACCATACCCTACCTATCAAAAAGCAACACTGCAAATATTAAACCAATACATTTCAGAGAATAACAATACATGACCTACTGGGGAAAGAGAGCAAGTGGCAATGTCAAATAGGAATTACATAAACAGAATACCTCAGCTCAGTTAACCATGCAGAACATAGACCATCACCAAACAAGGAATCACAATTTAGAAACAGGAAGGCAATAATTAAACTGGGAACCCCAAAAGCCAAACTTGGAATGTACAACAACACTGTAGAAATAAAACTATAAATTAATTTCCTCTTGTACTAAATAAAGCGCAGATGTTAATGATTCACATTTCCCAGAGCTGACATATTCCAGTTAATAAATTCAAAATAAAGAGATATTTTCTACCTTTTGTGCATTTTTTTCAGTTGCAATTGCTCCAGCCACTTTCTTCTGGTTTCTTTGTGTCTTCTGCTAACTCTCCATCATCTGCTGTCCATTTGTCCTTTCTTCTCTCTTCTAGTTTTTTTCCATTCTCTCTCTACATCTGCTTTAACATACTAATCTTTCTCCTTTTGCTCTTTCCTCATTCCTATTTCATCCACTCAAATTTTACCCCTCCGTCCTCAATCCCCACTTACTCTCCCAATACCCGGCCAATTGAAGATTTTTCTTCCCTCCCACACAAAATATTTTTCCCATCTCCATTTCACTCTCCCAAGCCCCATCCCATTCTAATCCTCCCCCAAAATCAGCTCCCTTCCAGTTCCAGCCCCACCCAGCATCCGCTCCCTTCTAGTCCCCGCATCAGCCCATTTCCAGTCCTAGCCCCCCCATCAGCCCATTTCCAGTCCTATCCTAGCCCCACCATCAGCCCATTTCCAGTCCTAGCTCCCCTATCTATTTCCAATCCTATCCGAGTCCCTCCATCAGCTCATTTTCAATCCCAGCCCCCCATCAGCCAATTTCTAGTCCTTTCCTAGCCCCACCATCAGCCCATGTCAAATCCTAGCTCCCCTCCACTCAGCCCATTTCCAATCCAAGCCCCCAATGAGCCTACTTCCAGTTCTAGCCCCTCCATGAGTCCATTTCATTCCAAGCCCCCACCACAGTCCATTTCCAATCTTAGCACCCCCCAACAGCCCACTTCCAGGCCTATCCTAGCACCTCCATCAGCCCATTCCCTGTCCTAGCTCCCCCACCACTCAGCCCATTTCCAGTCCTAGCACCCTCCCCTCACAGCCCATTTCCATTCCAAGCCCCCCTCCCCATCAGCTATTTGCAGTTCAAGTCCCCCCTTCCACTCAGCCCATTACCAGTCCTAGCCCCACCATAGCCCATTACCAGTCCTAAGCCCCCCATCAGCCCACTTCCAGTCCTAACCCCCCATTACCCCATTTTCAGTCTTAGCCCCCATAGCCCATTACCAGTCCTAACCCCCCATCAGCCCATTTCCAGTCCTAGCTCCCCCCTCACAGCCCATTTCCAATCTCAGCACCCCCCAACAGCCCATTTCCAGTCCTATCCTAGCCCCCCCATCAGCCCATTTCCAGTCCTAGCCCCCCATTCAGCCCATTTACAGTCTTAGCCCCCCCATAGCCCATTACCAGTCCTAACCCCCCCATCAGCCCATTTCCAGTCCTAGCCCCCCTCCATAGCCCATTACCAGTCCTAACCCCCCATCAGCCCATTTCCAGTCCTAGCCCCCCCCCATAGCCCACTTCCAGTCCTAACCCTCCCATCACCCATTTCCAGTCCTAACCCCTCATCAGCCCATTTCCAGTCTTAGCCCCCCCATTGCCCATTTCCAGTCCTAAAGCCCCCCATCAGCCCACCTCCAGTACTAACCCCCCATCAGGTCATTTCCAGTCCTAGCCCCCCCCCCCCATAGCCCATTACCAGTCCTAACCCCCCATCTGCCCACCAACCCATTTCTTCTTCGCCCCCCTTGGCCATTTACCTTTCTTACCCCCCCCATCAGCGCACCTCCAGTCCTAATCCCCCCATCAGCCCATTTCCAGTCCTAGCCCACCCATAGCCCATTACCAGTACTAACCCCCCCATCAGCCCACCTCCAGTCCTAACCCCCCCCATCAGCCCATTACCAGTCCTAGCCCCCCATCAGCCCACCTCCAGTCCTAACCCCCCCATCAGCCCATTTCCAGTCTTAGCCTCCCCCATAGCCCATTACCAGTCCTAACCCCCCCCCAAGCCCATTGCGAGTCCTAGCCCCCCCCCAGAGCCCATTGCCAGCCCTAGCCCCCCCATAGCCCATTGGCTGTCCTAACCCCCCCATCAGCCCATTGCCAGTCCTAGCCCCCCATAGCCCATTTCCAGTCCTAACCCCCCCCAACCCATTACCAGTCCTAACCCCCCTCCCCCCCCATCAGCCCAGGGAAACTTTAAAAGAAAAAACTAACTTGCTGCCACTGCCGCCCTGGCAGCGGCAGAATCAAGTGTCTCCCACGGGGCCCCCGCCCGCCCAACAGAGCCTTCCCTCAATCACTCTCCTCAACGCGGCTTTCAGTGCCGCGAAGGAAGGGTTTCCCTCTCGCGGTTCTGTTAAGCCGGCCGAGGCTGATGGGAAACAGGAAATGGCTGTTCCCATCAGCCCCAGCGGGCTTAACAGAGCCGTGAGGGGGAAACCCTCCCTTTGCGAAAAGCCACGCTGAGGAGAGTGGTCGAGGGAGGGCTCTGTTGGGCAGGCGGGGGCCCTGCGGGAAACACTTGATTCTGCCGCTGCCAGGGCGGCAGCAAGTTAGTTTTTTCTTTTAAAGTTTTCCTGGGCTGATGGGCAGAATGTTGTTTGCGCGGGGCCCCCTGAAACGCGTGGCCCTGTGCAAACAACATTCTTGCTCAATGGACGGGCCGGCCCTGAGAGCACAATCAAGAAGCAGAATGGGAGAATTAAGAAAAGGCAAACGTAAAACTTGTGTCATGGTCTGAAGCAACAGCAAAGGGGCAGGAAAGCAAGTTAAAAACAACCCCCAACTGAAAGAGCCCTGTCCCAGATGGAGTGACCAACTTTTAGCTCAAACAATTAACACTACTCCACCAAGCTCTGGCAAACTGCATACATCAATTGGTCAAGCAGCCAGACTTAACACCACAGAGGCTTATAACAGGATCAACACTTCTCCTTCCAAAAGGGGATCCAAGTAACATTCCCAAAAATTACAGAACAATAACTTGTTTGCCTACAATCTAAAAGCTGTTTATCACAATAGATTCAGACAGAATATATGATCATATCAATTCCAATAACATCATGGCAATAGGAGGAGCATACAGAACCAAAGACCAGTTAATACTGAATAAACCATTATGGCTAGTGCTAAGAAAAGCAGATATATCGCTATAAAAGTGCCTTAACATTACAGGACACAAGCTATTAATCTGCTGGGACTGCCTGTATTTTCATATAGCTTTGGAATTGTTGACTGGTCTGTTAAAGACCTTGAAAAATTAGCCGTACGAACAAGAAAGCTCCACCATATATACGAACCCGTCTATGCCAAGACTGAATTTCTCGAGCCAAAGGAGGAATGGCCCTCAATGAAACAGATTATCAAAGTTTATCACAGAGCTCCTATCGTAGGCCTCCAGGCCTTCTTAACATTGTCAACAGATTGAAATATGCAAAAAGTGTTCAAATATGAAAGTAAATTTCCAGGATCCATCTCCATTATCAAAGTTGGACAACCATTCCGGTCGAGTAGAAGAAATGCGTGAGAATCCACCAGTACAAATAGGGAAAGAAGCAACAGAATTTGCAGAACAAGAGGAAGAAAAACTCTTCAGATCAGCAAATGAGAAACAATAAGTGTCAAATATAGTCGGAAATATACAGTGTTGCTCCAGGAACGATTTGTTGATCAAAACCAAACGCATGAATGGTTAAGGAGAGGTGAACTGAATCCTAAGAATGAGAGATTGATAGCTGCAGCCCATGATAGTGGATGATGGATGAGATGGCTTACAGAATGCATAGAAAAAAATGGGGGGAAACTAGCATATGTAGATTCTGTAAGAAAGGGTTGGAAACGGTTACTCATCTCATAGCTGGTTGCAAAGTTCTGATGGCAGGAAATTTCTATACAGAAAGGCATAATAGAAGTGACACGTCTCATCCATTCCAAAGTCTGGAAACATTACAACATCACTGTACCTGAAAAGCACTGGGATCATGACCCTAAGAGAACAACAGAGAATGAAGAGTTTATGAGCAGAGAATGAAGAGGTTATGATCACCTGGGATACTCCCATTCTGACCAAGAAAAGGACGGATGCAAGGAAGCCAGGACCTGAATAAACTGGAAGCCTGGACATCCAAATGGCAGATAAAATTTAATATGGACAAGTGCAAAGTTATGCATCTAGGAAAGAACAATCAAAACTACAGTTACACGATGCAAGGAACCACTTTAGAAACTACCACCCACGAAAAAGATTTTGGCGTCATCATGGATAATGCGCTGAAACCCTCAGCCCAGTGTGCAGCGGCGGCCAAGAAAGCAAATAGAATGTTAGGTATCATAAGGAAAGGAATGGAGAATAAAACAAAGGATATTATAATGCCTCTTTATCATTCCATGGTGCAACCACACCTTGAATATTGTGTGGAATTCTGGTCGCCATATCTTAAAAAGGGTATAGCAGAATTTGAAAAGGTACAGAGAAGAGTGACAAAAATGATAAAGGGGATGGAAGGATGCCCCTTTGAGGAGAGGCTTAAAAGGTTAGGGCTCTTCAGCTTGGAAAGGAGACGGCTGAGGGGGGATATGATAGAGCTCTATAAATTAAGGAATGGAGTGGAAAGGGTAAGCATAGATTGGTTGTTTAGATCATCAAAAAGTAGAAAGACTAGAGGACGTGCAATGAAGTTACAATGTAGCCCATAAGAACGTAAGATATGCCATACTAGGTCAGACAAAGGTCCATCAAGCCTAGTATCTGGTTTCCAACAGTGGCCAATCTAAGTCACAAGTACCTACCATTTTCCTCAAAAGACACAGGTTCCACAATGCTTGTATTGGAGCAAGCAGTGGATTTAAGACTAATAAGAGAAAATATTTTTTTACTCAACGCATAATCAAACTCTTGAATTCGTTACTGGAGAATATAGTAAAAGCTATTAGAATAGCCTGGTTTAAAAAA
Source organism: Ichthyophis bannanicus (assembly GCA_033557465.1). NCBI lineage: Eukaryota > Metazoa > Chordata > Amphibia > Gymnophiona > Ichthyophiidae > Ichthyophis > Ichthyophis bannanicus. The sequence goes on along the minus strand of CM066039.1, from coordinate 345,816,927 downwards.
GGTTTGTATAAGTTCCTGGAGGAAAGGTCCATAAACCATTATTAATGAGGACTCAAGGAATCCACTGCTAACTTCAGGATGAGCATTGTGGAACCTGTGTACCTTCTGGGAACCTGCCAGGTACGTGTGACCTGGTCTGGCCACTGTTAGAAACAAGATACAGGGCTTGATGGACCTTGGTCGAACCCAGCACGGCACTTCCTATGTTCTTATGTTCATTGTAGTGCTCTACAAACGATTAGTAGTAGTAGCAGTAGGAAGACCACCACCAGAGCGGCATTACTACTACTACTAATCATCATTTCTACTGTACAGTGCCACAAGACATACACCGCGCTGTACACGTACATGTAAGAACCAATCCCTGCTCAAGAGAGCTCACAATCTATCCAAAACAGACAAAAACAACAATGGACAAAGGGTAGAACTAAAGGCAAATAGTTATAACACACATGGGTGGCAACAGGCATTGATAATAGAGGTGTCAGTTCCAAGTGCTTATTCTATTAATTGTGTGGAGATGGAGAATGTCCTCAAGTTCCAAAAAATGCAGTCAGAGAGCAAGAAAATTTGGCCGAAAGATACAGAAATATTTCCCATCTGGAGTCCACAGATGTGATTAAAGAGGAATTTACAAGCACATCTTGATAATTTGCCTAGACATGTTACATCTTATGAACTCCAGAAGGAAGCTCTCTTTGGCACGATGCAAGTACTATGCCGAGCATTTGCAGTAAATTTGAGAGATTGAGATCTCACGCCACATACCCTGGGGTTTAGAAGCGAGGTTCATGACTGTCATGGTATGTTCAAAATTAACTCATTTGGAGACAATATCTCTGAGACACAACTGCTCTGCCAAACAAGCATTAACATCCAGACCCAAACAGCCACAACCATGCCTATGAACAGGGCCCTGGCCGTACCGCCCCCTTTCCGAGTTGCGCCATGCCAGCGCCGATTTTGTTGGCGGGGTTGGTGGAGAGGGGAAGGCTCAGCTTGGTATGGCGGCAGCAGGCTATGTGTGCCGAAGCACATCGCTTACCATGGGCACCGTGCCATGCCGCCCAAAGAGGTCTGCCCCCCAGGCGGCCACCTATCCCGCCCAGTGGATGGGCTGCCCTGCTTATGAAGAGCAGGCAACCCAAACACTGCAATGGATTCTAGAGCACCAATACACCTCCTACTGGGAGGTACAAAGCCAAAAACAGAACAAGATAGACATCTACAGATCCCTGCGCAGAAATGAGACACTGGCAGAACACCTGGCCTTGGTCACACATACAAGACAAGACTACGTGACCAGAGTGCAGGCAAAAACTGAACTGGGAACCCACAGAAGACAGTCCGCAAAGCAACACTGCAGAGACGGAAAGAGAAATGCATTTCCTCGGGTAACACGCAAAACACAAAGGCAGCAGAGATGGATATTTACCAAAACTAACAAGCAATTGACGACGTCCCACAAAAGAATGAGCAGGGAAAACTGTATAATCCCGGGGGAAAGAGGAGCAACGGAAAAATATTTTGTATCCTGCCACCAGGCAAGAAATGTGACCCGACCAGCGACAATACAGAGCAGAACCTAAACCTAGAAAATGTTCATGTTATTGACCCTTTTGTATTCTGAAATGTTATTTTACCATTCTTACTATTACTTTGTAAATTATCTCATTTTGTTTTTCATTTTAACCCGTAAATGTATTACTTTGGCAACACATATAAAATTGCCATGCCAATAAAGTTTATTTATTTCTTTGTGCGCTTTTCTATACCGCCCCTTCCAGAGATCAGGGGCGGTTTACAGAGAACATGGTAAACATCAAATTACATAGAACATTTTTGAGCCCATAATAACTATTTTACAGAGAAAATATTAACTATTTTACATAGAATGAGCACATATTCATTATTTACAGAGAATAGGACAAAGTTATTTAAATCTGAATCTGATAGTACAGGATAAATCTCAGAGGGTCACTGGTCAATGTCTGGACAGACTATATCTTAGGGAGAGTCACGAGTTATTGTCAGGGTAAATCTCAAGGAGAGACACCGATCAGTGTTACAGCAGGGTAAATCTCAGGGAGAGTCACCGGTCAGTGTTGGTGCACGGTAAATCTCAGGGAGTGTCATTGGTCAGTGTTACAGCAGGGTAAATCTCAGGGACAGTCACCGGTCAGTGTTGGTGTAAGGTAAATCTCAGAGAGTGTCACTGGTCAGTGTCACTGCAGGGTAAATCTCAGGGACAGTCACCGGTCAGTGTTGGTGCAGGGTAAATCTCAGAGAGTGTCATTGGTCAGTGTCACTGCAGGGTAAGTCTCAGGGGGAGTCACTGGTCAGTGTCAGTGCAGGATACATTTCAGGGAGTCACTGGTCAGTGTTTGTACAAGCCAATCTCATGAAAAGTCACCAATAAATGTAGGGTACACCACAAATGAAGTCACTGATTAGTGTTTCCTTCATTCAGTTATTTATAACCAGCCTATTTTTACAGTTCTAAGCGAGGTGCAATAAAACAATACAAAATTATAAAAACATAGATTTAAGACAGAAACCAAATTTTATATCACAGCAGGATCTGAAAAACATCTATTGCCCATTAGCTATAGCACAGAGAAGATTTTATCTTCTTTCAGAAATCTTAAATTTGACAAGGGAAGATCATTCCATGCCTGTCTACCAGCAACAGAAAAGATACGGAAACAAAATAGTCTCGCACATATCTTACTGCTGGATGGTCCAGTAATCTCCATTTGCTGGACCATAAAATATACAGGGTTGATATGAACACAGCAATAAAGATGGTTCAGAGGAAGGCGACCAAGATGGTTGGGGGCCTGTACCAGAAGGAATATGAGAAAAGACTTGAAGATCTAAATATGTATACCCTAGAAGAGAGAAGAGCCTGGGGGATATACTACAGACGTTTATAATTTTCAATAAGATCTGTCTACTGCAGCATCTAAAACCCTTACTTCAGCCCTCTGACTTCAGAACCACAATGCAAGCAATGATTACCCCACATATAGGGGCTTGTTTACAAAGCCGCGGTAGTGGTTCGCGATCGCGATCGCAGCCGCGGCCCCATTGAAATCAATGGGGCCGCGGCTCCGATTACGATCGCAAACCGCTACCGCGGCTTTGTAAACAAGCCCCATAGACTATTGCAATAGTCTACTTCATGGTCTTCCCAAAATATCCCAACACCCACTCATAATGGCTCAGCATACTGCGGCACGAATCATCCACAATGCACGCCGAATTAATCAGATAACGCCAATCTTATATGACTTACACTGGCTGCCTGTACAAAGCCGCATCGAATTCAAGATATTAATGACCACTTTCAAAATCATCAGAAAAATAGCTCCCCAAACCCTTTCTCAATTAATTATAGTGGCCCCCATCAATCGACTAAGAAAAGAACAAATGACCAACACTGTCTCTACCTCATCAGCTTTCCGTACGTCTAAACAGTGCACCAGCAGCAGAGCATTTGCGTTTATATCCCCAGTGCTCTGGAACTCCCTACCACCCAGTCTCCGAAACATTACAGACTTAGCCTCGTTTCGCTCCTAACTCAAAACCCATCTCTTCACAGAACGAAACTACAACTCTCACTGACCCAACATAATTCCCCCCCCCACCCCGCCACTAGGCTATCCGACCAATCAAACTGGTTAATAAATCACCCATCCCTTAACCCCATCCTATACTGATGGACACTATCGATCAACAGAACTGTAAATATGCTGTATATAAGTTAAAACTATCTTGAATCGTGTACATTCTTGATTGCCTGTTATTGCACCATTTATTGTTAAAATGTTTAATGTAATGTATCAGTTGTTTTAATTGTAAACCGCTATGATTACCGGATATAGTGGTATATACAACACACAAATAAATAAAATATATAAAAATATAAGAACATAAAATATGCCATACTGGGTCAGACCAAGATCCAGCAAGACCGGAATCTTGTCTCCAACAATAGCAAATCTAGATCACAAGTACCTAGCAGTTTCCCCAAAAGACAGGTTACACAATGCTTGTATTGGGTCAAGCAGTGGATATCTCGGTTCCTCTTTAATAATGGTTTATGGACCTTTCCTCCAGGAACTTGATCAAACCTTTTTTAAACCCGGCTACACTAACAGCTTTTACTACATCCTCCGGCAATGAATTCCAGAGTTTGATTACACGTTGAGTGAAAAAATACTTTCTCTTATTAGTCTTAAATAGGTTACACTGTAACTTCATTGCATGTCCCCTAGCCTTTCTATATTTCTAAACAATCGATCTACGTTTACCCGTTCCATTCCGTTCATTAATTTATAGACTTCTATCGTATCTCCCCTCAGCCGTCTCTTTTCCAGATTGAAGAGCCCTAACCTTTTTAGCCTCTCTTCATAGGAGTATCCTTCCATTCCCTTTACCATTTTGGTGGCTCTTCTCTGTACCTTTTTTAATAACGCTATACACTTTTTAAGATAAGGCAATCAGAATTGCACACAATATTCAAGATGCGGTCGCACCATGGAACGATACAGAGCCATTATAATATCCTTTGTTTTATTTTCCATTCCTTTCCTTATGATACCTAGCATTCTACTTGCTCTCTTGGCCGCCGCTGCTGCACACTGGGTGGAGGGTTTCAACATGTTATCCACGATGACAACTAAATCTTTTTCCTGGGTGGTGGTTCCTAATGTGGAACCTTGCATCGTCTAACCATAGTTTGGGTGGTTCTTTCCTAGGTGCATAATTTTGCACTTGTCCATATTAAATTTGATCTGCCATTTGGATGCCCTGTCTTCCAATTTATCAAGGTCTTCTTGCAATTTTTCACAATCCTCTTGGGTTTTAACAACTTTGAATAATTTTGCGTCATCTGCAAATTTGATTACCTTTTAAATACTTAAAGGGTATTAATGAACAAACAGACCTTTTTCAAAGACGGGGAAGCTGTAGAAATAGAGGACATAAAATGAAGCTGCAAGGAGGTAAATTTAAAAGCATCATCAGGAAATACTTTTTCACAGAAAGGGTGGTGGATGCCTGGAATGCTTCCTGAAAGAGGTGGCGGGAAGAATTCAAAAAGGCATGGGATAGACACAGAGGATCTCTACATAGCAACAGGATGGAATCAAAACAATGTAAATAACTTCTAAATGGAGAGGGGTAACCTGCCTTGAGTGACTTGTACAACTCTACAATTCTGGCATCTTACTGGGCAGACTAGATGGACCATGCTGGTCTTTATCTGTCGTCACTTACTATCTTAGTATGTTTGGAAGTACTGTTGCCTCATACCAACTTTGAAAGACGTAATCATTACTCTGAGCAGCTGAAGACTCTTCAGAATAAAGCCAGTATTTATGATGTAGTTAGAATAAAGTTCTCAGAACGTCTAATTGCTTATGTAGCTGCACATGAAATAAGAGTCAGAAGCTACAGAAATATCTTACATGTTGGGACAGAGAACGTACAAAGCATGAACCAAGGGAAACTGCAGGTGGACAAGAATGAAATGGAAAGGGTACACCACAATCTGTTGGGTAGCAGCAAACTGAAATGGACCATCGACCCTTTGAATCTGAAGATGAGATGGTATATTATGCTGGAAATGAAAGACAAAAGAAGAAATGGTGTTGCATTTATAATTAAGAAGAAACATGCAAGAAAATAATGAAATCTAATGTAATCAGTGAAAGTGATCAGTGAATGCTTAACTTCTATTCGTCTACAAGGAATGTCCATCAACACAACTATGATTCAGTTATATGCCCCAAGATATACTGACAGTCATGGGTGACCAGAACGCAAAAGATGGCAACAAAAAAGGCGGTAAAGTGGTTGGAAAATATGGGCTTGGCAACAGAAACGAAACTGAAGACAGACCGATGGATTGTTGGTCTTGCAGAATTCTAACACCTTCTTCCAGCAACACAAGCTGGAAAAGAGCAAGCCACTTATGAATGTAATAAAACATGATCTTGGAAATATACCATTGGAATTCAAAGACTGCCTGTTGCTTTGGATACAAATGGTAGAACACCCGAAAAGTTATGGGATGACATCAGGAAAATTGTGCTTGAAGAAAGTGAGAACTCTCTGCAAAAGGTGAAAAAACAAAAACAGCCAAAATGGATGACTAAAGAAACTCTGAAAATTGCCTAGAAATGCAGAGAAGCTAAAATCAGAGGAGAAGGAGAGGTAATCATGGAACTCAGAGATTACCAACGTGCAACAACACGAGACAAGGAGAAGTACTACAATGACGCATGCAAGGAAATAGAATCAGTAACTATCAGAGGAAGAACAAGATTAACTCTCTTAGATTTAGGAAAGCCAAAGAGAAAATTCCAGCCTTGAAAAATGCTAAAAGATGCTCAAGGAGCCATGCTGAATGATGCTGAAAAGATCAAGAAAAGGTATAAAGATTACACAGAGTCACTGCTCAAGTGCATCAACAGTCATTTCAATTTATTTAAGTTGAAGCAGCATTGAAAGCATCATCAAAGAACAAAGCACGGGTATTGATGGCATTCCCATTGAAGTATTATAGCAATTGGATGTGGTTGTTACTATGAGGCTCTGCCAAGAAATCTGGAAAACAAAATCATGGCCAACTGACTGGAAAAGATCTCTGTTTATACCAATACTGAAGAAAGGTAATTAGAATGACTGGAAATTATCACACAATCGCTCTGGTCCCACATGCCAGCAAGATTCTACTCAAGATTATTCAAGATCACAGAACCATCCCTGGAACAAGAACTGCCTGAAGTGCAAACATGGTTCAGAAAAGGGAAAGGAACAAGAGGCATCATGGATCTGAGATGGATCTTTGAAATGACAAAAGAATACCTAAAGGATATCGATATGTGTTTTATTGACTACAGCAAGGCCTTTGATTGTGTAAATCATGAAAAACTCTAGACCACATTAAGAGGGATGGGTATACCGGAACACCTGATAGTTCTCATGCACAACCTTTACAATGTCAAAAGCCCTGCGTCAAAAACCCTGCGCAGGCTGGGGTGGCGCCGGTGGCTGGGCTTTAAGCCCTTTAGGTTTGCGGTGGCCATGTGCACCTACCTTCCCCTGCATGCCGGGAGCCGGTGCAGAAGTGGACGGGAAGGGTGGGTAACCCCAGTAGGGGAACTCCTTTCTTTGGAAGAACGGCTTTTTTGTTTGCTTTTTCTTCCTATGGAGGGAGGGAGATCTTATGCTAGAGACAAGTTTGAGTCATGAACTCAGTTTCTATCTCAGCGGCCTTATCCTCCATAGGTTTACCAAGCAGTTGCTCACCGAGGTGGGGGACATCCAGGAGCTTCTCCTGGACCCAATGCTCCAGGTCCGAGGACTGGAGCCGTGTCGTGCCCCGATGCCGGCTGCTGCCACTCAGGTGGAGGACTCAAACCCGTCATATGCAGTGCAGGAGAGGTACTTCGAACACTTCACGACTGATCTCAGAAGGGTTTGGAACCTGAGAAGGGGTTCAACCCCGAGGCCAGCAGAGAACTCGCCAAGCTCCTTGACAAGGTCATGCAGGAACATGCCCATATACAACTGGTATGCCTGGATGCGGCATGTGAGCATGGACACCTGATAGGCTTTGCGCCCAAGGGCGTCAAGGGCTCTTGACGCCCTGCCTGGGGGACCGAAGAGTGTGACTTCGGGATCTTTTGCTTCTGCATCACCGACTCCACAACCATGGAGGTGTGTGAAAGCTGGGTCTTCCGGAACCCTGGGCCGTGTTGGACCCTGTACATGGTGTCGAGGCACTTACTCACAATGGGGACTGAAGAAGGTGTCTCCCACATGCGGAGGAGCAGCCTTGACAAAATGAGAGGAACTGGAACAGTAAGAGACTCCCGAAGCAGGGACTCATACTGTAGAATATCAAGCTCTTCAGCTCGCGGCTCATCTTCAGTCTGCGTAGCCAGGCTGAGGGCACGTGCCATGTCCCGCACGAACACCAGAAATGATGTATCCTCTGGCAGCGAATGCCTCTGAGAGGCGGGCGGGGTCGGGTCCGAAGGGAGGTCCTTGTGGACATGGGTCTCCGGGGAAGTATCCCCATCCAACTCCCTGCCCGAGAGGTCAGAGAAGGAGTCCGACTCGAGCTGGTCGCCCCGTCCAGAGGCCGAGGCCCGCTAGGAGCCAGAGGCCTTGGAGGATCTCGCTCCCGAGGACCGGGAAGGTGAGTGAGACTGACACAGAGAACCCTCACGAGGCCCACGGCTCTCGGGGGTTTCCAGGGCGGGTTTTGGTGTCCCTCTCGAGGGAATCTCATTCTCGTGCTGGGCATGAGTGCCTGCTGGGCAGCTAAGAAGGCAGAAACGCTGCGCTCTAGTGCCAGCATTCGGGACTCCCACGCGGACGTGGGTTGCTGCGACGCCAACACCGGGGTTACCGGGTCTGGCGTGGAGGAGGAGAGGGGGTCCTCACAGGGACGACCCTCAGGAGACTGGGCGCCATCGCCGGAGGCCTCCATATCTGTACGAGGTACCTTTCGAGACCATTCCCTTTCCCACTCTCGGGAACGCCGGTGGGGGCTGAGTGACCAAACGTGGAAGCACTCGTGCTTGCCTAGAGCCCCCCGACAGCGACTTTGAGGTCTTCTTCTTCTTACGCCTCTCCACTTCAGGGGACCCCTCATCGGAGTGCTGCCGAAAGCACGGGGCCGAAGTGGGGGATCCCACCAGCGGAGGAACGACAGAGGCACCCTCCGGGGCCACCTTCCGGAAAATGTCATCGGACTTCTGCTTACGACTTAGCAGGGCTTTGGAGGACATTTTTTTGCAAAGAGAGCAGACCTGGTCACGGTCAGCCCCAAGACACCGAAGACAGCAGTCATGGGTGTCTGTGAGCGACATGTTTTTAGAGCATCTGTCACATTTCTTAAAACTGGTGGCCATTGGGGCAAAATGGGTCCCTGCTAGGTCGAAGACCTTTGTGGCCAGTGGTTGAGGGAAAAAAGGGTGCAAAGCCTGCAAAAGGAAAACCTTTACAGAAAAGGATGTCCCCTCGCTCAAGGAAAAATAAAAGAGCAGGGGAGGATGGTAGAGGACCGGTACTACTGGAAAAGAGAGGGCCAGAGGCCAAAAACGAAACACTTTTTCTAAGGGATGAGGACGTGCGTCTGAAGGGCTCCACAGAAAAAGGGAGACTGAGCAAGATGGCACCTTAGGGCAGGAAGAGGACCACGCACGTGTGGCAGCAATCCCAAAGGCTTTCTTTGAAAGCTGGGGAATTGCTCCACGCGGGCTCTGTCTGTGCTGACGTCACCCATAAGTGAGGACTGACTTCCTGCTTGTTCCTGGAGAATATGAGTTTACCATCACTCCTAGGTAATGTGCTTCTGAGCACATAAAAATCACAGAACCCATGATATCAGGTTTCATCAGGGGTCAGAAAGTTCCCCAAACAGTGAACAATCAGTGGTTTGGCGGGTGAGGGAGAGGGTCAGATTAATAGCTAACCTGTTCTTAACCAGCCAAGACAATGCCTGGGTAAGCTGTACTGCTGTTTTTGAAGTTTGCCAGCCAAGGCGGACTCGGAAGAAAGCAATCATCATCATCTTGCCAGTATTCAGACAAAAAATAATATTTAATTATTGCAACAGTTTACACAGAGAGGCAGCATGGACAGTAAATGGAGCTTGAGATAAGGCAGAGGCCTGCAGCATTTTAGACCCGACACCTTCTGGATGCACTGTAAACGACCGGATGGAACAAATGCAGACCACATATGAAGAACAGGGTCAAAGACTGCTGACTATCTAGGAAAAAACAGGAGGTCCATCCAGGCCTCTTAGGAAAGGATCTATAATGGACTGGAGTAAAGTTCCGGGGTTGTTTCCCCTGACAAAACCAGGGTTAATGTGGATCTAAAATGTCATAATGATCAAGAACTATTGAACTGAATGCACACTACCTGTTCAATTAACTTTCTCACAAAGGGAAGACTTAAAGTGCAGAGAGGGGCTTTTAGAGAGTCAGGCATATGTATACTGGTGCATTTCAGAGCATTAATGCAGATATATCACAGACAAGCCAGGGGTCTGTCGAGGAGGGGGTCAGAAAAGGCAGGTCATGCGTGCTGAAGCACATGACCTGCCACCCACAGAGGTTTGCCACCTTAGGCAGGGCCGGCCCTGGGGTCACCATGATAATATACTGAATAACCGGCGACTTCCTCCTCAGGAACTCCGCTCCTCTGGCAGATCCCTTCTATCTGTGCCCTTCTCTACCACTGCCAAACTCCAGACTTCATTCATTCCGCGACTCCTCACTACCTTTCCTCTCTTATCTCACTCTACACCCCTCCTCGGGAACTCCGCTCCTCTGGCAGATCCCTTCTATCTGTGCCCTTCTCTGCCACTGTCAACTCCAGACTTCATTCATTCCATGAGTCCTCACTACCTTTCCTCTCTTATCTCACTCTACACCCCTCCTCAGGAACTCCGCTCCTCTGGCAGATCCCTTCTATCTGTGCCCTTCTCTGCCACTGTCAACTCCAGACTTCATTCATTCCATGAGTCCTCACTACCTTTCCTCTCTTATCTCACTCTACACCCCTCCTCAGGAACTCCGCTCCTCTGGCAAATCCCTTCTATTTGTGCCTATCCCTGCCACTGCCAACTCCAGACTTCATTCACTCCACGACTCCTCACTACCTTTCCTCTCTTATCTCACTCTACACCCCTCCTCGGGAACTCCGCTCCTCTGGCAGATCCCTTCTATCTGTGCCCTTCTCTGCCACTGCCAACTCCAGACTTCATTCATTCCACGACTCCTCACTACCTTTCCTCTCTTATCTCACTCTACACCCCTCCTCAGGAACTCCGCTCCTCTGGCAGATCCTTTCTATCTGTGCCCTTCTCTGCCACTGCCAACTCCAGACTTGATTCATTCCACGACTCCTCACTACCTTTCCTCTCTTATCTCACTCTACACCCCTCCTCGGGAACTCCGCTCCTCTGGCAGATCCCTTCTATCTGTGCCTTTCTCTGCCACTGCCAACTCCAGACTTCATTCACTCTGCGGCTCCTCACTACCTTTCCTCTCTTATCTCTCTCTACACCCCTCCTCGGGAACTCCGCTCCTCTGGCAGATCCCTTCTATCTGTGCCCTTCTCTACCACTGCCTACTGCAGACTTCATTCATTCCGCGACTCCTCACTACCTTTCCTCTCTTATCTCACTCTACACCCCTCTTCGGGAACTCCGCTCCTCTGGTAGATCCCTTCTCCCTGTGCCCTTCTCTGCCACTGATCTCACTCTACACCCCTACTCGGGAACTCCGCTCCTCTGGTAGATCCCTTCTATCTGTGCCCTTCTCTGCCACTGCCAACTCCAGACTTCATTCATTCCGCGACTCCTCACTACCTTTCCTCTCTTATCTCTCTCTACACCCTCCTCAGGAACTCCGCTCCTCTGGCAGATCCCTTCTATCTGTGCCCTTCTCTACCACTGCCTACTCCAGACTTCATTCATTCCGCGACTCCTCACTACCTTTCCTCTCTTATCTCTCTCTACACCCCTCCTCGGGAACTCCGCTCCTCTGGCAGATCCCTTCTATCTGTGCCCTTCTCTGCCACTGTCAACTCCAGACTTCATTCATTCCATGAGTCCTCACTACCTTTCCTCTCTTATCTCACTCTACACCCCTCCTCAGGAACTCCGCTCCTCTGGCAAATCCCTTCTATTTGTGCCCTTCTCTGCCACTGCCAACTCCAGACTTCATTCATTCCACGACTCCTCACTACCTTTCCTCTCTTATCTCACTCTACACCCCTCCTCAGGAACTCCGCTCCTCTGGCAGATCCCTTCTATCTGTGCCCTTCTCTGCCACTGCCAACTCCAGACTTCATTCATTCCGCGACTCCTCACTACCTTTCCTCTTATCTCACTCTACACCCCTCCTTGGGAACTCCGCTCCTCTGGCAGATCCCTTCTATCTGTGCCCTTCTCTGCCACTGCCAACTCCATTCATTCCGGACTCCTCACTACCTTTCCTCTCTTATCTCACTCTACACCCCTCCTCAGGAACTCCGCTCCTCTGGCAGATCCCTTCTATCTGTGCCCTTCTCTGCCACTGCCAACTCAGACTTCATTCATTCCATCTTGCTGCTCCTTATGCCTGGAACAAACTACCTGAGTCAGTGCATCAGGTTCCTTCTTTGGCCCTATTCAATTCCAGGCTGAAGACCCACCTCTGAGGCTGCTTTTGGATCCTGATGCTCCTCATGTGTAGCTTACGATACTCTAGTCCCCAGTTTTCTGATGTTTTTCATCTTGATTAGACTGCAGGCACTGAGGAGCAGCGACTTGGTCCTACACCGCGCTGCGCTATACGAATGACGAGCAGGTACTAGCAGTAGACCTGTCTTTCCTCAAGCTTTAATCTTTTTTTCTTCAAATAATCTCTTTTGCTCATTCAGCTTTAGGAATAATGTGATCCCCCTCCCCCTTTATTTTCGGACAGTTTTTTCACCACTTTGACCTTTTCCTCTCACCCTCAGAACCTTCCTGCGGTTCAGCTAGCTGTTCGCATTGTTGCAGCTTTGGTGCTGGGACATGCGACATGGCGGCAGTGACAGCTGAGTTTTAAATGAGGAGGAGGGTCTTGTCTGCTCTATCCACCAGGAGAGTAAAGAAACGCAAAGTTAGAGCTCCATGCCGCACTATAGGCCCATCTCTAGGCTAACTGGCCCCATTAGCAGCACCAATATAAAACCACCTGCCCCCCCCCCCCCCACAAGAATGAAAACCTCTTTCCCATTCCCCACCTTTGGCCCAGCATTCTATTTCTCTGCCCCCCCCATCCTTTGCCCCTCCCCCCTCCCCCCCGGCAGTGCTCAGCACCCCCCACTCACTCCCCTTGAGGTTTCCCTCTGAAAATCCTCCAGGGGGTCAGTGTCACAGGGAGTCTTTACCCCATGTACTTACCAGGTCCAGAGCACACAAGAGTAAAAGGGAGGACAGCAGGGTGGGAATTCCTAAAGTACCTGAATGTAACTCAGCTTCAGCTCACAATTGAAAAAAGGGAATCATAAATTTGAAATCCCCAAAGTCCAGCTAAGTCAGAGGGCAGTAAAGTTATTAACCCAGGTTCAGACAGTGAGAGAGCTGAGATTAGGACTGAGGCACAGGGAGATAAAGTGACTTGCTCGGCTCACACAGAGAGTCAGTGACAGAAGTGAGATTAGGACTGAGGCACAGGGAGATAAAGTGACTCTCCCAGGGTCACACAGAGAGTCAGTGACAGAGCTGAGATTAGGACTGAGGCACAGGGAGATAAAGTGACTCTCTCAGGGTCACACAGAGAGTCAGTGACAGAGCTGAGATTAGGACTGAGGCACAGGGAGATAAAGTGACTTACTCAGGGTCACACAGAGAGTCAGTGACAGAGCTGAGATTAGGACTGAGGCACAGGGAGATAAAGTGACTTGCTCGGGTCACACAGAGAGTCAGTGACAGAAGTGAGATTAGGACTGAGGCACAGGGAGATAAAGTGACTCTCTCAGGGTCACACAGAGAGTCAGTGACAGAGCTGAGATTAGGACTGAGGCACAGGGAGATAAAGTGACTTGCTCGGGTCACACAGAGAGTCAGTGACAGAGCTGAGATTAGGACTGAGGCACAGGGAGATAAAGTGACTCTCTCAGGGTCACACAGAGAGTCAGTGACAGAGCTGAGATTAGGACTGAGGCACAGGGAGATAAAGTGACTTGCCCAGGGTCACACAGAGAGTCAGTGACAGAGCTGAGATTAGGACTGAGGCACAGGGAGATAAAGTGACTTGCTCGGGGTCACACAGAGAGTCAGTGACAGAGCTGAGATTAGGACTGAGGCACAGGGAGATAAAGTGACTTGCTCGGGGTCACACAGAGAGTCAGTGACAGAGCTGAGATTAGGACTGAGGCACAGGGAGATAAAGTGACTTACTAAGGGTCACACAGAGAGTCAGTGACAGAGCTGAGATTAGGACTGAGGCACAGGGAGATAAAGTGACTTACTCAGGGTCACACAGAGAGTCAGTGACAGAGCTGAGATTAGGACTGAGGCACAGGGAGATAAAGTGACTTGCTCAGGGTCACACAGAGAGTCAGTGACAGAGCTGAGATTAGGACTGAGGCACAGGGAGATAAAGTGACTTACTAAGGGTCACACAGAGAGTCAGTGACAGAGCTGAGATTAGGACTGAGGCACAGGGAGATAAAGTGACTTTCCCAGGGTCACACAGAGAGTCAGTGACAGAGCTGAGATTAGGACTGAGGCACAGGGAGATAAAGTGACTCTCCCAGGGTCACACAGAGAGTCAGTGACAGAGCTGAGATTAGGACTGAGGCACAGGGAGATAAAGTGACTCTCTCAGGGTCACACAGAGAGTCAGTGACAGAGCTGAGATTAGGACTGAGGCACAGGGAGATAAAGTGACTCTCCCAGGGTCACACAGAGAGTCAGTGACAGAGCTGAGATTAGGACTGAGGCACAGGGAGATAAAGTGACTCTCCCAGGGTCACACAGAGAGTCAGTGACAGAGCTGAGATTAGGACTGAGGCACAGGGAGATAAAGTGACTCTCCCAGGGTCACACAGAGAGTCAGTGACAGAGCTGAGATTAGGACTGAGGCACAGGGAGATAAAGTGACTCTCCCAGGGTCACACAGAGAGTCAGTGACAGAGCTGAGATTAGGACTGAGGCACAGGGAGATAAAGTGACTCTCCCAGGGTCACACAGAGAGTCAGTGACAGAGCTGAGATTAGGACTGAGGCACAGGGAGATAAAGTGACTTGCTCAGGGTCACACAGAGAGTCAGTGACAGAGCTGAGATTAGGACTGAGGCACAGGGAGATAAAGTGACTATCACAGGGTCACACAGAGAGTCAGTGACAGAGCTGAGATTAGGACTGAGGCACAGGGAGATAAAGTGACTTGCTCAGGGTCACACAGAGAGTCAGTGACAGAGCTGAGATTAGGACTGAGGCACAGGGAGATAAAGTGACTTGCTCAGGGTCACACAGAGAGTCAGTGACAGAGCTGAGATTAGGACTGAGGCACAGGGAGATAAAGTGACTTGCTCAGGGTCACACAGAGAGTCAGTGACAGAGCTGAGATTAGGACTGAGGCACAGGGAGATAAAGTGACTTGCTCAGGGTCACACAGAGAGTCAGTGACAGAGCTGAGATTAGGACTGAGGCACAGGGAGATAAAGTGACTATCTCAGGGTCACACAGAGAGTCAGTGACAGAGCTGAGATTAGGACTGAGGCACAGGGAGATAAAGTGACTCTCTCAGGGTCACACAGAGAGTCAGTGACAGAGCTGAGATTAGGACTGAGGCACAGGGAGATAAAGTGACTTACTCAGGGTCACACAGAGAGTCAGTGACAGAGCTGAGATTAGGACTGAGGCACAGGGAGATAAAGTGACGTGCTCAGGGTCACACAGAGAGTCAGTGACAGAGCTGAGATTAGGACTGAGGCACAGGGAGATAAAGTGACTTGCTCAGGGTCACACAGAGAGTCAGTGACAGAGCTGAGATTAGGACTGAGGCACAGGGAGATAAAGTGACTCTCTCAGGGTCACACAGAGAGTCAGTGACAGAGCTGAGATTAGGACTGAGGCACAGGGAGATAAAGTGACTTGCTCAGGGTCACACAGAGAGTCAGTGACAGAGCTGAGATTAGGACTGAGGCACAGGGAGATAAAGTGACTTACTCAGGGTCACACAGAGAGTCAGTGACAGAGCTGAGATTAGGACTGAGGCACAGGGAGATAAAGTGACTTTCTCAGGGTCACACAGAGAGTCAGTGACAGAGCTGAGATTAGGACTGAGGCACAGGGAGATAAAGTGACTTACTCAGGGTCACACAGAGAGTCAGTGACAGAGCTGAGATTAGGACTGAGGCACAGGGAGATAAAGTGACTCTCCCAGGGTCACACAGAGAGTCAGTGACAGAGCTGAGATTATGACAGAGGCACAGGGAGAAAAAGTGACTTCCCCAGGGTCACACTCAGAGTCAGTGACAGAGCTGAGATTAGGACTGAGGCACAGGGAGATAAAGTGACTATCTCAGGGTCACACAGAGAGTCAGTGACAGAAGTGGGATTAGGAACTGAGGCACAGGGAGATTAAAGTGACTACTCAGGGTCACACAGAGAGTCAGTGACCGAGCAGAGATAACGACCGAGGCACAGGGAGATAAAGTGACTCGCCCAGGGTCACACAGAGAGTCAGTGACAGAGCTGAGATTAGGACTGAGGCACAGGGAGATAAAGTGACTTGCTCAGGGTCACACAGAGAGTCAGTGACAGAGCTGAGATTAGGACTGAGGCACAGGGAGATAAAGTGACTTGCTCAGGGTCACACAGAGAGTCAGTGACAGAGCTGAGATTAGGACTGAGGCACAGGGAGATAAAGTGACTCTCGCAGGGTCACACAGAGAGTCAGTGACAGAGCTGAGATTAGGACTGAGGCACAGGGAGATAAAGTGACTTGCTCAGGGTCACAGAGAGTCAGTGACAGAGCTGAGTTAGGACTGAGGCACAGGGAGATAAAGTGACTTACTCAGGGTCACACAGAGCGTCAGTTACTGAGCGGAGCTACGGACTGAGGCACAGGGAGCTAAAGTGACTTACTCAGGGTCACACAGAGAGTCAGTGACAGAACTGAGATTAGGAACTGAGGCACAGGGAGATAAAGTGACTTGCTCAGGGTCACACAGAGAGTCAGTGACAGAGCAGATCTGAAGACTGAGGCACAGGGAGATAAAGTGACTTACTCAGGGTCACACAGAGAGTCAGTGACAGAACTGAGATTAGGACTGAGGCACAGGGAGATAAAGTGACTTGCTCAGGGTCACACAGAGAGTCAGTGACAGAGCTGAGATTAGGACTGAGGCACAGGGAGATAAAGTGACTAACTCAGGGTCACACAGAGAGTCAGTGACAGAGCTGAGATTAGGACTGAGGCACAGGGAGAGAAAGTGACTTGCTCAGGGTCACACAGAGAGTCAGTGACAGAGCTGGGATTAGGACTGAGGCACAGGGGGATAAAGTGACTCCCCAGGGTCACACAGAGAGTCAGTGACAGAGCTGAGAGTGGAACTGAGGCACAGGGAGAGAAAGTGACTTACTCAGGGTCACACAGAGAGTCAGTGACAGAGCTGAGAGTAGGACTGAGGCCCAGGGAGATAAAGTGACTAGCTCAGAGTCACAGAGAGAGTCAGTGACAGAGCTGAGATTGGAACTGCGGCACAGGGAGATAAAGTGACTTACTCAGGGTCACACAGAGAGTCAGTGACAGAGCTGAGATTAGGACTGAGGCACAGGGAGATAAAGTGACTTGCTCAGGGTCACACAGAGAGTCAGTGACAGAGCTGAGATTAGGACTGAGGCACAGGGAGATAAAGTGACTTACTCAGGGTCACACAGAGAGTCAGTGACAGAGCTGAGATTGGAACTGAGGCACAGGGAGATAAAGTGACTCCCCAGGGTCACACAGAGAGTCAGTGACAGAGCTGAGATTAGGACTGAGGCACAGGGAGATAAAGTGACTCCCCAGGGTCACACAGAGAGTCAGTGACAGAGCTGAGATTGGGACTGAGGCACAGGGAGATAAAAGTGACTCCCCAGGGTCACACAGAGAGTCAGTGACAGAGCTGGGATTGGAACTGAGGCACAGGGGGTTAAAGTGACTCCCCAGGGTCACACAGAGAGTCAGTGACAGAGCTGAGATTAGGACTGAGGCACAGGGAGATAAAGTGACTCCCCAGGGTCACACAGAGAGTCAGTGACAGAGCTGAGATTAGAACTGAGGCACAGGGAGATAAAGTGACTCCCCAGGATCACACAGAGAGTCAGTGACAGAGCTGGGATTAGATTTGAGGCACAGGGAGATAAAGTGACTCCCCAGGGTCACACAGAGTGTCAGTGACAGAGCTGAGATTTGGACTGAGGCACAGGGAGATAAAGTGACTTGCTCCAGGATCACACAGAGAGTCCGTGACAGAGCTGGGATTAGGACTGAGGCACAGGGAGATAAAGTGACTCTATCAGGGTCACACATAGAGTCAGTGACAGAACTGAGTTTAGGACTGAGGCAGAGGGAGATAAAGGGACTTGCTCAGTGTCACACAGAGAGTCAGTGACAGAGCGGAGATTAGTACTGAGGCACAGGGGGATAAAGTGACTCCCCAGGGTCACACAGAGAGTCAGTGATAGAGCTGGGAATGGAACTGAGGCACAGGGAGATAAAGTGACTCCCCAGGGTCACACAGAGTGTCAGTGACAGAGCTGGGATTGGGACTGAGGCACAGGCGAATAAAGTGACTCCCCAGGATCACACAGAGAGTCAGTGACAGAGCTGGGATTGGAACTGAGGCACAGGGAGATAAAGTGACTCCCCAGGGTCACACAGAGAGTCAGTGACAGAGCTGGGATTGGAACTGAGGCACAGGGAGATAAAGTGACTCCCCAGGGTCACACAGAGAGTCATTGACAGAGCTGTGATTGGAACTGAGGCACAGGGAGAATAAAGTGACTCTCCAGGATGTCACAGAGAGTCAGTGACAGAGCTGAGATTGGAACTGAGGCACAGGGGGATAAAGTGACTCCCCAGGGATCACACAGAGAGTCAGTGACAGAGCTGGGATTGGAACTGAGGCACAGGGTGATAAAGTGACTCCCCAGGCTCACACAGAGTGACAGTGACAGAGCTGGGATTGGAACTGAGGCACAGGGAGATAAAGTGACTCTCCAGGATCACACAGAGAGTCAGTGACAGAGCTGGGATTGGAACTGAGGCACAGGGGGATAAAGTGACTCCCCAGGATCACACAGAGAGTCAGTGACAGAGCTGGGATTGGAACTGAGGCACAGGGAGATAAAGTGACTCCCCAGGATCTCACAGAGAGTCAGTGACAGAGCTGGGATTGGAACTGAGGCCCAAGGGGATACAGTGACTCCCCAGGGTCACACAGCGAGTCAGTGACAGAGCTGGGATTGGGACTGAGGCACAGGCGGATAAAGTGACTCCCCATATCACACAGAGTCAGTGACAGAGCTGGGATTGGAACTGAGGCACAGGGGGATAAATTGACTCCCCAGGATCACACAGAGAGTCAGTGACAGAGCTGGGATTGGAACTGAGGCACAGGGGGATAAAGTGGACTCCCCAGGATCACACAGAGAGTCAGTGACAGAGCTGGGATTAGGACTGAGGCACAGGGGGATAAAGTGACTCCCCAGGATCACACAGAGAATCAGTGACAGAGCTTTGATTGGAACTGAGGCACAGGGAGATAAAGTGACTCCCCAGGATCACACAGAGAGTCAGTGACAGAGCTGGGATTGGAACTGAGGCACAGGGGGATAAAGTGACTCCCCAGGATCACACAGAGTCAGTGACAGAGCTGGGATTAGAACTGAGGCACAGGAGGATAAAGTGACTCCCCAGGATCACACAGAGAGTCAGTGACAGTGCTGGGATTCGAACTGAGGCACAGGGAGATAAAGATACTCCCCAGGAGCACACAGAGAGTCAGTTACAGAGCTGGGATTGGAACTGAGGCACAGGGGGATAAGGTGACTCCCCAGGATCACACAGAGAGTCAGTGACAGAGCGGGGATTGGAACTGAGGGATAGGGGGATATGGTGACTCCCCAGGATCACACAGAGAGTCAGTGACAGAGCTGGGATTAGAACTGAAGCATAGGGGGTAAAGTGACTCCCCAGGATCTCACAGAGAGTCAGTGACAGAGCTGGGATTGGAACTGAGGCACAGGGGGATAAAGTGACTCCCCAGGATCACACAGAGAGTCAGTGACAGAGCTGGGATTAGAACTGAGGCACAGGGGGATAAAGTGACTCCCCAGGATCTCACAGAGAGTCAGTGACAGAGCTGGGATTGGAACTGAGGCACAGGTGGACAGAGAGTCAGTGACAGAGCTGGGATTGGAACTGAGGCACAGGGAGATAAAGTGACTCCCCAGGATCACACAGAGAGTCAGTGACAGAGCTGGGATTGGAACTGAGGCACAGGGGGATAAAGTGACTCCCCAGGATCACACAGAGAGTCAGTGACAGAGCTGGGATTGGAACTGAGGCACAGGGGGATAAAGTGACTCTCCCAGGGTCACAGAGAGTCAGTGACAGAGCTGGGATTGGAACTGAGGCACAGGGGGATAAAGTGACTCCCCAGGATCACACAGAGAGTCTGTGACAGAACTGGGATTAGAACTGAGGCACAGGGGGATAAAGTGACTCCCCAGGGTCACACAGAGAGTCAGTGACAGAGCTGGGATTGGAACTGAGGCACAGGGTGATAAAGTGACTCCCCAGGATCACACAGAGAGTCAGTGACAGAGCGGCGATTCGAACAGAGGCAAAGGGGGATAAAGTGACTCCCCAGGATCACACAGAGAGTCAGTGACAGAGCTGGGATTGGGACTGAGGTATAGCGGGGGTAAAGTGACTCCCCAGGATCACACAGAGAGTCAGTGACAGAGCTGGGATTGGAACTGAGGCACAGGGAGATAAAGTGACTCCCCAGGATCACACAGAGAGTCAGTGACAGAGCTGGGATTGGAACTGAGGCACAGGGGGATAAAGTGACTCCCCAGGATCACACAGAGTGCCAGTGACAGAGCTGGGATTGGAACTGAGGCACAGGGATATAAAGTGACTCCCCAGGATCACGCAGAGAGTCAGTGACAGAGTTGGGATTGGAACTGAGGCACAGGTTGATAAAGTGCCGCCCCAGGATCACGCAGAGAGTCAGTGACAGACCTGGGATTAGAACTGAGGCACAGGGGGATAAAGTGACTCCCCAGGATCACACAGAGAGTCAGTGACAGAGCTGGGATTAGAACTGAGGCACAGGGGGATAAAGTGACTCCCCAGGATCTCACAGAGAGTCAGTGACAGAGCTGGGATTGGAACTGAGGCACAGGGGGATAAAGTGACTCCCCAGGATTACACAGAGAGTCAGTGACAGAGCTGGGATTGGAACTGAGGCACAGGGAGATAAAGTGACTCCCCAGGATCACACAGAGAGTCAGTGACAGAGCTGGGATTGGAACTGAGGCACAGGGAGATAAAGTGACTCCCCAGGATCACGCAGAGAGTCAGTGACAGAGCTGGATTGGAACTGAGGCACAGGGAGATAAAGTGACTCCCCAGGATCACACAGAGTGTCAGTGACAGAGCTGGGATTTGAACTGAGGCACAGGGGGATAAAGTGACTCCCCAGGATCACACAGAGAGTCAGTGACAGAGCGGGGATTGGAACTGAGGCACAGCGCGATAAAGTGACTAACCAGGATCACACAGAGGATCAGTGACAGAGCTGGGATTAGAGCTGAGGCACAGGGAGATAAAGTGACTCCCCAGGATCTCATAGAGAGCCAGTGACAGAACTGGGATTGGGACTGAGGCACAGGGGGATAAAGTGACTCCCCAGGATCACGTCAGAGAGTCAGTGACAGAGCTGGGATTGGGAACTGAGGCACAGGTGATAAAGTGACTCCCCAGGATCACACAGAGAGTCAGTGACAGAGCCAGGATTGGAACTGAGGCACAGGGAGATAAAGTGACTCCCAGGATCACACAGAGAGTCAGTGACAGAGCCGGGGATTGGAACTGAGGCACAGTGGGATAAAGTGCCTCTCCCAGGGTGACACAGAGGATCAGTGACAGAACTGGGATTAGAACTGAGGCACAGGGGGATAAAGTGACTCCCCAGGATAACACAGAGAGTCAGTGACAGAGCTGGGATTGGAACTGAGGCACAGGGGGATAAAGTGACTCCCCAGGATCACACAGTGAGTCAGTGACAGAGCTGGGATTGGAACTGAGGCACAGGGAGATAAAGTGACACTCCAGGATCTCACAGAGATCAGTGACAGAGCTGGGATTGAACTGAGGCACAGGGAGATAAAGTGACTCCCCAGGGTCACACAGAGAGTCAGTGACAGAGCTGGGATTGGAACTGAGGCACAGGGGGATAAAGTGACTCCCCAGGATCACACAGTCAGGGCCAGAGCTGGGATTGGGACTGAGGCATAGTGGGATAAAGTGACTCCCCAGGATCACACAGAGAGTCAGTGACAGAGCTGGGATTGGGACTGAGGCACAGGGGGATAAAGTGACTCCCCAGGATCACACAGAGTGTCATTGACAGAACTGGGATTGGTACTGAGGCACATGGATATAAAGTGACTCCCCAGGAAACTCACAGAGACTCTGTGACAGAGCTGGGATTGGAACTGAGGCACAGGGGGATAAAGTGACTCCCCAGGATCACACAGAGAGTCATTGACAGAGCTGGGATTGGGACTGAGGCACAAGGGGATTAAGTGACTCTCCCAGAATCACACAGAGAGTCAGTGACAGAGCTGGGATTGGAACTGAGGCACAGGGGGATAAAGTGACTCCCCAGGATCATCAGTGACAGAGCCGGGATTGGAACTGAGGCAAAGGGGATAAAGTGACTCCCCAGGGAACTCACAGAGAGTCAGTGACAGAGCTGGGATTGGGAACTGAGGCACAGGGGGATAAAGTGACTCCCCAGGATCACACAGAGAGTCAATGACAGAGCTGCGATTGGAACTGAGGCACAGGGGGATAAAGTGACTCCCCAGGATCTCACATAGAGTCAGTGACAGAGCTGGGATTGGAACTGAGGCACAGGGGGATAAAGTGACTCCCCAGGATCACACAGAGAGTCAGTGACAGAGCTGGGATTAGAACTGAGGCACAGGGGGTAAAGTGACTCCCCAGAATCACACAGAGAGTCAGTGACAGAGTTGGGATTGGAACAGAGGACCAGGGAGATAAAGTGAGTCCCCAGGATCACAGAGAGAGTCAGTGACAGAGCTGGGATTGGAACTGAGGCACAGGGGATTAAAGTGACTCCCCAGGATCACACAGAGTGCCAGTGACAGAGCTGGGATTGGAACTGAGGCACAGGGAGATAAAGTGACTCCCCAGGATCACACAGAGAGTCAGTGACAGAGCTGGGATTGGAACTGAGGCACAGGGGGATAAAGTGACTCCCCAGGATCACACAGAGAGTCAGTGACAGAGCTGGGATTGGAACTGAGGCACTGGGGGATAAAGTGACTCCCCAGGATCACAGAGAGTCAGTGACAGAGCTGGGATTGGTACTGAGGCACAGGGGGATAAAGTGACTCCCCAGGATCTCACAGAGAGTCAGTGACAGAGCTGGTATTGGAACTGAGGCACAGGGGGATAAAGTGACTCCCCATGATTATGCAGAGAGTCAGTGACAGAGCTGGGATTGGGACTGAGGCACAGGGGGATAAAGTGACTCCCCAGGATCACACAGAGAGTCAGTGACAGAGCTGGGATTGGAACTGAGGCACAGGGGGATAAAGTGACTCCCCAGGATCACAAAGAGAGACAGTGACAGAGCTGGGATTGGAACTGAGGCACAGGGGGATAAAGTGACTCCCCAGGATTACACAGAGAGTCAGTGACAGAGCTGGGATTGGAACTGAGGCACAGGGGGATAAAGTGACTCCCCAGGATCTCACAGAAAGTCAGTGACAGAACTGGGATTAGAACTGAGGGACAGGGAGATAAAGTGACTCCCCAGGATCACACAGAGAGTCAGTGACAGAGCTGGGATTGGAACAGAGGCACAGGGGGTAAAGTGACACCAGGATCACACAGAGAGTCAGTGACAGAGCTGGGATTGGAACTGAGGCTCAGGGGGTTAAAGTGTCTCTACAGGTTCACACAGAGAGTCAGTGACAGAGCTGGGATTAGAACTGAGGCACAGGGGGTAAAGTGACTCCCCAGAATCACACAGAGAGTCAGTGACAGAGCTGGGATTGGAACTGAGGACCAGGGAGATAAAGTGACTCCCCAGGATCACACAGAGAGTCAGTGACAGAGCTGGGATTGGAACTGAGGCACAGGGGGATAAAGTGACTCCCCAGGATCACACAGAGAGCCAGTGACAGAGCTGGGATTGGAACTGAGGAAAAGCGGATAAAGTGACTCCCCAGGATCACACAGAGAGTCATGACAGAGCTGGGATTGGAACTGAGGCACAGGGGGATAAAGTGACTCCCCAGGATCACACAGAGAGTCAGTGACAGAGCTGGGATTGGAACTGAGGCACTGGGGGATAAAGTGACTCCCCAGGATCACACAGAGAGTCAGTGACAGAGCTCGGATTAGAACTGAGGCACAGGGCGATAAAGTGACTCCCCAGGATCACACAGAGAGTCAGTGACAGAGCTGGGATTGGGACTGAGGCACAGGGGGATAAAGTGACTCCCCAGGATCTCACAGAGAGTCAGTGACAGAGCTGGGATTGGAACTGAGGCACAGGGAGATAAAGTGACTCCCCAGGATCACACAGAGAGTCAGTGACAGAGCTGGGATTGGAACTGAGGCACAGGGAGATAAAGTGACTCCCCAGGATCACGCAGAGAGTCAGTGACAGAGCTGGGATTGGAACTGAGGCACAGGGGGATAAAGTGACTCCCCAGGATCACACAGAGTGCCAGTGACAGAGCTGGGATTGGAACTGAGGCACAGGGGGTAAAGTGACTCCCCAGGATCACACAGAGAGTCAGTGACAGAGCTGGGATTGGAACTGAGGCACAGGGGGATAAAGTGACTCCCCAGGGTCACACAGAGGATTAGTGACAGAGCCGGGATTAGAGCTGAGGCACAGGGAGATAAAGTGACTCACTCAGGATCACATAGAGAGCCAGTGACAGACCTGGGATTGGAACTGAGGCACAGGGAGATACAGTGACTCCCCAGGATCACGTCAGAGAGTCAGTGACAGAGCTGGGATTGGAACTGAGGCACAGGGGGATAAAGTGACTCCCCAGGATAAAACAGAGAGTCAGTGACAGAGCTGGGATTGGGACTGAGGTATAGAGGGGGTAAAGTGACTCCCCAGGATCACACAGAGAGTCAGTGACAGAGCTGGGATTGGAACTGAGGCACAGGGAGATAAAGTGACTCCCCAGGATCACACAGAGAGTCAGTGACAGAGCTGGGATTGGAACTGAGGCACAGGGGGATAAAGTGACTCCCCAGGATCACACAGAGAGTCAGTGACAGAGCTGGGATTGGAACTGAGGCACCGGGAGATACAGTGACTCCCCAGGATTTGCCAGAGAGTCAGTGACAGAGCTGGGATTGGGACTGAGGCACAGGGGGATAAAGTGACTCCCCAGGTCACACAGAGGATCAGTGACAGAGCTGGGATTGGAACTGAGGCACAGGGAGATAAAGTGACTCCCTCAGGATCTCACAGAGAGTCAGTGACAGAGCTGGGATTGGAACTGAGGCACAGGGGGATAAAGTGACTCCCCAGGATCTCACAGAGAGTCAGTGACAGAGCTGGGATTGGAACTGAGGCACAGTGAGATAAAGTGACCTCCAGGATCTCACAGAGAGTCAGTGACAGAGCTGGGATTGGAACTGAGGCAAAGTGGGATAAAGTGACTCCCCAGGATCACACAGAGAGTCAGTGACAGAGCTGGGATTGGGACTGAGGCACAGGGGGATAAAGTGACTCCCCAGGATCACACAGAGAGTCAGTGACAGAGCTGGGATTGGAACTGAGGCACAAGGAGATAAAGTGACTCCCCAGGATCTCACAGAGAGTCAGTGACAGAGCTGGGATTAGAACTGAGGCACAGGGGGATAAAGTGACTCCCCAGGATCACACAGAGAGTCATTGACAGAGCTGGGATTGGGACTGAGGCACAAGGGGATAAAGTGACTCCCCAGGATCACACAGAGTCAGTGACAGAGCTGGGATTGGAACTGAGGCACAGGGGGATAAAGTGACTCCCCAGGATCATCAGTGACAGAGCCGGGATTGGAACTGAGGCAAAGGGGATAAAGTGACTCCCCAAGAACTCACAGAGAGTCAGTGACAGAGCTGGGATTGGGACTGAGGCACAGGGGGATAAAGTGACTCCCCAGGATCACACAGAGTGCCAATGACAGAGCTGGGATTGGAACTGAGGCACAGGGGGATAAAGTGACTCCCCAGGATCTCACAGAGAGTCAGTGACAGAGCTGGGATTGGAACTGAGGCACAGGGGGATAAAGTGACTCCCCAGGATCACACAGAGAGTCAGTGACAGAGCTGGGATTGGAACTGAGGCACAGGGGGATAAAGTGACTCCCCAGGATCACACAGAGAGTCAGTGACAGAGCTGGGATTGGAACTGAGGCACAGGGGGATAAGGTGACTCCCCAGGATCACACAGAGAGTCAGTGACAGAGCTGGGATTGGAACTGAGGCACAGGGGGATAAAGTGACTCCCCAGGATCACACAGAGAGTCAGTGACAGAGCTGGGATTGGAACTGAGGCACAGGGGGATAAAGTGACTCCCCAGGATCACACAGAGAGTCAGTGACAGAGCTGGGATTGGAACTGAAGCATAGGGGGTAAAGTGACTCCCCAGGATCTCACAGAGAGTCAGTGACAGAGCTGGGATTGGAACTGAGGGATAGGGTGATAAGGTGACTCCCCAGGATCACACAGAGAGTCAGTGACAGAGCTGGGATTGGAACTGAGGCACAGGTGGACAGAGAGTCAGTGACAGAGCTGGGATTGGAACTGAGGCACAGGGAGATAAAGTGACTCCCCAGGATCACACAGAGAGTCAGTGACAGAGCTGGGATTAGAACTGAGGCACAGGGGGTAAAGTGACTCCCCAGTATCACACAGAGAGTCAGTGACAGAGCTGGGATTGGAACTGAGGCACAGGGAGATAAAGTGACTCCCCAGGATCACACAGAGAGTCAGTGACAGAGCTGGGATTGGAACTGAGGCACAGGGGGATAAAGTGACTCCCCAGGATCACACAGAGAGTCAGTGACAGAGCTGGGATTGGAACTGAGGCACAGGGGGATAAAGTGACTCCCCAGGATCACACAGAGAGTCAGTGACAGAGCTGGGATTGGAACTGAGGCACAGGGGGATAAAGTGACTCCCCAGGATCACACAGAGAGTCAGTGACAGAGCTGGGATTGGAACTGAGGCACAGGGGGATAAAGTGACTCCCCAGGATCACACAGAGAGTCAGTGACAGAGCTGGGATTGGAACTGAGGCACAGGGGGTAAAGTGACTCCCCAGGATCACACAGAGAGTCAGGGACAGAGCTGGGATTGGGACTGAGGCCCAGGGGGATAAAGTGACTCCCCAGGATAACACAGAGAGTCAGTGACAGAGCTGGAATTGGAACTGAGGAACAGGGGCATAAAGTGACACCACACGATCACACATACAGTCACTGACAGAGCTGGGATTGGAACTGAGGAACAGGGGTATAAAGTGACTCCCCAGGATCACACAGAGAGTCAGTGACAGAGCTGGGATTAGAACTGAGGCACAGGGGGATAAAGTGACTCCCCAGGATCACACAGAGAGTCAGTGACAGAGCTGGGATTGGAACTGAGGCACAGGGGGATAAAGTGACTCCCCAGGATCACACAGAGAGTCAGTGACAGAGCTGGGATTGGAACTGAGGCACAGGGAGATAAAGTGACTCCCCAGGATCACACAGAGAGTCAGTGACAGAGCTGGGATTGGAACTGAGGCACAGGGGGATAAAGTGACTCCCCAGGATCACACAGAGAGTCAGTGACAGAGCTGGGATTGGAACTGAGGCACAGGGGGATAAAGTGACTCCCCAGGATCACACAGAGAGTCAGTGACAGAGCTGGGATTGGAACTGAGGCACAGGGGGATAAAGTGACTCCCCAGGATCACACAGAGAGTCAGTGACAGAGCTGGGATTGGAACTGAGGCACAGGGGATGACGTGACTCCCAGGATCACACAGAGAGTCAGTGACAGCTGGGATTGGAACTGAGGCACAGGGGGATAAAGTGACTCCCCAGGATCACACAGAGAGTCAGTGACAGAGCTGGGATTGGAACTGAGGCACAGGGGGTAAAGTGACTCCCCAGGATCACACAGAGTCATTGACAGAGCTGGGATTGGAACTGAGGCACAGGGGAATAAAGTGACTCCCCAGGATCACTCAGAGAGTCAGTGTCAGAGTTGGGATTGGCACTGAGGCACAGGGGGATAAAGTGACTCCCCAAGATCTCACAGAGAGTCAGTGACAGAGCTGGGATTGGAACTGAGGCACAGGGGGATAAAGTGACTACCCAGGATCACACAGAGAGTCAGTGACAGAGCTGGGATTGGAACGGTGGCAATGGGGATAAAGTGACTCCCCAGAATCACACAGAGAGTTAGTGACAGAGCTGGGATTGGAACTGAGGGACAGGGATATAAAGTGACTCCCCAGGATCACACAGAGAGTCAGTGACAGAGCTGGGATTGGAACTGAGGCACAGGGAGATAAAGTGACTCCCCAGGATCACACAGAGTGCCAGTGACAGAGCTGGGATTGGAACTGAGGCACAGGGGGATAAAGTGACTCCCCAGGATCACACAGAGAGTCAGTGACAGAGCTGGGATTGGAACTGAGGCACAGGGGGATAAAGTGACTCCCCAGGATCACACAGAGAGTCAGTGACAGAGCTGGGATTGGAACTGAGGCACAGGGGGATAAAGTGACTCCCCAGGATCACACAGAGAGTCAGTGACAGAGCTGGGATTGGGACTGAGGCACAGGGGGATAAAGTGACTCCCCAGGATCTCACAGAGAGTCAGTGACAGAGCTGGGATTGGAACTGAGGCACAGGGGGATAAAGTGACTCCCCAGGATCACACAGAGAGTCAGTGACAGAGCTGGGATTGGAACTGAGGCATAGCGGGGGTAAAGTGACTCCCCAGGATCACACAGAGAGTCAGTGACAGAGCTGGGATTGGAACTGAGGCACAGGGGGATAAAGTGACTCCCCAGGATCACACAGAGAGTCAGTGACAGAGCTGGGATTGGAACTGAGGCACAGGGGGATAAAGTGACTCCCCAGGATCACACAGAGAGTCAGTGACAGAGCTGGGATTGGAACTGAGGCACAGGGGGATAAAGTGACTCCCCAGGATCTCACAGAGAGTCAGTGACAGAGCTGGGATTGGAACTGAGGCACAGGGAGATAAAGTGACTCCCCAGGATCACACAGAGAGTCAGTGACAGAGCTGGGATTGGAACTGAGGCACAGGGGGATAAAGTGACTCCCCAGGATCACACAGAGAGTCAGTGACAGAGCTGGGATTGGAACTGAGGCACAGGGAGATAAAGTGACTCCCCAGGATCACACAGAGAGTCAGTGACAGAGCTGGGATTGGAACTGAGGCACAGGTGGACAGAGAGTCAGTGACAGAGCTGGGATTGGAACTGAGGCACAGGGGGATAAAGTGACTCCCCAGGATCACACAGAGAGTCAGTGACAGAGCTGGGATTGGAACTGAGGCACAGGGAGATAAAGTGACTCCCCAGCATCACACAGAGTGCCAGTGACAGAGCTGGGATTGGAACTGAGGCACAGGGAGATAAAGTGACTCCCCAGGATCACAAAGAGAGTCAGTGACAGAGCTGGGATTGGGACTGAGGCACAGGGGGATAAAGTGACTCCCCAGCATCTCACAGAGAGTCAGTGACAGAGCTGGGATTGGAACTGAGGCACAGGGGGATAAAGTGACTCCCCAGGATCACACAGAGAGTCAGTGACAGAGCTGGGATTGGAACTGAGGCACAGGGGGATAAAGTGACTCCCCAGGATCACACAGAGAGTCAGTGACAGAGCTGGGATTGGAACTGAGGCACAGGGGGATAAAGTGACTCCCCAGGATCACACAGAGAGTCAGTGACAGAGCTGGGATTGGAACTGAGGCACAGGGGGATAAAGTGACTCCCCAGGATCACACAGAGAGTCAGTGACAGAGCTGGGATTGGAACTGAGGCACAGGGGGATAAAGTGACTCCCCAGGATCACACAGAGAGTCAGTGACAGAGCTGGGATTGGAACTGAGGCACAGGGAGATAAAGTGACTCCCCAGGATCACACAGAGAGTCAGTGACAGAGCTGGGATTGGAACTGAGGCACAGGGGGATAAAGTGACTCCCCAGGATCACACAGAGAGTCAGTGACAGAGCTGGTTTTGGAACTTAGGAACTGGGGTTAAAGTGACTCCCCAGGATCACACAGAGAGTCAGTGACAGAGCTGGGATTGGAAATGAGGCACAGGTGGATAAAGTGACTCCCCAGGATCACACAGAGAGTCAGTGACAGAGCTGGGACTTGAACTGAGGACCAGGGGAATAAAGTGACTCCCCATGATCACACAGAGAGTCAGTGACAGAGCTGGGATTGGAACTGAGGCACAGGGGGATAAAGTGACTCCCCAGGATCACACAGAGAGTCAGTGACAGAGCTGGGATTGGAACTGAGGCACAGGGGGATAAAGTGACTCCCCAGGATCACACAGAGAGTCAGTGACAGAGCTGGGATTGGAACTGAGGCACAGGGGGATAAAGTGACTCCCCAGGATCACACAGAGAGTCAGTGACAGAGCTGGGATTGGAACTGAGGCACAGGGGGATAAAGTGACTCCCCAGGATCACACAGAGAGCCAGTGACAGAGCTGGGATTGGAACTGAGGCACAGGGGGATAAAGTGACTCCCCAGGATCACACAGAGAGTCAGTGACAGAGCTGGGATTGGAACTGAGGCACAGGGAGATAAAGTGACTCCCCAGGATCTCACAGAGGGTCAGTGACAGAGCTGGGATTGGAACTGAGGCGCAAGGGGATAAAGTGGCTCCCCAGGATCACACAGAGAGTCAGTGACAGAGCTGGGATTGGAACTGAGGCACAGGGGGATAAAGTGACTCACCAGGATCACACAGAGTGCCAATGACAGAGCTGGGATTGGAACTGAGGCACAGGGGGATAAAGTGACTCAGAGAGTCAGTGACAGAGCTGGGATTGGAACTGAGGCACAGTGGGATAAAGTGACTCCCCAGGATCACACAGAGAGTCAGTGACAGAGCTGGGATTGGAACTGAGGCACAGGGGGATAAAGTGACTCCCCAGGATCACACAGAGAGTCAGTGACAGAGCTGGGATTGGAACTGAGGCACAGGGGGATAAAGTGACTCCCCAGGATCACACAGAGAGTCAGTGACAGAGCTGGGATTGGAACTGAGGCACAGGGGGATAAAGTGACTCCCCAGGATCACACAGAGAGTCAGTGACAGAGCTGGGATTGGAACTGAGGCACAGGGAGATAAAGTGACTCCCCAGGATCACACAGAGAGTCAGTGACAGAGCTGGGATTGGAACTGAGGCACCGGGGGATAAAGTGACTCCCCAGGATCACACAGAGAGTCAGTGACAGAGCTGGGATTGGAACTGAGGCACAGGGTGATAAAGTGACTCCCCAGGATCACACAGAGAGTCAGTGACAGAGCTGGGATTGGAACTGAGGCACAGGGGGATAAAGTGACTCCCCAGGATCACACAGAGAGTCAGTGACAGAGCTGGGATTGGAACTGAGGCACAGGGGGATAAAGTGACTCCCCAGGATCACACAGAGAGTCAGTGACAGAGCTGGGATTGGAACTGAGGCACAGGGGGATAAAGTGACTCCCCAGGATCACACAGAGAGTCAGTGACAGAGCTGGGATTGGAACTGAGGCACAGGGGGATAAAGTGACTCCCCAGGATCACGCAGAGAGTCAGTGACAGAGCTGGGATAGGAACTGAGGGATAGGGTGATAAGGTGACTCCCCAGGATCACACAGAGAGTCAGTGACAGAGCTGGGATTGGAACTGAGGCACAGGGGGATAAAGTGACTCCCCAGGATCACACAGAGAGTCAGTGACAGAGCTGGGATTGGAACTGAGGCACAGGGGGATAAAGTGACTCCCCAGGATCACACAGAGAGTCAGTGACAGAGCTGGGATTGGAACTGAGGCACAGGGGGATAAAGTGACTCCCCAGGATCACACAGAGAGTCAGTGACAGAGCTGGGATTGGAACTGAGGCACAGGGGGATAAAGTGACTCCCCAGGATCACACAGAGAGTCAGTGACAGAGCTGGGATTGGAACTGAGGCACAGGGGGATAAAGTGACTCCCCAGGATCACACAGAGAGTCAGTGACAGAGCTGGGATTGGAACTGAGGCACAGGGGTTAAAGTGACTCCCCAGGATCACACAGAGAGTCAGTGACAGAGCTGGGATTGGAACTGAGGCACAGGGGGATAAAGTGACTCCCCAGGATCACACAGAGAGTCAGTGACAGAGCTGGGATTGGAACTGAGGCACAGGGGGATAAAGTTACTCCCCTGTATCACACTGAGTGCCTTGTAAAGTGCTGGGATTGGAACTGTGGCCCTGGGGGTAAAGTGACTCCCCAGGATCACACAGAGAGTCAGTGACAGAGCTGGGATTGGAACTGAGGCACAGGGGGATAAAGTGACTCCCCAGGATCACACAGAGAGTCAGTGACAGAGCTGGGATTGGAACTGAGGCACAGGGGGATAAAGTGACTCCCCAGGATCACACAGAGAGTCAGTGACAGAGCTGGGATTGGAACTGAGGCACAGGGGGATAAAGTGACTCCCCAGGATCACACAGAGAGTCAGTGACAGAGCTGGGATTGGAACTGAGGCACAGGGGGATAAAGTGACTCCCCAGGATCTCACAGAGAGTCAGTGACAGAGCTGGGATTGGAACTGAGGCACAGGGAGATAAAGTGACTCCCCAGGATCACACAGAGAGTCAGTGACAGAGCTGGGATTGGAACTGAGGCACAGGGGGATAAAGTGACTCCCCAGGATCACACAGAGAGTCAGTGACAGAGCTGGGATTGGAACTGAGGCACAGGGGGATAAAGTGACTCCCCAAGATAACACAGAGTGACAGAGCTGGGATAGGAACTGAGGGACAGGGGGATAAAGTAACTCCCCAGGATCACACAGAGAGTCAGTGACAGAACTGGGATTCGAACTGAGGCACAGGGGGATAAAGTGACTCCCCAGGATCACACAGAGAGTCAGTGACAGAGCTGGGATTGGAACTGAGGCACAGGGGGATAAAGTGACTCCCCAGGATCACACAGAGAGTCAGTGACAGAGCTGGGATTGGAACTGAGGCACAGGGAGATAAAGTGACTCCCCAGGATCACACAGAGAGTCAGTGACAGAGCTGGGATTGGAACTGAGGCACAGGGGGATAAAGTGACTCCCCAGGATCACACAGAGTGACAGATAACGAGCAGGGAATGGAACTGAGGCACAGGGGGATAAAGTGACTCCCCAGGATCACACAGAGAGTCAGTGACAGAGCTGGGATTGGAACTGAGGCACAGGGGGATAAAGTGACTCCCCAGGATCACACAGAGAGTCAGTGACAGAGCTGGGATTGGAACTGAGGCACAGGGGGATAAAGTGACTCCCCAGGATCACACAGAGAGTCAGTGACAGAGCTGGGATTGGAACTGAGGCACAGGGGGATAAAGTGACTCCCCAGGATCACACAGAGAGTCAGTGACAGAGCTGGGATTGGAACTGAGGCACAGGGGGATAAAGTGACTCCCCAGGATCACACAGAGAGTCAGTGACAGAGCTGGGATTGGAACTGAGGCACAGGGGGATAAAGTGACTCCCCATCACAGAGAGTCAGTGACAGAGCTGGGATTGGAACTGAGGCACAGGGGGATAAAGTGACTCCCCAGGATCACACAGAGAGTCAGTGACAGAGCTGGGATTGGAACTGAGGCACAGGGAGATAAAGTGACTCCCCAGGATCTCACAGAGAGTCAGTGACAGAGCTGGGATTGGAACTGAGGCACAGGGGGATAAAGTGACTCCCCAGGATCACACAGAGAGTCAGTGACAGAGCTGGGATTGGAACTGAGGCACAGGGGGATAAAGTGACTCACCCAGAATCACACAGAGAGTCAGTGACAGAGCTGGGATTGGAACTGAGGCACAGGGGGATAAAGTGACTCCCCAGGATCACACAGAGAGTCAGTGACAGAGCTGGGATTGGAACTGAGGCACAGGGGGATAAAGTGACTCCCCAGGATCACACAGAGAGTCAGTGACAGAGCTGGGATTGGAACTGAGGCACAGGGGGTAAAGTGACTCCCCAGGATCACACAGAGAGTCAGTGACAGAGCTGGGATTGGAACTGAGGCACAGGGGGATAAAGTGACACCCCTGTATCACACAGACAGTCATAGACCGAGCATTGGTACTAACGCACGCGCGGAGAGATAGACTCCCCAGGATCACACAGAGAGTCAGTGACAGAGCTGGGATTGGAACTGAGGCACAGGGGGATAAAGTGACTCCCCAGGATCACACAGAGAGTCAGTGACAGAGCTGGGATTGGAACTGAGGCACAGGGGGATAAAGTGACTCCCCAGGATAACACAGAGAGTCAGTGACAGAGCTGGAATTGGAACTGAGGCACAGTGGGATAAAGTGACTCCCCAGGATCATGCAGAGAGTCAGTGACAGAGCTGGGATTGGGACTGAGGCACAGGGGGAGAAAGTGACTCCCCAGGATCACACAGAGAGTCAGTGACAGAGCTGGGATTGGAACTGAGGCACAGGGGGATAAGGTGACTCCCCAGGATCACACAGAGAGTCAGTGACAGAGCGGGGATTGGAACTGAGGCACAGGGGGATAAAGTGACTCCCCAGAATCACAGAGAGAGTCAGTGACAGAGCTGGGATTGGAACTGAGGCACAGGGGGATAAAGTGACTCCCCAGGATCACACAGAGAGTCAGTGACAGAGCTGGTATTGGAACTGAGGCACAGGGGGATAAAGTGACTCCCCAGAATCACAGAGAGAGTCAGTGACAGAGCTGGGATTGGAACTGAGGCACAGGGGGATAAAGTGACTCCCCAGGATCACACAGAGAGTCAGTGACAGAGCTGGGATTGGAACTGAGGCACAGGGGGATAAAGTGACTCCCCAGGATCACACAGAGAGTCAGTGACAGAGCTGGGATTGGAACTGAGGCACAGGGGGATAAAGTGACTCCCCAGGATCACACAGAGTGCCAGTGACAGAGCTGGGATTGGAACTGAGGCACAGGGGGTAAAGTGACTCCCCAGGATCACACAGAGAGTCAGTGACAGAGCTGGGATTGGAACTGAGGCACAGGGGGATAAAGTGACTCCCCAGGATCACACAGAGAGTCAGTGACAGAGCTGGGATTGGAACTGAGGCACAGGGGGATAAAGTGACTCCCCAGGATCACACAGAGAGTCAGTGACAGAGCTGGGATTGGAACTGAGGCACAGGGGGATAAAGTGACTCCCCAGGATCACACAGAGAGTCAGTGACAGAGCTGGGATTGGAACTGAGGCACAGGGGGATAAAGTGACTCCCCAGGATCACACAGAGAGTCAGTGACAGAGCTGGGATTGGAACTGAGGCACAGGGGGATAAAGTGACTCCCCAGGATCACACAGAGAGTCAGAGACAGAGCTGGGATTGGAACTGAGGCACAGGGGGATAAAGTGACTCCCCAGGATAACACAGAGAGTCAGTGACAGAGCTGGGATTGGAACTGAGGCAAAGGGGGATAAAGTGACTCCCCAGGATCACACAGAGAGACAGTGACAGAGCTGGGATTGGGACTGAGGTATAGCGGGGGTAAAGTGACTCCCCAGGATCACACAGAGAGTCAGTGACAGAGCTGGGATTGGAACTGAGGCACAGGGAGATAAAGTGACTCCCCAGCATCACACAGAGTGCCAGTGACAGAGCTGGGATTGGAACTGAGGCACAGGGGGATAAAGTGACTCCCCAGGATCACACAGAGAGTCAGTGACAGAGCTGGGATTGGAACTGAGGCACAGGGGGATAAAGTGACTCCCCAGGATCACACAGAGAGTCAGTGACAGAGCTGGGATTGGAACTGAGGCACAGGGGGATAAAGTGACTCCCCAGGATCACACAGAGAGTCAGTGACAGAGCTGGGATTGGAACTGAGGCACAGGGGGATAAAGTGACTCCCCAGGATCACACAGAGAGTCAGTGACAGAGCTGGGATTGGAACTGAGGCACAGGGGGATAAAGTGACTCCCCAGGATCACACAGAGAGTCAGTGACAGAGCTGGGATTGGAACTGAGGCACAGGGGGATAAAGTGACTCCCCAGGATCACACAGAGAGTCAGTGACAGAGCTGGGATTGGAACTGAGGCACAGGGGGATAAAGTGACTCCCCAGGATCACACAGAGAGTCAGTGACAGAGCTGGGATTGGAACTGAGGCACAGGGGGATAAAGTGACTCCCCAGGATCACACAGAGAGTCAGTGACAGAGCTGGGATTGGAACTGAGGCACTGGGGATAAAGTGACTCCCCAGGATCACACAGAGAGTCAGTGACAGAGCTGGGATTGGAACTGAGGCACAGGGGGATAAAGTGACTCCCCAGGATCACACAGAGAGTCAGTGACAGAGCTGGGATTGGAACTGAGGCACAGGGGGATAAAGTGACTCCCCAGGATCACACAGAGAGTCAGTGACAGAGCTGGGATTGGAACTGAGGCACAGGGGGATAAAGTGACTCCCCAGGATCACACAGAGAGTCAGTGACAGAGCTGGGATTGGAACTGAGGCACAGGGGGATAAAGTGACTCCCCAGGATCACACAGAGAGTCAGTGACAGAGCTGGGATTGGAACTGAGGCACAGGGGGATAAAGTGACTCCCCAGGATCACACAGAGAGTCAGTGACAGAGCTGGGATTGGAACTGAGGCACAGGGGGATAAAGTGACTCCCCAGGATCACACAGAGAGTCAGTGACAGAGCTGGGATTGGAACTGAGGCACAGGGGGATAAAGTGACTCCCCAGGATCACACAGAGAGTCAGTGACAGAGCTGGGATTGGAACTGAGGCACAGGGAGATAAAGTGACTCCCCAGGATCACACAGAGAGTCAGTGACAGAGCTGGGATTGGAACTGAGGCACAGGGGGATAAAGTGACTCCCCAGGATCACACAGAGAGTCAGTGACAGAGCTGGGATTGGAACTGAGGCACAGGGGGATAAAGTGACTCCCAATGATTATCCATAGAGTCAGGTACAGAGCGGGGATTTGAACTGATGAACAGGGGGATAAAGTGACTCCCCAGGATCACACAGAGAGTCAGTGACAGAGCTGGGATTGGAACTGAGGCACAGGGAGTTAAAGTGACTCCCCAGGATCACACAGAGAGTCAGTGACAGAGCTGGGATTGGAACTGAGGCACAGGGGGATAAAGTGACTCCCCAGGATCTCACAGAGAGTCAGTGACAGAGCTGGGATTGGAACTGAGGCACAGGGGATAAAGTGACTCCCCAGGATCACGCAGAGAGTCAGTGACAGAGCTGGGATTGGAACTGAGGCACAGGGGGATAAAGTGACTCCCCAGGATCACACAGAGAGCCAGTGACAGAGCTGGGATTGGAACTGAGGCACAGGGGGATAAAGTGACTCCCCAGGATCACACAGAGAGTCAGTGACAGAGCTGGGATTGGAACTGAGGCACATGGGGATAACCTGATTCCCCAGGATCACACAGATAGTCAGTGACAGAGCTGGGATTGGAACTGAGGCACAGGGGGATAAAGTGACTCCCCAGGATAACACTGAGAGTCAGTGACAGAGCTGGGATTGGAACTGAGGCACAGGGGGATAAAGTGACTCCCCAGGATCACACAGAGAGTCAGTGACAGAGCTGGGATTGGAACTGAGGCACAGGGGGATAAAGTGACTCCCCAGGATCACACAGAGAGTCAGAGACAGAGCTGGGATTGGAACTGAGGCACAGGGGTTAAAGTGACTCCCCAGGATAATACAGAGAGTCAGTGACAGAGCTGGGATTGGAACTGAGGCAAAGGGGGATAAAGTGACTCCCCAGTATCACACAGAGAGTCAGTGACAGAGCTGGGATTGGAACTGAGGCACAGGGGGATAAAGTGACTCCCCAGGATCACACAGAGAGTCAGTGACAGAGCTGGGATTGGAACTGAGGCACAGGGGGTAAAGTGACTCCCCAGGATCACACAGAGAGTCAGTGACAGAGCTGGGATTGGAACTGAGGCACAGGGGGATAAAGTGACTCCCCAGGATCACACAGAGAGTCAGTGACAGAGCTGGGATTGGAACTGAGGCACAGGGGGATAAAGTGACTCCCCAGGATCACACAGAGAGTCAGTGACAGAGCTGGGATTGGAACTGAGGCACAGGGGGATAAAGTGACTCCCCAGTATCACACAGAGAGTCAGTGACAGAGCTGGGATTGGACCTGACGCACAGTGGGATTAAGTGACTCCCCAGGATCACACAGAGAGTCAGTGACAGAGCTGGGATTGGAACTGAGGCACAGGGGGATAAAGTGACTCCCCAGGATCACACAGAGAGTCAGTGACAGAGCTGGGATTGGAACTGAGGCACAGGGGGATAAAGTGACTCCCCAGGATCACACAGAGAGTCAGTGACAGAGCTGGGATTGGAACTGAGGCACAGGGGGATAAAGTGACTCCCCAGGATCACACAGAGAGTCAGTGACAGAGCTGGGATTGGAACTGAGGCACAGGGGGATAAAGTGACTCCCCAGGATCACACAGAGAGTCAGTGACAGAGCTGGGATTGGAACTGAGGCACAGGGGGATAAAGTGACTCCCCAGGATCACACAGAGAGTCAGTGACAGAGCTGGGATTGGAACTGAGGCACAGGGGGATAAAGTGACTCCCCAGGATCACACAGAGAGTCAGTGACAGAGCTGGGATTGGAACTGAGGCACAGGGGGATAAAGTGACTCCCCAGGATCACACAGAGAGTCAGTGACAGAGCTGGGATTGGAACTGAGGCACAGGGGGATAAAGTGACTCCCCAGGATCACACAGAGAGTCAGTGACAGAGCTGGGATTGGAACTGAGGCACAGGGGGATAAAGTGACTCCCCAGGATTATGCAGAGAGACAGTGACAGAGCTGGGATTGGAACTGAGGCACAGGGGGTAAAGTGACTCCCCAGGATCACACAGAGAGTCAGTGACAGAGCTGGGATTGGGACTGAGGCACAGGGGGATAAAGTGACTCCCCAGGATCACACAGAGAGTCAGTGACAGAGCTGGGATTGGAACTGAGGCACAGGGGGATAAAGTGACTCCCCAGGATCACACAGAGAGTCAGTGACAGAGCTGGGATTGGGACTGATGTATAGCGGGGTTAAAGTGACTCCCCAGGATCACACAGAGAGTCAGTGACAGAGCTGGGATTGGAACTGAGGCACAGGGGGATAAAGTGACTCCCCAGGATCACACAGAGAGTCAGTGACAGAGCTGGGATTGGAACTGAGGCACAGGGGGATAAAGTGACTCCCCAGGATCACACAGAGAGTCAGTGACAGAGCTGGGATTGGAACTGAGGCACAGGGGGATAAAGTGACTCCCCAGGATCACACAGAGAGTCAGTGACAGAGCTGGGATTGGAACTGAGGCACAGGGGGATAAAGTGACTCCCCAGGATCACACAGAGAGTCAGTGACAGAGCTGGGATTGGAACTGAGGCACAGGGGGATAAAGTGACTCCCCAGAATCACACAGAGTTAGTGACAGAGCTGGGATTGGAACTGAGGCACAGGGGGATAAAGTGACTCCCCAGGATCACACAGAGAGTCAGTGACAGAGCTGGGATTGGAACTGAGGCACAGGGGGATAAAGTGACTCCCCAGGATCACACAGAGAGTCAGTGACAGAGCTGGGATTGGAACTGAGGCACAGGGGGATAAAGTGACTCCCCAGGATCACACAGAGAGTCAGTGACAGAGCTGGGATTGGAACTGAGGCACAGGGGGATAAAGTGACTCCCCAGGATCACACAGAGAGTCAGTGACAGAGCTGGGATTGGGACTGAGGCACAGGGGGATAAAGTGACTCCCCAGCATCTCACAGAGAGTCAGTGACAGAGCTGGGATTGGAACTGAGGCACAGGGGGATAAAGTGACTCCCCATGATTATGCAGAGAGTCAGTGACAGAGCTGGGATTGGGACTGAGGCACAGGGGGATAAAGTGACTCCCCAGGATCACACAGAGAGTCAGTGACAGAGCTGGGATTGGAACTGAGGCACAGGGGGATAAAGTGACTCCCCAGGATCACACAGAGAGTCAGTGACAGAGCTGGGATTGGAACTGAGGCACAGGGGGATAAAGTGACTCCCCAGGATCACACAGAGAGTCAGTGACAGAGCTGGGATTGGAACTGAGGCACAGGGGGATAAAGTGACTCCCCAGGATCACACAGAGAGTCAGTGACAGAGCTGGGATTGGAACTGAGGCACAGGGGGTAAAGTGACTCCCCAGGATCACACAGAGAGTCAGTGACAGAGCTGGGATTGGAACTGAGGCACAGGGGGATAAAGTGACTCCCCAGGATCACACAGAGAGTCAGTGACAGAGCTGGGATTGGAACTGAGGCACAGGGGGATAAAGTGACTCCCCAGGATCACACAGAGAGTCAGTGACAGAGCTGGGATTGGAACTGAGGCACAGGGGGATAAAGTGACTCCCCAGGATCACACAGAGAGTCAGTGACAGAGCTGGGATTGGAACTGAGGCATAGCGGGGGTAAAGTGACTCCCCAGGATCACACAGAGAGTCAGTGACAGAGCTGGGATTGGAACTGAGGCACAGGGGGATAAAGTGACTCCCCAGGATCACACAGAGAGTCAGTGACAGAGCTGGGATTGGAACTGAGGCACAGGGGGATAAAGTGACTCCCCAGGATCACACAGAGAGTCAGTGACAGAGCTGGGATTGGAACTGAGGCACAGGGAGATAAAGTGACTCCCCAGGATCACACAGAGAGTCAGTGACAGAGCTGGGATTGGAACTGAGGCACAGGGGGATAAAGTGACTCCCCAGGATCACACAGAGAGTCAGTGACAGAGCTGGGATTGGAACTGAGGCACAGGGGGTAAAGTGACTCCCCATGTTATCACAGAGAGTCAGTGACAGAGCTGGGATTGGAACTGAGGCACAGGGGGATAAAGTGACTCCCCAGGATCACACAGAGAGTCAGTGACAGAGCTGGGATTGGAACTGAGGCACAGGGAGATAAAGTGACTCCCCAGGATCACACAGAGAGTCAGTGACAGAGCTGGGATTGGAACTGAGGCACAGGGGGATAAAGTGACTCCCCAGGATCACACAGAGAGTCAGTGACAGAGCTGGGATTGGAACTGAGGCACAGGGGGATAAAGTGACTCCCCAGGATCACACAGAGAGTCAGTGACAGAGCTGGGATTGGAACTGAGGCACAGGGGGATAAAGTGACTCCCCAGGATCACTCAGAGCGTCAGTGACAGAACTGGGATTAGAACTGAGGCACAGGGGATTAAAGTGATTCCCCAGGATCACAGAGAGAGTCAGTGACAGAGCTGGGATTGGAACTGAGGCACAGGGGATTAAAGTGACTCCCCAGGATCACACAGAGTGCCAGTGACAGAGCTGGGATTGGAACTGAGGCACAGGGGGATAAAGTGACTCCCCAGGATCACACAGAGAGTCAGTGACAGAGCTGGGATTGGAACTGAGGCACAGGGGGATAAAGTGACTCCCCAGAATAACACAGAGAGTCAGTGACAGAGCTGGGATTGGAACTGAGGCACAGGGGGATAAAGTGACTCCCCAGGATCACACAGAGAGTCAGTGACAGAGCTGGGATTGGAACTGAGGCACAGGGGGATAAAGTGACTCCCCAGGATTAGTGAGAGAGTCAGTGACAGAGCTGGGATTGGAACTGAGGCACAGGGGGTAAAGTGACTCCCCAGGATCACACAGAGAGTCAGTGACAGAGCTGGGATTGGAACTGAGGCACAGGTGGACAGAGAGTCAGTGACAGAGCTGGGATTGGAACTGAGGCACAGGGAGATAAAGTGACTCCCCAGGATCACACAGAGAGTCAGTGACAGAGCTGGGATTTGAACTGAGGCACAGGGCGATAAAGTGACTCCCCAGGATCACACAGAGAGTCAGTGACAGAGCTGGGATTGGAACTGAGGCACAGGGAGATAAAGTGACTCCCCAGGATCACACAGAGAGTCAGTGACAGAGCTGGGATTGGAACTGAGGCACAGGGGATAAAGTGACTCCCCAGGATCACACAGAGAGTCAGTGACAGAGCTGGGATTGGAATTGAGGCACAGGGGGATAAAGTGACTCCCCAGGATCTCACAGAGAGTCAGTGACAGAGCTGGGATTGGAACTGAGGCACAGGGGGATAAAGTGACTCCCCAGGATCACACAGAGAGTCAGTGACAGAGCTGGGATTGGAACTGAGGCACAGGGAGATAAAGTGACTCCCCAGGATCACACAGAGAGTCAGTGACAGAGCTGGGATTGGAACTGAGGCACTGGGGGTAAAGTGACTCCCCAGGATCACACAGAGTCAGTGACAGAGCTGGGATTGGAACTGAGGCACAGGGGGATAAAGTGACTCCCCAGGATCACACAGAGAGTCAGTGACAGAGCTGGGATTGGAACTGAGGCACAGGGGGATAAAGTGACTCCCCAGGATCACACAGAGAGTCAGTGACAGAGCTGGGATTGGAACTGAGGCACAGGGGGATAAAGTGACTCCCCAGGATCACACAGAGAGTCAGTGACAGAGCTGGGATTGGAACTGAGGCACAGGGGGTAAAGTGACTCCCCAGGATCACACAGAGTCAGTGACAGAGCTGGGATTGGAACTGAGGCACAGGGGGATAAAGTGACTCCCCAGGATCACACAGAGAGTCAGTGACAGAGCTGGGATTGGAACTGAGGCACAGGGGGATAAAGTGACTCCCCAGAATCACAGAGACTCGGTGACAGAGCTGGGATTGGAACTGAGGCACAGGGGGATAAAGTGACCCCCCTGAAACACACAGTCAGTGACAGAGCTGGGATTGGAACTGAGGCACAGGGGGATAAAGTGACTCCCCAGGATCACACAGAGAGTCAGTGACAGAGCTGGGATTGGGACTGAGGCACAGGGGGATAAAGTGACTCCCCAGGATCACACAGAGAGTCAGTGACAGAGCTGGGATTGGAACTGAGGCACAGGGGTTAAAGTGACTCCCCAGGATCACACAGAGAGTCAGTGACAGAGCTGGGATTGGAACTGAGGCACAGGGGGATAAAGTGACACCCCAGAATCACACAGTCAGTGACAGAGCTGGGATTGGAACTGAGGCAC
The DNA here is from genome assembly GCA_033557465.1 of Ichthyophis bannanicus. NCBI lineage: Eukaryota > Metazoa > Chordata > Amphibia > Gymnophiona > Ichthyophiidae > Ichthyophis > Ichthyophis bannanicus. The sequence goes on along the minus strand of CM066039.1, from coordinate 345,773,721 downwards.
AGGGGGATAAAGTGACTCCCCAGGATCACACAGAGAGTCAGTGACAGAGCTGGGATTGGAACTGAGGCACAGGGGGATAAAGTGACTCCCCAGGATCACACAGAGAGTCAGTGACAGAGCTGGGATTGGAACTGAGGCACAGGGGGATAAAGTGACTCCCCAGGATCTCACAGAGAGTCAGTGACAGAGCTGGGATTGGAACTGAGGCACAGGGGGATAAAGTGACTCCCCAGGATAACACAGAGAGTCAGTGACAGAGCTGGGATTGGAACTGAGGCACAGTGGGATAAAGTGACTCCCCAGGATCACACAGAGAGTCAGTGACAGAGCTGGGATTGGAACTGAGGCACAGGGGGATAAAGTGACTCCCCAGGATCACACAGAGAGTCAGTGACAGAGCTGGGATTAGAACTGAGGCACAGGGGGTAAAGTGACTCCCCAGAATCACACAGAGAGTCAGTGACAGAGCTGGGATTGGAACTGAGGCACAGGGAGATAAAGTGACTCCCCAGGATCACACAGAGAGTCAGTGACAGAGCTGGGATTGGAACTGAGGCACAGGGAGATAAAGTGACTCCCCAGGATCACACAGAGTGCTATTGACAGAGCTGGGATTGGAACATAGGCACAGGGGGTAAAGTGACTCCCCAGGATCACACAGAGAGTCAGTGACAGAGCTGGGATTGGAACTGAGGCAAAGGGGGATAAAGTGACTCCCCAGGATCACACAGAGAGTCAGTGACAGAGCTGGGATTGGAACTGAGGCACAGGGGGATAAAGTGACTCCCCAGGATCACACAGAGAGTCAGTGACAGAGCTGGGATTGGAACTGAGGCACAGGGGGATAAAGTGACTCCCCAGGATCTCACAGAGAGTCAGTGACAGAGCTGGGATTGGAACTGAGGCACAGGGGGATAAAGTGACTCCCCAGGATCTCACAGAGAGTCAGTGACAGAGCTGGGATTGGAACTGAGGCACAGGGATATAAAGTGACTCCCCAGGATCACACAGAGAGTCAGTGACAGAGCTGGGATTGGAACTGAGGCACAGGGAGATAAAGTGACTCCCCAGGATCACGCAGAGAGTCAGTGACAGAGCTGGGATTGGAACTGAGGCACAGGGGGATAAAGTGACTCCCCAGGATCACACAGAGAGTCAGTGACAGAGCTGGGATTGGAACTGAGGCACAGGGAGATAAAGTGACTCCCCAGGATCACACAGAGAGTCAGTGACAGAGCTGGGATTGGAACTGAGGCACAGGGGGATAAAGTGACTCCCCAGGATCTCACAGAGAGTCAGTGACAGAGCTGGGATTAGAACTGAGGCACAGGGAGATAAAGTGACTCCCCAGGATCACACAGAGAGTCAGTGACAGAGCTGGGATTGGAACTGAGGCACAGGGGGATAAAGTGACTCCCCAGGATCACACAGAGAGTCATTGACAGAGCTGGGATTGGGACTGAGGCACAGGGAGATAAAGTGACTCCCCAGGATCACACAGAGAGTCATTGACAGAGCTGGGATTGGGACTGATGCACAGGGAGATAAAGTGACTCCCCAGGATCACACAGAGAGTCAGTGACAGAGCTGGGATTAGAACTGAGGCACAAGGGGATAAAGTGACTCCCCAGGATTACACAGAGAGTCAGTGACAGAGCTGGGATTGGAACTGAGGCACAGGGGGATAAAGTGACTCCCCAGGATCACGCAGAGAGCCAGTGTCAGAGCTGGGATTGGAAGTGAGGCACAGGGGGATAAAGTGACTCCCAAGGATCACACAGAGAGTCATTGACAGAGCTGGGATTGGAACTGAGGCACAGGGGGTTAAAGTGACTCCCCAGGATCACACAGAGAGTCATTGACAGAGCTGGGATTGGAACTGAGGCACAGGGGGATAAAGTGACTCCCCAGGGTCACACAGAGAGTCAGTGACAGAGCCGGGATTGGAAATGAGGCACAGGCGGTTAAAGTGACTCCCCAGGATCACGCAGAGAGTCAGTGACAGAGCTGGGATTGGAACTGAGGCACAGGGAGATAAAGTGACTCCCAAAGCTCACGCAGAGAGTCAGTGACAGAGCCGGGTTTGGAACTGAGGCACAGGGAGATAAAGTGACTCCCCAGGATCACGCAGAGTGCCAGTGACAGAGCTGGGATTGGAACTGAGGCACAGGGGGATAAAGTGACTCCCCAGGATTACACAGAGAGCCAGTGACAGAGCTGGGATTGGAACTGAGGCACAGGGGGATAAAGTGACTCCCCAGGATCACACAGAGTGCCAATGACAGAGCTGGGATTGGAACTGAGGCACAGGGAGATAAAGTGACTCCCCAGGATCACACAGAGAGACAATGACAGAGCTGGGATTGGAACTGAGGCACTGGGGGATAAAGTGACTCCCCAGGATCACACAGAGAGTCAGTGACAGAGCTGGGATTGGAACTGAGGCACAGGGGGATACAGTGACTCCCCAGGATCACACAGAGAGCCAGTGACAGAGCTGGGATTGGAACTGAGGCACAGGGGGATAAAGTGACTCGCTAGGATCACACAGAGAGTCAGTGCCAGAGCTGGGATAGGAACTGAGGCACAGGGGGATAAAGTGACTCCCCAGGATCATGCAGAGAGTCATTGATAGAGCTGGGATTGGGACTGATGCACAGGGGATAAAGTGACTCCCCAGGATCACACAGAGAGTCAGTGACAGAGCTGCGATTAGAACTGAGGCACAGGGGGAATAAAGTGACTCCCCAGGATCTCATAGAGAGTCAGTGACAGAGCTGGGATTGGAACTGAGGCACAGGGAGATAAAGTGACTCCCCAGGATCTCACAGAGAGTCAGTGACAGAGGTGGGATTAGAACTGAGGCACAAGGAGATAAAGTAACTCCCCAGGATCACACAGAGAGTCAGTGATAGAGCTGGGATTGGAACAGAGGAACAGGGGAATAAAGTGACTCCCCAGGGTCACACAGAGAGTCAGTGACAGAGCTGGGATTGGAACTGAGGCACAGTGAGATAAAGTGACTCCCAAGGGTCACACAGAGAGTCAGTGACAGAGCTGGGATTGGAACTGAGGCACAGGGAGATAAAGTGACTCCCCAGGATCACACAGAGAGTCAGTGACAGAGCTGGGATTGGAACTGAGGCACAGGGAGATAAAGTGACTCCCCAGGGTCACACAGAGAGTCAGTGACAGAGCTGGGATTGGAACTGAGGCACAGGGGGATAAAGTGACTCCCCAGGATCACACAGAGAGTTAGTGACAGAGCTGGGATTGGAACTGAGGCACAGGGGGATAAAGTGACTCCGAAGGATCACACAGAGACAGTGACAGAGCTGGGATTGGAACTGAGGCACTGGGGGACAAAGTGACTCCCCAGGATCACACAGAGAGTCAGTGACAGAGCTGGGATTGGAACTGAGGCACAGGGGGATAAAGTGACTCCCCAGGATCACACAGAGAGCCAGTGACAGAGCTGGGATTGTAACTGAGGCACAGGGGGATAAAGTGACTCCCCAGGATCACACAGAGAGTCAGTGACAGAGCTGGGATTGGAACTGAGGCACAGGGGGATAAAGTGACTCCCCAGGATCATGCAGAGAGTCATTGACAGAGCTGGGATTGGGACTGATGCACACGGGATAAAGTGACTCCCAAGGATCACACAGAGAGTCAGTGACAGAGCTGCGATTAGAACTGAGGCACAGGGGGAATAAAGTGACTCCCCAGGATCTCATAGAGAGTCAGTGACAGAGCTGGGATTGGAACTGAGGCACAGGGAGATAAAGTGACTTCCCAGGATCTCACAGAGAGTAAGTGACAGAGGTGGGATTAGAACTGAGGCACAGGGAGATAAAGTGACTCCCCAGGATCACACAGAGAGTCAGTGACAGAGCTGGGATTGGAACTGAGGCACAGGGGGATAAAGTGACTCTCCCAGGGTCACACAGAGGATCAGTGACAGAGCTGGGATTAGAACTGAGGCACAGGGGGATAAAGTGACTCTCTCAGGATGTCACAGAGAGTCAGTGACAGAGCTGGGATTGGAACTGAGGGACAGGGGGATAAAGTGACTCCCCAGGATCACACAGAGAGTCAGTGACAGAGCTGGGATTGGAACTGAGGCACAGGGAGATAAAGTGACACTCCAGGATCTCACAGAGACTCGGTGACAGAGCTGGGATAGGAACTGAGGCACAGGGGGATAAAGTGCCTCCCCAGGATCACACAGAGAGTCAGTGACAGAGCTGGGATTGGGACTGAGGCACAGGGGGATAAAGTGACTCCCCAGGATCACACAGAGTGTCAGTGACAGAGCTGGTATTGGAACTGAGGCACAGGGAGATAAGGTGACTCCCCAGGATCTCACAGAGAGTCAGTGACAGAGCTGGGATTGGAACTGAGGCACAGGGGGATAAAGTGACTCCCCAGGATCACACAGAGAGTCATTGACAGAGCTGGGATTGGGACTGAGGCACAAGGGGATTAAGTGACTCTCCCAGAATCACACAGAGTCAGTGACAGAGCTGGGATTGGAACTGAGGCACAGGGGGATAAAGTGACTCCCCAGGATCATCAGTGACAGAGCCGGGATTGGAACTGAGGCAAAGGGGATAAAGTGACTCCCCAGGAACTCACAGAGAGTCAGTGATAGAGCTGGGATTGGGACTGAGGCACAGGGGGATAAAGTGACTCCCCAGGATCACACAGAGAGTCAGTGACAGAGCTGGGATTGGGACTGAGGCACAGGGGGATAAAGTGACTCCCCAGGATCACACAAAGTGCCAATGACAGAGCTGGGATTGGAACTGAGGCACAGGGGGATAAAGTGACTCCCCAGGATCTCACAGAGAGTCAGTGACAGAGCTGGGATTGGGACTGAGGCACAGGCGAATAAAGTGACTCCCCAGGATCACACAGAGTGTCAGTGACAGAGCTGGTATTGGAACTGAGGCACAGGGGGATAAAGTGACTCCCCAGGATCTCACAGAGAGTCAGTGACAGAGCTGGGATTGGAACTGAGGCACAGGGGGATAAAGTGACTCCCCAGGATTACACAGAGAGTCAGTGACAGAGCTGGGATTGGAACTGAGGCACAGGGGGGTAAAGTGACTCCCCAGGATCACACAGAGAGTCAGTGACAGAGCTGGGATTGGAACTGAGGCACAGGGGGATAAAGTGACTCCCCAGGATCAGAAAGAGAGACAGTGACAGAGCTGGGATTGGAACTGAGGCACAGGGGGATAAAGTGACTCCCCAGGATTACACAGAGAGTCAGTGACAGAGCTGGGATTGGAACTGAGGCACAGGGGGATAAAGTGACTCCCCAGGATCTCACAGAGAGTCAGTGACAGAACTGGGATTAGAACTGAGGGACAGGGAGATAAAGTGACTCCCCAGGATCACACAGAGAGTCAGTGACAGAGCTGGGATTGGAACTGAGGCACAGGGAGATAAAGTGACTCCCCAGGATCACGCAGAGAGTCAGTGACAGAGCTGGGATTGGAACTGAGGCACAGGGAGATAAAGTGACTCCCCAGGATTACGCAGAGAGTCAGTGACAGAGCTGGGATTGGAACTGAGGCACAGGGGGATAAAGTGACTCCCAGGATCACACAGAGTGCCAGTGACAGAGCTGGGATTGGAACTGAGGCACAGTGGGATAAAGTGACTCCCCAGGATCACACAGAGAGTCAGTGACAGAGCTGGGATTGGAACTGAGGCACAGGGAGATAAAGTGACTCCCCAGGATCACACAGAGAGTCAGTGACAGAGCTGGGATTGGAACTGAGGCACAGGATGATAAAGTGACTCCCCAGGATCTCACAGAGAGTCAGTGACAGAGCTGGGATTAGAACTGAGGCACAGGGAGATAAAGTGACTCCCCAGGATCACACAGAGAGTCAGTGACAGACCTGGGATTGGAACTGAGGCACAGAGGGATAAAGTGACTCCCCAGGATCACACAGAGAGTCATTGACAGAGCTGGGATTGGGACTGAGGCACAGGGAGATAAAGTGACTCCCCAGGATCACACAGAGAGTCAGTGACAGCTGGAATTGGAACTGAGGCACAGGGGGATAAAGTGACTCCCCAGGATTACACAGAGAGTCAGTGACAGAGCTGGGATTGGGACTGAGGCACAGGGGGATAAAGTGACTCCCCAGGATCACGCAGAGAGCCAGTGTCAGAGTTGGGATTGGAACTGAGGCACAGGGGGATAAAGTGACTCCCCAGGATCACAAAGAGAGACAGTGACAGAGCTGGGATTGGAACTGAGGCACAGGGGGATAAAGTGACTCCCCAGGATCACACAGAGTGCCAGTGACAGAGCTGGGATTGGAACTGAGGAACAGGGGAATAAAGTGACTCCCCAGGGTCACACAGAGAGTCAATGACAGAGCTGGGATTGGAACTGAGGCACAGGGGGATAAAGTGACTCCCCAGGATCACACAGAGAGTCAGTGACAGAGCTGGGATTGGAACTGAGGCACTGGGGGATAAAGTGACTCCCCAGGATCACACAGAGAGTCAGTGACAGAGCTGGGATTGGAACTGAGGCACTGGGGGATAAAGTGACTCCCCAGGATGACACAGAGAGTCAGTGACAGAGCTGGGATTAGAACTGAGGCACAGGGGGATAAAGTGACTCCCCAGGATCTCACAGAGAGTCAGTGACAGAGCTGGGATTGGGACTGAGGCACAGGGGGATAAAGTGACTCCCCAGGATCTCACAGAGAGTCAGTGACAGAGCTGGGATTGGAACTGAGGCACAGGGAGATAAAGTGACTCCCCAGGATCACACAGAGAGTCAGTGACAGAGCTGGGATTGGAACTGAGGCACAGGGAGATAAAGTGACTCCCCAGGATCACGCAGAGAGTCAGTGACAGAGCTGGGATTGGAACTGAGGCACAGGGGGATAAAGTGACTCCCCAGGATCACACAGAGTGCCAGTGACAGAGCTGGGATTGGAACTGAGGCACAGTGGGATAAAGTGACTCCCCAGGATCACACAGAGAGTCAGTGACAGAGCTGGGATTGGAACTGAGGCACAGGGAGATAAAGTGACTCCCCAGGATCACACAGAGAGTCAGTGACAGAGCTGGGATTGGAACTGAGGCACAGGATGATAAAGTGACTCCCCAGGATCTCACAGAGAGTCAGTGACAGAGCTGGGATTAGAACTGAGGCACAGGGAGATAAAGTGACTCCCCAGGATCACACAGAGAGTCAGTGACAGACCTGGGATTGGAACTGAGGCACAGGGGGATAAAGTGACTCCCCAGGATCACACATAGAGTCATTGACAGAGCTGGGATTGGGACTGAGGCACAGGGAGATAAAGTGACTCCCCAGGATCACACAGAGAGTCAGTGACAGCTGGAATTGGAACTGAGGCACAGGGGGATAAAGTGACTCCCCAGGATTACACAGAGAGTCAGTGTCAGAGCTGGGATTGGAAGTGAGGCACAGGGGGATAAAGTGACTCCCCAGGATGACACAGAGAGTCATTGACAGAGCTGGGATTGGTACTGAGGCACAGGGGGTTAAAGTGACTCCCCAGGATCACACAGAGAGTCATTGACAGAGCTGGGATTGGAAATGAGGCACAGGGGGATAAAGTGACTCCCCAGGGTCACACAGAGAGTCAGTGACAGAGCCGGGATTGGAACTGAGGCACAGGCGGTTAAAGTGACTCCCCAGGATCATGCAGAGAGTCAGTGACAGAGCTGGGATTGGAACTGAGGCACAGGGAGATAAAGTGACTCCCCAAGATCACGCAGAGAGTCAGTGACAGAGCCGGGTTTGGAACTGAGGCACAGGGAGATAAAGTGACTCCCCAGGATCACGCAGATTGCCAGTGACAGAGCTGGGATTGGAACTGAGGCACAGGGGGATAAAGTGACTCCCCAGGATCACACAGAGTGCCAATGACAGAGCTGGGATTGGAACTGAGGCACAGGGAGATAAAGTGACTCCCCAGGATCACACAGAGAGTTAGTGACAGAGCTGGGATTGGAACTGAGGCACTGGGGGATAAAGTGACTCCCCAGGATCACACAGAGAGCCAGTGACAGAGCTGGGATTGGAACTGAGGCACTGGGGGATAAAGTGACTCCCCAGGATCACACAGAGAGTCAGTGACAGAGCTGGGATTGGAACTGAGGCACAGGGGGATACAGTGACTCCCCAGGATCACACAGAGAGCCAGTGACAGAGCTGGGATTGGAACTGAGGCACAGGGGGATAAAGTGACTCCCCAGGATCACACAGAGAGTCAGTGCCAGAGCTGGGATAGGAACTGAGGCACAGGGGGATAAAGTGACTCCCCAGGATCATGCAGAGAGTCATTGACAGAGCTGGGATTGGGACTGATGCACAGGGGATAAAGTGACTCCCCAGGATCACACAGAGAGTCAGTGACAGAGCTGGGATTGGAACTGAGGCAGAGGGAGATAAAGTGACTCCCCAGGATCTCACAGAGAGTCAGTGACAGAGGTGGGATTAGAACTGAGGCACAGGGAGATAAAGTGACTCCCCAGGATCACACAGAGAGTCAGTGATAGAGCTGGGATTGGAACTGAGGCACAGGGAGATAAAGTGGCTCCCCAGGATCACACAGAGAGTCAGTGACAGAGCTGGGATTGGAACTGAGGCACAGGGGGAATAAAGTGACTCCCCAGGATCTCATAGAGAGTCAGTGACAGAGCTGGGATTGGAACTGAGGCACAGGGAGATAAAGTGACTCCACAGGATCTCACAGAGAGTCAGTGACAGAGGTGGGATTGGAACTGAGGCACAGGGGGAATAAAGTGACTCCCCAGGATCTCATAGAGAGTCAGTGACAGAGCTGGGATTGGAACTGAGGCACAGGGGGATAAAGTGACTCCCCAGGATCACACAGAGAGTCAGTGACAGAGCTGGGATTGGAACAGAGGAACAGGGGAATAAAGTGACTCCCCAGGGTCACACAGAGAGTCAGTGACAGAGCTGGGATTGGAACTGAGGCACAGTGAGATAAAGTGACTCCCCAGGGTCACATAGAGAGTCAGTGACAGAGCTGGGATTGGAACAGAGGAACAGGGGAATAAAGTGACTCCCCAGGGTCACACAGAGAGTCAGTGACAGAGCTGGGATTGGAACTGAGGCACAGTGAGATAAAGTGACTCCCCAGGGTCACACAGAGAGTCAGTGACAGAGCTGGGATTGGAACTGAGGCACAGGGAGATAAAGTGACTCCCCAGGATCACACAGAGAGTCAGTGACAGAGCTGGGATTGGAACTGAGGCACAGGGAGATAAAGTGACTCCCCAGGATCACACAGAGAGTCAGTGACAGAGCTGGGATTGGAACTGAGGCACTGGGGGATATAGTGACTCCCCAGGATCACACAGAGAGCCAGTGACAGAGCTGGGATTGGAACAGAGGAACAGGGGGATAAAGTGACTCCCCAGGATCACACAGAGAGTCAGTGACAGAGCTGGGATTGGAACTGAGGCACAGGGAGATAAAGTGACTCCCCAGGATCACACAGAGAGTCAGTGACAGAGCTGGGATTGGAACTGAGGCACTGGGGGATATAGTGACTCCCCAGGATCACACAGAGAGCCAGTGACAGAGCTGGGATTGGAACTGAGGAACTGGGGGATAAAGTGAATCCCAAGGATCGCACAGAGAGTCTGTGACAGAGCTGGGATTGGAACTGAGGCACAGGGGGATAAAGTGACTCCCCAGGGTCACACAGAGAGTCAGTGACAGAGCTGGGATTGGAACTGAGGGACAGGGGGATAAAGTGACTCCCCAGGATCACACAGAGAGTCAGTGACAGAGCTGGGATTGGAACTGAGGGACAGGGGGATAAAGTGACTCCCCAGGATCACACAGAGAGTCAGTGACAGAGCTGGGATTGGAACTGAGGCACAGGGAGATAAAGTGACTCCCCAGGATCACACAGAGAGTCAGTGACAGAGGTGGGATTAGAACTGAGGCACAGGGAGATAAAGTGACTCCCCAGGATCACACAGAGAGTCAGTGACAGAGCTGGGATTGGAACTGAGGCACAGGGAGATAAAGTGACTCCCCAGGGTCACACAGAGAGTCAGTGACAGAGCTGGGATTGGAACTGAGGCACAGGGAGATAAAGTGACTCCCCAGGATCACACAGAGAGTCAGTGACAGAGCTGGGATTTGAACTGAGGCACAGGGAGATAAAGTGACTCCCTAGGGTCACACAGAGAGTCAGTGACAGAGCTGGGATTGGAAATGAGGTACAATGAGACTTATGCAAGGCATCAGCAAGAGTCAGGAGAAGTCATTTTGGCTCAGTGTCACTTGCTTTTGATATACTTAGGTTTGCTAGATTAGACTGGTGGATTTCATGGCAAAGGGGGTGTGTGGGCATATTCGGGGGTTAAACTGATTACTAACGGGTGGCAGTTGATTCAGTTCTGACTTCAATTGCTGCTTGAAAGGATTCTGGGGTCCGCTCCCCCAGGCTGCCTCCTGAGTCCAGAGAATCCTGTGACTTCATGCTGATGTTGAACAACAGAAGCAGGAGGCCGTTGCCCAAAGGTAGGATTAGCGGCCTCGGGATACCAGTATCACCCTCATGGCTCCATTTACCTTGCTAGCTACACTTCGGGTCTGTGCAATCAGCTCTCGGATCCTCTGGATGCTGGCAGAAATGTTGGCAGACGGTTGTTTTATCTCGACGGTGTGCAGTTTACTGATGACCCGAGGGACAACCTCTGTCAGGTTCCTCACTGCAAGCAGAAAGGAGAACACGTCACCGCCTGAGGAGGACACCATGCTACAGCATGATTGATATTTTATTTGGTGATGCCATCTGAGAGTATGGAGGTGAATGACACGGGAACAGTGTGTAAAATCTCATCATGCAGAGGCTGCTTTAAATCCTAATCCCTGCTCCTCCTCATCACAGCCTTGTTCATTTTCACAATTTTCTTAATAAAGGAACTTTTAACAAGGCTGCTATACGTGTCCTGACCTCCGGTTATCTTTCACTGGATGGTAGTCGACCTCTCTGGTTAGGCTGGGGCACAGAATACAGTATGCACTCCTAAAATTAATCAGATTACTTATCCGGTTAACCTCACAGCAGCTATTTATGTCACCCAACTAAACTGGATAACTTTACCCAGATGGTCTCAGATATCAGCATAGAGTAATTGCACCCCAGGCATGGTACTCTGCCTGCTCATATTTACCAGTTTTCAAGCTGCATATTTGAAAAGTAAAGATTTCTTTTGGTAACTCTCAAAGTTACCCAGAGAAATCTTTTGAATATGGAGCCTGAAGTTTTTTGGTCCTGCAGACTGTAAGCTGTAGGATTCAGGGACTAGCTGTTAGATGTATTTCATAGTGCTGCATATGATTAGTAGTGTTAAAGACGTGAAAAGTGATAGTAGGAGGCTGACGCCATGGGAGTCAATCATGATAAATGATCTGCAGAATTTGCAGGCTTGTGAGTACTTTGATTTTGTGGAATTATAGGTCTAACCCACACATGTGAAAATACACACACAGCCTTCAAGACAAAATCCGTACAGGTATCTTCCCTACCCCAACTTCAGTCCTCTCCTCCCTCTCTGCATGCTTTGCCTCCCACAAGTGTGGGTAAAAAAACACACATTTGGGGCAGTATTCATAGGAACATAGAAACATGACGGCAGAAAAGGACCACATGGCCTATCTAGTCTGTCCTTCCATATCAACCACTACAACAGTCCCCTTTTTTCCTTTAGAGATCCTCTGTGTTGGTCCCATGCTTTCTTGAATTCAGTTACTGTCCTCATCTCTACCACCTCCACTGGGAGACTATTCCATGTATATTCCACATATTTCTCTGGAGTCTGTCCCCTTTCACCCTCATTCTATGTCCCCTCATAGCAGAGCTTGCTTTAAAATGAAAGAGGTTCTCATGCATTTATGCCACTGAGGTATTTAAATGTCTCTGTCATATCTCCTCTATCCCGCCTTTCCTCTAATGTATACATATTAAGATCTGTAAGTCTGTCCCCATATGGCTTACAGCCACCCTCTGCACCAACTCCATCCTGTTTATATCCTTTTGAAGGTGCGGTCTCCAGAACTGCACACCATACTCTAAATGAGATCACACTAAAGACTTATACAGAGGCACTATCACCTCCTTTCTTCTGCTGGTCATTCCTCTCCCTATTTATTTAACATTTCTTATATACCGCCTTTCATGACATCAAGGTGGTTTACATTGAACAAACTGAGATTACATTGAACAGGGCATTATAACTTGGAGATAACTATTTACAGGGAACATGGGCAATAGAGGGTTAAGTGGCTTGCCCAAGGCCACAAGGAGCACCTGTGGGACTAGAAACCCCAGTCCTTCCGGCCCAAGGTTGCTGTCCTCTAGTGGGATTTGAACCCTCAACCTGCTTGTGTGAGGTAACTTGCCCCAACCACTAGGCCACTCCTCCCTATGCTTCTGGGGATCCTTCTAGCTTTCCCTGTTGCCTTTTCTACCTGCTTAGCTTTTTAAGATAATCAGAAACAATCACGCCCAGGTCCCGCTCTTGCCCCCTACACTCTACCACTCCCTTTTCAGCTATTTCTTTGAGAACCATAGAAGCCTTCCTTTCCTTTTACATTTAGTTACCTTTAAAATATCCCCTTTTAGTTTCCATAAACGCTTATCTGGGTGGCCACACGTGCTATCCGGATATGTGGCACTGAATATTCTTACACACTGCCTTGGCATTACCCTGATAGTGCTGGGTCAGTCCGTGGGCAGAGCAGTGAAGAGCAGCAATCTTCAGCACCAGTATCCATATAATTAAGGACAGAGAAAAGGCCTCCTAACTTATTTGGATGTTGACACTGAATATTGTGCAGCAGTGACCACCCTACATGAATATTCAATGCTGGTCACTATCCAGATTCCAGCATCAAATATCTGCATATCAACTGCTGTGGCTGATACCGACCCAATTGTGAACAGAGTGCATTCCTTTAATTGCCTGGGAGCAGGGCCGGATTTACCTATACGCCAACTACGCCGTGGGGTAGGGCCCACAGCTTACAAGGGCCCACAAAAATTGAAAAAATTGTTAGCCGCCTTAAAATTAAATAAAAAAAAAAACGCTGGCTGCCGTCGCGGAGGGAGGGAGGGAGGGATTCAGCCAGGCAGAGGGGGCCTCCCTGGTCATTCCATTCTGCCGCGGCGGCAGCGGTAGCAGCCAGCGTTTTAATTTTTTTATTAAATTTTACTTTAGGCCGATGGAGGGGGGGGGGTAGGACTGGTAATTGGCTATTGGGGGGGGCTGGGACGGGAAATGGGCTGGGGGGGGTTAAGACTGGAGGTGGGCTGATGGGGTTAGGACTGGTAATGGGCTGTGGGCTGTTGGGGGGGGGGGTTAGAACTTGTAATGGGCTATGGGGGGGGTTAATACTATTAATGGGCTGTGGGCTGATGGGGGCTGTCTGGTAATGGGCTATGGGGGGGCTAGGACTGGAAATGGGCTGGGGGGGTTAAGACTGGAGGTGGGCTGATGTGGTTAGGACTGGTAATGGGCTGTGGGCTGTTGGGGGGTTTAGAACTGGTAATGGGCTATGGGGGGGGTTAAGACTAGTAATGGGCTGTGGGCTGATGGGGGCTGTCTGGTAATGGGCTATGGGGGGGGGCTAGGACTGGAAATGGGCTGGGGGGGTTAAGACTGGAGGTGGGCTGATGGGGTTAGGACTGGTAATGGGCTGTGGGCTGTTGGGGGGGTTTTAGAACTGGTAATGGGCTATGGGGGGGTTAAGACTGGTAATGGGCTGTGGGCTGATGGGGGGCTAGGACTGGTAATGGGCTATGGGGGGCTGACTGGAAATGGGTTGATGGGGTTAGGACTTGAGGTGGGCTGATGGGGTTAGGACTGGTAATGGGCTGTGGGCTGATGGGGGGGGGGTTAGGACTGGCAATGGGCTATGGGGGCTGACTGGAAATGGATTGATGGGGTAGGACTGGAAGTGGGCTGATGGGGGGGTTAGGACTGGTAATGGGTTATAGGGGGGGCTTAAACTGAAAATGGGGTGATGGGGGGTTAGGACTGTAAGTGGGTTGATGGGGGGGCTAGGAATGGTATTGGGTTGGGGGGTTGCTAGGACTGGAAATGGGCTGATGAGTGGCTAGGACTGGAAATGGGCTGATGCAGGGACTAGAAGGGAATGGATGCTGGGTGAGGCTGGAACTAGAAGGGAGCTGATGTTGGGGGAGGATTAGAATGGGATGGGGCTGGAAGAGTAAAATGGAGAAGGGAAAAATATTTTGTGTGGGAGGGATAAAAAATCTACAATTGGCCGGGTATTTGGAGAGTAAGTGGGGATTGAGGATGGAGGGGTAAAATTTGAGTGGATGAAATAGGAATGAGGAAAGAGCAAAAGGAGAAAGATTAATATGTTAAAGCAGATGTAGAGAGAGAATGGAAAAAAACTAGAAGAGAGAAGAAAGGACAAATGGACAGCAGATGATGGAGAGTTAGCAGAAGACACGAAGAAACCAGAAGAAAGTGGCTGGAGCAATTGCAGCTGAAAAAAATGCACAAAAGGTAGAAAAATATCTCTTTATTTTGAATTTATTAAATGGAATATGTCAGCTCTGGTAAATGTGCATCATTAACGTCTGCGCTTTGTTTAGTACAAGAGCAAATTAATGTATAGTTTTATTTCTACATTGTTGTTGTACATTCCAAGTTTGGCTTTTGGGATTCCCAGTTTAATTATTGTCTTCCTGTTTCTAAATTGTGATTCCTTGTTTGGTGATGGTCTATGTTCTGCATGTGTAACTGAGCTGAGGTGTTCTGTTTATATAATTCCTATTTGACATTGGCACTTGTTCTCTTTCCCCAGTAGGTCATGTATTGTTCTCTGAAATGTATTTATCTTTATCTTTATCTTTATTCGGTTTCTTGATAAACCGCCTAAACCATAAGGCATCAAAGCGGTGTACAATAAATGGGCTGCAGGGAGGAAAGATAGAAAAGAACACCATGGTATGACAGGAAAGAAAAGAAAAAGGAGAAGAGGAGAGAAAGTAAAAAGGGCAGAGCGACACAAATAGAAACTTACAACAAGAGAAAGGGGACTGAGGGGGGTAAACGAGGGTAAAGGGTACTGAAGTGAAGGGTTCTATGAATGGTGATGAAATATTAGAGGGTACTGGGAGCAGTAAGTATGAATGAGGGAGCCAATAGTATCAAAGAGAAACTGGAAGATCAAAAGCTTGTGCAAAGAGGTGTGTTTTAAGGAGGGACTTGAATTGTGGAAAAGAGGGCTCAGTACGGAGGGGGAGGGGGAGGGAATTCCACAGGGCAGGAGCAAGGAAGAAGAACGGGGAGTGGCGAGTAAGTTCGAGGTGCGCTTGAGAAGGGGAAGGGAGAAAGACGGTTACCATGGGAGGAACGAAGAAGGCGAGGAACAGGCTGGTGAAAAATGAGATCGGAAAGATACTGAGGGATACCGGAGTGGAGGGTTTTATGAATGGTAATGAGGTATTTGAAGATAAAACGGTATCGAATAGGGAGCCAATGGATGGAAAGGAGACAAGGGGTGATGTGCTCACGGGGAGAGGAGAAAGTAACTAGGCGGGCGGCGGTATTTTGGATAAGTTGGAGACGGCGTATCTGAAAAGAGGGGAGACCAGCAAAGATGGAATTACAGTAATCAAGGCGAGAAATTACAAGGGAGAGGACTAAAGTAGTGAGAGAACTAGAGGAAAGATAAGGACGAAGGGACCTGATACGATGAAGGTAGAAGGTAGAAGGTTTAATATTTGCAGTGTTGCCTTTTGATTGGTAGAGTATGGTGCTTTGTGAGTCCTGGTAGTGCTGTTAGGATACGGCGGGTTTGCTATGGGTTCTAAATGGGCAGTGTTTGTAGTAGTTCCTAATGTGTCTGGCAGTTGGCACTGGATTATAGTAATGTAGAAATCTTTTAGTCTTTCTTTATCCATACACTCATTAAGAGGCACGTTTACTAAAAGTTAGTATATGGTAACATTATGCAAATAACCAGCCTAACACAATTCAGAAAAAATCTCAAACACCACCTCTTCTTAAGCTATTTCCCAATTTAGTTTTACACAAGAGAAACACTACATCCATAACCAGGTCAAGACAACTTCAACTGTGACTAATGTGTATAGACTATTGTATATAGTTATATAGTGTACATAGTTTCCCTTTATTACCAAGTTCAAATTCCTGTTACTTGTAAAATGCACTACAGTTTTCTGTATGTATATGTTTGTTCCATGTAAACCGCGCTGATGATAATAGTGCGGTATATAAGCGATGTTAAATAAATAAATAAAATAAATAAAATATTTATGCAAATGAGGCCCCTTCTGCAAATGAGGCCCTGCACCCCCCTTGGGCCGCCCCTGCTGGGGGCCCACAATTTTTGTTGGCGTAGGGCCTCACTCAAGGTAAATCCGGCCCTGCCTGGGAGGGAATGGGATTTTCAGACCAGCTTCTGAAAATGACCTTTCAAATGTGTCTATGGAGAGGTGAATGGGAAGAGATATTTAAGAGGGGGCAGCATTGCATTGAAGGAACGTTCATTTGCATACAGTGAGTTACAGGCTGAGCACATGGCCCTGATGGCTTCCTTACCCTGTGGATGGATGCACTGGTGCTATCCTATCACATACAGGAATATCAAACAATCTATCGAAAGAAGAAACATTGATACTGATATCAAGCTTGCTGATAAGGGAAGGGCCACTGTGATATTTGACCCCCTACAATGTCCACAAGCGAATGTTCTCCTGTTATCTGCATTTAGATCTGACCCTATAGCCCCTTTAGAGACTTTGATTAAAGTGAAGGTTGGAGAAATTTTTAAAAAAGGCTTTTTTTAACTTCTAAAAAAGAACATTTTTCATTGAAAAATATCCTTAGGTATTGTCTTTATATTCCACTTTGTCCGAGCCACGCAAGGACCCAGTGCCTCTGCAGATAATCTCTTCTTGAACCATTGTCAGCTTATGTTGATACATTTTGAGCCTCAGTTATGAGCATCTGTGAAGGATTCTCAAGGCGTGGTTCAGCTTTAGGTTCCATTTGAAGCGTCTGCTTTATTACTGCTCATCTTAGAAGCTGAGGCCTTACTGACCTACAAGTGCCTTCATTCTGCACCTCCTCATTACCTCTCCTCTCTTTTCTCTCCTACACTCCTCTTGGGAACTCCGCTCTTATCGCAGATCCTTTCTCTCTTATGGCAGATCCCTTCTCTCTTCTCGCAGATCCCTTCTCTTTTCTCGCAGATCCCTTTGCTCTTCTCACAGATCCCTTCTCTCTTCTGGCAGATCCCTTCTCTCTTCTCGCAGATCCCTTCGCTCTTCTCACAGATCCCTTCTCTCTTCTCGCAGATGCATTCTCTCTTCTCGCAGATCCCTTCTCTCTTCTGGCAGATCCCTTCTCTCTTCTCGCAGATCCCTTCTCTTTTCTCGCAGATCCCTTTGCTCTTCTCACAGATCCCTTCTCTCTTCTGGCAGATCCCTTCTCTCTTCTCGCAGATCCCTTCGCTCTTCTCACAGATCCCTTCTCTCTTCTGGCAGATCCCTTCGCTCTTCTCACAGATCCCTTCTCTCTTCTCGCAGATCCCTTCTCTCTTCTCGCAGATCCCTTCTCTCTTCTGGCAGATCCCTTCGCTCTTCTCACAGATCCCTTCTCTCTTCTCACAGATCCCTTCTCTCTTCTGGCAGATCCCTTCTCTCTTCTCGCAGATTCCTTTCTCTCTTCTGGCAGATCCCTTCTCTCTTCTCGCAGATCCTTTCTCTTTTCTCGCAGATCCCTTTGCTCTTCTCACAGATCCCTTCTCTCTTCTGGCAGATCCCTTCTCTCTTCTCACAGATCCCTTCGCTCTTCTCACAGATCCCTTCTCTCTTCTCGCAGATGCCTTCTCTCTTCTCGCAGATCCCTTCTCTCTTCTGGCAGATCCCTTCTCTCTTCTCGCATATCCCTTCTCTTTTCTAGCAGATCCCTTTGCTCTTCTCACAGATCCCTTCTCTCTTCTGGCAGATCCCTTCTCTCTTCTCGCAGATCCCTTCGCTCTTCTCACAGATCCCTTCTCTCTTCTGGCAGATCCCTTCGCTCTTCTCACAGATCCCTTCTCTCTTCTCGCAGATCCCTTCGCTCTTCTCACAGATCCCTTCTCTTTTCTCACAGATCCCTTCTCTCCTCTGGCAGATCCCCTCTCTCTTCTCGCAGATCCCTTCTCTCTTCTGGCAGATCCCTTCTCTCTTCTCGCAGATCCCTTCGCTCTTCTCGCAGATCCCTTCTCTCTTCTCACAGATCCCTTCTCTCTTCTGGCAGATCCCTTCTCTCTTCTGGCAGATCCCTTCGCTCTTCTCGCAGATCCCTTCTCTCTTCTCGCAGATCCCTTCGCTCTTCTCGCAGATTCCTTCGCTCTTCTCGCAGATCCCTTCGCTCTTCTCGCAGATCCATTCTCTCTTCTCACAGATCCCTTCGCTCTTCTCGCAGATCCCTTCTCTCTTCTCACAGATCCCTTCGCTCTTCTCACAGATCCCTTCTCTCTTCTCGCAGATCCCTTCTCTCTTCTCACAGATCCCTTCGCTCTTCTCGCAGATCCCTTCTCTCTTCTCACAGATCCCTTCGCTCTTCTCGCAGATTCCTTCGCTCTTCTCACAGATCCCTTCTCTCTTCTCACAGATCCCTTCTCTCTTCTGGCAGATCCCTTCTCTCTTCTCGCAGATCCCTTCGCTCTTCTCACAGATCCCTTCTCTCTTCTCGCAGATCCCTTCGCTCTTCTCACAGATCCCTTCTCTTTTCTCACAGATCCCTTCTCTCCTCTGGCAGATCCCTTCTCTCTTCTGGCAGATCCCTTCTCTCTTCTCGCAGATCCCTTCGCTCTTCTCACAGATTCCTTCTCTCTTCTGGCAGATCCCTTCTCTCTTCTCACAGATCCCTTCGCTCTTCTCGCAGATCCCTTCGCTCTTCTCACAGATCCCTTCTCTCTTCTGGCAGATCCCTTCTCTCTTCTCGCAGATCCCTTCGCTCTTCTCTCAGATTCCTTCGCTCTTCTCACAGATCCCTTCTCTCTACTCGCAGATCCCTTCTCTCTTCTCGCAGATCCCTTCTATCTTCTCACAGATCCCTTCGCTCTTCTCGCAGATCCCTTCTCTCTTCTCACAGATCCCTTCTCTCTTCTGGCAGATCCCTTCTCTCTTCTCGCAGATTCCTTCGCTCTTCTCACAGATCCCTTCGCTCTTCTCGCAGATCCCTTCTCTCTTCTCACAGATCCCTTCGCTCTTCTCGCAGATTCCTTTGCTCTTCTCACAGATCCCTTCTCTCTTCTCACAGATCCCTTCTCTCTTCTGGAAGATCCCTTCTCTCTTCTCGTAGATCCCTTCTCTCTTCTGGCAGATCCCTTCTCTCTTCTCGCAGATCCCTTCTGTCTTCTGGAAGATCCCTTCTCTCTTCTCACAGATCCCTTCTCTCTTCTCGTAGATCCCTTCTCTCTTCTGGAAGATCCCTTCTCTCTTCTGGCAGATCCCTTCGCTCTTTTCACAGATCCCTTCTCTCTTCTGGCAGATCCCTTCTCTCTGTGCTCTTCTCTTCCACTGCCAACTCCAGGCTGCTTCATATGCTTGGAACAAACTATCTGAGTCGGCATCTCTGGCCCTATTCAAACCCAGGCTGAAAACTCACCTCTTTGAGGCTGCTTTTGGATCCTCATCCGCTTAGTCTCCTGTTTAATACTCATATTAATTTTAATTATTTCCCATAATAGATGAGATTTCCTAATCTCTTATTTGTCCTGTTTGTCTGCCTTGAATTGATTGTAAGCTCTATAAAGCAGGGACTTTCTCTTACATGTATGTGTACAGTGCTACATAGATATAGTAGCGCTATAACAGGGGTTCTCAACCAGTCCTTGGGATATGCCTAGCTACTCAGGTTTTCAGGGTAGCCACAATGAATATGCATGATAGAGATTTGCTGCTGGATGTCTCACCGCTGTTTAAAACTGAACATGGCCAAAACTGAGCTCCTTATCTTTCCCCCTAAACCCACCTCCCCCCGTCCTCCCTTCTCTATTTCTGTGGATAACACTACACTCCTTCCTGTTTCCTCAACTTGCAACCTTGGGGTCACCTTTGACTCTACTCTTTTCTCTGCACACATCTAACAGATAGCTAAAACCTGTCGCTTCTTTCTCTATAACATTGGCAAAAATCATTCTTTCCTTTTTACATACACTAAGACCCTCATCCACTCACTAGTCACCTCCTTTCTTGACTATTATAACCTGCTGCTTGCTGGTCTCCCTCTGAATCATCTCTCTCCCCTTCGATCTGATCAAAACTCAGCTGCATGGTTTATCTTCCACCGGTGTCGCTATGCTCATGTAGTTCCTCTTCCCAAGTCACTTCACTGACTCCGTATCCATTTCCACATCCAGTTCAAACTTCTCCTATGACCTACAAGTGCCTTCATTCCAAGGCTCCTCACTACCTTTCCTCTCTTATCCCACTCTACACCCCTCCTCGGGAACTCTGCTCCTCTGGCACATCCCTTTTATCCATGCCCTTCTCTGCCACTGTCAACCCCAGACTTCGTTCATTGCACCTGGAACAAGCTACCTGAGTCAATGCGTCGGGCTCCTCTTTGGCCCTATTTAAATTCAGGCTGAAGACCCACCTCTTTGTGGCTGTTTTTGGATCGTGATGCTTCTCATTCTCTTGTCCACTATTTATGTGTATCTTGCCATCCTCTAGTCCCTAATTTTGCAATGTTTTTTTTATCTTGATTGTAAGCTCTGATGAGCAGGGACTGTGTCTGACATCGATATGTATGGTGCTGCGTACGCCTTGTGGCGCTATAGAAATTAGTAGTAGTAGCCTTATAGAGACATATGTCTCAGTGTGAAGTTTTGACTGCTCTCATCCAGGTACTGGACTGGAAACCGCATCCACACAGAATACGGATGACCTTTTTAGGAATGACATTGATAAGGGACTTGCTGTATGGCGAACAGTGCTTTCCATGCTCAAAGGTACCAATGTGTGAAAACTAGGGTCACAGCAAAATAGCAGCTATGTTTCCATGAGATATGGTTAGGTCTTCCAGCACGTACATGCGCACAATAGCAGTGGCCTCAGGGCAGTTGTAAATGAGGGTGTGCACTTTCCCTGGAATAGAGCAGGCACCAGGTGGGCACCTGCCTTGTGCCCTCTTATAACATTAGCCTCCGAAATTGCCTTAACTCTAAATTTCTTTGTTTTCGACCAAGTATTTTACTGACAAGTGCAAGGCGCAGCAATGAATACCACATGGCTCCAGCTCTGCCAGTGTATACAGGGTCAGTTTTGAGGTGTAATGGCTGAAGATGCTTGCGGAGGCCGGATCCCTGCAGGTACTTCATATGTGTTTTGACTTATTAACCAGCAGAGATGAGCGCCTGAATTTCACAAAATGTTTATTTCTTTTTTGGATCTTAATATTACAAAGTCCTCTGAGGATTTTTTATTTCAATCTCCGCAAAACCTACCGCTGGTTAAAGTTTTCTTATTTTTGATAGCCACACCCAAGACAGTTTAAAGAAGATCTCCTCACTGGCCATTTCTCAGTCTATGCTGGGTACATGCGAGGAAGGAGGACTTTGTTATTCAAGCTATTGATTCCTAGTCCAGAGATTTCCATCACAGTATATCAGCAGAGCTCACAAACGTGCATTTCATGGTCAGAGAAAACAGCTGCTTAGACCAGAAGATAACAGGGCAATTTGCATCCTGCCGTTTCCCCCATGAGATACTTTGGTTAGAACATCTAGCTGCGGACACCGGCATGTCCTGTAACGCCATCGGTTCTGTTCAGCTCCTACAATGCATCGCCTTTACAGGGGCACTTTCCTTGCAGCCAGTGTTTCTTTATCTGTGGGGATTAATATTTCTCTCCATTGTCTGGCTAAATGCCAGGCAGGAGGGGTAATATATGCTATTGTATACCCCTGTCCTACAGTTAATGTGAGCAAGACTCATCGCCCTCTCTCTACTGGTTTAATACCGCATAAAAGCTCTTGAAAGCATTCACAACTTCTTTTCCCTTTGGTTGCACATGGTTTACCTACCCAATTATATCTGTGTATCATTGATAAGAGTATTTCACATTTGCTGGGGACGGGGATGACTTTGATAAAGATCTTTTACAATGATGGACTACATACTTAAGCACACTGGAACAGAGGGATCAAACACTGAATTTTTAGTTTTTTAATGAATATTTTGGGGGCCATGTCTGCTTTTGGGACTGCACTCCTTTTTCACCCAACATGTAATCAAACTCTGGAATTTGTTACCGGAGGATGTAGTAAAGGCTGTTAGTGTAGCTGGGTTTAAAAAAGGTTTGGACAAGTTCCTGGAGGAAAGGTCCAAAAACCATTATTAAGAGGGACCCAGGATATCAATGCTTGACCCAGTACAAGCATGGTTGAACCTGTGTCTTTTGGGGAAACTCCTAGGTACATATGACCTAGATTGGCCACTGTTGGAAACAGGATACTGGGCTTGATGGACCTTGGTCTGACCCAGTATGGCATATCTTATGTTCTTATGTTCACTTTCCTGTTTTCAGACTTTCCCCTGAAGGATCTGTATAGAGGAGGTTTATTATTTAAGATAGTAACGTAGTATATGGGGGGAGCTAAAGACCAGCATGGTCCCTCTAGTCTGCCCAGTAAAGTGACAAGTGTTGCACGTGCTCTTCCATACACATTTCCCCTCCTTTGTACTTTTTGTGAACTGTAAAAGTCATTTAAGTTTTGCTTCCGTCCCAGGCCTTTTTGAATTCCGTCACTGTACTTGCCCCCACCACTTCCATCGGAAGGGCATTCCAAGCACCCAGCACCCTTTCTGGGATGTTTCTTTTAAGTTTCCCCCCTTGCAGCTTCATCTCATGTCCTCTGATTGCTTCCTTGGCTGTTTGGTTCTTGGCACTTTTCAAGCAGCTGAAGGTCTGCAACCCATCTCCCTGTCCCTCCTCTCCTCTAGAGTCTATAGTCAGGTCCTCAACTCTCTTCTCATACGCCTTCTGGCTCACACATCATATGCCATTTGGGCTACTTTCCTCTCATCTGCTTCAAGTTTTTCTATATCCTTAGTGAGATACGGCCTCCAAAACTACCTGATGAACTATTCTTTCAGTCTAATCTTTCCGGTGCAGAGAGCTGCATTTTTATTTCAAAATAACGAGGCTGGCAGAAATGTCAATATTAGTATGTTGCCAAATGACTATATAAGGCTCTACAGTGACTTGTAGCCCAAGGCTGATTTTGACAGCGAAGCTGGTTGAAGCGATTATTCTGCAGAGAAAAACCAGCCCACTCCAATAACAAACTAATTCCCCTGAGGCAGGCCTGAGATTGGGAGTTTTGCTTTTACACCTGATGTGCCTGCTGGGTGACTCCGCTTTTACAATTGTGGAGGTTTATTCTAGGATCTTTGTGACAGCTTTTTATTTATTTATTTTATTTAGCAATATGTCTATACCGCTGTATCTACCAGTCACAGCGGTGTAGAGGGAACAAGAACATGTATAACATTTAAACAACAGAGGACTGTTCCTGTGGGCTAAACAATAGTAGCTTGTGTATCCCTGTAACAGGGAATTGAGACGCAGTGTTTGATGCGTTTTCTTTTTTAAAGGGAGAGATTGCAGACGTGTTTTTGAAGACTTGATTCCATTTTGTGGATCTGTGATGTTCTTTTTGTGAGGAATTTCCTGCCCATCCTGTTCAGACATTGTTTTCTAGGCAGACAGGGAACATTTGTAAATGTGGGATACTAATGGCTCTACTATACTCTAAGTCATTTACACCACCCCAGGCTGTCAGACTGGTTAGCTTTAATGTCTACATAGTTTTGCAGGAGAAAATATGTAAGACAGACATTACTTTCCCTAGGTCGTACAATAGAAGCAGCTTGATTCTCCATTCAGGAGTATTCAAATCAGTTCAAGCACTCTGATTGGACCTGGACGGGCTCTATGGAACTTACTGTGGACCTTGTTAAAGCAATTATTGGAATCAGAGCTAATGTGGGTTTCCTGTGAGAAAGGGTGACAAACTAAGGCAATCCACACTTTTTGATTTCTTCCTCATAGGGCCATGCATATGAAAGTACACTAACAGTTAAATTGTACTTTAGCGCACACTAAAGGGGTCATTCTGAAGAACGTATAGTGGGGATGTCCATCCCTGCAATTTGCTCCCCTGCCAGCTCTTCGAACAGCATGTTTATATGGGGAGGCCTAGACAGAGGTGGGAGAGGGGGCGTTCCAGAAATGGAATGAGGGCAGGACATGGGCGGGCCATGACTCTGGATGTACAGAACTGATTCAAAGGTAGGCCTTGTACGTCCAGGGCCGTGAACTTAGATGGGGAACTTTTTCCACCACAGAGGTGGAATAAGTCCCCCTGGACATCGGGGGATGATGCTGCCGGGCCTGGAAAATAAGGTAGGGGATGCAGAAAGTTCCCCGCAGCTGGACCGTGGCCACAGGAAGCCGGATCGAGGGTCCAGCTAGGGGGAAAGAAGGATTTATGTGGTGACCTGCATTTGTGGCTCTTGAATGGAGCCGCGGTGCCATGGTGACAGGATGCCATGGCATTGCGGCTACATTCAGGAGCCTGACTGAGGTAGCCGGGCATGTAGCTGGGTGTGCAGGCTGATCAGAATTGGGGCCTGGCTTGCATATCCAGGTCGTAGACCCAATTCTGATCCCACAGGCACGTCTAGCCCTCTACAGGATCAGAATTGGGTTTACCTCTGGGCGTCCCGCTTCTGGTTGGCCACACAAGGTGCTGGACGGCCAGATTGGAATATACCTCCGGAATCACATTGCTTAGAGTGCAATGGGAAGGAAAGTGGGCAAACTCAGAGCAGAGAGTGGCCGTTGACTGAACATTGCAATTAGCGTGAGGTAATTTATGTGCGCTGTCAATGTTGCAATTATTTTTACTTATTTTATTTAACAAATTTTTTTATATACCGCAACCTTCCGAGGATCAGGTGCGGTTTACATCTAACAGTTAAGGAAACAGAGAGACATTTCTGTTTTTTACATTGAACGATAACATGAACTATGTGCAATTAACATTTGAACTTTTAACTTACAACTTTTTGGAAATATGTACAATTAACTGATAAACTGATTAGATGATAAAGGGGTTAAAGGAGCACTAAGAGGCGACAAGGCGATAGTGGAGAGACTGAATGAATTCTTTGCTTCGGTCTTTACTGAGGAAGATGTAGGGATGTTACCCATGACCGAAGTGGTATTTAAAGGTGTGGAAGAATTGAAGGAAATATTGATACATCGGGAAGATGTCTTACAACTATTAGATAAACTGAAGAGTAGCAAATCACCTGGGCCGGATGGTATACATCCAAGGGTGTTGAAAGAACTGAAATTTGAGATTGCAGACCTGCTATCAGTAATCTGTGAACTATCATTAAAATCATCTCTAATACCTGAGGATTGGAGGATCGCCAATGTAACACCAATTTTTAAAAAGGGTTCGAGGGGTGATCCGGGAAACTACAGACCGGTGAGCCTGACATCAGTACCGGGAAAAATGGTAGAAACCATCATAAAGAATAAAATTACTCAGCATGTAGATAGTCACGACCTAATGGGAGACAGCCAACATGGCTTTAGACAAGGAAGATCTTGTATTACTAATCTGTTATGTTTTTTTGAAGGAGTGAATAAACAGGTGGACAAAGGTGAGTCGGTTGATATTGTGTATCTGGACTTTCAGAAAGCCTTTGACAAGGTCCCTCATCAGAGACTTTTGGCAAAACTAAAGAGTCATGGGATAGGAGGCAGTGTACTATTGTGGATCAGGAACTGGTTAAAAGATAGAAAGCAGAGGGTAGGGCTAAATGGCCAATTTTCCCAATGGAGAAAGGTGAATAGTGGTGTACCCCAGGGATCTGTGCTGGGTCCGCTGCTTTTTGACATATTCATAAATGACCTGGAAAGTGGAATAACGAGTGAGGTTATCAAATTTGCAGATGACACAAAACTATTTAAAGTTGTTAAAACCCAGGAGGATTGTGGAAAATTGCAAGAGGATCTTGATAAATTGGAAGACTGGGCATCAAAATGGCAGATGAAATTTAATGTGGACAAGTGCAAGATTATGCACCTAGGGAAGAACAACCCAAACTATGGTTACACGATGCAAGGTTCCACATTAGGAACCACCACCCAGGAAAAAGATTTAGGCATCATTGTGGATACCATGTTAAAACCCTCGGCCCAGTGTGCAGCGGCGGCCAAGAAAGCAAATAGAATGCTAGGTATCATAAGGAAAGGAATGGAAAATAAAACAAAAGATATTATAATGCCTCTATATCGTTCCATGGTGAGACCGCACCTTGAATATTGTGTGCAATTCTGGTCGCCATATCTTAAAAAGGATATAGCAATTTTAGAAAAGGTTCAGAGAAGAGCCACCAAAATGGTAAAGGGGATGGAAGGATACTCCTATGAAGAAAGGCTAAAAAGGTTAGGGCTCTTTAACCTGGAAAAGAGACGGCTGAGGGGAGATATGATAGACGTCTATAAATTAATGAACGGAGTGGAACGGGTAAACGTAGATCGATTGTTTACCTTATCAGAATATAGAAAGACTAGGGGACATGCAATGAAGCTACAGGGTAAACTATTTAAGACTAATAAAAGAAAATATTTTTTCACTCAACGTGTAATCAAACTCTGGAATTTGTTACCGGAGGATGTAGTAAAGGCTGTTAGTGTAGCTGGATTTAAAAAAGGTTTGGATAAGTTCCTGGAGGAAAGGTCCATAAACCATTATTAAGAAGGGACCCAGGATATCAATGCTTGAACCAATACAAGCATTGTGGAACCTGTGTCCCTTGGGGAAACTGCTAGGTACGTATGACCTAGATTGGCCACTGTTGGAAACAGAATACTGGGCTTGATGGACCTTGGTCTGACCCAGTATGGCATATCTTATGATCTTATGATCTTATGATAACTATGTACAGTTATAGAAGGAGAAGTTCAACAGTATAAGCTTAATAGACAATATTGAGGTCAAAATTTCTATAGTCCTTGCGGTGTTAATCTACTTGTGGTATAGTTTATCCCTTTTCATATTGAAGTTGAGAGTTTGCTAATGTGCAGTAGTAGGAGGTAAAAAGGTGAGTTTTTACGTTTTTGCGTAGATCCTTAAAGTCGGTTAGGGCTCTGATTTCATCAGGTAGCGAGTTCCAGAGCGTAGGGGCTGCATGGGAGAATGCCTTTTTATTTGTTGTTTTTTTGGACTTTGTGAATTCTTTTGGAATTCTTAGTTTATTGGCGTTGCCTCTTCTATGTGCACTATGGAGTGTGTCTTTAATGATTAGTTTATTTAGGGTTTCTGGGGCAGTATTATTTAGTGCTTTAAAAGTAGTTATTATTAATTTATAGTTTATTCTACATTGAATGGGGAGCCAGTGTAGTTTGGCTAGGTAGGGTGATATGTGCTCGAACGGTTGAACCTTCATTATAGTTCTGGCAGCAGCATTTTGAGCCAGTTGGAGTCTTCTGATGTTTTGGTTTGTTGTACCTAGTAGAGAGAGGTTGGCGAAGTCAAAATGTGGGGTGATAATGGCTTGAATGATGCTTAGGAAATCTTGCAGGTGGACTAGGGGGCGTAGTTGTTTTAATACTTTGAGTTTAAAGTAAATTTTCTTTGTAGTGTTTCTTATGTGCATATTCATACTGAGTTGTGCGTCTAGTAACACCCCTAGGTATTTTATTTCGCTTTTTATGTGGATGTCGTGATTCTGAAGTGTAATGTGGGTGGGGGGGGGGTAAAGGATTTGTTCTTTGTTACAATTAGTATGTCGGTTTTGGAATGGTTGATAAAGAGATTGTGGTCTTCTAACCAAGTTGCTAATTCGTTGAAGCAGTCTGTTAAGAGTTGGAGGGGAATCGTAGGGATTGTGAATGGAATGTACAGCATAATGTCGTCCGCATATATGTGATAATGGATTTTGAATTTTTTAAAGATATTGCAGATTGGTTGTATATATATGTTAAATAGTAAAGCAGATAGCGCAGAGCCTTGGGGGAGTCTTATTTCCTGTTTATATGTGTTGGAGGTTTGATTGTTGATCCTGACAGTTTGGGATCTGTTGGATAGATATGATGTAAACCATTTAAGGACTGTTGAGTTGGCAACGATTTGTGTGAGCCTATTGAGCATTAGTGTATGGTGGACACTGTCGAAAGCAGCGGATATGTCTAGAAAAAGAAGTAGGAATGCATTTTTAGGGCTGTCTATTCCTCTTACTAGTGTGTCTAGGAGGACTGTTAAAAGAGTGTCTACCCCATGACCAGGGCGGAAACCATATTGTTGGTCATCAAGGGGAGCTGATGTGTCGATGTAATCTTGTGTTTGAGTTTGAACTACTTTTTCTATGAGTTTAGCCATGAATGGTATACTGGAGATGGGTCTATAGGATTTCGGTGAGGTTTTGTCCAATGTATTGTTTTTTAGTATGGGTCTAATTTGTGCATGCTTTAGAGTAGGCGGGAGATAGCCTTGCTTTAGTGATAGATTAATTAGTGGTATTATGAAAGGGGATAAAGTTGGAAGGGTGTTCTTTATCCAATTTACTGGGCAGGGATCAAGGTGAGAAGTTGTGGTATTTAGGTGCATCATTATATTCTTAAGGGTCTCTTTTGTTATGGGATTGAAATTGTTCCAGGAATCTAGTGGAGGTTGGTATGATATAGTTTGTGGCATTGGTAAGATATTATTTATTTTTGATTTGTTTATGTAGTAATTTGCTAAGGTTTGGGGAGATATGTCATTAGCTTCATGACTTGAGTTGTATGTGTTTTTAGTTAGGTTTTGGACAGTGGAGAAAAGTTCTCTGGGTCTGTTGATGGATTTATTTAGAATGGAGGAGTGGAAGTTTTTCTTAGCACTGTCTGTGGCCTCTCTGTAGTTTTTGAGATAAGTACAATAGAGTTCGTTATGTGACGTAGATTTAGTGTGGGTGCACTTCCCCCCATCCCAATAGATGGCGTTACATGCAAAGACCACTGCCAAGCATTAGGGAACTTCTCGGTGTGGTAACTGCTGGGACCATGTTGGACAATAAGTGCGGAGCTGTTGCACTTAGCATGCTGTAGTTTTTGCTTCTAAGACACGGGAAATGCAAAACCGTACCGCACTTTAGCAGCATCCCCGCGGATTACCTATGGTACATGTGAAGATCTGAAAGCAACATTCAGAGGCTCCTACACAAGTAAATGTAAAAATTACTCTTTGAACACACCCCTCACACTTTTACTGAAATAAAACTGGTCTTTATCTGCCGTCATTTACTATGTTACTATGATTTCATTTTCATATCATTGCACATCCTTGTCAGTGAGTAATTTATACCTGCTCCCTTGCAAGTACCCTGCAGGGCAGTGGTAGACTGGCATACCTTTCTTCCTGGCAATTCTGCACAGTGCAGTGAGGGTGATGCACCTGAGTCTGTGGCAGTGCAGTGTAAGGCAATGATGGAGTAGTGTACCTACATCTCTGACTGTGCCTGGCACTGTAGTGGGGTGGGTGAATGTACCTATGTCCTTGGTTATGCAATGATGGAGTAGTGTACCTACATCTCTGGCTGTGCCTGGCACTGTAGTGGGGTGGGTGAATGTACCTATGTCCTTGGTTATGCAGTGATGGGGTGGTGTACCTACATCTCTGACTGTGCCTGGCACTGTAGTGGGGTGGGTTAATGTACCTATGTCCTTGGTTATGCAGTGATGGGGTGGTGTACCTACATCTCTGACTGTGCCTGGCACTGTAGTGGGGTGGGTGAATGTATCTATGTCCTTGGTTATGCAGTTATGGGGTGGTGTACCTACGTCTCTGGCTGTGCCTGGCACTGTAGTGGGGTGGGTGAATGTACCTATGTCCTTGGTTATGCAATGATGGAGTAGTGTACTTACATCTCTGACTGTGCCTGGCACTGTAGTGGGGTGGGTTAATGTACCTATGTCCTTGGTTATGCATTGATAGAGTAGTGTACCTACATCTCTGGCTGTGCCTGGCACTGTAGTGGGGTGGGTGAATGTACCTATGTCCTTGGTTATGCAGTGATGGGGTGCTGTACCTACATCTCTGGCTGTGCCTGGCACTGTAGTGGGGTGGGTGAATGTACCTATGTCCTTGGTTATGCAGTGATGGGGTGGTGTACCTATCTCTCTGGCTGTGCCTGGCACTGTAGTGGGGTGGGTGAATGTACCTATGTCCTTGGTTATGTAGTGATGGGGTGCTGTACCTACATCTCTGGCTGTGCCTGGCACTGTAGTGGGGTGGGTGAATGTACCTATGTCCTTGGTTATGCATTGATAGAGTAGTGTACCTACATCTCTGGCTGTGCCTGGCACTGTAGTGGGGTGGGTGAATGTACCTATGTCCTTGGTTATGTAGTGATGGGGTGCTGTACCTACATCTCTGGCTGTGCCTGGCACTGTAGTGGGGTGGGTGAATGTACCTATGTCCTTGGTTATGCATTGATAGAGTAGTGTACCTACATTTCTGGCTGTGCCTGGCACTGTAGTGGGGTGGGTGAATGTACCTATGTCCTTGGTTATGCAGTGATGGGGTGCCATACCTACATCTCTGGCTGTGCCTGGCACTGTAGTGGGGTGGGTGAATGTACCTATGTCCTTGGTTATGCAGTGATGGGGTGCCGTACCTACATCTCTGGCTGTGCCTGGCACTGTAGTGGGGTGGGTGAATGTACCTATGTCCTTGGTTATGCATTGATAGAGTAGTGTACCTACATCTCTGGCTGTGCCTGGCACTGTAGTGGGGTGGGTGAATGTACCTATGTCCTTGGTTATGCAGTGATGGGGTGCCGTACCTACATCTCTGGCTGTGCCTGGCACTGTAGTGGGGTGGGTGAATGTACCTATGTCCTTGGTTATGCAGTGATGGGGTGCCGTACCTACATCTCTGGCTGTGCCTGGCACTGTAGTGGGGTGGGTGAATGTACCTATGTCCTTGGTTATGCATTGATAGAGAAGTGTACCTACATCTCTGGCTGTGCCTGGCACTGTAGTGGGGTGGGTGAATGTACCTATGTCCTTGGTTATGCAGTGATGGGGTGCCGTACCTACATCTCTGGCTGTGCCTGGCACTGTAGTGGGGTGGGTGAATGTACCTATGTCCTTGGTTATGCAGTGATGGGGTGCCGTACCTACATCTCTGGCTGTGCCTGGCACTGTAGTGGGGTGGGTGAATGTACCTATGTCCTTGGTTATGCAGTGATGGGGTGCCGTACCTACATCTCTGGCTGTGCCTGGCACTGTAGTGGGGTGGGTTAATGTACCTATGTCCTTGGTTATGTAGTGATGGGGTGCTGTACCTACATCTCTGACTGTGCCTGGCACTGTAGTGGGGTGGGTGAATGTACCTATGTCCTTGGTTATGCATTGATAGAGTAGTGTACCTACATCTCTGACTGTGCCTGGCACTGTAGTGGGGTGGGTGAATGTACCTATGTCCTTGGTTATGCAATGATGGAGTAGTGTACCTACATCTCTGACTGTGCCTGGCACTGTAGTGGGGTGGGTGAATGTACCTATGTCCTTGGTTATTCAATGATGGAGTAGTGTACCTACATCTCTGGCTGTGCCTGGCACTGTAGTGGGGTGGGTGAATGTACCTATGTCCTTGGTTATGCAATGATGGAGTAGTGTACCTACATCTCTGGCTGTGCCTGGCACTGTAGTTGGGTGGGTTAATGTACCTATGTCCTTGGTTATGCAGTGATGGAGTAGTGTACCTACATCTCTGGCTGTGCCTGGCACTGTAGTGGGGTGGGTGAATGTACCTATGTCCTTGGTTATGCAGTGATGGAGTAGTGTACCTACATCTCTGGCTGTGCCTGGCACTGTAGTGGGGTGGGTGAATGTATCTACGTCCTTGGTTATTCAGTGATGGAGTAGTGTACCTACATCTCTGGCTGTGCCTGGCACTGTAGTGGGGTGGGTGAATGTACCTATGTCCTTGGTTATGCAGTGATGGGGTGCTGTACCTACATCTCTGGCGGTGCCTGGTACTGCAGTGAGGTGGGTGAATGTATCTACGTCCTTGGTTATACAGTGATGGGGTGCTGTACCTGTCTCTCCAGCTATGCTGAGCACGCGATTGTAAGCAGATTTGTCATATTCTGGTCTCTTCAAATTTTCCTTCCAGCTATTTAGATTCTGAGACATAGGATCTGCGACCTTTGCCATCATTGTGGTGGTGTTCAGAGCTTCCTCAGCCGTCAACTTGATCTGCTCCAGACGTCTTCCAGTGTCACCTGCCATAAAATCAGAAGGCATTAGGAAGAGGTATTAGGATGTTGAAAAGCGCCTTTGGCTCCGTATAGCAGGGAAAGACTGCTTTAAACTCACACTATTCACTTTCCAAATTGAAGAAGGTCTAGCACTAGTCTGCATGTCTCACCTCATTCAAAACTGAAATCCAACAAGAGAATTACAATCTTCTGAGGCTCGCAAAAACATAGTACCCCCCCCCCCCCTCCAAATCATTCTGACTTATGGATGTCTGTAAAAAGACTCTCAGCAACAGCCCCAAAGGCTTGGAATAATCTTCCAATGAAGATAAGACTTATGACCTCTCACATCACTTTCAGAAAATCCCTGAAAACATGGATCTTCCAGAAATCCTTTAAACCCAATGGATAAACAATCTCCACCTAGATTCTACCGGTCTCTTAAAATTCCTCAAGCCTCTCTTCTACCTGACCCTATTTTATCGCAGGTTTCATAGGCCACGAAATTCACTCTCAGCATTATGATTGTCTCTTCTATCCCTTCTCTTCCTTACTTCAGTTGTTCTAACTCTTTATTTGGAATCCGCTCAAAGCTCTACTCTTAGTAGGGTTGAAATGCAATATAAGAAACTAATTAAATGATGTCCTAATTAACTGGTTTTGTTAAGCACAGGACCTAGATCTGGTGCACCAAGCTCTTGCATATGTTCCAGCCATAGGCTAGCAGCACAAGCAAAGATGTTGCCTTTTGGCATTTTCACTCCCTAAATTAATATATTATTATTTAGCTCACACTTTCCTAATGGTAGTTCAAGGCAAGTTACATTCTGGTATGTATTGTAGGTATTCCTCTGTCCCCAGGAGGCATACAATCTAAGTTTGTACCTGAGGCAATGGAGAGTTAAGTAACTTGCCCAAGGTCACAAGGAGCACCAGCAGGAATGAAATCCAGATCTCTTGGGTACTAGGCTGTTGCCCTAACCACTAGGCTACTCCTTCACTACTTTAAATAACCTTTACAGCTCAATAACATTAAGATGGAGGCAGCAGTCCAGCAGTGAGAGGGAGTCAATGTAAATTTTGGCACAGAATGCAACATGCATGATTGTCTACCACTTGGTGAGAGATTATATGTGTGCATTTGGTGCAAAGAGCTTCTGGCTTCAGAAAATGAGATTGATCTCTAGAGGCTAGAGTAGCAGACTTGGAGGAGCAGAGACAGACAGAGGTTTATAGAAGAGATCTATGAGGATATAGTACTAAGATCCAAACTCCAGTCTATCTTGGAGGAACAAAGTCACCTTCTCATCCATCTACACTGGTTACCCGTTTCCTTTCGTTCCCAGTACAAACTACTCACCTTAGTTCACAAGGCCCTTCACACCAGTACCCCACAATATCTAGCTGACCTTATTCATTTTCACACTCCCAGGCACACCCCCCGCTCATTCCATCTGAACCGTCTCACCCTTCCTTCCCCTGCTGCTGCCCGCCTCCAATCCACCCGCTCTTCAGCTTTCTTCTTTATTGGTCCCGCACTATGGAATTCCCTTCCCACTTCCCTTCGTTTAGAACCCTGTCATGCAACATTCAAACAGCAGCTAAAAACCCACCTTTTCTCCATGGCCTTTAACCTCCCTACCTCCTCTTCCCCCCTATAATTCTACTTCTCTCCCCTACTGTTTCTTACCCTACTTTACTTTTAAATTGTAAATTTCTTTTCCTTTCCGGCTTCATGCCTTTTATTGATTTTTATTTATTGTACACCGCTTTGCTTTTACTGAAGGGCGGTCAATCAAGTTTTAATAAACATAAACATAAACATGACCATGGCAGGAGCTCAGAGCCATCCGTCCACTAGGTGGCCTGCCTGGGTGGGCGGCTTTATGCCGCCATTTTGTTGCCCACGACAGGTCATATGCTTCAGCACATGTGACCTGTCGCTTTGGAACCCCCTCCAAACTTACTGTCGGAGGGGGGTCAGAAGCGGCAGGCCTGTGTGCTGAAGCACATGGTCTGCCACAGCAACAAAGCGGCAGCACAAAGCCGCCGCTTTTAAAAGACCACCACTGCCACTGCCTGCCTCACCTCCAAGACTGAATCAGCAGCAGTGGGTTGTGGTGGCACGGCTTGATGGGGGGGGGGGGGGGAGGGCGGCTCAGTGCAGGAGGAGGGCAGTGCATCCAGGGTTTCTGCCTAGGGCTGCAGAAACCCTTGGGTCGGTCCTGCAGGAGCTGACCTTGAAGCAAGGACCTGCCCTCCAGATGATGCAGTATTCTCTTGCAGTATGAGTTTTTTTTCTCCAGGGGCATGTACCCGGGAAGGAAGGGAAAGGACTGCTGTTATAGTGAACAATTCAGTCATTAGGAATGTGGACAGCTGGATGGCTGGCGAAGGTGAGGATCATTTATTGACTTGCCTGCCTGCTGCATCTCGTACATCACCTAATGAGATTTTAGAGAATGTTGGGGAGGAGCTGGCTATCTTACAATATTTGGATACCAACAACATAAAAAGATATGGCAAAGAGGTTCTGGATACCAAGGGGCTTATTTTAGAAGCAGCCCCCATATAAAAGGAAGCATTTTAGAAGAGGCCTATTTTGACATGGAGATGCTTACCACCTTTACCTTTCCAAGAGGCATGGAGAGGGTTGTGGAGAGGGAGTGGTTAGGGCAGCCCTACAATATAAACATGCATTACTCATTTTACAAGGGGAAATCCATATCTCTAGAAAAAAGAATAAACACTAGCATTTACAGCTCCACGAGAGGCATAGAAACATGACAACAGAAACAAACCACATGGCCTATCTAGCTT
This sequence comes from Ichthyophis bannanicus, assembly GCA_033557465.1. Classification (NCBI taxonomy): domain Eukaryota; kingdom Metazoa; phylum Chordata; class Amphibia; order Gymnophiona; family Ichthyophiidae; genus Ichthyophis; species Ichthyophis bannanicus. The sequence goes on along the minus strand of CM066039.1, from coordinate 345,738,520 downwards.
GCCATTCCATATCAAATACAATAGTTCCCTTTTTACCTTTATAGATCCTCTGTGTTTGCCTCATGCTTTATTGAATTCAGATACTGTCCCCGTGTCCACCACCTCCACTAGGAAACTATTCCACGCATCTACCACCTCTTTCAGTAAAGGAAAAATTCTGCATATTACTCCTAAGTCTATTCTCTTTCGCCTTCATCCTATGCCCCCTCATAGCAGAGCTTCCCTTCAATTGAAAGAGTCTGTCTTGTGCATTTATGCCACGGAGGTATTTAAATGTCTCTATCATATCACCTCCATCCTGCCTTTCCTCTAAAGTATACATATTAAGATAAGAACATAAGACATGCCATACTGGGTCAGACCAAGGTCCATCAAGCCCAGTATCCTGTTTCCAACAGTGGCGAATGTAGGTCATACGTACCTAGCAGTTTCCCTAAAAGACACAGGTTCCGCAATGCTTGTGTTGGGTCAAGCAGTGATATCCTGGGTCCCTTTAATGGTTTATGGACCTTTTCTCCAGGAACTTGTCCAAACCCTTTTTAAACCTAGCTACACTAACAGCCTTTACTACATCCTCCGATAAGAAATTCCAGAGTTTGATTACACGTTGAATGAAAAATATTTTCTCTTATTAGTCTTAAATAGTTTACCCTGTAGCTTCATAGCATGTCCCGTAGTCTTCCTATATTCTGATAACGTAAACATTCGATCTACATTTACCCATTCCACTTCGTTCATTAATTTATAGACCTCTATCATATCTCCCCTCAGCCGTCTCTTTTCCAGGTTAAAGAGCCCTAACCTTTTTAGCCTTTCTTCATAGGAGTATCCTTCCATCCCCTTTACCATTTTGGTGGCTCTTCTCTGTACCTTTTCTAAAATCACTATATCCTTTTTAAGATATGGTGACCAGAATTGCACACAGTATTCAAGGTGCGGTCGCACCATGGAACAATACAGAGGCATTATAATATCCTTTGTTTTATTTTCCATTCCTTTCCTTATCATACCTAGCATTCTATTTGTTCTCTTGGCCGCCGCTGCACACTGAGCCGAGGGTTTTAACATGTTATCCACGATGACGCCTAAATCTTTTTTCCTGGGTTGTGGTTCCTAATGCGGAATCTTGCATCGTGTAACCATAGTTTGGGTTGTTCTTCCCTAGGTGCATAACTTTGCACTTGTCCACATTAAATTTCATCTGCCATTTGAACATCCAGTCTTCCAATTTATCAAGATCCTCTTGCAATTTTCCATAATCCTCATGGGTTTTAACAACTTTAACTAGTTTTGTGTCATCTGCAAATTTGATAACCTCACTCGTTATTCCCTTTTCCAGGTCATTTATGAATATGTTAAAAAGCAGCGGACCCAGCACAGATCCCTGGGATACACCACTATTCACCTTTCTCCATTGGGAAAATTGGCCATTTAGCCCTACCCTCTGCTTTCTATCTTTTAACTAGTTCCTGATCCACAATAGTACTCTGCCTCCTATCCTATGACTTTTTAGTTTTGCCAAAGGTCTCTGATGAGGGACCTTGTCAAAGGCTTTCTGCACTCATATGCTTCATAACAAAGACCTCTAACCATTTTATTAGCCTCCCTCTGCACCAACTCCAACCTGCTTGTATCCTTTTGAAGGTGCGGTCTCCAGAATTGCACACAATACTCCCAATGAGATTGTACCAGAGACTTATACAGAGGTGTTATCACCTCATTTTCTCTGCTGGCCATTCCTTTCCCTATACACCCAAGCATCCTTTTCTACCTGCTTAGCTACTTTAAGATCATTAGATACAATTACGCCAAGGTCCTGCTCCTCTTTTGTAGACAGAAGTTCCTCATCCCCTACCCTGTACAGCTCCTTTGAATTTTTGCAGCCTAAATGCATGAGCCTGCATTTTTCAGCATTACATTTCAGTTGCTGAATTCTAGACCATTCTTCAAGCATAGCTAGATCCCTCCTCATGTTATCGACGCCTTCCTGTGTGTCTACTCTATTGTAAATTTTGGTATCATCCGCAAACAAGCAAACCTTACCCGACAGTCCTTCTGCAATATCACTATCAAAGATGTTAAACAGAATCGGACCAAGGACAGATCCCTGCGGCACACCACTGGTAACCTCCTTCCCCTCAGAGTGAGCTCCATTTACCTGTACCCTTTGTCGCCTCCCACTCAACCAATTTCTAATCCAATCAGTAACTTTAGGGTCCCTCCATAAGGTGCTCAGTTTGTTTATAAGTCGCCTGTGAGGAATGGTGTCAAAGACTTTACTGAATTATAAGTATATCACATATAGGGCTCTCCCTCGGTCCAACTCCCTGGTCACCCAGTCAAAGAGATCTATCAGATTTGTCTGACAAGACCTGCCTCTGGTGACTCCATGCTGCCTCGGATCCTGCAATCCATTGGACTCCAGAAATCTCACCGAGGCTCAAAAAAGGTGAAATTAGACCTTTCCTGTTATTTTTTCTTTTCTTGAGTCTCTCCAGTCCTGATAGAGCTGAAAATACAGTTTTGATGATGTCACCCTATAAGGGCTCTGTGCAGCCTTCATCCAGCCAGTAGGCGTATGCCAAAATAGATAGTTGCTCCTTTTCTTTTCTTTGTCTGCTTAGAAGTAAGAGTACCTGGAGACAATGAACTGAAACTAACACCTGATGGTAACAACCCCATAAAGCAAAGGAGAAAACACAAAAGCAAATAATATACTAATGCAGCAGAATTCTGAATGACTGCTGTCTTACTCCCCTCTGCTAAATCGCTTCCATAATGCAGATAAAAGATCAGCTTGGACCTTGGTCTGACCCAGTATGGCATATCTTATGTTCTTATTGGGTTTAAAAAAGGTTTGGACAAGTTCCTGGAGGAAAGGTCCATAAACCATTATTAAGAAGGGACCCAGGATATCAATGCTTGACCCAGTACAAGCATTGTGGAATCTGTGTCTTTTGGGGAAACTGCTAGGTATGTATGATCTAGATTGGCCACTGTTGGAAACAGGATACTGGGCTTGATGGACCTTGGTCTGACCCAGTATGGCATATCTTATGTTCTTATGTTCTTAACTGACTTTTCCCTAAGCAGGTCCTTAATAGGTAAGGTCTAATATCACCTTTCCTTGTTGTCCCTCCAGTCCACTCCAGATGTGTGAGAAGTACCAAAACAGTCCCTAACACTGAGAGGGCAACACGAGGCTGGCCTGTAGCCCCACGCTCCAAAGGCTGCATCTTCTCTAGTCTGGACATCCAGCCTGCAATGCCATATAATGGAATGCAGGGATGACCAGGTCGCTTCTTTGGAAATATCCAGAGACAGAACCAATCCAGACTCTGCAGAAGTGGACACATGGGCCCTTAGCCCATGTGGAATAGCTTCCTTTAAACAGACTATCATGGCCTTGGATGCTGCATTGCTCTTCCGTGGACCGCTAAACACAAATAAAGGATCTGACCTTTGGAAGGCCTTCATCCTCCTCCAGTTTCTACATAGAACTCAGTGACATCCAACTTATGCAGGACCCGTGCCTCCGCTATATTTTCCACCTCTGAGAAGATTGGAAGAATAACAGATTGATTGAGATGAAACACTGATACCACTTGGAAGAAAAGAGGGCACCGGCCTGATCACCACCTTAGCGATTATTGATTAAAAAGAATTTCTAAGCACACCTTGATAAATTACCCATACATGTTACATCTTACAAACACCAGAAGGAAACTCTCTTTGGCATGATGCAAGTACTACACCAAGCATTAGCAGCAAACTTGAGAGACTGAGATCCTACTCCACATACCCTGGCTTAGGAGTAAGGTTCATGATCTGAGTCCATGTGGCATAGTACCTCCACCTGAACCCTAAGTTTCACTGAGAAGCTTTGAAAGTAGTGGCAGCTCCAGCTTCTCCCTCTGCCCTGAAAGAACAGACCCCGGGTCAAGCATCTTGTCTGTTGCACGAACCCCGAACTGGCGGGACAAAATCTTTGGGCCTCATAAAACTGGCTGCCTGAGGAATAGAAATATCCTGACCCTGTGGCTTGTCTGCAGGAAGTCTAGGCACCTTAGAGTCTCCAAGATTCTTTATCAGTTTCTCAAAATCCTCCCCGAAGAGCAACTTGCTGTTAAAAGGGAGCTTGCTAAGCCATGTCTTTGAAGGCATGTCTGCCACCCAGTAGTGCAACCAAAACAAAATCACTGTGCCGTCGCTGACATGGCCATATTCTTGGCTGAGGCCCAGATCAAGTCATACAGTTCATCTGCCAGGAAGGCGGAATATGACTCCAGGTGTGCTGCCTTTGCCAAAGCCCGAAGGTGGAGGGAGCTCCCTCTGGAAACCTCTGAGGCTATCTCAGACGGGCCCAAGCCACATAAGCCCCACAGAGTCAACACTTCACTTTAAAAAAGCCTCTAACCTCCAATTCTGTGGGTCTTTCAGAGCCGTCTCCCCTCAACAGGAATGGTCATCTTCTTAGTAACCACTGTGACGAGAGCATCTACTTGAGGCAAGCAGAATTTCTTCCTCTCCTCCGGAGGAATAAGGTACAACTTTGCTGCGGTCCTGCCCATGTGCAGGCCAGTGTCTGGAGTATCTCACTCCCCAGCTATCTGGAGCAGAAAGGATTGCGGGGCTACTGATGCTTTTCAGTAGGGGGCTCTCTATGGAACTCGTGTTCATGGGTCATACTGAACTACAATCAGGGCTGCCAACAATAGGGATGAGGGATGACAGCTCTTCTTTATGAAAGATGTGAACCACCATGGGGTCTTCACCTGCCAGGTCCTCGTCCTCCATATCCTCTGCTGGATCCATGTGGAGTCTCTTTTATTAGGAAGGATGCTTATTTATTTTATTTATTTATTTAATGCTTTTATATACTGCGTTCTTTAAAATCAGTGCGGTTTACAGATAACATTTTGTGCAAAGTAGGAAGAGCCTGCTTCGCACTTACATTGAACAGGAAGTACAACTTGGGATAATAACCATGGGGAGGTAAATACTTGTGTTCTGGATGACCTCCCTGTCAGTGCCATCATGAGCAGATCACCGGTACCCTTCACCAGGCTCTATTTTAAGCAAAAGGCTGGTGGAGCAGTAACACACTCTGGAGAAAAGGAGGTGCCTGCCCCATGGGCAGTCTCCCTTCCGTTAATTGGGAGACCCCCCTGAGCCGGACCCTTAACTGGATTGAATATCAGACTCCCCTATGTCCTTAAAAGGAATGCTTGCAGCAGGCCTAACAACACATTTCCTACCAAAACTGACGGGTCTCCTGCACATCTGCTTTAGGCCCAGCTGCTTTTCTTCTGACGTGCATGGCATGACCTTCAGCATCCCCGAGCTGTTCCATGACCGTGGCATTTTCTTCCACAGCCGAAGCACAGACTGCTGTCTGACAGCTGGGCCCAGCAGCTGCTGCAGGCTGCGCAACAGTGGCTGCACTCTACATGCAAGGCCATGTGCTCCTGGTTCTCCAAGCACCCAACTCACTTCAGTTCTGGCGCACACCGGTCCTCCCTGCCCCAGTGAATAAGGCCTTTCTGCTGGCCAGTCACCATGCCGGAAGTCTGTTTTTTAGTTTTTAGCTTTAGCCTTGAAAGGTGATACTCTCAACTTCTGGTCCCTTCCCAAAGGGTTGGAGAGGAGGAAATGGGGGGGGGGGGGGGGTTCCTCTTAGCCTGTCCAAAATTCCTGGGCCTGAAGAAGAGAGGTGGGGGCAAAGGGGAGGGACTCAGATCCACTCGATTTTGCACCCCAGGGCCCTTCCAAAGACACCTTCCCAGGAGCACCTCTGAATCTCTTCTAACAAGAGCAGACTGCGGAGGGGATACTCACCTCCATGTGCTGGAGACTGAGGATACTGACTAGTTGAAGGCTGCATGGGCCATTATAGCTTGACAGCATCAAAGCTGTGCTCTTAATCGCCTTCTGCTGGCAGGAGAGTGCAAACTCATGCATCTAGACTAGACTGAAGAGATAAGAAAGTGCCTGCTAGAAGAGACAGCTATCAATGATGAGGTCAACTTCCCCCTACCTTGATCCTTTGATCCCTATCCCCTTCTGAACCTCACCCCAACAGCCGACCTCCCCCAGCTTTCCCAAAGCATCCAATCCCCCTGACCCACAACCTCCCCAGCATGAAGACCTTCTATGGCAATACATTCCCCCCCAAGGTCCTCCTGGCAGGCCCCACCACTCATTGTTCCCCATGATTTGGTTGAAGTATAAGCCACTTTGATTTACAGGATAAAGCGGTATATAAATCCTTTTGAATAAATAAATAAAAATAAATCCCGGCATTACCAAGGATCCCAGGGATCAAGTGGGAGCAGGAGTGATCTGCAGTCACTCTTGTTTTTAAGGCTGCTGGTACAAAATAGCAGTAATCTTGCAGTACTACCACAAGTCAGTACCGCAAGGTTACCACTAGAGGTCTTGGACCACATTTTGGAACCTTCGGCTGTAATAATGACGAGATTACTCCTGATCCCTCTAGATACCTGATAAGGGTGGAAATGGAGATTGAGGGGGTCTATGAGGAGGCCTTTGGGGTGGGATTGCTGTTGCTAGGAGGGTCAGATGGGGGGACCGACTGACAGGGGGGGTGGGAATGGGATATTATGTCTTCTGTGGGCACGGGAGGGATTGAGGTCGGGAGGGTGGGAGGGGGATTGGTCCTGCTTGTTCATCAACAGTAGGAGCAATGAGTTAACAAAGCTGCTTCCTGCCCCCTGTGGGTGGTATGTGCACGGTTTTATTCCCACGTGAAGCTTTATAAAAATTGCTGCTCTGCTGTGCATGAGGAGGCATCAATGTACAGTTCTGCATCTATTTTCAGTTAATTAATTAATTTATTAATTTATATTCTCTTATATACCGTGCTATTCTGCATCAGTTTGGTTTACATTGAAGAAACTGAAATTGCATTGAACAGGGCATTATAACCTGGAGATAACTATTTTACAGGGAACATGGACAATGGAGGGTTAAGTGGCTTGCCCAAGACCACAAGGAGCACCTGTGGGACTAGAAACCCCAGTCCTTCTGGCCCAAGGTTGCTGTCCTCTAGTGGGATTTGAACCCCCAACCTTCTGGCCTGAAGTACCTTGCCCCAACCACTAGGCCACTCCTCCACTCCTATTTAACTTATTACAATATACGGGCTTATATTCCACCTTTTCTCAGTTACTATGACCTGCACAATCAAACAATTTAATCAGTACAGCATTAAAAATCTATAAAATAACAGCATAAACAACCAAGTAAACAACCCACTGGTACTTCTTGTGGCCTTGGGCCAAGCCACTTAACCCTCCATTGCCTCAGGTACAAACTTAGATTGTGAGTCCTGTGGGGACAGGGAAATGCCTCCAGTACCTGAATGTAACTCGCCTTGATCTTCTCCTGGAAAGGTGAGAGCTAAATACTAATAAATAATAAAATCATCCCATAAAGCTTACAATTACCCTCAATATGGTTTATATTAAAACTTAATAGATTGCTCTTCCAGGGTATCAGAGCGCTTTACAACAAGCATTAAGGGCCCGATATTCGGAAGGCATTTACATGGTTTACAAAAAAAAAAAGCCGTGGGTCTTTGCGACTCCGCATTTGGAAGGCCTGCAAATGCCCACCAGAGGCATTGCATCAGAGGGGGTGGGCATTTGCAGGCCTTGTTAATGCAGAAACGCAAAGACCCGCGGCTTTTTTTTTTGTCGTTAGTTTTCATTTATTTATTTAACGTTTTATATCCTGCCGTATCTTAATGTCAAGGCGGCTTTCAGGGAACAATTACAGGGTCTTAACGTAGAAACATGATGTTAAGATTTACATCTAACAGGTAATGACCATAGCATAATTTATTTATTTTATTTATTTAACATAGTTTTTATACTGTTTTTCCACTAGCCAAAATGGTTTACAAGGAGTTAGGTGCAAAACAGAGAACTTTTGGTGAATCAATATAACATCATAGGGTACAATAACCTGGTCAATAATTAATTGTAAACAACAAGTTAATAAGCGCGAACATGACTATAGAGGCTTGATTCTGAGTACAATGGGGGGAGGGATTAAGGGAAATGTGTCTGGGTGGGTCCGCTTCATCTGGAGCAAAATGGTTAGTGTTGGTAATGAGGGGCGACTGTTAACATAAATATAAATATAAACCATACAAGGTCTTAATGTAGAGCAAGAGATTAATATTTACAACTGGGCAGCGTGAAGTGGCTGCCTCTGGCCTTTTGATGCCACCCCCCAGAAAAAGGTGTCGTACTATTGCATACTGGCACAAAAAAGTCCTGCTTGTATGTGAGTGAAAGGATTTTGAATTGAATTCTCATTGAAACCGGAAGCCAATGATGTTGAATAATAAAGGTGTGAAGTGATTGTATTTGTGGGCTTTGGAGAGAAGACGAGCAGCCATGTTTTGAATTAACTGAAGATGTTTCAATGCATATTCAGGGAGGCCGGTGTAAAAAATGTTACAATAATCAAGGCGAGTCATTGTAAGACTTAGGATAACAGTAGCCTGAGCTGAGGAGTCGAGGTTGGACCCAAAAATGACGGAGAATATTGAAAGAGGATATAACTACAGAGTCAATTTGCCAAGAAAAAGATAACTCAGTATCTAAGATGACGCCAAGGTATTTGAAAGATGTAAGTGTGATAGGGAGTCCATTCAGTAAAGGACTAATAGAAGGACAGTGTGATGATCCTGTAAACCAGGTAGCTGTCATTTTAGCAGGATTAAGCTGGAGACAGTTATCCAGAATAAAATATCCTACTTTCATCAGATAATGAGCTCTACTGTCCTCAATGACTCAAACTAACAAATCAAAATACTTTTTAAATATCCAGTTTCTACTGTTTTCTAAAATTGGAATAGTACTCCATATTTTTCAGTTGTGACAATTTATTCCAGTGCTTGAGACCGACCTTTGAAAAACAGCGAACACGATTTTTTAACAATCTAAACTTCTTCACCAATGGCAATGGCAAATTCAATGAAGTACTAGAACAGAGGGATGTGTTTAAACAGTTAACCTTTGTCAGAAGCACTTATGGCCAATCTTGTGAGTCAACTCAAACACTAGGCACAGAATTTTAATTAAAATCCTAGATTCCAATGGTAACCAGTACAGACAGCGATCATAATGTGATCAATGGAGGGAGAACATTCAGGTAAAACACTGTAGCTTTAAAAACAAGGATGATGAAGAAATTAGTTAAAAAGAAATTAAAAGCAGAAGTTGAAAAAATTAAAAGTTTGCATGAGGAAGTGTGAGCATTATTTTAAAATATTATCTTAGAAGCCCAGAACAACTATATTCCATGCATTTGAAAAAGTTGAAAGAAGACTAAAACACTGCCAGCATAGCTAAATGCTGAGGTGAAAGAGGCTATCAGGGCTGGCCCAACCATTAGGCAAGACTAGGCAGTTACCATGGAGAAAGGCTAAACAGGTTAAGGTTCTTTAGCCTGGTGAAAAATGGCTGAGTGGAGATGTGATAGAGGACTATAAAAACATTTTTCTATATTTCTATTCTAAGTTAAAAAAAGGACTGTAAAGCTGAGTAGTTGGTATGGATGGGCAGACTGGACAGGCCATATTTTATTTTTATTTATTTATTTATTTATTTATTTATTTAACTATTTCTTTTATACCGCCCCTTCCAGAGATCAAGGGCGGTTTACATATAACAGGTTAACAGTCTTGTACACAGTTTGTATACATTTTACATAGAACAATAGAATTCAACTATTTACATTGAACAAGAATTGCAGAAAGTATTTTTCACTCAATGTACAATTCATCTATGGAATTTGTTGCTGGAGTATGGAGCAGACAGAGCTTAAAGATCCCAAATTACCCATGTCTACCAATAGCCAAATTAATATGAATAAAATACAGCCTCTAAAATACTTGTATGCAAATGCTAGAAGTCTAAAAAATAAGATGGGAGAGTTAGAATGTATAGCACTAAATGAGAGGTTAGATATGATTGGGATATCAGAGACATGGTGGAAGGAGGACAACCAGCGGAACACTGTGATACCTAGGTACAAACTATATCCTAATGATAGAGCTGATCAAATTGGTGGAGGGGTTGCGCTCTATGTTAGAGAGGGCATTGAGTCAGAAAGGATTAAAGTTTTGCAGGAAACAAAATTTGCTGTAGAATCTCTATGGATTGAAATTCCATGTAAAAAGGGGAAAGCAATGGCAGTGGGGGTGTACTATCGACCGCCTGGCCAGAATGACCAAATGGATGATGAAATGCTCAAAGAAATCAAGGAAGCTAACAAACGTTACAGCGCAGTTATAATAATGGGTGATTTCAATTACCCCGGTATCGACTGGGTCAGTGTCACGGCAGGACATGCTAGGGAGATAAAGTTCCTAGATGACATAAATGACTGCTTCTTGGAGCAGCTGGTTCATGAACTGACCAGAGGGGAAGCCATATTAGACCTAGTCCTTAGTGGAACACCAGATCTAGTGCAAGAGATAAGGGTGTTGGGGCCACTTGGCAATAGTGATCATAGCATGATCGCCTTTGATTTAATTAATGGAGGAGGGATAGTAAGGAAATCCACAGTACTACCTTTTAACTTTCGAAAGGGAGACTATGATAAAATGAAGAAAATAGTTAAGAAAAAACTAAAAGGAGCAGTTGCAAAGGTTAAAGACTTACATCAAGCTTGGGTGTTGTTGAAAAATACTATCTTGGAAGCCCAGACCAGCTGTATTCTATGCTTTAAGAAAAGTGGAAGGAAGTCCAAAAAACTGCCAGCCTGGTTTAAAGGTGAGGTCAGAGAGGCTGTTGTTGCCAAAAAAGCATCTTTCAGGAAATGGAAAAAATAGCCAAACGACAAAACCTGGAAACAGTACAAGAACTGGCAAGTCAAATGCAAGGCATTGATAAGGCAGGCAAAGGGAGAATTTGAGAAGAAGCCTGCTGTGGAAGCAAAAACGCGAAATAAAGATTTTTTCAAGTACATTCGTAGCAAAACATCTGTGAGAGAGTCAGTTGGTCCATTACATGATGGAGGAGTTAAAGGGGCACTAAGAGGTGACAAGGTGATAGTGGAGAGACTGAATGAAGTCTTTGCTTCGGTCTTTACTGAGGAAGATGTAGGGATGTTACCCATGACTGAAGTGGTATTTAAAGGTGCAGAAGAATTGAAGGGAATATCGATACATCGGGAAGATGTATTACAACTATTAGATAAACTGAAGAGTAGCAAATCACCTGGGCTGGATGGTATACATCCAAGGGTGTTGAAAGAACTGAAATATGAGATTGCAGACCTGCTATTAGTAATCTGTGAACTATCATTAAAATCATCTCTAATACCTGAAGATTGGAGGATCGCTAATGTAACACCAATTTTTAAAAAGAGTTCCAGGGGTGATCCGGGAAACTACAGACCAGTGAGCCTTACGTCAGTACTGGGAAAAATGGTAGAAACCATCATAAAGAATAAAATTACTCAGCATGTAGATAGTCATGGCCTAATGGGAGACAGCCAACATGACTTTAGACAAGGAAGATCTTGTCTTACTAATCTGTTATGTTTTTTTGAAAGTGTGAATAAACAGGTGGACAAAGGTGAGTCGGTTGATATAGTGTATCTGGACTTTCATAAAGCCTTTGACAAGGCCCCTCATCAGAGACATTTGGCAAAACTAAAGAGTCATGGGATAGGAGGCAGTGTACTACTGTGGATCAAGAACTGGTTAAAAGATAGAAAGCAGGGGGTTGGGCTAAATGGCCAATTTTCCCAATGGAGAAAGGTGAATAGTGGTGTACCCCAGGGATCTGTGCTGGGTCCGCTGCTTTTTGACATATTCATAAATGACCTGGAAAGTGGAATAACGAGTGAGATTATCAAATTTGCAGATGACACAAAACTATTTAAAGTTGTTAAAACCCAAGAGAATTGTGGAAAAACTGCAAGAGGATCTTGATAAATTGGAAGACTGGGCATCAAAATGGCAGATGAAATTTAATATGGACAAGTGCAAAGTTATGCACCTAGGGAAGAACAACCCAAACTATGGTTACACAATGCAAGGTTCCACATTAGGAACCACCACCCAGGAAAAAGATTTAGGCGTCATTGTGGATAACATGTTAAAACCCTCGGCCCAGTGTGCAGCGGCAGCCAAGAGAGCAAATAGAATGCTAGGTATCATAAGGAAAGGAATGGAAAATAAAACAAAAGATATTATAATGCCTCTATATCGTTCCATGGTGAGACCGCACCTTGAATATTGTGTGCAATTCTGGTCGCCGTATCTTAAAAAGGATATAGCGTTATTAGAAAAGGTTCAGAGAAGAGCCACCAAAATGGTAAAGGGGATGGAAGGATACTCCTATGAAGAAAGGCTAAAAAGGTTAGGGCTCTTTAACCTGGAAAAGAGACGGCTGAGGGGAGATATGATAGAAGTCTATAAATTAATGAATGGAGTGGAACGGGTAAACGTAGATCGTTTACGTTATCGGAATATAGAAAGACTAGGGGACATGCAATGAAGCTACAGGGTAAACTATTTAAGACTAATAAAAGAAAATATTTTTTCACTCAACGTGTAATCAAACGCTGGAATTTGTTACCGCAGGATGTAGTAAAGGCTGTTAGTGTAACTGGGTTTAAAAAAGGTTTGGACAAGTTCCTGGAGGAAAGGTCCATAAACCATTATTAAAGGGGATCCAGGATATCACTGCTTGACCCAATACAAGCACTGTGGAACCTGTGTCTTTTGGGGAAACTGCTAGGTACGTATGACCTAGATTGGCCACTGTTGGAAACAGGATACTGGGCTTGATGGACCTTGGTCTGACCCAGTATAGCATATCTTATGTTCTTATGAGGATGTGGTCAAAGCATCTAGCATGTGGTTATTAAGTGCCATTGAGCTGATGTCGACTCATGATGACTTTGTGGATAGTTGTCCTATACTGTGTTTGGGCTTCAGTCAGGTGGCTAATCGTTGATAGAGTGCACCCATAGCTGTTGTTAATGTATAGATCCATCGCATTGCTGGCCTACCTCTTTTGCGCTGACCTTCAACCTTGCCAAGCAATGGTGTCTCTCTTTGTATGATGTGCCCAAAGTGTGAAGCATCTAGCATACAGTAACTAATTGTAAAGGAGGGTTGGATAAGTTCCTGGAAGAAAAGTCCATCAAGAATTATCCAAGTAGATTTGAGAAAGCTACACTTATCCCCATGTCTCAGCAATAAGGAATGAATCTGCTCTCTGAGATCCTGCTGGGTACGTGTGACCTAGATTGGCCACTATCAGAGACAGGATGCTGGGCTTGATGGACCTTAGGCTTGACCTAATATGGCATGTCTTAAACCACCAAACGTAAGGTAGAAAATAATTCATTTTGGCTATTCAGTATTACATATAAACAAAGAAGCCGGATATTATCTCTAAAAAGAGAAAAGTGCTAGGCTCCTTATAATTCTTAAATAAATAAATTGTGTCATGTGAGGAAAGTTCTTTCCTCCTAGTGCATCCTCCTAAATATCAATATGCTTCCTTGGGATCTTTTTGCCTACCTTGCTCGATCGCACTCAGCTTGTTAGTGGCACGCTTCAGCTGATCCTGGAGAGAATTCTTTCTGAGAAGAATTGTGGATAACCACTCCCTGGTCTTGGTGACGTCCACGTCTTCACCTGGGAGAGGGAAGAAGCATGTAAGTGATGTGAGCCACAGTAGCAGCCATTCTTGGTACCGATGCATCACCGTATGCCACCATCTCTCACAAACATTGTTGACTTCACTGCCCTTAGATGCCACCAGACTCTGCTACTTATCAGGGTTTTGTGGTAACACTAGAACACGTCGTCAGTTCTCAGAGGGTTAAATACCCTTCAGTAGTTGAATGAAAACTGTGATGTTGAATACGGTAATTTATAATGACTTTAAATACATTATATTATAATGCCATAGCTTATCTCAATGAAATGTTGGCGACCCCAACGCAAACTCTCGGTCCGCTGCTGCGTTTCACAGAGACGTTTCTTCAGGGGGTATAGCTGTAGATCATCCAAGTCTTAGAAATGGCATTGAGTGTTTCAGTAGTAGGCATTAGTGAACTTACGGCTTCAAATCGTCTCAAAAATATCGACATTCATCCAAGGTTTAGTATGGCGGCGTTTTGATGAACTGGCAGCCATACTAAACCTTGGATGAATGTCGATATTTTTGAGACGATTTGAAGCCGTAAGTTCACTAATGCCTACTACTGAAACACTCAATGCCATTTCTAAGACTTGGATGATCTACAGCTATACCCCCTGAAGAAACGTCTCTGTGAAACGCAGCAGCGGACCGAGAGTTTGCGTTGGGGTCGCCAACATTTCATTGAGATAAGCTATGGCATTATAATATAATGTATTTAAAGTCATTATAAATTACCGTATTCAACATCACAGTTTTCATTCAACTACTGAAGGGTATTTGTACAAGTGAGTCGTTGATGCAATCTGGCATTTTGGCTAAGGACTTTGGTCTGTTTGGCCATTGCTACAAGAAGTCTGAGACTTATATACCCTTTAGTTTCTTTATGATAAATGTAAAAAATATACAGCAAGTTCTATAGTGGTGTTGTAAAACGATTAATGCACCATTGAAATACACAACCATAATAACGTGGAGGGATTCCTTTAATGTGTACAACTTATCAGGGTTTAGCATGGATCTGGTTTCTAGGCCTGCAGAGAAAGATCTGCTCATGTTTCTAGAAAAAAAGATCCTTGACCTCAATTCTCTTCTTGTATTTACAAGTCAGCTGAAACAGAAGATGCTGTACCTGTGCTTTTTGCAGCAAGGATAAGGACACTGTAATGCAAGCAGATCCACCTCACTATAATGCAGATTAATTTCTGTGCCATCAAATTGATGCTGACTCTTAGCAACCCAATGCTTTTTGTATGATTGGAGGTAGACTGCCAGGCCTTTTCTTCCAAGGTAAGGGAGGGTAAAGTGACTTACCTAAGGAGCACCAATGGGAAGTGAACCCCAATCTCTTGGGTGTTAGGCTGTTACTGTAACCACTAGGCTATTCCTCTACTCTGATTAATACAAATACATCTCACTGGGCAGAGAGCATGGGACAACTAGAGGAGAAGAGAACCAGTACATGGACTGATTTATTCATGGCTCAAATCTAATTAAACCCCTTTTACAATTAACAGACCAAAGGTCATGCTTATTAAGCACAGGGCTCATCGCTAACTGCGGAAGGGCATGTACATCCATCCCCTTGCAGATAACACAGACAAGCCACACAGTACTGTGGAGACCAGGCTGCGGGGTGCAATTAATGCCATCCACTGAGATGGCATTAGTTACATCCATGGTACTGGTATCAATGCCCGTGCTGGCTGCAATGTACCAGGAATGTACCTGCTCCAACATGTGCTACCTAGGTAGCATGGGGTTTTTAGCATGTGGGCTACTTACTGCATTTCAGTATAGCACTCAAACTGTTCACTGACCCTGAGCTAGCAAACATGCCCCCAAATGAAGCACAATAAAAGAATATAACATCAAAAGAAACAAATTTAACAATTAAATGCAATACATTTCACCACCCTTCCAGGAACCATACTGGTCACACTGACACCTGACCACATGTAACCAGCATTGCTATTTAAGTCTTTTACTAGAAAGCCAAAGTTTATCAAGTGCTCTAAAGGACAGAAAACTGGATCCCAGCCTGATCTTCAGAGACAAAATATTACAAAGTACTGGGACAAAAAAACAAAGAATCATTCCACATGATGCAACACTCAACAACACATGCTGAGAGGGCCTGAGAACTGCAGTGTGTGTATCATCGCAAGAAGGAGCTCAAATACTGAGGACCAAGACCCAAGATTTCCATTTCACTATTGATGGGAAGCTAGTGCAGCTCCTTTGCTATTTGTGGGGGGGAGGAGCATGATATGATTGTAAATTATTTCCTCATCGACAGCCTAGCTGCTATATTCCTTTTTTTAAAATATTCTCTTTTTTATTGAAAAATTTCTAACATGTACTGTAAAAGATATACAAAATGAAGGATTAATACAATATCAACACAATAAAGCCCTCAACAAGAAAAGGCACGATAAGGAGCATGCCTTATTCATTGGAAACTCTGTAAACACAATACTACACTACAACATCACTGGGGTCATGATTCTAAGAGAATTATGGAGAATGAAGAGGTTATGGTTACCTGGGACATTTCCATTCTGATGGATAAGAAACTGGATGCAAGGAAATCCAACATAGTGGTAAAGAAGAAAAACACCAGAACGGCATTGATTATAGAGGTGTCGGTTCCAAGCAACTACTCTGTGAATCACTTTGAGAGAGAGAAAATCTTCAAGTACCAAGAACAGCAGACAGAGTCCAAGAAAATATGACAGAAAGATACCGAGTTATTTCTCATCGGTTGAGTGCCACAGGCTTAATTAGGAGGAATTTCCAGGCAGGGTTCGATAAATTATCCATATATGTTATGTCTTATGAACTCCAGAAAGAAGCTCTCTTTGATACAATATAAGTAGTACGCCGAGCATTAGCAGTAAATTTGAGAGACTGAGATCTTACTCCACATACCCTGACTTAGAAGTGAGATTCATGACTGTCATGGTATGAGCAAAACTCACATCACAAAGGCTATACCAGATGGTAATCCAATAATACAACCAGCCAAAACACCAGAATATCACAATAAAAATATTACAAATGCAATTCCTTGTTGTCACTGTTCTTATCATTTTTTTAAATTAGTTTTTATACTTCACTATATGTAAAAAGCTTAAACAATGATGACAAAAACATAAACAATATTTTATAAAAGAAGGGGAAAAGACCTCAGTACTGTCCCAACAAATGTAGCTTAGACCATTTATTTAAGTCTACAGCACCTGTCCTCATAGGTCATAAAAACCCCTTCAAAATACTTTATTTTAGTTTGAAAAATCCACATTACATTCAAAAAATTCCAAAATTCAAACTTATCTGAGCGTTTTTTCAGCCAGTATCATTACAACAAACTCCATTATATGCTCCACTCTCCACACCATAAAACACACCGAGCAGAATCCACTAGTGTCAAGATCACAATGAATGTGAGACCAGCATTGAATGAGGCTTCAATGACAGTGAAACAATGAAACATGGCGTGGAGGAGGAAAGAGGCGTCATTACCCTCCCCCCCATCCATCCCACTGATAGTAACAATATCACTTCCGAGAAGACAAATCAACAGAGAAATAGCAAAAGATAATGGATGTAAATTTAAAAAACTGACATATTCAGAGTATTGAAGGAATTTGGGGAAGTTCTAGTGACTCCACTGTCTGACCTTTTCAATACTTCTTTAGAGTCGGAAGTGGTCCTAAAAGACTTGAGAAGGTCACATGTGGCCCCTTTACACAAAAGTGGAAGTAAAGAAGAGGTTGAGAACTACAAGCCGGTTAGTCTGACCTCTCTGATGAATAAATTACACAGGTACACTAAAAAAAATTTTTTTTAAACTGCCTCTAATGTTTCGATTGATTTTTACGTTTTTTGGTGCGCTGAATCCAAATCTGGTAACCAATTTGCTCCATCACGTACAGATTTTTTGCTACATTGGGTTAGCAGTTTGAGGTGAACGTTTCAGATTGAGTGCGATCGAGATAAAAGTTTCTTGGATGAATTCTTTATACTAATTGTTTAGTAGTTATTCAAATAAGAATAAAGAAAATTGTAACAAGGCAGCACATAAGAATAGAGTAATGTCAACAAAACACAATGTGATGGTAGCAAAATTGTCTGCACTTAAAACAGCCACATACATGTGCACAAACATTGAGCATATAAGAGCGAGGTTAGACACAAAGCAAAGCAAAGAAATGTGCAAAAAATGTTGTACAGGTATGTATGTAAGAATAGAAAACGCAAACCGCACCATTGCAATACATGAAGACAAACACCCGATGGTGTGAAAATAAAATTCTAATAAATGAGATCCGACACTGTGGTAATAACTAGCAAATTTTTATTTCAAAGTTTAGTAAAAACACGATATTTGTCAACACAGTTTAGATTTTAAAGTCATTCTTGGGTCAATCAATCTCCTGGTGGGCCCGTTTCTTCTTCCCCCGAATGCTTCTCTTGGTGCGCTGCTTGGCGTATTTTTCATCTGGGGTTTCCCGCAGCAGCAACCAGCAGAAATCAGCCATCATAGTGGTGTTCCATCTTCCTTGGTACCTTCTCTCTGCGTCCTTGATGTCCTGGTGAAACCTTTCACCTTGTTCTTCACTGTACGCCCCCAAGTTTTCGGGAAAGTAGTTCACATGGGAGTGCAAGAAATGGACTTTCAGGCTCATGTTACAGCCTTGTTCTTTGAAGGCATTGAGCATCCTGGCAACAATATCCTTATAGTTCTCATCCCGCCTGTTCTCCAAGAATTTGAGAACAACATCCTTGAAGGAATCCCAGGCTTCTTTTTCCTTCTCAGACATCGTTTCAGCGAATGCTCCATCTGAAATGAGTTTCCTTATATCAGGGCCAACAAACACTCCTTCCTTTAGCTTTGCTTCAGAAAGTCGGGGGAACTTTGAGCAAAGGTACCGAAAGCACTCACCATCTTTTGGAAGGGACTTGATGAATTGCTTAATGAGACCCAACTTAATGTGGAGTGGTGGTAATAGAATTTTATCACGAGGTACCAGCTCTCATGAAGAACATTTTTCTCACCGGGTCTCAAATACTCCCGAATTGGCCAGTCTTTTTTCCCCCAGTGTAGGTCGCGGGCCCAGCTATCCCACAAGCAAAGGAAGCAGGGATATTTGGTGAAACCTGTGATAAGGAAGCTTATCATAGCTCAGGTAGGAGCTATAGAAAAGATGATGTGACTCTGAACAAGCAACCTGTCAGTTCTGGTAGAAGCAAGAAAACAGAGTTTTCACATAAAAGACTACCAGTCCCAGAATGCACCAGGTTTCCAGCAGCCATGAGAGGGGCTGAAGTGAGAGAATGTGTGTGCAATCAAGAGAGCTATGAGGTAATCCCTAAGCACTCATCTCAAAGGGCAGGGCCTGATTCAACACAGCTGCGCTGTGTTAGGGAGCAGCACACATTAGAACAGAATAAGAATAGAGCTTATTCTTCAGATAACAGCTACAGAGGGAGGAAGAGATACAGAGACAGCAACGGCTACAAGCACCAGTATCACCTGGAGAAACAGAAGCCAAGCCAAGCAGATAGAGAGAGAAGGAAACTCTCTGGAAGGAAGAGAAGAAAGGCCATTGGAAGGTCTGGGAGATTCCAAGGCAGTACTCATACTGGGAGGTATTCCAAAAGCCAGCTGAGTCCATTGGACTGGATTCAGCCAGAGGAATGGAGTGGCAGAGATAGGAATCACCAGTGGCTACCTGGAAGAGAGAAGACTGCATGTGGAAGGGACTTTCAGACCAAGGCCAGAAGGTATGTGAGAGAAGATCCAGCGTCCAGGGATCAAGATTGGAAGGCTGGACATCAGAATTGGATTACATATTGGCCAGGCTATACAGAGAGGAATAATGATAGCAGGAGAGGCTCAGGTATGAACACTGATCCAGACCCTATCTATAATAGAGAATGGCAGCAAGGGAATAAGCATTCTCATGATAGTGCCTTAATGAAAGACTCATCTGTGCCAATGTATGATATTGACCCTATGATTGTTGATGCAGGGGGAAATACAGCAGATGAAACTATTTACATGGACTGTTCTTTATCTAAATGCTATTGCTAGTTTTCTATGAGCAAACACATCAGCCATCACAAAGAAACCTAACTTTGTTCTTTATTTCCACTGCAAACAGCTCTTAAAGCAGGATTTGGGCTCACACAGTAGCAGCCAGCCAGCTAAAGGCTTTCAGCTGGTCCATTGATAGTAATTAGGGCTGCACCTGATTGTGTGTGTGAGCAAGGGAGAATCACTGTTGAGATCGGCGTGGAAAATAAGCAGAAGTTAACCTAACCAGCAAAGTTTATTCTTTACTTTGTGCCTTTGTATTTGGTAATTACTTGCTAAGAAAACATTAGCTAATTGCCTGACAAGCTGAAGGTTGTTTTCTGGTTTACTTTGTGACTTTTTGTTATCCATTTTAAACACTGCAAGCAAGTAACCTCATTTATAGTGCTATCAAGCATACATGTGCTGGGTGAATTAAACCCCATCAATAAAAGAAGTATTTTATTGATCTTACCACTTGGTTTCGCAACTCAAATTATTGTCATCAGCTGTGTTTGGGAGTGAATGAACTACAATACCCACAATACCTTGCAAGAATCATATGAATATATGCATCGTCAAGATTGTGTAAGTTCTCACCCTAGGCAGCCGTCTGACAAATGGCGTAGTTTTTCGGATTGCTCTTGCACCAAGAGGATTTACTTGTTGTGGATTACAAATAAAAGTCAAGTTTAAAGCTGTAAGAAGATTTTTTTTCCCTCGTCTGCACTTTGGAAGAAAGGTGGTTGTGCCAGGAAGCTGTCCCAGAGGAAAAGACCCTGTGCAAAGCTGGATTCATCACTGAGACAAGGTAATATGTACCTGGGCATGTCTAGTGGTGGATGTGTGTAAGCACAGGGGGTAATTGAAAAAAAAAAAAAAGTTGAAAAAAAAAAAAAAAAACCACACCTGGTTGGAAGGTGCTGCTCTTTGGTTTTTTTTTTTCTCTCTTTTCTTGCAGGGGTCAAGATGGATCCGAGGGAGATGGCTCAGTGGATGGCAGCCCAATTTTGCAAGCAGCAGGAGCTGTCACAGCAGGCCCAGGACACTGCTATGAAGGCCTTAATGGAACAGCAGAAACCAGTGCTTGATCTGGTGCAAGCTCTAGTTCAGCTGCAGAGCCAAAGTGGAACAGATGCAAGACCAGCAGTTAGTACTGGTGCACCACATGTGGACACTGTGGGACTCAATCAAGGGATTGGGGCATTTAATTTTGGGAAATTAACTCCAGAAGATAATGTTGATGATTTTCTAGAGTCTTTTGAAAGAGTGGCACAGGCTTTAGCATGGCCAGAGACCCAGTGGGCAGTAAGGCTGGCAGCCTCATTAACTGGTGAGGCACTAGCAGCTTACAGAGCAATGCCAGCAGCCCAGGCTTTGATTTATAAGGATGTAAAGGCAGCTATTAGAGATCGCCTAGGGTTGTCAATTTCAGAGTATAGGCGAATGTTTAGAACTGTTACATTGAAAGTGGGTGAGACACCCAGGGCTCTGAGTCAGAGAATCAGAAGTTTAGCTGTAAAATGGTTGGAGCCTGAGCAAAAGACAGTAGAAATGTTATTAGATATTATAATGCTGGAACAATTTATGCTTGGGGTACCTAAAGATTTGAATGTTTTTCTTATACAGCAAAATTGCCAAAATCTTGGAGAGGCAACCATGCTAGCAGAGAGATTCTTGGAAGCCACGCAGGCTTGCCATAGAATGGGTGGCCCTCTAAAGATGGATGCTGAGGCTAGATGTGCTGTATCAGAAAAAAGAATAATTAAGAATGTTTCTGACAATGAATGTACTGTATCAAACCAGATGACACAGTGGAATAGAAAGAAATGTTTCAAGTGTGGAAAAGTAGGACATTTAGAGAAGAGATGCCAGACACACACTAGTTTAATGGGTCTGGATTTAAAACAGCCCAAGGAAGGATTTCTTTTGATGGTTGATGTGCAAGGAATTACCACAAATGCATTATTAGACTCTGGGGCAGACCAGAGTATGATGTCAAAAAGGCTTTGGAAGAGGATAGAGGCCCAAGAAAGATTTGTGCCTAGAACCCCTGAAAGCCAAGTTCACATCAGATGCATTCATGGTGCTGCATCATCATATCCCACCTATAGGCTAAAGGTTAAGTGCCTAGGGAAACAAGAGGAAGTCCTATTAGCAGTGGTGCCTAGGCTACCCTTTGATTTGGTTCTAGGAAGAGACTGGCCAAGATTTAAGCAGGGTCTAGTGGAAGGACTAGGAAAAAAAGGAGGGAGAAGGTTTAATGGTAGTAGCTCCCGGGCCTTTATTTGGAAGTCCTCAGACCCCAGCTAAAAAGATGGTTAAGCGTCCAGAAGACCAAGCTACCCCAAAGCAGATATTCGTCCTAAAGTACCATAAGGTCTCTGAGAAGGCCCAAGCTCCTAGGCGGGCAACCCCTCAGTCTGCTGGGTTTGACCTATGCAGCATAGAGAATGTGACTGTACCTAGCCAAGGGAGAGCCCTGGTTGACACCGGTCTCCAAGTGGAAATACCAATTGGATGTTATGGGAGAGTAGCCCCAAGGTCCGGATTAGCCCTTAAATATTTCATCGATGTGGGTGCGGGAGTAATTGATCCCGATTACAGGGGCAATATTAAAGTTCTGTTGTTTAACTTTGGACAGAATGAGTATCATGTGAAGACAGGAGACAAAATTGCCCAATTGATCTGTGAGAGGCTGGGTTTTCCACCTGTGGAGGAGGTCACATCCCTAGAGAATTCTGAACGTGGAGCCAAAGGTTTTGGTTCTACTGATGTCAAAGGGGTTAAAAGCTTAGCTGCCACCTGTGCCCGAGAGAGGGAGGTGAGTGAAGAGGAAGATTTGGGACCCCAGGTATCTGATTGTAAAGAAAAATCAGAGCCCCAAATAGGTGAGGACCTGACAATGGTACAACAGGAAGAAATTAGGAAGTTGCTTAAGGAATTCCCAGATGTGTTGACACCCATACCTGGGGAGACCCATTTGGTGGCCCATGAAATAATAACTCCACCTGGGAAATTGGTTCGTCAAAGGCCATACCGCTTGCCTGAAGCCAAAAGACAGGAGGTAGTGGCACAAGTCCAGGAGATGTTGGATATGGGGGTAATAGAGGAGTCAAAGAGTCCCTGGAATAGCCCCATAGTCCTGGTGCCGAAGCCTGATGGATCCTTAAGATTTTGTATTGACTTCCGGCAGGTAAACGCCATATCAGTTTTTGATGCATATCCAATGCCAAGAATTGAGGAGCTGCTAGACCAGCTGGGACAGGCTCAATACTTAACCACCCTTGATATGACAAAAGGATATTGGCAAATCCCGCTCACCAGGGAGTCGAAGCCGAAAACTGCGTTCAGCACTCCCGTTGGCCTTTTCCAGTTCAAGAGGATGCCTTTCGGACTGCATGGAGCAGCGGCTACCTGCCAAAGGTTAGTGGATCAGGTACTTCGACCCCACCAAAGTTATGCTTTTGCATACATGGATGATGTCATAATCCATAGTAACACCTGGGCGGAGCATTTGAAGAGGATCAGGGCAGTCTTGTGCTCTATGAAGCAAGCGGGAATCACTTTAAACCCGAAGAAGTGTGCCTTTGCAAATAGGGAGGTAAAATACCTAGGCCACCTAGTGGGAAGAGGAAAAATTAAACCTCTATTAAGCAAAATAGATAGCATCAGGAATTTTCCTCCTCCAACAACCAAGAAACAACTAAGAAGTTTCTTAGGACTTATTGGATACTACCGCCGGTTTATACCGCAATTTGCAGAGAAAAGTGCCATTTTCACGGATATGCTGCGAAAGAATTGTCCAAACCAGATAAAGTGGACACCAGAAGCTGAAAAAGCGTTTTCAGTATTAAAAGAAAAATTGTGTACAGGACCGGTACTGAAAGGAGTAGACTTCAAGAAACCCTTTCTGGTTCAAACCGATGCATCGGATGTAGGGCTAGGAGCAGTCCTATCCCAGTGCCATGATGGGGAGGAGCATCCTGTGATGTACCTGAGCAGGAAGTTGTCACTGGCTGAACAAAAGTATTCCACGATAGAAAAAGAGTGTTTGGCTATCAAGTGGTCAGTGGAGGCGTTAAGGTTTTACCTTACAGGGAGAAAGTTCCAGTTGGTCACGGACCATGCCCCACTTAAGTGGTTGCAGCAAATGAAGAACCACAATGCCAGGTTGACACGCTGGTACATGGCCTTACAGGCGTTTGATTTTCAGGTTGAACATCGTGCCGGGAAGTTACACAAGAATGCGGATGCACTTTCCCGTATTACGGACTGTAGAGAAGAAGTTTCACCGGTAAAACCAGTCCGTAATAACTTAAGCAGGGGGGTATGTGATAAGGAAGCTTATCATAGCTCAGGTAGGAGCTATAGAAAAGATGATGTGACTCTGAACAAGCAACCTGTCAGTTCTGGTAGAAGCAAGAAAACAGAGTTTTCACATAAAAGACTACCAGTCCCAGAATGCACCAGGTTTCCAGCAGCCATGAGAGGGGCTGAAGTGAGAGAATGTGTGTGCAATCAAGAGAGCTATGAGGTAATCCCTAAGCACTCATCTCAAAGGGCAGGGCCTGATTCAACACAGCTGCGCTGTGTTAGGGAGCAGCACACATTAGAACAGGATAAGAATAGAGCTTATTCTTCAGATAACAGCTACAGAGGGAGGAAGAGATACAGAGACAGCAATGGCTACAAGCACCAGTATCACCTGGAGAAACAGAAGCCAAGCCAAGTAGATAGAGAGAGAAGGAAACTCTCTGGAAGGAAGAGAAGAAAGGCCATTGGAAGGTCTGGGAGATTCCAAGGCAGTACTCATACTGGGAGGTATTCCAAAAGCCAGCTGAGTCCATTGGACTGGATTCAGCCAGAGGAATGGAGTGGCAGAGATAGGAATCACCAGTGGCTACCTGGAAGAGAGAAGACTGCATGTGGAAGGGACTTTCAGACCAAGGCCAGAAGGTATGTGAGAGAAGATCCAGCGTCCAGGGATCAAGATTGGAAGGCTGGACATCAGAATTGGATTACATATTGGCCAGGCTATACAGAGAGGAATAATGATAGCAGGAGAGGCTCAGGTATGAACACTGATCCAGACCCTATCTATAATAGAGAATGGCAGCAAGGGAATAAGCATTCTCATGATAGTGCCTTAATAAAAGACTCATCTGTGCCAATGTATGATATTGACCCTATGATTGTTGATGCAGGGGGAAATACAGCAGATGAAACTATTTACATGGACTGTTCTTTATCTAAATGCTATTGCTAGTTTTCTATGAGCAAACACATCAGCCATCACAAAGAAACCTAACTTTGTTCTTTATTTCCACTGCAAACAGCTCTTAAAGCAGGATTTGGGCTCACACAGTAGCAGCCAGCCAGCTAAAGGCTTTCAGCTGGTCCATTGATAGTAATTAGGGCTGCACCTGATTGTGTGTGTGAGCAAGGGAGAATCACTGCTGAGATCGGCGTGGAAAATAAGCAGAAGTTAACCTAACCAGCAAAGTTTATTCTTTACTTTGTGCCTTTGTATTTGGTAATTACTTGCTAAGAAAACATTAGCTAATTGCCTGACAAGCTGAAGGTTGTTTTCTGGTTTACTTTGTGACTTTTTGTTATCCATTTTAAACAC
Source organism: Ichthyophis bannanicus (assembly GCA_033557465.1). NCBI lineage: Eukaryota > Metazoa > Chordata > Amphibia > Gymnophiona > Ichthyophiidae > Ichthyophis > Ichthyophis bannanicus. The sequence continues at coordinate 345,713,103 of CM066039.1, read as the reverse complement.
TGCAAGCAAGTAACCTCATTTATAGTGCTATCAAGCATACATGTGCTGGGTGAATTAAACCCCATCAATAAAAGAAGTATTTTATTGATCTTACCACTTGGTTTCACAACTCAAATTATTGTCATCAGCTGTGTTTGGGAGTGAATGAACTACAATACCCACAATACCTTGCAAGAATCATATGAATATATGCATCGTCAAGATTGTGTAAGTTCTCACCCTAGGCAGCCGTCTGACAAACCGGATTGCTGCCCTAATAGCATGGATAGAATTTTAAAGTCTCCACAAATCATCCATTTATGCTCATCATAACGAATCTTCTGAAGAATCAGGGCCAAATTCTCGTATTTTTCTTGGAGAATAACAGAGTGAGCAATAGGAACTGAAGCGAATGTGTTGCCATTATGAAGAAGAACACCTTTTATGCTGTCTTTTGACGAATCAATGAACAGCCGCCATTCAGCAGGATCATACTTGAGTTTAAACTTTTCCATCATCACTCCGTATATATCGTTGCAAAATACCAAATCTTCCTCTTTGCTGAAATACTTCAAAAATTGTGTCTCGCGGTTGCGGTACCAATAAAAAGTTGTTCCTGGTGACAATAGATTTTTCTGTTTAAGCCGAGAACCTAGCAGTTGGGCAGCATCTTTTGGGAGTCCTAAATCCCGGACTAAATCATTCAATTCAGCTTGAGAGAAAAGTTCAGGTTTCGGATCTGGTTCAGTTTCAAACTCGGAAGTACTGGACTCATCGGGAAAAGCCATCTGATGAGTCTCATCATGATCAGAACTGTCCACAAAAATATGATCCAAAGATTTTGGTGGTTCAGGCACAGGTACTTCGTTGCTATGAGGCATAGGCCTAATTGCTGAGGGAAGGTTGGGGTAACTTATTACGTTCTTATTTTTTAAGTTGTATCCCTTCACAATGCAAGAGCAAAAATAGCAGTCACTGCTGTGGTCTCTTTGTTCACGCCACATCATAGGTATTCCGAAACGAAATGCTTGTTTTTTACCTTTCATCCATAAGCGTAGATCTTTCTCACATGTCTTGCACACTTTGTGAGGAGCCCACGGTTTGTCTTGATCGCCTAACTTCAAACCGAAATAGGCGAAATATACTTTTTTAATAAATGCAGAAATGTTCCTCTGCCGCTTTTTCATGGTATATTCCCCACAAATAAAACAAAAACTGTCCGGAGAGTTGACGCAACCTCTGGCTCTGTGAGCCATCACAAATACACAGCACTGCAAACTACAACTGTAGTGAACCACTTCGGAATAAAGCTGGATTACGACTGAGCAAACAAAAGGTAATAATGAACTTGCAAGAAACTGAAATTTGACAGGAACGTTCCTGTCGCAACCACCGTGTTTGAGCGAGCGAACGAGGCGAGGCGAACAGGAAAGAACATGCGCCAGCGCGAGTACTGGATTTAGCCCCCCGCCTCCCAATTGTCCTGTTAATGTATAAAATGAATACAAAACACTCTAAAATATCATGAGGGAGTGTTTCTAGTTAGTTAACCATTACAACCTCTATTTTGGGCCAAGAAAATAAACTGCAGTCGGCTAAAAAGAAATTATGTGAACATTCCTTATATGGGTAAGAAATCTAATTTTGCAAGAAAACGTGACGTGATGGAACATTTTGGCTATTTTTCCTGGATTCAGCACCCCAAAATCTATAGGAATCAGTTGCAAAACTGGAGGCAGTTTTTTGGTAGTGTACCTGTGTTATTGGAAATGCTGCTGAAACAGAGGGTAGTGAAGTTTCTGGAGTCCAGTGGATTGTAGGATCCAAGGCAGCATGAGTTTACTAGAGGCAGATCCTGCAAATTTGAACCCCTGGAATATGCAATAGTTAAAGGATTGGCAAAACATGAATATAAATTCAATACCGGCCAATGTTTCTTTAACAAATTAACGACCCAAAAGAGTTATGCATGTCCAAATCATGTGAAGTGTTTTGATGTTTTTGATTTTGCTCCAATAGAAGCCAGTCATGTTGAATGTTACTAGCCCGTTTGTAAGCCCTATGAATAGTTCCATCAGGATAACCTCTGGCCTGTAGTCAAGATCGCAATTCAGTAGCACAAACTGTTCAACCGAAGAACATAATCTTCGCAATCTTAAAAATTGGCCAAAAGGAAGGCCACGGCGAAGAGAAGCAGGGTGAGACTGTGATAACGAAGGAGGCTATTATGTTGAGTAGGTTTTCTAAACAATGTGGACGACAATTTTCCTGAATCCTTTATTGTAATCACTGGCTTGGGGACTGTTAATTCTATGTATCAGAAGAAAGGCTGGCAATCTACTCCCAGTCACACTATCAACAAAATCCAGGAGTTGCGGGGTCACAGGAGTCAACACTGACTCAAAAGTACCCATAAAAAAAGTACTAATATACATTGTCAGAAATTATAACTAAAATTATTTTATGTCCCATGATCAGACCATTTGGTGATATATTTTTGATATCAGGTTATGGATCCATTTCAAGATTTAAACAAAGGTATTCCTCTGGAGATTTTGGATCCTAAATCTGTTGATCAAGAAAAATTTTGCTAGCTTTATACTTGCAATGTGACAATGGAATGATTGTCTTTGAATGAAAAAGTTGATAGTTGGTGTACTGAGATACATAATGTGTTTGAGGGTAAGGCTTCAAAAAAGCAGATTAAATCAGTGGAGTATAAGAACTACTCCCCATGGTTTCATGATGAATTGAGAAGTTTGAAAAGGGAGGTTAAGAGATATGAAAAGAAGTAGGTTAAGGATAAAACTGATATGAATAAGGTTTTGTGGAAAGAGAGTGCTGCAAAATATAAAAAGGCAATTCAAGATACTAAGAAATTATTTAATTCTGATTTACTGAAGAACACTACTAGCTCTAAAACATTATTCAGAGAAGTGAGTAAACTTTTTAATGTAGGACAGTCTTGCAATTTTGCAACTACATTGACTTGTGAAATATTTTCGCAATTTATTTCAGATATAATAGATACGATTTGGATGGGTTTGGATTCTCAGAACCCCCCTGCCCCCTTTGCTCTGTCTGATGAGAAGTTAGGTATAGAAACATGATGGCAGAAAAAGACCACATGGCCAATCTAGTCTGCTCTTCCATATCAACTACAATAGTCCTCTTTTTACCTTCAGAGATCCTCTGTGTTTCTCACATGCTTTTATAAATTCAGATACTGTCCTCGTGTCCACCACCTCCAGTGGGAGACTATTCCACACATCTACCACTCTTTCCATAAAGTAATATTTCCACATATTACTCCTAGATCCATGCCCTGCCTTCTGGATCAAGGAGCTCCGCAGTCACTTCAGCTCAGTAATTGCCTCCATAATGAACCTCTCCTTCTCAACAGGATCATTCCCTTCAGCCCTTAAACACACTTCAATTAGACCCCTGTTGAAAAACTGCAAACTCGACCCCCTAAAGGTTGAGTCCTATAGACCTATCTCTAGCATACCTCTACTTGCTAAGATCATCGAAAAGGAGGTCCAATGTCAGTTACAGGACCATATTGACACCGCTGCTCCGCTAGACCCCTGCCAACATGGCTTCAGGGAATATCATGGAGTCGAAACTCTCCTCACCATACTCTTCAGCAAGATAATCACTGGCATAGATAACATCCGCCAAGGATTCGCCCTCATCTTTCTGGACATCGCAGCAGCGTTTGATTCAGTGAATCACGATCTCCTTTTAATGAGGCTAACTGAGAAGGGCATCACTGGAACAGCACTTGAATGGTGCAGGTCCTACTTATCCGGAAGATGGCAGCATGTCCGCTCAGGAGGTAGAACTTCAGAACCCTTCCACCTAGATCAGGGAGTCCCTCAAGGTTCTTCACTCTCTGCCCTTTTATTTAACGTCTACATGCAACCAATATGTAAGATCATACGGTCATTTAATGTCGACTGCATGCTTTATGCCGATGATGTTCTACTTTACACCCCCATCTCCACTGACCATTTGGATCTCTCCCCTCTAATAAACTGTTTCAATGCAGTTTCTGACTGGCTGCTCTCCCAAAACCTCCGTATACAACATAAGAAAACTGAAGTTCTCTTTATCACAAGGAACCCCAACTTCATCCCACCCCAATCTATCAGAACTAAGGAAGCTGAACTGCAATCCAAACCCTCAATATGTTACCTAGGAGTCACTCTGGATCAACGCCTGGATATGAAGCCCCACATAGGAAACACAGTCAGAACAATATATTACAAGATCCGTTCCCTGAGACACCTACGCTCCATGCTAGAACCAAAAGACTTCAGGACTATCTACCAGGCACTGATAATACCCCACTTCGATTACGCCAATGTCATTCTCCAAGGTCTCCCTCAATCCACCTTAAACCCTTTACAGCTGGCTATGAATGCCGCAGCAAGGGTACTCCAGGGGGCCGCCAGGACTGACCATGTTACTCCTTTGCTGATTCAATTACATTGGCTACCCATTCAGGCCAGAATTACCTTCAAAACTCTACTTCTCACGTTCAAAGCTCTCAACAAGCTTTCCGCTCCTTCCTTATCTGACCTTATTCATACCACCACACCAAACAGAACAAGAAGATCCTCAGCCATCAACTCCTTAAAACTCCCAAAGGCCCTTACAAGCTGCTCTTCTTCCACAGCCAATAGAGCCTTTATCCTCTGTGCCCCTAGGTGCTGGAATACACTACCCCCTGGCATACGGGCTATCAACAGTGTATCACAATTCAAGAAAGCCCTCAAATTCCATCTCTTTAACAAACATCTTATAGAGCCATTGACACCCATTGACATCAGTGATTCCACCCAGCTATTCAGTTTCGTGGTTTCTCAATAACAGACATAGGATGAATCGCCTTGATTATTGAATATATTCTTAGCACCTGTTCCTAATAACTTGTATCCATGCAGTAGTGTTACATCTGTAAATAGACTGTAAATAGTTTCCCTTGTTATCCAAGTTCCTTCCCTTGTTATCTGTAATTTCATGCTTGTTATTGTACTGAGACTTTTTGTTCTATGTGAACCGCGCTGATGCCGAATAGTGCGGTATATAAGAGAATGTAAATAAATAAATAAATAAATAAGTCTATCCCCTTTCACTCTCATCCTATGTCTTCTCGTAGCAGAGCTTGCCTCAATTGAAAGAGATCCTCCTGTGCATTTATGCCACAGAGGTATTTAAAGGTCTCTGTCATATCACTCCTATTCCATCTTTCCTCTAAAGTATACATATTAAGATCTTTAAATCTGTCCTCATATGCTTCATAACAAAGAGCTCTAACCATTTTAGTAGCCAACCTCTGCATCAACCTGCTTATATCCTTTGGAAGGTATGGTCTCCAGAATTGCACACAATACTCCAAATGAGGTCACACCAGAGATTTATGCAGAGGCATTGTTGTTGTTATTGTTGTTAAGTGCCGTTGAGTCGGAGTCGAATCATGGCGACCCTCCGGATAGCTATCCTAAATAGTGTTTGGTCTTCAGTCAGGCGGCTCATTGTTGACAGACTGGTACCCATAGCTGCTGTTATTGTATCGATCCATCTCATTGCTGGCCTTCCTCTTTTGCGTTGACCTTCTATCTTGCCAAGTATGATGTCTTTCTCTAATGATCTCTCTCTTCGCATGATGTGTCCAAAGTATGAAAGTCGAAGTCTTGTCATCTGAGCTTCCAAAGAAAGCTTAGGTTTGATCTCCTCTAGTACCGACTGGTTTGTTCTTCGGGCAGTCCATGGCATACACAGTATTCGCCGCCAGCACCATAATTCAAAGGCATCAATTTTCTTCCTGTCTGTCTTTTTCACTGTCCAGCTTTCACATCCATATGATGTTATTGAAAATACCATGGCTTGAACAAGTCAAATCTTTGTATGGAGAGAGACATCTCTGCTCTTGAGAATCTTTTTTTTTGTATATATACTTTATTTAATAACCACCAACAAATTACATATACACTGTACAAATATCCTCAGAGGGGTGTACTCTGATCCCCTCACAGAGGATAAACACAACAAAGATAACAGGTGGAATGTTTTCTCCCAACATAGTCCCCCCCTCCCCACCACCCACTACCCTCCCTCAGCAATCCCCTCACCCAAGCACAACACCCCACATCCTCCGTCTTCTCCCTCTAAACTACTGACCCTCCACTTCACTCCCCAACCACTTGTGTCCTCAGCTACCAACATGTAAGACCTCATTGCGACATCTGGTACTCAACTGTTGTATATAGGGCTCCCAGACACGCATAAATAATGTCCAGCGTTTGACACTGCCCCGTGCACTCCATCGCTCTGTGAGCATCATTTGATGGAAACAGTTACGCCACTCACCGAAGGAAGGGGGACTGCTCTCCCTCCAAAGATGCAGAAGGGGGGCCTTCCCAACCAAGCAAGCCTTGCGCACCAGCAGCTTTTCCCCCTCCGCCACTGGGCATGGGGGGTCGGGCCGATCCAACACTACCAGGGCCCCAGTCCATCTCACTCGCCGTTGTAATACGCGATTCAAAAAGGAATTTATCCTAGCCCAATAAGGGCGTACTAATCGACAACCCCACCACATGTGGAAGAGGGTTGCCATAGGTTCTGAGCATTTCGGGCAAGTCCCGTCCATGTCTAACCGACTGCGAAACGCTCTCCGTGGGGAAAAATACACCCTGGTTATACATTTAAATTGTGTTTCCCTCCAACGGGCCTCCATGGACAGTTTCACTATTCCGCGTAAGGCCTGATGAACAGTCCCAGGGGGCACTTCCTCGCCCAATTCTCGTTCCCAAGCTGTCTCAACTCCTCTATAATCAAAAGCAATACGAAGGTTAGCCAAGCGCTTCTTAAAATCCGAAATCGTTGGGGGATTCTCCCCCCCCAGTCCAAAAAACTGCAGAATCTGCGCAGAGCGGTCCACGTGCAACACCTCGCAGGGTAAGCAAGACACATAGTGCGTGAGTTGCATATAAGCGAAGCAATGCCTAGAAGATAACTCATACTCCCGGCTTAGAGCCAAAAAGGATTTACATAGCCCAGAGGGTTCATTCACATGTCCGACATTCTGGATACCCCGGGCGGCCCACTCCCGGAAAGCCTGCGTCTCCGAGCCTGGAAGAAAGGTCGCGTTCCCTTGTAAGGGGAGCCAGCTGGTAACCCTCCACGATGTATTCCAATGGAGGTTAAGATGCTTCCAGGTTTGCAGAGCAGAGCCAATCAGCTCGCTACGCACGGCCTGGCGGGGAAGGGTATGGTAAGTCCCATGCAGAACCCCTAATAACGTCACAAAACCCTCCTCCAGGACTCGCGGGGTATACACTTCTGTCCCCCCAGCCAGTCTCCGAGGTGGCGAGCCTGGCATGCCAAAGCGTATCCCATGAGGTCTGGGAGTCCCATCCCCACCTCGCGCCAAGACCCCACCATTCGCGCCCACGAGATGTGCGCCTTCCCTCCTTTCCAGAGAAACTGTTGGAGGGCCCCCTCAAACCGCCGAATGTCACGTCGGAGCACCCACACTGGCAGTGTTTGAAACCAATACAACAAGCGTGGCAGAACCACCATTTGAATCGCTGCTATCTTCCCTGATAGGGATAGTGGGAGTAATTCCCACGCTTTTAATTGATGCTGAAGCCTCCTTAGGGACCGCTCCAGGTTGCGTGCGTATAGCATTTTAGGGTTGCGGGTCAACATTATACCTAAATAAATAAATTCCTCGCCCGCCCATCTAAGGGGAAAGTTGCCCGCCCAATTACGGCACAGCTGCGCAGAGACATCCAATGCCTCCGATTTATCCCTATTGATGCGCAGCCCAGCGAGGCTACCGTAGCGCGCGAACTCCTCCAGTAGTTGCGGCAATGACTGTTCCGGGGAGAGCAGATGAACCAAGATATCGTCAGCGAAGGCCGAGAGTTTAAACCCCTGCGAGCCCATACGAATTCCCTGTATCCCTTTAGAGGCCTCTATAGTCCGGATCAAAGGGTCTAAAGACAACACAAAAAGTAGTGGGGATAGGGGGCAACCCTGCCTTGTGCTCTTGAGAATCTTATCTAGGTCTTTCATAGCCTTTCTGCCAAGAGCAATGCGTCATTTGATTTCTTGACTGCTTGTTGCTTCTTTATTGATAGTTGATCCAAGTAGGTTAAAGTTGTTCACAATTTCATTTTCTTCTCCTTCAACGATGAACCTGTTGATTATGCCAGTTGTCATGATCTTTGTCTTCTTTACATTAAGGTGCAGGCCCATTTTGAGACTATGTTCTTTGATTGTGAGAAGCAAATGTTTCAGATCATCTTCACTTTCAGCCAGTAATGTGCTATCATCAGCATAGCGAAGGTTGTTGATGAGTCTTCCACCAATCTTCAAACCTCTGTTGTCTTCATACAATCCTGCTTCTCTGATGATTTGTTCTGCATATAAATTAAACAGGTAGGGGGAAAGTATGCAGCCTTGTCTTACACCTTTGCTTATTTTAAACCATTCTGTTTCTCCTTGTTCCGTTCGAACTGTTGCTTCTTGATCAATGTACAGATTGCGCAAGAGAACGATCAGGTGTTCTGGTATACCCATGCTTCTTAATGTGGCCCAGAGTTTCTCATGGTTTACACAGTCAAAAGCCTTGCTATAGTCAATAAAGCACAAATAGATATCCTTTTGGTATTCTTTAGTCTTTTCAAGGATCCATCTCACATCCGCAATGATGTCTCTCGTTCCTCGCCCTTTCCTGAACCCTGCTTGCACTTCAGATAGCTCTTGTTCCAGGTATGGTTGTACTCTCTTTTGAATATTCTTCAGTAGAATCTTGCTGGCATGTGGGATCAGAGCGACTGTTCGATAATTTCCACAGTCAGTTGGATCACCTTTCTTTAGTATTGGTATAAACACAGATCTTTTCCAGTCAGTTGGCCATGATGTTGTCTTCCATATTTCTTGGCAGAGCCTTGTAAGTATGGTAACAGCTGCATCAGATTGCTGCAATACTTCTATAGGAATGCCATCAATGCCTGGTGCTTTGTTCTTTGGTAAGGCTTTCAATGCTGCTTCAACTTCTTCTTTCATCACCAATGGTTCCCGGTCATAAGGTACAGGTTGAAACGGCTGCTGGTCCACTTGATCTTTATCATATAAAAACTCTGTATATTCCTTCCACCTTTTCTTGATCTTCTCAGCATCATTCAACATAGAACCTTGAGCATCTTGTAACATTCCAATTTGAGGCTGGAACTTTTTCTTTAACTCTCGTAGCTTTAGGAAAGCCAATCTTGTTCTTCCTCTAATAGCTTCTGCTTCTATTTCCTTGCATGCGTCATTGTAATACTTTTCCTTGTCCTGTCTTGTTGCACGTTGGAAATCTCTGAGTTCTGCGATTGTCTTTCTTTCTCCTCTGGCTTTAGCTTCTCTGCATTTCTGGGCAATTTTCAGAGTTTCTTCCGTCATCCATTTTGGCCGTTTTTGCTTTTTCACCTTTTGTAGAGACTTCTCGCTTTCTTCCAACACAACCTTCTTGATGTCATTCCATAACTCTTCCGGAGTTCTGTCATTTGTATCTAAAGCAGCAAATCGATTTTGCAGGCAGTCTTTAAATTCCAGTGGTATATTCTTAAGGTCATATTTTGCTGCATTCATGAGTGGTTTGCTCTTTTTCAACTTTAGCTTGAGTTTGCATACTAGTAGTTGATGATCTGTACCACAGTCAGCTCCAGGTTTTGTCTTTGTTGATGTTATAGAGCTTTTCCATCGTTGACGTCCACAGACGTAGTCAATTTTATTTTTATACAATCTATTGGGTGAAGTCCATGTGTACAGTCGCCGCTTGTGTTGCTGGAAGAAGGTGTTTGAGATGAATAGATCATTGGTCTTGCAGAATTCTATCAGTCTTTCTCCAGCTTCATTTCTGTTGCCAAGTCCATATTTTCCAACTACTTTGCCTTCTTCTTTGTTGCCAACTTTTGCATTCCAGTCACCCATGACTATCAGGATATCCTGTTTGCATGTTCTGTCAATTTCAGCTTGTACTTGTTCATAGAACTCTTCAATTTCATTCTCTTCTGCAGCTGTTGTTTGGGCATATACTTGAATTATAGTTGTGTTGATAGGCAATCCTCTTAGACGAATAGAGATTAAGCGTTCGCTGACTGCATTGTATTTCATTACAGTTCTTGCAAGTTTCTTCTTTATTATAAATGCAACACCATTTCTTCTTTGTCTTTCATTTCCAGCATAGTAGACCATGTGATCATCTGATGCAAAGTGGCTGATGCCAGTCCATTTCTTTAGTGGACAGAAGTACCTCACCACCAACTGCTGCCCCAATCCCACTGGCCTCTCCACCGCTCCCACCACCAACTGCTACCCCAATCCTACCGGCCCCTCCGCTGCTCCCACCACCACCACCAACTGCTGCCCCAATCCCACCGGCTCCTCCAGGGCACCCAAGTCTTCCCCCCACCCCCCAACACTGTACTGTATTTACTATATTGCAACAAGATGAAAAGATAGCAGCAGACCCCCAATTCCATCTGCGCCACCCAATCCCTCTCCTGATCCTTCCATCCATCCACCTCTGACCCACATCAGCCACCCAAATCCACCACAGCTTGCTCTGTCGTCCCGCTTCCCTCAGCCGCGTAATATGGAATAATATGTGGAAATATTTATTTATGGAAAGAGTGGTATATTTATTTATTTATTTGGTTTTATACCACACTATTCATAATCAGCAGAGTTTACAATAGAACAACTTATTACATGGAACAGATTATTACATGGTAGATGTGTGGAATAATCTCCCAGTGGAGGTAGTGGAGATGAGGACAATATCTGAATTCAAGAGAGCATGGGACAAACACAGAAGATCTCTAAAGGAGAAAAAGGCAATATTGTAGTAGTTGATATGGAAGGGCAGACTAGATAGGCCATGTGGTATTTTTCTGTCATCATGTTTGTATGTTTCAAATCACTAAATTAAAAATACATTTGTTTCTACTCCTTTTGTCCTCACAGCTGGAATTGGGGACAGGAGACTGTGAAACAGGTGGGAGTTGGGGACACAGCTCTAAAATTAGGGACAATCCCTGAAAATCAGGGACATCTGGCAACCTTATGCAATCCTTATGCAAAAGCAGCCAGAGGGGAAGAGAGATAGCAGGTGTGACAGCCTTTTGCGCCCCAGCCGAAGCGTGTAGGACTTAAGCGACCTGTTATCCTTCTTTGAACAGCTGTCTGACCTTTTCCTGAGGCAAAGCCTTTTGGGAAATGTAGTTTCTTTCAGTGTCCAATGAAGAGTAGTGTGAACTCAAATGTTAAAAAATGTAAGGTCATGCATTTGGGCTGCAGCAATCCAAGGGAGCAATACAGTATAGGAGGTGAAGTACTTTTGTCCACTATAGAAGAGCGTGGTTGTGTCTGATGATCTTAAAGTAGCTAAACAGGTAGAAAAGGCAACGGCAAAAGCTAGAAGGATGCTTGGGTGCATACGGAGAGGAATGGCTAGCAGAAAAAAGGAGGTGATAATGCCTCTGTATAAGTCTTTGGTGCGACCTCATTTGGAGTATGGTGTGCAATTCTGGAGACCGCACCTTCAAAAGGATGTGAACAGGATGGAGTCGGTGCAGAAGGTTGCTACTAAAATGATTAATGGGCTTCATTATAAAGCATATGAGGACAGACTTCAGGATCTTAATATGTACACCTTAGAGGAAAGGCGGGATAGAGGTGATATGATTGAGATGTTTAAATACCTCCGTGGCATAAATGTTCAGGGAGAGAGCCTCTTTCAATTGAAAGCAAGTTCTGCTACGAGGGGACATGGGATGAGGGTGAAGGGAGATAGATTCAGGAGTGATATGCGGAAATATTTCTTTACGGAAAGAGTAGTGGATCCATGGAATAGTCTCCCAGTGGAGGTGGTAGAGATGAGGACAGTAACTGAATTAAAAAAAGTATGGGACAAACACAGAGGATCTCTTAAGGTAAAAAGTGGACTGTTGTAGTTGTTGTTATGGAAGGACAGACTAGATAGGCCATGTGGTCTTTTTCTGTCATCATGTTTCTATGTTTCTATGTTTCTATGTAACAATGTAGTACAATGAACTTGTATGTGTAGATGGGATGTGTATGTGCCTGGTTGGCGGAGGTAGTTGTATTACTCTTTGGCTAGGGGCTGTTGTTTGAATGCTCATATGTCTCTATAAATAACAGCGTTTTGAGGTCTTTGCGGAAGTCTGGATGTCATCCAGTTCCCTCAGGCTCGGGAGGGCGTTCCATAGTGTGGACGCCAGTAGTGATGGAGCTCTTTTTAAAGTTGTTTGTTTGGTTTTGTGATAGCCTGCAGGTGTGCTGATCATATTGTCTTTATTAGCTCTTCTTGGTCTGTTGCTGATATCCCTTGTTATAACGTCTTGAAGTACGTCGGCTGAGAGATGGTGAATGATTTTGAAGATGATCATAATTGTTTTATATTTTGCTCTTGCCACCATTGGGAGCCAGTGTACTTGTTGTAGGACAGGGGTGATGTGCTCGGCCCTTGGAGTGTCTGTAATGATGCGTGCTTTGGTGTTTTGCACCATCTGTAGTGGGTGTAGTGTCTGCTGAGGGAGGCCTTGATATAGTGAGTTTCCGTAATCAAGCAGTGGTGTGATGAGTGCTTGGCACACTGTGCGGAAGTGGTGCTGACGGAGTATTGGTTTGATTTGTCTGATGCTCCTCAGCTGTTGATAGGCTTTGTTTGCAGTTTTGGTGATGTGGGGATTTCATGTTCAGAGCTCTGTCCAGTGTGATGCCCAGGTACTTAACTTCTTCTTTGACTACTATATGTTTGTCTAGGATGCTGATAGTTTGTGGAGGTGTGAAGGTGGGAGTTCTGGTGACGAACATTGCCTCAGTTTTATCATAGTTGACTGTTAGGTTGTTGGCTGTGAGCCAGTCATTCATTTCTTCAAGACATTTGGTTATTGTTGATGTGTTTAGTGCTTGTAGGTTGACTGGAGTGTACACCATGATGTCGTCAACATAAGTGTGGTAGTGGAGTTTGTGGTGCTTGATGATGCTGCATATCGGCTTTTTCCAGCGTTTTACCAGCGCCTTCAGTACCTGGTGGGCACCGTAGTTGTGGTCACTGTTCAGTTTGTTCAGTGATGGAATCTTGTAATAGTTTTCATTACCGGCGCCGCTTTGTTCGGCTACATCATTCTACGTCCTGTGAGAGTTCCAATGTGATCTATTTCCTCTGTTGCCCTTGTGTCCTTGGCTATGTAGGGAAGACTAGCCGGGCTCTACGGACTCGCTTAATTGAGCACCGTATTCGTCTTTGCCATAAAGTCGAGGGTGCTCCTCTGGTTGACCATTTTCAATCTCTTGGACATGTTTTTGAAGATTTGCGGTGCTTGGTTATCACACAATGTACTCCTTCTGTATATGGTGGGGATTTGCAAAAGTCACTATCTCGAATGGAAAAACGCTGGATTTTTTCTTTGCAAACCATTGCTCCTGCTGGTTTAAATGATTCTATCGAATGGAAAAGCTGTCTGTGACTGCCCAAGTCAGGGAGGGTGGGTTTTTGGGTATTTTGGTTTTTTCTTTTTACCTGTTCGCTGGAGTTTTTGATTGATTTTTTAGTTTTTGTTTTAAGGTCCGTAGCACCGGAATGTCATTCCTAGAGCCAGCCCCTGTTTTTGATTGGTTCATGACGTCATGCCTTTGCCATACACCTCATATATTTTTGTGAGAACGCATGCGCTGGCGTCTTGGGGAGGCGAGCCGTGGTTTGTGCTCTTCACGGCTGCAGTTTGCATTCTGGTTTGCTCTCTCTTTTTTCTTAAAGACTTTTCTTTTTCCAGCTTTGCGGGGTATGTTGATTGTTTTCATCATTATTACTATTATCTTTTTGTGCTTTTTTGTGCCTCGTTAATTGACTGTTTCTGTAGAGGTTGGAATCCTGTTTTTTGTACTTGCATGAGATGTGTATGTTTTTTTTCTTCCTTTTTTAATTTTGATTTTTGGTTTTGTTTTCAGCTTCGGTGCATTTTTTTGTGAATTGGTTCCTTCGGCAACTTATGGTGACAACGCACAGTGAGTGGAGAGTGAAACTAGCTCCCTGAAGAAGCCGTTAAGGCGAAACATCCGATGTCGGGGCTTCCTGCCATCTCTGTCTATCATCTGTCTATCATCTGCAGATAAGTACTCGGAGTTTTGTTTTTGTTGTCTTTGTTGTTTTGCACCAAGGACTGTACCATGCTGTTTTGAACGCCTGCTGGAAGCTTGCTGGAAGCCTGCCTTTATTTTATTAATCAGGTTGGCTGGAGGTTTTTTTAGACCATTGATGTGATCAGTAGTCTGGTCTTGGATATAGACGTTGTTACGTTGTCTTGACCGACTCGGCTCCTTTTGGTTTTTACATTGGAGATTGCTGAGGTCTTTTTTTCCTCCTTTAACAGTAGGCTTTTCTTTGCAGCAAAGGGGTATATGTTTTTGTTTTTTGTGTATCTCATGCATATGTCCTGTTTTTGTTTTTTGGGGGTAGTCCCTTTTTAGTTTTGGCTTACACGTCAGCCCCTTGAGAGTTTTGTTTGATGCATATAGGCTGGATGCAGATAATAAACACTAGACACAGATAATTAACAATAGACACTCCTAGGATACAAGCAAGTAGTACAACAATCCACGCACATAAAAGGCAATATTCATGACATCATAGTTGTCCCACAATCAGTTCATAATCAACTTCAAAACATACTGTTATCAATTACAGCGGTCCCATGGTCAGACCATAAGCTCATTATGTTCCAGATTCCCACTCAAAATAAACAGCATTCAAGCGACACGGACCTAAACAAACAAACAAACACTACAGCCAGATTCTTCCAACCTTTTAATAGGGAACGTATCCTGGCCGAAACTGATGCACTCTTCAAAGACACCACCCTAAACTTGGAAGAGATTATCACCTGTTGGAACAACAGACTCAACTTCATTGCCTTGCGTTCACCTAAGAATAGGTCCTCAAGGAAAAAAGCGACAGCCCCATGGTTCACATTAGAGCTGAAAGAATCTCTAAAATTACTACAAAAGCTTGAGAAGAGATGGAGGAGGTCACACACCAACTGCAACCAGACTGCATACATGCAACATCTTGACACTCACCGCAAATCCATTTCAGAAAAAATGAAACAGTACCACACAGACACCCTGAGACGTGCTCTAAATAAACCCCACGACCTGTTTAGTCTAGTCAAGAAACTAGCCAAGGGACCGTCACCTGAGCACCAGTGTGAAATCAACCCGCAAGAATACGCTACTTACATACAATCTAAGATGTGCCGCACAAATAAATTGCAATACCCTCTGCCCCAATTATTCAAGGGCACCCAACTCCTTTAGTATCATTCACTACTCCCTCTTTGAAGCTGATTGAAGACATTATCTCATCTCTCAACTTGTCCACAGCACACACTGATCCTTGCCCAGCCTTCTGGATAAAGGATCTTTGCAAAGAGCTCGCTCCAACAATATCCAAGATTATAAAGCTATCATTTGACACCGGCTCATTCCCTACTGCTCTCAAACAGACGTCCATCAGACCATTACTGAAAAACCTCAAGTTAGATCCACAAAAAACAGACTCATACAGACTCATTTCCAGCATACCTACGCTTGCAAAAATAATTGAAAAAATAGTCTACAGGCAGCTGCAAGACCACATTGACGCTGAAGCGCCGTTGGATACTTGTCAACATGGATTCAGAGAATCTCATGGGGTCGAGACGCTTCTTACCACCCTCCTCAATAGCCTAAACTCTGGTTTTGACAACATCCGACAGGGTTTTGTTCTCATCTTTTTGGATATTGCGGCTGCTTTTGATTCGGTTTGTCACGAGCTTCTTATTATCCGCCTAAAAGAGAAGGGCCTCTGTGGAAACGCACTCGAATGGTGTAACTCATACCTGTCAGGTAGATGGAGCATGTGCGATCAAATGGGGAAACATCAGATCCGTTTCATCAAGGACAAGGAGTCCCGCAAGGATCCTCTCTATCATCATTACTATTTAACATATACATGCAACCTATATGTAACATCATCAGATCTTTTAATGTCAACTGTATGATATATGCTGATGACGTGTTATTATATATGCCGTTCTGCATAGATAAGATGGACCTCACCCCCTTAACCAACTGTTTTAATTCCATATCAAATTGGCTACTGACTCAAAATCTCAGAATCCAACATAAAAAAACGGAAGTTCTCTTTATCTCAAGGAACACGAATTTCATACCACCTACATTCCTGGATGTTCAAGATGCCAAGCTTCAAGTAAAATCCCATATCCGATACCTCAGAGTGACTCTGGATCAAAATCTGGACATGAAGACTCACATATCCAACACAGTAAGGGCAGTTTATTTCAAGATCCGCTCCCTCAGACATCTCCGGCAACTGATTGATCCGGATGATTTCCGTACTGTTTACCAGGCTCTAATCATTCCCCATTTTGACTACTCAAACTCCATATTTCAAGGGCTTCCTCAATCTACCTTAAACCCTCTTCAACTCGCCTTGAACAGTGCAGCAAGAGTGCTTTTTGGAATACCCAAAAGAGAACATGTAACACCCCTTCTAAAACAACAACATTGGCTTCCTATTCAAGCGAGAATCACTTTCAAGACTCTGCTCCTGGCCTTTAAAGCATACAAAGGTCTCACCTCCACCTCATTATCGGAGATGATCCAACCAATCACACCCAACAGACTAAGAAGAACCGCGGAACTAAATATGCTAATTGTACCAAAGGAAATTTTAAGATACAACTCTACAACAGCAAGCCGAGCCTTCAGTTTATGTGCTCCAAAACTTTGGAACACCCTTCCAGCACACATTAGGGCCATCTCTGATCTCATCCAGTTCAAGAAGGCCCTGAAACATCACCTTTTCCTCAAATACTTCCCAGAGAACAAAGAAATACAGTTACACCCAAATAGCAATAATTACCTTCCGACCACATAATCTTCCCTGATTCAACAACACATTACACTACTTTACCAGATTAATAGTACACTTTTCAGACAATATGACACTTGTATGTAAATAGTTGCTCTTGTTGTTTTGTTGTAAATAGTTGCTCCTGTTATCCAAGTTAATTTTCCTGTTTTATGTAATAACCAGATAAATGTAACTTGTCTGAAGTTTTCTTGTTCCATGTAAACCGCACTGATAATGAATAGTGCGGTATATAAAAAAATGTTAATAAATAATAAATAAATGAATAAAGAGCATGGTGGGACTATAGAGAAATAGCCCTAATTATTGGGCACTACCGACCTGATTAAAAGAACTTTCAACTACAATAGCTATCTGCTCTTGTAAATAGTTACTAAGCAACTCTGGTCAATACTGTATTTGTGTCCTGAGTGCCCAGTCTGTATATAGTTACCTACGTTAGTCCCAAACTACACCACTTGTTCATTGTAATGTACAGTGCAGGTTTCCACCGCACTATACAGATTTTTGTTTGCCTGTAAACCGCACTGATTTTAAAGAGCGCGGTATAGAAAAGATATTTAAATAAAATAAAATAAAAAATAAATAAACTACACCTCAGTATTGTTGCCTGTACGTTCAGTGTTAGAACCTGTGAATTGCAGGAGGCAGTGCTCTTTCGCACTACTAGTAAAACTGAGAGACTAAGATCAGACCCAGAATACCTTGGCTTATGGAAGTTCATTCCTGTCACAGCATGTAAAACAAATATTACAGTACGAGGAAAGACACCATGGGGAGTACAAGGAAACTCACTGGTATCAAGGGCATTCTGCAGATCTACGGCCTCCTCGAAGAGTTGGTCACTTCTTTCTTTATGATAATCAATCTGAGTGTTGATTCCTTCTACAGCCTAGATGTTCATGTAAGGAAATATTAGCAACATTAAAAAAAACATCACTCAGAAATGTATCACATTGTTACGTCTGTTTGCTAGATCTGCATGCCAGACATGTAGTGCACAATAAAGATGTAGGTTATGATAGTCTACTGCAATCTCTGGGTTTCCTTGGGTTACTCTGCTTGATGGCGATGGGTGTTCTACGGCTGGTATCAACTCAAGAGGAACTGAGGGCTTGTAGCAAAGCTGAGTGAGGGAGCAGCATGAGTAAGTCCTGGCTTGATCCCATTACATCCATGGACTTGTAGCTTCTGTTTCTCTTAAAGGAGCTGAACCTGCAAGTCCCTCAATGCTCTTGAAGTAACAGGGGACTGTCCCAGCTCATCCTTGGTGACCTGGAGTCATCTGATCACTCTACCAACAAGGTGTTAACAAACAGGAAGTGTTTGACTCAGAGGTCATAATTATAAAATAAAATACACTTAGCACACATAGAGCCTGATTTGTGAAATGTTTTCCCTATAGACAAAGAATAGCTGAACACCTCTGAGGATTCGAGTACATAGGACCATAGAAAAGTGTCTACAGTTTCTAGAGACAGTGGGAATTTCCTGGTCAGTGGAATTCTGTTTTCTAAAGTAGTCAGCCAATGAGAGTGTGGGATTCCTGTCCCAGCATTCTGAGCCCGCCCTCTTGGGTATAAAAGGACTCCAAACCAGAGCCACAGGGTGAGTCATGAACAGTGCTAAGCAACGATATTAGGATAGTCGCCTTGTTCGCCTCAGGTTTTCACATCTGAAATAGAGGTACCGTCTCTGTCATCAGCACAGAGTCTGGACAGATCATCTAAAGAATGAAAGCAGAAAGAAGAGAGAGCTCTACTCACATCACTAACTCGCTGTGCCGTGCTCAGTGCCAATCCCGAGGTCTCATTCGCTTCCTCCACAAAGCTTGCAATGTTTTCGTAGACATTGGAGGCATTTAATGCCTTGGTCACCAGGCCACTAGGGTCCATACTCTTCAGGATTCTGTTTGCAGGAGAAAAATGACTGAATCTGGATTCATACTTTCTACACTTCAGCAGAGCGTAAGGGGGCCTCACATCACAAGAAACAATAAAGCCCTCAGCTCTTGCTAGGACGACCAGCCTGGAAACTGAGCAGCACTGCATGAATCAGAAGCTCTTAACTGGCGTCAGCGCCCATAAATACATCAGCGCCTAGCTTCCCACCCCCGAAAAGACACCACTCCTACAAGCTGGAATTTGAACCCATAACTCTGCAGCTCTGGCCATTCCATGTCTCTGCAGAGTCTTCAGCCTTCATCCTACCTTTGCAGCGTATCAACCTGTCTCTGCAGCGCCTGTGCGTGTTCTGCAGCGCGCTGGACTGGTTCCCCATCATACTGCGATATGTTCACCCGGCTGTCCTGCAGCTCATTCTTTGCCCCGTCGATCTCTGCGTAAAACTCAGACACGTTCTAAACGAAGAGAAAGCACCGGGAACATGAGTATAAGCACTACAATCTCTCTCCCTGCTGGTGTGAAATGGGAATTTTCAGGAGCACCACTGATAACAAGCATCAAACCTACATGGATCCTGTGTGCGCTAAAGTGCCCTACTACTATTACGACTGATCACTTGTATAGTCCTACAAGGTGTCCACAGTGCTGTACAGAGACATGTAAGAGACACTCGAGTCAACATCCAGGTGTCTGTGCCCTTCTACTGATGTGCAAGCAATGTAGCCAGATAGCTGAGAAAGATTCGGATAACTTTATGGACATGACAATTGTACATGCGTTTCCTCGGTAATAAATGTGGGGCAAGGGTAATTTCATAAAGGTTTTTCCATGTGTAAGCCTGATTTATGCACAGAAAAAGCCTTTTATAAAAATGGATGGTAATACATGCATGTGTAAGTAAGTGCGTTGACAAGAGGCGTGTCCTTGTGCATACATCGTGTGCAGGCTTTCCCGAATATGTCAGAGGTACAGTCATGATGTACCTCTGTATTCCATAAACTATGGCATTTCACATGTGGGTGGTAATTTTAAAAAGTCCGGCATCGTTAGCCAATGTTTTTCTGAGTGTATTTCACACCTAGTTTATAAAGTCAAGTATGTATATGCTCTCAAAAATATGTAAGCGCCTGTACCTAGATTTGCAAGTATTTGATCATTTACACATGTAACTTTGCGCTCTGCCTTCAGATGTACGCACATAGAATTGCAGTTGCATCATTGATACATGGCCATGACCTAAATACCTAGGGCACAATTTTTTATTTTAGCTGTATTTATATTTAGAGCTGGTGCTAACCATCGGTGTTGAACTTAGGTGCCTAAAAGGAGCATTGTATTCACGTAGGTAAATTACAGTTTATGCTTAGAAAATCATGCCCAGGGTAACAGCGTGTACGTTAATTTCACGGCATGTACTTTCACCATGGGCCCGTACAGAGGCAGAATTTCTGTGGAATACACAAGTGTGCACGCTGATTACAGAATACTATGCTTAACGTGAGTTCTTGCATAATGTCAGCGCAGTCATTTACAGTAGCTACTGCAAACGATCACGCCTTAAATTAAGGCTCATTTTCAGCCACTTATGCCTAGCATTTTATAAAGAAAAGTAGACACAGGTTTATAAAATAGGCTTAAAATAGGCGCATTTTGTATGCCTTAAACTAGGTGCTCTGTTAAAAAATAATCCTCCACATATCTAAATTAAACATCTAGGTTTGCTGCACAAATAGGAGTTCTAACTCAAAATGTCTAAATTACACGCTACAGGTTACATGACTAAACTTGATGAGTGTAATTCTCTTTACTTGGAATTTCTCAATGTCAAAGTATCATTGAAGCTAAGCAGCTGGTGCAGATCGCTGCTGGACGCCTTCTAACTGGTCTATCACAATTCAACCATATTCAGCCATGCCGTGCCACCTTCAATGGCTGCTGATCAATTTGAGGATAAAATTCAAACATGTTAATTCAGAAAGCCTTGTATGGAGATGCACCCTTGTATTTTCATTCAATTCTAAACATGTATAAGCCCAATTGTGCCCAGTTATTGTCAAGTCCCTCAATTCAACTTCCTCAATTCTCTAATACTAGGAAACGTGCTTTCTCAATGGTAAGCCCGACTGAGTGGGATGTGTATCACATGAGATTCTATGTGCCATATTTACTAAACATTACTGAATACTGTCTGCCACCCTGATCATAGGAATAGCATGGATGCTGCAGCAGATACTGAGCGCTAATGGTGGTAAACCCATCACTTGGTTTGCAGCTTGTCGTGCTGTGAGGGCTTGTGTGCATCAGTGATGCTGAGGGCTAAGTTATCGGTAATTTAACTACTGGTAGGGTCTCCCAAGATGGACAGATCTCAGATGAGGTGCCAGAGCAAGACAAACCACCCATCTGGGCAGCATCAGAATAGGACAGTGTTGGTGGAGGAGGATCACACTTCTGTGACAACGGCAACAACACTAAACTTAAACTGCGCGGAAGAAAGGCCCGGCAATCTACTTCTGTATCTTGCCATGAAAACCCAATGGATAGTTACAACAAAACAAATTGTGCTATAGTGCTGGAAGATGAGACCCCCAGGTCGGAAGGCACTCAACTAGCTACTGGGGAAGAGCTGAAGACTTTTCAGAGTAAAGACAGCATTTATGATGTGGTTGGATCAAAGCCCTCGGGACGTCTGACTGCTGATGCAGCTGCACATGAAATGAGAGTCAGAAGCTGTAAAAATGTCTTTACATATTGGGACATGGAACGTATGAAGCATGAACCAAGGGAAGTTGGAGGTGGTCAAGAATGAAATGGAACGTGTACAACTTGATCTGTTGGGTGTCAGCGAACTGAAATGGACTGGCATGGGGCACTTTGCATCAGATGATCACATGGTCTACTATGCTGGAAATGAAAGACAAAGAAGAAATGGTGTTGCATTTATAATAAAGAAGAAACTTGCAAGAACTGTAATGAAATACAATGCAGTCAGCGAACGCTTAATCTCTATTCGTCTACGAGGATTGCCTATCAACACAACTATAATTCAAGTATATGCCCCAACAACAGCTGCAGAAGAGAATGAAATTGAAGCGTTCTATGAACAAGTACAAGCTGAAATTGACAGAACATGCAAACAGGATATCCTGATAGTCATGGGTGACTGGAACGCAAAAGCTGGCAACAAAGAAGAAGGCAAAATGGTTGGAAAATATGGAAGGCAACAGAAATCCCAATTGATAACCAAATGTGACTAATGTATATAATTTTTTGTATATAGTTATTTAGCCTATATAGTTTACCTTTTTAATCCCAACTTCAAAAACCCCTGTTACTTGTAAAATGCATTAAGTTCTCTGTATGTATATGTTTGTTTCATGTAAACCGCGCTGATGACAATAGTGCGGTATATAAGAGATGTTAAATAAATTAAATAAATAAATGAAGCTGAATAAGACTGACAGAATTCTGCAAGACCAACGATCTATTCATCTCAAACACCTTCTTCCAGCAACACAAGCGGTGACTGTACGCATGGACTTCATCTAATGGATTGTACAAAAATCAAATTGACTACATCTGTGGAAGTTAACGATGGAAAGCTCTATAACATCAACAAAGACAAAACCTGGAGCTGACTGTGGTACACATCACCAGCTACTAGTATGCAAACTCAAGCTGAAGTTGAAAAAGAGCAAACCACTCATGAATGCAGCAAAATATGACCTTGAGAATATACCACTGGAATTTAAACACTACCTGCAAAATTAATTTGTTGCTTTAGATACAAATGATAGAGCACCAGATGAGTAACCGGGTAAGGCGGACCAGGTGCTCCTGTCCCCGCCCCCACCCCAGCCCCATTTTCGCCCCCACCCCCACCCCCACCCCCACTCCACCTTACAAATAACCACAACATGCTCATTGGGAATCAAACTGGTCGCAGCTTTATTAACCGTACAACATTTTCCTTGAATCACAACCAACAGCAAACATTCATTAATTGAATACGGCCGCGGAACGAATCCTCACCCGCCGCGTGAGTAGCAAAGTGAGTTCCGCCCGCTTCCGCCGTGAACCGGCCACAGGCCCTTCCGCCGTCCCTCTTCCGGCTTCGCCCTATTATTAGCAAAAGCCCCGAGGGTTTCACCGGGCCGGGGGTACCCCACCCCCGCCCTGCATCTTGCCACCGGCTCCGGACCCCGGACACCTCCGGGATCCCGCCAACCCCCTCCAGCTGCAACACCCCCTCCTCCAATCCAGCCCAACTGTAGGGATGGGAGGGTGGGACACCAGCCACCTTCACCCGCTCCCCCGGTGACTGCCGCTCCTGCCGGCTCCCGCGGCCTTGGCCCCACCTCCCTCCATGCCCAGACAATTCCCCCATTGGCTCCCGCGCCGCCACTCACACCCGGGAGCCAATGGGGGGGGGCCAGCCAAAGCCACGCCAAAGAGGACCTCCTCCCGACGCCTCGTGGGGGCCGGGGCCACGCACCCGCCGCCCCCCCGGTTATCAGCGGCCACCGGGCACGAGGCCCGCGGCCTTTCCGTTATGGAATGCTATCAAGAAGGTTGTTTTGGAAGAAAGCGAGAAGTCTCTACAAAAGGTGAAAAAGCAAAAACGGCCAAAATGGATGACGGAAGAAACTCTGAAAATTGCCCAGAAATGCAGAGAAGCTAAAGCCAGAGGAGAAAGAAAGACAATCACAGAACTCAACAGACATTTCCAACGTGCAGGAAGACAGGACAAGGAAAAGTACTACAATGACGCATGCAAGGAAATAGAAGCAGAAACTATTAAAGAACAAGATCGGCTTTCCTAAAGCTACGAGAGTTAAAGAAAAAGTTCCAGCCTCGAATTGGAATGTTACAAGATGCTCAAGGTTCTATGTTAAATGATGCTGAGAAGATCAAGAAAAGATGGAAGGAATATACAGAGTTTTTATATGATAAAGATCAAGTGGACCAACAGCCGTTTCAACCTGTATCTTATGATCGGGAACCATTGGTGATGAAAGAAGAAGTTGAAGCAGCATTGAAAGCCGTATCAAAGAACAAAGCACCAGGCATTGATAGCATTCCCATAGAAGTATTGCAGCAATCTGATGCAGCTGTTACCATACTTACAAGGCTCTGCCAGGAAATTTGGAAGACAACATCATGGCCAACTGACTGGAAAAGGTCTGTGTTTATACCAATACTAAAGAAAGGTGATCCAACTGACTGGAAATTATCTCACAATCGCTCTGATCCCACATGCCAGCAAGATTCTACTGAAGATTATTCAATAGGCAGTATGTGGACAGGCATTTAAACTAGAAAAAAGGGGTGACGGATGGGGAAGGACAAGTTCAGGATGTCACCCCCGGCAAAAGCAGAATAACATCAGAAACAGCCACACTTTTAAACCACACATCAACGACAAGTGGGAAGAAGTGGGCAGAACAAAATCAATGCAAAATGCATGCAAGCCAGTTAAATGCTGGAAAGCAATGAGCACAAATGCTCGAAGCTTAGCCAACAAAGTTCCGGACCTGGAACCCCTAATGGTGGAAATGGACTTGGACATTGTGGCCATTAGAGAAACATGGTTTAATGAATCACATGAATGGAATATAGCCATAGCTGGCTATAATCAATTCAGAAGAGACAGAGAAAGTGGAAAAGGAGGAGTAGCCTTGTATGTCAAAAGCAATATTAAAGCTACTGCAATGCAGGGGGCATGGGGAAAAGAAGCAGCGCTCTGGATTGTGTTGGAAAGAGGAGATGGCACTGTCATCCATACTGGTGTACTCTACAGACCTCCGACACAAATTGAAGAGATAAATAACACAGGTACACTACCAAAAAACTGCCTCCAGTTTTGCAACTGATTCCTATAGATTTTGGGGTGCTGAATCCAGGAAAAATAGCCAAAATGTTCCATCACGTCACGTTTTCTTGCAAAATTAGATTTCTTACCCATATAAGGAATGTTCACATAATTTCTTTTTAGCCGACTACAGTTTATTTTCTTGGCCCAAAATAGAGGTTGTAATGGTTAACTAACTAGAAACACTCCCTCATGATATTTTAGAGTGTTTTGTATTCATTTTATACATTAACAGGACAATTGGGAGGCGGGGGGCTAAATCCAGTACTCGCGCTGGCGCATGTTCTTTCCTGTTCGCCTCGCCTCGTTCGCTCGCTCAAACACGGTGGTTGCGACATGAACGTTCCTGTCAAATTTCAGTTTCTTGCAAGTTCATTATTACCTTTTGTTTGCTCAGTCGTAATCCAGCTTTATTCCAAAGTGGTTCACTACAGTTGTAGTTTGCAGTGCTGTGTATTTGTGATGGCTCACAGAGCCAGAGGTTGCGTCAACTCTCCGGACAGTTTTTGTTTTATTTGTGGGGAATATACCGTGAAAAAGCGGCAGAGGAACATTTCTGCATTTATTAAAAAAGTATATTTCGCCTATTTCGGTTTGAAGTTAGGCGATCAAGACAAACCGTGGGCTCCTCACAAAGTGTGCAAGACATGTGAGGAAGATCTACGCTTATGGATGAAAGGTAAAAAACAAGCATTTCGTTTTGGAATACCTATGATGTGGCGTGAACAAAGAGACCACAGCAGTGACTGCTATTTTTGCTCTTGCATTGTGAAGGGATACAACTTAAAAAATAAGAACGTAATAAGTTACCCCAACCTTCCCTCAGCAATTAGGCCTATGCCTCATAGCAACGAAGTACCTGTGCCTGAACCACCAAAATCTTTGGATCATATTTGTGTGGACGGTTCTGATCATGATGAGACTCATCAGATGGCTTTTCCCGATGAGTTCAGTACTTCCGAGTTTGAAACTGAACCAGATCCAAAACCTGAATTTTTCGCTCAAGCTGAATTGAATGATTTAGTCCGGGATTTAGGACTCCCAAAAGATGCTGCCCAACTGCTAGGTTCTCGGCTTAAACAGAAAAATCTATTGTCACCAGGAACAACTTTTTATTGGTACCGTAACCGCGAGACACAATTTTTGAAGTATTTCAGCAAAGAGGAAGATTTGGTATTTTGCAACGATATATACGGAGTGATGGAAAAGTTTAAACCCAAGTATGATCCTGCTGAATGGCGGCTGTTCATTGATTCGTCAAAAGACAGCATAAAAAGTGTTCTTCTTCATAATGGCAACACATTTGCTTCAGTTCCTATTGCTCACTCTGTTATTCTCCAAGAAAAATACGAGAATTTGGCCCTGATTCTTCAGAAGATTCGTTATGATGAGCATAAGTGGATGATTTGTGGAGACTTTAAAATTCTATCCATGCTATTAGGGAAGCAATCCGTTTCACCAAATATCCCTGCTTCCTTTGCATGTGGGATAGCCGGGCCCGCGACCTACACTGGGGGAAAAAAGACTGGCCAATTCGGGAGTATTTGAGACCCGGTGAGAAAAATGTTCTTCATGAGAGCTTGGTACCTCGTGATAAAATTCTATTACCACCTCTCCACATTAAGTTGGGTCTCATTAAGCAATTCATCAAGTCCCTTCCAAAAGATGGTGAGTGCTTTCGGTACCTTTGCTCAAAGTTCCCCCGACTTTCTGAAGCAAAGCTAAAGGAAGGAGTGTTTGTTGGCCCTGATATAAGGAAACTCATTTCAGATGGAGCATTCGCTGAAACGATGTCTGAGAAGGAAAAAGAAGCCTGGGATTCCTTCAAGGATGTTGTTTTCAAATTCTTGGGGAACAGGCGGGATGAGAACTATAAGGATATTGTTGCCAGGATGCTCAATGCCTTCAAAGAACAAGGCTGTAACATGAGCCTGAAAGTCCATTTCTTGCACTCTCATGTGAACTACTTTCCCGAAAACTTGGGGGCGTACAGTGAAGAACAAGGTGAAAGGTTTCACCAGGACATCAAGGACGCAGAGAGAAGGTACCAAGGAAGATGGAACACCACTATGATGGCTGATTTCTGCTGGTTGCTGCTGCGGGAAACCCCAGATGAAAAATACGCCAAGCAGCGCACCAAGAGAAGCATTCGGGGGAAGAAGAAACGGGCCCACCAGGAGATTGATTGACCCAAGAATGACTTTAAAATCTAAACTGTGTTGACAAATATCGTGTTTTTACTAAACTTTGAAACAAAAATTTGCTAGTTATTACCACAGTGTCGGATCTCATTTATTAGAATTTTATTTTCACACCATCGGGTGTTTGTCTTCATGTATTGCAATGGTGCGGTTTGCATTTTCTATTCTTACATACGTACCTGTACAACATTTTTTGCACATTTCTTTGCTTTGCTTTGTGTCTAACCTCGCTCTTATATGCTCAATGTTTGTGCACATGTATGTGGCTGTTTTAAGTGCAGACAATTTTGCTACCATCACAGTGTGTTTTGTTGACATTACTCTATTCTTATGTGCTGCCTTGTTACAATTTTCTTTATTCTTATTTGAATAACTACTAAACAATTAGTATAAAGAATTCATCCAAGAAACTTTTATCTCGATCGCACTCAATCTGAAACGTTCACGTCAAACTGCTAACCCAATGTAGCAAAAAATCTGTACGTGATGGAGCAAATTGGTTACCAGATTTGGATTCAGCGCACCAAAAAACGTAAAAATCAATCGAAACATTAGAGGCAGTTTAAAAAATTTTTTTTTTAGTGTACCTGTGTAATGAATTGATTATAGATATTGCCAAGATAGCCACAAAGGGGAAAGTGATCATATTGGGTGACTTTAATCTACCCGATGTGGATTGGAGTACTCCTTCTGCGAATCTGCAATCTGGATGCTCTCCAAGATGCGTCACTTAGACAAATGGTGATGAAACCAACCAGGGAAAGCTCATTGCTGGATTTAGTGCTCGCCAACGGTGAGAGCGTGTCCAATGTCTGGGTGGGTGCCCCTGTGAGCAGCAGCGATCATCACACGGTGTGGTTTGAAATAAAAGCCAAGGTGCAGTCCAATCATAGAAAGCTCAAAGTCCTAAACTTCAAAAACACTGACTTCAGTAAAATGGCCAAGTACCTGAAGGAGGAGTTGGCAGGGTAGGAGGGGATAAGGGAAGGGGAATTACAATGGGCTAAACTAAAGATGACAATAAAAGGGGCAACAGATAAATATGTAAGGAAAGTAAATAAAAACAAGAGGAGAAGGAAACCTATTTGGTTCTCCAAAGAAGTGGCTGCTCAAATAAAGGCAAAAAACACAGCTTTCACAAAATTCAAAAGCTTGCAAACAGAGGAACACAGAAAGGAATACAGGAGCAAACTAAAAGAGACAAAAAGAAATAAGGAAAGCAAAATCAAAGGCAGAGGAAAAGATGGCTAAAGATGTGAAGTGTGGCGACAAAACTTTCTTCAGGTATATTCGGGAGAGGAGGAAAATCAGAGATGGAATTGCAGGACTCAGAAGTGCTGGGAATGGACTCGTGGAAAGTGACATTGAAAAAGTGAAATTGCTAAACAAATACTTCTGCTCTGTTTTTACTGAAGAAAATCCTGGAGACGGACCACCTGTGACTCCCAAATATAAAAATGGGAATGAAGTAGATACCACACCATTCACAGAAGATGATGTGTTCGAACAACTTGCAAAACTGAAAGTGGACAAGGCCATGGGACCGGATGGGATATATCCCAGGATACTGAAAGAACTCAGAGAGGTTCTTGCAGGGCTGTTAAAGGATGTTTTCAACACATCCTTGGAAACAGGAGTAGTTCCTCAGGACTGGAGAAGGGCGGATGTTGTTCCTCTTCACAAAAGTGGTGACAGGGAAGAAGTGACAAACTACAGGCCTGTGAGCCTTACCTCGGTGGCGGGAAAAGTAATGGAGGCGCTTCTGAAATAGTGAATAGTGGACTTTCTCAAAACCAACAGGTTGCATGATCTGAGGCAACATGGTTTTACCAAAGGACGATCTTGCCAAACAAATCTGATTGAGTTATTTGACTGGGTGACCAGAGAACTAGATCAGGGGCATGCGATGGATGTCATCTACCTGGATTTCAGCAAAGCCTTTGATACTGTTCCTCATAGGAGGCTTATCAATAAACTCAGTAGTTTGGGGAATGGTCCCAAGGTAGTGAATTGGATCAGAAACTGGTTGACTGACAGACGACAGAAGGTGATGGTATATGGAGCTCACTCGGATGAAAGGAGGGTGATTAGCGGGGTGCCCCAGGGTTTGGTCCTGGGCCTGGCACTGTTCAATGTATTTGTGTGTGATATTGCTGAAGGACTGAATGGAAAAGTCTGTCTTTTTGCAGATGACACAAAAATTTGCAACAGAGTGGACTCCCCTGAGGGAGTGGAGAACATGAGGAAAGATCTACAAAAGCTGGAAGAATGGTCTAATGCTTGGCAGTTAAGATTTAATGTGAAGAAGTTCAGTGTCATGCACTTGGGAAGCAGAAATCCAAGAGAAATGTACGCGATAGGGGGCAAGAGGTTGGTGTGCACGGACCAGGAGAAGGACCTTGGTGTGATTATTTCTGAGGATCTCAACGTAGCGAAACAGTGCGACAAGGCAGTGGCAAAAGCCAGGAGGATGTTGGGTTGCATACAAAGAGGAATTACCAGCAGAAAGGAAGAGGTACTTATGCCACTGTGCAAGTCACTGGTGAGGCCTCACTTGGAATACTGTGTTCAGTTTTGGAGACCGTATCTTGCAAAGGATGTAAAAACACTGGAAACTGTTCAGAGGAAGGCGACCAAAATGATTTGTAGCCTGCATCAGAAGCCTTATGAGAAGAGACTTGAAGACCTAAATATGTACACTCTGGAGGAGAGGAGGGATAGGGGAGATATGATTCAGATCTTTAAATACTTAAAGAGAAATAATGAACAAACAAACCTCTTCCAAAGACGGGGAAGCTGTAAAACTAGAGGGCATAACATGAAGCTGCAAGGGGGTAAATTGAAAGGCAATGATAGGAAATACTTTTTCACTGAAAGGGTGGTGGATGCTTGGAATGCCCTCCCGATGGGTGGGGGCAAATACAGTGTCAGAGAATTCAAAATGGCAAGGGACAGACACAATGGATCCCTTTACAGCAACAGGATAAAATAAAAATAAACGTAACTATCTAAATTCTCAACAAACAGGGGTGTCCTATATGGAGCAGTGGGTTCACCCCTAAACAAAGACATGGGGAGGGGGGAGGGCCTGCACGGAGTGACAGGTGCACCTACTCCTGCCATCTTGCTGGGCAGACTAGATGGACCATACTGGTCTTTATCTGCTGTCATTTACTATGTTACTATGTAACAGAGACTACAGCCATACCTGGAACAAGAACTACCTGAAGTGCAAGCAGGGTTCAGGAAAGGGCGAGGAATGAGAGACATCATTGCAGATGTGAGATGGATCCTTGAAAAGACTAAAGAATACCAAAAGGATATCTATTTGTGCTTTATCGACTATAGCAAGGCTTTTGACTGTGTAAACCATAAGAAACTCTGGGCCACATTAGGAAGCATGGGTATACCAGAACACCTGATCGTTCTATCGCACAATCTGTACATTGATCAAGAAGCAACAGTTCGAACGGAACAAGGAGAAACAGATAAGCAAAGGTGTATGACAAGGTTGCATACTTTCCCCCTACTTGTTTAATTTGTGTGCAGAACAAATCATCAGAGAAACAAGATTGTATGAAGACAGCAGAGGTGTGAAGATTGGTGGAAGACTCATCAACGACCTTCGCTATGCTGATGATACCACATTACTGGCTGAAAGTGAAGATCTGAAAAATTTTCTTCTCACAATCAAGGGAAATAGCCTTAAAATGGGCCGGCACCAGGGGCGGCTCAAGGCAATCTGCTGCCTGAGGCGAAGAATGAGATGGTGCCCCCCCCCACACCTTAGAGGGGGCGGGGCTTTTTCAGAAATCCAATCGGAGACTGAACCAAACCAAAAAGCCGATTAGATTATATGGAGGAAATGCAAGATGTTTCCACACAGGGCCGCACGCCCCTCTCTTCCCCCCATACCTCTGTCCAGCGCTGCCTGCTCTTTCCCTGCTGCTGCCGCCCTCTGTTTTTTTCAAGGTGGCGCCGGCAGCAGGGAAAGAGCAGGCAGCGCTGGACGGAAGTATGGGCAGGAGGAGGGGGGCATGCGCCTGATCTGAAAGGTGCCGGCACTTTAAGCAGATCTGTCCCTCCCTGCTCTGACCAGACCGCTTAAAGTGCTGCAAAGAGGCTTGGGGGCACATTTCGACTGCACTGCTTGCACAGGGCTAGGTACGGTCCTGTTTGCACACCAAGGAACTAAAAGACAGCAAGAACCAACAGCACAGTTTATAAAACTTAATTATAACTCATTTTTATTTTGTTGTTATAAACTGCGTTATGGTTCTTGCTTTTTCTTTTTCAACATATATTTTGAATCCACAGTAGGTGCAGAGCAGAACCAGGACATTCACCCACAGTACTCAATATTTAAAAAAAAAATCTGATTCTGATCATCTCACTAACAACAACAACCACCACTATTCTCCAGTACCAGGCATAGTGTGAACTAATATAAAACCCTACAACAAACAGCAAACCAACCATACCACACCATATCAGCACAAACTTCCAAAACTCATAAGGAGCCCATCCAAAAAGAGCATCACTGTAAATACTACAGTGGGCCCTGGAACATCCAAACACCTATTTGAAAAGCTGAACAAGTCAATATACAATACAGTATAAATCTTTATGTAGAAACTTCATGTTAACAGAACACCTGACCTCAGTCACACACTCACAACATCGACCCTCACCAAGTACAGAATAAGTAACCACAATCTAAAGTAAAAATAAAAATATGTAGATAAAATTTAAACTGAAACCCAAAAAAGCCAGAGTCCACATGCAGTGCAACATCAGATAAATAAGAGATGCAGTTCCCCAATACAGTGTAAAATATAAAGATAGCACAAAGTCCAATCACTAAAATGAAATAAAATTATTTGTTCTACCTTTGTTGTCTGACCATTTTATTCTCTGATCATGCTGGTCCCAAATTGAGGCTTCTGCTTTCCTGTCTTCTCTTTGTGATCTTTCTGTGGCCTATGGTCTTTCTGCCATTTCTTATCTCTTCTTTTGTTTTTTTCACTTCCTTCCATCAGCCCAGTTCCAGTAACTCTCCCCAGTATCAGCCCCCTTTCCAGTCCTCCCCTCCCAGTACCTTCCAATGTCAATCGCCTTGCATTCCCACGACTGCCACTGGTGTCCATTCCCTTCCAATCCCCCTCCATCCCCACCAGGGCCATACTGAGAGTGAAATGCACCCTGTGCGACTTGCACATCGGGTGCGTGCCTCCCCTCCCGCACCTCCATCTAGCCACTTTATGGGAGTGGGAGAGAAGAGGCGCGCACCCGATGTGCAAGTCGCTGGCACACTAAGCAGGTCTGGTCCCTCCCGGAGAGACCAGACCTGCTTAGTGTGCCGGCGAGAAGACTTAAGGGGCACATTTCGGTTCTCTGCTGCTGCCTGCCGCCAAAAAAGTGGCCAATTATACACTAAAAATTATTCCTCCCCTCACTCACTTTAAACTATATATGTCTCCCTACAAACGAGTGACTAAAAGTGACTAATGTGTATCTAATGTGCAGATTTTTTGTCGGAAGTTATTGCCCTGAGAGATTGCTCCCTCCTGAAGCGTGACTTCCCTTTTAATTACTTTTATGGTAACCAAACCACCGTATAAATAAGTATGGCTACATCAACGGAGTGATCCGGTTGAGAATACAAATTCCGATAGCATTAATGGAAATGGAAGGAGCTCACCTGAATGGAAGAAGTTACTACTTCAGATGAGTATGAGCAGATATTAAGCGTTGAAACAGGACTGAAAAGAGTGCGGTTCTAAACGCAGTACTGTGTTCGTGGTAAATCTGCAGTTTCAGAATTTTTCAGAGTGGAAATTTTAAGAATTTGGTTGTGCAGCAGCATTAGGGAATGCAATTGCTTCACAGGTTTTATACGGTGGTTTGGTTACCATAAAAGTAATTAAAAGGGAAGTCACGCTTCAGGAGGGAGCAATCTCTCAGGGCAATAACTTCCGACAAAAAATCTGCACATTAGATACACATTAGTCACTTGTTTGTAGGGAGACATATATAGCCAAAAAAGTGGCGGCAGCAGGCAACGGCAGAGAGCCGAAATGCGCCCCTTAAGTCTTAATGCCCTGTGTGGCCGCACCACTCACACAGGGCTCGGTACGGTCCTGTTCCCCACTGTCCAGCCCCTTCTAGTCCAAATACCATCCCAGGTATCAGCTCATGTCCACCCTTAGTGTCACCCTCCCAGTCAGTTCCCTTCCAGTCGCCCTACCCTCTGTCCATCCCCCTTCCAGTGTCATTTGCATGTCAGCTCCCTTCCAGCCTCCTCCCCATTACCCAGTCACCTACTACTCCCATCCCCAAGTGTCAGCTCCCTTCCATTCCCCCTTCAGTACATCCCAGGTGTCAGCTCTTTTCCAGCCCCCTCCTTCCCCTGTGTCAGCTCCATTCCTGCCCCTCCTTCCCCTGGCAGACCCTCTCGGCATCTGCTCCTTTCCAGTCCCATTTTACCATCCCCCCGATTCAGCCCATTTGCAGCCCTAGCCCCTAGTTTTCTTCCAGGGCCAGCAGCACCCTCCTCCCCTCCCCATTAGCCCATTTCCAGTCCCAGCCCAATTCCAGTCCTATCCCCCTTATCAGCACACTCCAGTCCTATTTTATTTATTTATTTTATTTTATTTATTTACATTCTCTTATATACCTCGCTATTCTGCATCAGTGCAGTTTACATTGAACAACTGAAATTACATTGAACAGGGCATTATAACTTGGAGATAACTATTTTACAGGGAACATGGGCTATGGAGGGTTAAGTGGCTTGCCCAAGACCACAAGGAGCACCTGTGGGATTAGAAATAACCTCCCAATCAGTCCATTACCAGTCCTAACCCCCCAATAAGTCCATTTCCAGTCCTAGCCCCCCTAATCAGCCCATTTCCAGGCCTAACCCCACCAATCAGCCCATTAGCAGTCCTCCCGATCAGCACATTTCCAGTTCTAACCCCCCCATCAACCCATTTCCAGTCCTAGCCCCCCATAGCCCATTATCAGTCCTAGCCTCCCTCCCGATCAGCCCATTTCCAGTTCTAACCCCCTCCATCAGCCCATTTTCAGTCCTAGTCCCCCCATAGCCCATTAGCAGTCCTAGCCCCTCCTCCCGATCAGCCCATTTCCAGTTCTAACCCCCATCAATCCATTTCCAGTCCTAGTCCCCCACCATAGCCCATTCTAACCCCCTCCCCATTAGCCAATGTGCTATCCCCCCCCCCCCCCCGCCTGCCCAACTCCAGACCTTTAGGGAAATGGGAAAAATAAACGGTTGCAAATGCTGCTGCCGCTGTTTCCCATTAGCACCATGGGCTCAGCTTTAACAGAGCCGCGTGAAACGGAAACACTCTCCCTTCACGCGGTTCTGCGGAGCTGAGCCGGCATGGGGGGGAAGGGGGGTTGTGAGAGCTCTTCCAGGTAGGCGGCAGCAGCGTTTGCAGCCATTTTTTTTTATTTTGAAGGCCGAATGAGACGGTCTTTTTGGGGGCAATTTCTGCTGACCCCAAAAAGATGCCACCTCAGGCTACCGCCTCACTCGGCCTCATTATAGAGCTGCCCCTGGCCGGCACCTTAATGTAAAGAAGACAAAGAACATGACAACTGGCAAAATCAATGAGTTCATCACTGAAGGAGAAGAAATTGAAATTGTGGACAACTTTAACCTACTTGGATCAACTATCAATAAGAAGCAACAAGCAGTCAAGAAATCCGATGACGCATTGCTCTTGGCAGAATGGCTATGAAAGACCTAGGCAAGATTCTCAAGAGCAGAGATGTTTCTCTCCATACAAAGATTTGACTCATTCAAGCCATGGTATTTTCAATAACATCATATGGATGCGAAAGTTGGATAGTGAAAAAGATAGGAAGAAAATTGATGCCTTTGAATTATGGTGCTCGTGGCAAATATTGCTTATACCATGGACTGCCCGAAGCACAATCCAGTCAATACTAGAGGAGATCAAACCTAAGCTTTCTTTAGAAACTCAGATGAAAAGACGTTGACTTTCATACTTTTGACACATCATGCGATCATTAGAGAAAGACATCATGCTTGGCAAGATAGAAGGTCAACGCAAAAGAGGAAGGCCAGCAATGAGATGGATCAATACAATAACAGCATCTACGGGTGCCAGTCTGCCAACAATGAGCTTCCTAACTGAAGACCGAACACAATTTAGGACAACTATCCAGAGGGTCGCCATGAGTCGACACCGACTCGATAGCGCTTAACAACAACAACAACAATGGTGGTAAACACTGCCCCAAGACTTTTCAGAAAGGTCTAAAAACATCTGGGCTGATAGTCAACAGTGGCAGCCAGCCCGAATAAAGCAGCTGGCCATCACCTTTTTAAATCAGACACAAATATTCAATGCATGAATCAGATCCAGCCACCAGCCCTGAATATCTGCTATGTCGAGAGAGTGCATTAGATAAGTGCGCAACAGCGATATTCAGCCACTGTCCTGTTAGCTAAACCAGCTAAAGTTAGGCCAGTCATTTGTGTACCTAATCTTAGCTTGTTTACATTAGCTGTCCAGCGGCTGAATATTAAACCTGCTGATCACTGATGTGGTTTAATCAGTTAGCAATTTTTAAAAAGGGTTCCAGGGGTGATCCGGGAAACTACAGACCAGTGAGCCTGACATCAGTACTGGGAAAAATGGTAGAAACTAATATAAAGAATAAAATTACTGAGCATGTAGGTAATCATGCTTTAATGGGAGGTAGCTAACATGGATTTAGCCAGGGAAGGTCTTGTCTTACTAATCTGTTATGTTTTTTTGAAGGTGTGAATAAACAGGTAGACAAAGGTGAGTCGGTTGATAGAGTGTATCTGGATTTTCAGAAAGCCTTTGGCAATGTCCCTCATGAGAGACCCTTGAAATTAAAAAGTCATGGGATAGGAGGCAGTGTACTATTGTGGATCAGGAACTAGTTAAAAGATAGAAAGCAGAGGGCCAGAAGGACCTCTAGGTGGCTGCCTAGTTCGCCCAATGGTAGTGCCGGCCCTGGGTGGCTCCTCCTTTACCGCCATCTCACTTTCAGTCAGTGCACCTCAGGGCTCTGTCTTTTCTCTCTCTACACTCGGTCCTTTGGTGCACTTATTTCCTCTCATGGTTTTCAGGACCATCTTTATGCTGGCAACTGTCAGATCGATCTCTCTGTGCTTGAAATCCCTGCAAGAATTCAGGCCCGGATCTCTGCCTGCCTATCCGATATTACTGCCTAGATGTCTCACTGCTGTTTGAAACTGAATATGGCCAAAACCGTGTTCCTTATTTTTCCCCCCAAACTCACCTCCCACTTCCTCTCTTCTCTATTTCTGTGGATAATACTATACTCCTACCTGTTTCCTCAGCTTGCAACCTTGGGGTCATCTTTGACTCTATTCTCCCTTTCTCTGCACACATCTAACAGATAGCTAAAACCTGTCGCTTCTTTCTCTATAACACTTTGTAAAATTCATCCCTCCCTTTCTACATACACTAAGACCCTCATCCACTCACTAGTCACCCCCCATCTAGACTATTGCAATCTCCTCCTTGCTGGTCTCCCTCTGAATCATCTCTCTCCCCTTCAATA
Organism: Ichthyophis bannanicus; assembly: GCA_033557465.1. NCBI lineage: Eukaryota > Metazoa > Chordata > Amphibia > Gymnophiona > Ichthyophiidae > Ichthyophis > Ichthyophis bannanicus. The sequence continues at coordinate 345,676,518 of CM066039.1, read as the reverse complement.
TGTTCAAAACTCAGCTGCGAGGCTAATCTCTAATCTTCTGCCGGTATCACTATACTCATGTATCCCTCTTCTCAAGTCACTTCATGAGAGACTCTTGGTGAAATTAAAGAGTCATGGGATAGGAGGCAGTGTACTATAGTGGATCAGGAACTGGTTAAAAGATAGAAAGCAGAGGGTAGGGCTAAATGGCCAATTTTCCCAATGGAGAAAGGTGAATAGTGGTGTACCCCAGGGATCTGTGCTGGGTCCGCTGCTTTTTAACATATTCATAAATGACCTGGAAATGGGAATAATGAGTGAGGTGGTCAAATTTGCAGATGACACAAAATTATTCAAAGTTGTTAAAACACAAGAGGATTTTGAAAAATTGCAAGAGGACCTTGATAAATTAAAAGACTGGATGTCCAAATGCAGATGAAATTTAACATGGACAAGTGCAAAGTTATGCATGTACAGGGTCATTCCAAGCCATGAATAGTGGGGATGGACGTCCCAATAAGTTCCCCTAGATGGGGGGAGACGGCAGACCCAGGGCGCATCAAAGGGTAGAAGGGGTGCCGGAGATTCCCCGCAGCCAGACTCTGGTCTTGGGAGGCTGGATCGGATGTCGGGCTGCAGGGAATGCATTAAGTCATCAGTGGCCAGTGATTGCAACTCCTAAATGGAGCCACAGTGCCATGGCAACCAGACGTTATGGCGCCATTGCTCCATTTAGGAGCCTTGACTGGGTTAGCTGGGTAGAAGCCTGCATGTACAGGCCTAGTCGTGATTCTGATCCCATGGGGCTCATGTGCCCCGTGGGATCAGAATCGCGTCTGCCTCTGTGCGTCCAATTCCGGTCAGGCATACAGGGGCATGGACATCCTGTACGGAATGAGACCCTTAGGGAAGAAGAATCCAAACTACAGTTACATGATGCAAGATTCAACATTAGGAACCACCACCCAGGAAAAGGATTTAGGCATCATCGTGGATAATACATTGAAACCATCTGCACAGCTTTGCCACATACAGAGAGTGCATACCTTGATAATGTCATTTATTTCATCAGTGACCAGCAGCGCATCCATCAATATGCTCTGGGCCATTAACAGAGTCTCATTAAGCATTTCCACCTCTTCTTTTAAAATTTCTTGTTGAATCTGCATGAAAAAAAAAAATCAGATTCTCCAGGACTAGATTCAGGGAAATTTCCCGGTGATCGGGACAGTGACTGGGAAACGTTTCTCTGACCAGACATAACTTTATCTTTATTGGTTCTTGATATACCATCCTTGGTGACGGGGCAGCAGAGCGGTGTACAATAAAAGTAAAATTAAAATTAAAAATAAAAACACAGTTTGGAAATAAAAAGAACGCCAAAACAAATGGACAGGACAGACGGGAGCAGAAGAAATCTGAGAAGGGGGGGAGGGAAAGGGGGGAGAGAGGGAGCATGCTGGGGGAGGGGTAAGAAGTGGAGTGCAGAGACCTAAGAGGATGATAGGTGCTGGGAATGAGAGGGAGGTAAGTCGTAGGCTGACTGAAACAGATGGGTTTTGAGGAGGGTTTTGAATCAGATAAAGGAAGATTCAGCATGTAGGGACTGGGTTGGGACTGGAGCAATCTGTCTGATGCTCAAGGCTGGAATCGGCAGCACCTCCCAGTGGATCAAAGTTGGATTGTGGGGTATTTCAGGCTATGATTGGGTGGGATTTTGGACTGGGATCAGGGGAATTTTCTAAGGGCCGAGAACTAGAATTGAAGAGAAATATCTTGGGTGCTCAGGACTGGGATTGGGAGATCTTCTAGGGGGAATCTCTCAGAACCCAGGTCTAGTTTTGGCACAATCCTCCCATAGTCTCAGGGCTGCACTGGGGGAAATTTCCTAGGAGCTCATGGGTAGGATTAGTGGAATCTTTCCAAGGGCTGCAGGCTGAGATTGAGGGAATTTTCTTGGGCCTCAAAGATAGGAATGGAAGGAAACCTGAGTGATCAGGGTGAGGAATGGGAAGAACCTATCTGGTGCTGGGATCAAGGTGCACTCCAGTGGAAGAAGAGCTAGGATTGGGGGATCTTCCAGGGACTCAGTGCTGGGATTGGCGAAAACCTTCAGAGAATTCAGGAGTGAGACTGGGAATCTCTCAAGGGTTCGGCATTGTATTGGGAGGAATCACTCTGGGATCATGGATGATATTGCAGGAATCTCCCAGCATCTCAGGTTTTGGATTCAGGAAATTGCTGAACCAACCTGGGCTGGAACTAGGGGATCTGGGTTGGAGTTGGGGGAATCTCTGAGGGGCTCAGGGCTTGGATTGAGATAAACTCTCATGGACTCAGGACTGGGATTGGGGGGAAGTTTCTGGAAGCTTAGAAATGAGATTGGGAGGACACTTTCTGAGTGCTCATGGCTAGGTGAATGGGATCCTCCCAGGGGCCCAAGACAGGTAGAAGAGGATCCTTCTAAGGACTCAGAGCAGGGATTGAAGAGAATCTCCCTGGGGTCCTGGTTGAATTTGGAAGGCTCAGGACTGAAACTGTAGGAAATTTCCTGGATGCTTAGGGTTGGAATCAGGAGAATTGGGATCAGGCCTAGGCTTTTATGGAGACTCCCAGAGCACATGGCTGGAAATGGGGACATCTCCTGGGTGCTGAGGGTTGAGTCTGGGGGAAATTCCTGATGCCTAGGGTTGGGACTGGTGGGAACTGTCCAAGTGGTTCAGGGCTGGAATGGGAGAATGCCCTTGATGTTCAGGGATGAGATTAAGAGAACTGCTACAGATGCATTTTCTAGGGTGCCTCCCAAAGGACGATATACTGAGAGGAAAAGCATGTGATCAGCTGATACATGTCCTCGTCACATACGTTTCCTTTCAGTACATCATCTGTTTCACAGTTATCGGCCATCTTTTGCCTTCTGGACACTGGGTAACTGTTAGGGAAAGGACTTTAAGTAGAAGGGTGAAAAAGCATCAACTCCTGTCCTGTTCACCCATTCCGAGTGTCTGAGAGCTTCTCCCCAGTGCCAGTAATGAGCCCTCGGAATTCAGTCAGCCCCAGCCCTAAACATCAGGAAAGCTAGGAGGAGTAACCTACTGATTAGAGCAGTGGATGGAGAGACAGGGTTCAAATCGACTGATGTGTAAACTGGGACAAAATACCTCAGTTACAAACTTAGAGTATAATTACTTCTTATGTTTTATGGAAGATGTTTCGAAGGAAAGATAAGTGGTATATACATAGATTTCAATAAATAAATAGCTTTAATAAGTTGATTGTAAATCCTCTGGGGACCTCTGGTATTTGCATATAACTCGCCTTGACCTTGGATTTGGAAAAGGTGAGTCATGAATCTAAAATCCAAACTGAAATATTGTACTGCCTCTTGTGGGAAATCTTTCCTCACACCCTCACTGTACCTCCTTCTCCCGCACTCTGTCCGCATTTTCCAGATTCTTCTCCTGTGTTTCACCAATATGAGCCAGCGCCTGGTGCAGAGCAGCCTGCAGGTCCTTCAGCTTGGCACTGAGCTCCTCTAGGTCCTCCTGAATCAGCGGGAAGAAAGCCAGAGTCTCGTTCTGCGGTAGCTGCCAATCGTCCAGCACACGAAGCAACACTGGAAGCATAAAAACCAGGACCGGGAAGGTGCGAGATTCAGGAGAGCACACAGAAAGAGAGGGGGGGGGGGGCAGCATTAGGGTCGGAAACTCAAGTTCCTGCATATATATATATATAGAGAGAGAGAGAGAGAGAGAGGCTTTAGTAGCCTCAGACTCCCATGTGCAGGGAAAGGGGGACTCTCAGGATCCTGTGTACAAGGAAATCTGGGCGTGGCCCACATATTACTTACGCTCTTCTGCTTGTCCGGCCTCCTCCTGTGCGAGCTTCACCTGGTAGGTGAACTCACGCCCTCTCATCGCTCCCAGAAGCTTCTCAGCTTGGGCCAGCTTGGGCAGAACATCACCTGGGAATACCTTTCCTAAACTCCCATAGTACCGGAGCTTGTCCAGGGCCTCTGAAGACAAAGACACCTTTCAGTAAAAGCAGAACCTCTATGGTATATGCAGTGTTAGAGCAGTAGGCTGGAAAGCAGGGCTCAGATCCCACTGCTCCCATTGACGCACCTTGGGCAGGTCACTTCACCCTCCATTGTCTCAACTACAAACTTCGGTTGTCATGACTGACCTGTGTCAACATTTCAGCACACATTAATCTGAGCTAATGCAAATCCAGTGCTAGTGCAATGAGCGTGATCCTATGTTACCCCCCATCGATGGAAGCTGTACTCTAGTCCTGCAGTTCTCAATCCAGTCCGTGGCAGGGCTGGACCATCCATTAGGCAGATCAGGCAGTCGCTTAGGGTGGCAACGTTGGGGAGGAGGGAGGGGCAGCAAAGAGCAGGGAATTCAAAGCTAAACAATAGATTCTGACAGCCAGGGAGGTGTAAGGCTTAAGGTTTACCTAGGGCGTCAACAGCTGGAACCAACTCTGAGACCAGTTCTGGTCTTTGAGCCACACCCAGCCAGTCAGATCTTCAGCAAATCCACAATGAATATGCACAAGGTCGATTTCCATACAATGCATGTAAATCTGTCGCATCCTGAAAATCAGACTAGGTGTGTCCTAAGGACTAGGCTGAGAAGCCGTGCTCCAGGCAGAAGATCTACCCAAACTTTTCTGGTAAAATCATTCTATGCAATTTACATAATCATTAAAAACAGACTTTAAAATCAAAACAAATGACATAGAGGCATTATTAAACCTTAAAAAATTACTTGAAGACCTCACAAAACAAGAAAGCTTTCAAAGCAAAATTCAGTAGCTAACTGTATATCTTATGTGACTAAGGTAGAACTTTATGTGGAAAACTTATCTGAAAAATATTATACACCCTACAGTCGGCTGAACACTTGTATAACTTTATTTTAACATCTTTTTTGTATAAAGACATGCATTTTGCATTGAGCTGAATACTGTCTTCTGTGTGTTTAAGGCTAAGCAGATACATTTAAGATAATACACGACCTTTCAGGTCACCAGATCAGCCTCCGACCAAAGCCTCCATCTATTGAAGAGACAGGCCTGTCATGCAGGACCAGCATTGCGCAAATGCACAGTTCCTTCTAATCATGTCATTTATAAGACACATCTTAGGGCGTACACGCCAGATGCAGTAAATTAATGAAAAAGCTACTAAAACAGAGGATAGAGAGGTTTCTGGCGTCCAATGGATTGCAGGATCTGAGGGAGCATGGATTTCCAGAGGCAGGTCTTATCAGACAATTGTAATTAATTTCTTTGACCTGGCAACCAGAGAGTTGGACTAAGGGAAAGCCCTAGATGTGGTGTACTTAGATTTCAGTAAAGTCTTTGACACAATTCCACACAGGCGACTTATAAATAAATGAAGTGCCACAGGGATGGACTCTAAAGTGACTGACTGGATTAGAAATTGATTGAGTGGGAGGAGACAAAGGGTACAGGTAAATGGAGCTCACTCTGAGGAGAAGGAGGTTACCAGTGGTGTGCTGCAGAGATCTAACCTTTGTCTGATTTTTTAAAACATTTTTGTTAGTAATAGTGCGGAAGGGCTGTTGGATAAGGTTTGCCTCTTTGCAGATGATAACAGAATCTGTAATAGAGAAGACACCCAGGAAGGAATAAGGATCTAGCTAAGATTTAACAATGGTTGAGAATTTGGCAGCTGAGATTTAATGCTAAAAAATGTAGGGTCATGCTTTTGGATTGTGAAAAATTGCAAGAGGACTTTGATAAATTGGAAGAGTGGACATCCAAATGGCAAATGAAAATTAATGTGGACAAGTGCAAAGTTATGCACCTAGGAAAGAACAACCCAAACTACAGTTACATGATGTAAGGTTCCACATTAGGAACCACCACCCAGGAAAAGGATTTAGGCGTCATCATGGATGATACATTGAAACCCTCCGCCCAGTGTGCAGCGGCAGACAACAAAGCAAATAGAATGCTGGAATCATAAGGAAAGGAATGGAGAATAAAACAAAGATGACATTATAATGCCTCTGTATCATTCCTTGGTGCGACCGCACCTTGAATACTGAGTGTAATTCTGTTGCCATACAATATCTTAAAAAGGAAATAGCAGAATTTAAAAAGGTACAGAGAGAAGCCACCAAAGTGGTAAAGGAGATGGAAGGATACCCCTATGAGGAGAGGCTTAAAGGTTGTTGTTGTTAAGTGCCGTCGAGTCGGAGTCGACTCATGGCGACCCTCTGGATAGCTATCCTAAATTGTGTTCGGTCTTCAGTCAGGCGGCTCATTGTTGACAGACTGGTACCCGTAGCTGCTGTTATTGTAGCAAGCCATCTCATTGCTGGCCTTCCTCTTTTGCGTTGACCTTCTATCTTGCCAAGCATGATGTCTTTCTCTAATGATCTCTCTCTTCGCATGATGTGTCCGAAGTATGAAAGTCGAAGTCTTGTCATCTGAGCTTCTAAAGAAAGCTTAGGTTTGATCTCTTCTAGTACCGACTGGTTTGTTCTTCGGGCAGTCCATGGTATACACAGTATTCGCCGCCAGCACCATAATTCAAAGGCATCAATTTTCTTCCTGTCTGTCTTTTTCACTGTCCAGCTTTCACATCCATATGATGTTATTGAAAATACCATGGCTTGAACAAGTCGAATCTTTGTATGGAGAGAGACATCTCTGCTCTTGAGAATCTTATCTAGGTCTTTCATAGCCATTCTGCCAAGAGCAATGCGTCGTCTGATTCTTGACTGCTTGTTGCTTCTTTATTGATAGTTGATCCAAGTAGGTTAAAGTTGTTCACGATTTCAATTTCTTCTCCTTCAACGATGAACCTGTTGATTATGCCAGTTGTCATGATCTTTGTCTTCTTTACATTAAGGTGCAGGCCCATTTTGAGACTATGTTCTTTGATTGTGAGAAGCAAATGTTTCAGATCATCTTCACTTTCTGCCAGTAATGTGGTATCATCAGCATAGCGAAGGTTGTTGATGAGTCTTCCACCAATCTTCACACCACTGTTGTCTTCATACAGTCCTGCTTCTCTGATGATTTGTTCTGCATATAAATTAAACAGGTAGGGGGAAAGTATGCAGCCTTGTCTTACACCTTTGCTTATTTTAAACCATTCTGTTTCTCCTTGTTCCGTTCGAACTGTTGCTTCTTGATCAATGTACAGATTACGCAAGAGAACGATCAGGTGTTCTGGTATACCCATGCTTCTTAATGTGGCCCAGAGTTTCTCATGGTTTACACAGTCAAAAGCCTTGCTATAGTCGATAAAGCACAAATAGATATCCTTTTGGTATTCTTTAGTCTTTTCAAGGATCCATCTCACATCCGCAATGATGTCTCTCGTTCCTCGCCCTTTCCTGAACCCTGCTTGCACTTCAGGTAGTTCTTGTTCTAGGTATGGCTGTAGTCTCTTTTGAATAATCTTCAGTAGAATCTTGCTGGCATGTGGGATCAGAGCGATTGTGCGATAATTTCCACAGTCAGTTGGATCACCTTTCTTTAGTATTGGTATAAACACAGATCTTTTCCAGTCAGTTGGCCATGATGTTGTCTTCCATATTTCTTGGCAGAGCCTTGTAAGTACGGTAACAGCTGCATCAGATTGCTGCAATACTTCTATGGGAATGCTATCAATGCCTGGTGCTTTGTTCTTTGATAAGGCTTTCAATGCTGCTTCAACTTCTTCTTTCATCACCAATGGTTCCTGATCATAAGGTATAGGTTGAAACGGCTGTTGGTCCACTTGATCTTTATCATATAAAAACTCTGTATATTCCTTCCACCTTTTCTTGATCTTCTCAGCATCATTCAACATAGAACCTTGAGCATCTTGTAACATTCGAATTCGAGGCTGGAACTTTTTCTTTAACTCTCGCAGCTTTAGGAAAGCCGATCTTGTTCTTCCTCTAATAGTTTCTGCTTCTATTTCCTTGCAAGTGTCATTGTAGTACTTTTCCTTGTCCTGTCTTGCTGCACGTTGGAAATCTCTGTTGAGTTCTGCGATTGTCTTTCTTTCTCCTTTGGCTTTAGCTTCTCTGCGTTTCTGGGCAATTTTCAGAGTTTCTTCCGTCATCCATTTTGGCCGTTTTTGCTTTTTCACCTTTTGTAGAGACTTCTCGCTTTCTTCCAGCACAACCTTCTTGATGTCATTCCATAACTCTTGCCGGAGCTCTGTCATTTGTATCTAAGGCAGCAAATCGATTTTGCAGGCAGTCTTTAAATTCCAGTGGTATATTCTCAAGGTCATATTTTGGTGCATTCATGAGTGGTTTGCTCTTTTTCAACTTTAGCTTGAGTTTGCATACTAGTAGTTGATGATCTGTACCACAGTCAGCTCCAGGTTTTGTCTTTGTTGATGTTACAGAGCTTTTCCATCGTTGACTTCCACAGATGTAGTCAATTTGATTTTTATACAATCCATTGGGTGAAGTCCATGTGTACAGTCGTCGCTTGTGTTGCTGAAAGAAGGTGTTTGAGATGAATAGATCATTGGTCTTGCAGAATTCTATCAATCTTTCTCCAGCTTCATTTCTGTTGCCAAGTCCATATTTTCCAACTACTTTGCCTTCTTCTTTGTTGCCAACTTTTGCGTTCCAGTCACCCATGATTATCAGGATATCCTGTTTGCATGTTCTGTCAATTTCAGCTTGTACTTGTTCATAGAACTCTTCAATTTCATTCTCTTCTGCAGCTGTTGTTGGGGCATATACTTGAATTATAGTTGTGTTGATAGGCAATCCTCGTAGACGAATAGAGATTAAGCGTTCGCTGACTGCATTGTATTTCATTACAGTTCTTGCAAGTTTCTTCTTTATTATAAATGCAACACCATTTCTTCTTTGTCTTTCATTTCCAGCATAGTAGACCATGTGATCATCTGATGCAAAGTGCCCGATGCCAGTCCATTTCAGTTCGCTGACACCCAACAGATCAAGTTGTACACATTCCATTTCATTCTTGACCACTTCCAACTTCCCTTGGTTCATGCTTCGTACGTTCCATGTTCCAATGTGTAAGACATCTTTACAGCTTCTGACTCTCATTTCATGCGCAGCTACATCAGCAGTCAGACTTCCCGAAGGCTTTGATCCAACCACATCATAAATGCTGGCTTTACTCTGAAAAGTCTTCAGCTCTTCCCCAGTAGCTAGTTGAGTGCCTTCCGACCTGGGAGTCTCATCTTCCAGCACCATAGCACAATTTGTTTTGTTGTAACTATCCATTGGGTTTTCATGGCAAGATACAGAAGTAGATTGCCGGGCCTTCCTTCCGCGCAGTTTAAGTTTGGTGTTGTTGCCGTTGTCACAGAAATGTGATCCTCCGCCGTCAACACTATCCCATTCTGCTGCTGCCCAGATGGGTGGTTTGTCTTCGTCTGGCACCTCAGCTGAGACCTGTCCATCTTGGGAGACCCTGCCAGTAGTTAAACTACCGATAGTTTAGCTCTCAGCATCACTGATGCACACAAGCCCTCACAGCACGACAAGCTGCAAACCAAGTGAGAGCTTAAAGGTTAGGACTCTTCAATTTGGAAAAAAGACTGCTGAGGGTCTATAAAATAATGAATGGAGTGGAATGGGTAAATGTAGATTGATATAGTTTACTTCTGAAAATAGAAAGACTAGGGAACATGCAATGAAGCTGCAGTATAGCACATTTAAGACTATTCGGAGAAAGGTTTTCCACTCGATGTGTAATCAAACTCTGGAATTCGTTGCCGAAAGATGTAGTTAAAGCTGTTATTGTAGCTGGGTTTAAAAGAGGTTTGGATGAGGAGTTCCTGTAGGAAAAGTCCATAAATCATTATTAAAGAGGACCCGGGAAATCCACTGCTTACTCCTGCTAAGTAACATGGAACCTGTGTGCCTTTTTGGGAACCTGACTTTATCTTTATCTTTATCTTTATTAAAAACTTGATAAACCGCTTTTCGTGGAAAACATAAAGCGGTGTACAATAAAAGGTTGGCAGTGCAAGATAAGGAAAAGAACGCCAAAAAATAAGATAGGAAAGAAAAGAATAAAAGCCAATATAAATGTAGGACAAAGTTAAACAAAACCAGACAAAGACAAAGGGCCAGTAAAATATAACATAGGTTAACTTAAATATTTAAAACAAAAGTTGTTTAAAAAGAATACAGACGATAATAAAAAGGCCCAAAACAAGGAAGACAAGACAGACTATGGGTAGACAAATTACACAACAAAACTAATATACAAGCAAACAATACTCGATACAAGAAACTGAGGGGGTGTTAGGAAGGACCATCAGGGGGGAGATGAAAAGCTTGCTGAAACAGATGGGTTTTGAGTAATGACTTAAAATGAGGGTAGGAGGGTTCTAAACGGAGGGATGTGGGTAGTGCATTCCACAACATTGGACCTAGAAAGAAGAAAGCTGCGTGCCGGGTCTGCTCAAGGTGTGCTTGTGACGGGGAAGGAAGGGACAGACGGTTAGCATGTAGAGAACGAAGCTGACGGTAGGGAGTATGAAGGGAAATCCGATCTGCAAGGTATAAAGGAGTGTTAGTATAAAGAGCACGGTGAATCAGAATAAGAAACTTATAATGAAAGCGAGAGGAAAGTGGCAGCCAGTGTAAACGGAGAAGAATAGGTGTGATATGGTCAAAACGGTGTGCAAATGTGATGAGACGGGCGGCAGCATTTTGAATGCGCTGAAGACGAGAAAGTTGATATTTAGGAAGGTTAGCAAGGAAAACATTACAATAGTCCAGACGACTTATTACTAGGGCCAGGACAAGAGTAACTAGGGAAGAGAAGGGAAGAAGGGAACGGACAGCTCTAATCTGTCTGAGGGTAACAAAGGAACGACGTATAAGTGAGGAAAGGTGCTGATGAAAGGAAAGCGTAGAATCTAGAATGACACCCAAGTAACGAAAAGATGAGACAAGAGGAAGGGAAACAGAGTCAATCATAGGAGCCAAAGAAGGACAAGGACCGGTTAGAGAAACCCACATGGCAGTGGATTTGGATGGGTTCAGATGTAGGAAGTTGTGAGATAGCCAAGAAGAGATCCGAGAAAGACAGAGATTCAACTGAGTAATGTCTAAGGTTAAGGGAGAAGTATGAAAAAGTAGAATAATATCATCGGCGTACATGTAAAATGAAACGGGGAATTGTTGGATTACCAGTGATAAGGGAGCCAGAAAGATATTAAATGGAAGTGGAGAGAGGACAGAACCTTGCGGTACACCACAGGAGAGAGGGAACAGTGTGGAGGACTGATCACCAGAGTGAACTGAAAAAGAGCGGGCTGTGAGAAAAGAACAGAACCATTGCCAGACTGTGCCCTGCAGACCCACATCCGATAGGCGAGAGAGTAGAGTATGGTGATCGATTAAGTCAAAAGCCGCAGACTGGTACTTGTGACCTGGATTGGCTACTATTGGGAATAGGATACTGGGCTTGATTGACCCTTGGTCTGACCCAGTATGGCATATCTTAGGTTCTTGTGTTCTTAACCTTGTATGTTATAATTGTAGTTTAGGTTGTTCTTTCCTGGGTGCATAACTTTGCACTTTCTCCACATTAAATTTCATCTACTATTTGGACATCCAGTCTTCCAATTTATCAAGGTCTTCTTGCAATTTTTCAAAATCCTCTCGTGTTTTAAATGTTTTGAATAATTTTGTGTCATCTGCAAATTTGATCACCTCAATCATTATTCTTATTTCCAGGTCATTTATGAATATGTTAAAAAACAGCGGGCACAGCACAGATCCCTGGGGTGCTCCACCATTCAATTTTCTCCATTGGGAAAATTGGCCATTTAGCCCTTCTCTCTGTTTAACCAGTTCTGGAACCACAATAGTACACTGCCTCGTATCCCATGACTTTTTGATTTCACCAAGAGTCTCTCATAAGGGACCTTCAAAGGCTTTCTTAAAGTCCAGATACATTACATCAACTGGTTCACCTTTATCTACCTGTTTGTTTACATCTTCAAAACAATATAGCAGATTAGTAAGACAAGACTTTTCTTGGCCAAATCCATCTTGACTTAGTTCCATTAAACCGTGACTATTATGACTGACACCATACAAACTCTCTCTCTACCATGTGAACAATTGAAAAGACGAGTAATTTAATCTAAAATCCTGAGGGAGGGGGGCATATTCAGTGGCGGTGGCCAACACTACTGGCCACTGCTGCTTAAAATTAAAAAGGGATATTCAACACCAGTGTATATCCAGCGACCGGAGATGAATATCCAGTTTGCTCAGATTGTAGTTTTGCAGTCCAGTCAGCCGCTAACCGGATCACAAAACCACATAAAGTTAGGAGAACCTTTCAACTGTTTCAACTTTATATGGTCAGTGGCTGAAAATCTCCGCTGACCAGATAGTCAGCATAGTCACTCCTGCTTTACTCTCCCTCCCCCGGGAACACCACAATCCAGATAGGGCCAGGGCTTTTCACCCAATTACGAGGAGATATTCAGCCATAGTAACTGGGTTAGTGCCGCTGAATAACCTTCTCGGGATAAATGCTTTTGAATATAACCCCCTAAAATCTAATTGTACAAAAGGACAAAAGTTAAAGCAGGTCTTTGTTGTGATTTTCCAGGCCTTTCATTTTTTGCTTGTTCTTTTGCTAGTGATTCCATCCCTAGTAAGATTAGCAGATGTCCCCGCTTTTAGAGCTGTGTCCTTTACTCCCACCTGTTTGGCAGCCTCCTGTCCCCGATTCCAGCAATGAGAACAAAGTGGATAGAAAAAAATGTTGGGCCTGATATTCGGCCACATTTATTCGGTTTGCTATTTACAAGCAGTGAATTTCGGGCCCTTAGTTTCCTTTTACTGACTTGAATATGTCAGTTTTAGATTTTACATTCATTATCTTTATTGCATAGCAGGGATGAAATTCATCACTGTTTCTATTACTATGTCGGTTTGTCTGCTTGGAAGTGACATTGTTGCTGTCATGGGATGAATGGGGGGGGGGGGGGCAGGGTAATCACTCCTCTTTCCTCCTCCACCTCTTCTTGCTCAAACCTGGAAGTAAGGTGTCCCTTCCTCCCCCTACACACTTTAGATTAGGGTCCCAGATTTGCCTGCACATAATCCAGTAGCCTCACCAGTAAGACCCCCAGAGTTGGACCCTCCTTACCTCTAATATTGTCCCAGATGTCATTGACTTGTTGAGTAACATCCATGGCACGCTCCTGGCTTTTTAAGGATCGCTGCTGTACCTGCAAGCCTTGAGTCCTTACCTTGTTTGCCTGTGACAAACCAGAGTCACAAGATTACACATTTTGCCATTTCTTTGCTCTCCTCCTATCTTCACTTCCTCCCCTATATCCATCTAGAACATTGATCTTTCACTTTCAGCTTTACTTCCAGTTATCGGTCTGCTTCTCTATCCATTCGTATTTCACTCCTTTTTCATACCATTCAATTTTCAATCTGCCTACTGCTTTCCACACTCAACACCCCGGCTCTGTCTTTCTCTCTCTCCTGCCCCAGCCTTTTACTAACTCCTTCCCTGCATCTCCTCTCCCATGCCTCATGCCCAGCACCTTCCCTTCCCCCACACTGCCTGCCCAGCATCTTCCCTTCCCCCACACTGCGTGCCCAGCATCTTCTCTTCCCCCACACTGCGTGCCCAGCATCTTCTCTTCCCCCATACTGCGTGCCCAGCATCTTCCCTTCCCCCATACTGCGTGCCCAGCATCTTCCCTTCCCCCACACTGCGTGCCCAGCATCTTCCCTTCCCCATACAGCGTGTCCAGCATCTTCCCTTCCCCCACACTGCATGTCCAGCATCTTTCCTTCCCCCACACTGCGTGTCCAGCATCTTCCCTTCCCCCACACTGCGTGCCCAGCATCTTCCCTTCCCCCACACTGCGTGTCCAGCATCTTCCCTTCCCCCATACTGCGTGCCCAGCATCTTCCCTTCCCCCACACTGCGTGCACAGCATCTTCCCTTCCCCCATACTGCGTGCCCCGCATATTCCCTTCCCCCACACTGCGTGTCCAGCATCTTCCCTTCCCCCATACTGCGTGCCCAGCATCTTCCCTTCTCCCACACTGCGTGTCCAGCATCTTCCCTTCCCCCACACTGCGTGTCCAGCATCTTCCCTTCCCCCATACTGCGTGCCCAGCTTCTTCCCTTCCCCCACACTGCGTGCCCAGCATCTTCCCTTCCCCATACTGCGTGTCCAGCATCTTCCCTTCCCCCACACTGCATGCCCAGCATCTTCCCTTCCCCCACACTGTGTGCCCAGCATCTTCCCTTTCCCATACTGCGTGCCCAGCATCTTCCCTTCCCCCACACTGCGTGCCCAGCATCTTCCCTTCCCCCATACTGCGTGTACAGCATCTTCCCTTCCCCCACACTGCGTGCCCAGCATCTTCCCTTCCCCCATACTGCGTGTCCAGCATCTTCTCTTCCCCCATACTGCATGTCCAGCATCTTCCCTTCCCCCACACTGAGTGCCCAGCATCTTCCCTTCCCCCACACTGCATGTCCAGCATCTTCCCTTCCCCCATACTATGTGCCCTGCATCTTCCCTTCCCCCATACTGCGTGCCCGGCATCTTCCCTTCCCCCATACTGCATGTCCAGCATCTTCCCTTCCCCCACACTGCGTGCCCAGCATCTTCCCTTCCCCCACACTGCGTGCCCAGCACCTTCCCTTCCCCCATACTGCGTGTCCAGCACCTTCGCTTCCCCCATACTGCGTGTCCAGCATCTTCCCTTCCCCCACACTGCGTGCCCAGCATCTTCCCATCCCCCACACTGCGTGCCCAGCATCTTCCCTTCCCCCACACTGTGTTCCCAGCACCTTCCCTTCCCCCATACTGCGTGCCCAGCATCTTCCCTTCCCCCACACTGCGTGCCCGGCATCTTCCCTTCCCCCATACCGCGTGCCCGGCATCTTCCCTTCCCCCACACTGCGTGCCCGGCATCTTCCCTTCCCCCATACTGCGTGTCCGGCATCTTCCATTCCCCCACACTGCGTGCCCGGCATCTTCCCTTCCCCCATACTGCGTGCCCAGCTTCTTCACTTCCCCCACACTGCGTGCGCAGCATCTTCCCTTCCCCCACACTGCGTGTCCAGCATCATCCCTTCCCCCACAATGCGTGCCCAGCATCTTCCCTTCCCCCACACTGGGTGCCCAGCATCTTCCCTTCCCCCACACTGCATGCCCAGCATCTTCCCTTTGCTTCTTTTCTCCCTGCTTCAAATCCAGCATCCTTCTTTCTCTTTCCCATTCCTGCGTAGTCAACTAACCCCCCCAAAATCCAGCAATCTCCCTTCTCTAACACTCCACTCCCCCTGATCCAGCATTCTCTCTTCTCTAACCCTCCCCATGATCCAGCATTCTCCCTTCTCTAACCCCCATCCCCCCATGATCCAGCATTCTCCCTTCTCTAACCGCCATCCCCCCATGATCCAGTATTCTCCCTTCTCTAACCCCCATCCCCCCATGATCCAGCATTCTCCCTTCTCTAAACCCCAGCCCCCATTATCCAGAATTCTCCCTTCTCTAACCCCCATCCCCCCATGATCCAGTTTTCTCCCTTCTCTAACCCCCATCCGCCATTTTTCACGCTTTCTCCGTTCTTTACCCCCATCCCCCCATGATCCAGTATTCTCCCTTCTCTAACCCCCATCCCCCCATGAATCAGCATTCTCCCTTCTCTAACCCCCATCCCCCCATGATCCAGTATTTTCCCTTCTCTAACCCCAACCCCCCCATCCCACCATGATCCGCATTCTCCCTTCTCTAACCCTTCCCATGATCCAGCATTTTTCCCATCTTTAACCTCTCCCACACCCCCCATGATCCACCATTCTCCCTTCTCCAAGCCCCCCAAGATCCAGCATTCTCCCTTCTCTAACCCCCATCCCCCATGATCCAGCATTCAAAGTTCTCTAACCCCCCATGATCGAGCATTCTCCCTTCTCTAACCCCCATCCCCCATGATCCAGCATTCTCCCTTCTCTAACCCCCCCGCCCCATGATCCAGCATTCTCCCTTCTCTAACCCCCATACCCCCATGATCCAGTATTCTCCCTTTCTCTAACCCCCCCATGATACAGTATTCTCCCTTCTATAACCCCCCTCCCCCCATGATCCAGTATTCAACCTTCTCTAACCCCCATCCCCCCATGATCCAGTATTCTCCCTTCTCTAACCCCCATCCGCCCATGATCCAGCATTCTCACTTCTCTAACCCCATCCCCCCATGATCCAGTATTCCCCCTTCTCTAACCCCCATCCCCCCATGATCCAGTATTCTCCCTTCTCTAACCCCCATCCCCCCATTATCCAGCATTCTCCCTTCTCTAACCCTTCCCATGATCCAGCATTGTCCCATCTTTAACCTCTACCCCCCACCCATGATCCACCAATCTCCCTTCTATAAGCCCCCCAAGATCCAGCATTTCCCCTTCTCTAATCCCCCCCATGATCCAGCATTCTCCCTTCTCTAACCCCCATCCCCCCATGATCCAGTATTCTCCCTTCTCTAACCCGCATCCCCCCATGATCCATTATTCTCCCTTCTCTAACCCCCATCCCCCCATGATCCAACATTCTCCCTTCTCTAACCCCATCCCCCCATGATCCAGTATTCTCCCTTCTCTAACCCCCATCCCCCCATGATCCAGTATTCTCCCTTCTCTAACCCCCATCCCCCATTATCCAGCATTCTCCCTTCTCTAACCCTTCCCATGATCCAGCATTTTCCCATCTTTAACCTCTCCCACCCACCCATGATCCACCATTCTCCCTTCTCTAAGCCCCCCAAGATCCAGCATTTCCCCTTCTCTAATCCCCCCCATGATCCAGCATTCTCCCTTCTCTAACCCCCATCCCCCCATGATCCAGTATTCTCCCTTCTCTAACCCCCATCCCCCATGATCCAGCATTCTTCTCCTTCTCTAACCCCCCACCCCCCATGATCCAGCATTCCTTCTCTAACCCCCACCCCCCATGATCCAGCTTCTCCCTTCTCTAACCCCCACCCCCCAGATCCAGCATCATTCTCCCTTCTCTAACCCCCACTCCCCCATGATCCAGCATTCTCCCTTCTCTAACCCCCCAACCCCCATGATCCAGCATTCTCCCTTCTCTAACCTCCCATCCCCATGATCCAGCATTCTCCCTTCTCTAACGCCCCACTCCCCATGATCGATCATTTCCCCTTCTCTAGCCCACCCCCCATGATCCAGCATTTCCCCTTCTCTAACCCCCCATCCCCATGATCCAGCAGTCTCCCTTCTCTAACCCCCACATCCAGCTTTTCCCCTTCTCTAACCCCATCCCCCATGATCCAGCATTTCCCCTTATCTAACCCCCCATCCCCAAGATCCAGCATTCTCCCTTCTCTACCCCCCATCCACCATGATCCAGTATTTCCCCTTCTCTAACCCCCCATCCCCATGATCCAGTATTCTCCCTTCTCTAACCCCCATTCCCCCATGATCCAGCATTCTCCCTTCTCTAACCCCCCATCCCCATGATCCAGCATTTTCCCTTCTCTAAACCCCCCCACTCCCCATGATCCAGCATTTCCCCTTCTCTAACCCCCCACCCCCATGATCCAGCATTTCCCCTTCTCTACACCCCCATGATCCAGCATTCTCCCTTCTCTAACCCCCCACCCCCTTGATCCTGGATTATCCGTTCTCTAACCCCCCACCCCCCATTATCCAGCATTCTCCCTTCTCTAACCCCCCATCCCCATGATCCAGCTTTATCCCGTCTCTAACCCCCCACCCCCCATGATCCAGCAATCTCCCCTCTCTAACCTCCCCAGTCCCCATGATCCAGCAATCTCCCCTCTCTAACCCCTCCCACCCCCCATGATCCAGCAATCTCCCTCTCTAACCCCCCCATCCCCCATGATCCTGCATTCTCCCTTCTCTAACCTCCCATCCCCATGATCCAGCATTCTCCCTTCTCTAACCCCCACCCCCCATGATCCAGCATTCTCCCTTCTCTAACCCCCACCCCCCATAATCCAGCATTTCCCCTTCTCTATCCCCATCCCCCATGATCCAGCATTTTCCCTTCTCTATCCCCCATCCCCATGAACCAGCATTCTCCCCTTCTCTAACCCCCACCCCCCATGATCCAGCATTTCCCCTTCTCTACCCCATCCATGATCCAGCATTTCCCCTTCCCTAACCCCCATCCCCATGATCCAGCATTCTCCCTTCTCTAACCCCCCATCCCCCATGATCCAGCATAAGCCCTTCGCTAACCCCCCATCCCCATGATCCAGCATTTCCCCTTCTCTAACCCCCATCCCCCATGATCCAGCATTTCCCCTTCTCTACTACCCCCCCCCATGATCCAGCATTCTCCCTTCTCTAACCCCCCATCCCCATGATCCAGCATTCTCCCTTCTCTAACCCCCCGTCCCCATGATCCAGCAATCTCCCTTCTCTAACCCCCACCCCCCAAGATCCAGCATTCTCCCTTCTCTAACCCCCATCCCCATGATCCAGCATTCTCCCTTCTCTAACCCCCCATCCCCCATGATTCAGCATTCCCCTTCTCTAACCCCCCACCCCCCATGATCCAGCATTTCCCTTCTCTACCCCATCCCCCATGATCCAGCATTTCCCCTTCTCTACCCCATCCCCATGATCCAGCATTTCCCCTTCTCTAACCCCATCCCCCATGATCCAGCATTTCCCCTTCTCTAACCCCCCCATCCCCATGGATCCAGCATTCTCCCTTCTCTAACCCCCCATCCCCATGATCCAGCATTCTCCCTTCTCTCAGCCCCCCAAGATCCAGCTTGTCCCCTTCTCTACCCCCCATCCCCCATGATCCAGCATTCTCCCTTCTCTAACCCCCCACCCACCATGATCCACCATTCTCCCTTATCTAACCCCCCCCATCCCCCATGATCCAGCATTCTCCCTTTTCTAACCCCCCACTCCCCATGATCCAGCATTTCCCCTTCTCTAACCCCCATCCCCCATGATCCAACATTCTCCCTTCTCTAACCCTCCACCCCCATGATCCAGCATTTTCCCTTCTCTAACCCCCCATCCCCCATGATCCAGCATTCTCCCTTCTCTAACCCCCCATCCCAATGATCCAGCATTTCCCCTTCTCTAACCCCCCAACCCCCATGATCCAGCATTTTCCCTTCTCTAACCCCCCATCCCCCATGATCCAGCATTCTCCCTTCTCTAACTCCCCATCCCCATGATCCAGCATTTTCCCTTCTCTAACCCCCCATCCCCCATGATCCAGCATTTTCCCTTCTCGAACCCCCCACCCCCCATGATCCAGCATTTACCCTTCTCTCTACCCCAACCCTGATCCAGAATTTCCCCTTCCCTACCCCCCATCCCCATGATCCAGCATTCTCCCTTCTCTAACCCACCACCCCCATGATCCAGCATTTCCCCTTCCCTAACCCCCCATCCCCATGATCCAGCATTTTCCCTTCTCTACCCCCCATGATCCAGCATTCTCCCTTCTCTAACCCCCATCCCCATGATCCAGCATTCTCCCTTCTCTAACCCCCACCCCCCATGATCCAGCATTTCCCCTTCTCTAACCCTCACCCCCCATGATCCAGCATTCTCTTCTCTAAGCCCCACCCCCCAAGATCCAGCATTTCCCCTTCTCTACCCCATCCCCCATGATCCAGCATTCTCCCTTCTCTGAACCCCCATCCCCATGATCCAGCATTCTCCCTTCTCTAACCCCGCACCCCCCAAGATACAGCATTCTCCCTTCTCTAACCCCCCATCCCCCAAGATCCAGCATTTCCCCTTCTCTAACCCCCCAACCCCCATGATCCAGCATTTCCCCTTCTCTACCCCATCCCCCATGATCCAGCATTTCCCCTTATCTAACCCCCCATCCCCATGATCCAGCATTTCCTTCTCTCTACCCCTCCCCCCATGATTCAGCATTTCCCCTTCTCTATCCCCCCTCCCCCCATGATCCAGCATTCTCCCTTCTCTAACCCTCCACCCCCATGATCCAGCATTCTCCCTTCTCTACCGCCTACCCCCCATGATCCAGCATTTCCCCCTTCTCTATACCCCCCATCCCCATAATCCAGCATTCTCCCTTCTCTAACCCCCCACCCCCCATGATCCAGCATTCTCCCTTCTCTAACACCCCATCCCCCATGATCCAGCATTCTCCCCTCTCCAACCCCCCCACTCCCCATGATCCAGCATTCTCCTTCTCTAACCCCCCACCCCCATGATCCAGCATTTCCCCTTCTCTAACCCCCCATCCCCCATTATCCAGCATTCTCCCTTCTCTAACCCCCACCCCCATGATCCAGCATTTTCCCCCTTCCCTAACCCCCCATCCCCCATGATCCAGCATTTTCCCATCTCTAACCCCCCATCCCCCATGATCCAGCATTCTCCCTTCTCTAACACCCCATCCCCATGATCCAGCATTCACCCTTCTCTAACCCCCCATCCCCCATAATCCAGCATTTTCCCTTCTCTAACCCCCATCCCCCATGATCCAGCATTCTCCCTTCTCTAACCCCCCATCCCCCATGATCCAGCATTTTCCCTTCTCTAACCCCCACCCCCCATGATCCAGCATTTCCCCTTCTCTACCACCCCCATCCCCCATGATCCAGCATTTCCCCTTCTCTAACCCCCATCCCCATGATCCAGCATTCTCCCTTCTCTAACCCGCCATCCCCATGATCCAGCATTTCCCCTTCTCTAACCCCCCATCCCCATGATCCAGCATTCTCCCTTCTCTAACCCGCCATCCCATGATCCAGCATTCTCCCTTCTCTAACCCCCACCCCCCAAGATCCAGCATTCTCCCTTCTCTAACCCCCCATCCCCATGATCCAGCATTCTCCCTTCTCTGAACCCCCATCCCCATGATCCAGCATTCTCCCTTCTCTAACCCCCCACCCCCATGATCCAGCATTCTCTTCTCTAAGCCCCCACCCCCCATGATCCAGCATTCTCCCTTCTCTACCCCATCCCCCCATGATCCAGCATTCTCCCTTCTCTAACCCCCCCACCCTCCATGATCCAGCATTCTCTTCTCTAACCCCCCACCCCCAATGATCCAGCATTCTCCCTTCTCTAACCCCCCATCCCCATGATCCAGCATTTCCCCTTCTCTACCCCATCCCCATGATCCAGCATTTCCCCTTCTCTAACCCCCCCATCCCCATGATCCAGCATTCTTCCTTTTCTAACCCCCACCCCCCATGAACCAGCATTCTCCCTTCTCTAACCCCCCCTCCCCATGATCCAGCATTCTCCCTTTTCCAACTCCCCACCCCCCCATGATCCACCATTCTCCCTTCTCTAACCCCCCTCCCCCCAAGATCCAACATTCTCCCTTCTCTAACCCCCCATCCCCATGATCCAGCATTTCCCCTTCTCTACCCCATCCCCCATGATCCAGCATTTCCCCTTCTCTAACCCCCCCATCCCCATGATCCAGCATTCTGTTCTCTAACCCCCCATCCCATGATCCAGCATTCTCCCTTCTCTAACCCCCACCCCCCAAGATCCAGCATTCTCCCTTCGCTAACCCCCATCCCCCATGATCTAGCATTCTCCCTTCTCTAACCCCCCACCCCCCATGATCCAGCATTCTCCCTTCTCTAACCGCCCCCCATGATCCAGCATTCTCTTCTCTAACTCCCCACCCCCCATGATCCAGCATTCTCCCTTCTCTTAGCCCCCACCCCCCATGATCCAGCATTCTCCCTTTTCTAAACCCCCACCACCCCCCATGATCCAGCATTCTCCCTTCTCTAACCCCACCCCCATGATCCAGCATTCTCCCTTCTCTAACTCCCCACTCCTCATGATCCAGCATTCTGCCTTCTCTAACCCTCCCCCCATGATCCAGCATCTCTCTCTCTAACCCCCCACCCCCATGATCCAGCATTCTCTTCTCTAACCCCCCACCCCCCATGATCCAGCATTTTCCCTTCTCTAACCCTCTCCATGATCCAGCAATCTCCCTTCTCTAACCCCCCATCCCCATGATCCAGCATTCTCTCTTCTCTACCCCCCCCCTCATGATCCAGCATTCTTCCTTCTCTTCCTCACCTTTCTCCCAGGTTTCCATCATCTATCTTCTCTTTCCCCCCCCCCTGTGTGTACCATCTCTCTTTCCCATTCTTACCCCCCCCCCCTCCCAGGTATCCAGGGTTTCCTTTTCCATTTCCTTCACTTCGCTTACCTTCCCTACCCTCTCATGTCCATCATCTCACCTTTCCTTCTCCTTCTCCTTCCCCTTGCTATGCCAACCCCCACCCCTTGTCACTGCTGTTGCTGATGCCACTCTCCACCCAGGCCTGCTGTACGAAGTGAGAGTCAGCACGACCAGCTAGGGGCTAGGAACATGAGTGTGTGCTCAAGACCTGCCATGTTCCGCCTAGTGGTAGAGCCGTTTTTGCACACTGCGGTACTAACTCGTCTTCACACTGCATCTGCTTCTGTCCACAAACTGCCCATGACAGCACCTCATTTTGTCCACTTTTGCCCACGTAGTACTCAGTGCAAGACCGACCTGATCCTGCACCGTGCCCACTACTCACTGCATACCAACCTTTTGCTGCACAGTATCCACATCTGTCCGTGCAGTGCTCACTTTGGTCTCTGTGTTTACAATCTCTCGTCTGCTCTGTACCAGGTGATGCTGTTTCTCTGCAAGTTTCATCTGTAAGATACAATGTTTCTTTAGGAAACTCTTCAACAAAAGGGCACAGCACAGGACATGTGCATGCTTGTGTGTTTGTGTGATGGGATGGGTAATTATGAATATAACACAGGGGACTGCAACTGCTCAATCTCTTCCAGAGAAGTAGAGAAAGGGAAAATCTGTCCCTTTCTGATAAATTTGCGGTTGTTTGGGTAAATGCAAGAAATTTGTACATTGAAAGGTACTGATGCATAATGTTAAAGCAGTGGACTGAGAACCAGGAAAGCCCACTTCGATTTCCACTGAATCTCCTTGTGATCTCGGGCAAGTCACGTAACTCGGGTATAAAAGTGGATTGTGAACCCTCCAGAGATATCAAAATACCTGCTATACCTGAGTGTAACTCGCTTTGAACTTCTGAGGAAAGGCGTGAACTAAATCAAATTTCCTCTTTTCTGGTGGAAAGGAAACTTCAAGGGACAGATTCAGGAAGAAGATCAGGAAAAGGTGCTGGATGCCTGGAA
Organism: Ichthyophis bannanicus; assembly: GCA_033557465.1. NCBI lineage: Eukaryota > Metazoa > Chordata > Amphibia > Gymnophiona > Ichthyophiidae > Ichthyophis > Ichthyophis bannanicus. Next base: position 345,653,337 of record CM066039.1, on the reverse strand, counting down.
TGTCCTTCCAGAAGAGTTGCTGAAGGCACAGTGAGATAAACAAAGGCTCCTTGGAGGCTCAAGGATGGTCATGAAGCACAGAGTGGAAGTTCAGCGTATAATGTAGGGTTAACCTGCATGGTGCTTCGGTTTAAACCTAAAGAGCAGTGGCACAATCGAAAGCAATAGGGTAACAGTGTACAGAGAGATAGTTAGAACCCTAAACAATAACAGCAAAACTGCATCGGGCTTCCAGGAAATTGATGTGACCTATAGAGGAACTCAAGTTGCCATGAGAGTGGAGGTGTTGGACCATTGTTTTACCTCGGCATCATGAACCATGCTGGCTGTGAGATTATTTTAAAGTTTAGTCATGGCAAGAGGGCCTGCTTGTTGGGTTGGGAAGTGGTTTTGTAGGGAGCAAGTTGAAGCTGGAGGTGGAGACCACCACTTTGGCAGATTTTGGGACATGCTTGAGACACGTGTGGAGGGCAGTGGTGGGAAATGGGTTGATAGGATCTGCAAAAGCCATGTGGGCGGGGGCGGGGGCGGGAGGCAGAGGGATTGGTGATGGGTTGCATAAGGGATTTTCTGTGTGCATTTCCTAAAATGGATGAAGCATCTACTGGTCAGATGGATGTACGATTAACTAGAAAAGGTTATAACGAAGACCAGCCTTCCCAGGAATTCTCACCTTTTAACGACATTTCCCATGAGGCTTCTCATTTTTCAGCACACCTTGATTCAAAAATAATTGAAAGCTCAGAAGTCATTCCAAAGATTAAGAAGGAATAGAATCACTCCAGTCATTTTTGCGCTTCCTGCACTCTGTGGCCTGCAGCTGTGTCCAAGCCTGAGCATCCCACATGCCACAATGTGCATTTAGATATTAGCGCCTGCCTTTTTCAGGAGTAGCTCATTGTGAGTTACATTCAGATACAATCGGAATTTCCCTGTCTCTGGAGGGTTTATGATCTCCGTTTCTACCTGAGGCAATGGGTGATTAAGTGACTTTCCCAAGATCACAAGCAGTGGGGTTTCAACCTTGGCTTCCCTGGTCCTCAGCCTGCTGCTCTAACCATTAGGCTGTTCCTCCAGTCTTCTCTCTCTGCCTGCGCTTTCTGCATTTAGTGGTCTGCAGCTCTAGTCTCCCTTTCTCAGAACAGCAGTGGAAAAGGAGCTATTGAGGAGAAATGAAGAGATGGGAGATGCTGAAATGGGTCCAAGTGAAAATGGAAGACTGTACCAGAAGGTGAAAGATGGTGCCATTGACTTCACTCAAGCGTCTGTGCGCAGCAACTCCAGTGGAAAGACTTAGAAGAGCATGTCGTGATTCCTCAAGCATTGTACTCGACAACCTTAAGTCATCTATCAAATCCCAAATGCATTTATCACAGGCTGGATACAGAGAAAGACAAGGAGGAATCCATTAACACGAGGATAAGCAAAGCTGTTGACTAAGAACAGGCTATGAGCCCTTAGAGATGGGTGACATCATCAGACAGAGTTCAGCTCCCACAGTTTTTCTAGAGTGGAGAAGCACCCATGTACGGGTTCTCCCATGCTGATGTGGGGGGGGGGGGGGGGGGAGGCGACCCACATCAATTCTATATAAAGCTTTTATTTAAGAAGCCAATTCCTAGGGGAATGGATAGTTTAGTGAGGACTTTTATCCTGCTATTCTTGGAAGATACCTGTTACTGGTAAGCAACTTCGCTTTCTCGAAAGACAAGCAAGATTTGCAGACTACACATCAGAAGTCCTCATGGTTGCACATTTATCTGTTTTACCTTCTGGTCCCAGATCTTGTGTGTGAATGAATAGTTACATCATATTTGGAATTGTGTTGACTGCCTGTGAGCTAAAGGTTCATATAATCATAGTTTGTATAAGTTGAATGTTGCATGTAACCCATTCTATCTAGTCTCCTTGAGACCTACCTGGTTTATGCTTTAGCCCAAGGAATAATCTTGATCCTATTGATCATCCACAGAGATTCTGGATCTTATGGATCATCTGTTGCACCCCTCCCTTTAAGGAAAAAGCCTCCATCTTGAGCTCAGAAAGGAAGCCACTCCTCAACCTCGCTCTCCCTCCCCACCATTTTCCACCAGTTAATTCAACACTCACTCCTTCAATAAGCTGATCAGCATCCAGCCACAGTCAGTCGGTTAATTCAGTAATCCATCTGGTCAGTAAGTGTTCATCTGAAGTAGCTCCAGAAAGACTCTTTCTGCTTGTATTTGGCCATTATGCTAGATAAGAATCCCAAGTTGTGCAAGCAGTTCAAGCTATATATTTTAAGTTATGTACTGCTTGTGGATTAAAATTCTTTTTGGGTGCATCTGATTTTAGGACTGTTGTACAATCGTTAGTTTTAACACACCTGGATTACTGTAAGGATTACCAGAATATGTGTTTAAACTTCCTCAGTTGGCACAAAACTTGGCAGCTTGAGTCACGGTGGATTTGTGCAAGTCCAGACATATGACCTCTGCCCTTGTTGACCTTCTTTGACTGCCTGTGATTTTTCGGACTCAGTTTAAATGTGTACATTTGCTTTATAAGGTCCTTCGCTCTGTAATTTGTCCTGACTCATCCTCTCTCTTGGTATATTATTGTCCATGTCATACTCTACAGTCTGCCACTCAGGGCTTATTGAGTGTTCAGCCTGGGCTTTAGTTCGGAAGAAGAGGATATGCAAGCATATTTTTTCAGTAGCGTGATTTATGCTTTGGAATCTTTATAATGAGTGTTGTACCGCTTATATCGTATCCTGATAGGCGGGATAAATGCTACTAGTACTACTAATCATTTGTACAAGGTGTACGCAGCACTGTACATATAGATGTAAGATATAGTCCTTACTCATCAGAGCTTGCAATCTAATCAAGACAAACAACATCACAAAACTGGAGACTAGAGTATGGGAAGATGCACATAAGAAGTGGGCAAGAGAGTGAGGGGCATCAGGATCCAAAAGCAGCCTCAAAGAGGGTTTTTTTTAGTCTGGATTTGAACAGGGCTAAAGAAGAAGCCTGATGCACTGACTCAGGTAGTTTGTTCCAGGCATAAGGAGCACTAGATGCAATAAATAAATAAACTAGTGCATCACCTTTGGTATCATCTGTCTACAGTAAAGGACCCTTTTACTAAAGTGTGGTAGGTTAAGAACATAAGATGTGCCACACTGGGTCAGGCCAAGGGTCCATCAAGCCCAGTATTCTGTCTCCAGAAGTGGCCAATCCAGGTCTCAGTTACCTATCGGGTTCTGAAAGTTAAATACATTCCATGCTGCTTGTTCTAGAGGTAAGCAGTAATACAAATACAACCACAAATAAGATACCTGGGAATCATCATAGACCAAGCACTCACACTCAATCAACAGATCAAAAAAACCACCGCAACAATCTACCACAAGGCTAAAACAGTACAACGTCTCAGACCTCTTCTTGAACCACAGGACTTCAGAACAGTGATGCAAGCCTTGACACTCCCCCACCTGGACTACTGCAATATAATATACCATGGACTTCCAGCCACTCATACCAACCCACTTCGAATTGCCTTAAACACCACAGTAAGAATTATCAAGAATGCAAAAAAACAGGACCATATCACCCCAGTCCTGAGGGAGCTACACATACTCCTTCTAGAAGCAAGAATCAAATACAAATCCGCCCTACTCACCCACAAAGCTCTCTACCAAACTCAAACCTCCCAGCTCCACACTCTACTGCCTCAGCCAGCCCACAACAGAACAACCAGACAAACCACCAATAACTCACTCACCATCCCACACAAAAGAACGAAATACAATCAACGGACCTGCAACAGAGCCTTCGAACTATATGCACCATCCCTCTGGAACTCTCTACCAAATCACATCAGAAGCAACACAGACCTCTTATCCTTCAGGAAACAACTTAAAACTGCACTATTCCAAGAATTCCTTGGACCAGAGACAAGCACCCACCATTGACTCCCTCCCAACCACCATATTTCGTCCCCCTGAACATATGTCATATGAAACCATAACACAATGTCTATGTCTACGTCCCAATTAATTGTTAACAATCATTATTGTTGGTGACGGCCCCAAACCATTGTAATTGATTATTGTATGTTCCACCGCTTTGACCCGGTGAAAAGCGGGATATAAATACAGCTAAATAAATAAATAAATAAGCAGTGGATTTCCCTGGTCTACTTTAATAATGGTTTAAGGGCTTTTTCTGCAGGAACCTATTCAAACCTCTTTTAAACCCAGCTACACTAACAGTTTTTATTACATCCTCTGGTAATGAATTCCAGAGTTTGATTGCATGTTAGGAGCAAAAACTAACAGATGATAAGTGCAAAATCCCCATGCTAACTGTGGGGGCGTGCCCAGCATGTTCCCGGTAGTTACAGCACTGAAAAGTCCCTTACCATGCATTAAGATCATTTGTACTTAACACCACTTACTGAGGTGTTTTTCAGTGCGCTCACACGGACTACCACATTGACAGTGCACGGTAAATACCATGCAATAATCATGCAATGTGCAATCCACATCCACTCTCCCTCCCTTTGTGCAATGAACAGTTAATGCAGTGCTGTCATGCGCTAACCCCTTATCTCACATTAAAGCAAGTAAAAGGGTCCCTGAGTTCCTCGTTTGCTTGCTTGTAATAAAGAGTTGGAAGATAAGAAAGAGTCTCATATTGAGGATGTTGAGCTGGTTCAGCTTATCCTACAGTGGAATACACACCTTGAGAATAATGCAGTTTAAGCAAAATACAATGAAATCCATATTAAAAAAAAGAACAACAGACTGTCAAAGGGCAACAAGCAACATGGTTTTGCTGGCAACGAGCCTTTTTTGTATATTTTATTACACAAAGACAATCTGAAAACAATAAGAATAAGCCCTAGAGGGGATGGAGTAACATAGTAACATAGTAAATGACCGCAGATAAAGACCAGTATGGTCCATCTAGTCTGCCCAGCAATATGACAGGAGTAGGTGCACCCCTTCCAATGTCTTTTAGGGAGTAGGTGCACCCCTTCCATGTCTTTTAGGGAGTTGAATTCTAAACCTCGAAAACGATCCTCAGGAGAGTTGGATCAAACCTACTATCACATCAAAAGTCTCTCACACACCAGACACACACACGCACACACATGCAGAGATACACTACAGACACCCACCAAAACACACCAGACACAAACGCAAATGCAGAAATAAAACCAGACACCCACAAGCACATACCAAACATACATACATACATACACACCCATGCAGATATACACTCACACACACCAGACATACATGCACACACATACACACCTATGCAGATATACACTCACACACAAGCGCACACTAGACAAACACGCACATACATTGTTAGTGATATTGTGGAAGGGCTGTCGGGTAAGGTTTGCCTCTTTGAGGATGATACCAAAATCTGCAATAGAGTAGATACCCAGGAAGGTGTAGATAACATGAGCTAAGCTTGAAGAATGGTCTAGAATTTGGCATCTGAGATTTAACACTAAAAAGTGTAGGGTCATGCATTTGGGCTGCAAAATTCCAAGGGAGCAATACAGTGTAGGGTGGGTGGGGGAAGTACTTTTGTCCACATAAGAGCGGGACCTGGGCGTGATAGTGTCTGATGATCTTAAAGTAACTAAACAGGTAGAAAAGGCGACAGCAAAAGCTAGAAGGATGCTTGTGTGCATAGGGAGAGGAATGGCTAGCAGAAAAAAGGAGGTGATAATGCCTCTGTATAAGTCTTTGGTGCGACCTCATTTGGAGCATTGTGTGCAATTCTGGAGATCGCACCTTCAAAAGGATATAAACAGGATGGAGTCAGTGCAGAGGGTGGGTACATAAGCATATGAACACAGACTTAAGGACCTTAATATGTATACTTTAGAGAAAAAGCGGGATAGAGGTGATATGATTGAGACGTTTATACCTCAGTGGCATAAATGCACAGGAGGAGAGCCTTTTTCGATTGAAAGCAAGCTCTGCTACAATGGGACATAGGATGAAGGTGAAAGGGGTTAGACTCAGGAGTAATATGCGGAAATATTTCTCTATGAAAAGAGTGGGAGATGCATGGAATAGTCTCCCAGTGGAGGTGGTAGAGATGAGGACAGTATCTGTTTTCAAAAAAACATGGGACAAATACAGAGGATCTCTAAAGGAAAGGAGGGGACTATTGCAGTAGTCGATATGGAAGGGCAACACTATTTACTAGGTCCGATACTTGAGGGTTTATACTAACCAAAAGTGAAAAATGAGCCCTCTACCTGTACTCAGAAGAATACTTGTGATTGTACCATGACGCTACTAGTCCTAACACCTTATGATTACCACTATACTGATTTACCAGTGGTGTGAGGTCTCAGACTTATGATGGCAATGCTCAGATTCTCCTTAAGCAATATGCTTTATTGCATCAATGACCTCAACATGTCACTGGATTTTTTTCTTTTTTCTTTTTTTTTTTTCTTTTTTTTAAACTCCATCTTAAACTTATATCAAATTATATCAAATTATTCTAAGGTGCTAAAGCAACTGTAATTTTCTCCCATGTATCAAAGTCTTCTGGAGTTTTTCAAACAATCATGTTTCAACCTCTTAATGTAAGATTGTGCTTCACAACTAAAGTCAATGCAATTTCATGCTTGCTCGTGCATGTTTCTACTTGCTCTCCAAATGTAACATTCAATGCAGCTTATCTGGTAATCGCTGATTATGTCCCCGACGCCATCAACTGGGTACCGCTCTTTGCGTTTCGTTAGTCTTCTTCAGGGGGAATTTAAATAATCACTGCACGATCTGTTAGCTTGCAGATAAACTCTTAACAGCACTCTCTGTTGAACTCGCGGATAAACTTTACACTTGTATTCACCAGGGCTTCCTTCCAGCCTAATCTTCAAAGTGCAAAAAAACGCCGCGCAAGTGACATGGTATAATCACAAGTATTCTTCTGAGTACAGGTAGAGGGCTCATTTTTCACTTTTGATATGGAAGGGCAGACTAGATAGGCCATGTGGTCTTTTTCTGCCATCATGTTTCTATGCTTCTATGTTTCTATAGCCACAGACACACAAGCACATACTAGATATACACGCGCACACACATCCTTGCAAATATACACTCACACACACAAGCACACATCAAATGTACATGTACAGACACACAAGCACACACCAGACATACCCACACACATACAAATGCAGATATATATGCACAGACACACACAAGCACGCACCAGACATACACACACACATACACCCATGCAGAGATACACCCAAAGATACACACAAGTATACACGAGATTTACATGCAAACATACAGCCATGCAGATATACTGTAGGTCATAGACACACATATGCACACACCAGACATGCACACACATACACACATGTAGATATATTCCCAGACACACACAAGCACACACAACCATTCAGATATATACCCACAGACATACAGAAGCACACACCAGACATACATACACACACACACTCATGCAGATATACACTAACACACACAAGGACATACCAGACATACACATGCGCACACACACACACACACACAAGGATATACCAGACATACGCACACAAACACATCCATGTACACACACATACATACTCACAGACACACAAGCACATACCAGACATACACACATATACAAATGCAGATATATAGCCACAGACACACACAAGTACACACCAGACATACACACACACATACAAATGCAGATAGACATCTATGGACACACACAAATACACCCATGCATATATACATCCACTGACACACACAAGCACACACCAGACATACACGCACACACACACATGCAGATCTACATCCACAGACACACACCATATGTACATGCATTCACACCCATCCATGCAGACACACACACACACACACACATCTAGATATACACCCACTAGATAAGCATACAGATACAGGAGTGGAGGAGTGGCCTAGTGGTTGGGGCAAGGTACTTCAGGCCGGAAGGTCGGAGGTTCAGATCCCACTAGAGGACAGCAACCTTGGGCCGGAAGGACTGGGGTTTCTAGTCCCACAGGTGCTCCTTGTTGTCTTGGGCAAGCTGCTTAACCCTCCATAGCCCATATTCCCTATAAAATAGTTATCTCCAAGTTATAATGCCCTGTTAAATGTAATTTCAGTTTGTTCAATGTAAACCACACTGATGCAGAATAGCGCGGTATATAAGAGAATGTAAATAAATAAATACATAGATCTAGATAGATGCCATGAAGTCTGTTCATCTGATAAATCACATGCACCCTTTTCCTCCACTGCTAACTGCCATCTCCACTCTTTCAACCTTGATGCCCTGGAACAGACTTCTTGAATCACTTTGCCATGCTCCTTAGGTTCCCTCTCTGGCCATAGGTTAATATTGAGTGACACGGCTGTCTGGGGTGTCTGGGGACACTATACACGCAGGGCTGCTGAATATCCTTACAGATGGCCTTGGCACTACCCATACAGTGCTGGGGTGGCACTGGATATTATCTGTATAGCGACGATAATATGGATAACCATCTAGATAGCTGGAATATCAGAGACATGGTGGAAGGAGGACAACCAGTGGGACACTGTGATACCTGGGTACAAACTATATCGTAATGATAGAACTGATCAAATTGGTGGAGGGGTTGTGCTCTATGTTAGAGAGGGCATTGACTCAGAAAGGATTAAAGTTTTGCAGGAAACAAAATCTGCTGTAGAATCTATATGGATTGAAATTCCATGTAAAAGGGGGAAGGCAATGGCAGTGGGGGTGTACTATCGAGCGCCTTGCCAGAATGACCAAATGGATGATGAAATGCTCAAAGACATCAAGGAAGCTAACAAAAGTTACAGTGCAGTAATAATAATGGGTGATTTCAACTACCCCGGTATCGACTGTGTCAGTGTCACGTCAGGACCTGCTAGGGAGATAAAGTTCCTAGATGAAATAAATGACTGCTTCTTGGAGCAGCTGGTTCATGAACCAACCAGAGGGGAAGCCATATTAGACCTAGTCCTTAGTGGAACACCAGATCTAGTGCAAGAGATAAGGGTGTTGGGGCACTTGGCAATAGTGATCATAGCATGATCGCCTTTGATTTAATTAGTGGAGGAGGGATAGTAAGGAAATCCACAGTACTACCTTTTAACTTTCGAAAGGGAGACTATGATAAAATGAGGAAAACAGTTAAGAAAAAACTAAAAGGAGCAGTTGCAAAGGTGAAAGACGTACATCAGGCTTGGCTGTTGTTTAAAAATACTATCTTGGAAGCCCAGACAAGCTGTATTCCACGCTTTAAGAAAAGTGGAAGGAAGTCCAAAAAACTGCCAGCATGGTTTAAAGGTGAGGTCAGAGAGGCTGTTGTTGCCAAAAAAGCATCTTTCAGGAAATGGAAAAAAGAGCCAAATGACGAAACCTGGAAACAGCACAAGCACTGGCAAGTCAAATGCAAGGCAATGATAAGACAGGCAAAGGGAGAATTTGAGAAGAAGCTTGCTGCGGAAGCAAAAACGCGAAGTAAAGACCTTTTCAAGTACATTCGTAGCAAAAAACCTGTGAGAGAGTCAGTTGATTCATTAGATGATAAAGGGGTTAAAGGAGCACTAAGAGGCGACAAGGCGATAGCGGAGAGATTGAATGAATTCTTTGCTTCAGTCTTTACTGAGGAAGATGTAGGGATGTTACCCATGACTGAAGTGGTATTTAAAGGTGCGGAAGAATTGAAGGAAATATCGATACATCGGGAAGAGGTATTACAACTATTAGATAAACTGAAGAGTAGCAAATCACCTGGGCCGGATGGTATACATCCAAGGGTGTTGAAAGAACTGAAATATGAGATTGCAGACCTGCTATTAGTAATCTGTGAACTATCATTAAAATCATCTCTAATATCTGAAGATTGGAGGATCGCCAATGTAACACCAATTTTTAAAAAGGGTTCCAGGGGTGATCCGGGAAACTACAGAACGGTGAGCCTGACATCAGTACCGGGAAAATGGTAGAAACCATCATAAAGAATAAAATTACTCAGCATGTAGATAGTCATGACCTAAAGGGAGAAAGCTAACATGGTTTTAGACAAGGAAGATCTTGTCTTACTAATCTGTTATGTTTTTTTGAAGGAGTGAATAATCAGGTGGACAAAGGTGAGTCAGTTGATATTGTGTATCTGGACTTTCAGAAAGCCTTTGACAAAGTCCCTCATCAGAGACTTTTGGCAAAACTAGAGTCATGGGATAGGAGGCAGTGTACTATTGTGGATCAGGAACTGGTTAAAAGATAGAAAGCAGAGGGTAGGGCTAAATGGCCAATTTTCCCAATGGAGAAAGGTGAATAGTGGTGTACCCCAGGGACCTGTGCTGGGTCCGCTGCTTTTTGACATATTCATAAATGACCTGGAAAGTGGAATAACGAGTGAGGTTATCAAATTTGCAGATGACACAAAACTATTTAAAGTTGTTAAAAGCCAAGAGGATTGTTGAAAATTGCAAGAGGATCTTGATAAATTGGAAGACTGGGCATCCAAATGGCAGATGAAATTTAATGTGGACAAGTGCAAAGTTATGCACCTAGGGAAGAACAACCCAAACTATGGTTACACGATGCAAGGTTCCACATTAGGATCCACCACCCAGGAAAAAGATTTAGGCGTCATTGTGGATACCATGTTAAAACCCTCGGCCCAGTGTGCAGCAGCGGCCAAGAGAGCAAATAGAATGCTAGGTATGATAAGGAAAGGAATGGAAAATAAAACAAAAGATATTATAATGCCTCTATATCGTTCCATGGTGAGACCGCACCTTGAATATTGTGTGCAATTCTGGTCGCCGTATCTTTAAAAGGATATAGCGTTATTAGAAAAGGTTCAGAGAAGAGCCACCAAAATGGTAAAGGGGATGGAAGGATACTCCTATGAAGAAAGGCTAAAAAGGTTAGGGCTCTTTAACCTGGAAAAGAGACGGCTGAGGGGAGATATGATAGAAGTCTATAAATTAATGAAAGGAGTGGAACGGGTAAACGTAGATCGATTGTTTATCTTATCAGAATATAGAAAGACTAGGGGATGTGCAATAAAGCTACAGGGTAAACTATTTAAGACTAATAAAAGAAAATATTTTTTTCACTCAACGTGTAATCAAACTCTGGAATTTGTTACCAGAGGATGTAGTAAAGGCTGTTAGTGTAGCTGGGTTTAAAAAAGGTTTGGACAAGTTTCTGGAGGAAAGGTCCATAAACCATTATTAAGAAGGGACCCAGGATATCAAAGCTTGACCCAATACAAGCATTGTGGAACTTGTGTCTTTTGGGGAAACTGCTAGGTACATATGACCTAGATTGGCCACTGTTGGAAACAGGATACTGGGCTTGATGGACCTTGGTCTGACCCAGTATGGCATATCTTATGTTCTTATGTTCTTCTTATGCAGTAGCCATGCTCTGCATGCTTTGCACACTTGCTTTTTTTGGAACAACCTCATTTCTGGTGACTGTGTGATCTATGCCAGGTCCTGCTCAAATCCAGGCTAAAAACGCACCTCTTCAAAGCAGTTTGTGACTCCTGATCCCCTTATTCTCCTGTTTAATATTTATGTGTTATTTTAATACTTCCCTTCAAGAACTAGATTGCAAGCTCTGTGGAGCAGGGAAACTCTCTTATGCGTACATGTGTAGCGCTGCGTGTGTCTAGGAGCACTAGTAGTAGTGGCAGATGCATAGCCTTGGGGGCCTACCTTGTTGGAAGGAGCTGGGAACCCCATGGGGTGCATGATAGCCAGTTTCTATTCATTACCGTCATGAGACTTGTCTTGGTGAAAGCAGGTTATAGCTGATATTATAGCTCTGTGCAGTACAAATACCCTGTGAGAATAAACGAGGCTGCAGCCCTGCACTGCACTTACTGAACATGGCGCAAGGGGTGGCTGTCGGGGTCTCTGGCTCTTCCGCCACACATTTTCCAGTTCGGCTGTCACAGGGTCCTGCTGCACAATCGCATCCTAGCAGAGAAGATATGGTGACAGATTTCTGATTTGTTCTATTAGTAAAAAAACAAAGAAGCTGACCTGGGAGTGTCGGTAGAACCATCCTACTGAGCAATATTTCATATCAGCAGCTCTGGGAATATCACTTACGGGAGGAGACTGTAAACCTCTGATTCAGAGATGAGGTGGCCATATTGGTCCCGGAGAAAACGAATGCCTTTACCAGTCAGAAAGTTTTTTGAACCAATTATGGAAAGCAAAATGCTCACAGAAAACTCCTTTCCCACAGAAAAAAACACAGCGCCACACGGTCTGTGCTTCCCAGACATCTCGCAATCTTATTCTATCATGGTTCACAGACACTGGCAAGGATCCTTCAGCCTGTGCTCACCATGAATGAAATCCTGGGAAACATTAAGCAGACTCCTGTCAAATGCTATGAGCAACGTAGCCATTGTCTGGGAAAGCTATAATGTCCGGTTCTGTCTGGCTTCTCTCTCACCTCCCATAACTAGGGGTCTTCTGAACCTGCCCCAGGGCCTCTGGAACTCTACTGCTCTTTTGGTCTCTAGGAGGCCTTTGCTGATACACAGACTTCAAAATCCGTTCCTCAGCATGCAGGGTAAGCTGTCAACACATTAGCTCAAGACTCCCCAGACCATAGCTATAGGAGCCCATTCCTGTCTGTCTCTCCTCATTCCCTCCATCCTGGCCCTTCTTTCCTGCTCTGTCACTCCCTCTGCGCTCCAATTGGAATTTTTCTGGGTTGGCACTTACTCTGACAGCCAGAGGACCCATAATTCCAGAAGCCAGACTGGCAGCGTTCACAGTGTAGGCCCCCTGCCCCCAGCTGGCACCGACACTGTTGGGTTATAGGGTCACAGTTGCTGTCTTGAGAGGCTGGACCACATTTACACTTCTGACAGCCGGTACAGGACTCATACCCGTAGTAGCCAACCTGGGGAAGACACAGAGAAATGACCATACCTGATTAATAGAAACAGGGTCATGTGAATTTCCTGCTTGAATAGACAGGACACATGCAGAGCACCGAGGCAGAGGCAAGATTAAGACCATGGGGTGCCCAGTCAATTCCATGTTATTCTGGGGGCATCTTGACACTTACATCCACTCCTGGTTACATCAAAAATCCATCTTGAGCAAAATATTGTGGATCCCATGTTAGAAATAAAGGTCACTGACATGTTCTAGGTGAGATTTTGCTATTGAATAAACTCAGCGCATCTGTGCTGAGCTTTGGAGAGCTGGGCTCACTTTATGACCTACAGATTACATGGTCTTCTACGTAGGGTGCAGGGTATAAACAAGAAAGACATAAAGCAGCACTTCTCCACCCCCTCCTGAAGACACACCGGCCCAGTCGGGTTTTCAGGATTATCACAGTGAATATGAATATGAATATGAATGTGTTTGTACAGCACTGCGTATGCCGGGTAGCGCTTTATAAATTCTCATTAATAATAATAATATATTGGGATCCATTGTCTGCTAGATGTGTCTCCAGGAGAGGGTGGAGAAGTGCTCACAGAAATACCATCCTGGATAAGGAGAAATCTTGCAGGTGGTCATACTCTGTGATTGGCTGCTGGGATGCGGAGAAAGTAACTGGGCAAACTGGATGGGTTAATTGGTCTTTTTCTGCCGTCACATGCTATCTTACTATCTTTGTTCATTAAAATTTGCATGAAAAGTCCTGAAAGTTATGCATAGAAGAGCGGAACCTGGGGGTGATCATATCTGATGATCTTAAAGTGGCCAAACATGTAGAAAAGGCAACGGCAAACGCTAGAAAGATGCAGGGTGCACAGGGAGAGGAATGTCCAGCAGAAGAAAGGAGGTGATAGAGCCTCTGTATAAGTCTCTGGTGCGGCCTCTTCTGGAGTATTGTGTACAGTTTTGGGGACCGCACCTTCAAAAGGATATAAACAAGATGGAGTTGGTGCAGAGGGTGGCTACCAAAATGGTCAGTGGGCTTCGTCATGAGGCGTATGTATACTTTAGAGGACAGGCAGGAGAGAGGGGATATGATAGAGAGCCTCTTTTGATTGAAAGCAAGCTCTTGTACGAGGGGACATAGGATGAAGTTGAAAAGGGATAGACTCAGGAGTAATATGAGGAAATATTTCTTTATGGAAAGAGTGGTGGATCCGTGGAATAGTCTCCCAGTGGAGGTGGGAGAGACAAGGCCAGTATCGGAATTCAAGAAAGCATGGGACCAACACAGAAGTTCTCTAAAGGAAAAAGCACTGTAGAGCTTAGTGGTTTGGATGGAAGTACTGACTAGATAGGCCATATGGGTCTTCATCTCCCGTCATTTGCTCTGTTTCTATGTTTACACAAAACGTAACGCAGAGAATTTTTCTCTTGTTATTCAATGAGGGAATCCAAGCAGACAGGAGCACAACCAGTTCATAGGAATACAGATCTTGGCCATCATAATCTAACAATGTCATCTTTGAAAATCTGCAATATGAGGACAGTTTTGAGAGCTACGTATGTAGGGTAAATCATGATTCACACAAGTAAATGGTAAGTCTGGAAAGTTCCAGGTCTTGGGGTGGCTAAATGTGTGCACCATGCTCCTGTGAGTGAGTTTTTGGTAGGGAAGGAAAATCATAAACATAGATTATTTTCCTCAAAACATTAGTGGCAGAAAAAGCCAATGTAAATGTCGATGGGTACTTGGTGTCTGTGGTTTGTGTCAAAGTGAAAGTGTGCAGACAGGATGAAAACTGACCTCCAGTCTGTGCCACACCACCTCATGTGATGTCCAATGGACCCTGTTTCCGAAGGTTTTCATCTTGGGACAGTTTCAGGCTTTGTGGGACTTTCCTGTTATTATTTTGCTTCTCTTTCCTGCTGCTCTTCTACAATATTATAACATTATTTTCACTGGAACTACCTCAGAGTTTGAGAACTTGAGCAGGTCTGAAATCCTGCAAACCACTTGACAAAGAAAAATTGGATCCGATCTTTAAAGGGATTAGCGTGATTAGCAGTCCTGCTGACTGTGTTAATCCCCTTGGTTGGGATACTCAGCGATACTAATATGGTTAATGCCGTTGAATTTCTGTGGGTGCTGCTGCTCCGTGCTCTGATGCTGGCCAGCTGGCGTTGGGGTGCTCTGGGATGGAACGACAGTGGCACCCGGCGATAACTAGGCAGCAGCGATACTGAGTTGGAGCCTGTTATTGCAATGCGGTGATAGTTAGGCACTTTAAAGGAAGTGAATTGGGCAGTGGCTGAATATCGCCTCTGTGTTTGGCAGATACTTTCTTAAATTCGGTTACAGTTCTCGTCCTCACCACCTTCACTGGGAGTTCGTTTCACAAATCCACCATCCTTTCCGTAATGAAATATTTTTGCCTCTCACTTCCTTTGCGGTTTCTGAGGTAGTGCGGAGGCAGCTTAAAGCTCACACTCTACAGAGACGTAGGACCCGAGTCACACAGGTTCTTCTAGTCTGTGTCTATGTAGGAAGACCTTGCTGAAACAGAACCTAAAGGTTCACTTCTGGCTTGTTGAAGGAAGTTGGAGAGGGGAGGCAGTGGACAGACCCTGGACCTTTGGCGCTCTCGGCAGCTGCCTAGTTTGCCTAATGGTCATGCTGGTTGTGCCTGTAGCCACCTCCTTGCAGTTTCCTCCTCCCTCCTTCACAAGAGGGCACTTGATGGTCCTATTGGTTCTCTCCAAGGCCAGCTAAATACCCCCTTCCCTTTTATTTATTTATTTCTCATTCGTATATACCGCCTTATCCTTTGCATAGTTCAGGAATATTCTCTGGCTTCGACTACAGCAGCCTTCCAATGCTCTGCCCCCACAGCCTTCCCATTGGCTGGACCGTACCACTGTCTCTGCTGCTAGGCAGGGCGAGCTCACAGCTCCCTCAGGCAGGAGGGAGAAAGGCAGATTTGCAGATTGAAGTTTTAAACTCTGAAAATATCCAAAGACTTTCACCATCCTTCTAGCTTTTGGACATAAATACAAAAATCTGTAGCATGCTGAAGAAAGCCAGACATCTGCCAATCCCTAAGCTACTGTCCTGAGCATATCTGGCCCTAGGCCTAGGCACATGCCCAGTTTGCCCGTACCTTAACCCAGCCCTACTTTCAAGAGTGTGGTTATCCAGGCAATGAGAAATAAAACCATGGGGGGGGGGGGGGAGGAGATGGGAAATAGTTTCCAGGACTTTCGACCTGCTTGAGCTCTGCGCTTCGGAGAAGTTCCAGTGAATAATGTTATAAGACTGTAGAACAGTGATGGGACGAAGCTGCCGGAGCTCTCCGTGCTGTCTGCAGCTTCTGCACGTTTCCTCACCTCGCAGTGGCTGCAGAAAGGACCGCTTACTCCAGGCTTGCAGTGGCACTGCCCGGTGACACTGTCGCATGTCCTTCCACCACAAGTCTCGCATCGACACGCTGGAGGGAGATATAAAATGCTGTGTTAGGGTTGAAGAGAAAGCATACCCCACGGATGCAAGATGAGGATTCCCTTCACCCGGGAGCCTTCCTCCAAACAGTCTCCATCCATGACGCACTCCAGTTCTGCTGCGACTTGCGAACGTCTCATATCTGGTGTGTGCACACACATACTACTGCTCCTAACTGATGGCTGAGGGAGGTGCGCACCTTCTGCTCCAGCACAGGATTGCACTGGGCCCTACATTAACCTATTTATTTATTTGCTCAGATTTATCTGGTGTCTAACTAAATCTATATTCCAAGTGACTTTCAGAATTGTCCCTGTGCATATGGTCCAGAGAGGTTCTCATTTCCTACCCCCACACTTCCCAGGAAGAGTTTTAAGATACTAGGATCTCAAAAGCTCTTGGAAGATTTTGCGCTGCTGCTGCTGCTGCTCCGGCAAGCCGTTTGTTTTCTGGCTTGGTCTGGCTCGCCTTCTGTCACACCCAGGCTCCAACTCTCATCACTGATATTACTACTACTACTGAACATTTGTAAAGTGCTACAAGGTGTACGCAGCGCTACATAGACACATGTAAAAGACGGTCCCTGTTCATCAGAACTTACAATCTAGTCAAGACAGACAACACAGTAGCTGTAGACATAGGATACAGCCAGGGGGATGGTAAGGAAACACAAAGGACATCAAATGAGTCAAGATCCAAAATCAGCAGCAAAGATGTGAGTTTTCAAGCTGGATTTGAAAAGCACATGAGAAGGCGCCTGACGTACAGACTCAGGTAGTTTGTTCCAGGCATAAGGAGCAGCAAGGTGAAAGGAGCAAAGTCTGGAGTTAGAAATAGAAGAGAAGGGCACAGATAGAAGTGATCTGCCAGAAGAGCGGAGTTCCCAAGGAGGGGTGTAAGGAGAGATGAGAGAGGAAAGGTAGTGAGGAGCTGCAGAGTGAATGTACTTATAGGTCAGCAGGAGAAGTTTCAACTGGATATGGAAACAAATAGGGAGCCAATGAAGAGACTTGAGAAGCAGGATAATATGAGAATGACGAGGCTGGCGGAAGATTAGCTGCCCAGGAGAGTGCTGAACAGATTGAAGGGGAGACCAGCAAGGAGCAGGTTACAATAGTCTAGACGGGAGGTGACTAAGGAGTGGATAAGTGTCTTAGTAGTGTGTTCAGAAAGGAAGGGGCAAATTTTGTTGATGTTGTAGAGAAAGAAATGGCAGGTTTTAGTTATCAGATGGATGCATGTGGAGAAGGAAAGAGAGGAGTCAAACACGATCCCAAGATTGCGAGGAGACAGGGAGGAGTAGAGAGTACATCCAAGCAGCAATATCAGAAAGGTAGGCAGAGATCTGAGTCTGGATTGCAAGGAGATTTCATGTGCAGAGAGGTAGATCTGGGAGTCATCAGTGTAAATATGGTACTGGAAGAAGAATGGGAAGAGAGGAGCGCACCAAGGGACTGGGTATAGAGAGAGAAAAGGAGTGGACCCAAGACAGATTCTTGGGGTACACCAACTGAAAGTGAGATAGCAGAACAGGGGGATTCACCAGAGCAAACACTGAAAGAACAATGGGAGAGATAGGAGGAGAACCAGGAGAGCAGAGTCCTTAAAACCAAGTGAGGACAAGGTATCAAGGAGAAGGTTGTGGTGAACAGTGTCAAAAGCAACAGAAAGGTCAATAAGGATGACGATCGAGTAAAGGCCCTTGGATTTTTCCAGGAAGAGGTCGCTGGAGACTTTGGAAAGAGCTGTTTCGGCTCAAACACGCGGCCCGCGACGGAGGAAAACAAAAAAACCCCAAAACCCTGGCTTCTGCCGTTGCCGCCGTGGCAGCGGCAGAATCAATTGTCAAATTTAAAAAAAAAACTGACTTCTGCTGCTCAAGCAGCAAAATCAGCTGTCCTGCGGCCCTTTCCCCTGTGCCGGAGATCCGAGTCTGCTCTATCAGCGGCGTGCTTTTCAAGCCGCGAAGAGAGTATTCCCCTCTCGCGCGGTTTCAAGCCGCGCGAGAGGGGAATACTCTCCTCGCGGCTTGAAAAGCACGCCGCTGATAGAGCAGACTCAGATCTCCGGGCACAGGGGAAGGGGCCGCAGGACAGCTGATTTTGCTGCTTGAGCAGCAGAAGCCAGGTTTTTTTTTAATTTACCTGGGGGGGGGGGGTGTAGGACTGGAAATGGGCTATTGGCAGGGGGGGGTGTAGGACTGGAAATGGGCTATTGGCAGGGGGGGGGGTGTAGGACTGGATCTGGGCTATTGGCCGGGGGGGGGGTGTAGGACTGGAAATGGGCTATTGGCGGGGGGGGGGGTAGGACTGGAAATGGGCTATTGGCAGGGGGGGGGTATGACTGGAAATGGGCTATTGGCAGGGGGGGGGATATGACTGGAGATGGGCTATTGGCAGGGGGGGGATTATGACTGGAGATGGGCTATTGGCAGGGGGGTTATGACTGGTAATGGGCTATGGGGGGGGGGTAAGACTGAAAATGGGGTGATGGGGGGTAAAACTGGAAGTGCGCTATGGGGAGGTTAGGACTGGTAATGGGCTATGGGGGGTCTAGGACTGGTAATGGGCTGGGGGGGGGGGTTGCTAGGACTGGAAATGGGCTGAGTGGAAGGGGGGCTTGAACTGCAAATGGCTGATGGGGAGGGGGGCTTGGAATGGAAATGGGCTGTGAGGGGAGGGAGCTAGGATTGGAAATGGGCTGATGGGGGGCTAGGATTGGAAATGGGCTGATGGTGAGGCTAGGATAGGACTGGAAATGGACTAATGGGGGGACTAGAAGGGAGCGGATGCTGGGTGGGGCTGGAACTAGAAGGGAGCTGATGTTGGGGGAGGATTAGAATGGGATGGAGCTGGGAAAGTGAAATGGAGAGGGGAAAAATATTTTGTCTGGGAGAGAAGACAAATCTACAATTGGCCAGGTATTGGGAGAGTAAGTGGGGATTGAGGATGGAGGGGTAAAATTTGAGTGGATGAAATAGGAATGAGGAAAGAGAAAAAGGAGAAAGATTAGTATGTTAAAGCAGATGTAGAGAGAGAATGGAAAAAAAACTAGGAGAGAAGAAAGGGCAAATGGACAGCAGACGATGGAGAGTTAGCAGAAGACATGAAGAAACCAGAAGAAAGTGGCTGGAACAATTGCAACTGAAAAAAATGCACAAAAGGTAGAAAAATATCTCTTTATTTTGAATTTATTAACTGGAATATGTCAGCTCTGGGAAATGTGCATCATTAATGTTTGCGCTTTGTTTAGTACAAGAGGCAATTAATTTATAGTTTTATTTCTACAGTGTTGTTGTACATTCCAAGTTTGGCTTTTGGGGTTCCCAGTTTAATTATTGTCTTCCTGTTTCTAAATCTTTTAGTCTTTCTTTATCCATACTCATTAAAGAGGCATGTTTACTAAAAGTTAGTGTATGGTAACATTATGCAAATATTTATGCAAATGAGGCCCCTTATGCAAATGAGGCCCCGCATCTTATGCGGCCCACGGGTTACTTTACAAGTCCTCATTTGGCCCTCAAAGCAATTTGAGTTTGAGACCCCTGATGTAAAGGATGAAAGCCAGATTGTAGAGGATCCAGAAGAGCTTAAGAGGAGAGAAAGTTGAGGCAATGGCAGTGAACCTCACGTTCAAGTAGTTTAGAAACCAAGGGAAGGGGGGATGTGAGTCGATAGTGAGGACAGGTAGGGTCTAGTGAGGGTTTCTTGAGGAGAGGAGTGACCACAATATGCTTGAAGGCTGCAGGGAAAATTGCAGTGGAGAGCGATAGGTTGAGAATATGAAAGATGGAAGGGACTACAGTAGAGGAGATGGAGCTAAGGAGATGGGTGGAAATAGGATCAGAGGAGCAGGAGTGAGTTTGGATGAGGAAAGAAGGTGTGTGGTAGCAGAGTTAGTGGGGAAAAGGTTGGGAGTGAAGAGGGGGAGGAGGGGGAGTAGCTGACCTTGTGGGGAATTGGAGTGGATTTTGTCATGGAAGTAGTCAGCCAGGGTTTGGGCAGAAAGGGAGGGAGAGGCAGAGGCACCTTAAGGAGAGAGTTGTAAAGAGATGGCGAGGGTCAGAGGCAAGAGAGTTAGATGGACATAATAGTCTTGTTTGGCAAGTGCTATGGCTGATTGGAAAGAGACAAGCATGAACTTGAAGTGTAGAAAGTCTGCAAGGTTGCGGGATTTGAGCCAGGCATGCTCAGCAGAGTGGGCACAGGAACGTAAATAGTGGGTTGTGGAAGACAGCCAGGGCTGGGGTATAATACGCCTCACAGGATGTAGCATGGGTGAAGCAAGAGCATCCAGAGCAGCGGAAAGTGCAGTGTTATAGGAAGCTACGGCCTCATCAACAGACTCAGATGACAAAGTGGAGGAAAGAGGTGATGAGACAGTGGAGGAGAGAGCAACGGGTCAATAGCATGAAGATTTCTAAAGAGGTTGGAGGAGACAGGATGGGGTTGAGACGGTGAGTGATGACGAGTGAAGCTTAGCAGGTGATGGTCAGATAAGGGAAGAAGTGAGGTACAGAGGTTTGAGGGCAGGCAATTAACAAAGAATACAAGGTCAAGGCAGTGGCCATGCTGGTGAGAGGGGGCAGTAGAGCAAACCGGAGGTTGAATGAGGAGGTAAGGGAAAGGAGCTTTAAAGCATAAGGGTCAGAGGGGCTATCCCTGAGAATAAGGGAGGGGGAAAAGGAATCCAGAAATCATGAGTCAAAGTCAGAGAGAAAGGCAGAGGTGGACTTGTCAGGAGGTTGATAACAGCTGATCAGAGAAGTAGTGGAGTAAAAGGCAGATGGAGTGGATTTCAAAGGAGGGAAAGGAGTGAGACTGAGGCAGCAGGAGGGCTTGAAACTGACTGGAAGGAGCGAGCAGAAGCTCAACAGCTCCATCACGGCCAGTGGGACAAGGCGTGTGGGAGACTTGATAGCCACCATGACAGAGGGCAGCCAGGTCTCAGTTAGAATAAACAGATGGAGAACATTAGAGATAAAGAGTTAATGAGTAAAGACAAGTTTATCTGAGATGGAGCGTGCTTCACAAGGCACATGAGGAAGGGGAAAGGAGAGGGCTAGGAATGAGGAACTGCTCTGGGAGTGTGACAGAAGTCTAGGGGGCAGGGCTGGGGATGATATCTGCAGAAGAGAGAAGGAGAAGGAGTAAAAGAGTGTGGGGCAGCATGGCGGGAACGAGGGTGGGTTGTTTCAGAGAGAGAGGAGATGGCTGAATGACAGGGAGAAAGTGGTAAAGCTCAAGAGCTGCTGATATGATAGATGACAAAATAGTGGGGGAAGCGAGGATGGTAAAGGGCAGGTAAGGGGGAGGGGTTTGAAGATGTTGGTAGGAGGGAGTAGGATTGCCAACTGACTCCAGATGCGCCTGACAGGCTTGATCCAGTCCTGGGTTTACCCCATTGCATGCAGTGACTTGTAGTTTTCCTTTTCGTATGGAGTGCAATGGAGAAATCAGAACTACATATCCCTGCATGCAATGAGGTAAACCCAGGACTGGAGTGAACCTGTCAGGCGCATCTGGAGCCAGTTGGCAACCCTAGGAGGGAGACAATTAGGGAGCAATAGGAAGAGGAAGTGCTGAGGAGCCATAGAGATGGAGAGGAGCTTAGAGGCCAGAGGTGGTAGAGATTGCAGGGGATAAGGTGCATCTGTGAGGGGATCGTGGTAATGAGCACAAGACAGCTATAAGAGACTATAAGCCACAGGGTGGGTGGGCTGTGAGGAGGGGGGGATAATAAGGAAGAGGAGAGAGAGATTCAGAGCTGAACAAGAGGGGTGGGACAAGTGCTGAATGGAAGCAGGTGAAAGCAGCCGGAGTCCTCAGAAGGTGCCCTGGTAAAATAACACTCAGGTAAAGTAAAAACAACAACTGAGGACGGAAAATACCAACTAGAGAGGAAAAGGGAGAAGGAGAGAAAAAAGCACAGCAAATGTGCAGTCAGATAGAAGTAGCCAGGAAACCAAGGCAGTAAAGTGGTGAGAAGGAAGCCACAACGCTGCAGAGCGCAGGACACCCACTGACAAACCAGAAATATAGACAAAACAATAAGCTAGACACTGATGAGGCACAGGAAAACACCCGAACAGAGCACACACAGTTAGAGCACACACTGCCTTATCTGCCTGGGGGAGGGCAAGTGCGAATCAGAAACTCATGTGTAACATCTTCACACCATTGTAGCATCAAAATTGCACTGGGAGCATAGTCAGTAGCTGGCTCCCTTTGGAACCTGGTACACCTGTATCCAAGGCTGACCAGCAGGTGTCACTGTGACCTCCCCCACCCTGGATGAGCCGAAGAACTGCAGCTGGGAATGGAACCCAGTACGCTGCCGTGTGGAGCTAGTGGGCCTCAGAGTCAGGACGCTGGTCTCTAGCACAGGTGACAATTATTATAACATATACCTGGGAGGCACCACACACATACCTGTACAGCTCTTGGCAACTCTGGCGTCGCCATAGAAGCCTGGTGCGCAGTGCTCGCATTGAAAGCCAGTGGTATTGTGCAGGCAATTGCGGCATTGTCCAGTCACCTCGTCACAGTCCTCAAAGATCAGGTTAGGGTCCGAGTTTCCACTGCAGTCACACTTCCTACAGGTGCTGCCCACCAGTAAGGGGTTTCCATAGTAACCAGGTGCACACCTGAGAGTGAAGGGCAGTCAGAAATCGGATTAGTGTCTGCAGTTTGCCCCCTTCCCGCCTAGCACAGGAGCTTCTCAATTCCCTCCCCAAACTAGAATAGAGGAGTCTGTAACAGGGAGAGGGGCAGAAATCTCCTTGAACCTTAATAAGCTGATGAGATCCCACTAGAATATCAAAGCAATATCTGATGGTCCTGTTAGTGGTGTGGCTGGGCGAGGTAGAGCCCATTCTGTATTTTTTTAAATTTCCAGCAGGATGGGACTTTGGGTGAAATATCCTATATGTTAAACCATTGAGGAGTTGGGGCGTTAGCATTAAGACCTGCATTCCAGCTTTGCCCCAGGTACCTTGGTCTGAGCTGGACATTTCTCCAGGAAGACCCCAGAGGTTTTGAACTATTAACTTGTCTGGTTACGTTCCCAGAGACTTACTGGTATGCACATTGTGATTAGCTCACCGAAAAGCAGAACCATGTGACCGTGTGGTTACTTCAAATAGATGTAAGAAGCCTGAATAGGATTCATGTATGTTCCCTAAACTCCTCCCTGCATCCTGAGACTCATAAAATAGGGAGTTTGGGGTAGTTATGGTGAGTGAACTTAAGAGTCTGTGATAGCTGAGAGGGCAGAAAGTGGAGCTCACTGTGCAGGTGAGCTGCAGACGCTGCCAGTGTTAAGAGGGCTTACTGGAGGGGTGAGCTCACTCTTTCTGCTCTGGAAGCCCTCTCCTTCCCCCAGCACCCACCTGACCCTTTCAAGAATCACTATCTAGCCTCACTCTTGCTACAGCTTTACCTTTCACAGTGACTTCCTGCATAGTTTTCTTTACAAAGACACTGCACTGCACCACTTCTCCTGACGCACGAGATGGCAAAACTGAAATTCAAGCACAAAACATTATTATGGTCCTGAATGTGCAGTGATGAGAAGAAAAGCTAGAAAGGGATGGCAACATGGCAGTGGGAGGGGGCAAGGTCTGCACAGGGCCGCAATACAGCTTTCGAGTACTCTCATGTACAGGAAGGGGGGGGGGCAGCAGACTGACTCTCCAGCTAAGGACAAGACGGAGAAAGCAAGGTTACTTACCTGTAACAGGGGTTCTCAGTGGACAGCGGGATAAGTCAGCTACACCAGGTGACGTCCTCCGGGCGGCGCCATCTACGGAAGTGCTCTCCAGAGCTCAGATTTCTGAGCATGAGTAGTAGAGCCCACCTCCCAGGCCCGCCCCTAGCCCAGCCAGTGATTAATTAGCTTGACTCTCAGGCTAGAGCGTGAGCCTGTCGGCCGAACTCAGCCAGGGGAGGTGGGTGGGAAGTGTGGCTTACTTATCCTGCTGTCCATGGAGAACCCCTGTTACAGGTAAGTAACCTTGCTTTCTCCATGGACAAACAGGATGCATCAGCCACATCAGGTGACTCCCTAGTTACGCGAGAGCACGCTGCGGTGGATGAGGGAGGCGCACAACAGATTCATCAAGGGATGTGCTTTATTTTCCAAACATTCGAACATAGCAAACAGTGTAAACTCAGTGCATAGTGAAGAACAATGTAGCTCAAAGTGCAACAGTGTCAACAGTGTAAACTCAGTGCAAGTAAACAGGGCATAATCAATAGCGCATGTAAACAGTAAGCATGTAGAACAGTACATGATCAGTAGCGCATGTAAACAGTAAACTGTTTACATGCAGTAAGCAGTCCAAGTCCAGGTCCAGTCTAGGCGGTTTCATTCTGGTTGTTCTCAGCAGGGCGGGGTGTTCTGACCACCGCTGTGAGGACCGCACGACCGAAAGCACTGTCAGACTGCGCCTCGAGGTCCAGGCAGTAGTGTTTCTGGAAGGTGAGCATGGAGGACTAGGTGATGGCTTTGCAAATGTCATCCACGGGAAGTGAGCGCAGGTTGGCGAAGGACGCCGCTAATGCCCTGAGTTGATGCGCTCTTATGCGGTCTCCTGCATGGGTTTCGGCTCTGTCCAGGCAGAAGGCGATGCAGATCGATATCCAGGAGGACAGTGTCCTTTTGGTGACGGGCCTTCCTGGCCTGTTGGGGTCATAGGATATGAAGAGCTGGGTCCCCTGCCTTACACCTGCTGTCCTATCAAGGTAGATGCGCAAGACTCTGACACAGTCCAGGGTGTGGAGCCTACGATCCTCCTTGGACCCATGCGGAGCCGGGAGGAAGGAGGGAAGGTCGATGGACTGGTTGATGTGAAAGGAGGAGGAGACATTAGGCAAAAACTTTGAATGGGTGTGCAGAGATGCGCGGTTCGGGTGGAGCTGCATGCACGGAGGTTATTGCGATGAGAAACAGCGCCTTCCAGGAGACAAACTTCATGTCCGCTGTCGGCAGCAGCTCAAAGGGTGGCAGCATCAGTTGCTGGAGGACGGTGCTGAGGTCCCAGGTTGGCACTGATGGTTGCAGAGGGGGCCGGAGGTTGGCGAGGCCCTTCATGAATTGAGCCACGATGGGCAGAGATGCTATGGAGGTGTTGTGTGCTCTGCTGGCATGGAGAGACGCAATCGGTGTACCCTGATGGATTGTGGAGATGGAAGCCCAAGATTGAAGATGTGCGTGAGATATTTGAGAACCATCGGTATGGGGCAGGATACCGGGTCAAGGCCTTGTGCGATACACCATACGGTGAAGCATTTCCATTTGAACCCATATGACTTGCGTGTGGACGGGTGTTTGGCTGCCAGGACCACATGCTGTACTTCAGCGGGCAGATCTAGGGCTGACAAGTGTCTCTGCTCAATTTCCAGGCCGTCAAGTCGAGGGCTTGTAGGTTGGGATGCAGCATGCTCCCGTCATTCTGAGATAGGAGATCCGGGCACAGTGGCAGCCTCTCCAGAGGTTCTAGTGAAAGGTGGAGGAGGAGGGGAAACCACATCTGGTGGGGCCAGTAGGGCAGATCCGGATCACCTGCACTCTGTCCGAGATGACTTGTTGTAGTGCCGTCGAGATTAGGGGGGTGGGGGGTAAGGCGTACACTAGAGACCATGCCCCCCACAACACAGCAAATGCATCCTGTGCTAAGCACGTGGACAGGCGCTTTCAGCAGAAGAGGTGGCACTTCGCGTTGTTCTGTGTTGCGAAGAGATCGAGATGCGGTGTCCCCCACTGACGGAAGATTGCCCTGGCGACCTCCGGGTGCAGCGACCATTTGTGTGGTTCCAGCTGCCTGCTTAGCTTGTCAGCTAGGATGTTCTCCTTCCCGGGAAGGTAGAAGGCTTGAAGGTGGGATCTGTTGGACAGAGCCAGTGACCAGATCGTGAGGGCTTCTCTGCAGAGGGATCGAGAGCCGGTGCTCCCTTGCTTGTTGAGGTAGAACATGACTACCTGTTTGGATGAGGATGGCTTTCTCTTTCAGCTGAAACTGGAAGGCCTGTAAGGCGTATCTAATGGCTCTGAGCTCGAGCAGGTTGATGTGAAGGCCCTACTCCTTGACTGTCCACATTCCTTGAGTGCTGAGATGCAGAAAGTCTGCTCCCCAGCCCGTGGAGGACGCATCTGTTGTGAGGACAATCTGGTGTGGGCGCTGCTGGAGACTTTTTCCTTGGGCTAGGTTGTCCTGGTGGGTCCACCAGCGGAGGCCTTCCCGTGCCCGACTGTCCATGGGCACTCTCATGTCCAGTGGCTGTGAAAGTTGGTTCCAATGGTTGCGTAGGTGCCATTGGAGATTTCGCATGTGCAGCCTTGCGAGGGGGAGGACAGAGGTGGTTGCCGCCATGTGCCCCATGAGACAAAGGATGGACTGGGCCGAGGTTAGCTTGGACACCGACATCTTTGTGGCTAGGGATACAATTGTCTCTGTGCGTTGTCTGGGCAGGAATGCCTTCAAGGCTTGGGTGACGATGACAGTTCCTATGAACTGCAATCTCTGACGAGGCTGGAGTTGGGACTTGTCCAGATTCAGGAGGAACCCAAGATCGCACAGTAGCTTGTTCGCATTGCTATCCGAGCCTCCATGGCTGATTGTGCCACGAGGAGCCAGTCAACCAGGTATGGGAAGACGGCAATGCTCTGTTTGCGGAGGTGCGCCGCAGCTACCGCGATGCACTTCGTGAAGACTCGAGGCACTGGGGATAGACCAAAGGGAAGCACCTTGTACTGGTAGTGCTGGTCCCACAGCTTGAAGTGGAGGAACTTCCTGTGAGTGGGGTGGATGGGGATGTGGGAATACGCCTCCTGCAGATCCAGGGAGCCAAGCCAGTCCCCTGTCCTGATGAGAGGTAGGATGGAGTTGAGTGAGTACATTCTGAAGCGTTCCTTCACGATGAACCTGTTGAGTTTGTGGAGGTCTAGGATCGGGCGAACTCCTCCGGACTTTTTGGGACTGAGGATGTATCTGGAGTAGAAGCCAGAGCCAATCTCATTGTGAGGAACTCTTTCGATGGACCAAGATGCAAGAAGGTGTTGTAGCAGATTGGACATGGTGGTCCGGATGTGAGTGGGTGGCTTGCTTGTTGAGTGCGAGTGCTGTGAAGGCGGGGAAGTGAAGCTTAAATGGTATCCTTCCTCCATGATCTGCAAGACCCAGTTGTCCATTATGATGGCCTTCCAGGCTGAGAGAAAGTCCGATAGTCAACCCCCTACAGGGGAGTTGAGGGCGGTGCTCGTCGGATGTTGTATGTCAAAAGGAGGGTTTAGCCTGCTGCGAAGGAGCCTGCTTCTTAATTTTGCGCTCCCTCTGGTTCTGTCTTTGGTTGCTGGAGGACTGGTAAGGCTGTTTGTAATTTCGTGGGGCCTGCCACTTGCGGGTGGGGTGGCGTACCTCTTGGGGTAGTAAGGTTTTCGGTAGTAGTTTGTTTTATGTGTTGTGGAGTGGCGTTCCAACCCATCTGCCGCCAGGGTCTGGAGGGTAGTACAATGTTTCTTGAAGTCGTTGACAGCGTCAGTGACCTTGTCGCCGAAGAGGGACTCGCCTGAGCATGGAGCGTCGGCAATCCTGTCATGGGTGTCCTCTCTCAGGCCAGAGGCCTTTATACAAGCCCACCTTCAGGCAGAGATAGCTGTACCTGCTGTCTTGATGGCAGTGTCGAAAGAGTCAAAGGCCATGGCGAACAGGTGTCTGCTACACTCAGTCAGATCCTGGATGGATGAGGTGGCCTCGGCTTGCAAGTCCTTAGGTAGGGCAGAGAGTTTGTCTCTGAGGGCCGCCAGCACTTCATCCTGGAAGAGGATGTGTTGAAATTGGTGCACTGCAATTCTGGCTTTTAGCATTGCACCCTGGTAGACCTTCTTTCCCACGTCATCCAGGAGCTTTGGGTCTCGTCCCGGTGGGTGGTTGGTTTGGGTTCTGGAAGATTTGATCTTTTTCAGAGCCGAGGAGACGACAATGGACTGATGCAGGAATTGTTGTTTGTGGAATCCGTGGATGGGATGGACCTGATATTTTGTGTCCAGCTGTCTGGAAGTTGCCTGGCCGGAGGCCAGGGTCTGCCACAGTGAAAGCTGATTGTCTCTAAGTTTCTGGTGTACAGGCATGGCCATGGTCGGCTTGGGCCTGTGGAGGTATTTCATGACATCTGGCTCCTGTTCCTCCGTCTTGTCTGTTGAAAGGTTCCAGGCTGATATCACCTTTTTTAGGAACTTTGGGTAGGTGAGGTCCTCTGGGGAACTTTTACTGGATAGGTCCTCCTTGTCATTAGCCGGTATCTCCGAGCCGGGGGATTTTTTTGAAGTCGTGGATCCTACGGGTGCAGAGTCATTGATCTCTCCCTTGCTCGCCTCTGATGGGGGGGGGCCCTGTGGGGGGAGGGGGATCTAGATGTGGATCAGAGTGCATTTGTGTTTGCAGTTGGGAAAAATTCGGCAGCTGGAGAAGATCCGGCAGCTGGAGCTGTGTGGTTTACCGCCAGAAGGGTTGTTTTTGGTTCTTGCGGAGCAGTTTGCTTGACCAGGCTTGAGAGTAGCATGATGATGATTTCAGAATTGCCCATAGAAGATGCCTTGCTAGAAGATGCTTTGTTATGGCTTCAGAGGGAGCTGTTGTTGGAGCTGTCACTGAAGCTGGGGCTGCTGGGGCTCCTTCTTCTCTTGGAGTGAGTCCTGCTGTCCCCACTGTTGAATCGGTGCTTGCGCTTGTTGTAGTGACTGGGGCTGCGATGCCTGGATCGGTGTCCGCTGGAGCCCTTGGAGCTGTAATGCCTTTTGGCTTGTCTGTGGCTGTGCTGCCTGCCCGATCGCTTGCAGCTGTGCTGCCTGGTTTATGGCTCCAGGAGTCAGGGCTGCCACTGCTGCTACTTTCCTCGCACCAACCAGGGTCTCCCTTGTTGGCGCGGCGGCTGCCTCTGCCTTCTTCATGCCATAGGGGGTTCCCTTTCTCATCACGGCAGTGTCTGTAGCTGAGGGGGAGTTCCTTGGGCTCCGGGGAAGCCCCACGGTGCCGTGAGGCATCGGCACGATGCGAGCCTTCTGATTGGATGCCGGATTGCCCAATGGAGATTTGGTGGGTGGAGCTGCCGGGTTGACCAATAGGGCTCCAGTGTCCGGAGCTAAGCAGCACGATGTTGGTGCCATCTTATGAGTCTCGTGGAAGCCTTGCTGGGGACCCAGGCAGGCCAGGCAGACTCGGAGGAGACGCTTCGGGCTGGAGGGCAGGTTGCCGGCCGAGGATGGAGGCCGAAGGGGGCACATCCTGGGCCGGAGAACTCTGCTGCTGTGCCGGGGTGGAAGCCTGACAGGACACAGCCACCGCAGGCACATTGGAGGAAGCAAGCACATTAGGCATATCGGAGGAGGCCAGGAACTCCCGCAGAGCGTGCCCTCGGCACTTACACGCTCTGGGGGACATGCGGGACCATCTGGAGCAGTCCTGTACCTGGTGATCTGGTCCCAGACAGCGAATACAGCAGTGATGGCTGTCGGTGGAGTTCATTTTTCTGCCGCATTGTGGACACTTCTTAAACCCAAGTTTGGGCATCTTCCGGGTAGGATTTTAAGCGGTTTCTTCGGTTTGTAGGTACGAGAGTGGAGAGAGTCCGTATTGGTGGCAAGGCGGAAGAAATTAAACTGGCTGGGCTAGGGGTGGGCCTGGGAGGTGGGCTCTACTACTCATGCTCAGAAATCTGAGCTCTGGAGAGCACTTTTGTAGATGGCGCCGCCCGGAGAACATCACCTGGTGTGGCTGATGCATCCTGCTTGTCCATGGAGAAAGAGTGACTTCCTGTAGGTGGTTGAGCTGGTTGATCTCCTGATGAGAGGGGCTGTGGTAAGGGGGAAGGAAGGGTGATAGATAGGGCTGCAGTAGTGTAGCTAAAGGGTAACTGGGTAGAATGGCTGGATGAAATGCTCCTTCTATGATAACATCTAGTGTGTTCCTATGGTGTTCTTCTGTCACACTCTTCTAACAATAAACATAAACATAAGACGTGCCATATTGGATCCGATCAAGATCCATCAAGCCCAGTATTATGTTTCTAACACTGACCAATCTAGATCACAAGTACCTAGCAGTTTCCCAGAAGACATGCAGGTTCCATAATGCTTGTATTGGGGCAAGCAGTGGATTACCTGGGTCCTCTTTAATAATGGTTTATGGACCTTTCCTCCAGGAACTTGTCCAAACCTTTTTTAAACCCAGCTACACTAACAGCTTTTACTACATCGTCCAGTAACATAGTAATATAGTATATGATGGCAGATAAAGACCAGTATGGTCTATCTAGTCTGCCCAGCAAGGCGGCAAGAGTAGGTGCACTTGCCACTCTGTGCAGATCACCCCTCCCCATGCCTTTGTTTAGGGGTATATCCACCGCTCCATGTAGGTCACCCCTATTTGCTGATATATACGAGATAATTATGTTTATTTTGATTTTATCCCGTTGCTATATTGGGATCCACTGTGTCTGTCCAATGCCATTTTGAATTCTGTCACTGTATTTGCCCCCACCACTTCCATCGGGAGGGCATTCCAAGCATCCACCACCCTTTCAGTGAAAAAGTATTTCCTGACATTGCCTTTCAGTTTACCCCCTAAATGCATGACACTGCACTTCTTCACATTAATTCTTAACTGCTGAGCATTAGACCATTCTTCCAGCTTTTGTAGATCTTTCCTCATGTTCTCCACTTCTTCAGGGGAGTCCACTCTGTTGCAAATTTTTGTGTCATCTGCAAAAAGACAGACTTCCATTCAGTCCTTCAGCAATATCACATATAAATGCATTGAACAGTACTGGTCCCAGGACCAAACCCTGGGACACGCTGCTAATCATCTTTCTTTCATCTGAGTGAGTTCCTTTACCGTCACCTTCTGTCGTCTGTCAGTCAACCAATTTCTGATTCATTTCACCACCTTGGGACCCATCCCCATGTTGTTGAGTTTATTGATAAGCCTCCTATGAGGAACAGTATCTTTCCTGACATTGCCTTTCAGTTTACCCCCTAAATGCATGACACTGCACTTCTTCACATTAATTCTTAACTGCTGAGCATTAGACCATTCTTCCAGCTTTTGTAGATCTTTCCTCATGTTCTCCACTTCTTCAGGGGAGTCCACTCTGTTGCAAATTTTTGTAGCCTCCTATGAGGAACAGTATCAAAGGCTTTGCTGAAATCTAGATAGATCATATTCATCGCATGCCCTTGATCTAGTTCCCTGGTCACCCAGTCGAAGAACTCAATCAGATATTTTTGGCAAGATTGTCCTTTGGTAAAACCATGTTGCCTCGGATCATGCAACCTGTTAGTTTCGAGGAAGTCCAATATTCACTCTTTCAGAAGCGCCTCTATTACTTTTCCCACCACCGAGGTAAGGCTTACTGGCCTGTAGTTTGACACTTCCTCCCTATAACCACTTTTGTGAAGAGGTACCACATCAGCCCTTCTCCAGTCCTGTGGAACTTCTCCTGTCTCCAAGGATCTATCACAAACATCCTTTAACGGTCCTGCATGAACCTCTCTGAGCTCTTTCAGTATCCTGGGTTGTATCCCATCCGGTCCCATGGCCTTGACCACTCTCAGTTTTGCAAGCTGTTCAAACACATCATCTTCTGTGAATGGTGTGGTATCTACTCCATTCTCATTTGTATATTTGTCAATCACAGGTGGTCCTGCTCCAGGATTTTCTCTAGTAAAAACAGAACAGACGTATTTGTTTAGCATTTTTGCTTTTTTCAATGCCACTTTCCACAAATCTGTTCCCAGCACTTTTGAGTCCTGCAATTCCACCTCTGATTTTCCTCCTCTCCCGAATATCCCTGAAAAAGGTTTTGTCGCCACACTTCACATCTTTAGCCATCTTTGCTTCTGTCTTTGATTTTGCTATCCTTATATCTTTTTGTCTCTTTTAGTTTTATCTTGTATTCTTTTCTGTGTTCCTCTGTTTGCGAGTTTTTGAATTTTGAGAAAGCTGTGTTTTTTGCCTTTATTTGTGCAGCCATTTCTTTGAAGTACCAAATAGGTTTCCTTCTCCTCTTGTTTTTATTTACATTCCTTACATACGTATCTGTTGCCCTTTTTATTGCCTCCTTCAGTTTAGCCCATTGCAATTCATTGCAAGCTTGCTGTGTTTGGATTCTACCTTGGCTTTTATCTCTAACCATACCGTGTGATGATCGCTGCTGCTCACATGGGCACCGACCTGGACATTTGACACGCTATTTCAATTAGTGAGTACTAAATCCAGCATTGAACTTTCCCTGGTCAGTTCCATCACCATTTGTCTTAGCAATGCATCTTGGAAGGCATCCACAATTGTCTACTTCTTTCCAGTTTTGCAAAAAGAATACTGCAATCTATTTCGGGTAGATTAAGGTCACCCAAAATGATCACTTCCCCCTTTGTGGCTATCTTTGCAATATCAGCAATCAATTCACTATCCATTTCTTTGGTTTGAGTTGTAGACTATACCAGTATGGATGACAGTGCCATCTCCTCTTTCCAACACAATCCACAGCGCTTCTTCTTTTCCCCATGTCCCCTGCATTTCAGCAGCTTTAATATTGCTTTTGACATTTAGGGCTACTCCTCCTCCTTTTCTATCCTCTCTATCTATTCTAAATAGATTATAGCCAGATATGGCTATATCCCATTCATGTTTCTATAATGGCCACAATGCTTAAGTCCATTTCCACCATTAAGGCTTCCAGATCAGGAACTTTGTTGACTAGGCTTCGAGCATTTCTGTTCATTGCTTTCCAGCATTTGTTGGCTGGCTTGCCTGTGTTTTGCATGGATTTTGTAATGAGTTCCAGAGTTTGATTACATGTTGAGTGAAAAAATATTTTCTCTTATTAGTCCTAAATGGCATACACTGTAGCTTGATTGTATGTCCCCTAATGTTCCTACTTTTTGATGTGTAGAGGTTCTATATGACATTCTTCCTTTGGTGCTCTGCTCCTCTTTTACACTGTTCTAACGGTGAAATGGTACTGTTTGACATTGTTTCTATGGTGTTGTGCTCCTCTGCTACACTGCTCTAATTGTGATGTGGTTCTGTTTGACATTGTTTCTATGGTGCTCTGCTCCTCTGACACACTGTTCTAGTGGTGTAGTGGTTCTGTTTGACATTGCTTCTATGGTGCTGCCCTCCTGTGTTACACTGTTCTAATGGTGTAGTGGTTCTGTTTGACATTGTTTCTATGGTGCTGTCCTCCTCTGCTACACTGTTCTAACTGTGTAGTGGTTCTGTTTGACATTCTTCCTATGGTGTTGTGCTCCTCTGCTACACTGTTCTAATGGTGATGTGGTTCTGTTTGACATTGTTTCTATGGTGCTCTGCTCCTCTGACACACTGTTCTAGTGGTGTAGTGGTTCTGTTTGACATTGTTTCTATGGTGCTGCCCTCCTGTGTTACACTGTTCTAATGGTGATGTGATTCTGTTTGACATTGTTTCTATGGTGCTGTCCTCCTGTGTTGCACTGTTCTAGCAGTGTTGTGGTTTTGTATGACATTCTTCCTATGGTGCTGTCCTCCTGTGATGTGCTGCTCCTATGTTATGTGTTTCCTAGAATACTTTTGTCCTGTGCCTTAGCATCTGTGGATGTGTCACTAGAGTTTATGGATTCTCACACGTGTCCCATACAGACATTCTGAACCTCTGGACGCACAGTGGGTGGAGACCGTGAGATGATCTCGTGGGCTTGTGTCTCATTAGCAGCTGCTAGAGGCAAGCTGGGGAGGGGATGGTACAGTAGTAATGTTTATTATAATTAATGCAGCTGATAAGAAATAATAAGTTACGGAATATAAACTCGGAGACCATAGTTCTGCCACTGCGACTTGAGGGTTTCTATAATGCGGAGCTGCGTGGCGATGAATAAAGAAAACCCTCATTGTCCGGGGACCTGCTTCTAGTCTGAAAACACATTAGAAAGGGTGTAACAGTGTTGCCAAGCTTCAACACTGTAGCACTAGGGGACGTGAAATAAAGCTGTAAGGAGGTAAGCTCAAAAACAATGTCAGGAAATACATTTTCATGGAAAGGGTGATGGATACCTGGAATCCTCTGCGTCCCGTCCCCCTCCCCAAAGGAGGTGGTGGGAGCAAAAACAGTGATGGAATTTGAAAATGCATGAGATAGAGGTGGAGGATCACTACATAGCACAAGGCTGGAATTACAGCAAATGTAGATAAGCTCTAAATGGAGAAAGGCATCCTGCAAGGAGCAACCAACATGAGCTTAAGGAAAGGCAGAGGAGAGAGTAACCTGCTCAGAGTGCTTGGTGCACCTCTACAGCTCCAGCCGCCTTACTGGGCAGGCTACATTCCCATGCTGGTCTTCATCTGCCGTCATTTACTATATTACTATCTGACAGTCATAGATCAGAGGATATTTTAGGGCACACTAAGCCTCCTTACTCTGGGGCCTAAATGTGGGGGGTGGACCCCTTAAACAAAGAAGGGACATTGAGGGACACACACACAGTCTTGGAAGAGGAAGAGGAAATCGTTTTTACATCTAATAAAGTCGGTGTTTCTCTGGTGCTGAAGTGAGAGACAGTATCTGGCAGGCCTTAAAGAAGATGTCACCCACTTCCATAGTCTATATTAGGAGAACATAGAGGAGTGAGCTGGCACAGGAATATCCCCAGTGGACAGGAGTTAGGAGAGGGAGGGGACCCAGGGATGGAGGGTATTAGGGACTGCTCTGACATGCAACCCGATGCAGGAACATAGCAACATAGTAAATGACGGCAGATAAAGACCAGTATGGTCCATCTAGTCTGCCCAGCTAGGTGTCAAGAGTAGGTGCCCCTGCTGCTCCATGCAGGTCACCCCTCCCCAT
This sequence comes from Ichthyophis bannanicus, assembly GCA_033557465.1. Classification (NCBI taxonomy): domain Eukaryota; kingdom Metazoa; phylum Chordata; class Amphibia; order Gymnophiona; family Ichthyophiidae; genus Ichthyophis; species Ichthyophis bannanicus. The sequence goes on along the minus strand of CM066039.1, from coordinate 345,618,008 downwards.
GTCTTTGTTTAGGGGTGACCCCACCGCTCCGTGTAGGTCACCTCGACTTGTTAAGATATCAGAGACAGTTAAGTTTATTTTAATTTTATCTTATTTCTATAAAGGAATCCACTGTGTCTGTCCCATGTCATTTTGAATTCTGTCACTGTATTTGCCCCTCTGTCCAGCCCGTTTGGACGTCCAAAAACTGGACAGCCAGATTTGCACCCGTTTCTGCACCTGCAGGAGCTAGACATTCCCATGGGAGTAGAAATGGGCCAAAGGGCTTGGATGGGCCGGGCATGTTCCGATGCAGCCCCACTGTATGTCTAGCAACCTCCCCATCTAGCCCTCCCCATGCCCCTACATGGAACCACGGTACTATGGTGTCTCATAGCTATGGCACTGAGACGTCATGCAGGAGCCCAGCTTCCCTGCAGCACATTGGACATGCTGTTCCCCGCTCCCCAACCCCAAAAGGGGACTGCCAGGGCTGGAATTGGGCTGAGAGGAACATCCTGAAGTTCCTCGCCTGCTTTCTGCTGCCCACCAGTGCCATTCACTGTGATCAGGGAGACTTATTCCACCTCTGAGGCAGAATACATTTCCTGGCTATTCTTGCATCCCCGGACATACAGGGCCACAACTGGAATCGCCCCTGTATGTCCGGGGTCGTAGGTCCACCTCCATTACACCCAATCTCCTCCCTGTTGCCGCCCCCTCCCGCCCCCTCTCCAGAGCTCCCACACAGCGGCCTCATACATGCAGAAAGCTCTGGACTCAGAATTGGGTCCCACCGAATAACGGGGTTGGACGGCCAGGGTGGACATCCAACCCCGCTATTCATGTCTCAGCATGCCGACCTTAGGGTGCATTTAATGAACTGGAGATTACCTGCATAACTGCAGTTTTTCACAACTTTATAAGCAGTAAAGTATGAATTGCTTGGCTTCACCTACTTGTTGGAGTTGAAGGGCAGAGGGCAGGGGCAAGGCAGGCAGAACCTGGGCACTCCCCTGCTGACATCACCAATGTAACCATCTGGGCACCTTTCACAGTGCTGCCCTGTTGTGTTGTGCTGGCAGTCCTGCAATGAAAGACAAGGGTCTCCTGCTTCAGGAGGATAAGTCATTTCCGGTCCCTAGTGGAGCAGAATCTGTGCTACAACCACCTTTGCTCTATTCTCTGTGCCAATGTCCCTGCACAGAATGAACTCTTTACAGAGGAATGACCTAGTGCTCAGAGCAGAGCTTCCCAAAGCTTTATGTAATACAGCCCCGTTTTAACACTTAACAATTCACGTGACCCAGAGGATGATGCTGCACACACCACTCTCATCCCCTGCCCCATCCAAAGCAAGAAGGGCAGCGACAGTCACAGCAGTCAGCTCAGGAACCAGAGATCCCAGTACTGTGCACGGGTTTCCAGCCTAAACCCCTATGGGAGGAGGGCACTGGCCTGTGAACACTCACTGATTCATAGGTCTTATATTGGCTGCTCCTAGTGGGCATAGATTTCAGTGGAGGGCCGGGGGGGGGGGGGGGGAGGGCAACCCTGTTTATTTGACTCAATTTAGTGATGATGTGACATCATTGGGTTCCTGACCCACAGTTCAGAACCACTGGCTTGGAGCAGATCCTGCTTTTGCCAAAGATGCGCCGAGTCACTTCATCCTCCACTGCCTTAAGGGCAGACGTAAGGGCCAGTTTACTAGGGTGTGGTAAATAGCACCTTTAATGACATGGGGCCTGAGTTTCAGTTGGGTGCTGCGACCCTTCCCTAATGCTTACTGGGGATCCCTGGCGATCCAGTGGGAGTGAACCCCAGACTCTTCTGTCCTGTGATGCCATTTTCCAACATGGCACTATATCCCTGTAGCAGTAATATGCTTGACCCCTACTGCACTATCAAGGTGCTGGGTGACATGGGTTCGGGGTCAAACAGGGGGCTGGAGAGGGCTCTGAATTTTAAAGAAAGGGCCAAGTCCCCTCACCACTACTGCTGAAGGAGAGGAGGGGTGAGGCCTTTTACTTACAAGAGGCTGGTCCCTTTAAGAGATTTCTGGAGGTGCTGTTAACGTTCCAGGAATGATGCAACATGCACAGTTATTCCATTTACATGATAGTCAGCTATTTTGCATGCATTTGCATATAATACAGTTCATCATGGTTTAATGTGCCTTTAGCAGTAGATAATGTACATTAACCACCAATGTGATATTGCTCAACACCACACATTAATTATGCGCAAACTCCAAGGGAGCAATATAGTATAAGGGGTGAACTGAAGTGCAGCAATCCAAGGGAGCAATATAGTATAGGGGGTGAAGTACTTTTGTCCACTAAAGAAGAGCGGGACCTAAGCGTGGTTGTGTCCGATGATCTTAAAGTAGCTAAACAGGTAGAAAAGGCGACGGCAAAAGCTAGAAGGATGCTTGGGTGCATATGGAGAGGAATGGCTAGCAGAAAAAAGGAGGTGATCATGCCTCTGTATAAGTCTTTGGTGTGACCTCATTTGGAGTATAGTGTGCAATTCTGGAGACTGCACCTTCAAAAGGATGTGAACAGGATGGAGTCGGTGCAGAGGGTGGCTACTAAAATGATTAGTGGTCTTCATTATAAAGCATATGAGGACAGACTTAAGGATCTTAATATGTACACCTTAGAGGAAAGGCGGGATAGAGGTGATATGATTGAGATGTTTAAATACCTCCGTGGCATAAATGTTCAGGAAGAGAGCCTCTTTCAATTGAAAGCAAGTTCTGCTATGAGGGGACATGGGATGAGGGTGAAGGGAGATAGATTCAGGAGTGATATGCGGAAATATTTCTTTACGGAAAGAGTAGTGGATCCGTGGAATAGTCTCCCAGTGGAGGTGGTAGAGATGAGGACAGTAACTGAATTCAAAAAAGCATGGGACAAACACAGAGGATCTCTAAAAGTAAAAAGGGGACTGTTGTAGTTGTTGATATGGAAGGACAGACTAGATAGGCCATGTGGTCTTTTTCTGTCATCATATTTCTATGTTTCTATGTTTCCACTGTTGCTCCAAAGCAGCTTCATAGCTAAGTCCCTTAGACCGTAAACTCTTTGAGGCAGGGAACCACTGATTCTACCTGGCTTTGAAAAAATAAGTAACCAAATAAATACCCTCCAAGCCAAACCACAGGAGAAAAATCTCTGGTCCAAGCAACTCCATATGTTTTCCCATTTATGAGGTTCAGAAATGTGTCAGATTTGAGGCCAGTGAGCTAGAGCCACTGCCTTAGTCAGGTCACCCAACTCGATTGATCTGGTTCTAGTTTTATCCCATGCCATGTGTGGAGATAGGCATAGCTGCACAGGATGGCTCTGGATGGGGTGCAATCATGCAGCGAGTTTATGTAGTAGTTTACTTCCAGTAAAGACACCAGGGCTGGTGCATGTGCTGCAAGCTGTGTGTCTGTGAACATGCATTGCATATGTGGAAAACAGTATAAGAATGAATGTATAGTGCATGCGAGCGTAGAGGCACAGAGGACGTGTGAATGTGCAAGAATGATGTGCAGTGCAACATGTTTGAGTGTGCAGAGTGTGTGAGTGTACGAGCCCAGCATGAGTGTGAACCTGTATAGTGTATGTGAGTGCATGTGTACAGTGTGCCTGACACAAGCATTGTGGAACTTGTGTCTCTTGGGGATTCTGCTAGGTACATATGGCCTAGATTGGCCACTGTTGGAAACAGGATACTGGGCTTGATGGACCTTGGTCTGACCCAGTATGGCATATCTTATGTTCTTATGACCTGTCAGCATGCAGTGTATGTGAGTGCATGAGCGCAGTGCGCCTGTCAGCATACAGTGTATGTGAGTGCATGAGCGCAGTGTGCCTGTCATCATGCAGTGTATGTGAGTGCATGAGCGCAGTGTGCCTGTCATCATGCAGTGTATGTGAGTGCATGAGCGCAGTGTGCCTGTCATCATGCAGTGTATGTGAGTGCAGTGCACCTGACCTGTCAGCATGCAGTGTATGTGAGTGCATGAGCGCAGTGCGCCTGTCAGCATACAGTGTATGTGAGTGCATGAGCGCAGTGTGCCTGTCATCATGCAGTGTATGTGAGTGCATGAGCGCAGTGTGCCTGTCATCATGCAGTGTATGTGAGTGCAGTGCACCTGACCTGTCAGCATGCAGTGTATGTGAGTGCATGAGCGCAGTGCGCCTGTCAGCATACAGTGTATGTGAGTGCATGAGCACAGTGTGCCTGTCATCATGCAGTGTATGTGAGTGCATGAGTGCAGTGTGCCTGTCATCATGCAGTGCATGTGAGTGCATGAGTGCAGTGTGCCTGTCAGCATGCAGTGTATGTGAGTGCATGAGCGCAGTGTGCCTGTCAGCATGCAGTGTATGTGAGTGCATGAGTGCAGTGTGCCTGTCAGCATGCAGTGCATGTGAGTGCATGAGTGCAGTGTGCCTGTCAGCATGCAGTGTATGTGAGTGCATGAGCGCAGTGTGCCTGTCATCATGCAGTGTATGTGAGTGCATGAGTGCAGTGTGCCTGTCAGCATGCAGTGCATGTGAGTGCATGAGTGCAGTGTGCCTGTCAGCATGCAGTGTATGTGAGTACATGAGTGCAGTGTGCCTGTCAGCATGCAGTGTATGTGAGTGCATGAGCACAGTGAGCCTGTCAGCATGCAGTGTATGTGAGTGCATGAGTGCAGTGTGCCTGTCAGCATGCAGTGTATGTGAGTGCATGAGTGCAGTGTGCCTGTCATCATGCAGTGTATGTGAGTGCATGAGTGCAGTGTGCCTGTCATCATGCAGTGTATGTGAGTGCATGAGCACAGTGTGCCTGTCAGCATGCAGTGTATGTGAGTGCATGAGCACAGTGCGCCTGTCAGCATGCAGTGTATGTGAGTACATGAGTGCAGTGTGCCTGTCAGCATGCAGTGTATGTGAGTGCATGAGTGCAGTGTGCCTGTCAGCATGCAGTGTATGTGAGTACATGAGTGCAGTGTGCCTGTCAGCATGCAGTGTATGTGAGTGCATGAGTATGTGTGGAAACATGGAGCACATTTGAATGTACAAGTGCAATGTGTATGCGTGTGTGTGTGTGAGTGTACAAGCACAGTGAACGTGTAAAGATAAAGAGGCCAATTCAGATCGGGGCACATCCAGTCCATCCAGATGTCCAAAAAATGGACAGCCCGAAAGTGCGCCTGATTCTGCACCTGTGGGAGCTTGATGTTCCTGTGTGTGCAGAATCGAGCACTTAGATGGGCCGGACATTCCCCGATTCTGCAGCACTGGACATCCATCTGCTTCCCCAGCTAGCCTTCCCTATGCTCCTGCTGGAGCCTGGCGCCATGGCGATTCTTCACCATGGTACCAGGACGCCATGCAGAAGTGCTGAAATGCCCGACATACCTGACAGTGTCCTTTCCCCACCGCCCGACCCTCAGTGGGGTCTGCCAGGGCCAGGATCATAGAAACATAGAAACATGATGACAGAAAAAGACCACATGGCCTATCTAGTCTGTCCTTCCATAACAACAACTACAACAGTCCCCTTTTTACCTTTAGAGATCCTCTGTGTTGGTCCCATGCTTTTTTGAATTCAGATACTGTCCTCATCTCTACCACCTCCACTGGGAGACTATTCCATGGATCCACTACTCTAGTCTTTGGAGGGGCCTCACCTCATGTTGCTCCTTGCTTTGGGGGTTCCCCCTGGCCAGATCACTGCCATCTATGGGACTTATTCCACCTCCAAGGTAGAATAAGTCCCACATCCATCTGCTCCCAGCCAGACATACAGGGCCACGACCAGAATAGACCCTGTATGTCCATGTTGTGCGCCCTGTCCCCGATCTACCCCCTCTTCACCCTGTTGCTGCCCTCCCCCCTCTGGAGCTCCCTGCACAAAGGCCCTGTACGTGTAGGGAGCCTTTGGGGCAGAATAGGCACACAGCAAATAGCAAGGGCTGTACGTCCAGACCGGATGTACATTCCCTGCTGTTTGCAGTTCAGAATGACCCTCAAAGTGTTTGTGAGTACAAGCACAGTATAAGTGTCTAACATGCAGTGTGAGTGTAAACGTGCAATGCTTGTAAGTGTATAAGAGCATTCTGAGTGTACAACATAAACATGCAGGTATGTTAGTACAAGCACAGAGTGAGTGTAAATGTGCAGTGCATGAGAGTGCACAAGTGCAGTGTGAGTGTGAATATATAAAGCCCAGCAATGTGCAGGCATAGTGCAAGTGTGTGTGTCATAGGTAGGAGAAGGAGATAAAAGCTGTACTCACCACACAGGCACCGGAACCATCCAAGCACTTGTCTGAATTCCCATTGCAATTACAGGGTAAACATCTGCCGGATGTGGAGTAAAAATATCCTACACTGCATCTCTGCTAGGAGGAAACACAGAGAGAGATGCGAGATTCAGGGGCATTGCCGGCAGGGGCCTGTTTCTGCATCCATACTTGTGACTGGATTGACCATTGTTGGAAACAGGATACTGGGCTTGATAGACATTTGCACCTAGTGATCCAGATGCTCTTATTAGTAGATCCTGTCTGATATAATCTGTGTGACGTTTGCCCCACTCTTCAGTCAGACATAAAGGCTCTTCTAGAATTCCCATCCTCCCCAGGGTCCTTTCCTAATTGGGGGGTAGAGGTGGGGGAAGTGAAATAAATCTTTCAAGGTTCTTAAGTGTGTCGTAAAAATCATCTTGCAAAATCACAGCAAAACCAAACACACCACAAGCCAGTTCAGGATTGTTCCAAAAACCGAAAACAGCAGCTTACTGAAGCATTTCATACAACTATATTTACACCTGGTGCAATTCATGCAGAAAATGAAAAGAGAATGATAAAAAGCTAAAAAATACAAATTCAATATAATAGGTGACAGTAGGGGTTTCTTTAGCAACCCTTCCATAGCAAGCTACTCGGAGGGGAACGTGCCCCATGTTTGTCCCTTATGGATAGATGAGCAGCTTGGTGCAGACTCTCCTCACAGACAAACCAAAATCCTTCCCTGAATCTACTGCAGATGAACTCTTTCCGAATCCCTTTCAGACAAAAACCGGACAATTCCCACGAGTCTGGCAGTCTTCCCTCTGACTCCCAACCAAAAATTCACTTCTAACACATAAGGGAGCTGCAATGAATACAAGGAACATAGATCTTATTTCACCCGGGTCCAGACCCTATCTTTCTTTGGAGATCCTCCTGAACCCCATCATATGCATCTCTTCAGGGTGCCCAAGAACTTTAGCACCCCCTCAGCTAGAGGGCCAAGAAGAAGGAAACCCAAAGTGGGATCACGAGTTTCACAGAAACACACTCTGATGGATGCCTGAGACAGGACCTGCCACTGTTGGAATCTGGACTTGTGGGTGTTTACCTGCTAGGAAATTGTCTTAAAACTAGGGGAAAAGTCTGATTTGGAGTAACCTAATAAACTCTTTGGGCCTGATATTCGCTGCCCGCTCACCCCTAACCACGGATATTCAATGTCATGGTGATGGGAGTGAATATTCGGTTGTGGTGTCCAGGGAAACCCGCTGCGGAGCCCAAATGGGTAATATCGATATTGCATCTCCACCCAGTTAGCATCTGCAGCTAAAACTAGGTGAGCCAAAAGCTGGCCTTGTTTTAGCCAGGGATCGCTAACCGGATAGCGGTGCAATAGTGCCATTACCTGGTTAGCAGTACACCCTGCCTCCGCTGCACCCTGAAACGCCCCAACATGCCCCGATGATAACCAGAGAGCATCGGGGTGCATAGGGAACATAGATGGGGATATTCAGTGGAACTAACCATGTAGGTGCTGTTGAATATCCCCATTTACTGAGCTGTAAACCATGTAAATGCCTTTTGAATCTCAGAACCTTTATCTATTTAAAATTCTGTGTTTATTTAAAAAGTCCGTTGAAGAAGTAGGCTAAGGTTGCAAAGATTTGATTCCCACCCACGCGCTCCTCTCTTCACTCATCTCAAGCTCAGTCTTAGATTTATAGACTTTATGCCTCTTAAGAGGATAAGAAGGACATTTTTTCACCATAAGGTCTAATTGGGGATTTTTATCAGCAAGTAATTTACCCTTAGTATTAGATTAATTTTAGGTCCTTGCAGTTCATGTTCAAATAAACAGAAAATAAAGAGCATAAAATATAAAAGTATATTAGTTTAAGTTTCTCTATTCCTTTAGTAGCTTTATATAGCTAAACAACTCACCAATACTAAGATGCAGACAGCAGTCCAGTAGCAGTCTGGGGGTTATCCAGTCTTTTGCACAGAATGCCACATGTGTGCACTTGGTACAAGGAACTCCTGACTCTCATAGAATGAGTGAAGTCTTTGGAGACTACAGTAGCAGACTTGAAAGAGCTAAAGAAGACAGAGAGACCTTTGAGATCATAGTAGAGAAGTCCCACCTCCAGTCTATGCTGCCATGGAAAGGGCAGTATCACTTTGGTGTGTCAGGAAGCGATTCAGTAACCAGGATTTGCCCTTTGAGTGATGCAGTCTACTCTCATATAGGGGCAGGTGCGTCAAGAAGCTTGTGCCAAGGAGGGAAGGATTAGGATGGTTGTTGTAATTAGCAATTCAATCATTAGACATGTACAGGCCCAGACATAGGCAACTGCCTCCATTTAGGCCTGAGGCCATGGATGTCTACCCAGCACAACAGTAGTAAGTACAAGCCAGGATAACTAGGACAAGCAACCCCTACAAGCTAGGATAACTTACAAAGCACTATTGCTGTCCTTTAAAGCAATCAATCAAATAGCCCCACCTTCCCTCTCCTCACTTCTTATCAACACCCCCACGAACAGGCTAAGAAGATCCGCGGCAGCTAATACCCTTGTTGTACCAAAGGAGTACACCAAATGTAACCAAGCAACCAGAGACAGGGCCTTTACCTTATTCGCTCCAAATTGCTGGAACAATCTCCCTCCACATATCCGATCAATAAAAAACCTCTCTCAATTTAGAAAGGTCCTTAAACATTACCTATTCTGTCTTCACCTTTTAGGCCTTAACCCTACGCCTCCTCCCCCCATCTCTCAAATCACTCACACCGCCTCTGACACTCCAACAACATAGTCCTTACAGAACACGAACCAGACTCTCTGCACACCCAAAGTCAAGATCCCAATATGTAACCTGAACTGTAAATTATCCACAGGTGAAATATCTGTTTGTATAGTATGTATATAGTTTCCCCTGTTATTTCCAAGTTACTGACCCTGTTATAATGTAAGCAAAGGATTGTTCCAACGCGAAAATTTGTTATCTGTAAACCGCGCTGATACCAAAGAGTGCGGTATATAAGAACTGTAAATAAATAAATAAATAAATAAATCGGAAACAACAACACCTTTCGTTGAACTCAGCGTGCGGCATGTAAGCCCCCCCTGCACTGAGAGATCCCAGGGTGCCCCACCCTCTCTGCTCGCTCAGGTTGCCATAGTAACAGGAAGCCTGTGCAAGTGGAGGGGGTGGCGAGCTGCAGGGCCCTGTCACCACAGGAAGGCTTGTATGCCCTGTGCTGAATTCAGCTTTAGGCAATCCTACTTTTCTTTGGGACTGACCACCTCGGAAAAGGCCAAGATGAGGGCAAATTCTGGGCAGAGCAATTGGGGAGATGGTGGTAAATATGTCTACTCCTTGCCTATGGGTACACTCTGTTTCAAATCTGTCTCTGGACATTTAGATAACTGGGTGGATGATGGACGTGAGGATCGCTTGAAAACTTGCCCGCCAGGTGGACCTGGCACATCACCTGGTGATGAAGAGGAGCGGCTGCCTTGGTATATGTAGGAAAATATTTCTGTTTGTCGGACCATTAATTAACTAGTAGCAACCACTTCTAGCTCCTTTTTACTGAATTTAGATAAAACTTCTACACAGAAAAGTCTATATCACATTCACTGAATTCTCAAAGCTTTATGACTCAGTTCTGACACAGTCCTTCATGTGTTTCAAACTACTGCCTACTCTAGTCAAGTTCTGCTTCAGAGAAATCTCATCTATTATCATTCTGCCAACATGTTTCGATTCTCTCCAGCCTCATGATGGACTTTTCATTTCTTAGAGGTACCAACGATGTGGGAAAGTGCAGGAGGGAGTTCTGGGTGCCAAATTTAGGCACTTAGGTAGAAAGTTGAACTCCATAACTTCTAGAGTAGCATTCTTAGAAATGTTTCCCATTCCATGCACAGGACCCCAGAGGCAGGCAGTGCTCCAATGCATGGATGAGAAGATGGTGCAGGGAAGAGGGATTTAGATTTGCCAGGAGCTGGGCAATAGTTTGGTGAAGATGAAGCCTATTCCAAAAAAATAGGCCTCACATCAACCAAAGCGGAACCAGGAGATAGAGAAGCTTTTAAAACCCAAACCTGGAGGAGTACTTGGTTCAGATATCCCAAGAGAGAGGTTCCAATAAAGGCAAAAGTAGCAAAGGTGTCTTTAAGTAAAAAGCAGAGTTGAAAGATTGCAAATTATCCCTGTCAACTGTTAATCTTCAAGTCCCTAAGTGACTCACTGTGGACATAAGAACATAAGATATGCCAGACTGGGTCAGACCAAGGTCCATCAAGACCAGTATCTTGTTTCCAACAGTGGCCAATCTAGGTCATATGTACCTAGCAGTTTCCCCAAGGGACACAGGTTCCACAATGCTTGTACTGGGTCAAGCATTGATATCCTGGGTCCCTTCTTAATAATGGTTTATGGACCTTTCCTCCAGGAACTTGTCCAAACCTTTTTTAAAACCAGCTACACTAACAGCCTTTACTACATCCTCCGGTAACAAATTCCAGAGTTTGATTACATGTTGAGTGAAAAAATATTTTCTTTTATTAGTCTTAAATAGTTTACCTTGTAGCTTCATTGCATGTCCCCTAGTCTTTCTATATTCTGATAACGTAAACAATCGATCTACGTTTACCCGTTCCACTCCGTTCATTAATTTATACACTTCTATAAAGCAGTGACAGCAGTGGTGAAGCAGTGACAGCAGAGGTGAAGCAGTGACGGCAGAGGTGAAGCAGTGACGGCAGTGGTGAAGCAGTGACGGCAGTGGTGAAGCAGTGACAGCAGAGGTGAAGCAGTGACAGAAGTGGTGAAGCAGTGACAGCAGTGGTAATGCAGTGACAGCAGTGGTAAAGCAGTGACAGCAGTGGTAAAAGCAGTGACAGCAGTGGTAAAGCAGTGACAGCAGCGGTGAAGCAGTGACAGCAGAGGTAAAGCAGTGACGGCAGTGGTGAAGCAGTGACAGCAGAGGTGAAGCAGTGACAGCAGTGGTAAAGCAGTGACAGCAGAGGTGAAGCAGTGACGGCAGTGATGAAGCAGTGACAGCAGTGGTGAAGCAGTGACAGCAGTGATAAAAGCAGTGACAGCAGTGGTAAAGCAGTGATGGCAGAGGTGAAGCAGTGACGGCAGTGGTGAAGCAGTGACAGAAGTGGTGAAGCAGTGACAGCAGTGATGAAGCAGTGATGGCAGTGATGAAGCAGTGACAGCAGAGGTGAAGCAGTGACAGAAGTGGTGAAGCAGTGACGGCAGTGGTAAAGCAGTGACAGCAGAGGTGAAGCAGTGACAGCAGTGGTAAAGCAGTGACAGCAGTGGTGAAACAGTGATAGCAGTGGTGAAGCAGTGACAGAAGTGGTGAAGCAGTGACAGCAGAGTTGAAGCAGTGACAGAAGTGGTGAAGCAGTGACAGCAGAGGTGAAGCAGTGACAGCAGTGGTGAAGCAGTGACAGCAGAGGTGAAGCAGTGACGGCAGTGGTAAAGCAGTGACAGCAGAGGTGAAGCAGTGACAGCAGTGGTAAAGCAGTGACAGCAGTGGTGAAGCAGTGATAGCAGTGGTGAAGCAGTGACAGAAGTGATGAAGCAGTGACAGCAGAGGTGAAGCAGTGACAACAGTGGTAAAGCAGTGACAGCAGTGGTGAAGCAGTGACAGCAGTGGTGAAGCAGTGATAGCAGTGGTGAGGCAGTGACAGCAGAGGTGAAGCTTGTCACACGCCACCACTCGTCTCAAGCTAAGAGGGGCGTGGTTATTTGATAGGAACTTTTTGCTGTCTGCTTTTTTAGCCCTTTTCAACTATTTCCCATAGTGCCTTCTGGGAAAGATAGCTTTTGCTTGGCTGTATGTGTGCATCAGACAAAAAGCTGTAGTTAGGCTCTAAGGGTTAAAGCAAATGACAGAATTTATTTTACACAATGGTTCGTTCTCACCACGTACAGGATATTGGTTCAGGTCTCTGTGAAAACAGAGTATTCCCCCAAAACAAACACAACTGTCTGTTTAAAGGTTTTCCATATTGCAGGATACAGTCTTTTAACAGAATGGATAATTCACTTCCTTTGTAGCCTTGCTGGCCAAAAGCACAAACAAAAATCACATTCACTGTCTGTAATAGTATAGCTTCCCTTCAGCTGCATAAACCTTCAAGCAAATACAATTCAGTGCACAAGAAAGCTCTGTTACAAAAGCTACTTTCTTACCCCAGTGTCCTTGTTCCTGCAGCAGGTGCTTAACAAGCTTTCCACAGCTTCCAGGGCTACTCCTTAGTCCTTGTGACCTTTCCCTTTACCAACATGAGGGAATCAGGGCCACCGGCTTGTGGACTATGGGTTCCCTTCCCTGGTAAACTCTCTTTCAGGGTTCGCTTGTTTTCTCCCTGTTCCTCAGGTTTAAAGCCTTGCACACAGAACAGTCCATAGGAATCTCTTCCCCATTTAGCTTTACCTCAGGCTCTCCCAGCTGCATAGGCTCAGACTCTCCCAGCTCACAGTCCTCAGCTACCAGCCTCCCGGGGAATCCTGGAGTCTCTCCTGTTCCTGGCTTCAAACCCTCCGGCAGATGTGCTATATTTCACTTAGCACTCTCCTCTCTTGGCAGCTCAGGGGCTCTGCTCGGCTCTGCACCAGTCAAGCTTCGCCAGCTTGCAGCTGTGCCTCGGCTCATGGCAGTTTGGCTTCCTGCTTCTGCTTCTCCCCTGCTGCTCCTCTTGCTGCTACCTCCATCCTTGCTGCTTCTCCTCACGACGATGACCCTGCTCTCACACTCTGGCTTCAGTTTATATTTCCAGGGCTCTCTCTTCCACCCCTCTCTAGCCAGGTGATGGCAATCAGCCTGACTTCATGCACCTGCATACTTGGAGCACTCCCTGCCTAAGGGGTTCTAGGCTCTGTATCCTCTCCCCTCCCTTCCACTGGGAGGAGCAGGAATGTGGGCCATGTGGAGGTTTTCTGATTCCTAGCTGTGTTTGTGTCTTTCCTATTCTGCCTCGGTAAAAGGGGGCCCTTTACTAGGGTGAATTCCCTGTCTTTGTCCTCCCTCATACTCTGGATAGGCCTCCTTGCCACACGCTGTGTCAGCAGATGTGAAGCAGTGACGGCAGTGGTGAAGCAGTAACAACAGAGGTGAAGCAGTGACAGCAGTGTTAATGTGACAGCAGAGGTGAAGCAGTGACAGCAGTGGTGATGCTGTGACAGCAGAGGTGAAACAGTGACAGCAGTGTTAATGTGACAGCAGAGGTGAAGCAGTGACAGCAGTGGTGAAGCAGTGACAGCAGTGGAACAGATGTGACAGCAGTGGTGAAGCAGTGACAGCAGTGGTGAAGCAGTGACAGCAGTGTTAATGTGACAGCAGAGGTGAAGCAGTGACAGCAGAGGTGAAGCAGTGACAGCAGTGTTAATGTGACAGCAGAGGTGAAGCAGTGACAGCAGAGGTAAAGCAGTGACAGCAGTGGTGAAGCAGTGACAGCAGTGTTAATGTGACAGCAGAGATGAAGCAGTGACAGCAGTGTTAATGTGACAGCAGAGGTGAAGCAGTGACAGCAGTGTTAATGTGACAGCAGAGGTGAAGCAGTGACAGCAGAGGTGAAGCAGTGACAGCAGTGTTAATGTGACAGCAGAGATGAAGCAGTGACAGCAGAGGTGAAGCAGTGACAGCCGTGTTAATGTGACAGCAGGGGTGAAGCAGTGACAGCAGCGGTGAAGCAGTAACAGCAGAGGTGAAGCTGTGACAGCAGTGGTAAAGATGTGACAACAGTTTTTAAGATGTGTCAGCAGTGGTGAAGCAGTGACAGCAGTGGTAAAGATGTGTCAGCAGTGGTGAAGCAGTAACAGCAGCTGTGAAGCAGTGACAGCAGTGGTAAAGATGTGTCAGCAGTGGTGAAGCAGTGACAGCAGTGGTGAAGCAGTGACAGCAGTGTTAAAGATGTGTCAGCTGTGGTGAAGCAGTAACAGCAGTGGTGAAGCAGTGACAGCAGTGGTAAAGATGTGACAGCTGTGGTGAAGCAGTGACAGCAGTGGTGAAGCAGTGACAGCAGTGTTAAAGATGTGTCAGCAGTGGTAAAGCAGTGACAGTGGTGTTAAAGATGTGACAGCAGTGGTGAAGCAGTGACAGCAGTGGTGAAGCAGTAACAGCAGTGGCGAAGCAGTGACAGCAGTGGCGAAGCAGTAACAGCAGTGGTGAAGCAGTGACAGCAGTGGTGAAGCAGTAACAGCAGTGGTGAAGCAGTGACAGCAGTGGTAAAGATGTGTCAGCAGTGGTGAAGCAGTGACAGCAGTGGTGAAGCAGTGACAGCAGTGGTAAAGATGTGACAGCAGTGGTGAAGCAGTGACAGCAGTTTTAAAGATGTGTCAGCAGTGGTGAAACAGTGACAGCAGTGGTGAAGCAGTAACAGCAGTGGCGAAGCAGTGACAGCAGTGGTGAAGCAGTAACAGCAGTGGCGAAGCAGTGACAGCAGTGGTGAAGCAGTAACAGCAGTGGTGAAGCAGTGACAGCAGTGGTGAAGGAGTGACAGCAGAGGTAAAGATGTGACAGCAGAGGTAAAGATGTGTCTGCAGTGGTGAAGCAGTAACAGCAGTGGTGAAGCAGTAACAGAAGAGGTGAAGCAGTGTCAGCAGTGGTGAAGCAGTAACAGCAGTGGTGAAGCTGTTGGAAAAGCCGTCGGAGTGGAGCCGTCGGAGTGGAGCAGATTGGAATCTGTGGATCATATGGTGGAGTCACAATTTGGGCTTTTATATTCCCCTGTCGATATTGAAGGCCTTTGCATGTTTAGCACTTAACTGCTTAATGGTTTTAAGAAACTGTATGGTGTTTGATTCTAACTATTTATTGTGTTGTGAATTTTGCTAATGTTGGTCAGTTTCTTAAGGCTGTGGGAACGATGATGAAGGTGACCAGGTGGTTTCGCTACAGAGTGTTGCACCTCTAGAATCCACAGTTTGAGTTCACGCCTGTCAATAAAGATGGTTAAAAATGATCGAGCTAAAAATTATAGCAGGGTGACCCTTTGTCCCTTCTTGTGTCCAGCAGAGGAGCAACTCACCCAGAGAGAATATATTGCAGAGGAGTGCTTCCGCAGTAATGCCTGCAAGGGCTCTCCCTTAGATGTGGACACAGGACCTTAGAGGGCGTGGGCGCTGCCCAGAGTGAGAGCTCTTAGCCAGGCTGGACACAGGTTTGTGTTGGTGCAGACTAAGGTGATGCGGCTGTGGAGCTCGGGGTTGCATCTCTTCTTCTTAAGTGGATCATTGTTGGCAGTTACCAGATGACCTGTGACAGCTCGGATGGATGAAGATGGACTATGTGGCCCTAGCAGAAAGATGTTAATAGCTGTGGCTGATTTGCTAATGAGAGGGACCTGACGGTGGGGACAAAAGGGAGACAAATATTTACATACATAATTCTTATGTATGTAATTCTTATGTAAATATGTTATTTGCTTTCGCAGGACACATTTCATGTTTTAGATCTTTTTTTTTTTAATTTATAGATTTCTAGTCAATACAGCAACCAAAACAATTCAAAGACAATCCCATAACAAATTTAAGGAAAAAAATTACAATCAAAAATAAGAAAAAAAACAAGATAGAGTCCACCTCATGGGAACCTAACTGCTAGTTCAATAAGGAAACAAACAAACAAAAAAAAAACGAACAAGAAAATAAGACATATTTGCCCACAAAATGGAGGCGTTCAATCATTCATTACCTAACCTCCCTAAGCCCTGCTTCTCGGTCAAAACTTTTTCCAAATGAGTAACCTCAACAAAAATATAGGAAGCACCATCCAAACTGATAATGCATTTACAAGGAAAACAGAGAAAAAAAGGTGGCACCCAAAGCTAGGACCTGAGGCTTTAAATTTAAAGACTGCCTCTGACGGAGTTGGGTGCCACGAGAAACATCCGGAAAAACATTTACCGGCTGCCCACAAAACATGGCCAACTTAACCTTAAAAAAGCCCCCTAAGAACACACTGTTTAATCTCAATAGATGGAAAAGTAACCAGTAAAGTGTAACGCAAATTGATGATATCCTGACAGTCCTATAAAAAGGCAGTTAAATTAGACATAGGAGAAACAATTTCATCCAGTCCACCCATGTTTTAGATCTTCTAAGATACATTTTATGCAGATCATTAACAAAGCTGACGTCAGTTAGCGTCCTCTGCCTACATCGCTCTGATACAGGGCGCGAGGCCTTATTTACCTAAGCGCATATACAGCCCGCTGCTCTTGATGACAGAACTAAGCCTGGTGACAGCCTAAGTCTAGCCCACTGCACATTACAGCAAATGATTAACAGCTGTGCCCTTCATTCGGGGGGGGGGGGGGGGGAGGAAAGAGAGTATTACTGATCTCCTAAAGCAGTACAACATTTATTGCATTTTTTCCTGAAAGTCTCTGCAGATGCAAAGCGTTCTAGTCCTCAGCTAACCCCTCCCTGAGTCAAATGGAAAACCATGTTTTTCTCCATCGCCCAGCAGGAGTCTTTTCCAATATAAACACTTCCCAGCGAGGTGCTCACCACAAAATGCAGCCTCAGTTTTTCCATACATGGATAGAAAAAGCCTCTGCTTGAAGGCAGAATCCTTGTCACCATCGCTCTGCGCTGTAGGGGGCAAGTGATATAGCTTTGGCTCATGGTATAAGCTTAATGCATCAGATCCCTGCAATCTGTACGGGCCTGCTGCTTCTTAACAGATTTAAAAATGATCTGGAAGTGGAAATAACAAACGTGATAATCAGGTTTGCAGATGACACAAAATTATTCAAAGTTGTTAAATCATAATAGGATTGTGAGAAATTGCAGGAGGACCTGGTGAGACCAGGAGACTGGGTACCAAATGGCAGATGAAATTGAATGTGGACAAGTGAAAAGTGGTGCACAAGGAGAAGAATAACCCAAACTACAGTTACACATCCACATTAGGAATCATCACCCAGGAAAAGGATCTGAGCATCATCGAGGATAATGCGTTGAAATCTTCCATTTAGTGCACAGCAGCAGAAGCCAAGAAAGCAAACAGAATGTTAGGAATCTTAAGAAAGGAACAGAGAAAAAATACAAAGGATATTAGAAAGCCTCTGTATCTCTCCATAGTGCGACCGCAGTTTCTAGGAACTATAAAGAAAGGCATGGAGAATAAAACAAAGGATATTAGAAAGCCTCTGTATCGCTCCATAGTGCGACCGCAGTTTCTAGGAATGATAAAGAAAGGCATGCAGAATAAAACAAAGGATATTAGAAAGCCTCTGTATCGCTCCATAGTGCGACCGCAGTTTCTAGGAACTATAAAGAAAGGCATGGAGAATAAAACAAAGAATATTAGAAAGCCTCTGTATCTCTCCATAGTGCAACCGCAGTTTCTAGGAACGATAAAGAACGGCATGCAGAATAAAACAAAGAATATTAGAAAGCCTCTGTATCGCTCCATAGTGCAACCGCAGTTTCTAGGAACGATAAAGAAAGGAACGGAGAATAAAACAAAGGATATTAGAAAGCCTCTGTATCGCTCCATAGTGCAACCGCAGTTTCTAGGAACGATAAAGAAAGGCATGGAGAATAAAACAAAGGATATTAGAAAGCCTCTGTATCTCTCCATAGTCCGACCACAGTTTCTAGGAACTATAAAGAAAGGCATGGAGAATAAAACAAAGGATATTAGAAAGCCTCTGTATCGCTCCATAGTGCGACCGCAGTTTCTAGGAACGATAAAGAACGGCATGGAGAATAAAACAAAGGATATTAGAAAGCCTCTGTATCGCTCCATAGTGCAACCGCAGTTTCTAAGAACGATAAAGAAAGGAACGGCGAATAAAACAAAGGATATTAGAAAGCCTCTGTATCGCTCCATAGTGCAACCGCAGTTTCTAGGAACGATAAAGAAAGGCATGGCGAATAAAACAAAGGATATTAGAAAGCCTCTGTATCGCTCCATAGTGCAACCGCAGTTTCTAGGAACGATAAAGAAAGGAACGGAGAATAAAACAAAGGATATTAGAAAGCCTCTGTATCGCTCCATAGTGCGACCGCAGTTTCTAGGAACTATAAAGAACGGCATGGAGAATAAAACAAAGGATATTAGAAAGCCTCTGTATCGCTCCATAGTGCAACCGCAGTTTCTAAGAATGATAAAGAAAGGAACGGAGAATAAAACAAAGGATATTAGAAAGCCTCTGTATCGCTCCATAGTGCAACCGCAGTTTCTAGGAACTATAAAGAAAGGAACGGAGAATAAAACAAAGGATATTAGAAAGCCTCTGTATCGCTCCATAGTGCGACCGCAGTTTCTAGGAACGATAAAGAAAGGCATGGAGAATAAAACAAAGGATATTAGAAAGCCTCTGTATCGCTCCATAGTGCAACCGCAGTTTCTAGGAACTATAAAGAAAGGAACGGAGAATAAAACAAAGGATATTAGAAAGCCTCTGTATCGCTCCATAGTGCAACCGCAGTTTCTAGGAATTATAAAGAAAGGCATGGAGAATAAAACAAAGGATATTAGAAAGCCTCTGTATCGCTCCATAGTGCGACCGCAGTTTCTAGGAACGATAAAGAAAGGCATGGCAAATAAAACAAAGGATATTAGAAAGCCTCTGTATCTCTCCATAGTGCAACCGCAGTTTCTAAGAACGATAAAGAAAGGCATGGCGAATAAAACAAAGGATATTAGAAAGCCTCTGTATCGCTCCATAGTGCAACCGCAGTTTCTAAGAACGATAAAGAAAGGCATGGCGAATAAAACAAAGGATATTAGAAAGCCTCTGTATCGCTCCATAGTGCAACCGCAGTTTCTAGGAAGTATAAAGAAAGGCATGGCGAATAAAACAAAGGATATTAGAAAGCCTCTGTATCGCTCCATAGTGCGACCGCAGTTTCTAGGAACTATAAAGAATGGCATGGCGAATAAAACAAAGGATATTAGAAAGCCTCTGTATCGCTCCATAGTGCAACCGCAGTTTCTAGGAACGATAAAGAAAGGCATGGCGAATAAAACAAAGGATATTAGAAAGCCTCTGTATCGCTCCATAGTGCGACCGCAGTTTCTAGGAACTATAAAGAAAGGCATGGCGAATAAAACAAAGGATATTAGAAAGCCTCTGGATCGCTCCATAGTGCAACCGCAGTTTCTAGGAACGATAAAGAAAGGAACGGAGAATAAAACAAAGGATATTAGAAAGCCTCTGTATCGCTCCATAGTGCGACCGCAGTTTCTAGGAACTATAAAGAAAGGCATGCAGAATAAAACAAAGGATATTAGAAAGCCTCTGTATCTGTCCATAGTGCAACCGCAGTTTCTAGGAACTATAAAGAACGGCATGGAGAATAAAACAAAGGATATTAGAAAGCCTCTGTATCGCTCCATAGTGCAACCGCAGTTTCTAGGAACGATAAAGAAAGGCATGGCGAATAAAACAAAGGATATTAGAAAGCCTCTGTATCGCTCCATAGTGCAACCGCAGTTTCTAGGAACGATAAAGAAAGGCATGGAGAATAAAACAAAGGATATTAGAAAGCCTCTGTATCTCTCCATAGTCCGACCACAGTTTCTAGGAACTATAAAGAAAGGCATGGAGAATAAAACAAAGGATATTAGAAAGCCTCTGTATCGCTCCATAGTGCGACCGCATTTTCTAGGAACGATAAAGAAAGGCATGGCGAATAAAACAAAGGATATTAGAAAGCCTCTGTATCGCTCCATAGTGCGACCGCAGTTTCTAGGAACGATAAAGAACGGCATGGAGAATAAAACAAAGGATATTAGAAAGCCTCTGTATCGCTCCATAGTGCAACCGCAGTTTCTAAGAACGATAAAGAAAGGAACGGCGAATAAAACAAAGGATATTAGAAAGCCTCTGTATCGCTCCATAGTGCAACCGCAGTTTCTAGGAACGATAAAGAAAGGCATGGCGAATAAAACAAAGGATATTAGAAAGCCTCTGTATCGCTCCATAGTGCAACCGCAGTTTCTAGGAACGATAAAGAAAGGCATGCAGAATAAAACAAAGGATATTAGAAAGCCTCTGTATCGCTCCATAGTGCGACCGCAGTTTCTAAGAACGATAAAGAAAAGCATGCAGAATAAAACAAAGGATATTAGAAAGCCTCTGTATCGCTCCATAGTGCAACCGCAGTTTCTAGGAACGATAAAGAAAGGAACGGAGAATAAAACAAAGGATATTAGAAAGCCTCTGTATCGCTCCATAGTGCGACCGCAGTTTCTAGGAACTATAAAGAACGGCATAGAGAATAAAACAAAGGATATTAGAAAGCCTCTGTATCGCTCCATAGTGCAACCGCAGTTTCTAAGAACGATAAAGAAAGGAACGGAGAATAAAACAAAGGATATTAGAAAGCCTCTGTATCGCTCCATAGTGCAACCGCAGTTTCTAGGAACTATAAAGAAAGGAACGGAGAATAAAACAAAGGATATTAGAAAGCCTCTGTATCGCTCCATAGTGCGACCGCAGTTTCTAGGAACGATAAAGAAAGGCATGGAGAATAAAACAAAGGATATTAGAAAGCCTCTGTATCGCTCCATAGTGCAACCGCAGTTTCTAGGAACTATAAAGAAAGGAACGGAGAATAAAACAAAGGATATTAGAAAGCCTCTGTATCGCTCCATAGTGCAACCGCAGTTTCTAGGAACGATAAAGAAAGGAACGGAGAATAAAACAAAGGATATTAGAAAGCCTCTGTATCGCTCCATAGTGCAACCGCAGTTTCTAGGAATTATAAAGAAAGGCATGGAGAATAAAACAAAGGATATTAGAAAGCCTCTGTATCGCTCCATAGTGCGACCGCAGTTTCTAGGAACGATAAAGAAAGGCATGGCGAATAAAACAAAGGATATTAGAAAGCCTCTGTATCGCTCCATAGTGCAACCGCAGTTTCTAAGAACGATAAAGAAAGGCATGGCGAATAAAACAAAGGATATTAGAAAGCCTCTGTATCGCTCCATAGTGCAACCGCAGTTTCTAAGAACGATAAAGAAAGGCATGGCGAATAAAACAAAGGATATTAGAAAGCCTCTGTATCGCTCCATAGTGCAACCGCAGTTTCTAAGAACGATAAAGAAAGGCATGGCGAATAAAACAAAGGATATTAGAAAGCCTCTGTATCGCTCCATAGTGCAACCGCAGTTTCTAGGAAGTATAAAGAAAGGCATGGCGAATAAAACAAAGGATATTAGAAAGCCTCTGTATCGCTCCATAGTGCGACCGCAGTTTCTAGGAACTATAAAGAATGGCATGGAGAATAAAACAAAGGATATTAGAAAGCCTCTGTATCGCTCCATAGTGCAACCGCAGTTTCTAGGAACGATAAAGAAAGGCATGGCGAATAAAACAAAGGATATTAGAAAGCCTCTGTATCGCTCCATAGTGCGACCGCAGTTTCTAGGAACTATAGAGAAAGGCATGGCGAATAAAACAAAGGATATTAGAAAGCCTCTGTATCGCTCCATAGTGCAACCGCAGTTTCTAGGAACTATAAAGAAAGGCATGGAGAATAAAACAAAGGATATTAGAAAGCCTCTGTATCGCTCCATAGTGCGACCGCAGTTTCTAGGAACTATAAAGAACGGCATGGAGAATAAAACAAAGGATATTAGAAAGCCTCTGTATCTCTCCATAGTGCGACCGCAGTTTCTAGGAACGATAAAGAAAGGCATGGCGAATAAAACAAAGGATATTAGAAAGCCTCTGTATCGCTCCATAGTGCAACCGCAGTTTCTAGGAACGATAAAGAAAGGAACGGAGAATAAAACAAAGGATATTAGAAAGCCTCTGTATCGCTCCATAGTGCAACCGCAGTTTCTAGGAACTATAAAGAAAGGCATGCAGAATAAAACAAAGGATATTAGAAAGCCTCTGTATCGCTCCATAGTGCGACCGCAGTTTCTAGGAACTATAAAGAAAGGCATGCAGAATAAAACAAAGGATATTAGAAAGCCTCTGTATCTGTCCATAGTGCAACCGCAGTTTCTAGGAACTATAAAGAAAGGCATGGCGAATAAAACAAAGGATATTAGAAAGCCTCTGTATCGCTCCATAGTGCAACCGCAGTTTCTAGGAAATATAAAGAAAGGCATGCAGAATAAAACAAAGGATATTAGAAAGCCTCTGTATCTGTCCATAGTGCAACCGCAGTTTCTAGGAACTATAAAGAAAGGCATGGCGAATAAAACAAAGGATATTAGAAAGCCTCTGTATCGCTCCATAGTGCGACCGCAGTTTCTAGGAACGATAAAGAAAGGAACGGAGAATAAAACAAAGGATATTAGAAAGCCTCTGTATCGCTCCATAGTGCAACCGCAGTTTCTAGGAACTATAAAGAAAGGAACGGAGAATAAAACAAAGGATATTAGAAAGCCTCTGGATCGCTCCATAGTGCAACCGCAGTTTCTAGGAACGATAAAGAAAGGAACGGAGAATAAAACAAAGGATATTAGAAAGCCTCTGTATCGCTCCATAGTGCGACCGCAGTTTCTAGGAACGATAAAGAACGGCATGCAGAATAAAACAAAGGTTATTAGAAAGCCTCTGTATCGCTCCATAGTGCAACCGCAGTTTCTAGGAACTATAAAGAAAGGAACGGAGAATAAAACAAAGGATTTTAGAAAGCCTCTGTATCGCTCCATAGTGCAACCGCAGTTTCTAGGAATGATAAAGAAAGGCATGGAGAATAAAACAAAGGATATTAGAAAGCCTCTGTATCGCTCCATAGTGCAACCGCAGTTTCTAAGAACGATAAAGAAAAGCATGGAGAATAAAACAAAGGATATTAGAAAGCCTCTGTATCGCTCCATAGTGCAACCGCAGTTTCTAGGAATTATAAAGAAAGGCATGGAGAATAAAACAAAGGATATTAGAAAGCCTCTGTATCGCTCCATAGTGCGACCGCAGTTTCTAGGAACGATAAAGAAAGGCATGGCGAATAAAACAAAGGATATTAGAAAGCCTCTGTATCTCTCCATAGTGCAACCGCAGTTTCTAAGAACGATAAAGAAAGGCATGGCGAATAAAACAAAGGATATTAGATAGCCTCTGTATCGCTCCATAGTGCGACCGCAGTTTCTAGGAATTATAAAGAAAGGCATGGCGAATAAAACAAAGGATATTAGAAAGCCTCTGTATCGCTCCATAGTGCAACCGCACTTTCTAGGAACTATAAAGAAAGGCATGGCGAATAAAACAAAGGATATTAGAAAGCCTCTGTATCGCTCCATAGTGCGACCGCAGTTTCTAGGAACTATAAAGAACGGCATGGAGAATAAAACAAAGGATATTAGAAAGCCTCTGTATCTCTCCATAGTGCGACCGCAGTTTCTAGGAACGATAAAGAAAGGCATGGCGAATAAAACAAAGGATATCAGAAAGCCTCTGTATCGCTCCATAGTGCGACCGCAGTTTCTAAGAACGATAAAGAAAAGCATGGCGAATAAAACAAAGGATATTAGAAAGCCTCTGTATCGCTCCATAGTGCGACCGCAGTTTCTAGGAACGATAAAGAACGGCATGGCGAATAAAACAAAGGATATTAGAAAGCCTCTGTATCGCTCCATAGTGCGACCGCAGTTTCTAGGAACGATAAAGAACGGCATGGCGAATAAAACAAAGGATATTAGAAAGCCTCTGTATCGCTCCATAGTGCGACCGCAGTTTCTAGGAACGATAAAGAACGGCATGCAGAATAAAACAAAGGATATTAGAAAGCCTCTGTATCGCTCCATAGTGCAACCGCAGTTTTTAGGAACTATAAAGAAAGGAACGGAGAATAAAACAAAGGATATTAGAAAGCATCTGTATTGCTCCATTGTGCAACCGCAGTTTCTAGGAACGATAAAGAAAGGAACGGAGAATAAAACAAAGGATATTAGAAAGCCTCTGTATCGCTCCATAGTGCAACCGCAGTTTCTAGGAATTATAAAGAAAGGCATGGAGAATAAAACAAAGGATATTAGAAAGCCTCTGTATCACTCCATATTGCGACCGCAGTTTCTAGGAACGATAAAGAAAGGCATGGCGAATAAAACAAAGGATATTAGAAAGCCTCTGTATCTCTCCATAGTGCAACCGCAGTTTCTAAGAACGATAAAGAAAGGCATGGCGAATAAAACAAAGGATATTAGAAAGCCTCTGTATCGCTCCATAGTGCAACCGCAGTTTCTAAGAACGATAAAGAAAGGCATGGCGAATAAAACAAAGGATATTAGAAAGCCTCTGTATCGCTCCATAGTGCAACCGCAGTTTCTAGGAAGTATAAAGAAAGGCATGGCGAATAAAACAAAGGATATTAGAAAGCCTCTGTATCGCTCCATAGTGCGACCGCAGTTTCTAGGAACTATAAAGAATGGCATGGAGAATAAAACAAAGGATATTAGAAAGCCTCTGTATCGCTCCATAGTGCAACCGCAGTTTCTAGGAATGATAAAGAAAGGCATGGCGAATAAAACAAAGGATATTAGCAAGCCTCTGTATCGCTCCATAGTGCGACCGCAGTTTCTAGGAACTATAAAGAAAGGCATGGCGAATAAAACAAAGGATATTAGAAAGCCTCAGTATCGCTCCATAGTGCAACCGCAGTTTCTAGGAACTATAAAGAAAGGCATGGAGAATAAAACAAAGGATATTAGAAAGCCTCTGTATCGCTCCATAGTGCGACCGCAGTTTCTAGGAACTATAAAGAACGGCATGGAGAATAAAACAAAGGATATTAGAAAGCCTCTGTATCTCTCCATAGTGTGACCGCAGTTTCTAGGAACGATAAAGAAAGGCATGGCGAATAAAACAAAGGATATTAGAAAGCCTCTGTATCGCTCCATAGTGCAACCGCAGTTTCTAGGAACGATAAAGAAAGGAACGGGGAATAAAACAAAGGATATTAGAAAGCCTCTGTATCGCTCCATAGTGCAACCGCAGTTTCTAGGAACTATAAAGAAAGGCATGCAGAATAAAACAAAGGATATTAGAAAGCCTCTGTATCGCTCCATAGTGCGACCGCAGTTTCTAGGAACTATAAAGAAAGGCATGCAGAATAAAACAAAGGATATTAGAAAGCCTCTGTATCTGTCCATAGTGCAACCGCAGTTTCTAGGAACTATAAAGAAAGGCATGGCGAATAAAACAAAGGATATTAGAAAGCCTCTGTATCGCTCCATAGTGCAACCGCAGTTTCTAGGAACTATAAAGAAAGGCATGCAGAATAAAACAAAGGATATTAGAAAGCCTCTGTATCTGTCCATAGTGCAACCGCAGTTTCTAGGAACTATAAAGAAAGGCATGGCGAATAAAACAAAGGATATTAGAAAGCCTCTGTATCGCTCCATAGTGCAACCGCAGTTTCTAAGAACGATAAAGAAAGGAACGGAGAATAAAACAAAGGATATTAGAAAGCCTCTGTATCGCTCCATAGTGCAACCGCAGTTTCTAGGAACTATAAAGAAAGGAACGGAGAATAAAACAAAGGATATTAGAAAGCCTCTGTATCGCTCCATAGTGCAACCGCAGTTTCTAGGAACGATAAAGAAAGGAACGGAGAATAAAACAAAGGATATTAGAAAGCCTCTTTATCGCTCCATAGTGCGACCGCAGTTTCTAGGAACGATAAAGAACGGCATGCAGAATAAAACAAAGGATATTAGAAAGCCTCTGTATCGCTCCATAGTGCAACCGCAGTTTCTAGGAACTATAAAGAAAGGAACGGTGAATAAAACAAAGGATTTTAGAAAGCCTCTGTATCGCTCCATAGTGCAACCGCAGTTTCTAGGAATGATAAAGAAAGGCATGGAGAATAAAACAAAGGATATTAGAAAGCCTCTGTATCGCTCCATAGTGCAACCGCAGTTTCTAAGAACGATAAAGAAAAGCATGGAGAATAAAACAAAGGATATTAGAAAGCCTCTGTATCGCTCCATAGTGCAACCGCAGTTTCTAGGAATTATAAAGAAAGGCATGGCGAATAAAACAAAGGATATTAGAAAGCCTCTGTATCTCTCCATAGTGCGACCGCAGTTTCTAGGAACTATAAAGAACGGCATGGAGAATAAAACAAAGGATATTAGAAAGCCTCTGTATCGCTCCATAGTGCAACCGCAGTTTCTAGGAACTATAAAGAACGGCATGGAGAATAAAACAAAGGATATTAGAAAGCCTCTGTATCTCTCCATAGTGCGACCGCAGTTTCTAGGAACGATAAAGAAAGGCATGGCGAATAAAACAAAGGATATTAGAAAGCCTCTGTATCGCTCCATAGTGCGACCGCAGTTTCTAAGAACGATAAAGAAAAGCATGGCGAATAAAACAAAGGATATTAGAAAGCCTCTGTATCGCTCCATAGTGCAACCGCAGTTTCTAGGAACGATAAAGAACGGCATGGCGAATAAATCAAAGGATATTAGAAAGCCTCTGTATCGCTCCATAGTGCGACCGCAGTTTCTAGGAACGATAAAGAACGGCATGGCGAATAAAACAAAGGATATTAGAAAGCCTCTGTATCGCTCCATAGTGCGACCGCAGTTTCTAGGAACGATAAAGAACGGCATGCAGAATAAAACAAAGGATATTAGAAAGCCTCTGTATCGCTCCATAGTGCAACCGCAGTTTCTAGGAACTATAAAGAAAGGAACGGAGAATAAAACAAAGGATATTAGAAAGCCTCTGTATCGCTCCATAGTGCAACCGCAGTTTCTAGGAATGATAAAGAAAGGCATGGAGAATAAAACAAAGGATATTAGAAAGCCTCTGTATCGCTCCATAGTGCAACCGCAGTTTCTAAGAACGATAAAGAAAAGCATGGAGAATAAAACAAAGGATATTAGAAAGCCTCTGTATCGCTCCATAGTGGAACCGCAGTTTCTAGGAATTATAAAGAAAGGCATGGAGAATAAAACAAAGGATATTAGAAAGCCTCTGTATCGCTCCATAGTGCGACCGCAGTTTCTAGGAACTATAAAGAATGGCATGGCGAATAAAACAAAGGATATTAGAAAGCCTCTGTATCTCTCCATAGTGCAACCGCAGTTTCTAAGAACGATAAAGAAAGGCATGGCGAATAAAACAAAGGATATTAGAAAGCCTCGGTATCGCTCCATAGTGCGACCGCAGTTTCTAGGAATTATAAAGAAAGGCATGGCGAATAAAACAAAGGATATTAGAAAGCCTCTGTATCGCTCCATAGTGCAACCGCAGTTTCTAGGAACTATAAAGAAAGGCATGGCGAATAAAACAAAGGATATTAGAAAGCCTCTGTATCGCTCCATAGTGCGACCGCAGTTTCTAGGAACTATAAAGAACGGCATGGAGAATAAAACAAAGGATATTAGAAAGCCTCTGTATCTCTCCATAGTGCGACCGTAGTTTCTAGGAACGATAAAGAAAGGCATGGCGAATAAAACAAAGGATATTAGAAAGCCTCTGTATCGCTCCATAGTGCGACCGCAGTTTCTAGGAACTATAAAGAAAGGCATGGCGAATAAAACAAAGGATATTAGAAAGCCTCTGTATCGCTCCATAGTGCGACCGCAGTTTCTAAGAACGATAAAGAAAGGCATGGCGAATAAAACAAAGGATATTAGAAAGCCTCTGTATCGCTCCATAGTGCGACCGCAGTTTCTAGGAACGATAAAGAACGGCATGGCGAATAAAACAAAGGATATTAGAAAGCCTCTGTATCGCTCCATAGTGCGACCGCAGTTTCTAGGAACGATAAAGAACGGCATGGAGAATAAAACAAAGGATATTAGAAAGCCTCTGTATCGCTCCATAGTGCAACCGCAGTTTCTAAGAACGATAAAGAAAAGCATGGCGAATAAAACAAAGGATATTAGAAAGCCTCTGTATCGCTCCATAGTGCAACCGCAGTTTCTAGGAACGATAAAGAACGGCATGGAGAATAAAACAAAGGATATTAGAAAGCCTCTGTATCTCTCCATAGTGCAACCGCAGTTTCTAGGAACTATAAAGAAAGGCATGGCGAATAAAACAAAGGATATTAGAAAGCCTCTGTATCGCTCCATAGTGCAACCGCAGTTTCTAGGAACGATAAAGAACGGCATGGAGAATAAAACAAAGGATATTAGAAAGCCTCTGTATCTCTCCATAGTGCAACCGCAGTTTCTAGGAACTATAAAGAAAGGCATGCAGAATAAAACAAAGGATATTAGAAAGCCTCTGTATCGCTCCATAGTGCAACCGCAGTTTCTAGGAATTATAAAGAAAGGCATGGCGAATAAAACAAAGGATATTAGAAAGCCTCTGTATCGCTCCATAGTGCAACCGCAGTTTCTAGGAATGATAAAGAAAGGCATGGCGAATAAAACAAAGGATATTAGAAAGCCTCTGTATCGCTCCATAGTGCAACCGCAGTTTCTAGGAATGATAAAGAAAGGCATGGCGAATAAAACAAAGGATATTAGAAAGCCTCTGTATCAACCACACCTTGAATATTGTGTGCAGTTCTGGTCTCTGGATCTCTAAAAAGATATAATGATATTAGAAATAATGGGGACAGAGCAACTTTATTTTAAAGAACGTGGAGATATAATAGAGGTCTATAAAATCCTGAGAGGGAGTGGAATGGGTAGACCCAAATCAATATTTACTTTTTCAGAAAGTACAGAGACTACGGGACACACCATGAATTACAAAGTAGTACATTTAATACAAACAGGATAAAATATTTTTCTCTCTCAATGTACAGTATAATTAAGCTTTGCAACTCATTGCCAGAGGATGTTAAAAGCAGTTAGCATAGCCGGATGTAAAAAAGGTTGGACAAATTCCTGAAGGAAAAGTGCACAAACTATTATCAAGGCAGACTTGGGGAAGGCGACTGCTTATCCCTGGGGGATATTACTGATAAAAAACAGCTGAAGACACAAAGCCCCATTTGAAAGAAAACATGACGCAGTCGAGGAAGCTCGAGGACACATGACTTGGGCATTCGAGCATCGAGTAGCTAACAAGATAAGTGGCTGCATTGACTAGTAATAGTGTTGTACACTGGACTTTATGCACATACAGAAAACAAATATAAATAATGCAGCTATGGAGACTTGCACAATTAGTGACATTGGAACCGATGAGTACATTGAGAAGTTATACGGCTTTTTCCCTTCGACTGAGGTCGTATTTCTAGAAAATTCAATTTACTCTATGAGAGTTTCATCTTTATCGGATAGTGAACTGCATTTTAGAGTTAGTGGTTTGCATTAATTACATGTCACAGTGAGGTGTTACTAGTTAATTGTTGTATACTTGGGGGTAAGCAAAATGGGGATTTAGTTCAGGGCTAGTTACATACTAAAGTGCATTAGGTTGTTTTCACTTAACGAGTGTTTTGCATTAAAACTAACCCGCATTAAATGCAATGCATCCACTGGGGCATGGCCAGAATATTCCCGGCAGTTAACTCACGGACGCGTACCCTAATGTATGGTGCAATTACCACGGATGCACCTAACTCCACCTACTGAGATGGCGGCAGGTGCACCCATGCTAATTGCAGCTTTGACAGTGCATGCTATATTGCTTCGTGTGCTCTCCATGCTCATTCTCCAGTTCTAACCTGCGCATTACCCGCTGCATGATGCGAGTTGCAGTAAGTCATGCCTTTGCAGTAAGTTCCTGTGGGCTCTTGTGCATAGTTACTGCACACATTAACTCTTAGCGCACCTTAGTAAAAGATCCCCTGAAGCAATGGAGGGTTACGAGAAGCAGCAGTGAGATTAGAGCCCTGACTTCCCTAGTTCTCAGCCTGACTGCTCCACTGTTCGCAATCATGCTGGGCCCTTGTGACCTGACCTACGGTCTGACTACAGCAAATCATATGTTCTAAGTTAAGAAATCAATGTTTAGTATCATACACTCGCTGCTAAGGATCTACTGTGCCTGACCCGGAACCTTTTGATTTTGGTTACTTGTTTTTGCCTGAAGGCTTTTCCATGCACCCACCACCCTTTTCATAAAGAAATATTGTCAGTGTTACTCCTGAGTGCTGTAAATTTTCTGCATTTTGTGCATTATTAATGCGAGGTATATCTTTCATGCCCTGCGCTAGCTCCCCTCTCCTCTAGGTCTTTAAGCCTTGCCTCATAGGGCTGCATCTGGTTGTATAGCCTCCAGTGCTGAAGGCTGCGTTCTGAGATGCGTCTCATCGGTGCCCAGTGCAGAGGCCTTATCGCTCTTTTTCCCTGTAGTCCTCATCGCTTTTTGTTTCCTGCAGAATCTGATCTCTTAAACTTCTTGGTTCGTGATCCCACGGATCTCCCTCCAGCTTCTCACGGGCCTCAACTTTCTGACAGCTGATTCTCATTAGGAGTGAGTAACTCTAGGGCTTAGCCAGGCTCTCAAACAGCTGGCTTAGCATTCCTCATTGCTAATAGACATTTACTTTGGTTGTGTTTGATGTAAACCATCTTGATAATCTTGAAAGGTGGTATAAAATAAATGTTTAATAAATAATTTCTGAGAACATTGAAACCTGTCAAATGGGGACAGAACAGCACTGCACCCCCTCACGGCACAGGCAACGCCCTCCGCCACCTTTGTCCAGACATAATTTATGTCTGTGGACATTGCAATATCAGGATGATTTCACGAACAGGATGAAGTTCCAGATTTTGCTCCAGTACATGGAAATCCGTATGTTTGGAGGCTGTCAGCATGAACTAACTTGTTAGGGAAGTTTGGCACATTGACTCATGTAACTCCTAAGTACAGTATCCACGGCGTGGAGCCTGGCCTGTGTCTGGGAAGCGATGCGCGGTGCCATTGCTTCATCTATATCTAGCTCGGGCCTTTCCAGCAGTAGCTGAAGGAGAGCTGTAGGTAGTTTCCTCTTCCTGGAGGGCTTATGATCTAATGGGCATGGATGGCCAACAGGAGGCTGTCTGGATAAGGGTGCTGAGCCTATCCATGTAGCAGTTTTCAGTCTGCACTTATCCGGGCACTTTAGCTCATAGGGCAGGCAAATTGCAACCCAGAGAATAATCAGCTGAAACTCACACTAAGTAGGTAAGTGGAGGACTATTTATTTATTGTTACATTCTCTTATATACCGCGCTATTCTGCATCAGTGCGGTTTACATTGAACAAACTGAAATTACATTGAACAGGGCATTATAACTTGGAGATAACTATTTTACAGGAAACATGGGCTATGGAGGGTTAAGTGGCTTGCCCAAGACCACAAGGAGCACCTGTGGGACTAGAAACCCCAGTCCTTCCGGCCCAAGGTTGCTGTCCTCTAGTGGGATTTGAACCCCTGCCCTGAGGTAACTTGCCCCAACCACTAGGCCACTCCTCCACTCCAGTCTAGTGCAAGGCTATGATCCTGCCCCCCCTTTCCTCCTCTACCCCCATCGCCGCCCCTCTCCGTAACCTGCAGCAAGGTGGCAATGCAGCACTTTACCTGAACTCTCCAGTGCTGCGCTGCTGTCCTAAAACCTGCCGCTTCCACCCCCTCTAAAGCATCAGAGGGCACAGAAGCAGTAGGTCCAAGAGAGCAGCACCAGACAGTTCAGGTAACCTCTGCTGCAGCGGGGTGCAGGTTTTGCAAAGGGGCAGCACTCCAGCCAACCACCTAGTTCAGCGATTGGGTTACACCAACCCTGAGTAAGGGCCAGCACTACTTACCCCAGATACTCCGCAGCAGCTCCTGTCCAGGCAAAGCCATGGAACAGCTCACAGATACTTAAGGGTGTGGAGGAGTCGCCTAGTAATTAGAGCAACAGCCGACGACCCAAGAGATCTGGGTTTGATTCCCAGTGGTTCTCCTTGCCTTGGGAAAAAAGGCCTGCAATGTACTTCAAGTCATACCTTGCCAAGAAAACCCAGAATTACCAGGAGCCAGTACTGACCTGAAGGCACTTTACGTGTGAGGTAATGGAGGGTTAAGTGAACTGCCTCAGGTCACAAACAGCAGCAGTGGTACATGGACCTCAGTCTCTTTCATGCCTAGCCCACTACTTTAACCACTAGGATACTCCTCCATGCTGGTCAGGTGATGTAAAACTGCAGCATGATAGAGTACATGCAGAGCGATACCCCTTAAAGGCTTTCATGGCATTAGTGGGAACACTTCTGATCCGAAACTCAAGCCAAGCACCGTGGCAAATGAAAGTCACCAGCAAGCTCAGAAACTTGGTGTTACACACAGCTGCAATGAAACAAAGTCTCTGAATGTAACAAATTAGATTGTCGTTCAATTCAAACAGCTTAATAAAAATTATAGAATCATGAAGTAACTCTATTCTTATTATAGGCACACAACGTGACAATGGATAAAAGGTCTCAGACTTACAGCGACGCTAAACATGGACTATTCGTCTTAGTTTAATGCGTCTTATAGCATCAATGACCTTTGTTAAGGAAACGATTACCACTGTATTTTTCAATATAGTCCTCTCAGAAAAAATTGCTAAGTATTCATTTCTTCAGCTGTATAGTAACTCAATCGAATTAATGAAATAGCACTTAGCCGCCTTCCAGCTGAGGACTTCTCCAGATCTCAACGCTCTCCCTGGGCACCACTGAGGCGTTTCATTGCCGCAGTTTCTTCAGGAGATCAATCCTAACCAGCAAATCTGTGCGCTAAACATAAATTAAAATGTGATTACTACTCCCAACATCTACACTATTTTAAAATACCACACCAATAAAATCATCCTTTACTTACAAAACCTGTGCTGCCCACGTCTCCTAAGGTTTCCAAAATATTCAAGACTAGAAAACCGTTCTTACGAACAAGAACTTTCCAAAGTCCTCATAGATGCCGCGCATGCAGGCTAAGGTGTCTAACCACCCTTAAAACTCTCACTCATCAACACCTAATTAACTACAACTGGTTATGACTCGGACCATTCCCTTCTCTTCGTAAATCAACAGCTCTTAATATGCGATATCACATCGCAACCAAAAGCCACCCATGGAATAAAAAATAACAATACTAACAAGTGTGTACTACAATGATGTTCCTCAAAACCGTACTATAGTGCCCTGTAATAATAAAACTCCCTCATGTACATACCGTCCAGTCAATGACAGTATTCATACCCCCCAGAACAACAGACCCCAATCTGTAGATCCACCTTTGTTCTCTCAGAAGAAGGGTTTTATCCAAAGTTTTCCCTGCCATACCCTTCTCTACCCGGTCTATGCCAAAGCAGCGGAGTTGTTCAAAAGTATGTCCAACTGCCATACAGTGCGAAACTATTGGTGCCTCTAATTTGCGACACTTCATTCTACTCTTGTGTTCTTGTATTCTTACTCTTAAGGTGCGTAAGGTCTTACCCACGTAAAGTAGTCCGCATGGGCATTGGATACCATAAACAATAAACAAGACACGAACACATTACTCCAGTACTGAAAGACCTACACTGGCTCCCAATCAGTTCACGCATCAAATACAAAACAATCATAAACATATTCAAGATCAAACACCACACATCAGTCAACAGCCTGCACACCCTCATCCAACCAGACACCAGCACTCGCCCAAGAAGAAAAGGAACCTCCAACAAAGTCAACACCCCGAATGACTACAGAAAAACACGCAAGGACACCACAGAGAGAGCCCTCTCCCTGGCTGCCCCAACAATATGGAACTCCCTCCCAGACGAACTGCGATCGACAATGGATCTCAAAGACTTTCGCAAACAGCTGAAGACAACGCTGTTCATTGAACACTACGGACATGTCACTTAATCGTACCAACGGGAACCACCAACTTACCTCTACAAACCCTGACCAGAAACTGTACAACGGCACATGATATATCTTAAACCCCAATTGTATAGAACAATGTATTATAGCTCATGCTGTACCATAGCTCACAATGTACATAGTTCAACCTAATCGAATACACTAAACCTCTTACACACAACTCATGACATTTTTTCACTGCATGAAATACCCTTCCACTACTTTTGATTGTATTGCTGTGACACCGCCTTGATTGTAGGATAAGGCGGTATAGAAATACTGTTAAATAAAAAAAAAATAGACTACTGCCTTCGACTCACAAGTAGTAAATGACCGAAGATGGTATTCCGTCCCATGGTAAACAAATAGAGATAATTCTGCCGTGACATTGCATATTTCACAATGCCCACATTTCCTATGGCCAACCTCCTGTTCTACTGAACGGATAGGGGTAAGCACCGTAGGACTTAACCATTCCTTCAAATTACGTCCTCTTTTCCACACACAACGTGTCCTTTTCCCTTTTAAACTGGGGACCATCTCTAACACGTTCTCATGTTTACGTAAAATACGTTGTATGGACATGCTCAATGGAGAAAAGCCCATAACCAAGTTGATCTTATCAGGATCTACGTTAACCTGTGGGGCTACCGCTCTTGTATTCAACAGTGTGGTTCTATGGTTATACAAAGCCCTATGATAAGAAGAATAAATTATTCCCCTAGGATACCCTCTATCTAAAAAATCTCTAATGAGGTTTTTCGCTAAACGTTTGAAATCCTCTATGTCAGAACAGTTCCTTCGGAATCTCAGGAACTTCGAAAAAGGAAGACTTTCTTTTAGCTACCTAGGATGCTTACTTGTGAAATGCAGAAAGGTGTTTCTATCTGTTATTTTTTTAAATACTACTGTCGACCAGGTGTTTTTTCCTCTGCTTACTTGCACATCTAGATACGTTATAATGTCCCTATGATAAGTATAGGTAAACTTGATGTTAGCATCACAATGATTAATCCATCGAAAAAATTGTAACAGCAGTTCCTCCGTGCCCCACCAAAGGAGGAACACGTTGTCTATATATCTCTTCTAAATTAATAAGTTGTTCACAAATGGAGAGGTCGGCAACCAGCGGGCCTCAAATGCGCTCATGTAAAAATTCGCTATGGACGGGGCACATGTAGCCCCCATGGCAACAGGAGGTTGGCCATAGGAAATGTGGGCATTGCGAAATATGCGATGTCACGGAAGAATTATCTCTATTTGTTTACCATGGGACGGAATACCATCTTCGGTCATTTACTACTTGTGAGTCGAAGGCAGTAGTCTATGGTATCCAATGCCCGTGCGGACTACTTTACGTGGGTAAGACCTTACGCACCTTAAAAGTAAGAATACGAGAACACAAGAGTAGATTGAAGTGTCACAAATTAGAGGCACCAATAGTTTCGCACTGTATGGCAGTTGGACATACTTTTGAACAACTCCGCTGCTTTGGCATAGACCAGGTAGAGAAGGGTATGGCAGGGAAAACTTTGGATAAAACCCTTCTTTTGAGAGAACAAAGGTGGATCTACAGATTGGGGTCTGTTGTTCTGGGGGGTATGAATACTGTCATTGACTGGACGGTATGTACATGAGGGAGTTTTATTCTTACAGGGCACTATAGTACGGTTTTGAGGAACATCATTGTAGTACACACTTGTTAGTATTATTTTTTATTCCATGGGTGGCTTTTGGTTGCGATGTGATATCGCATATTAATAGCTGTTGATTTACGAAGAGAAGGGAATGGTCCGAGTCATAACCAGTTGTAGTTAATTAGGTGTTGATGAGTGAGAGTTTTAAGGGTGGTTAGACACCTTAGCCTGCATGATCGGCGTCTATGAGGACTTTGGAAAGATCTTGTTGGTAAGAACGGTTTTCTAGTCTTGAATATTTTGGAAACCTTAGGAGACGTGGGCAGCACAAGTTTTGTAAGTAAAGGATGATTTTATTGGTGTGGTATTTTAAAATAATGTAGATGTTGGGAGTAGTAATCACATTTTAATTTATGTTTAGCGCACAGATTTGATGGTTAGGATTGATCTCCTGAAGAAACTGCGGCAGTGAAACGCCTCAGTGGTGCCCAGGGAGAGCGTTGAGATCTGGAGAAGTCCTCAGCTGGAAGGCGGCTAAGTGCTATTTCATTAATTCGATTGAGTTACTATACAGCTGAAGAAATGAATACTTAGCAATTTTTTCTGAGAGGACTATATTAAAAAATACAGTGGTAATCGGTTCCTTAACAAAGGTCATTGATGCTATAAGACGCATTAAACTAAGACGAATAGTCCATGTTTAGCGTTGCTGTAAGTCTGAGACCTTTTATCCATTGTCACGCTGTGTGCCTATAATAAGAATAGAGTTACTTCATGATTCTATAATTTTTATTAAGCTGTTTGAATTGAACGACAATCTAATTTGTTACATCAGTAAATGTTCAGAGAGAGATCCAGAGAAGGACAAAGTCTCTGAAAGCAAAAGAGGTTATCTAAAGTTCTACTGGAGCTGCCAGATACATGCCTTTTCTCAGAAGCTCAACGTGAGTTACCTTCAGGTACTGTACGCATTTCCCTGTAATACAATGTAAGCTTCTACCTGAAGCAATGGAGAATCAAGTGACCTGCCCAAAGTCACAAGGAGCAGCAGTAGGATTTCACCCCCTGCTCTAGCCTGGGCAGCAGGGGAAGGGAGACACACAGCAGGGGAAGGGAGACACACAGAAAGACACACATGGTGAATTATAGATAAATAATGCATTCAGAGAAGAGATGCTCCAGCCCCTCTGTACTGTCATTACATCACAGATGACATCACAGAGGGTTTTCTATGACTTCATCTCACAAACCTGAGAACCACAGATTGTTTTGATTAGTAAAATATGATGAGCCATTGTTCTATGGATAGACCACAGTGGCTGACAATAAAAACAAATAGGGGTGACCTAAACGGAGCGGTGGGCACACCTCTAAACAAAGGCATGGGGAGGGGTGACCTACACGGAGCTGCAGGTGCACCTACTCTTGCCGACTTGCTGGGCAGACTAGATAGACCATACTGGTCTTTATCTGCCATCATATACTATGTTACTATGAAGCTCAGAAGGTGCCGTTATGCCCACATGTGGAACATTCTGGGGCCCCCACTCATAAGCTCGACAGGAGCCGTCTCCAGGACCCCTGCCAAGACCACATACTTTCTATGCAGGACCATTCCATTTCCAGCCTTAGCAGTATGTCACATCATTTAGCTCCACTTGGGATGGCTGCTTTTGGTTGTGTCTGTCAACAGACGATCTCTTACAGAAAAAAAAAGGACAGTACAGCTTAGTAGTTGGTATGGAAGGGCAGACTGGTTAGGCCCTATGGTCTTGATCTGCTGTTTCTTTGTTTCTGTGAAGGCTGAAAAAGACCATATGTGGCCTCTCCAGTCTGCTGTTCCATACCAACTACTAAGCTTTACAGTCCACTGGGAGATTATTCCATGTGTCTACCACGCTTTCTGCAAAGAAATATGTTTGCCAATTACTCCTGAGCATATCCCCTTTCACCTTCATCCTATGCCCCCTCCTATGCATTTCTGCTACCTGATTTTTGGTGTTTTACCTCTATTACTCATTTGCCCTCTTTTACCTTTTGTTTTTTTTCAATTTCTCCAGTTTATTATTTATTTAAAGTCTTTTCTATACTGCGCTCTTTAAAATCAGCTCGGTTTACAGATAATAGTAACTTTGTCCTTTAGGTCTTGAGTTAAACTGAACGGCCTGAGAGTGTTGCGAGATCACGTGCAGAGACTCATTTTGAGGCCTTATTTGCCTAAATTTAATTTATTTTAAAATATATATGTGGTTTAGATAATTGGCTTTTAATCATGGGATTTTTGTTTTTTCCCTTGTTTCTTGTTGGATTTTCTTTAGGGGATTTTTGTTTTTTCCCTTGTTTCTTGTTGGATTTTCTTTAGGGGATTTTTGTTTTTTCCCTTGTTTCTTGTTGGATTTTCTTTAGTATTCTTCTCCTCCCCATTTTTGTGGGCTATTGGATCGTCATGATTTCTTTTGGTACTTGATCTTTTCTTGTATTTGATTTCAATCATGTTTCTTGTATACTTGCTTTGTAAGTATGGTTAAAAATTATGAAATAAAAAAACAACCCCCCCCCCCATATATGCCACCTATCTAAAAGCCTAGGCATCTTCCAAAGGAGCCCTTCAGAAGCCTCTTTTTGTCCCAGCAACGACCTAGGGTCATGTCTATTAAACATTAATGTATGTTAAGAGCCACTGCACCCATAGAAATAAATGGGTGCTGCTGTACTTGGTGTGCTTAAACATTTATGAATGCGTGTTGTGATGGGGTCTGTAAGATAGACCTTCTTTGAACCCTATTAGGCGGCTGCCTAGGGCTTTAAAGTTCACGATGCCTTTCTACCAAAAAGAATCTTGCAGTTAAATGGTAAGGCAAAATAATGTCAGGGCTTTATTCCCCTTCCCAAATGGATATTCTTTGGATACAACA
Source organism: Ichthyophis bannanicus (assembly GCA_033557465.1). Taxonomy (NCBI): domain Eukaryota; kingdom Metazoa; phylum Chordata; class Amphibia; order Gymnophiona; family Ichthyophiidae; genus Ichthyophis; species Ichthyophis bannanicus. Next base: position 345,579,482 of record CM066039.1, on the reverse strand, counting down.
CAAACAAAACAGCAGAAAAACAAAAAGAAACTGCTACAAAGAAAAATATCTTCTTTTCCTTTGACACTAACACAGAGCTGCTTTCCACAGGCTTAACATAAAGATATGACATCATCTGAAAAACATATTGTGCAATCCATAGGGACCGGGTCAGGAGTACCGCTGCTATTCTCCCACTGCATTAATTCGGATTCACTCCCGATAGCATAAGGGTCACATTCTTTACATGTGCTGGCTTCCTGAAAACCTCCCTGTGGTGCATGGATTACTTTTCCCAAAAAGTGCTCTTCAAACCTAGGGCTCTGAATGCCTGGTATGGTGATAGCTTCTTTCTGGCTTTCCTTTCTCTTCCAACCTGGTGGAATCACTGGATATCTTTCAACATCAAAGTCTCTTCCAGTGCCACGCCCTTGCCCTTTAAAATACACAGAGCTTTTAGCCTTTTCCTCAGAAAAGCAAGGTTCCCACCTTTTAACTGTGTTTCTGGTTCTTGTTTCTGGGCTCCTGACAGCTCTCTCCCAGACTCTCCAACCACCATCAAACCTAGCAGGCTCCTGGCCACGTCCCTGGCTGCTTCCTGCTCTGGGGTCAGACCTACTGTTTCCTTCTCCCGGCAAACTTCCTTCAGCATGACACGTGCTCACTGGTTGCTTGCTCAGTCCTCCTGAGTCGCTGCCCCTGCTGGCCTTTCCTGGTTCTAGCCAGCAACTTATATGCTTCCCTTCTCTGCACGCTACGTGGGTCTTTGTGAACAGGTGTTCCTGATGAGGCTTTCTGTTTCTAACTACGTCAGGACTATCACCAGGAAAATTCATTCTAATGCCTTTTGGCTTCTCCTGTGCTGAATGTATTTGCTGCTCAGCTGTTCCTACGTGTACTGAGTTTATTTGCTCCTCAGCTAAATCTGAGGAAAGTTCCTCATTTTCTCTTACCTCCATGTGCTCTATACTGCCTACTGTGTCACAGTGTTAACTTTTAGTAAACATACCTCTTAATGAATGTATGAATACCATGTGCATGTACAGTGAGGATAAAGAAAGGCTACCATATTTCTGCATTACTATCCTCCAGTGCCAATGGCCAGGTACTTAACCAGCCTCGTCATGCCCATATTACTCCTCTTCTCAAGTCACTTCACTGGCTCCCTATCCGTTTCCGCATCCAGTTCAAACTTTTCCTGCTGACCTATAAATGCATTCACTCTGCAGCTCCTCACTACCTTTCTTCTCTTATCTCTCCTTATAACCCCCCCTCAGGAACTCCGCTCTTCTAGCAAACTGCTTCTATCTATGTCCTTCTCTTTTATTGCTAACTCCAGACTTTGCTCCTTTTACCTAGCTGCACCTTACGCCTGGAACAAACTACCTGAGTCTGTACGTCAGGCACCTTCTCTAACCCTCTTCAAATCCAGGCTGAAAACTCACCTCTTCGCTGCTGCTTTTGGATCTTGGCTCACCTGATCTCCTTTTTCTTTTCCTTTCCCCCTTGTTTTATCCCTGCCTACACCTTCTGTGTTGTCTGTCTAGACTAGATTGTAAGCTCTGATGAGCAGAGACTGTCTCTTACATGTCTGTGCAGCGCTGCGTATGACTTGTAGCGCTATACAAATTCTCAGTAGTAGTAGTACACGTAGTAGTAGGACTCTGCTCATTTAGAAACCATAGCAAACCCACCATACCACAGCAGCACTAGCAGGACTCACACAATGCCAAACCCTATGGATGAGATGGTTTACAGAAACATTCAAAATACTGGCAAACAGATATATGTTGATTTTGTAAGAAAGAGCTGGAAAAAGTGACTCACCTCATAGCTGGCTGTGAAGTTCTGTTGGCAGAAAATTTCAATACAGAAAGGTACAACAGAGTAGCACGTCTCATACACTGGAAACTCTGTAAACACTACAACATCACAGTCCCTGAAAAGCACTGGGATCATGACTTTGCGAAGATGGGCCAATACCTGGGTGACCAGGGAGTTGGACTGAGGGAGAGCTCTAGATGTGGTGTATTTAGATTTCAGTAAGGCCTTTGACACTGTTCCTCACAGGCGACTTATAAACAAACTGAGCACCCTAGGGACAGGGCCGGCCCGTCCATTGAGCAAGAATGTTTTTTGCACAGGGCCCTGCGTTTCAGGGGGCCCCGCGCAAAGAACATTCTGCTTTTTTTAAAATTACTTTAAAAAAAAAAACTGGCTCTGGCTGCTGCCGCTGCCGCTTCCACCGCGGCAGCGGCAGAATGGAGTGTCCCGCGGGGCCTCCTCTTCTCGTTCAGCCCCTCTGCAAAGGCTTTCAGATTCGCGAAGGGAGAAAGTCTCCCTCGCGTCTCTGTTAAGCCCGCAGGGGCTAATGGGAAATTTCCCATCTGCCCCTTTAGACGCGAGGGGCTGATGGGAAATTTCCCATTAGCCCCTGCGGGCTTAACAGAGACGCGAGGGAGACTTTCTCCCTTCGCGAATCTGAAAGCCTTTGCAGAGGGGCTCAACGAGAGAAGAGGAGGCCCCGCGGGACACTCCATTCTGCCGCTGCCGCGGTGGTAGCGGCAGCAGCCAGAGACAGTTTTTTTTTTTTTAAATTTTGCCATAAGCGGCGGCGGCGGGGGGGGGGGGGGGTGTTAAGTAAGGCCATGGGCAGGGGGCGGGGGAGTTTGACTGGCAATGGGCTGGGGGGGGGGTTAAGACTGGCAAGGGGGGGTTTAAGACTGGCAGGGGGGGGTTAAGACTGGCAGGGGGGGTTACCAAGGGGGGGAGTTAAGACTGGCAAGGGGGGGGTTAAGACTGGCAGGGGGGGTTACCAGGGGGGGGGTTAAGACTGGAGGGGGGGGTAAGAAAGGCAAGTGTGGGGTGAAGAATGGCAAGGGTAGGTTAAGAATGGCAAGGGGGGGAGGGGTTAAGACTGGCAAGGGGGGGATGGGGATGGGGATGGGGCGATGGGGGGTTAGGACTGGAAATGTGCTATGGGGGGTTAGGACTGATAATGGGCTATGGGGGGGGGGGCTAGGACAGGAAAATGGGCTGATGGGGAGGGGTTAGGACTGGTAATGGGCTGTGGGCTGTTGGGGGGGTTAGGACTGGTAATGGGCTATGGGGGGGGTTAAGACTGGTAATGAGCTGTGGGCTGATGGGGGCTGTCTGGAAATGAGGTGATGGGGGGTTAGGACTGCTAATGGGCTATAGGGGGGGTTAGGACTGATAATGGGCTATGGGGGCTAGGACAGGAAATGGGCTGATAGGGAGGGGTTAGGACTTGAGGTGGGCTGATGTGGTTAGGACTGGTAATGGGCTGTGGGCTGATGGGGGGGGTTAGGACTGGCAATGAGCTATGGGGGGCTGACTGGAAATGGGCTGATGGGGTTAAGAATGGAAGTGGGCTGATGGGGGGTTAGGACTGGTAATGGGTTATAGGGGGGCTTAAACTGAAAATGGGGTGATGGGGGTTAGGACTGGAAGTGGGTGGATGGGGTGCTAGGACTGGTAATGGGTTGGGGGGTTGCTATGACTGGAAATGGGCTGAGTGGAAGGGGAGGCTTGAACTGCAAATAGCTGATGGGGAGAGAGCTTGGAATGGAAATGGGCTGTGAGGGAAGGGAGCTAGGACTGAAAATGGGCTGATGGAGCAGCTAGGATAGGACTGGAAATGGGCTGTTGGGGGGAGCTAAGATTGGAAATGGGCTGTGGTGGGGGCTTGAATTGAAATGGACTCATGGAGGGGCTAGAACTGGAAGTAGGCTCATGGGGGTCTTGGACTGGAATTGGGCTGAGTGGAGGGGAGCTAGGATTTGACATGGGCTGATGGTGGGGCTAGGAAATGACTAGAAATGGGCTGATGGGGGCTAGGATTGGAAATGAGCTGATGAAGGGACAGACTGAAAATGGATGGGGGAGCTAGGACTGGAAATGGGTTGATGGGGGGCTGGGACTGGAAATGGGCTGATGCAGGGACTAGAAGGGAATGGATGCTGGATGAGACTGGAACTAGAAGGGAGCTGATGTTGAGGAAGGATTAGAATGGGATGGGGCTGGGAGAGTAAAATGGAGAGGGGAAAAATATATTTTGTGTGTGAGGGATGAAAAATCTACAATTGGCCGGGTATTGGGAGAGTAAGTGGGGATTGAGGATGGAGGGGTAAAATTTGTGTGGATGAAATAGGAATGAGGAAAGAGCAAAAGGAGAAAGATTAGTATGTTAAAGCAGATGTAGAGAGAGAGAATGGAAAAAAAAACTAGAAGAGAGAAGAAAGAACAAATGGACAGCAGACGATGGACAGTTAGCAGAAAATATGAAGAAACCAGAAGAAAGTGGCTGGAGCAATTGCAACTGAAAAAAATGCACAAAAGGTAGAAAGATATCTCTTTATTTTGAATTTATTAACTGGAATATGAAAGCTCTGGGAAATGTGCATCATTAACGTCTGCGCTTTGTTTGGTACAAGAGGAAATTAATTTATAGTTTTATTTCTACAGTGGTGTTGTACATTCCAAGTTTGGCTTTTGGGGTTCCCAGTTTAATTATTGCCTTCCTGTTTCTAAATTGTGATTCCTTGTTTGGTGATGGTCTATGTTCTGCATGTGTAACTGAGCTGAGGTATTCTATTTATGTAATTCCTATTTGACATTGCCACTTGTTCTCTTTCCCCAGTATTCTCTGAAATGTATTGGTTTAATATTTGCAGTGTTGCCTTTTGATAGGTAGGGTATGGTGCTTTGTGAGTCCTGGTAATGCTGTCAGGGTATGGCGGGTTTGCTATGGGTTCTAAATGGGCAGCGTTTGTAGTAGTTCCTAATGTGCCTGGCGGTTGGCACTGGATTATAGTAATGTAGAAATCTTTTAGTCTTTCTTTATCCATACACTCATTAAGAGACATGTTTACTAAACGTTAGTGTATGGTAACATGATGCAAATATTTATGCAAATAAGGCCACTTATGCAAATGAGGCCCTGCACCGAGTCTCCGCACATGGCCCCGCACCCCCCTTGGGCCGCCCCTGCCTAGGGATGGACCCTAAAGTTACTGCTTGGGTTAGAAATTGGTTGGGTGGGAGGCGACAAAGAGTACAAGTAAATGGAGCTCACTCTGAGGAGAAGGATGTTACCAGTGATGTGCCCCAGGGATCTGTCCTTGGTCCAATTCTTTTTAACATCTTTGTTAGTAATATAGCGGAAGGGCAGTCGGTTAAGGTTTGCCTCTTTGCAGATGATACCAAAATCTGCAATAGAGTAGACACCCAGGAAGGTGTAGATAACATGAGGAGGGATCTAGCTAAGCTTGAAGAATGGTCTAGAATTTGGCAGCTGGGATTTAATGTTAAAAAATGTAAGGTCATGCATTTGGGCTGCAGCAATCCAAGGGAGCAATACAGTATAGGAGGTGAAGTACTTTTGTCCACTAAAGAAGAGCGGGACCTAGGCGTGGTTGTGTCTGATGATTTTAAAGTAGCTAAACAGGTAGAAAAGGCGACGGCAAAAGCTAGAAGGATACGGAGAGGAATGGCTAGCAGAAAAAAGGAGGTGATAATGCCTCTGTATAAGTCTTTGGTGCGACCTCATTTGGAGTATAGTGTGCAATTCTGGAGACCGCACCTTCAAAAGGATGTAAACAGGATGGAGTCGGTGCAGAGGGTGGCTACTAAAATGATTAGTGGGCTTCATTATAAAGCATATGAGGACAGACTTAAGAATCTTAATATGTACACCTTAGAGGAAAGGCGGGATAGAGGTGATATGATTGAGATGTTTAAATACCTCCGTGGCATAAATGTTCAGGAGAGAGCCTCTTTCAATTGAAAGCAAGTTCTGCTATGAGGGGACATGGGATGAGGGTGAAGGGAGATAGATTCAGGAGTGATATGCGGAAATATTTCATTACGGAAAGAGTAGTGGATCCATGGAATAGTCTCCCAGTGGAGGTGGTAGAGATGAGGACAGTAACTGAATTCAAAAAAGCATGGGACCAACACAGAGGATCTCTAAAGGTAAAAAGCGGACTGTTGTAGTTTTTGATATGGAAGGACAGACTAGATAGGCCATGTGGTCTTTTTCTGTCATCATGTTTCTATGTTTCTATGACCCTAAGAATTTCAGAGACTGAAGAGGTTATGATCACGTGGGACGTTCCGAAAGCCAAGACATCATGGACTTTCGGAAGCAGCTTAAGACAACACTCTTCATCGAACACTCGGGGTCGTCACATGAACTACTCACCAGTCACGTCCACAGACCAACCCCCCTCCCCTTCCCCATGTACATAGGATTGTGTAATAACGCACGCTGTAAATAGCTCAACACGAATCTACGGCACAGCACTGCACACGCACTCACTGTATCACTGCATGCACACACATAAACCATTACTTGTTGATTGTTTGCTGTGTAGACCACCTTGATTGAAGGAGAAGGAGGTATAGAAATCCTTTTAAATAAATAAATAAAATTCTGACAGATAAGAAACTGGGTGCGAGGAAACCCAACATAGTGGTAAAGTAGAAAAACACCAGAACGGCATTGATAATAGAAGTGTCGGTTCAAGTGAATATTCTGTGAATCGCATGGAGAGGCAGAAAATCCTGAAGTATCAAGGAATGTTGTCAGAAACCAATAAAATGTGGCAGAAAGATACAGAAATATTTCCCTTTGTATTGAAGAATTTCCAAGCACATCTTGACAAACTACCCGAACTTGAACAAATAGTTAAATGTTACTTCCAAGTTGACTTTCCTGTTTAATGTATAATGTTGTGTTACAATGTAAAGCGCTTTGACCGTAGGATAAAGTGTTATAGAAACACTGTTAAATAAAATAAATAAATAAACTGTGTTACCAGGGCTGGCCCAAGGGTTTCTGTCGCCCCTCCCAGCTGCCGCTGATTCCGTCTTGGGAGGGGGAGGTGGGCAGAGCAGCAGTATTTCCGAAAGCGGCTGCTTTTTGCCACCGCTTTCTTGCCTGCTGCAGGCCATGTCCTTCAGCACACATGGTCTGCCATGTCTGATCTCCTTCCAATGTTGGAGGGTGGTCAGAAGCGGCAGGCCATGTGTGCTGAAGGACATTGGCTGCAGCAGACAAGAAAGCGGCGGCAAAAAGCAGCCGCTTTTGGAAATACTGCTGCTGCCCACCTCCCCCTCCCAAGACGGAATCGGCAGCAGTTGGGGGGGGGGTACAGCTAGTCATGTGTGCCCCTGCCGCCATCCACTTGAGACATCTACCCTAGATGGCTGCCTAGCTCGCCTACTGGATGGGCCGGCCCTCCATGTTATATCTTCCGAACTGCAGAAGGAGGCTCTTCGGCACAATGCAAGTACTACGCCGAGCATTAGCAGTAAATTTGAGAGACTCCACATACTCTGGCTTAGAAGTGAGGTTCACGACTGCCATAGTATGCGCACAAACTAACCCATTTGGAGAAACTGCCCTAAGCCAAACCCTACCTAACAAAAGGTAGCACCGCAAATATTAAAGCAATGCATCCCTACTGGGAAAAGAGAACAAGTGGGTCGTCTACACTCACAAACTAGAGAAACAGAATACTGTAGCTCGGTCACACAAGCAAGAGATAGGCAGTCGCCAAATACAAAGCAAGGGAACACGATATACAAATACGAAGACAATAAATGAACTGGGAATCCCCGAGAAGCCAAACTTAGAATGTACCAAATCACTGCAGAAATAAAACTAAAAATGTATTTCCTCTTGTACTGAAAAAAGTATAAAGATGTCAGCTTTGCACATTTCCCAGAGCTAACATGCAAAATGCAATGCAGTTAATAAATTCAAAATAAAATACGTGTTTTATACCTTTTAGTGTTGGGGCATTTTATTTTTCAGTCCCAGTTGTCCCAGTTCCTCTTTTCTGCTTTCCTTGTCTGTCTTCTGTTAACTGTCTTTCTGGTGTCCTTTCTTCTCTTTCCATTCTCTCCCTACATCTGCCTCTGACCTATTGATCGTCCCCTTTTGGCTCTTTCCTCCATTTCTTTCTTTACTCCCTCCCCATCCACTCAAATTTCACCTTTCGTCCTCAATCCCTTTTGACATTTCACAATGTCTATCAACTTTTCAACTCCACCTCTTACCTGCAGCCCAGCCCTTCTCCTCAGCTCTCCCATTCCCATCTGACACCTTGCCTAGCTACTTATTCCCTTCTGTCTTTCGCCCACTTCCCACTTCAACCCTCTATATTCAACGTCTTCCTCTCACTTATCTGGTTGCCAACTGCCCATGGTCTGTCCCACATAGTTCCACCACGCCCCTTATATTCTCTCCTTCTCTCCCCCACCCCAATTCAGCATCTCCCAATGCCCTCACTCTTCCCTTTTTAATCCCAAGGTCCAGCATCTCTTCCACCTCTGCAGCCGTATTCTTTCCTACCTCTTCCCATCCAGTGCTCCGGCACCTCTCCTATTTCCCCTCCCAGCCCAGCAATTCTCTCTCTCCCTCTGTTCCCTCCCCCCCAGTCCAATATTCCCTTCTCTCTCTCTCTCTCTCTCTGTCTGCCCCTCCACAGCAACAAGATTGCGTGCCACCACCCCCAGCTTCATCTTTCTCTGAGTCAGTGGCATCAGTTAATGCTGCCTGTATCATTCACGTCCTGCTTACCTGAAGCATAGGCAATGGAATGGGGTTGGGCGAATGAGCCAGGATCCCACCAATGCTTTGCCCAAGACAACATCAGCAAATAGAGAGCTTGGGAGTAGGAGGCTGAAGCTGGAGACTGGTTTGCTTGGTCTCTCCAACTGAAAAGACGCTTTACTGTCCCTGACCAGACGTGCAGCTGTTGCTGCCGCTGACTTGGTAAAAGAAAGCTGGGACTTATGTGTGATGCCGTGATCTTTCTGCCCCTGGGGCTGCTGCATGATTCCGTGATCTTTCAGCCCTTTTGGAGCTGCTTCAGCTGAGGAGATGCACCGTGAATGGAGAGGTAGATATTCTACCTGTACAGGTGTGGGACTACATAAGAACATAAGATTTATTTATTTATTTACAATTTCTTATATACCGCACTATTCGGCATCAGCGCGGTTTACATAGAACAGAGAATCAGACAGGAAAACATGTGTCTGAGTTTACAATTAACCGGACAACAAACTTGGATAACAAGGAATGGTTTACAAATAACAGGACAGTACAACTTGGATAACAAAGGATAACTATTTACATCTTAGAGTCACAGAATACATGAAACGTGGGTCAGGCCAAGGATCCATCAAGCTCTGTATCCTGTTTCCAACAGGGGCCAATCCAAGTCACAAGTACTTGTCAAGTTCCCTAAAGGTAGACAGATTCTGGGCTGCTTGTCCCATGGGAAACAGCAGATTTTCCTGGTCCTCTTTAATAATAGTTTAATGGCTTGTGCTAAAACTGTGTCATGTGTGGACATCATGCCTCTATTCATTCATAAATACTCTGGAATCCAATAATCCACTATTGTCTGCCACAGGTCTCAGATAAGCGATTAATGCACTTGACCTCTGGGTACTTTGTCTTCCCAGTATTGTGCTCGTTCACATCAATGACCCATGAACAATCTTGTCTTAAAAAAGAAATTATTCGTATAGTTCCAAGTTTACTCATATGGTTTCAATTGCATAAATAATTTTTCTTTTTTTGTCTTTTTTTTCTCTAGCCCCAACAAAAAACAACACTTATCTTCCAAATTTGCTGTCTTGTTCAAAAGCCCCAACGCTTCAATATCTAGGCACCCTCGCGTTTCTCCTGTCGGGTTTCTCAAGGGGACTGTATTTCCCAAAGGGACTGGTTTGACTTATTTTCTTCACAGCACTGCTGCCTACATTATTCGCTCCAAAAAGCTTCTTTGCTACTATCTTCAGGACCCTTTTATCTGTTTTCTTGGTGCACTGGTTTTATTATTCTTCTGTTGTGGTTGCTGTTTTCCCTATTGGAGCTCCAGGCACCCTTAAATAACTCTCCTTGTGTGCTGCACCTCTCTGGTTACCCACACCCTTGGCAAGAGGCCAGCTACAATAGGAAAAATACCAGAAACACTCTTCCCATGTATCAACGAAGAGCTTGGAAAAAAGCCAGCTCTTAAGAATTTTCTAAACAGAAAATCACAGCTTCCTGGTGAATTTCCAAAGACACAGAATTCCATAAATCTGGGCCATGAAAACTAAAACTGTGCTGCCCTCTCAAAGCCATGTTAGTCCTGTCTCAATGCAGAAACTGCCAGAAGGAAATTCGGGGTTGTCATTAAGGTCCCACCATGCTGATAAGAAGTTAACCATTCAGTCAAATAAGAGGGCCCTGGGCGATTTAAGGGCTTGTAGACCAGAACCAAAATCTTAAATTTAACCTGCCACTGAACTGGCAACCAGTGTACCTCTTCCAGGATTGGTGAACCATGATCCCAATGTTTCTTCCCAGACTGGAGTTTTGCTACAATATTTGGATGGAACTGAAGAAGGGAAACTATAAAGGCATTAGCATAACTCTGTTTGTAATCAGTCAGGGAATGTAAAATATAGACAAATGTTTCTGCAACAAAAAGACACAATTAACCTCAAGCTCCTAAAGGAGGTATTCCACTGTCAACCCAATATAATGTTGATTGACTGGTAACGCAGTCAAATATCTAGGATCCAACTTCTGCATTATATGTGATCTACTGTCTACTACAATAGAGTTATGGTGATCTGTACTAAGCTTGCAATCCAAGTGGACACTTAAGCCCATTATAAATGTCTTTAGGGACTAAATCCTCACCTCCAACATGGGGTGAAGATAACCCTGGGCTCATTCTATTGACCCACAGGAGTATCCACTCTTTTGGATTCAATTTGTGACAGTCCAACCAGTCCTCCATTGCTGCCAAATAGTATTCAGATTTTTAATAGCTGCACACTGGTCCCTCCCTAGAGTAACAGAGCAGAACGTCATCTGCAAACAGAGAATAGTCAATGTTATAGTCCCTCAAAATATCTACAGTGGACGGCAGGTGAATATTAGAAACGACCAGTGATGACATCAAGTCCCGAGCTACCCCATGCACAGGATCACAAGGGGCAGACCTTTTTTCTTGTTCCCAATGAACAAACTGAACATTCTTCCAGAAACGACTGGAAAAATTTCCAAAGTATCTTGGAGCTCAATTGACTTTGATAAAAAATGGCCACGTTGTCTTTTTAAACCATCCTTCAACAAATTTAAAGGGCTAACACAATCATAGTAAGGTATGCCATTCGATCTGTGTATTGAGGCCTTTGGGCTGAAGCATATCCCGATAAAAGATCCAAAATTGCTCTCTATAATTGAGAGTTGCGTCCCGATCTCCCCTCCCTCCCCCGCCAAAAAAGGAGAAACTTGCTGTAAAATGCACTAGCGTAGCTGGTCAAAAGTGTGTCTCTTTTGTATGCAATGTTCTACCATACGGGCAGTCAGAGTATTAGTGTTTAAATGGGACTTATGTTCACGCAATCAAGCCCTCATAGTCATGCAGGTGTGGTCAATGCATAATTTCAGACATGGCACATTATTAAATGCACCACATGATCTGAATTACATGTGGTGTATTCATAAGACTTGATACTTCTTTGCAAAGTCGGATCCTTCCATAGACCACCTTCTATTGTTGTATCACGAAAACTACATTCACCGCAGGAATAGTGTCCCAAAGGCCCCAAATTTTTATGTTCAATTGACCATGTTACTGATGGACTCACAATATTAGCCATATTTAGCCCTCTTTTATAGGCTATAATGGGGGTTCTTGAAAACATTCATGTAATTGTAAAACTGCCCAGTGTTTATGCACAATCGATGCAATTTGAGAAGCAACAGGCCCTGATCGACCAGCCAAAAGCCATGGAGAGGTCTAGTGGCAATGCCAGGGCCTCTCCTCCTCTATCCCTATTAACCCGACTTCATGGAGGCAAGCAAGCAACACTATCTGTACCATGCTGACTCCTGAATCCTGACCATGCTACATCTGTAAGAGTGAATGGTCTAAATGTTCCTGCAATTGATTGGTTTTCAACCAGGGCAAAATTTGCTCCTTCCTTTCTATGCACACTACCAAAACACTTATCTATTCTTTAGCTGCCTCCTGTCTAGACTATTGCAACATCCTCCTTGCTGGTCTCCCCCTCTGAATCATCCTGTAGCAAAAATAACCCAAGTCCCGTGGTCTGACCATTACCAAATTGAGATCAGGATGTACCTACCCACGCTACCTAAAAACCCAAAATCTGAACAACCAACACACACACGCAGAAGCTTTAACAAATACAACAGTGAAGCCCTCATAAGCTCCATCACATCACACATAGATCTGGAAAGCACTGACCTCAACAGTCTAATAACCAGCTGGAACTCAGGAATTCAAGAGGCGTCAGAACCAAAATGGAAAGCCACAAGTAACAAACCCAAGTCCAAAACCGAACCATGGTACACAGAAACTCTGACCAAACTAAAGAGAGAACTACGAAGAATAGAGAGAAAATGGCGACAAAGCAAAACCGACGAACATAAAACAGAATACCTAACCCTACTCTCGAAATACAAAAACAAAGTCAACCTGGCAAAGCGAACGCATCACACAACCTTGCTAAACAAAGCATTAAACAAGCCCAGAGAACTGTTCGCCCTGCTTAAATCCCTCACCAAAACTGCGCAAGAGGATCACTACAATGACAAAATCAAGGCCCAAGCCCTAGCAGATCACTACGCTAGCAAACTAAACCCACAGATGGGCACTAAACCCACACAACCCCTGGACGAAACCCCCCCCCACGCCACAACTTAGCACGATGACGAATGAAACCCACATCATCCACTGGAACAACTTTTGCAGCATTGGAGACAAGCACGTCATGAATATAATCGCCAGCATTAACACCACAACCTCTCCACTAGACCCCTGCCCCGCTGCATGGGTTAAAGCAACGAAAGCAGAAACCGCCCACCAAATCTCTCATATAGTAAACCAATCACTCCAACAGGGAACCATGCCAGCACAACTTAAGAAATCCATCATAAGACCAATACTAAAAAACAAAACACTCAATAAGGAAGACCCAGCTTCCTATCGCCCAATATCCAGCATAGCACTACTAGCAAAAATTATTGAAAAGGCAGTCCTACAGCAACTACAAGACCACCTGGACAACAACGGAACACTAGACGAGCACCAATACGGCTTCAGGCCACACCATGGGGTCGAAACTCTGCTTATTGCACTACTGGACAACCTACTCAAAGGCATTGAAAACAAAAAGAAAATGTTCATTCTCATATTCATTGACATCTCAGCGGCTTTCGATACAGTTCACCATCAAACACTCCTAAACAGAATAGAAGCAATAGGAATATCGGGAACACCCCTAAAATGGTTCTCATCGTATATCACCAACAGAATGCAACAGGTACAGTTTAACAACGAAAAAGCAAAGGCATTCCCCCAAACTCAGGGCATACCACAAGGCTCAGCCCTGTCCTCGCTTCTTTTCAATGTGTACATGAAACCAATCTGCAAAATATTCAAAAAGCATAAAATCAACTACCACATATACGCTGACGATATTATGCTGTATACTCAACTTGACGCAAACAACCCAAACTACTCCCAGCTAGAAGAATGCATAAGAGAGATGCAAACATGGCTTCAACGAAACAACATGGCCATAAACCATAAAAAAACCGAAGTCATGTTCATCTCAAGAAAACCGGAGTTCAACCAGCCTGCAACAATCTCCCTATGCAAGAATACCTATCACACAAAGAATGAAATAAAGTACCTTGGAGTAACACTTGATAGTGAACTAAAGATGGTAAAACACCTCCGTTTACTAAACAGGGCCATTTTCCACAAGCTCAGAGTTATACAGCCTCTAAGGAACATCATTGAAGCTACTGATTTTAGGACAGTAGCTCAAGCCCTCATCATACCTCATTTCGATTACTGCAACGCAATTCTACAGGGCCTTCCAAAGAAAACCCTAAACATACTCCAAATGGCACAGAACGTCGCAGCCAGAATCATCATGAAAACAGGCTTTGCTGAACACATCACACCAGTGCTAGTCGAACTACACTGGCTCCCCATCGTAGCTCGCATAAAATACAAAACCCTAGTAACCACTTTTAAACTCATCCACAACCTGGCACCAACTTTCCTCACTAACCTAATCGACATGCAACCTGCTAACAGAAACAGGAGAACCACCAACCTAAACAACCTACATGTACCAATAAGTATTAGATCAGTTAAAACCGCCACAAGCAACAGAGCATACTCCTACACTGCACCCACACTCTGGAACCAACTCCCACCTGAGCTGCGCTCAAACAACGACCTGATGGACTTCAGGAAAAAACTAAAGACGTACTTATTTCAACAAGCCTACAACATATCCTGAACAGTAATGAATCAACCATTATCTGCAGAAACAAAAATGTAGTTAAGTGTAAAATGTATATATGTAAATCCTCCTCTCTCCCCTTCCTAACTGTGTGTTGTGCATATCCCGTGAATCACGTTGTACATATTGTGAAAATGCTTTGCCCTTGATCTGACAACCTTGACATATAGTCCTGTAAATCACGCTGTAATTTTTTGAAATTTGTCTTTGATCTGACAGTCTCCGTTACATAATCAAACCGCTCCTGATCGCTGGAAGTAGCGGTATACAAATATATGCTAAATAAATAAATAAAATAAATAAATAAATCTCTCTCCCCTTCAGTCTGTTCAAAACTCAGCTGCGCGGCTAATCTTCTGCCAGCCTTGATATGCTCATATAACCCCTCTTCTCAAGTTGCTTCACTGGCTCCTTATCCGTTTCCGAATCCAGTTCAAACCTTTCCTACTGACCTATAAGTGCATTCAGTCTGCTGCTCCTCACTATATTTCTTCTCTTATCTCTCCCTACACCCGTCCTCGGGAACCCCGCTCTTCTGGCAGGTCCCTTCTATCTGTGCCCTTCTCTTCTACTGTAACTTCAGACTTTGATCCTTCCAGCTTGCTGCTCTTTATGCCTGGAACAAACTACCCGAGTCTGGGCATCAGGCTTCATCTCTGGCTCTTTTCAAATCCAGGCTAAAATGTCACCTCTTTGAGGCTGCTTTGGATCCTGATCTGCTTAGTTTCCTAGGCGTTTCCTTGCTACTCCCCTAGATGTGTCCTTGTCCTCAGCTGTTGTGTTGTCTGTCTTGACTAGATTGTAAGTTCTGATGAGCAGGGACCATCTTTTATTTGTAGCGCTATACAAATGAGTATCAGTAATAGTGGCATAGCCAGGACACAAATTTTGGAGGGGGGTCAGAGTTAACCTGGGGAGGCAATGGGCATACAGCCCCCCCAGCAATATGGCACCCATCCTGTTCAGTGGTGGCTCTGCTTTCCTTCCCCTGATTTACAGCTGTACGGCAGGCATATTAAAACCTCATCCTGCGAGATCATGAATGGGATGTGAGCACGTGATGGCTGAAAATTAGGGAAAGTTGCGGGAATTGGAGGGGTCTCAGGCAAACATGGAGAGGCCTGGGCACCTCTGGGCCCACTCATGGCTGCATGTCAATACCCCAAGGAACAGGTGCACCAAACAGTGGTGGGTTAAAAAAACTTTATTAGGAAACCCCAACACGTTTTGGCTGAATGCCTTCTTCAGGGGATATTAAGTGTGATACTGCTAACAAAAGGATAATGTTAAAACTGGAGTACCAGATTGGCGTTTTGAATGTGCCATGGTCCGCCGAAAAGGACCCCTCTATATGTGCTCCAGTTTGAACATTATTCTTTTGAAACTGCACGGCAACCATTAACGGATCTCTGGCAGGTTCCGATTATTGCTTGACATTGTGCTTTTGCACATATACAATGCAATTTCAGTTCTGCTCAGTTTACCCCCTGACAAAGGCTTATGCCGAAACGCTGCTGTGGCGGAGTCGCTGTTTGCAAATAAAGGACTTTTTCAGTTACATCTTGCTCTCTGTGGTTTCCCTTGTTTTTTTGCATGGTGTGTTCTCTAAGCACCATAACCAGAGACCTGACATTCATCTCCCCATCCACAGTGAGAGTAAGACATGCTGAGTTAGAGGAAAATCCTGTAGTCCGCTATCTTGGAATCACCCTTGACTCTGCATGCACCGCTTCCATTCTATGCAGATCTTTCATGCATATTCATTGTGGATACCCTGAAAACCCAACTGGACTAGGGATCCCAGAGGACTGGGTTGAGAACCACTGCTTTAGAGCTAGGGCTGCTATTTCTGCATTCATGCTTCAATGAACATGTTATGAGGATAATGGTGACTATCACTGTGATGCACATCACTTTGGATCCCGCCCCAGAACACCCTTGGCCCTTCCTCAAGTTGTAGAAGTAAATGTTGGCCTTATATTACCCATATACAGCCAAAACTCTCATTTGCTGGCTGCAGATTTTCAAACAAAAGCAGCTATGTAGTTAGCACCAAATTCTATCTGCATAAATATATAACTTGGAATCTATAATCTTATTTATTTATTTATTTATTTATTAACAATTCTTATATACCGCACTATTAGACATCAGCGCGGTTTACATTGAACAGAAAACATCCGACAGTTTACACGTGTCTGGTCGTTACATTTAACAGGAAGTGTAACTTGGCGAAGTAGGGGAAACTAAATACAATGCAGGGTTATCTGATAAAGGATATCCTGGTTAACTATATACAACAGTGGTACAATAGTATATGGAACAACTTGCTATTTACATTGTGAAGTTGGTCTGTTGCGGGGTCTATCTGTTTGACCACTTCTGCTATTCACCTGGGGGTTATGTTCGGAGCTGCCATTGAGATATTTAAGGAAGAGGAAATGCTTTAAAGCCTTTCTGAACTGACTTAGATTAGGTATTGCTCTGATTTGTGCTGGTAAGGTGTTCCATAGAGATGGGGCGCAGAATTGGAAGGCTCTGTTGGCTGTTGATCTAGTGCATCTTGTGGTGTCATTTGGGATAACTAGTGTGTTTAATTCTGCTGTTCTTCGTGGCCTGTTTGGTGCAAGTGGTTGTATGAGGTTGGAGAGAGAGGAAGAGGTGAGCCCCTTAGCCGCTTTGAATGTTAGCAGTAAGGTCTTGAAACTGATCCTTGCTTGAATGGGGAGCCAGTGTAGCTGTTTTAGAAGGGGAGTTAGGTGATCTCTCCTGGATGCCCCGAGGAGTACCCTCGCTGCACTATTCATGGCTAATTGCAGGGGGTTCAGGGTGGACCGGGGGAGTCATTGTAGTATGGAGTTTGAGAAGTCGAAATGGGGGAGTATAAGGGCTTGATAAATGGTACGGAAATCATCCGGTTCAAGTAGTATGCGTAGGTGTCTGAGGGATCTGATTTTAAAGTAGATTGCCTTGACTGTGTTGGCTATGTGATTCTTCATATCAAGGTTTTGGTCCAGCGTTACTCCCAGGTAGCGTATTGCCGGTTTAACTTGGAGTTGGGCATCCTTTACGTTAATACAACTAGGAGGGGTGAAGTTGGTGTTCCTCGAGACGAACAGGACTTCCGTCTTTTTGTGTTGTATTCTCAGGTTTTGTGATAGGAGCCACTCTGATATGGTGTCAAAGCAGTTAGTCAGCGGGGTAAGGTCTAGGCAGTCCAATGATATTGGCATATATAGTAGCACATCGTCTGCATATATCATGTAACTGACATTAAAGGATCTGATGATGTCACAGATGGGTTGGATGTATATATTAAACATCAATGCAGATAAAGAGGATCCTTGTGGTACACCTTGACTTTGTTGGAAAGGTTCAGATGTATCCCCGTCGACTCTGACATGCTGCCATCTGTTGGACAGGTAAGATTTGCACCATTCGAGTGCTGTTCCACAGATGCCTTTTTCCCTTAGCCGGCAGATGAGAATTTCATGGCATACCGAGTCAAAAGCCGCTGCTATATCTAGGAAGACAAGAGCGAAGCCCTGGTGTATGTTATCCACACCTGAGGTAATGTTGTTGAGGAATCATCCTGATCTAACATTGAGCAAACTACTACTACTACTGAGCATTTGTATAACACTACAAGACGTGCGCAGCGCTGCACAGACACATGCAAAAGCCAATCTCTGCTCATGACAGACATGGGATACATCTAGGGGGAACGGTGAGGAAACACAAAGGAGATCAGGTGAGTCAAGATCCGAAAGCAGCAGTGAAAACGTGAGTTTTCACCTCTGCAGTCCTCGGAAGTGAAGTATAGGAAGAACCTCCTCTGGAGGGGACTGAGCCTCCAGGTCCACAAGCTCTACTGAAAGGATTAATTATGGAGCTACAATCCAGAATCGGAAAAGAAGGGCTTTCCAGGATGAAATGCCAGGAGTCCTGAGACCCATTCGCACTGGACATGCAAAGGCCAAGGAGGGAAGAACTCTGCTTATTTCCCAGGCTCTATCCTTCGGCCAAGTCCTTCACCAACTTCTATAAACAGCCCCACAAGGGAGACAGTCCCTTAAGGCCAGTTGAGTTATCCAGGTTCTGGAAGATGTATCCACAAAGCCATGATCAACTTTGAATCACCGCACTTAAGCAGGAACACGCATTGTAGTAGCTCAGGCAGAACGTGTGCTGAGACTGTTTGGGCGCAAGGCACACAAACACAGAAAAAATTACTAGAGAATGTTAACGTAGCATTTATTTATTTTTATTTATTTATTTAGCAAGCATTTGTAGCCCGCTCCTTCCAGCGATCAGAAGCGGGTAGGATTACTATTGTGAAACTGCCGAATCAAGGCAGGTACAAATTTTGTTTACATACAGATTGTCAGAAAAGCACATCATACAGAGTTAACACTTCTTAGCTATGGGGGAGTTCATTTACATATATACATAAATACATATATACAGGATAATCTTCTTGGACACAGTGGTCAGGGGCTGCTCCATCTGTGGGTTTAGTTCATGCTGGAAAATGGCGGGAAGAGCTGAAACAGAGTCAATGGTCGCCCTAATGGACAAGAGCGGGAGCCTCCAAGAAAGAGAATGACTACGTCAAGCCTTGATATTGACCCTCTGGGAGGTTCCAGCAGGGCAAATTGTGCCAGGCTCAGTGCTACTCCCCAGCCACTGTCTCTTTCTTTCACATGGTTGCTTAAGAGGCTAACAACCACATACCTCTGAGGGTCTTCGGTCTTCAGGGAGAGCAAGGGGGGACAGCAGAGGAGGGAGGGGGTGTCGAGGTTATGAGAAGCTACCGAACTCTTCCAAATCCTTCCAATTTTCTGGCTGCTCAATAGGCCCTCAACAGGATAAGAGCGTGGAGCTAAACCAATTTTCCCTCCTCCTTTGGCTACCAAAAAGACCTTGGTCTAGTGGAGTCTCCCACGTTGCACTCAGGTGAGAGAGTCGCCCTCAAGATGATTGTTCACACAGCGAACAAATCTTTTTCCTCTCAATTGTTCAGATTTTCTTCAGAGAAGAGAAAACCCATCCACCATCTGCTGGAGATAGAAGAATACTGAGATGCCTTCCGGTATCTCAGGTTGATAGAGGCAAGGGACTGATGTCATTGAAATCTGGGCATTTCATTGGCTTCTATCTCCACCAATCTGCTGGTAAGGGAACACAACCCACTTGTCTGGACTAGTCTAGCAGGACGACATGGAAGGGGGATTTCAAGCAATGCAAATATGTCTCTGGTTTTAGGTTTGCGGATTGAGGGTGGATATCTCTGTACCTCCCAATAGCAACTGTAATAACAAAAATCCATTCAGGAGATGCCAAAAATTACTCAATGTGGCTCAAAAAACCTATATTTGGGGCAAAGAGGAGGAGGAGAGCTCATTAATGTGGTCTTGGGCAAGCCACTTAACCCTCCATAGCCCATGTTCTCTGTAAAATAGTTATCTCCAAGTTATGATGCCCTGTTCAATGTAATTTCAGTTCATTCAATGTAAACCGCACTGATGCAGAATAGCGCGGTATATAAGAGAATGTAAATAAATAAATAAATTAATTAATTAATGCCTCCTGCTCCTCCTAGGGGTTTATTCATCCCCACATATTTATGTCATTTTATTTGTCACCTGAAGACCTCCAGCTCTGGGTGTCTCTGGAAGGGTCCAGCTGCAGGTGCATAGCCCAGTTACAGTATAAGGCATGGGAACAAATAAGGTCGCTATTCAGCCCCTCGGCAGTCAGCATTTTTTAGAATGCCCATGGTCGGGGACAAAATGAAACCAGACATTCAGCAGAGATGTCCAGATAGCGGTATCTGTTGAATGTCCGTTTTAAACAGTGACCACCACAGGCTAGCCGGATAGTGGCAATTTTCAGTCGTTATTTGGATCAGAAACCTGTATATAGTTATGCCTCTTTTTTTTAGCCTGTCTTTATGCAGATTCTTATCTGCTTGGCAGGATGAATATTGCTGCTAACCAGATAACCTCTAGGACTGCCCTTGCCCTGCATACAGACCGCCTAGCGCTATCTAGATCAGTGGTTCTCAATCCAGTCCTCTGGGACCCACAGGCCAGTCAGGTTTTCAGGGTATCCACAATGAATATGCCTGAGATAGATCCGCATACAATGGAAGCAGTGCATTCAGATCTCTCTCATGCATATTCATTGTGGGTATCCTGAAAACCTGACTGGGTTGAGAACCACTGATCTAGATAGTGCTGAGACGATCAGAAGCAGATGCTCAGCAGGATTCAGCAGCTTAGCAGTTCCTGGTAAAGAAAGAAGTGCTTTTGAACATTGGCCTGAAGGTTTTCCCTGTCTGCTTTCATGGAAGCTAAAACCTTAGTGAAGTAAAGCATTCTGTTTTCCTCTATCACCTCCCATCCTCACATGCCTGCACGTGTGCTCTTGCAGGTCTCTGCCCAGAAGAAAATGCACCACATAGATTTTATACAAAAGAGTATTGTGCTGGAAAGTGTAGTCATGAATAGGAAACGTTACATCTTAGAGACGCTATTCCTTGCTGAGGGCTAGGTGAGAGTCTTTGGCTGTAGTGGGGTCTTTCTCCTCGTCTAGTCCCTCCTCCAGGAAGGGCTCTGCAGGGCACAAAGCAGGAAGTCCACTTCCACAATGCAAAGAGTCATTGCTTCCTGTGCAGATGTATATACCAGGACCGCGCATCCACAGGACCGCAGAAGGCAGACCCTTACGGAGGCAGTTCCATAGTTTACATACACTAACCACATTAATCGTGCGGACTGCGATATTCAGCATCACTAATGCAGTGACTGATGCTGATTGTTTGTGGGTGCTGCCGTTAGGCGCCCCAATGCTAATTGGTAGCATTAGGATATTCTGGGATGGAGCAAGGGTGGTACCCAGGGATGACTGGGTAGTGGAGAAAATCAGCCGCTGCCCAGGAATCACTCGGTGGCAAAGGTTAGACATAGTAAAGGCAGTCCTACCTTTCGCTGCCAAAGCTAACTGGGCAGCCGCTGAATATGGCCACTGCTGTTAGCTTCAATGCTATCTGGCTGACCTGCACATTCACTGCCAGTGGCCGCTTCTCAAACCGGATTGATGAAATTGAGGTGGGAAATTTGAATTTGATTTTGGAGGGAAAGTTCACTGAAGAAAAGCAGGAAATTTAAATGAATTTTCCCTCCAAAATTAAATTCATATTTCCCGCCTTTTCTTCATGAACTTTCCTTCAAATTTGTTTTTTCAATTCCACCAATTCTGTGGTATCCACCGTATAATCACTTCACCCTGGCATGACCCAGGAAACTGCAAAGTTCATAGAAACATAGTAACATGACGGCAGAAAAGGACCACATTTATTTATTTATTTATTTAACAGTTTCTTATATACCGCCCCTTCCAGAGATCAGGGGCGGTTCACATCGAACAAAAATCAATATACATCTGTATATTTTACATGGAACTTGTGTTAACTATGTACACGTTTAGTTACATTGAACATGTTTTGAACATTAACTAGAATAACACTATTCAAACTATGTACAGGTCATCACAACATAATTGAGTTACCGGTATTATTTACAATAGAGATATAGCCATTTGTTTGTGTAAATCTTTGTCTGTAGGGTAAGGCAGAGTAGAGTAAGTGTCTTTCTTATGTTTAATCATTTGTTCTGTCTTGAGAACTGTGAATGTGTTTCTGTGATTGTATCGGAGAGGTTTTTTGTTGGTAGGGGATCTCAAAGTGTTTTGTGAAAAGGTATGTTTTTAGTTCTTTTTTGAATTGGTGAAGGTCTTTTATTTTGCGGAGGGTTAAAGGGATTTCGTTCCAGAGGGTAGGGGCAGCAAAGGAGAAGGCTCTATCACTTGTCGTTGCTCTGGTCCTTCTGAAATTAGTTTTTATGTTGAGGGAGTGGGTTGTGTTCTGTCTTCGTGTTCTAGTTTCTGATGGGGTTTGTAATAGGGTAGATAGTTGGGAGGGAGAGATGTTATTGAGGAGTTTAAAGGTAGTAAGGAGGATTTTATATTTTATTCGGCTGCTTATGGGGAGCCAATGAAGATCTAGTAGTATTGGGGTCACGTGGTCTGTTAGCTTAGCTTTTGTGACCATCTTGGCACATATGTTTTGTGCTCTTTGGAGGAGGTATATGCTTTTTAGTGGTAGGCCATTTAGAATGCTATTGCAGTAGTCAAAGTGGGGGGTGATGAGGCCTATCTAGTCTGTCCTTCCATATCAACTGCAACAGTCCCCTTTTTACCTTCAGAGATCCTCTGTGTTTGTCCCATGCTTTTTTGAATTCAGTTACTGTCCTCATCTCTACCACCTCCACTGGGAGACTATTCCACGGATCCACTACTCTTTCCGTAAAGAAATATTTCCGCATATCACTCCTGAATCTGTCTCACTTCACCCTCATCCCATGTCCCCTCGCAGCAGAACTTGCTTTCAATCAAATGATCATGATACTATGAGCAACAGAAACCTAAGAGAACATCCCCTCTCATTCTCCAGCCTATCTTCTTTCTCCCCCCTCCCCCCATTGATCCCATCTCACCTGCAAGTCAGTTTCCCATTTATCCCTAGTCCCCGTTCATTCATAGTTAATCTTCCTTTCATTCTCCAGTTCTTCCTCACCTTCCCTGCAGACCTCTCTCTTATCTACAGCTCCCATTCCATGCCCAGACTGTCCTCTCCCGTCCCTCTCTCTTCTGCCCACCACTGATATTGCTGGTGCATTAATAGCAGAGATGTGAGTGCATCAGGCAATGTTTTATTTTATTTATTTATGTAACTGATTTTGGTATACTGGTTTCTACCAGTCAAAATGGTGAATAGCTAACAGGGTATAGACAAAAATGTAGCAGTGAACAGCTAATAAGATGAAGACAACAATTTGTAGTAGTAGATTATAACAAACTTCCATAGAGAGATTACAACAAACTACAACAGAGTAAAAAGAGACATTAATTAGACCACCCTTTGGGAGTGGGGCTTAAAACATGCAGAGAAAAATAGAGAGAGGTCGAGTTATGGTGGGTGTCTATAGTAGTTCTGAGCTAGTGTTCTTGGAAGAGGTATGTCTTCAGGTGCTTTCTAAAATCTTGAGTTGACTGGATGTTTCGCAGGGTAGTCGTAATGTATTCCAAAGGGTAGGGGCATAGAGTGTGAAGGATCTTAGCCGAGCATATTGGCTGCTCCTGCAGATCTGTGGTGGCAGATTAAGAAGCTTCAGTGTGCTCTGTCTGCATTTATTTTATTTTTATTTTAGCAAGCATTTGTATGCCGCTTCTTCAAGCGATCAGAAGCGGGTAAGACATGGAAAAAGCTGTCGAATCAAGACAGAATAATTTTGTTTTGTACATAAAGATTCGCAAGGTTAGCACATCACGCAGAAAATTAACTACTTCTAAGCTAAGGGGATAATTATTTACATATGTACATTTATACATTACAGGTTTTCTGGGGTGCTGTGGGGGAGTTGCCCCTCATCCGAGTTTAGTACAGGTTGAAATGACTTTGAAATAGGTGGGTTTTGAGTTTCTTTCTAAAGTCGGCTAGATCAATGCTGGCTCGTAGGTCGGGTGGGAGTTGGTTCCATAGTGTCGGTGCTGTGTATGAGAAAGTCCTGTTACTAGTGATTTCTTTGACTGATCTGATATCTGTTGGAGTGTGGAGGGTGTTGGAATTGATGGTTCTCCTGTTTCTGTTGGATGGTTGCAATCTGATTAGGGTGTCGAGGAAGGATGGTGCTATGCTGTGGATGAGTTTGAAGGTTGTCGTCAGTATTTTGTATTTTGTGCGGGCTGCTATGGGGAGCCAGTGTAGCTCAATTAGTACTGGTGTAATGTGTTCAGTAAGACTTTTCCTCATGATGATCCTGGCAGCTACATTTTGTGCCATTTGAAGGATGTTCAGGGTTTTCTTAGGAAGTCCTTGAAGAATGGCGTTGCAATAGTCGAAATGTGGCATGATGAGTGCTTGAGCAACGGATCTGAAGTCGTGGGGATCAATAATATTCCATATGGGTTGTAGAGCTCTCAGTTTGTAGAAGACTGCCCTGTTGGTTTTGCAGAGGTGCGTCTCCATTTTTAGGTCGCAGTCAAATGTTACTCCTAGATATTTTATTTATTTATTTGTTTGGTAAGTGTTGTTGCACAGGGTTATTGATGTAGGTGGGTCAAAATTTGCTTTCCTTGAGATATACATCACCTCAGTTTTCTTGTGGCTGATTGTCATGCTGCTTTGTTGTAACCAGTTTTGCATCTCGCCAAGGCATGTTTCGAGTGAGCTGTAGTCCGGGTTGTCAGTGTCAAGTTGTGTGTACAGCATAATATCATCGGCATAAATGTGGTAGTTGATTTTATGCTGTGTAAATATTTTGGTATACCTTGCGTTTGGGAGAATGCTTCCGCTTTTTCACCGTTGAATTGTACCTGTTGCATTCGGTTTGTGATGTATGATGTGAACCACTTTAGTGGGGTTCCTGATATACCTATTGACTTGATTCTGTTTATGAGGGTTCGATGGTTAACTGTATCAAAGGCAGCAGAGATGTCGATGAAAAGGAGTATATACATTTTCTTTTTGTTTTCCAGGCCCTTGAGTAGGTTGTTAAGTAGAACTAGTAATAGGGTTTCGACCCCATGATGTTGTCTAAAGCCGTATTGCTGGTCATCTACAGGAGCATTGTCATTCAGGTGGTCTTGGAGTTGTATTAGGACCGCCTTTTCAATGATCTTTGCTAGGAATAGTATGCTCGATATTGGGCGGTAGGATGCTGGGTCATCTCTGCTGAGTGTACTGTTTTTTAGAATAGGTCTTATGACGGATCTCTTTAGCTCAGAGGGCATGATTCCTTGTTGCAGTGATAGGTTTACTATGTGCGAGATGTACGGTGCTATGTCCTGTTTCACTGCCTTGATCCAGGTTGCTGGGCAGGGATCGAGTGGGGATGTGATGTTGTTTATGCTTGTGAGTATGGTTGCAATTTGCTGGTCTCCAATTTTGTGGAAATGTTTCCATAACTGGTCTTGATTTGTGTTGGTCTCAAGGTTGATTAGTGGTGTCGGTAGTGTTGAGTCAAGGGAGAGTGTAGGTCTTGTGGCAGTTAGTTTGCTCGCATAGTGGTTTGCCAATGTTTGGGCCTTGATGGAGTTGTTTAGGTTGGACAACCAGTGGAGGGATTTTAATATGGGTGCTTCAAAGATGGCACGTGCTGTGGTGTTTTGTGCAAGCTGTAGTGGTAGAGTGATGCGTTTAGGTTGTCCTTAGTATGTGGAGTTGCAGTAGTCGAAAAAGGCGGTGATAGTAGCTTGACACACTGCATGGAAATTGTCAGAGGAAAGGAGGGGGCATAGGTTATGTAGGGTTCTGAGCTTGTAATAGGCTGCCTTGGTGGTGTTTCGGATGCGAGCTTGGAAGTTTAGCTGCTGATCCAAGGTAACTCTGAGGTATCTGACTTGGGTTTTGACCTGGAGATCCATGTTATCAATTCTGATGGTTGTGGGAGGCATTAAGGTGGGATCCCTGGTGATGGGGAGAATTTCAGTCTTGCTGAAGGTGACTGCCAGATTGTGGAGATGAAACCATTTGACTATTTCCTTAAAGCAGGCTGAGAGTGGAGTAGTTGGGAGCAGCTGTGGAGAATGGGGCATATATCATTATGTCGTCAGTGAACTCCTGGATCTTCGTGCACAGAGATTGAATGTAAATATTGAAAAACAGAGAGGATAGTGCGGAGTCCTGAGGAACTCCCTGCAGCAGCATGTAGGGGGATGAGGTGCTCTGCCCTGTTTTTACCTGTTGTCTTCACTGGGAGATGTACGAATGAATCCCCAATATCATGGAGCTGGTCAAGCAGCATTTGATGAGACACCGAATCGAACGCTGTGGAGATGTCCAAGAAAAGCAGTATGAAGCCCTTTGATCTATTCTCTGTTCCTGCAATGAGTGTTGTTAAGCAGGATGCAACTCCAGAGGGTGCAGTAGCAGCAGAGGAGATGATTGAGTTCCAGTTGTTGATAGTTGCATTGAGATCTATTTCAGGTGGAAGGTCCTTCAAAGCTGGCAGTGTTTTTTGAAGGAAGTAGTGTTCATCAAAGGCCATGAACCTTCTTGCTGTGGGGGTCTCATCTTGTGGAGCATAGGTGACATGTTGCTAGGGTAGCATGAATGTGAAGAAGTGGTGGTCCGACCAGGGGACAGGGGCTGTGGCTAGATGGACGTATTTGGTAGGAGGTTCGGGAAGAAGACCAAGTCAAGGATTCCACCTTTGGAGTGAGTTGACATAGAGATGAGTTGTGTATAGTGCAGGTCTCTCATTGCCTGGAGGAAAGCGGTGCTTTGGTTGTTTAAAGCCGAGGGGAGGTTCAAGTTACCGAGGAGGATGAGGTGCCTTCAGTGGGATGAATGGGAGCAGACTCTATCTAGCAGATTGTCCAGCAATGTTTTCCTCTTCTGCTGCTTGGGCTGGATTGGTATTTGAACCATGGGGAACACAATATTTGCCCATAGTTCAAAATGCCACTATCTAACCCAATCGGGGTCAGTGGGAGAGAACTCAGCGGGGAAGAGTGGACAATTGTGGATCACTTAGAAGTGCATTCATTCTGTGGCTCCTCACTACCTTTACTCTCTTATCTCACCCTACACCCCCCCCCTTGGGAACTCCACTCCTCGGGCAGATCCCTTTTATTTGTACCCTTCTCTGCCACTGCCAACTCCAAACTTTGTTCATTCATCTTGCTGCTCCATATTCCTGGAACAACCTACCTGAGTCAGTATATTGGGTTTCTTCTCTAGCACTATGTACAGTAAATCCATGCTAAAACCCACCTCTTTGAGTCTGCTTTTGAATCCTGATGCCCTTCACTCTCGTCTACCACTTATGTGTATCTCACCATACTCTGGTCACCAGTTTTGTGATGTTCTTCGTCTTGGTTATATTGTAAGCTCTGATGAGCAGGGACTGTCTCTTACATCTACATGTACAGTGCTTCACACACCTTGTAGTGTGTCATGGGGAGGGGGAGACACAGCTTCGCTATAGTATCTATCTAATGCTGGGAGACACCGCTCCTCTAAAGTGTGTCGTGGGGAGGGGGAGACACAGCTTCACTATAGTATCTATCTAATGCTGGGAGACACTGCTCCTTTAAAGTGTGTCACGGGGAGGGGGAGACACAGCTTCGCTATAGCATCTATCTAATGCTGGGAGACACTGTTCCTCTAAAGTGTGTCACGGGGAGGGGGAGACACAGCTTCGCTATAGCATCTATCTAATGCTGGGAGACACTGCTCCTCTAAAGTGTGTCGCGGGGAGGGGGAGACACAGCTTCGCTATAGTATCTATCTAATGCTGGGAGACACTGCTCCTCTAAAGTCTGTCGCGGGGAGGGGGAGACACAGCTTCGCTATAGCATCTATCTAATGCTGGGAGACACTGCTCCTTAAAGTGTGTCGCGGGGAGGGGGAGACACAGCTTCGCTATAGTATCTATCTAATGCTGGGAGACACTGCTCCTCTAAAGTGTGTCATGGGGAGGGGGAGACACAGCTTCGCTATAGTATCTATCTAATGCTGGGAGACACTGCTCCTCTAAAGTGTGTCGCGGGGAGGGGGAGACACAGCTTCGCTATAGTATCTATCTAATGCTGGGAGACACTGCTCCTCTAAAGTGTGTCATGGGGAGGGGGAGACACAGTTTCGCTATAGCATCTATCTAATGCTGGGAGACACTGCTCCTCTAAAGTGTGTCATGGGGAGGGGGAGACACAGCTTCGCTATAGTATCTATCTAATGCTGGGAGACACTGCTCCTCTAAAGTGTGTCATGGGGAGGGGGAGACACAGCTTCGCTATAGTATCTTTCTAATGCTGGGAGAGACTGCTCCTCTAAAGTGTGTCGCAGGGAGGGGGGAGACACAGCTTCGCTATAGCATCTATCTAATGCTGGGAGACACTGCTCCTCTAAAGTGTGTCGCGGGGAGGGGGAGACACAGCTTCGCTATAGTATCTATCTAATGCTGGGAGACACTGCTCCTCTAAAGAGTGTCACGGGGAGGGGGAGACACAGCTTCGCTATAGTATCTATCTAATGCTGGGAGACACTGCTCCTCTAAAGTGTGTCACGGGGAGGGGGAGACACAGCTTCGCTATAGTATCTATCTAATGCTGGGAGACACTGCTCCTCTAAAGTGTGTCACGGGGAGGGGGAGACACAGCTTCGCTATAGTATCTTTCTAATGCTGGGAGACACTGCTCCTCTAAAGTGTTGCATGGGGAGGGGGAGACACAGCTTCGCTATAGTATCTTTCTAATGCTGGGAGACACTGCTCCTCTAAAGTGTGTCATGGGGAGGGGGGAGACACAGCTTCACTATAGTATCTATCTAATGCTGGGAGACACTGCTCCTCTAAAGTGTGTCATGGGGAGGGGGGAGACACAGCTTCGCTATAGTATCTATCTAATGCTGGGAGACACTGCTCCTCTAAAGTGTGTCACGGGGAGGGGGAGACACAGCTTCGCTATAGTATCTTTCTAATGCTGGGAGACACTGCTCCTCTAAAGTGTTGCATGGGGAGGGGAGACACAGCTTCGCTATAGTATCTTTCTAATGCTGGGAGACACTGCTCCTCTAAAGTGTGTCAGGGGGAGGGGGGAGACACAGCTTCACACTATAGTATCTATCTAATGCTGGGAGACACTGCTCCTCTAAAGTGTGTCATGGGGAGGGGGGAGACACAGCTTCGCTATAGTATCTATCTAATGCTGGGAGACACTGCTCCTCTAAAGTGTGTCATGGGGAGGGGGGAGACACAGCTTCGCTATAGTATCTATCTAATGCTGGGAGACACTGCTCCTCTAAAGTGTGTCATGGGGAGGGGGGAGACACAGCTTCGCTATAGTATCTTTCTAATGCTGGGAGACACTGCTCCTCTAAAGTGTGTCATGGGGAGGGGGAGACACAGCTTCGCTATAGTATCTTTCTAATGCTGGGAGACACTGCTCCTCTAAAGTGTGTCGCGGGGAGGGGGAGACACAGCTTCGCTATAGCATCTATCTAATGCTGGGAGACACTGCTCCTCTAAAGTGTGTCGCGGGGAGGGGGGGAGACACAGCTTCGCTATAGTATCTATCTAATGCTGGGAGACACTGCTCCTCTAAAGTGTGTCAGGGGGAGGGGGAGACACATCTTCGCTATAGTATCTTTCTAATGCTGGGAGACACTGCTCCTCTAAAGTGTGTCACGGGGAGGGGGAAGACACAGCTTCGCTATAGTATCTATCTAATGCTGGGAGACACTGCTCCTCTAAAGTGTGTCATGGGGAGGGGGAGACACAGCTTCGCTATAGTATCTTTCTAATGCTGGGAGACACTGCCCCTCTAAAGTGTGTCACGGGGAGGGGGGAGACACAGCTTCGCTATAGCATCTATCTAATGCTGGGAGACACTGCTCCTCTAAAGTGTGTCGCGGGGAGGGGGGAGACACAGCTTCGCTATAGCATCTATCTAATGCTGGGAGACACTGCTCCTCTAAAGTGTGTCGCGGGGAGGGGGGAGACACAGCTTCGCTATAGTATCTATCTAATGCTGGGAGACACTGCTCCTCTAAAGTGTGTCATGGGGAGGGGGAGACACAGCTTCGCTATAGTATCTTTCTAATGCTGGGAGACACTGCCCCTCTAAAGTGTGTCACGGGGAGGGGGGAGACACAGCTTCGCTATAGCATCTATCTAATGCTGGGAGACACTGCTCCTCTAAAGTGTGTCGCGGGGAGGGGGGAGACACAGCTTCGCTATAGTATCTATCTAATGCTGGGAGACACTGCTCCTCTAAAGTGTGTCATGGGGAGGGGGAGACACAGCTTCGCTATAGTATCTTTCTAATGCTGGGAGACACTGCTCCTCTAAAGTGTGTCATGGGGAGGGGGAGACACAGCTTCGCTATAGTATCTTTCTAATGCTGGGAGACACTGCTCCTCTAAAGTGTGTCACGGGGAGGGGGAGACACAGCTTCACTATAGTATCTATCTAATGCTGGGAGACACTGCTCCTCTAAAGTGTGTCGCGGGGAGGGGGAGACACAGCTTCGCTATAGTATCTATCTAATGCTGGGAGACACTGCTCCTCTAAAGTGTGTCATGGGCAGGGGGAGACACAGCTTCGCTATAGCATCTATCTAATGCTGGGAGACACTGCTCCTCTAAAGTGTGTCATGGGGAGGGGGAGACACAGCTTCGCTATAGTATCTATCTAATGCTGGGAGACACTGCTCCTCTAAAGTGTGTCGCGGGGAGGGGGGAGACACTACTTCTCTATAGTATCTATCTAATGCTGGGAGACACTGCTCCTCTAAAGTGTGTCGCGGGGAGGGGGAGACACAGCTTCGCTATAGTATCTTTCTAATGCTGGGAGACACTGCTCCTCTAAAGTGTGTCATGGGGAGGGGGAGACACAGCTTCGCTATAGTATCTTTCTAATGCTGGGAGACACTGCTCCTCTAAAGTGTGTCGCGGGGAGGGGGAGACACTGCTCCTCTAAAGTGTGTCGCGGGGAGGGGGAGACACTGCTCCTCTAAAGTGTGTCGCAGGGAGGGGGGAGACACTACTTCTCTATAGTATCTAAGAGTGGGGGAAACACAGAGGCATTGTAATGTTGTGTTCCGTGCAAGGGCCAAACTCCACCCCTGGGCCAGCCGAACGCCATGCGACTGCGATCAGGGCTTTGTCTCCTATCTGCCCGCAGGGATCCGATTTCTCACGGATCAGTGCCGCAGCTGCAGTTCTCTTCTGCCCATGGGGGATAGGATCCCCGTGGGCAGCCTGCTGCTTGCCAGGCTGTGATTTCCAGCCTTTCCCCACTTCTGCCTGCAGGATTTCGCATCCCTGCAGACCGAAGTAGGGGAACTCTGCTCACAGCAGCAAGGTATTGGTGGGGCCAGGGTCCCTGTGCCCCCCCCTTTTTGATGCCTATGGGGAGACACACTGCTTCTGTATAGTATCTATCTAAGGGTGGGGGAGACACTTCTACTCTAGTGTGTCATGGGGGAGAGAGAGACTGCTATTCTATGGTGGGTCATGTGTAGGGGTGACACTGCTCCTCTATAGTATCTATCTAGGGGTGGAGGAGATACTCTTTCTCTATAGTGTCAAGGAGTGGGGGAGACATTGTTTCTGTATAGTGTGTCATGGGGTGGGGGAGACACTGCTCCTCTATAGTATCTATCTAGGGGTGGAGGAGACACGTCTACTCTAGTGTGTCATGGGGGGAGAGAGAGACTGCTATTCTATGGTGGGTCATGTGTAGGGGTGACACTGCTCCTCTATAGTATCTATCTAGGGGTGGAGGAGATACTCTTTCTCTATAGTGTCAAGGAGTGGGGGAGACATTGTTTCTGTATAGTGTGTCATGGGGTGGGGGAGACACTGCTCCTCTATAGTATCTATCTAGGGGTGGAGGAGACACGTCTACTCTAGTGTGTCATGGGGGAGAGAGAGACTGCTATTCTATGGTGGGTCATGTGTAGGGGTGACACTGCTCCTCTATAGTATCTATCTAGGGGTGGAGGAGATACTCTTTCTCTATAGTGTCAAGGAGTGGGGGAGACATTGTTTCTGTATAGTGTGTCATGGGGTGGGGGAGACACTGCTCCTCTATAGTATCTATCTAGGGGTGGAGGAGACACGTCTACTCTAGTGTGTCATGGGGGAGAGAGAGACTGCTATTCTATGGTGGGTCATGTGTAGGGGTGACACTGCTCCTCTATAGTATCTATCTAGGGGTGGAGGAGATACTCTTTCTCTATAGTGTCAAGGAGTGGGGGAGACATTGTTTCTGTATAGTGTGTCATGGGGTGGGGGAGACACTGCTCCTCTATAGTATCTATCTAAGGGTGACGGAGTCACTGACCCCCTATAATGTCTCATAAGGTTGGGGGGGGGGCACTGCTCCTCTGTGGGGCACATTTAGGGTTGCCAACTGGCTCCAGATGCGCCTGACAGGCTTGATCCAGTCCTGGGTTTACTCCATTGCATGCAGGGACATGTAGTTCTGATTTCTCCATTGCACTCCATAAGAAAAGCAAAACTACAAGTCCCTGCATGCAATGGGGTAAACATAGAACTGGATGAAGCCTGTCGGGCGCATCAGGAGCCAGTTGGCAACCCTAGGCACATTATGGGCAGGGAGTTACACTTTCTTTTCATATGATATGGTATGGGGGATGGTTGCTGGCATCCGGGAAGGTGCTGATGTCATGGGCCTTAATCTTTACTCAGTCAGATTCAGATAACTTTATTGGACTGACAATTTATATATGTTCTCGAAGTAACACAGTCTGATTCCCTTGTGGGCAGATATTTGCCCAGACCCACTAGGAATGTGTGACTGGGCCATTTCCACTGCTTTCCAAGTAATTAAAGGAGGTGTCTCTGATAAGGTTACCGGATTTTTGGAGAGCAAGTCTGGGATACCTGGGCAGGGCTGAAAGGGGCAGGGGTCCTCCCTCCTCGGGTAGTCTAGGTGCCATTAATTTCAAAAATGTAAACAGGACAGTAGCAGCCCTTCTCAAGTTGTAAGCACACATGCATACATACATATACATTTTAACTTTATTTTATACACATACATAAACTTTCGATATAAATTCCTGCACTTTTGCCCTTGGACCAGCCGGGGAGGCTGCTTGTACGTAACTAGCCAACAGGAAGCTGGGCACAGGCCCTCAGTCGTGCCTTTGGGGCCTCTCCTTTCCTTTTCTCCTGTATGTTTCGTTTCCTTCCTTTTCTGCACAACGATGGTGCTCTTTTCTTTCCTGTTTTTAATTGATAGTTGTAAAGCACTCTGTATGCTCCCACAAATAAACGATAAAAGAGGTTACCAGGGTTGAGAAGACTGTATTAGAGGGTAGCCGGGAGAAGCGATGTCCTTAGCCGCGGTCCCCACTGAAAATCGGAGACAGGAGGTGGTTATAGTCCACGGAGTCAGGGAGACTATAGGGAAGAATCTCTGAAAATCGGGAACATCTAGGAACTTTAGTCTCTGATATTAGCAGCATTCGGTTTCTTGATCCAGTGGTTAATGTCACAGGGACGGGGGTATGAAGAATGTCTCCACCTTAAATCAGTGTCTTCACTTCTCTTCCATGTCCTGTGTGAGACACTTAAGCTCCCAGGAAACTGCCGCTCTACCCCCCCCCCCCCTATTCTTTCTCCTTCCTTTCCATCCTCCCCATCTTTCTCTCTCGCCTTCTTCATTCTGCTACTTGTCCCTCTTTCCCTCTCTCCATTTCTGTCTCCCTTTGCCCTCACTCTGCTTTTTCTCCTTCCCCCTCCCCCTCCACCTCTCTCTCACCTCCTCCTTCCATTTTTGCAGTCATTCAGTTCTTTTCTTCTTCCTCTCTCCCCCACCTCCGCCTTTGATTCTCTCCTCCCTTCCTCCCCCTCTCCTTCTCTTTTCATTTCTGTTTCCCTCTGGCTTCACTCTGCACTTTTCTCCTCTTCTCTTTCCCGTTTGCTTTCTTTTTCCTTACTCTCCCTCTTCACGCCAGCTTACTCTCTCCATTTCTGTCTCTCTCTGCCCGGTCCCCTCTTCTCCCTTCCCACCTATCTCTTTTCTCACGCGCTCTCCCCTTTCTTTTCTCCTCAGTATATCTCCTTGCCCCTCTCTCCCTCTTTTCTGTTGTACCCTCTTTATCCCCATTTTCCTCTTGCTCCCTCTGCTCCTCTCCTCTCCCTCCTCTTTCCCTTCCTCCCTCCCTCAGCTCTCTTCTCCTGAGAGTCTGATTCTCTCATCCTTTGTCCCAACTAATGGAACCAAAACTACAATCTTGCTGGTGTCCTGGGGTAAAGTGGTTTCACTTCACACAGTTGAAGCAGTGGTGCTGACATAAGATCTGTCATACTGAGCCAGACCAAAGGTCCAGCAAGCCCACTATCCTGCTTCCATCACATCCTCCCTCACCCGCAGGATGGCTCCACTAAGCAGACCAGCGATGGGGCAAACACTGACAGGGAACGCCCTATCTTTTGTCAGCTTCTGCCATGATTGTTGTCAGGGGAAAGGTGAGGGGACTCTGGAGATCTCAAAAAGCTCCCAGCATCACCTCCAGGTAATTCATGTGTCAGTGCAGCACAAGGTATCGCAGTCTGGAAGATTACCAAGGTGCCATTCCTGATAGCTAAGGGGTTCCTGTAAGCTCTGAGCCTCCCTGCCCAACAACATGAACTAGGAATCTGCACAGACCAATGATGTTTCTTTCCCCACACCATTTGCCCCAGTTACTGCTTGCACGCCATGGAGAATCTCCTTACCTTGGGGTCCGGCTGCTGCTGTTCTTGCCCCCTTGGCACCCAGTTGCTGTTTCTGCCAGGCCACAGGTTTGGAGGGAAACCACTGCCCTCACTCACGACAGTGCTCACACAGAACCAGTCCAAGAGCAGGACAAAAAGCAAGAACCAGGAGCGGGGTGAGATCAGAGCCATTTCCTCGTCTCTGTGCCCAGCACTGCTGGAGATCTTACATCCGAAACCTTCTGAGTCTGTTTCCCCCAGACTGGCCCCTCCCTCAGGTCTGGTGGCGTTTCAGCTGGACTAACTTTCTGTTTTCACGTTCCAGATGTGACTGTTCAAGGCAGCCTCAAGCCTGGGAAAAAAAACAACCCAAACCCAGCCCTGTTTGGCCTCCTCCCCCAGCGGGACAGCCTGCCGGGTCTGAGTGTAGTGTGTGCTCTGTGCAGGAGGCTGTCAGGATACAGGGCACAAGGCTGAAGCTCTCCTCGGAGCTCTGACTCCCTTATCACACACGCATGATGCACAGAGCACTGTTCTCTTCCCACTCACACACGCACATACACGCATGCATCCTGAGGCACACAGAGGCTCATACCATGCAGGGATTGCTGTTCAGGGCCAGCCCAACCATCAAGCAAACTAGGTGGTCGCTTAGGGTAGCAACCTCGGGGGGGGGGGGGGGAGGGAGGTATGAAGGAGCAGGGCATTCAAAGCTAAATGATAGATTTTGACATCCAGGGGGTGTTGAGCTTAAGGTTTGTCTAGGGTACCCACACTTTCAACCAACCCTGGGGTTAGCTGGGATGCTGTTCAGTTCATACATCTCGGGCACATGGTGCCATTTCCATCTCTCACACACACAAGAACATGCGTCGTCCCATAATGAGAGTTATCCTGTAGGACGTACTGGAGGTAAACATGGAAGTGCTTACAAAGGATAAGATGCGAAGATGGCAGGCAGACAAAAGAGGTTGACCGTCAAAAACACTTACATGCGACTGACTTCAGGGCTGCTCACAGAAGGGCTTTCTTTTCAAGAATTTGGGCCACTTGAATGGCTAATTTTGGATGTATAAATTATGCAGCCAAAATTATCTGCTCATAAAGAGGGAAGAATTTGGGAGCACTGCGGCTGAGGATCCATGTAAACATACTTAAGCAGTGATATTCACTCGCCAAACAGATAGGTGGACATATTCAACGGGAGCAACTAGGCAAGTTAAAGTGCCCAGCTGTCGACGGTTTATTCAGTGGTGGAAAATATCTGATTTTCACCGTTGAATATCCGGCTTGCCGGATAGCGACAGCGACTGAATATCAGTGTTACCTGGGATAGCAGCCGTCACACCCCAGCCTGGTTTTAACTGGCATTTTCCCCTGTCTTTGGGGATACTCAACGGCACTGACCATTTAGTGCTGCTGAATTCTGGGCTGAATACACCCCCATCAAATCAGAGGGTAAATTTTCAACCCGTGCGGTCACCATCCTACGTTAAGTGCCGGCACATAATATATACATTCTGTGCCGCTGTCCGTGCAGGTGGGGGTGGTGAATATGTCTGTACCTTCTGTATTTTACAGCTGAGTGTCACCATTAAATGGGTAATTTTCAGCATCACCTCCACCCCTATCCCATCCTTAAAGCAGCCCATTATTAAATGGAAAATATCTGGCCATTTAGCGATTTAAATGACATGATATGTCTGTACAACTTCTAAAAATATGCAGATGGCTGGTGAACTCATAACTCGCCCATCAGCAAACGCATAACCCCCTCTGAATATCGGCCTATCAGTCCATATGCATGGAGGCGGATACAGTTCGAAAGGACTGACTTAGATGGATGGAGTTGTACGCAGACCTTCAGCAGCATTCAGCATACGTATGATCTGAAAACGTTTATATTAGACCTTCTAATTATATACCTATCTTGTTGCATAGATGTAAATAGTTACCCCAAGTTATCCAAGGAGTACCTATAGGACTAGAAATCTCAGGCCGGAAGGACTGGGATTTCTAGTCCTATAGGTACTCCTTGTGGTCTTGGGCAAGCCACTTAACCCTCCATTGCCCATGTTCCCTGTAAGTATTAGCGTATGTGTGTCATATCCCCGCGTGTTAAATGTATCCCCCAATTGACCGCTTTGACCCGGTGAAAAGCGGGATATAAATACAGCTAAATAAATAAATAAATAAAGTTTTAATACCTGTTCATTGTAAACACAGTGAATGAAACGTGTAAGTTTCTATGTTCAATGTAAACCGCACTGATGTTGAATAGCGCGGTATAAAAGAGACTGTAAATAAATAAAATAAATATATGCTGACTGCACATCAGAATATCGCCCTACAGTGTGACTGCTGGGAATGGGGGGCAGTCCTGGGGGTGTCCAGCTCTTGACCAGATGACTCCCTGCTACATGAAGCTAGATACTCAGAGGCATGGGGGGGCGGGGGAATATGAGCCTCCTTCTATAACCCAGATTCAATTGCCTTGCAGAGCTGTATGAATCCTGACATGCTGATCTGTAAATGACATGAAAATCCTCACCCCCCCCCTCCCCAGGAGACGGAATAGCCTTCATAGGTCCTTTTGAAGGGTGACTTCATGAGTGAAAGCCGTGAACCTTCAGCTACAAAGGGTGCCTTGTTTAACTTTAAGAGAGGCGCTTTGTGAGACGGGCAGAGAAGGCAGGCAGTATAATGAATGCACACAGGACACACTGTCTGCGGATGAGCCACACTTCCCTGCTGAAACCTTTCCCACATATTTGGCCAAAGTCAGGAGTCTAAAGCCAGGGCAGACGCTGATCTCAGATGAGCTCCTCTCCTCTGCAATGTGTGACAAAGGAGATAATGTTAGCGTGAGGGAGGGTCACCTTGCAGCATGAAGCTGGGATTAGAATGAGAGCTTGTGAGATGCCAGAGAGGGCAGAGAGAGGGAGCCTGAATGTCACGGCTCTTCCCTCATCAGTCACAGTTAATGACTCCAGGTCAGCGGGGCACGCTGAGCCACACCAGATTTTGCTCCATTGCATGCTGGGTAGTGTGGCGTGCAGTGGGACGGGGTTTTCTTTAAAGCATAGGCCAGACAGCAGTTCAGGGAAAATAAAAGCAGTTTTATTCTACCCCAGCTTGCTAAACCTCCAGAAACAAAACTCAGAACAGACAGCAGTTCAGGGAAAAATAAAGTCATCTTACTTCTGTCCAGGCTTGTTAAACCTCCACAAGCTGATTCTCCCAGCCCTTCCTCCAGCCCCAGTTAAAGTTCCTTTAACTCCTTTGCATGGCTTGTCTCAGAAGGACTTCTCACTCCATGGGCCTCTCTGTCCTGCAGCCTGCTGAGTTCTTAACCTTTTCCTATGAACCACGGCCTCCCAGTCCTCAACTCTGGGCTGCAGACTCTCTTAAAGGGGACTACTGATATTCCCCTCGGAGAGGAACATGTAGACTTTTATATACCCCATCACACACCTTCCCCTTCAGCTCAACCATACCCCACTGAACATCTGCATTACCCAGGACCCCTACCTAGGAAAGGAAGTCCACATTCAGTTGAGTCCCACCAGCCCTATGGTGGACCTGGAACTGGTAGGATTGGAGACTCAAAAGCCACCACATAATATGACCATTGGACACCTTATGTTGAGCCAGCCACTTGGGCATTTGGTGGTCCGTTATCAGCATAAACAGATGGCTGAGCAGGTAGTATTTGAAGGTTTCAAGCACCCTCTTGATAGTAAGGACTTCCTTCTCAATCACCGCATAATGCTTCTCCCAAGGAAGCAGTTTCCTGTTGATGCATGCTATGGGATCCTCTTCACCCCTGTCTCCCTGGGCTAGAATAGCTCCTAGGTCCACTTGTGAGGCATCAGTTTGCACAATAAACAGTAGAAAGAAATCAGGGCTAATCAAGATGGGTTCAGAGCACACGGCTTTCGTGAAATGTTGGAAGGCCAGGTCCAGGTCTGGTGACCACTGAATCAATTCGATAGGTCCCTTCCGGAGATTTGTTAATGGCTCTGCCATCTCAGTAAAATTAGGGATGAACCGGCAGTAATAGCCAATCAATCCAAGGAAGGCACAAACCCCCTTCTTCGATTTCAGGATGGGGACCTGAGCAATGGCAGCCACCTTCCATAGTTGAGTCTGTATCTTACCATTCCTGATTAAATACTCCAGATATTGAACATCCTGGCTGCCTAGAAAACATTTCTTGGAGTTGGCCATCAACCCGACCTTGCACAGGCTGATCAATGTGGCTTGTACTTGGGTTAGATGGGCGGTCCAGTCGCTGCTGTAGATGACAATGTCATCAAGATATGCAGCCGCATACTCCTAACGCAGTCTCAGAAGGCGGTTGACTAGGTGTTGAAACATAGCGGGAGCCTCATGTAATCCAAAGGGCAGCACTGTAAACTGGAACAGACCTTGTGGCGTTGAAAAAGCAGCCTTCTCCTTGGTAGACGGAGTCAAGGGCACCTGCCAGTATCCCTTGGTCGGAGTCAAGGGCACCTGCCAATATCCCTTGATCAGATCCAAGGTTGATATAAAGCATGCTCTACCGAGTCATTTGATTAGCTCATCTACTCTGGGCATGGGATACTCTTCTAGTTTAGAAGCTGCATTGACACTCCAGAAATCAATGTAAAATCTGATGCCTCCATCAGGTTTAGGAACCAAGATGACCAGTCACTCAGACTCTTCTATAACTCCCGGTTAAGCATCTCTTCCAGCTCCTTGGTGATGGCCTGTTGCTGGGCCTCTGGAATCCGATAGGGTCATTGCTGGATAACCACCACACAGTCAGTAACAATATCATGACAAATGAGGTGGATTTGTCTCAGGTGGGTGGAAGACACCTTTAGGTTCTGGTGGACCAAACTTTCTAGATCTCTTCTCTGGGCAGCAGACTTGAATTGGATCCGATGGACTAAAATTTCCGGCCCAAATCATTTCCCTGTACCACCATAGCCTTCACTGGAGTCCACTTTTTCAATAGGTTAATATGGTAAATTTTGACTTTCTGCCTTTTTTCTGGCTGGGTAATCTTATAGTTAACAGGCCCTACTTTCTCTTCCACCTCTATTACTACTACTATTACTAAGCATTTGTATAATGCTACAAGGTGTATGCAGCACTGTACATATAGATGTAAGACACAGTCCCTGCTCATCAGAGCTTACAACCTAATCAAGACAAAACACATAAAGGCATATTCTAATGTGTGCGTCCAGGCCCCTGTGTGTCTGATCAAAACTGGGACGCCCAGGGGTAGACCGATTCTGATCCCGTGGGGGCTAGACATGCCCCACAGGATCAGAATCAGGTCTAAGGCCTGTACATGCAGGCCGGGACCAATTCTGATGGCCTGTACATACAGCCACCTGCTTGGCTACTTCAGTGAGGCTCCTGAATGGAGCCGCGGTGCCATGGCGTCCCATTGTCATGGCACATGGCTCCATTTAGGAGCCTACCACAATCTTCTTTCCCCACGGCCTGACCCCTAACTTGGCCTTCCATGGCCAGGGTCAGGCTGCGGGGAATTCCCTGCACCCCCCCTCACCTTTCTGCTGCTGCCTGGCCCTGCTGTCCTCCGACATCCAAGAGGACTTATTTCTCCTCTGCGGTGGAATAAGTCCCCCATCCGGTTTGCCGATCCTGGACGTATAGGCTGACCTCAGAATTAGCCCTGTATGTCCAGGGTCGAGGACCGCCCATGTCCCGCCCTGGCTCCTCCTCTGAAACGCCCCCTCCCACACCTGTCTAAGCCTCCCCATAAAATGCCTTGTTTGTAAGGGGAGGCTTTTGACGGGACGGCAGGAGGGTGAATAGCAGGGATGGGACGGAATAGACTCCACAGTGAAACTGGGGACTAGAGTATGGTAAGCCTGCGGAGCATCAGGATCCAAAAGCAGCTTCAAAGAGGTGGGTTTTTAACCCGGATTTGAATAGGGCTAGAGAAGGGGCCCAATGCACAGACTCAGGTAGTTTGTTCCAGGCATATGGAACAGCAAGGTGGAATAAATGAAGTCTGGAGTTGGCAGTGGCAGAGAAGGGCACAGATAAAAGGGAGGAGCCGAGTTCCCAAGGAAGGGTGAAGAGTAAGATAAGAGAGGAAAGGGGACTGTTGTAGTTGTTGGGATGAGGGTGAAGGGAGATAGATTCAGGAGTGATATGCGGAAATATTTCTTTACGGAAAGAGTAGTGGATCCATGGAATAGTCTCCCAGTGGAGGTGGTAGAGATGAGGACAGTAACTACCACCTCCACCTCCACTGGGAGACTATTCCATGGATCCACTACTCTTTCCGTAAAGAAATATTTCCACATATCACTCTTGAATCTATCTCCCTTCACCCTCATCCCATGACCCCTCATAGCAGAACTTGCTTTCAATTGAAAGAGGCTCTCTCCCTGAACATTTATGCCACAGAGGTATTTAAACATCTCAATCATATCACCTCTATCCCGCCTTTCCTCTAAGGTGTACATATTAAGATCCTTCAGTCTGTCCTCATATGCTTTATAATGAAGACCACTAATCATTTTAGTAGCCACCCTCTGCACCGACTCCATCCTGTTCACATCCTTTTGAAGGTGCAGTCTCCAGAATTGCACACCATACTCCAAATGAGGTCGCACCAAAGACTTATAGAGAGGCATTATCACCTCCTTTTTTCTGCTAGCCATTCCTCTCCGTATGCACCCAAGCATCCTTCTAGCTTTTTCCGTCGCCTTTTCTACCTATTTAGCTACTTTAAGATCATCAGACACAACCACGCCTAGGTCCTGCTCTTCTTTAGTGGACAAAAGTACTTCACCCCCTATACTATATTGCTCCCTTGGATTGCTGCAGCCCAAATGCATGACCTTACATTTTTTAACATTAAATCCCAGCTGCCAAATTCTAGACCATTCTTCAAGCTTAGCTAGATCCCGCCTCATGTTATCTACACCTTCCTGGGTGTCTACTCTAGTGCAGATTTTGGTATCATCCGCAAAGAGGCAAACCTTACCCGCAACCCTTCCGCTATATCACTAACAAAGATGTTAAAAAGAATCGGATCAAGGACAGATCTCTGGGGCACACCACAGGTAACTTCCTTCTCCTCAGAGTGAGCTCCATTTACTTGTACTCTTTGTCGCCTCCCACTCAACCAATTTCTAACCCAAGCAGTAACTTTAGGGTCCATCCCTAGGGTGCTCAGTTTGTTTATAAGTCGCCTGTGAGGAACAGTGTCAAAGGCTTTACTGAAATCTAAATACACCACATCTAGAGCTCTCCCTCGGTCCAACTCCCTGGTCACCCAGTCAAAGAAATCAATCAGATTTGTCTGACAAGACCTGCCTCTGGTGAATCCATGCTGCCTCGGATCCTGTAATCCGCTGGACTCCAGAAACCTCACTATTTTCTCTTTCAGCAGCGTTTCCAATAATTTACTCACCACCAAAGTTAAACTAACCAGCCTGTAGTCTTCAACCACATCCTTACTTCCGCTTTTGTGTAAAGGCACCACATGAGCCTCTCTCCAGGCC
Source organism: Ichthyophis bannanicus (assembly GCA_033557465.1). Lineage (NCBI taxonomy): Eukaryota > Metazoa > Chordata > Amphibia > Gymnophiona > Ichthyophiidae > Ichthyophis > Ichthyophis bannanicus. Next base: position 345,537,287 of record CM066039.1, on the reverse strand, counting down.
TTTGGCACCACTCCCGACTCCAACGAGGCATTGAAAAGTCAGTCAGTGGAGTTGCTAGAACGTCCCCAAGTTCCCTCAGTATTCTGGGGTGTATCCCATCCGGTCCCATCGCTTTGTCTACTTTAAGTTGAGCTAGTTTCTCACGAACACAGTCTTCTGAAAATTGTTCAAGATGTCCCTCGCTTCTGTTCCTATTTGTGGGTGTTTTCTGAGGTCCTGCTCCTGGTTCTTCATCTGTGAACACAGAACAAAAATATTTGTTAAGCAATTCCGCTTTATCCTTATCAGCTTCTACATATTCCTCCCCTGCACCCTTGAGTCTGACAATACCACTTTTGTCCTTCCTCTTCTCACTAATATATCTGAAAAATGTCTTATCCCCCCATTTTATTGCATTGGCTATTTCCTCCTCCTTTTGAATCTTTGCCTTCTTGACTACTTTGCTAGCTTCTCTAAGTTTTTCCAAATACAGATGCCTGTCTTCCTCTCTCTGTGATTTCTTGTATTTCATGAAGGCCTCCCTCTTTTTCTTCACTTTTTCAGCTACTTCCAGCAATGCATTGTTGGATTTCTTGACTGCTTGTTTGTTTATTGATTGTTGATCCAAGTAGGTTAAAGTTGTCAATTATTTTAATTTCTTCTCCATCAATGATGAACTTGTTGATTTTGCCAATTATCAAGATCTTTTTCTTCTTTACATTAAGGTGCAGGCCCATTTTAAGATTATATTCCTTGATCTTGAGAAGCAAATGTTTCAGATCATCTTCACTTTCAGCCAGTAATGTGATATCATCAACATAGTGAAAGTTGTTGATGAGTCTTCCTCCAATCTTCACACCTCGGTTGTCTTCATACAGTCCTGCTTCTCTGACGGTTTGTTCTGCATATAAACTAAACAGGTAGGGGGAAAGTATGCAATCTTGTTATACACCTTTGCTGATTTTAAACCATTCTGTTTCTCTTATTTATTTATTATTTTATTTTAATTTCTTATATACCGCACTATTTAGTATCAGCGCGGTTCACAAGGAACAACGAACCATAATGAACAAAAATCAGTTTTACAGAGAACAGGGAAATACAACTTGGATAACTTAGGGAAACATGCACATCAACTATTTACATATGTAACAGTAAGCTTTGCATAATGGGTTATGCACCTATGGACGGATGTTAAGAATGGGACTAATATACAGTGGTTTCTAGAGGACAAGGTGTGGCTATGGTGGAGTATGGTTGATCTGGTAATGTTGAATAAATAAGTAATGTTTTAGTGCCTTCCTGAATTGTGTGAGATCGGTAATGGCTCGGATTTCTGGTGGTAGTGTGTTCCAATGCTTGGGAGCATAAAAACTGAAAGCCCTGTTTGACGTTGTTAGTGTGCATTTTGTTGATGCACTTGGGATAGTTAGAGTGTTTGCTGCTGTGGATCTTCTGGATCTGTTAGGTGGAGTGGGCTGAACTAGATTAATTAGTGATGAAGCGGTTATGCCGTTGATGGCTTTAAAAGTAAGCATCAGAGTTTTGAATAGAATTCTTGCATGTGTTGGGAGCCAGTGGAGCTGAATTAAGATGGGCGTGATGTGGTCAAATCTCGATGTTCCAGATAGAACTCTAGCAGCGGCGTTCATGGCTAGTTGTAGGGGATTCAAAGTAGACTGTGGGAGGCCTTGGAGAATGGCATTGGCAAAATCAAAGTGGGGTAGGATAAGAGCTTGGTATACAGTCCGGAAGTCACTTGGGTCCAATAAGGATCTGAGGTGTTTGAGTGTCCGGATCTTGAAATATACGGCTCTGACAATGTAGGATATGTGTAGCTTCATGTCCAAGTGTTCATCTAGTGTGACTCCTAAGTATCGAATTGTTGACTTCGTTTGGAGTTCAGCTTCTCTCACTTTTATGAGGTGGTGGAGTAAAATTCGGATTTTTTGTGATAAAGAGTACCTCAGTTTTTTTATGTTGAATGCGGAGGTTTTGAGATAGAAACCATTCTGATACTGCGTTAAAACATTCAATGATAGGTGAGAGGTCCATTTGCTTTGTGGAGAATGGCATGTAGAGAAGGATGTCATCTGCATATATCTGACATTGGACATTGAAGGACCTGATGATGTTACAGACAGGTTGAACGTAAATGTTAAACATGAGAGATGATAATGATGAGCCTTGTGGAACGCCCTTATCTTGGTGGAAGGGCTCTGATTTTGTTGATCTTGATCTTACTTGCTGCCACCTTCCTTCAAGGTATGATCTACACCAATCAAGGGCGAGGCCATTAATGCCTTTTTCTTTTAGACGTTCTATGAGCAGGCCGTGGTGTACCGAGTCGAAGGCTGCAGCTATGTCTATGAAAATAAGTACACAGCCTTGGTGGATGTTGTCAATACATGTGATGATATTATTGAGAAGGGAGATCAGAAGGGTTTCCACGCCATGGAACACCCTAAAGCCATGTTGATGGGGGTCTAGTGGGGATGCAGTGTCGATGTGGTCTTGAATTTGTCGTTGTGCTTCCTTTTCAAATATCTTAGCTAGAAATGGTATGCTAGCTATGGGTCTGTATGATTCCACTTTACTAGGGTCAAGCTTGGGGTTTTTTTAGGAGAGGTCTAATTGAAGTTTGTTTGAGTGCTGAGGGGAAGGATCCGGTTGTGAACGATAGTTTTATCATTCTTGTGATTAATGGACTGATATCACTGCGTATATTCTTTATCCAGTAAGCTGGACAAGGGTCAGTATGAGCAGTGGTAGTGTTGATGGCTGCAATGGTATCTTCCACATGTTTCTTGGGTGGTGTTGAGAACATTGAGAGATAGTTTAGGCAGGTGGTGTCTTGAGGCTTGAAGGCAGTGATTTTGTTTGTTTGTAATAGTTTTGATTGTAGATGGTCCGCGAAGGCTTGTGGGTGGATCTCCTCAGGAGGACATGGTGATGGTTCTTTCGATAGGGATTTGACTAGGTTGAAAAGATCTCGTGGTTTGTTTAGGGATCTTTTGAGTGTATCTGTGTGGAATTGTTTCATTTTTGTGAGGACTGCTTTTCTGTGGGCCGAGAGTTGTGTGTTGTAAGCTGTCTGGTCATCTGTGGAGTGAGATCGGCGCCATCGTTTCTCGAGTTTTCGAAGGTATAAAAGGGATGTCCGCAGATCAGGAGAGAACCATGGTGCATGTTTTCTGTTTCTTGAGGTCTTGCTATCATGTGGTTTTTGTGCAATAGCGCTGAGGTTGTTGTTCCATGATGCAATCAGGTTTTCCAGGTTGAGCATGGTGTCTTCGTAGAGAGGGTTAGTTTGTGCAAGTATGAGTTCTTTGTCGAAGGCTCAGAAACTTCGAGATGTTGTCTTTGTGGAGTTGTTAGAGGTTCTGTTATGTGGGGTGTTCCATTCAAACTGTTGTTTCTTGAGCAATGTAAAGGTTGTGCAAGAGAACTATCAGTCCAGATGTACTCATGCTTCTTAATGTGACCCAGAGTTTCTCACTGTTTATACAATCAAAAGCCTTGTTGTAGTCAATAAAACATATATGTATATCCTTTTGTCTTTTAAAGGATCCATCTCACATTGGATAAGGGTAGCATTTATTTATTTAGCTAGGCTTATATACTGCTTTTCTAACAGTCAAAGCAGTGTACATTCAGGTACTGTATATATATTTCCCTTGTCCCCAAAGGGCTCAAAATCTATGTTTTTGTACCTGAGGCAACAGAAGATTAAGTGACTTGCCCAAGGCCACAAGGAGCACCTGTAGGACTAGAAACTCTAGTCCTTCCAGCCCAAAGTTACTGTTCTCTAGTGGGATGCAAACCTCTGGCCCTCCAGCCTGAGATAACTTGCCCCAACCACTAGGCCACTCCTGTCTCCTGGTTAGACGGTACGGTGCACGGCTGCCTGATTGTAGCCCCTAGCCTGCTTGACATGGGCTTTTTTTAGACTGAGTTTGGCCACCTCTTTGGTTTTCCTCAGCCAGTCTTACATTTGTATAATGTACTGCACCAAATTATGCCTGGCACAGGGTTCTTCTTCTTCCCAGGTTTCCCTTACCATGTCTAATACACCTCTTGACCATCTTCTGAAGAGCAACTCAAAAGGCAAAATCCCTGTGGAACTCTGAGGTACTTCGCAGATGGCAAACATCAAATAGGGTAGAAGAATGTTCCCATTCTTCCCGTCTTCCTGCACAAAATATTTTAACATCTGTTTCAGAGTTTTATTGAATCGCTCAACGAGGCCATCCATCAGTGGGTGACATACTGATGTTCACAGGATCTTGATCTTCACCAAGGCACACACTTGCTTCATCACATTGGAGACAAAGGGTGTTCCTTGATCTGTGAGGATCTCATTGGGTATCTGCAAGGGGGTAAACTTAAAAGCAATGTCAGGAAATACTTTTTAACTGAAAGGGTGGTGGATGCTTGGAATGCCTTCCCGACAGAGGTTGTGGAGGCAAATACAGTGATGGAATTCAGACACAGTGGATTCCTTTATAGCAAGAGGATAAAATAAAAATAAATTTAACTATTTCTTATACCTCAACAAATAGAGGGGGGTGACCTATACGGAGCAATTGGTACAACCCTAGAGGGGGAGGGGGGGGGGTGACCAGCACAGAGCAGTGGGTAACCTACTCTAGCCACTATATTGGACAGACTAGATGGACCATATTGGTCTTTATCAGACATCCTATATTATGTTACTATAATAATAGGCATAGACACTAGAGGGGCAGGCCGGACTCTGGGGGGGTTATGAAGTTGGCAGATGAGAGATGACTCGCAATATAATGGCACCTGTTTATGGACCCCAGGCCAGAAAAATCAGGCTAAAACACACTGTAGTGTTTTCTTCAACCTCGCTTGCCCCCCTAATAAATGGTTATGGGCCAATAATAACACCTACTGACGACAGTTCACCGGTCCTATCAGTTGTTTCCCTTTTAGGGCACCCTCGGCAAGTCAGTATAAGAAATTGCCCTTTAGTACAAAATAGGGAAAGATTCTTGCATAGAAACATGACGGCAGAAAAAGACCACACAATCTATCTAGTCTGCCCTTCCATATCAACTACTACAATAGTCCCCTTTTTTCCTTAGAGATCCTCTGTGTTTGTCCCATGCTTTTTTGAATTTAGATACTGTCGTCATCTCTACCACCTCCACTGGGAGACTGTTCCATGCATCTCCCACTCTTTCCATAAAGAAATATTTTGGCATATTACTCCTGAGTCTAACCCCTTTCACCCTCATCCTATGTCCCCTCATAGCAGAGCTTGCTTTCAATTGAAAGAGGCTCTCCTCCTGTACATTTATGCCATGGAGGTATTTAAACATCTCAATCATATCACCTCTATCCTACCTTTCCTCTAAAGTATACATATTAAAGTCCTTAAGTCTGTCCTCATATGCTTTATAACAAAGACCACTAACCATTTCAGTAGCCACTCTCTGCACCGACTCAAACCTGTTTATATCCTTTTGAAGGTGCGGTCTCCAGAATTGCACACAATACCCCAAATGAGGTCAAACCAAAGACTTATTCAGAGACTCTCTGTGACCTATTGGAACCCCATCCACTTCCAAAACTCGCTCTCGGGCATTTTTAAGGGGCTCATCATCTTGCCGGGCCCTCCTGAAGCTCCCTGGGTCTTCCCCCAGCCCCCACTCTGGGAAGGGGGCAATTGTATTTGGGCCACTACCACTGAGCCCTGAGCTATCCTCAGGGGTTTCTTCCCTAGGCTCTCCCTCCCCTGATCCCTCCCCCATAGCCACCCTCAGATTCCGTTGGTAGTGTAGCTATTCCTAGTGACGTCAACTCTGGGACTTAGTAGGCTTGGGATTCTCGACATATAGATCCAGGTCTTCCAGCAGGAAAATCTCTGGGAAATCTTCCTGGTTCGACTTAGCGGAGCAGTCAGTTAGTCCGGCCCATATTGCTCTGAGGGTTGGGTAGTCTTGGCCGATCACCACTGGATATGGGAGCCAGAGCAGCACCATGATCCTGAACATGGCTTGCTCTTCCATAGTCTTGAGTGAAACCCATGCTGTTGGATACTGCCTCTGGTCTCTATGTACACAGGCCAGTGTTACGATCTTTGCATAGTCATTTGAAGTTGGGTTACGTTTTCCTGGCGAATGAGGGTCCGTACACTCCTGGAGTCTATCAAAGCCTGGAGGCAGGCTCCCTCAAGTTCCACTGTAATCACAAAGATCTGTCGCTCTGGTGTGAGGAATGGTTAGGCTGGAATCCATGGATTCTTCCGTACTCAGGGGACATTCCCGAGCAAAGTGTCACCAGGCTCCACACCTAAAACAGGTGAAGGGGTCGTGGCTGGGGCCATACCTCCACCTAGGAGGTGACTTTGGGGCCAGAACATGAGAGTCAACATCCCTTCCGGCTTCCCCTTCCGTCTTCCTGGGTCGACGAGTGACTTCCTCCCCTTCTCATTGTCCACTTCGGTCACCAGCTGGGCTTCATTATACTCCTCGGCTATTTCCAGTGTACTCTCCAGTGTAAGCTTGGGGTGCTGACATACCCACTGTTTCATCGGGGCAGTCAAGCCCTCCAAAAACTGCTCCAATAGCAGTATTTTGGCTCCTCTGTCCCAGTCTTTCCCTCCAATTGCAGCCACTTCTGTGCGAGCTCCAATCGGCAGAGGAACCTCCATTTCATCTGGCGTCCCCCCCTTTCTGAATCGCTGGCAGTAGACCTCTGGCGTTGACAGCTGTATATGTAGCTCACCCATCAGGGTTGTCATCCTGGAATGTAGCCTGACTGCTATCCGTCAGCAGATTCCCCAAGTGAGTAGTCCATGTTGCCTCCGGCCACCTGGCCATGCTGGCAGTTCATTCAAAGTTCACCAAAACATGATCAGGTTCCTCTTCTGCTGCCATTTTCAGTAGCGCCTGTGATGGAGGGTGGAGTGGTGATCCCTGTAGGGCTTGAGTCAACTGAGCCAGGGAAGTCCTCTATAACTCCCCTTGCATCTGAATAAGATCTTATTGCTGCTGCCGATATGGTTGTTCTTGCCACTGCTCTTCTAGCAGGGCTTTTTGAAATTTCTGCTGACATTGTTGCTTTTGCTGCTGACCTTCTGCCAGAACCTGGAGGAGCTGCTCCAACCTGGCTTTTTAGTGTTCTCTTGTAACACCACCACAGCTTCCTCTTCTGTGGCTGAGTTAACCTTTCAGTATTCCAGCTCCAACAAACTTTTAGTGGCTTCTAGTGGCCAAAATCAAGCCTGCCTGTCTGGCACTAGGGCAAGGCTAACCCTCTTTGCCCATGCACACTAACAAAAAAATCCTGACCCACTGTAGAGGCCCAGCCCTTGAGGATATGAATTTTCCCTCAGTTACATAGTTAGAGGAAATCCCCAAGCTACCATTATATATGATAGTGTGGCATGAGGTGGGAAGGGTTTTCTTTAAAACACAGGCCAGACAGCAGTTCAGGGAAAATAAAAGCAGTTTTTATTCTGTGCCAGCTTATTAAACCTTCATAAACAAAACCCATAACAGAGAGCAGTTTAGGGAAAATAAAGTCAGTTTACTTCTGTCCCAGCTTGTTAAATCTCTACAAGCTGGTTCTCCCGGTCCTTCCTTCAGCCCAGTTAAAATTCCTACCTTAGAACGTCTTTGCATGGATTGCCTTGGAAGGATTTCTGGCTCCACAGGCCTCTCTCCCTCCTGCAGCCTGTTGGGTTCTTAACCTTCCCTCTGAGCCACGCCCTCCCAGCCCTGAACTCTGGGCTGCAGACTCTCTTAAAGGGGATTGTTGATATTCCCTTTGGAGAAGGACAGGTAGCATTCTATATATCCTATCACATACCTATGTTTGGGAAGGGGGGATTAATTAAATTACATTTTTACAAGGATAAACATGTTTGCCCACATAAAAAGCTTTGATTGTTAGCCCCTAGATTGCTGACTGATTTAGAGGCTATCTATCCAGAGAACCAAAAGCCCCCCAGAATACGGACTCAGAGAAGGCTCTCCCCAGACCTTCTCCTTTCTCCTTGCATCCCCTTCACTCCCTGCTCTGACCTCTGCTTTCCACACATCAACACCAAAATCCTACCTCCTCACTCCCTGCCCTGCACCGTTCTCCTGTCTCTCAACGATGGGAAGAGGCTTGGAGGACAAAGGGTGAAAAGTTGTAAAGCCTCTCCCCCTCCTCATCCTCTGCCCTGCTCTCTAGCGTATACATCTCCACCCTCCACTTCTCTCTCTCAATCACCTTCCTCTCCCATAGTAAGAGAGAGAGCAGGGTGCAGGGCAAGGGATAAGGGCAGCGAGAGAGGGAGTGCAGGGTGAAGTGGATAGAAGATGGACAGAAGAGTAAGGGGCAAGGACCAAGACCAACCCCCTCCCACACACACGCACGCACGCACACACATACATGCACGCACGCGCACACACACACATACACACACACACACATGCATACACACACCCCCCCACTCCGCAGCCATACCCACACCCACACATGCACACACACACACCTCCACACACACCCACACATGCACACACACCCACACCTCCACACACACGCACACACGCACATGCACACACACACACACACACACACACCCCACAGCCATACCCACACCCACACCCACACACACCCACACCCACACACATGCACAAACACACACCCACACCCCGCCAAACGCACACATGTGCAAGCACACACACACACACAGACACGCACACATGTGCACACAGGGGCGGCCCAAGAGGGGTGCAGGGCCATGTGCGGAGATTAATTGCGGGGCCTCATTTGCATAGGGGGCCTCATTTGCATAAATATTTGCATAATATTAACATGCACTTTTAGTAAACATGCTTCTTAATGAGTGTCTGGATAAAGAAAGACTAACAGATTTCTACGTTACTATATTGCAGTGACAACCGCCAGGCCCATTAGGAACTACTACAAACACTGCCCATTTAGAACCCATAGCAAACCCGCCATATCCTAACAGCACTACCAGGACTCACAAAGCACCAAACCCTACCTATCAAAAGGCAACACTGCAAATATTAAACCAATACATCACAGAGAATAACAATACATGACCTACTGGGGAAAGAGAACAAGTGACAATGTCAAACAGAAACTATATGAACAGAATACCTCAGCTCGGTTACACTTGCAGAACATAGACCATCACCACACAAAGAACAAGGGATCACAATTTAGAAATAGGAAGATAATAATTAAACTGGGAACCCCAAAAGCCAAACATAAAATGCACAACACTGGAGAAATAAAACTATAAAGTAATTTCCTCTTGCACTAAACAAAAACGCAAAGATGTTAGCAATACACACTTCCCAGACCAGACATATTCCGGTTAATAAATTCAAAATAAAAAGTATTTTTCTACCTTCTGTTTGGGCATTTTTTCAGTTGCAGTTGCTCCAGTCACTTTCTTCTGGTTTCTTCGTGTCTTCTGCGAGCTATCCATTTGTCCTTTCTTCTCTTTTAGATGTTTTCCATTCTCTCTCTATATCTGCTTTAACATACTGATCGTTTCCCTTTTGCTCTTTCCCCCATTTCTTTCCTTATTCCTTTATCATCCACTCAGATTTCACCCTTCCATTCTGAATCCCCTCTTACTCTCTGAATACCCAGCCCATCGTAGACTTTTCTTCTCTCCCACACAAAATATCTTTCCCCCTCTCCATTCTCATTCCCCATCCCCTTCTAGTCCTACCCCAAAATCAGCTCCCTTCTAGTTCTAGACCCACCCAGCATCCGCTCCCTTCTAGTCCCATTTTCCCATGCCCCACATCAGCCCATTTCCAGTCCTATCCCCCCATATGCTCTTTTCCAGTTCTATTCCAGCCCATCAGCCAATTTCCACTCCAAGCCCCCTCGTCAGCCCATTTCCAGTGCTAGCCCCCCCATCACAGCCCATTTGCAGTCCTAGTCCCCCCCAATCACAGCCCATTTGCAGTCCTAGCCCCCCCACCATCACAGCCCATTTGCAGTCCTAGCTCCCCCCCCCCCCACCATCACAAGTCAATTACCACCTTCTCCTTGATACCCTGTCCTCACTTGGAATTAGGGGATTTGTCCTATACTGGTTTTTTTCCTATCTCTCCCACCGCACTTTCAGTGTGTGTTCTGGTGGATCCTCCTCTACTGCTATACTGCTTTCAGTTGATGTACCCCAAGGCTCTGTCTTGGGACCTTTTCTTTCTCAACACTTAGTCCCTTGGTGCGCTCATCTCCTTCCATGGTTTTCATTACCATCTCTATGCTGATGACTCTCAGATCTACCTCTTTGCACCTGAAATCTCTTTGGGAATTCAGGCCTAGATCTCTGCCTGCTTATCTGACATTAGTGTTTGAATGTGCTACCACCATCTGAAATTAAACATGGCCAAAACTGAGCTCCTTATATTTCCCCTAAGCCCCCCCCCTTCCTCTTTTCTCTATTTCTGTGGATAACACTCTACTCCTAACACCTAAACCCCTTATTTTTTACCTCCCTGCCCTTGTTCCATCAAACTTTACATTACTCCCATCCGTAACCCTACACATACATATGTAAATATGTAAATAGTTGATCATTGTTCACTATAATTAATTGTATATTATAATTTAGTTCCTCATGTTGTTTTATTCTGTATCCTGTTATCCGTTCCTTGTAAACAGTTGAAATACACTGCTTTTTATTGTTCTATGTAAACCGTTTTGATTCGTAGAAAAACGGTATATAAAAAATGTTAAATAAATAAATAAAATAAATACTCCTCCCTGTTTCCTTGGGGTCATCATGAGAACACAAATCGACTGCTTGATGTGTTCACCGCATTGATCGAAGGATAAGGCGGGATAGAAATACCCTTTAAAGAAAAAATAAATAAATAATTAAAAACTTTGATCCCTCTATCTCTTTCTCCACACACATCCAACAGATAGCTAAAACCTGTTGTTTCTTTTTCTGTAACTGGCAAAATGTGTCCCTTCCTTTCTGAACACACTACTACGACCCTTATCCATTCTCTAGTCACTTCCCATCTAGACTATTGCAACCTCCTTTTCACTGGTCTTCCCCAGAATCAGTCTGTTCAAAACTCAGCTGCATGGTTTATCTTCCACCAGCATCGCTATGCTCATGTCACCCCTCTTCTCAGGTCACTTCATTGGCTCCCTATCAGTTTCCACATCCAGTTCAAACTTCTCCTACTGACCTATAAGTGCATTCACTCTGCAGCTCCTCACCACCTTTCCTCTCTTATTATTCCTTACACCCCTCCCCGGGAACTCCGCTCTTCGGGCAGGTCCCTTCTCTTCCACTGCCAACTCCAGACTTCCATCTTTCTACCTTGCTGCTCCTTAGGCCTGGAACAAACTACCTGGCTAAAACGCATTTCTTGGAGACTGATCCCGTTAATCTCCTGTCCACCATGTGTATGTGTTTCCTTCCCATTGCCCTAGATATATCCTAGTCCCCAGTTGCTGTGTTGTCTGTCTTGATTAGACTGTAAGCTCTTATGAGCAGGGACAGTCTCTTACATGTCTCTGTACAGAGCTGTGTATGCCTTGTAACGCTATACAAATGAGAAGTTGTAGAAGTATAGCTGTGTTGATTCTGTGTGTCTGTGACTGTAAGGGTAGAGAAGAGGAGAGAGGCAATTCCCTAAGTGCCAGAGTGAGATGAAACTATTCCATGACTCATCCACATTACACAGCAAAATTTCTCACTACTGTTCAACTGTTCCCTTAATCTTACTCCTATTACTAACACTGTGTAAGAACTCAGAAATCCATTTTTCCCTGCTCCTGATACTAAGTTCACTCTAAGTTGTGTTCTGTGTAAAGTGTGCAGTTAAATTACCCTATGTTTTATATAAAAGCATATAGTTAGATTATATGTAGTTCTGCCTGTTACAATTATAGAATGTTAAAATTTATTCTATGTAATGATGTTTATTGTACGCAGGGACAGCTCAAGGCAATCTGCTGCCTGAGGCGAAGTATGAAATGGCGCCCCCCCCCCCCACCTTAGAAGGAGGCGGGGCTTTTCCAGAAATCCCAACAGAGACTGAACCAAACCAAAAAGCCAATTAGATTATATGGAGGAAATGCAAGATGTTTGCACACAGGGCCGTATCGAGCTGCATTCGCGCTCTGTGCAACTTGCAACTCAGGTGCACGCCCCCCTCTCCCCCCTCTCCCCTCATACCTCCGTCCAGCACTGCCTGCTCTTTCCCTGCTGCTGCCGCCCTCTGTTTTTTTCACGGGGGCTCCGGCAGCAACGAAAGAGCAGGCAGCGCTGGACGGAGGTATGGGGAGGAGGAGGGGGGCATGCGCCCAATCTGAAAGGCGCTGGCACTTTAAGCAGATCTGTCCCTCCCTGCCCTGACATCGCGTCGGAGGAGGGAGGGACCAGACCTGCTTAAAGTGCTGTGAAAAGGCTTGGGGGGGGGGGGGGGGATCATTTTGGCTGCCTGCCATTCTCCTGCCAGCGGCTGCAGGGCAACAGCAGACAGCCGAAATGCGCCCCCCAATTCTTTCCAGCCTGTGTGGCTGCACTGCTTGCACAGGGCTAGGTACGGTCCCGTTTTCACACCAAGGCACTAAAAGACAGCAAGAACCAACAGCACTGTTTATAAAGCTAAATTATAACTCATTTTTATTTTGTTGTTATAAACTGCGTTATGGTTCTCGCTTTTTCTTTTTCAACATATATTTTGCATCCACAGTAGGTGCAGAGCAGAACCAGGACATTCACCCACAGAACTCAATATTTAAAAAACAAATCTGATTCTGATCATATCACTAACAACAACAACCACTATTCTCCAGTACCAGGCATATTGTGAAGTAATACAAAACCGTACAACAAAGAGCAAACCTACTATACCATACTATATCAGCACCAACTTCCAAAACTCACATAAGGAGCCCATCCAAAAAAAGCGTCACTGTAAATACTACAGTGGGCCCAGGAACATCCATGCACCTATTTGAAAAGGTGAACAAGTCAAATTACTACAGTACAGTATAGATCTTTATGTATAAACTTCATGTTAACAGAACACCTGACCTCAGTCACACACTCACAACATCGACCCTCAGCAAGTACAGAATAAGTAACCACAGTCTAAAGTAAAAATAATAATATGTAGACAAAATATAAATTGAAACCCCAAGAAGCCAGAGTCCACATGCAGTGCAACATCAGATAAATAAGAGATGCAGCTCCCCAAAACTGAGTAAAATATAAAAATAGCACAAAGTCCAATCACTAAAATTAAATAAAATTATTTTCTCTACCTTTGTTGTCTGACCATTTTATTCTCTGATCATGCTGGTCCCGATCTGAGGTTTCTGCTTTCCTGTCTTCTCTTAGCTTTCTTTCTGTGGTCTATGGTCCAGGGTCCATCTGCCATTTCTTATCTCGTCTTTTGTTTTCTTCACTTCCTTCCATCAGCCCATTTCCAGTTCCAGTAACCCTCCCCAGTATCAACCCCCTTTCCAGTCCTCCCCTCTCAGTATCTTCCAATGTCAACCGCCTTGCAATCCCATGACTGCCATTGGTGTCCATTCCCTTCCATTCCCCCTCCTTCCCCACTGTCCAGCCCCTTCTAGTCCAAATACCATCCCAGATATCAGCTCACGTCCACTCTCAGTGCCACCCCCCCAGTCAGCTCCTTTCCAGCCACCCTACCCTCTGTCCATCCCCCTTTCAGTGCCATTTGCATGTCAGCTCCCTTCCAGCCTCCTTCCCTATTACCCAACCACCTACCACTCCCATCCCCAAATGTCAGCTTCCTTCCAGTCCCCCTTCAGTACATCCCAGGTGTCAGCTCCTTTCCAGCCCCCTCCTTCCCCTGTGTCAGCTCCCTTCCTGCCCCCTCCTTCCCCTGGCAGACCCTCTCATTATCTGCTCCCTTCCAGTCCTATTCTACCATCCTCACGCATCAGCCCATTTGTAGCCCTAGCCCCTAGTTTTCTTCCAGGGCCAGCAGCACTCTCCTCCCCTCTCCCATTAGCCCATTTCCAGTCCCAGCCGATTTCCAGTCCTATCCCCCTTATCAGCCTACTCTAGTCCTAGCCCCCCAATCAGCCCATTACCAGTCCTAGCTCATTTCCGGTGCTAGCCCCCCATCTGCCTATTACCAGTCCTAACCCCCCACCCAATAAGTCCATTTCCAGTCCTAGCTCCCCAATCAGCCCATTTCCTGTCCTAGACCCCCCTCCCAATCAGCATATTTCCAGTTCTAACCCCCCCATCAGCCCATTTCCAGTCCTAGCCACCCCGATAGCCCATTACCAGCCCTAGCCCCCTTTCCCGATCAGCCCTTTTCCAGTCCTAGCTCCCCATAGCTCATTACCAGTCCTAACCCCCCATCAGCCCACTTCCAGTCCTAACCCCTCCCTATCAGCCCATTTCCAGTCCTAACCCCCCATCAGCCCACTTCCAGTCCTAACCCCCCCCCAACAGTCCATGTCCAGTCCTAGCCCCCCCCCCCGGGAAATTGAAATTAAAATTTAAAAAACTGGCTCCTGAAGCTGCTGCCGCGGCAGCAGCAGGAGAACGAAGTGCCCCACGGCCGCCCCGGCAGAGCCCTCCTCTCTCCCTCAGTGCTGCCAGATTTACAGAGCCGCGAAGGGAGAGTTTCCCTTTCTCGTGGCTCTGTTAAGTCCGCCGGCGCTGATGGGAAACAGGAAATGCCTGTTTTCCATCAGCTCCGGCGGGCTTAGCAGAGCCGCGAGAAAGGGAAACTCTCCCTTCGCGGCTCTGTAAAGACAGCACTGAAGGGAGAGAGGAGGGCTCTGCCAGGGTGGCCGCGGGGCACTTCCTTCTGTCACTGGGCTCTTCTTATCAGCATTTTTTTTTTGAAGGCCGATTGAGGCGGGCTTTTTGGGGGCAATTTTTGCCACCCCCAAAAGGTTGGCACCTGAGGCCACCGCCTCACTCGGCCTAATGATAGAACCACCCCTGATTGTACACCACCCCTGATCTCAGGAAGGTGCGCTATAAAAGTAATGATAAATAAATAAATAAATTATGCTGTAATCCGCTTTGACTTTCAGATAAAGTAGTATATAAAGAAGAGTTGAATAATTTATTTTAAGTGCCATCAAGTCAATGCTGACTCCTGGTAACACAGCAGCCCCTGGGTTTTCTTGGAAGTAGATTGCCAGGCCTTTTCTTCCAAGGCAATGGAGGGTAAAGTGACTTACCCAAGGTCATAAGGAGCGCCAGTGGGAATCAAACCCCAATCTCCTGGGTGCTGTTGCTCTATCTGCTAGACTACTCCTCCACTCCATGTTAACAAACTAACTAATGAAATCAAAGAAAGGCAGAATAAACTCTATAACCCTGGGGGAACGAGGAGAAATAGAACCAGAAATGCACTTCCCCTTCTACTGTGTGAAATACTAAGATATCAGAGATGCGCATTTCCCCAAACTAACAGAAAATCAAATGCTCCCCCTCTCTCCTCTCCTGTTCCCCCTGCTCTCTCCCAAAGATTGCAGAAGGATCTCAGAGGGATCTGCCTTCCGGCTACCTTAAACATAGTGCTGCAAAGCCAGAGAAACATTTCCTATGGAGTAGAGCTGAGTCTGGCACAGGTTCTTGGCCTGGGGCTCTCAGGGGGTGAGTACCAAGGCTTGACCTCACCATTGTCCTTGTTGGGGGCTCCCGATTCAGTCTGCCTGGGTTGCAATTCAGGATGGACAGCTAGTTGATGTGGTGTGGGGGTTCCCCAACACTTTCTGCATGCATTAGAAGCATTTTTACTTATTGTGCACCTGGCGATCACGTGGTCTAACACACGTTCCGCCCAAGTGGCTCCAATGCGTGTTCCTTCCCTAGCACTTGTAAAGCGCATTGCTCAAAAAAGTACAGTTAATGTGCGCCACAGTAGACACGCAGTTAATGCATGCCCTTGGCTGCCGCAGCCTTAGTGTATGCTGTTGTGATATTTGCCTTAACTCTTTACGTCTTCTTTGAGAAAATGTTGTTTGACCTGTGTCAAGTGAGATGCCTTATCTCAAGCTCTGGACTCTGCTCTTTTTGCTTGACAGCTTCTGGGTCATCCCTGGAGGACCTGCTCCCCCTCTTTCAGACAAGGGATGCAGTTAATCCAGACTTGCCTGCTTCAGGACAGGAGGTGAAGATGGTGCTATGGCTAAAGATATCTAGCTGGCCGGAAGATCCAGCGACCATGCTATGAGCCATTTATCATCCTCTAGGGGATCTGTGGTGGTTGTGCCCCCTGGTGTTGGGGAGTCATTTCCAAGAGGGGAGCTTCCAGACTCTGGATTGTCCTCCCTGGAATTCTTTTTTTGCAGCAGACTTGGTCCTTCTGGCATGGAAATTCAGACCTTGTGGCTTCTGGGTGCCCCCAGGCTTAGTCTCGTGAGGGGCAGGTGGAGAGTGGAAGCCCTATTTGATTGCCTTTGACTAAGCATCCCCGGTACGGGGTGCCTCCTGGAGATGGGGAACAGATGGAAGCTGTCCAAGATTGACTATGATTTACATTCAGATGTATCGGTACTCACTACTGTCTTCCCATTCCCAGATGTGATCAAGGATATGATCCTGTAGGAGTGGGATTCTCCTGACTCCCCACCTAAGGAGTTAAGGGTATGTAAGATGATCTCTACTCTCCCAGAAGAGTAGTGCATTGAGTGGTCTGGCATTCCCAAGGTGGATGTGCAGGTCACAGCACTTACCAGATGGCTACCATGCCTGAGGAAGGCGGATTGGCTTTAAAGGAGTTTCTTGACCCTACGGTGGATTTGTGGTTGAGGTTCAGCCTCACCATGGCAGTAGCTATTCTGCAGCTGGCAGAATGTACTAGCCTGACATCTTATTTATTTATTTATTTATTTGGCATACATTTATACACCGCTCCTTCCAGCGATCAGAAGCGGTCCATCGTTGTACATGAAAGGGAGAGGGGAACAGGCAGTGGAAGGATCAACAACGAGAAGATTACAGTTATACAATTGATTGAAAAATAAATTACTGTTTAAACACCAGTGTGAAATTACAACTTATTGTACAAGACATAGGGGAGGGGACAAGATAAGGGGGTGATTAACAACGGCACAATTACAGTTATATATATCATTGGCAAAAATTACAGTTTGAACTCCAGAGTAAATATACAATCGAGTCGCAATAATAAAGGCATGATAGGAGAGGTTATGAACATATCGACATTTTGATCATCATGGAAATGGACATCATATGAGCATCTTGAGCCCTTCTTCAGTGGATTCAGTCTCTTCCACCAGATCATATTACCCTTCTTTTGGAGTTGGCTACGGCCTTCCTTCCTGATACTATGTATGACCTGGTGTGTTTGGCGACCACAAATGGTGCCCTGATGACAGTGTCATGGCATTGGATTTGGCTCTGGCATTGGGCAGCACACACATATTCCAAAGTCCATCTAGCCTAACTGGTTTTTAAGGAGAAATTTCTGTTTGGAACTGATTTGGAGAAGTTGGTGAAGGACCTGGCGAGACAAAACCTTCCGTAAGACAGGTCCAAGGGGTCTGTAAAGTGGGCTGGTGCCCCTTCTCATTAGTCTCCACCTGTCTACCAAGGGTGCACTAGTCAGATTCCTGGGGTCCTTGGGACTTTAGTTGTTACCAACCTTGAAAACCTCTCTTTCCCTCTGTTCCTCGGCGTCGGGCTTGTTCTCAGTCCTTTCGTGGAGCATGTAGACCCGGAACCCGGTCCCTTCCAGAAAAGGATCCTCCTGGACTGCGCAGTGGGGGTTTGGGGCCCATTCCCTGGTTCCTACAGTTGAAGGCAGCTTCATGTTTTCTTCAGGAATGGGCCTGGGTTGCAAAGGATTGCTGTATGCTAGACACCTTTCAGTTCAGCTATGTCCTGGAATGCAAAGAGCCCATTCTGGATGCCTTCATTATCTCTCCTTGTGGGTCTGCAATCAAAGTGCCGTTATGTGGATTGCCATGGACAAGTTGCTGTGCCTAAAGGCGGTGATGCTCTTACCACCAGGGTGAGGGGCTAAGGCAGATGCTCCATCTATTTCATGTTGCCCAAAGGGATGGTTCCTTCCAGCCCATTCTGGACCTAAAGGAGGTCAATGAGCACTTATCCTGTGCTTTCGGATGGAATCCTTGCACTCCATGATTCAAGCAGCGTGCTGAAGGGAGCTCTTGGCTTCTCTGGATCTGGCTGAAGCATATTTTCATATCCCAGTCCAGGCGGATAAGCAAAGTATTTGTGTGTTGCCATGCTTGGCTCTATCAATTCGCCGCCCCCCTTTCGGACTTCCCCCGCCGCGAAGATATTCTCCCAGGTCATGGTGGCAGCAGCTGCAGTGCCAAGGAATCTATGTCCTTGCAACACAGATCCCTTGGCACTGCAGGGCTGGGTGATCAATTGGGGAAGAACCAGTTGCGTCCTTCCCATTCTCTGGAGTTCCTGGGAGCATGTTTCAGCTCCTAAGTGGGCAGAGTTATCCTGCCAAAGGAGAATATCAATGTCTGTTGGATTGCCTGGCACTGCTCTGTGTACAGCTGGCTTCCAGAGTCTGGGATTCTCTACAGCTCTTGGATTGATGGAAGCAACTATAGAGATGGTCCATGGGCACGTGTTCATATGCAACCACTCCAGCGTTCCTTATTGACTTGGTGTTCCCTGAGTTCTCAGGAGTTTGAGTGCAGGCTCCCGCTCCCATTGATGGTGAAGTCCATCCTGCAGTGGTGGTATCAGCCCTGTCATCTGAGGAAGGACGTACCACTGGATGATTTCTCCTGGATCCTCCTGACAAAGGATGGTAGTCTCTGGGACTAGGACCCCGTTGCCAAGAACATATGGCCTAGGGCCTTTGGAACTGCAGGGAAGCAGTGTGGTCAATCAACTGTCTTGATGCAAGGCTCATCAGGTTGGTTCTTCTGCGTTTCCAGACTCTGATTGAGGGCCAGGGGGTCTGAGTGTTTCAAACAATGCCACGGTAGTGGCTCATGTAAATCGGCAAGGTGACACAAAGAGTGCCAGGGTAGCTCTGGAGGTGGTTCTCCTGTTTACCTGAGCAGAAAAGAACCTGCTAGCCTTATTGGCTCAGCATATTGATGGGGTGGACAATGTGGAAGCGGACTTCCTCATCCGGCACTCTGGATCCTGCAGCGTGGCAGTTGAGTCAGGAGGCATTTCAGTTGATTCTATGCCACTGAGGTCGGCCCAAAAGGATCTGATGGCAGCCTGCTCCAAGATTGCTGCTTCTTCAGTTGCCACACAGAGATGGGGTCAGTGGGCACTGACGCCCTGACCAAGCCTTGGCCAAGTCAGCACTGGCTGTACATGTTTCCTCCATGGCCCCTGGTGGAGCGTGTGAGTTGGCATATACAACACCACCCGGGCAGGATTGTTCTAGTGGTGCTGGATTGCCGATGAGAGTGTGGTTCGGAGGCCTGATGTGGCTCCTGAAGGCGCCTCCACTTTGGTTGCCTCCATCTTGGGATCTTTTGCAGCACAGGCCGATTGTCCTGGAGGACCCGGTTTCCTTCTCATTTGAAAGGAGATGGCTAGCACGTAAGGGTTAACCTCCAGCAGGTGGTTTCCACTCTGCTCGGAGCCTGGAGGAGGTCAACCAGGCTAGCATACGTGCGGATCTGATATCTCTTTTGAGCGATGGTATGACGCTCGGCAGTTGGCTCCTGAGGTGTCCAAGCTGTCATCTCTGTTGGCCTTTCTACAGGATAGCCTGGGGAAGAGTCTTTCCCTTCGTGCCCTGAATGTTCAGGTAGCAGCTTTGGCTGTTTCTGAGGTCCAGTGGCTGGTACGTCTCTAGCTTTGTACTTGAATGCCTCATGCTTTCTCCAGGGGGTTTGGCATCAGCGTCCTCTCCTTCGGTCTATGATCCTTTCCTGGGATCTGTGTCTGGTGCTCAGAGTCTTGATAGCGACACCCTTTGTGCCACTTGAAGTGTGCTATTTTAAGGATTTGATGCTCAAGGTGGTCTTCTTGGCCATGATTTGTTCCACAAGGTAGATTTCCGAGCTACAGGCTCTATCTTGCTGAGATCCTTATCTGTCTTTTTCTAGGAGACTGTTTCCTTTTGGCCTGTACCTTCCTTCTTGCCTAAAGTGCTTCTTCCCTTTGACATGAACCAGGTGATATTTCTTCCCTTCTTCTCTAAGGAGTAGTGTCGGGGGAAGGATAAGGATCTTCGCCTTGTGGTTGTCTGGAGGGTGCTTCTCCGGTGCTTGGAGATTATAAGTTCCTTTTGTAAGTTCAACCATCTTTTTGTGCTGTTTGCTGGCCTGCGGAAGGTGACTCGACAGTTACGTTGACTTTGGAGTGCTGGATTAAGTAGGTCTTTGTCTCGGTGTATCGGTTACAGAACAGGCTGGTTCTGGAGGGTTTGCGTGCCCATTCTACCCAAGCACAGGAGTGCTCATAGGCAAAGTGGAGCTTGGTAGCCCCTGCAGACATTTGTCATGCAGTAACTTAGGTATCACTTTCCACTTTTGTCAAGCATTACCGCTTGGATTTCCACATGAGGGCAGACAAAGCCTTTGGCTCAAGGGTTTTGTATGTTATGTCTTCTTCCTGCCCAATGGAGTTGTAGCTTTGGTACATACCACTTATCTGGGCTGGTCTAGCAGAAGGTTATGGAAGGTGACATTTTACTTATTTATTTATGTAA
Organism: Ichthyophis bannanicus; assembly: GCA_033557465.1. NCBI lineage: Eukaryota > Metazoa > Chordata > Amphibia > Gymnophiona > Ichthyophiidae > Ichthyophis > Ichthyophis bannanicus. The sequence continues at coordinate 345,516,630 of CM066039.1, read as the reverse complement.
CATTTCTTTTATACCGCCATTCAGGTTATCAAGGCGCTTTACAGTGAACAATAAACTCGGTTTTACATGGAACAGTGTCAAACATATAAACTTAGTTATATAAGGAGCAGTGATTATAGGGTGAGGTACAAAACCTTTGGTGTTTGGGGAAGCTGGGGGGGGGGGTGCAGGGGATGGCTAGGACAGGGTAGAACTATGTATACTGGTGGGCATGCTGTGGGTATGGCTATTTACAGAGATGTCCGATGAGGAGGGGACATTTGCGTTAGGTTTCAGGGCTGAAGAATTCTCGGAAGAGAAGAGTCTTTAGTTTTTTACGGAAGTCATTGGAGCTTTGCTGTCTCTTAGTGTACTTGGGAGTGAGTTCCAGAGTGTGGGACCGTATATAGAGAAGGATCTCTGGCACGTTGCTTGGGTACTTGATGTCTTGAGTGTTGGAATTTTGAGTAACTTCTGGTTGTGTTGTCTTCTTTGTATTATGTTGGGTAGTTTCTGTATGAGGTTGCGGAGGAAGACAAGGGCTTAGTCATGAGTGGCTTTGTAAATGAGCATAATAGCTTTGTATTTGATTAGTACCTGTATAGGGAGCCAGTGTAGATTCTTGAGGACTGGGGCAATCTGTTCATCCTTTGATGTGCCTGTTATCAGCCTTGCTGAGGTGTTTTGGGCAAGCTGCAATGGATGGAGGGTATTTTTTGGGAGACCTTGAAGGATGGAAGTGCAAAAGTCTAGTTGTAGGGTGATTATAGCCTGGCATACTGTACGGAAGTGGTTGGGGTACAGGAGTGAGCAAAGGTTGTGCAAGGTCTTCATCTTGTAGTAAGCAGTAGTAGTTATATTTCTTCTGTGGGCCTGCATGTTCAATTGTTGATTTAGGGTGACCCCGAGATATTTGACTTTCTGTTTTACTAGGAGGGCAATCTTATCCATTATGACTGTAGCTGGGGGGGGGGGGGGAGGTGAAGGAGGGGTCTTTGGAGATGAATATGGCTTCAGACGTTTTTATAGTTTATTGAGAGGTTGTTGTTTTGTAACCATTCAGCTACTGCATTGAAACAAGTTTTTATAGAGCTGTAGTCCGGGTTGGTTGTGGAAATGGGGGTGTAGAACATTACATCATCTGCATAGATGTGGTAGAGGGTGTTGTGGTTTTTGAAGATTTCACATACTGGTTGAAAGAAGAGGTTGAAGAGTAAAGATGAGAGGGATGATCCTTGGTGTATTCCCTGACTGAGTCTGAATGGGGTGGATGTTGCATTTCTTGAGTTTACTTGCTGTGTATGATCGGTGAGGTAAGAGCGGAACCAGATCAGAGGGGTGCTGTTTATGACAAGATTTGTTAGGCACTCCAGAAGTTTGTCATGGTTTATTGAGTTGAAGGCAGCTGAGCTATCGAGGAATATCAGTAGGAATCCTTGTTTGGTGTGTTTGATTCCCTTGAGTAGGGTGTTTAGGAATGAGATAAGTAGTGTTTCGATGCTATGGTTGGGTCTGAACCCATGCTGTTGTAGTCAAGTGTGGCTGAAGTGTTTATAAAGTCTTGGAGTTGGAATTGTACTGCCTTTTCAATTAGTTTTGCTAGGAGAGGGATGCTAGAGATTGGTCTGTCCTTGGGTTAGTGATAAGTTTATTATATTGATTAGGATGCAGGAAAGCTCTGTTCAAGTCAACTTGGGCCATGCAACCGGACAAGGATCCAGGGGGAAGGTTGTTGTGTTGATCATGTTTAAGATTTTCTCTAGGCATTTTGCTGATATTGGTTGGAAAGCTGTCCATTGGTGCATGCTCTTTGTGGTGTTGTGGGTTGGACAGTTTGTAGTTGTGTTGACTGTTTGGGATTGGAGCTTGTTCTGTAGGTAGTTAGCAAACTCTTGTGGGTGGGGAGCAGGCTCAAGTTGTTTGGATGGATCCCTTGTGAAGGATTGGACAATTTCAAATAGTTCTCTGGATCGGTTTAAAGATTTGAGGATAACATTGGTGTGGTACTCTCTTTTGTGTTTTAGTATCTGGTTATTATACTTCTGTTGGTTGTCTAAGTATTCTCTCTTACCAGTTAATTCCTTTCTTTGAGTCCTGCTAGATGAGTTGTGGCAGGCTCAGGTACATGAAGCTCACTACAAGTCCCAGAATCCCTAGGGGTGGGAGTGTCCCCACCACAGCCAGGTGTTTCAATTTGAAGAAAACACTTGGGAGAGGGTGGAGCTGGGTGGAGTTTCCTCAGGCTAGAGAGATTGAGTAGATTTCTTCTGAGGTGGCTGGGGAAGAGCTACTGGTGTCAAGTTTGGAAAAGCAGTGCAGGGGAGGCTGAGGAAGGAAGGAAGTGCAGCCTTCAAGAGCCTGTCCCTGCTGCTGGAAAACCTCCTGATGTTTCCAGAGAAAGAGAGCAGTGATCCCTGGGAAGAAGAGGAGGTCATGGACACACAAGCATAGGAGAACAAAGGAGACCTGGAACTGATGGAGGTACAGGGGATGGAAAAATGAAAACTCTAGCCCGTGGGGCAGGTTCAGTGAGCCATGCAGCAGAGCTACATTGTTGTGTTCCCTGAAAGACTCTGGGGCCGATTCAGTCCTGGACATCCTGGCCCTCTGTGCGCCAAGTCGGAACCGGATGCACAGAGTTAGCTGGGATTCTGATCCTGCGGGGCACATCTAGCCCTGTGGAATCAGAATCACGTCCAGGCCTGTATGTGCAGGCCGGGACCCCAATTCAGGTCAGCCTGCACGTACAGGACTTGCCTGGATAACTCAGTCAAGGCCTTTGAATGGAACCATGGCACTGCAGTTCCATTTAAAAGCCAAGATCCCCAGTCACCAGACCAAAAAGTACATTCCCCGCAGCCCAACCCCCAGTCTGGCCTCCCAAGGCCAGGTTCGGGCTGTGGGGAATTTTTTCTAATCCCTGGAGCCTCTTTTGGGCCCCGAGTCTGCCCGATCCACCTGACTAAAGGAACCTATTGCACCTCAGAGGTGGGATAAGTTCCCCATTCAGGCTGCCAGCCCCGGATGTACAGAGTCGACATTGGAATCGGCCCTGTACTTCTGGGGCCGGCGACCGCCCATTGCCCGCCCTAATGCCACCCCCGCTCTGCTCTTTTCCTACCCCCATCTAACTTCCCCGTACAACGTGTGGGGAAGTTAGTTGGGGTCGGAAGAGGGCTATTCGTGCCTCGGAATGACCCTATCTGTATTGAAAGTGGGCTGAACTGATGCAGTTGTACAGCTTATGGATGGACCTTGAGCTATGTGTAGAAACATTCTAAAGACTTTGGGTCCGATTTTGAATCAGGCAGGCTATGCACCATGGCGGCACATAGCCTGCCTGGTGACCCCCTTAAACTGGATTATCACTTCCATGCCGGTGGAAGTGAAAATCAGGGTTAGCCTGGACGCCCAGCAGCCGCAGAGGCTACACAAGTAGCAGTGATTTTCGATGCTACCCGCATAGCCTCTGCAACTTAAAGATAGGCGAAGAAAAACCTTGAATATCTTTAAGGTGAAGAAAATCCGTGCCTATCTTTAAGGCGCAGAGGGCTATGCGGGTAGCATCGAAAATCACTGCTACCCATGTAGCCCCTTCCTCTGCCCCTGCTCCGATACGTAAAGCCCCTAACATGCCCGATGCTATGCGGATGGCATCAGGGCACATTATAGACTTAAGTGGGATTTTCGAAGGGCACTACCCGTGTAGGTGCCCTTCAAAAATCCCGGATAAGGCCTTTACACGGGTAACTAAGGAGGTTACCCATGTCAAGGCCTTTGAAATTCGGGCCCTTTGTGTTTTTGAACATGAGTAACATGTTGTAGCTATATAGTGCCTGACTGTGCAGCCGAGCTATACAGTTGGTTCTCAGAGAGACTGTGATGTGGAGCCTGAGTGAAAAGCGGCAGCCGCTCAGTCCTTGCCGCTCAGCCAGCCGCTCAGCTGAATTGCCCTATGGTGCTTTGAGAAGGACTCTGAGTGCTTGTTCTGCTGATAGGATTGCAGTACCTGTAACTTTGTATGTCTGACTACTCTGTCCGGAGTCGGGAAGAGGAAAGGCCCTGAAGCAAAAGGAAGCCAGAGGATTGGAGGTGACGCAACAGGATTGAGTACGGTGTTTGCCTGGACTTTAAGGGATGGTGGCAGAAGGCACGACCGTATCCGCCCGCTAGTGCTGCCATGTGACTGCGTGGACGCTACAGTGGTGCATTGGCTAGGAATCCGGCGAAGGTGTCACAACGCTTGGAAGACGGACACCCTCAGCCCAGGCTATTGCCAGCGGCCATGCCTGGTAAGCCTACCAGGGTGGTCTGGATTGTTAGTTGTGAGACAGAGGAGGCGGGGCACCAAGTTAAAGATAAAAGGACCCCATGAACAGACACTTAGGCAGGTGCCTAGGGTGCCACACTTGGTTGTGTTTCTGTTTGTGTTTTGTTACAGGATAATTCACAATGGACCCTAAAAATGTTTTTCAATGGATGGCTGTACAATTTCAAATGCAGCAAGAGGAATCCCTGAGGGCCCAGCAGGCCACCCTAAAAGCCATGCAAGAACAACAATGGCCTCTGCTGGAGCTGTTACAGGAGTATCTTAAGGCTGCAACTGGAGGGAAGGAAGGCGGACCGTCCAGGAAGCAGGATTCTTCCTCTACTCCGGTTGATTTGGTAGAATTACTGCAATATGGACCCTTTACTTTTGGAAAAGTAAAGGGTCCATATTGGTGTCACTTGGTTTGCAGCTTGTCGTGCTGTGAGGGCTTGCGTGCATCAGTGATGCTGAGAGCTAAACTATCGGTAGTTTAACTACTGGCAGGGTCTCCCAAGATGGACAGGTCTCAGCTGAGGTGCCAGACGAAGACAAACCACCCATCTGGGCAGCAGCAGAATGGGATAGTGTTGACGGCGGAGGATCATATTTCTGTGACAACGGCAACAACACCAAACTTAAACTGCGCGGAAGGAAGGCCCGGCAATCTACTTCTGTATCTTGCCATGAAAACCCAATGGATAGTTACAACAAAACAAATTGTGCTATGGTGCTGGAAGATGAGACTCCCAGGTCAGAAGGCACTCAACTAGCTACTGGGGAAGAGCTGAAGACTTTTCAGAGTAAAGCCAGCATTTATGATGTGGTTGGATCAAAGCCCTCGGGAAGTCTGACTGCTGATGTAGCTGCGCATGAAATGAGAGTCAGAAGCTGTAAAGATGTCTTACACATTGGAACATGGAACGTACGAAGCATGAACCAAGGGAAGTTGGAGGTGGTCAAGAATGAAATGGAACGTGTACAACTTGATCTGTTGGGTGTCAGCGAACTGAAATGGACTGGCATCGGGCACTTTGCATCAGATGATCACATGGTCTACTATGCTGGAAATGAAAGACAAAGAAGAAATGGTGTTGCATTTATAATAAAGAAGAAACTTGCAAGAACTGTAATGAAATACAATGCAGTCAGCGAACGCTTAATCTCTATTCGTCTACGAGGAATGCCTATCAACACAACTATAATTCAAGTATATGCCCCAACAACAGCTGCAGAAGAGAATGAAATTGAAGAGTTCTATGAACAGGTACAAGCTGAAATTGACAGAACATGCAAACAGGATATCCTGATAGTCATGGGTGACTGGAACGCAAAAGTTGGCAACAAAGAAGAAGGCAAAGTAGTTGGAAAATATGGACTTGGCAACAGAAATGAAGCTGGAGAAAGATTGATAGAATTCTGCAAGACCAATGATCTATTCATCTCAAACACCTTCTTCCAGCAACACAAGCGGCGACTGTACACATGGACTTCACCCAATGGATTGTATAAAAATCAAATTGACTACATCTGTGGAAGTCAACGATGGAAAAGCTCTGTAACATCAACAAAGACAAAACCTGGAGCTGACTGTGGTACAGATCATCAACTACTAGTATGCAAACTCAAGCTAAAGTTGAAAAAGAGCAAACCACTCATGAATGCAGCAAAATATGACCTTGAGAATATACCACTGGAATTTAAAGACTGCCTGCAAAATCGATTTGCTGCTTTAGATACAAATGACAGAGCTCCGGAAGAGTTATGGAATGACGTCAAGAAGGTTGTGCTGGAAGAAAGCGAGAAGTCTCTACAAAAGGTGAAAAAGCAAAAACGGCCAAAATGGATGACGGAAGAAACTCTGAAAATTGCCCAGAAACGCAGAGAAGCTAAAGCCAAAGGAGAAAGAAAGACAATCTCAGAACTCAACAGAGATTTCCAACGTGCAGCAAGACAGGACAAGGAAAAGTACTACAATGACACTTGCAAGGAAATAGAAGCAGAAACTATTAGAGGAAGAACAAGATCGGCTTTCCTAAAGCTGCGAGAGCTAAAGAAAAAGTTCCAGCCTCGAATTGGAATGTTACAAGATGCTCAAGGTTCTATATTGAATGATGCTGAGAAGATCAAGAAAAGGTGGAAGGAATATACAGAGTTTTTATATGATAAAGATCAAGTGGACCAACAGCCGTTTCAACCTATACCTTATGATCAGGAACCATTGGTGATGAAAGAAGAAGTTGAAGCAGCATTGAAAGCCTTATCAAAGAACAAAGCACCAGGCATTGATGGCATTCCCATAGAAGTATTGCAGCAATCTGATGCAGCTGTTACCATACTTACAAGGCTCTGCCAAGAAATATGGAAGACAACATCATGGCCAACTGACTGGAAAAGATCTGTGTTTATACCAATACTAAAGAAAGGTGATCCAACTGACTGTGGAAATTATCGCACAATCGCTCTGATCCCACATGCCAGCAAGATTCTACTGAAGATTATTCAAAAGAGACTACAGCCATACCTAGAACAAGAACTACCTGAAGTGCAAGCAGGGTTCAGGAAAGGACGAGGAACGAGAGACATCATTGCGGATGTGAGATGGATCCTTGAAAAGACTAAAGAATACCAAAAGGATATATATTTGTGCTTTATCGACTATAGCAAGGCTTTTGACTGTGTAAACCATGAGAAACTCTGGGCCACGTTAAGAAGCATGGGTATACCAGAACACCTGATCGTTCTCTTGCGCAATCTGTACATTGATCAAGAAGCAACAGTTCGAACGGAACAAGGAGAAACAGAATGGTTTAAAATAAGCAAAGGTGTAAGACAAGGCTGCATACTTTCCCCCTACCTGTTTAATTTATATGCAGAACAAATCATCAGAGAAGCAGGACTGTATGAAGACCACAGAGGTGTGAAGATTGGTGGAAGACTCATCAACAACCTTCGCTATGCTGATGATACCACATTACTGGCTGAAAGTGAAGATGATCTGAAACATTTGCTTCTCACAATCAAAGAACATAGTCTCAAAATGGGCCTGCACCTTAATGTAAAGAAGACAAAGATCATGACAACTGGCATAATCAACAGGTTCATCGTTGAAGGAGAAGAAATTGAAATCGTGAACAACTTTAACCTACTTGGATCAACTATCAATAAAGAAGCAACAAGCAGTCAAGAAATCAGACGACGCATTGCTCTTGGCAGAATGGCTATGAAAGACCTAGATAAGATTCTCAAGAGCAGAGATGTCTCTCTCCATACAAAGATTCGACTTGTTCAAGCCATGGTATTTTCAATAACATCATATGGATGTGAAAGCTGGACAGTGAAAAAGACAGACAGGAAGAAAATTGATGCCTTTGAATTATGGTGCTGGCGGCGAATACTGTGTATACCATGGACTGCCCGAAGAACAAACCAGTCGGTACTAGAGGAGATCAAACCTAAGCTTTCTTTAGAAGCTCAGATGACAAGACTTCGACTTTCATACTTCGGACACATCATGCGAAGAGAGAGATCATTAGAGAAAGACATCATGCTTGGCAAGATAGAAGGTCAACGCAAAAGAGGAAGGCCAGCAATGAGATGGATCGCTACAATAACAGCAGCTACGGGTACCAGTCTGTCAACAATGAGCCGCCTGACTGAAGACCGAACACAATTTAGGATAGCTATCCAGAGGGTCGCCATGAGTCGACTCCGACTCGACAGCACTTAACAACAACTTTTGGAAAGTTGATTGATGCATACAATATAGATGACTTCTTGGGGACTTTTGAGAGCATGGTTATGGCGGTGAGGTGAGCACAAGAACAGTGGGCCATTAGATTGACCGTCTCCTTTACTGGGAATGCCTTGGCCACATACTGGACCCTAACCCCGACACAGGCCATGAATTATGATACAGTTAAAACAGCCTTAAAGGAGCAGTATGGCTTAACCAAGGACTCTTATAGGAGAGCCTTCCACAAAGCTGTGCTAGGCAAGAATGAAAGGCCCAAGCCCTCACCCAGCAGTTAAGAGACTTAGCCACTAAATGGTTGGATCCCAAGGGTAGGACTACTGATCAGCTAATGGACGACATAACAGTAGAGCAATTCCTTTTTGCAGTCCCCGAGGAAGTGAGGGGGTGGTTTATAAGGCAGGACTGTCGATCCATGGAAGAAGCCATTAGGGCGGCAGAGCTGTATTTTGAGGCTCAATATGCCCAGTCCTACGGAGGAGTAATCTCAGAGGCCACTCTGCAAGTAAAGCCATCTTGCCATCTAGGGAGGGTTGGCCCCGAGGTTCCCACAAGAAGGAAGGGGACAGTATGGGTGATGCCCCGGAATAAGCAGGGAGATAGGCCTAGAGCGGGACATAATCTACCGGAAGCGAGGTGCTTTCGTTGCGGGGATCCAGGGACTGTTGTAGTGGTTTATATGGAAGGACAGACTAGATAGGCCATGTGGTCTTTTTCTGTCGTCATGTTTCTTTGTTTCTATGTTTAATGGTGAGGGTCAAGAGGAATGAGTCGCAGACGGATGTTTCCAGAGTCTCTGCATATCAGTGGGGCAGGGAGGTAACATACCCTAGGCCAAGGACTAGGCAAGGCACAGTTGGTCATTTCTCCTCCCCCATCCATACTCCCCCCCGCCACCCTCTCCTCCTTCCCTTCGATCTCTGATGAAGAAACCACACTCCTTTCCTCCTCCAAACCCACTACCTATTGTTCAGACCCTTCCCCACCCATCTCCTACGATCCATCTCCCTCACCATTGTCCCCTCCATCACTCATATCCTCAACCTTTCACTCTCCACTGCAACTGTCCCCGCTGACTTCAAACACACTGTTGTCACACCCCTCCTCAAGAAACCCTCACTTGATCCCACATGCCCTTCTAACTATCGACCCATCTCCCTCCTTCCCTTCATATCCAAACTGTTAGAACAAGCAGTCCACCATCACTGCCTTGACTTCCTCACCTCCCAGGCCCTCCTGGACCCATTTCAATCTGGCTTCCGTCCCCTACATTCCACTGAAACGGCACTCACTAAAGTCACAAACTACCTGTTCCTGGCTAAATCCAAGAGCTTCTACTCTACCTCATCCTTCTTGACCTTTCTGCTGCCTTTAACACCGTTGACCACGATCTTCTCCTCATCACCCTCTCCTCACTTGGCTTCAAGGATTCTGTACTATCCTGATTCTCCTCCTACCTCTTCAGTCGCTCATTCAGTGTATGCTCTGGTGGCTCCTCCTCCTCCCCTGCCCCACTCCATGTAGGAGTACCCCAGGGATCTGTCCTGGGCCCTCTCCTCTTCTCTCTCTATATCCAAGGCCTTGGCGTGCTCATCTCCTCCCATGGCTTTCAATACCATCTCTATGTCGATGACTCCCAAATCTACCTCTCTACACCTGATATTTCCCCAGCAACCCAGTCCAAGATTTCTGCCTGTCTTTTGGACATCGCTGCCTGGATGTCTCATCGCCGATTAAAATTGAACATGGCCAAGACTGAACTCCTTGTCTTTCCACCTAACTCCTCCCCGCCAACTTCTCCCTCTCTCAATCCATGTGGATGGATCTACTATCCTTCCTGTTCCCTCGACCCGTAATCTGGGGGCTATCTTTGACACCTCTCTCTCCTTTTCTTCTCATATCCAGCTTGTAGCTAAGACCTGCTGCCTCTTTCTCTACAACATCAGCAAAATCCGCCCCTTCCTCTCTGAACACACTACCAAAACGCTTATCCACTCCTTAATCTCCTCTCGCCTTGATTACTGCAACCTACTTCTCGCTGGTCTTCCCGCTAGCCACCTCCTTCCCCTCCAATCTATACAAAATCATGCCACTCGACTAATCTTCTGCCAACCTCGCCATGCCCACATTACTCCTCTTCTTAGGTCGCTTCACTGGCTCCCTGTCCAATCCCGCATCCAATTCAAGCTTCTCCTGCTAACCTATAAGTGCATCCACTCTATGGCCCCTAACTACCTCTTATCTCTTATCTCTCCCTACATCCCCTCTCGAAATCTGCGCTCCGCTAACAAATTACTTCTATCAATGCCTTTCACATGCACCGTGAACTCCCGATTGCGCTCCTTTCACCTTGCTGCACCTTACGCCTGGAACAGCCTACCTGCGTCTGTGCGTCTGGCATCCTCCTTGGCCCTCTTCAAATCCAGATTGAAGTCCCACCTCTTCACTGTTGCATTCTGATCCTGACTCCTTCCTCATCTTACCCTAACCCCCGTCATCATTTCTGACCAAACTACTGACCAAACCGTACCTTGCGCAGAACTGACTAATGCTCTACCCTGCGCAGAACTGACTAATGCTCCATACTGTTCTAGCTTATGTTTTGTTCTAACTAGATTGTAAGCTCTGATGAGCTTGACTCTGACGGGCAGGGACTGTCTCTTGTATGGTGGCTACCTCTTGTTAGGTCAGCTGTGCAGCGCTGCGTGCGTGGCGCTTTACAAGTGCTGAATAGTAGTAGTAGTAGTAGTAGTAGTAGAAAGGGTCCAAGATAAGGAAGCTGAGCTGCCATGGATGTGGGAAGCGTGGGCACAGGGAAAGGGACTGTTAGTACAGGTGGGCCCTGACCACAAGGGTAGACCCGGTTAGTCTTCTGAGAGAGCAGTCACCTCGAAAGTTAGAATGGAGGGTCCTGTGGTAGACTAGAGGTATAAGATAGAGGCCCATGAGAAAGGGGTAATAGAACAATCCACTCAAACAGAGGATTGTGGGGAGAAGGGAAGGGGTTCAGCAGGAAACCCTGGAGAAAGTGCTGCTAAGTCATTTGGAGAACTTGGAGTGCAGTCCCAAGATGGGGATTCGGGAAGAGGTCCAGAGAACCCCAAGCCTGCAGAAAAAGGGGAAACCTTCCCAGCTAAAGAGGAACTAGTGCAGGAAGGTCCTTCAGTGCAAGAAACTGTTAAAGACCCTGTGCAGTCGGAGCGGACTCCAAAGGTGTCTGTTCAGCAGGCCAAGGAGAAGGACCGGCAGGCCATGGTTGATGAGGCAGGCTTTGGGAAGGCATGGCCTCAGGGAAGTAGGGTTATCCAGTCATCCTGATAGGGATGTGAGAGTCCGAGGGAGGGAGACAGGTCCTCCACAGGGGTCATTCAATAGGATATTACCCCAATACAAAAGTTTGTCCTATGAAGAGGTACGATGGGATGATTATAAGAGGGGAAGAGTAACCCATTGCACAGCAGATCCCTTTCCTAAGAAGGGAGAGGAGGAAACCCCTCAGAAAATGAAGATGGGAAAAGGCTTCAGCATGTAGTCTATGGATACTATGGGGCTAAAGTTAACTGAGGAATAAATGTATGCTTAGATTGTGCCACTAATCCAGAGGGTGAGTTCTATCAGCCTGGGAGAAGGCTGATAGGAGTTTAAGGGGGAAGGGTCTGCTACATGAAGCTCACTACAAGTCCCAGAATCCCTAGGGGTGGGAAGGTCCCCGCCACAGCCAGATGTTTCAATTAGGAGAGAACACTCTGGAGAAGCTGGAGCTTAGTGGAGTTTCCTCAGGCTAGAGAGATTGAGTAAATTTCTTCTGGGGTGGCTGGGGAAGAGCTACTGGTGTCACGTTTGGAAAAGCAGTGCAGGGGAGGCTGAGGGAGGAAGGAAGTGCAGCCTTCAGGAGCCTGTCCCTGCTGCTGGAAAACCTCCTGATGTTTCCAGAGAAAGAGAGCAGTGATCCCTGGGAAGAAGAGGAGGTCATGGACACACAAGCATAGGAGAACAAAGGAGACCTGGAACTGATGGAGGTACAGGGGATGGAACAATGAAAGCTCTAGCCTGTGGGGCAGGTTCATTGAGCAAGTCGTGAACCTGAAGGGTGGAAGGGTAGGGCAGCTGCATAGCTTGTTGGCCGTGCAGCAGAGCTACTTTGTTGGGTTCCTTAAACGACTCTTTGTTTTAAAGTGGACTGAACTGATGCAGTTGTACAGCTTATGGATATCTTGAGCTATGTGTTTAATTCTCCTAAAGACTTTGGGCCCGATTTTCGAAGGCCTTTACATAGGTAACTTCTTAGTTACCCGTGTAAAGGCCTTATCCAGGATTTTTAAAGGGCACCTACACGGGCAGCGCCCTTCGAAAATCCCGGCTAAGTCCCTAATATGTCCTGATGCTATCTGCATAGCATTGGGGTGTGTTAAGGGCGTTCTAGGGTGGAGCTGGGGCGGAGGAAGGGGCTACATGGGTAGCAGTGATTTTCGATGCTACCCGCATAGCTCTCTGCACCTTAAAGATAGGCGAGGTTGCCTGCCTACTTCAAAATCTGAACCTTTGTGTTTTTGAACACGAGTAACATGATGCAGCTATATAGCGCCTGACTGTGCAGCTGAGCTATAGAGTTGATTCTCAGAGAGACTGTGGCTTGGAACCTGAGTGAACCGAGGCAGCTGTTCAGCCCTTGACTGCGCAGCTAAATTGCCTCATTGTGCTTTGAGATGGACTCTGAGTGTTTGTTCTGTTGATAGGATTGCAGTACCTGTAACTTTGTATACCGGTCTACCCTGCCTGGAATCGGGGAGAGGAAAGGCCCTGAAGCAAAAGGGAGCCCGAGAATTGGAGGTGACGCAACAGGTCTGAGTGCTGTGTTTGCCTGGACCTTACAGAATGGCGGCAGAAGACAGGACGGTACCTGCCCACTAGTGCTGCTGTGGGACTGTGTGGATGCTACACCGTCCAAGGCCCATCCCTGGAACCCTATTGCTCTATTCTTCTGCTGTGGTACATTTGGGTCCGCTCTGAGTTTTATATTTGGCTCTGCAGGTTCATCATCTACTGTCAGCCTTGTATTTTATGCTTTCCTGTTCATAATTCTCTACTGTTGATTACTCATTGTTGCCCATGAGTGAGGTTGTGTGAGGCTTGCCATGTTTCTCCCATATGCTTTGGGACGAATACTGAAGGGTCCTCTGGTAGCTGAGCCGGATAGAGGCATGGGAGTTATATAATTGAAACCTGGGCTTTTCATTGGTTCTTTGTCTTCACCAATCTACTCATAGGGCAACACAACCCACTTGTCTGGACTGGTCTAGCAGGACTCAAAGAAAGGACATTAACTGGTAAGTAAAATATCACCACCTGCTCTAAAAGCGCAGTGTTATCATATTTCTGCAGTTCTAATGAAGCAATAGGCAGCTGACTAATTTCTGTGAGGACAGCCATCTGCTGGGTATTGATGATGTACTTGTAAGCATGTCACACAAGGGTCCTTTACTGGTGACATCAGTGTCCTTACTGACACTGTGTGATGAGGTTGGATAAGAGAAGTGTGTAGTATCTCAGACATGCAAAGGAGCATGTTCAGGAATATGGATAGTTTAATGAGCTGTGGTGTCCCCTGAGTTCCTGCATCCAATCAGAGGATTATGGCAGGAGATACAGAGAAAACCAGAATCAAGTGGCAAATTAAACATTTAGGGGTGGGGGAAAGATCCCCCCCCTCCCTAGAAATGTCTGAGGGTGATGGGCTCTCCTTTTGCCAAATTACCTCAGCTAGACTCTGCTCTATCCCTTAGATCCCCTCCTCACCATTAAGATGGTGAATACAGCAACAAATTCTGAAAGGCATCAGTGCAATGCCTGTAACGTAGGAGGCGGGTCTTCCTGTCACTATGGAAAACAGGAGAAGGAAGCCTTCTGCAAAAAAACAAATGAGGAAAACCAGTGGAGGGCAAATACTACAGCCAGACACTTGAATAAAAACAGAGGAACTTTATTGTAGACCCAACTTTACAAGTTTCGGCCCTAGGCCTTCGTCAGGGGACAAGGGGTACAAAGAGATAAGCGTAGTACACGTATTAAAGGCTGGAACAAACCACTCTTCCCAATTGCCCGTCTCCATATTGGGAAGAGTGGTTTGTTCCAGCCTTTAATATGTGTACTATGCTTATCTCTTTGTATCCCTTGACCCCTGACAAAGGCCTAGGTTCGAAACTTGTAAAGTTGGGTCTACAATAAAGTTCCTCTGTTTTTATTCAAGTGTCTGGCTGTGGTATTTGCCCTCTGCTGGTTTTCCTCTTCCTGTCACTATTGCAATATATGTGAGGGGCAGGGCCGCTGAGTGTACTGTAGTCACAGGCCTTGCATTGACTTTCTCTGAGCATGTACCATTGCTTTGGGCGGTTGCGGAAAGATTCAGTGGGTGTCAGGCAGAGACGCTTATCAGAATTTGGCATTGGAGGTGGTTATTTCTGTGGCTTATATCTAACTCCAGGACAAAGATATTTCATTTCTAGGGCATTGCACAGAAACAGAAGCTCTCTGGCTTTCCCTGTGCATCTTTACAGCCACAGCTCATCGAACTTTATCCTGCTTTCTTCAGTTCTGACGCTGTTTGTTACCTCCACCACCACCGGAATATCCTGTCTGTAAAGAAATAGCTTCAACGTTGCTCTGCAGTGTAGCCCACCGTACCCTCATGCTCTAGAACATTCTATGAAAAGGTTGTCTCTTCAGTGCCTCATTTGCAGCTTTGGGCTATCGTCTCTTCTGTCTCCCTTCTCCTCTAGGTCATTAGCTCTCATTTTGAATGGTTTTTAGTGTGAACCCTGCAGCATTTTGGTAATGTTCTCTGAACCACCTCCTGCCTGCCTACATCCTTCCAGAGGTGCAGCTTGCGAGCAGCATTGTTGCAATACTCTTCCCAATGAATTGCACAAAGACTTAACCATCAGAAAAAAAAGATGACAATGTTGTTCCCAGATTATCAGTAACTAACCCCCTCCCCTCCCCTTGCACATCTGTATCCCACATGTGTGACGCTGCACTTTTCTGCAACCTGCAGTTCCTCTGCGGCTTGCTTAGATAATTATTGGTTCAGGGCAACACTGTTTGGGGAGTGAGGGAAACGGTTCCCACACTGGGAGAGAGAGGTTCCTTCTGTATTTTTCTGGATCCGACTGAGGCTGAAGGTGAACTGCTGATCTCCCATCAATCTAACCTAAAACGCAACTTGATAAGATTTTTAGTTCTACCAGTGCATGGAAACAAATATCTGCATTCTCACGGCCTGAGGGAATGACTTTAATACACAGTCCAGCTGTCTCCCACACAGTTCTCCCCAGTGAACTTGGAGTTCAGCAGCCAGAAAGCAGCTGTTTTCATGAGAATGATTTAATCAGAATTCCAGCCAAATTAGCACCAGTCTTTCCGTCTCTCCCCCACCCTGCCTTATCCTGTCCATTTGACTCGAGAATCCCCTGAGGCTCTCGGGCAGAAGTCAGCTGTTCAGGCCTTCTGCAACTTTTATGCCTGACGTCCGCTGTTACAGAAGGGGTGAGCACAGCAGAAACTGTTGGGAGGTAGCTACAGTTTATGTTGCAAAAATAAGAAGACGCTTCTGTAAGGGACTATGATCGGAGCCCCCACCAGTGAAGTGCGGCAGCTCAGGGGTAGATTCTGTGGCCAAGTGTAAATACAGGAGACAGAAACACATCTGTCCAACAACCTGCCCATTCAAGTACATTAAGGAAACTAGATCAGGTTTGTTGTAATGTGACACAAATTTTCCTGAGGGGGGCGTTTTTCCTTGTAAATTGAAGGAAATGATCTTCTTTCTTCCATTAAAAATGTCTGCTTTGATCCACAGGTATAGATGACTAGTATCCAGTAGCCAACAGATCTTTTCAGGGCAAGCTGGTGGAGAGAGCGGTATTCTTTAAGTTTCAGCAAGTATTTGATCCGTGTCAGTGTGGATTTCGCCCATCTCCCAGCACAGAAACCGCCTGTCTCCCTTTCTGATGGTTTGCTCTGCTCTCTAGATAAGGGCAGGGATTCGGACACTGCATACTTGGATCTTTTGCAACCCCTGCATTTGTAGGTTTCAGAGATCCTGAACTTGCGCGGTTTCATTCATTTCTTTCAGATTGCTCAGCTTTTTTGGGGGTCAACTGTCTTTTCCCTTTAGGGGTGCAGCAGGGATCCATTGTATCGCCCAACACTTTTTAACCTCCATGTCAGGCCTGTGAATAATATAATCGGATGTGTGCTAACAATACCCAGCTGCATCTGGAACTGGTCCCTGGCTGAGAGGATGCTGTGGGGAAGGTCCACCGCTCCCTTAGTAAAGCCACTTCCTGGATACACAAAACAGATTTAAACTTAAGGCACAGTAAACAGAGATTGTGCGGATCTGGAAGCCAAAGAGCCGCACCTGTAGTCCACCTCTAACACCTACGTACCCTTTTTTCACCACATCCATTATTGGTACCAAATTGCCTGGTTTTAGGGGATTTTAATCTACAGGCAGATTCTGTGGGTCATAATCTGTTGGAATAATTTTGTCAGAAATGATGGATTTTGGGTTGCACATATTCGTGGATGCCCCAACCGATCAAGGGGGCCACATATTAGATTTAGTTTCACAGCTGGTCATTACTTCCCAAGCATACTCGGATCATTATATGAACTGATTATGTTATGAGGGCATATGGCTGTGGCTGGGGCAAAGAAAGAGAAAAGAGATTTGATTTTGGTAAGATTTAGATGCTTCCTAGATGGCAGCAACCCTGGGCCCATGCCAGTTCGGGATTAGGGGACTATGCAAAGCAAGAGTAGGAATGGCTCTTGCTACCCTCGCCCTACAGAAACTCTCTTGCTATGGGATAGGAGTGTGGTCCCTTGCTATAGCTTGAAGGGGAAGGTGGGCACAGATGTGGCACAACGGGAATATAAGAAACATTGTACAGATGATTCCCTCAAAGATTAAGGACTGAAAAGGTTTTAGGGGCCCTTTTACTACAGAGCCGGCAACGTCTGCACTTACTCGTACTATGTGTTGAGAGCAAAAGGGAACTGTTGGTAAGTGCAACAGTCATGCACTAATTGTCAGGGGGTGTGCCCAGCATGTCACTGGCAGCTGGAGCACAGAACGGTACCCTAACATGAGATGGTGACATTCACAATTAATGTGGATGCATTTAATACCACCCATAGAGGTATCGTTAAGTGCATCGTGTGATAGGCACTTAACAAGCATTTTAGCATGTGGTAACTGTTGTGCCAGTGAGCTAACGGTTACTGTGCCTCCCCACACTCAGGGTTACCGCACGGTAAAATGTGCGATAATCATACAGCACACCTTAGGAAAAGGGCCTCTTAACTTACAAGGCAGACTGGGCATCCAAGAGCCAAGTGATGCATGTATAGAAGAACAACCCAAATTACAGATCCACAATGGTATGATCCATGTTAGCATAAAAGGATTGTAGACAATACACTGAAATCTTCTGTTCAATTTGCAGCGGTGGCCAAAAAAGCAAACAAAATGTTAGGAATCATTAGGCAAGGAATGGAGAATAAAACAAAGGATATCATCCCTCCATGGTGCAACTGCACCTGGAATATAAGATTACCAGACTTTCTGCAGGCAAATCTGGGACCCTTATCCAAAACATGTGGGGAGGGGATGGTAGGGATACCACCTTAGTTCCAGGTTTGAGTAACAAGGTGTGAAGGGAAGAGGAGTCATTACCCTCCCCCCCATCCCTCCCTCCCTCCCAGGACAGCAACAATATTACTTCTGAGCAGAGAAATCCACAGAGAAGTAGAAACAGTGATGCGTTTCCCCCGCACTCTGCAAGATAGAAAGATAATGGATGTCAATTCTGAAAACCGACATTTTCAAATCACTAAACTGAAAATTATTTTTTTTCTGCTCCCTCTGTCCCTATTGCTAGAATCTGGGACAACAGGCGGCCAAACAGGTGGGAATCGGGGACAATCCCCGATAATCAGGGAAATCTGGAAACCAGGGCCGGCGCTACCATTAGGTGAACTAGGTAGCTGCCTAGAGCGCCGGCCCTACGTGCCCAATGCCACCAGTATCTCTCCTCTCAGGACAGGCAGCAGCAGCAATGGGCACCAACAGCCCGTGGCGTTGACCTTTAAACTTTCTTTAAGAGGGGACCTTTCAGTTCCACATATAGATTTTTTGTTAGAACTAGCGCGGTTGGCGATATACAGGAATTACTTCGTGTTTGAGGGCATATTGTACCAACAAATAGCAGGGGTTGCGATGGGCACCACATGCGCCCCGTTGATAGCGAATTTTTACATGAGTGTTTTTGAAGCACGCTGGTTGTCCGATTCCCCATTTTCACAAAATTTGGTGGTCTGGAGGAGGTACATAGACGACGTGTTCTTACTTTGGAAGGGGACCCAAGAGATGTTGTTGGATTTTTTTCAATGGATTAACCAGCGAGATGAAAATATAAAATTCACTTCTGAGTATCATAGGGACAGCATTACGTATTTGGATGTACAGATCATTAGGGGAAGTCATAGATGGAAGACGTCAGTGTTTAAGAAACCCACAGATAGGAACACTTTTCTCCATTACACGAGTAAACATCCTAGACAGCTTAAAGAAGGTCTTCCTTTTTCGCAGTTCCTGCGGTTCAGAGGGAACTGTTCTGATGTACAGGACTTTAAACGGTTGGCAAAAGATCTTAAAAAAGATTTTCTTGATAGGGGATACCCTATGACAGTAGTACAACGAGCCTATCGGAGGGCCCTATATAACCATAGACCTGCGCTGCTGCAAATGAGATCAGTACCGGCAGGATCATGAACAGATTCCAATGTGATCAATTTAGTAACAGCCTTTTCCCCAATGAGCCATCATATACAACGGATCTTGCATAATTTTTATTTATTTATTTATTTAACATTTTTTATATACCGCACTATTCATCATCAGTGCGGTTTACATTGAACAACAACATACCTGTCAGTACATGACTGATCTAGGTTTACAGATAACAGGGAAAATCAACTGGGTGTGAACTGGGGAATAACTATCTAAATAATTATACATAATTATATATACATTGAATAGGTTACAACAAGATTTGATATTTGATAAGAATACAGTGTTTTCACATTTTGATCTTTTGTTCTGGGTTGTTGTTATGTGTGGTAGTTTTCTGAGTAATACGGGAGCCGGTTTTATTGTGTGTATGGTAGCTTGAAGTGTAAAGTGAATAAATAGTGCTTGATGGACTTTCTAAATTGAGTGATATCCCTGATTGATCTGATGTTTGGAGGTAGTCTGTTCCAGCACTGGGGAGCATAGGACACAAAAGCTCTGTTAGTAGTTTGTTGTGTCCATTTTGTGGAGGTACTAGGAGTAACTAGTGTGTTTTCTGCTACTAGTCTCCTGGGTCTGTTGTTTGGTGTGTGGGTGATGAGATTTGAGATCGATGCAGGAGATAAATTGTTAATAGCCTTGAATGTGATGAGGAGGGTTTTGTATGTTATTCTGCAATTTATCGGAAGCCAGTGCAGATCGATCAGTATTGGTGTTATATGATCTCTTATAGAAGCTCCAGATAGGATGCGGGCTGCTGCGTTCATCGCCAGTTGAAGTGGATTTAGTGTGTTCTTGGGGAGACCATGAAGGATGATATTTGCATAGTCGAAATGCGGTGTGACTATTGCTTGGAAAACTGTACGGAAGTCCTTGGTCTCCATCATTGGTTTCAGGTGGCGCAGTGTTTTTAGTTTGTAGTAAATTGATTTCACTGTGTTCTTTATGTGCTCTTTAAGATTGAGTTGTTGATCAAGTATCACACCGAGGTACTTTATGGAGGCCTTGATTGGGAGTTCTGCGTCTCTTACTGTGAGGGTGGTTGGCGGAGCAAATTGCTTGTTTCTTGTTGCTATGAGTACTTCGGTTTTCTTGAAGTTTATTCTCATGTTTTGATTGAGGAGCCAGTCAGTTATTGCATTGAAACAGTTGATTAGTGGAGAGTAGTCGGGATTTGATATATTGATCGGTGTGAATATTAGCACGTCATCTGCGTACAATAGGCAAGATATACCGAAATCTCTGGTGATTTGGCAGATAGGCTGCATGTATATATTAAAAAGCAATGCAGATAGAGATGAGCCTTGAGGTACTCCCTGTTTCTGTTTGAAGGGTTCAGAAGTAATGTTGCCTGTACGGACCTGTTGCCAGCGCTCATCTAAGTAAGATTTGCACCAGTTCCAGGCTTGGTTGCGGATGCCTTTTTCGTGGAGTCTAGCTAGCATGATCTTATGGTCGACTGAGTCGAATGCCGCTGATATGTCCAGAAAAATCATTGCAATGGCCATGTGAATGTTGTCAATCCCACAAATGAGTTTGTTAAGTAGTGAAGTCATGAGTGTTTCTGTTCCGTGAGCTTCTCGGAATCCGTGTTGGCATGGGTCCAACGGGGCTGCTGTATCAATGTGGTGTTGGATCTGCCTCTGAGTTTCCTTTTCAAGTATCTTGGCTAGATAGGGAATGCTGGAGATTGGGCGGTAGGATTCTTCCTTTGTTGGGTCCATCTGGTTGTTTTTTAGCAGAGGGCGAATTGATGTTTGTTTAAGGGCGGTAGGGAAGATGCCAGTTAGGTAGGAGATATTTGCGATCTTAGCTATGTAAGGGCTAAGCTCGGCACGTAAGGTTTTGATCCAGTGTGCTGGACATGGGTCATTTGGTGCTGTGGTGGTGTTTATGGTAGCGATAATTTCTTCGATGGTTTTTCTTGATGGTGGTGAGAATTTATCGAGTGATGCTTGGGCCTGTGGGAGTTGGATTAGTATTTGTGATGACGTTGTGTTCGCCTTGATCATTTTGGCTTGGATGAAATTAGCATATAATTGTGGTTGTATGGATTCTTGATGCGGTGGCGATGGGTCTTTGGTTAATCATAGGAATGTCCTTAGAGTGGTCCCAGGTTTAACAGATAAGAGGGTACGCTGTGTATGGCAGCAAGGGCGTAATTTGAAAGAACATTTAAGCCCTACAGTACTTCCTACTTTAGAGCCGAAGTTACTTGATGGTAACCATAAAAAGTATGGTAACCACCAAAACTTCGATGGGTTTGTTGGAACAATAAAAATCACTATCACAACAATTTGTTCCACTCTCTAACCATTACTTAAGTACCCCTATCTTCTCGGGAAATGGGTCTCAGACTTAGTCGGGGAAAATGCCCAAGAGGAACTCTGCCTCTAGGACTAACTAACCCCTGAATAGCATCAATGACCCAACTAATTTCCCAAATGTATATTGTAAAACTTGAGTTCAAAACAGGCTTAACTTAGCGGTCAATATATTTGAACCTGCATGTATTTTCAAAATAAAGCTGAACGCTTATCTGTTAGGTCCGTATGGACTATGATCAAATCCCAACGCAAATGAACAGCGCCAGTGCGTTTCACCGCCTCCGCGGTTTCATCGGGGGATTATTGCTTGATTATTCAGGGGTTAGTTAGTCCTAGAGGCAGAGTTCCTCTTGGGCGTCTTCCCCGACTAAGTCTGAGACCCATTTCCCGAGAAGATAGGGGTACTTAAGTAATGGTTAGAGAGTGGAACAAATTGTTGTGATAAAAAGTGTGGTGGCTGTGATACTTGTGGTATCATGTTAGAGTTATCTCAGTTTATGTATCAGGGGGTTCGCTATAGTCTTCGGTCCCATACCATATGTGAATCGGAGGCAGTTGTGTACAGCATTCAATGTCCTTGTGGACTAATGTATGTCAGAAAGACACTGCGCCCATTGAAGGTGAGATTAAGGGAGCATAGGAGTAGATTAAAATGTCGTAGACTAGCGGCGCTGATAGTTGCACACTGTTTGTCAATGGGACACACGTTTGAGCAACTGCGTAGCTTTGTTATTGAACAAGTAGCAGAGGCTGTGGGGGGTAATACACTAGATGAAACCCTTTTGACAAGAGAACAGAGATGGATATATAGATTGGGCACGGTTTTCCCCAATGGGTTGAATACGACCATTGATTGGTTGGTTTGTACTTGAATGATCTAGTCAGTGTGGGGATTGAGATTGATAGTAGATGTCAGTAGGGGATATCTTAGTATAAGTTCACTGTAGGCGTAAGTTCATCGTAAGGGTTGGTTCTCAGGTGAACATCTTAGTATACAAGTTTCTTGTATAACATATGCTGGATGGATTATAGTTAGCTTGGGTAGATAGTGGTGGGGCACAGTAGTATGGAAGAGGGACAGGTGCATGTGATTGTGTTCTAATGGGTAAGGGTTTTAAATGTTAGTGGAGGGTTTTATCCCACATGCGCGGCGTCTATGCAAATAGTGTGTGGATTGGTATCGATACACGGAAGTTGATTGCAATGTATGAATGAAGACGTGGGCAGCATCGTTTGGAGTGAGTATGAAAGTGTTAATGGTTTTATAAAATGTTTTATGAAGTAGGGAGAGGCACGTGGATTATTTTGTATTTTTATTGTATTTTAGAACACGGGAACGGTGGCTGTAACGGATCTCCTGATGAAATTTTGTTTTTGAAACACCTTCATGGCGCCCGGAGAGTGCGTCGAGATCTGCTTTGAATGCTGGTGAAGGTTCGGTGGGGCAGCACAGCTAAGTCCATGTATATAAAGTACAATTTTGAACAGTAGCGAAAGTTTGTACATTTCGAAGGAGTAGCGAAAGTTTGTACATTTCGAAGGAGTAGCGAAAGTTTGTACATTTCGAAGGTCATTGATGCAATAAGGCACTACATGAACAGACGAAAGTCTAGATTGAGTGCAACATAAGTCTGAGACCTTGTTTCGCTTACTGAACAAAATAGAGAGTGCAGTTGTCTTCCTGACTGAAAGCTCTACTTTTCTCACTGTGTTACAATTGAACGTATCAGGAATTTTGCTACTTTAAACTTTGGCACCGCGAGGCAAACAGGAAGTCTGCACTGGAGAGGAGGTGGAAGGAAACAGCCCCGCGGCACCGAAGGCTAAAGATAAATACTGTGGGGCTGCTAGCGGTAATGGGTGCTGGAGGGGGAGGAGAGGAGAGTGCAAGGGATGAGGTTTGCCTAGGGCGCCTTGCTGGTACTGTGAGCAGTGCTGGTCTTCACATCCTCCAGAAAGATATAGTGGCGTTAGAAAAGCCAGAGAGACGAGCAACTAAAAGAACAAAGGGGATAGAGAGGAAAGACTAAAGAGGGGTGAAGGGAGATATCATAGAGGGCTAGAAATTCCTGAGTGCGGTGGAACGGGAGACACAGATCGATTGGTCCTTGTTGGGTTTTGAAAGAGTAAACAGGGGACACACCATGAAGTTGCAAAGTAGTATATTGGATAGAAACAGTATTTTCTTCTAAGCCAACTGATGTAGTAAAAGCAGGTAGTGTGACTGGGATTAAAAAGAAAATTCCTAAACTGTTATTAAGGTAGTCTGAAAGAGAAGCCACTGCTTATCTCTGGGAATAGGCAGCATGGAAGGCCCCCCCCCCCCCACGTGAAGTGGGTTGATAGTAGGTGTTTTGAGTGTGGTCTTACTTTACAGTCGTTTCTATCATTTTTGAATAAGTGAATGCAGACCTTTGCCATGGAGCTTAATTTGTGCTCTACGTGGAGCGTCAAGGTCAGAACACATCACACCAATGCTAATGCACCTGCTTTGGCTACCAATAGCTCTCTGCATAAAATATAAACTACTACTGACGGTATTTAAAATAATAGACAATGTATCCACACACTCTCGCTCACCTTTCATACACATGACACCTGAAAACAGAAGCAGAAGACAGAGCATGTGAAATAGTCTCATGATCCCTACCACAAGAGTCAAAAGCAGCCACACAACCTAATCAAGCATTTTCATTATATGCACCAACCCTCGGGAACATACTCCTGCAACAGATCTGAGCCTTCATCAACCTCACAAGCTTCTGCAGGGTACTAAAGATCCACTTATTCCAGCATTGCTATGAAAACATACCGTAGTATCCAGAAAGAACTGCCAGCAAGTACCTCTCAGCGCACACTCCCTCCTCGACACCTCCCCCACTATAAGGAATTAATTCATTAATTACCTATGCTTAACCTTCTTATAAGTTATCCAGGTTAACCTTCCTGTTAAATGTATAATACCGTACTGTTATGTAATGTTTTCTGTAAACCGCTCTGCCTGCAAAATAGAGCAGTATATAAACCCAGTTGATTTATTTATTTATTTAGTAAATACTTGTATACCGCTGTTTCCTACGATCAACAGCGGTTTACTTTACAGAAATCATAATGCATTGTATAATACATTGAAATTTTTAGTTTTACATTTTGATTAGACAATGATTTACGTAACGCGGGATAAACAGTTAAATTAATTAATTAAAACACACGTGGGAATTAGACAGGAGAATAAGGGGCAGGACCCCTAAAGCAGTCTCGAAGAGGTGGGTTTTAGGCTAGAGATGGAGCCTGCCGTACTGACTCAGCTAGTCTGCTCCAGGTATATGTTATTGTAAACCGCCCTGCTGCATTGTGAAGGACAGCATATCAGCCTCAATAAACAGAACCATAAATGTGGCACTAGACTGAGTTGGAGAGCAGGCGGCTTTTCTTACATGGGGAAGAAGCGAAAGGCTGAGTGGAGCGACACCCTCTCGCTCCTCTCTTGCCTCCACCCCATTACCTTTGAATTATTTTTTCTGCCCGCTCCGGCAGCTGACAAGTGAACAGGGGTTGCTAAGCCTGCTTGTGGTTGTGCTGGAGTCAGAGAACCCGGCATCATCTCTCTCCCCTGACTAAATCTGCCCTGACCTGGTTCATGGTGGGCCTTTCTCTCGGGGGTCGAGCCTCAGAGCGGAGGAAGCCAGGGTTTCCCTGGCTGGGATCCAGTAAGCAGTGTCCTTAGCCATGTCAGGAGATCCAGCGCATAGGACTTCTGGCACCACCAGAGGAGACCTGGCATTGGTGGTGTCCGAAGGTGAAATGGCTGCAGTGAGTAACTGGGTTGGCTTTGCACTTGTGCGCCCAGAAACTTTCACCCTAGAAGTGATATGGGTGACGATTGTTTCTTTGGGTGAGGCATTGATTCCACAGATGTCTGCCCTAACTAAACAAGTGTCAGATACTTCGAGTGCATTGGAAAACACGCAGTATCAAGTTGAAAATATACATGCTTCACTATCGGATACTCAAAGTAAAATTTCTATTTTGGAAAGTAAAGTAGATACTGTGGTTAAGAGTTCTGCTGTGGTATTAGCTTGACTGGAACAGTTGGAAAATGTGGCTTGGGCTGCTAACCTTCGGGGTTTCAATTTTTCTTAGGCTCCTACTATGTTGGGATGAGACATGTTTAAAAAAATATTTAACTGAGGTCTTATCTGTACCAGCTGAATCTTGTCCTCCAAAAGTTTCAGCTCACTATGAAAAAATCACTCCATTTATGCATAATTCCTCATGTGCTATATACAAAAATAAGCAAAGAGGAGAAAAAGGCCTCAGAACTGCTGTAACAAGGAGCAAACACAGTAGGCAGAAACTGCCCTCAGCTTCTCCAGCAGAAACATCAGTGGCCTAAAAAACCTCCTCTAGTAATGCTCACATTTATACACACATTTGTTCTTCACTGAAACATGGGTCATAAAACTCAAAACCAAGGTGCACTTATCTCGTCCACTCTCAGGAAACACAGCCAAATGCACATTTTAGGTTGGCAGCTTAAGAGAAAGACAGACATAGATAAAAGGGATCTGCCAGAAGAGCGGAGTTCCTGAGGAGGGGTCTAAGGGGAGATAAGAGAAGAAAGGTAGAGAGGAGCTACAGAGTGAATGCACATAGATCAGTAGAAGTTTGAACTGTATGCGGAAATGAATAGGGAGTTGGAGATGTGATTTGAGAAGAGGGGTTACGTTAGTCTAGCAACACTGGCAAAAGATTAGCTGTGCAGTTGAGTTTTGAACAGATTAGGGTGGGAGGAGGTGGGGGGTGGAGATGATTCAGTAGGAGACCAGCAAGGAGGATGTTGAAATAATCTAGATGGGAGGCGATAGAGTTTATAAAGGTCTTAGTGTGTTCAGAGAGGAAGAGATGCATTTTGCTGATATTACAGAGAGAGAACTGGAAGGTTTTAGATATCAGTTGGATATGGGCAGAGAGAGAGGAGTCAAAGATGACGCCAAGGTTGCAAGCTGAGGAAATAGGAAGGATGACCATGTTATTCACCAAACCGGAGAGGGGAAGAAGTGGGGAGGTGGTTTTGGTGGAAAGATAAGAAGTCCCATTTTGGCCACATTCAGTTTCAGACAGCAGTGAGACATCCAGGCAGCAACAGACGTTTGAGCTGCCACCAATCCTACTAGATCTCGGCTGTTCTGTCTCTCTCTCTCCTCTTCCTTCTCATAATTTGTTTTGCATTGCAAAGCATACACAACACTGTACGCAAACACATGAGAGACAGAGCTTACAATCTATTCAAGAGAGAGAAACCAAACAAACATGGGACTACGGTAATTCAAGAGGGAAATGGTTATAGTACTACACAAACGATCCGCAGACTCTCTCTCATCTCTCACACCTGACACCTGACAACAGAAGCAGAAGACAAAACATGCAAAATAATATCATGAAGAGTCAAAAGCAGCCACACAACCTGTAATCGAGCATTTTCATTATATGCACCAACCCTTCTCCTCTGCCTTTGACACCCCTCTGTGAACCCTCTTGACTTTTCTCATCTTCTGTCCTTCAGCTATTTCTACCCTTCGCCTTCTTTCCTTTATATTGTTGTAGTTCTTTTTCCTTTTCCGACTTTATTGTTTTTATATT
Organism: Ichthyophis bannanicus; assembly: GCA_033557465.1. Taxonomy (NCBI): domain Eukaryota; kingdom Metazoa; phylum Chordata; class Amphibia; order Gymnophiona; family Ichthyophiidae; genus Ichthyophis; species Ichthyophis bannanicus. The sequence continues at coordinate 345,489,766 of CM066039.1, read as the reverse complement.
GTAAACCACCCCGATGTAACGGGGGGTGGTATATCAAGTTTGCTCTAAACAATAAACAATAAACCCTTGGGAACATACTCCCGGAACAGAATTGAGCCAACATCGACCTCACAAGCTTCCGCAGGGCACTAAAGACCCACTTATTCCAGCATTGCTATGAAAAAATACCATAGTATCCAGAAAAATAATTTTTGGACTCTGACAGCAGTGATTGGATGTAATTTGGTTTTTCATACTGGGTTTTATTTTTTTTTTTGAGAATTTTTATGAACCAAATAAAAGCTAATACTCAATGATAGGTTAAAATAAGTCCCAGTATAATAGAAAAAAATGTGCAAAAGAAAACAGTTCTTTGGAAAAAGACAAAAACAAGCAGGTCTGTTAGGTCTTTTCCAAAGCAAACTCCTCTTTCCCTTTTCAGAAGACTGGAACAGGATATTGTCCGCTGCACACTTCTCTCTCCTGCTATACAATCGGTGATTCCCTGCTCTTCTCTCAGAACCTCCAGAGACCGCTTGCATTTTTCAGTTAGGAGCAGCAGCACCATCTAGTGTCCCTACCAGAAATTTATATATTTATTTATTTATTTAACAGTTATTTCTATACCGATCTTTCCCAAGTATCAAGAATACAGTTAGCTTTATTTGATATATTGCCTATTATAAATAATTTTGAGGTGCTTAACACTTGAAAATGTAAAATAAAACACAGGGTTAAGAGTGTGAAAAAGACAAGGCAACCAAAAAAAAAAAAAGGAAGGAGGAGGAAAGGAGAGCTAGGTTACACAATTAGGGGCATATTTATAAACCCTCATATGCCAAGTTCAAAACCCTTTTGAAAACCTGACTCTTCAATATTGCCCATGATCTATTCCTGACCTTAGCCGTTGCTCTCTCTTCTGTCTCATCCCTCTACTCTTTCCCTTCCTTCCCTGTTTCCCCTCGGAGTGTTTTTATCTTTCTTGTCAAGAACTGGTATTCTTTTCTGTCTTTGTTTTTAATTTTGTACACTGCTCTGCTGTATTCAGTGAAGAGCGGTTTATCCAAACCAAATAAATATAAACGTAAACATAAACGCAAGCTACAAAAGGAAGGGAGGAATGGTAGTGTTGAGCACAGGACAAATGTGAATAGGCTAAATTGCTGAGTCCCAAGCTTACCAGCTAAGGAAGTGGTATTAATAATTATGAGGAGTTTGCAAATGGAAAAGCTTGAATGAAAATGTAGCTTTAAAGAAGAGATTTGAAATGGGTAAAGTAGAATTGACATCAAACATCAAGGGGGAGAAAGTTCCACAAAATGAGAGCAGCAAACCTATAAGAAGAGGATTGAGCAGAAGAGGAATGGATCTGGCGGAAATTAGGAATAACTAGAAGATGCTGTCCAATGGCTATATGAAGAACACGTGAAAGCGTATGGGGAATTAGGAACCTATTGAGGAAAGGGGGATATCTGAATGAAGTGCATGAAATGTAAGGATAAGAAGTGTTAATTTGCTATGGTGACTGATGGGAAATCAATGTTTGGTGATGAAAACAGGGGTGACACTGTGAGACTACCTGGCAACATGGCGAAGTTTGACAAGAGTATTTTGGATGAACTATAAGCATTGTATTTGGAATTGAGGGAGTCCAAGAAGGAGTGAGTTACTATAATCAAGATGGGTAATGACCAGTGAGAGTATGAGCAGTCAAAAGGATTTGATAGGAGGAGGAGTGGCACTATATGTAAAAACTACTATTAAAGCTTTGGAATTACAGAGCTTAAAAGGGAGAGAGGAGGCATTGTGGGTTAAACTAGAAAGAGGGAAAAGAGAAATCTATTTGCATTGGTGTGATATACAGACCTCCCTCACAAGAGGAAGAGGTGGACAGAGAGTTAATTGAAGACATACGCAGCATTGCTAGGAAAGGGGAAGTGCCCTTGATAGGAGATTTCAATATGCCAAATGTTGATTGGCACATTCCTGCTGCAGTATCATCTAGAAGTAAGGAGATCCTGGATTCTCTACAGGGAGAACTATTCAGGCAATTGGTAACAGACCCCACACGTGAAGGGGCCATACTTGACTTGGTGCTTACCAATGGTGAAAGTGTTTCTGATGTTGTAGTGGGAGATCATTTTGTATCCAGTGATCACCAGATGGTGTGGTTCAGTATTAGGACTAGGTCTGTTAGAATCCATTCAAAGGTGAGGATCTTAGACTTTAGGAAGACTAACTTTGCGAAGATGGGCCAATACCTCAGGGAGTCGTTAGTGGGATGGGAACAGATGGGGGATGTAGAAAAACAGTGGGCAAAACTGAAAGGGGATATTTTAAGGGCAACCAACCTTTTTGTTAAAATGGTAAATAAAGGTAAAAGGAAAAGGAGACCGCTATGGTTTTCGAAAGAAGTAGCTGAAAAAGTGAAGAAAAAGAGGGAGGCCTTCATGAAACACAAGAGATCACAGAGAGAGGAAGACAGGCATCTGTATTTGGAAAAACTTAGAGAAGCTAGCAAAGTAGTCAAGAAGGCAAAGATTCAAAAGGAGGAGGAAATAGCCAATGCAATAAAATGGGGGGATAAGACATTTTTCAGATATATTAGTGAGAAGAGGAAGGGCAAAAATGGTATTGTCAGACTCAAGGGTGCAGGGGAGGAATATGTAGAAGCTGATAAGGATAAAGCGGAATTGCTTAACAAATATTTTTGTTCTGTGTTTACAGATGAAGAACCAGGAGCAAGACCTCAGAAAACACCCGCAAATAGGAACAGAAGCAAGGGACATCTTTAACAATTTTCAGAAAACTGTGTTCGTGAGAAACTAGCTCAACTTAAAGTAGACAAAGCGATGGGACCGGATGGGATACACCCTAGAATACTGAGGGAACTTGGGGACGTTCTAGCAACTCCACTGACTGACCTTTTCAATGCCTCGTTGGAGTTGGGAGTGGTGCCAAAGGACTGGAGAGAGGCTCATGTGGTGCCTTTACACAAAAGCAGAAGTAAGGATGTGGTTGAAAACTACAGGCCGGTTAGTTTAACTTCGGTGGTGAGTAAATTATTGGAAACGCTGCTGAAAGAGAAAATAGTGAGGTTTCTGGAGTCCAGCGGATTACAGGATCCGAGGCAGCATGGATTCACCAGAGGCAGGTCTTGTCAGACAAATCTGATTGATTTCTTTGACTGGGTGACCAGGGAGTTGGACCGAGGGAGAGCCCTAGATGTGGTGTATTTAGATTTCAGTAAAGCCTTTGACACTGTTCCTCACAGGCGACTTATAAACAAACTGAGCACCCTAGAGATGGACCCTAAAGTTACTGCTCGGGTTAGAAATTGGTTGGGTGGGAGGCGACAAAGAGTGCAAGTAAATGGAGCTCACTCTGAGGAGAAGGATGTTACCAGTGGTGTGCCCCAGGGATCTGTCCTTGGTCCGATTCTTTTTAACATCTTTGTTAGTGATATAGCGGAAGGACTGTCGGGTAAGGTTTGCCTCTTTGCGGATGATACCAAAATCTGCAATAGAGTAGACACCCAGGAAGGTATAGATAACATGAGGAGGGATCTAGCTAAGCTTGAAGAATGGTCTAAAATTTGGCAGCTGGGATTTAATGTTAAAAAATGTAAGGTCATGCATTTGGACTGCAGCAATCCAAGGGAGCAATATAGTATAGGGGGTGAAGTACTTTTGTCCACTAAAGAAGAGCGGGACCTAGGCGTGGTTGTGTCTGATGATCTTAAAGTAGCTAAACAGGTAGAAAAGGCGACGGCAAAAGCTAAAAGGATGCTTGGGTGCATACGAAGAGGAATGGCTAGCAGAAAAAGGGAGGTGATAATGCCTCTGTATAAGTCTGGTGCGACCTCATTTGGAGTATAGTGTGCAATTCTGGAGACCGCACCTTCAAAAGGATGTGAACAGGATGGAGTCGGTGCAGAGGGTGGATACTAAAATGATTAGTGGTCTTCATTATAAAGCATATGAGGACAGACTTAAGGATCTTAATATGTACACCTTAGAGGAAAGGCGGGATAGAGGTGATATGATTGAGATGTTTAAATACCTCCGTGGCATAAATGTTCAGGGAGAGAGCCTCTTTCAATTGAAAGCAAGTTCTGCTACGAGGGATCATGAGATGAGGGTGAAGGGAGATAGATTCAGGAGTGATATGCGGAAATATTTCTTTACGGAAAGAGTAGTGGATCTGTGGAATAGTCTCCCAGTGGAGGTGGTAGAGATGAGGACAGTAACTGAATTCAAAAAAGCATGGGACAAACACAGAGGATCTCTAAAGGTAAAAAGGGGACTGTTGTAGTTGTTGATATGGAAGGACAGACTAGATAGGCCATGTGGTCTTTTTCTGTCATCATATTTCTATGTTTATATGTAATTTGAGAATGGCCAGTGTAACGCCAATTTTTAAACAGGGTTCTAGGGGTGATCCGGGAAACTACAGACCAGTGACCCTGACAGCAGCTGATTTATAGCGGTTTCCACATTTAATAAGTCCGACATAAAAATTTAAGAATTCAAAGATTATACGTTTATAAAGATAGTATCCTAAAATTCACAGCAAACTAAGGACAATGGGATTGTTGAGTAACGCTAATATGGAATTAAAATTTTCTGGTGAGGATCCATATTAAGAGCGTTGACATCCATACCAGGCAAAGTGGTAGAAACCATTATAAAGAATGAAATTACTGAACATGTAGATAGTCATGGTTTAATGGGAGACAGCTAACATGGATTTAGCCAAGGAAGGTCTTGTGTTACTAATCTGTTATGTTTATTTGAAGGTGTGAATAAACTAGTAGATAAAGGTGAGCCAGCTGATATAGTGTATCTGGATTTTCAGAAATCCTTTGACAAGGTCCCTCTTGAAAGACTCTTGGGAGAATTAAAAAGTCATGGGATTGGAGGCAGTGTACTATTGTGGACCAGAAACTGGTTAAAATCAAGTGCTTTGACGCAGTCACAGTCTGGCTAAATGCACAAATGCTTAAGATAAACTTCAAAAAGACAGAAGTCCTCTTCGTCACCAGGAACCCTGCATTTACCCCACCAATGTCCATCAAGGTGCGTGACGCAGAACTCCTCTGCAAGACTACAGTGAGATACCTGGGGGTTACGCTCGATCAGCAACTCAATATGAAGGTTCATATCAGCAACATAGCAAAATCTGTCTATCATAAAATCCGGACCCTTCATTATCTGTGTCAGCTGCTAGAGCCAGATGACTTCCGATCAGTCTTTCAGGCCCTAATAATGCCTCACCTTGACTACGCCAATGCGATACTACATGGCCTACCAAAGAGCACGATCAACCCCTTACAACTGGCAATGAACTCTGCTGCAAGAATCCTTCATGGAGCCTCTAAGAGAACCCACATCACTCCAATACTGAAACAGTTACATTGGCTCCCTATACAATCTAGGATCTCTTTCAAGATCCTAACTATGATTCATAAAGCGATCAATAACTACTCTGCGTCTGCTATCACTGACCTGATATCAATTACACCCCCTAATCGAGCAAGGAGATCGACCGCTTCCAACTCTCTCGTATTACCGAAGGCAATCACGAAATGCTCTCAAGCCACTAGATCCAGAGCCTTCTCCTACTTTGCACCATCATGTTGGAACGCCCTACCATCTGGCGTCAGAACCATCAGTGACCTCTCCCAGTTCAGGAAGGCACTGAAGCATCACCTGTTCCTGCAGCACTACGATGTTTCGGACACCCCCCCATACCAACCCACCACCACACTCCAGGCCAACACATTAAACCCATGCACCTCACAGTCTTAATCTGCAGAACTTCAATCTCACTTGCACCTCCTCTCACCAAGAAAATTTACCTAGTTTCACGTAACTCTACATATAGCTGCATTTAGTTGCTTTGTACATAGTTCTCATGTTCACTGTTTCACTGTTCATGAAACCTGTTTAATGTATATCCAAGTTTATTTTACCTGTTCATTGTAAGCACAGATCAATTATTTGAGACGTGTGGTTTTTATGTTCATTGTAAACCGCACTGTCGTCGAATAGCACGGTATAAAAGAAACTGTAAATAAAATAAATAAATAAATAAAAGATAGAGGGTTGGGCTAAATGGCCAATTTCGCTAATGGAGAAAGGTGAATAGTGGAGTACCGAAGGGATCTGTGCTGGGTCCACTGCTTTTTAATATCTTGTTCCATGTAAACTGCCCTTGATCACTGGAAGGGGCGGTATAGAATAAATAAATAAATAAATAAACAATGTAACCCATTTGCAGTAAGAGTAGCAAGAGAAAATATTTTTTCACTCAACACATAATCAAACTCTGAAATTCGTTACTAAAGGATGTAGTAAAAACTGTCAGTGTAGCTGAGCTTAAAAATGTTTTGCATGGTGAAGTAGTCAAGATGGTGGACGGAAGCGCCAAGCTGTGAGCTGCTGTTTCGTGAATCGCCAGTGCTCGAGGTGCTCCTGTTGTTTGTATGGGGCAGAAAAAGCGGAAGCAGGCAGCCGAACCTCCCGGCGGGAGCCTGCTGAATCCAGCGAGCCAGCGGACTCTCGGTGACTGTGGCTTTACGCTTGGTGCTGGAGCGGTGTCTTCAGCTGGGGCAGTAGGAGGAGGATCGCCCCAGAACATATCTGGTATGTGGCTCTCTCTGGAGCAGCGCACCCCCCCCCCCGGCCGTGACCCAGAAGCTCGACCACAGCTGGCGTTACTCTCTCAGAGGTCTTGACGGCATATATGCCTCTCTCTGAGGTCAGTGGAGGAGCTAGTACTGAGGTGAATTTCTCCCCTGATAGTGTGGGATGGCATGAACATGGAGGAAGGTTATCATCAGAACGTGTTTTGGTGGCGGACCCGATCAGCGGGAGGCTCTTCTTGGGATTCCTATGATGGTGAAACCAGTGGCATATACAATGGAAAAGCTGTGGGAAGGAATTACGACTCTAAACCTCTCCTTGATTAAAATGTGTGGGATGTTTGAATCTGAGATAAAAATCGTTAAAGCTACTTGTGATACTGCCTCCAATACTTATGAGGAACAAAATGGGAGAATTACCAAACTGGAGAATGAGTTGGGAGAACTGCGAGAACTGGTTACTGCCCAGAATAAGGACAGAGCTGTCTCTAGTCAGAAGATGGAATATCTGGAGAACCAGGTCCGACGGAGTAATCTTCGGTTCCTGAACTTCCCTAGGTCTCCTTTATTATCAGCTATGGAGATGGTGCGGAAGTACTTCGGGGAGGTTTTGAAGATCCCCCTGGAGCAGTTTCCCCCTATAACTAGAGCTCAGTATTTGTCCTTAGGTAGTAGGGATAGGGTAAGCACGACTCCCTCTACTTCTCCTGGGGTGGGAGACCTTACTGGGTTTCTTGAGAATTCCCTGGAGGTCGTGACTGAAAGAACTACCCTCCTTGTGACATTAGCTTTGGAGTCAGATATGATTTATATCCTCAGAATGTATTTCAGGAATGCTAGTGAGGTTTTTTTGGGTTCTAAAGTTTGGGTATTTCCTAATTTAGCTCGTGTTACACAACTGAGAAGGAAGGACTTTTTGGTCCTTTGTCCCAGGGTTTTGGCCCTGGGAACTACTTTTCAGCTTAAATTTCCGGTTAAATGTTATGTGGGATTTAAACAGAAGATATATTTGTTTTTTGAACCTAAACAACTTCTGGCCTTTCTGGAAGCTAGAGAGGGGAGTGTGGTTGAAGTTTTGGTTCATTCCCATCTGGCTGACGTGTAAGTCTCTTATCTGCTGTGAAATAACATTTATGCTTAGATAGTGTAGGCTGTACCTTTGGGTTCCTAACTATCATTTGAATTTCCTGGTTCTTCCCTTTTTCCTTCTTTTTTGTGGTCCAACAATAAAGGAAATTGTTTTTGATTGAATGTAATTGCCTGTTATGTATAACAATAATTCCATTTGTTTCTTTCATTCATTGTAATTTTGTTTGAATGTAATGATTAGATAATTAATAAATACAAAATTCAAAAAAAATGTTTTGCACAAGTTCCTGGAGGAAAGGTCCATAAACCATTATTAAAGAGGATCTGGGAAACCATGGCTTACCCTATGACAAGCATTGTGGAACCTATCTACCTTTTTGGAAACTTGCCAGGTACTTATGACCTGGATTGGCCAGTTGTTGGAAAGAGGATACTGGGCTTGATGGGCCTTAGTCTGACCCAGTATAGCATATCTTTTATGTTTTTATTTACACAGCCTAAAATTTCTTCTCAAGTTTGAAGCATGACACATAAGACTTCAGGAGCATCAGACCTTCTATCTTGCCAAGCATGATGTCTCTCTCCAATGATCTCTCTCTTCGCTTGATTTGTCCAAAGTATGAAAGTCGAAGTCTTGTCATCTGAGCTTCTAAAGAAAGCTTAGGTTTGATCTCCTCTAGTACCGACTGGTTTGTTCTTCAGGCAATTCACAGTATTTGCCACCAACACCATAATTCAAAGGCATCAATTTTCTTCCTGTCTATTTTTTTCACTGTCTAACTTTCGCATCCATATGACATTATTGAAAATGCCATGGCCCGAACAAGTCTAATCTTTGTATGGCGAGAGAAATCTCTGCTCTTGAGGATCTTGTCTAGGTCCTTCATAGACATTCTACCAAGAACAATATTTATTTATTTATTTTTATTTAGCACACATTTATATACCGCTCTTTCCCAAGTATCAAGTGCGGTTTACAGTGAACAGAGAAAATTCAAGGTACATGGTTAAGCATGTCCTAGTCATTTTACAGGGAACAGATTTAACTTTTTACATTTAACAGTATAATTTAACAGATTTAACTTTTTACATTTAACAGTATAATTAAAAACATATAAACTGTGATTTCATCCGGTGGTATTGAGTGGATGTAATCAGACCTTTTTACATATGTACATTAATTTATAGAATTTGAATTACATGAAGACCATCTTTTAGTATCAGATTATTTGTTTATTTTGGTTAAGTGAGTGTATGCCTTGTAGGGATTATTATCCTGTGTCATCTTGTATGGTCTGGCTGTCTAGAGGTGTATAATGTAAGGTGAATAGATGTGTTTTTAGTTTTTTTCTGAATTCTTTGAGTTCAGTTAGGAGGCGGAGATTGTCAGGTAGGTTATTCCATAGAGACGGTGCACAGTGAGAGAAGGCCCTGTTATTGGTTAGTTTTCTAGCTTTTTTATAGTCTTTAGGTAATGATATTGTGTTTGTATTTCTACTTCTTTGAGATCTCTTATTTGGTTCTATGTTGATCAGGCTATTAAGTACGGATAGTGAAAGTTTATTCATCAGTTTGAAGGTGGTAACTAGTATTTTGTAGTGTATCCTTTCGTGAATAGGTAGCCAATGGAGTTTAGCAAGAATTGGTGTAATGTGTTCTTTTGGACTTACTTTCATTATAATTCTAGCCGCAATATTTTGAGTTAATTGGATCTTTTTAATGTTTTGCCGCGTGATTCCCTGGAGAATTAAGTTTGCAAAATCAAAGTGTGGGGTGATGATTGCTTGTATTATTGATATGAAGTCGTGTAAATGAATTAATGGGCGTATTTGTTTCAGGGTCTTAATTTTAAAATGTATCGTTTTTGTAAGGTTTTTTATATGTGAGTCCATATTAAGTTTATCATCAAGTATTACACCTAGGTATTTTAATTCTTTTTTAGCTTTAATCTCGTGGTTATTTAGGGTGATGGATTTTGGAGGTGTATATGTTTGGTTTTTTGTGACATAGAGGATATCAGTTTTTGTAAAATTAATGTATAGGTTGTGGTCAATGAGCCAAGATGTTAATTCATTAAAGCAATCTTTTATTTGTTGTATTGGTGGGTGTGGGATTTTAAATGGTAGGTAAAACATAATATCGTCTGCATAAATGTGGTAATTTACGCCGTGGCGTTTAAAGATGTTGCAGACTGGTTGGAGGTAAATATTAAATAGAAGTGCTGACAGCGCAGATCCTTGTGGAAGGCCTTGGGTTTGTTTAAAGATATTTGATGTTTGATTGTCAATTCTCACTGTTTGGGTTCTATTTGTTAGGTAAGACTTAAACCAATTATATACTGTGGATGTTATTCCAATTTGTTGGAGTCTGCTTAGCATTGTTGCATGATTAACACTGTCAAACGCTGCGGAGATGTCTAGAAAGATTAATATGAATGCTTGTTTTGGGTCGTCAATTCCTCTTATTAGCGTGTCAATGAGTACTGTAAATAGAGTTTCCACTCCGTGATATGGACGGAAGCCATATTGATGTTCATCAAGGAGATCTATTGTATCAACAAATTCTTGTAATTGGGTTTGGACTATTTTTTCAGTGAGTTTGGCCATGAAAGGGATACTTGAAATGGGTCTGTAAGAGGTTGGGGATGTCTTGTCAAGGGTCTTATTTTTGAGAATTGGTCTTATTTGGACTTGCTTTAGTGAAGGGGGTAAATAGCCTTTTTCTAATGAAAAGTTAACTATGGGAGAGGATGAAGGAAGAGAGTGTAGGGAGGGTCTTCTTTATCCATTTTACTGGGCAGGGATCGAGGTGTGAAGTTGTAGTATTTATATTAGATATGATGGTTTTAAGAGTGGATTTTTTATTTTTTATTTATTTTTTTATTTATTTTTATTACAGGCTCTTATATACCGCTCTATTCAGAATCAGCGCGGTTCACAATATAACAACATACCATAACAACAAACTGTTAGGTTTTACAGAGAACAAGGTCAGAGAACTTGGATAAAACATGGGACGTCATTACTGCAACTATTTACAACTATTTTACAACTATTTACAACTATTTTGTTACTAGGTTGAAGTTTGACCAGGTATCAGAGATGTTAGGGAACATCTCAGTGTATAATTTTGGGGGCGCCATTTGTGGATTAGTTTTGTTTATATAGTATTGTGCTAGTTCTTGTGGGGAAATGTCAATAGATGTTTCATGTGTGTTATGGCTTTTGTTGGTCAAATTCTCCACTATACTAAACAGTTCTCTTGGACGATTCATAGAATTAACTAGTATGTTAGAGTAATAGTTTCTCTTAGCTGTGTCAATTGCTTTTCTGTAATTGTTGAGTGTTTTTAAATATATTTCATGGTTGGGTGTTGTTTTGGAGTTTCTCCATTCACGTTCGTGTTTTCTTAGTATTCTTTTAATTTGTTTGATTGTGTTATTATACCATGCTGCATTGCCATTTTTTTGGTCTTGTTGTTTTTATTATTATGTTGTGTTGTGATTGGTTTACGTTCTGCTGCCTTAGCTATTATTTTGTTCCAGTTATCTATTGATTCATCAAGGTTTGTTGTTATTAGGGATAGTTGTGGGATTATGTTATCGAGAAATTCCTCTTCATTAAATTTTCTGAATCTATATATTGGTGAGGGTCGTGGGCTATTTGTTTGGATGTTGACAGTGTACTTTATTACAAATTTGAGGAGGTAGTGATCTGACCAAGGGACAGGTAGGTATTTAAGGGTTGCAGAGTCAAATAAATTATAGAGGGAGGTCGGTAAGAAAACAAGATCTAGGGGTATGTTTACTAAACGGGGCACTTGTGCGGGGTGCACCTGAGTGCCCTAAAATGATGCATTTAAGTGCTCTTAAGCGCCCCATACGCGTGCGCGGCACATTAACTGGTCCCGCACGCGTGCGCCGAAAACGCACACGTTTGCGGGGCGCTCATGTGCGATAGAGGCGTGGAAAGGCGAAATGAGGGCGGAGGAAGGCCCCCGAGGGGCGGAGAGACGGGGTCAATGGGTGGAATGTGGGAGGGGAGAGACTCCCCGCACAGGAGCGTGCTCGAATTTACAAGGAAAAAAACCCGCCAGTGAAACACTTGCGGTAGAAAGCATTTAAAGGGAAGAGAAACCATTTACGTCAGCAATGTACAGGAAAACCGGGGAAACCAGCAAAACGTGAGCAGTGTGATACATGTGCACAGCACAAAAGTGCAAATAAAAATAGAAAATGACCACAACAGAACTATTAAAAATAGTAATTCAGCTGGGGAACAGTTATAGTGATGGGCAAATACAGAAAACACACCCAGCAAAGCTCCAGAAAAAAGAAATGAATTTTGGAAGGGTTTACGGAGCGGAGACTCTTCCAAAAAACATTTCCTTTTGTGGAGCTTTCCTGGGAGTGTTTGCTATGGTTGCCCATTAATATCACTGTTGCCCAGCATGGTGATATTTTGTCCCCCATTTCCCGTGGTCATTTCCGGGGTTTATGTGCACATTTGTCACCAGACAGGGTGCATATGCCCACAGTAAATTTGCGTAGAGCAGGGTTTGTGACTCCATCCTGCCAGGCTTACTACCTCCAGGGGCAGCACTGTCTATGTGGCCATAGTGTGGTGCAGTGGACAGAGTCAGTACCTCTAAGACCAGAAGGTCAGAGGTTCAAAGCCCAGCTGGGGCTACCAGCAATCCTGCACACATATTTTCCCCACAAATAAACAGTGACAGTAAGGACACACCTTTCGTGACGAGGACATATGCAATGGTAATACGTCTATCTTTTACCCCACTGAGCACAGACCCCATGAACAGGGGCAGAACCTACAGCAGAATCCCCCAAATGCAGTCCTGGTGGGCCACACACCAGTCAGGTTCCATGCTGCCACTCATACAAATGCCTGTGCTGTATATCTATGCACCACCCCACGGCATGTAGATGTAGCTCATGCATATTCATGAGGGACAGCAGGAAGACCCGAACAGTGTGATGCAAAACTGGACTGGAGTGGGGAAGCGCTGCCGTAAAGCAGCAGCCAACAGGGGCAGACACACCCACACCCACACCCACAGGCCCCATTGGCCAATGTCTCCTGTAGAGGCAGAACATTGGACCCTGCGTGCATCTCCCAATACCAGCACCTGCATACCTTAGCAATGTCACCCTACACCTGAGGTACACAGGTCTGAAACGTTTGCTAAGAGTACAGGCTGATAGATATCCCTACGTTACGCACATACTGCTAGTTGACCCCATCCGAACAATCTGTTTGGTGTCTGCGGTGCATGCTCCAGGCCTGGCCTCTGACGGTGTTCACCACCCTGGGGAGTGACCCCCAGCAGTACTGCGTACCATATCCATGCCTGTGCCGTGCCCAGGACCGGTGTGGTGGCCAAGGCTAATCACCCCCTCAATAGTAGCACAATGCTGGCATAGGTGTGGGAGTGTGTGTCTGTCTATACAGTGTGTGTTGGCTGCAAACACCTTCCCCAACCCACACTGCCAGCACTACTGCCAGTATTGGCCTGCCAATGTGCATAATGAGCAGCAAGGTACCATGGGTTTAGGTCAGACATGGTGGGCTGGCCAGGATGCATCTGCACAGGGCATAGGGCACTGGCTGTGACATTGTAGTGCCAGGCCACCACCTACACAGACAGGGTGACCTCTGTATGTGCTGCTGGGGGAGCACTCTCACCCTGAGTGTGCAGTGATGACAGCATGGCTAGGCACCCCCATAGTGCTGTATTGTGTTTCTCTCTTGTGATATATATGGGTTTCCTGTTGGGGCCTCCTCACAGAACTCTCTGCTTGTGTGTGCTGCCACCCCAGTTTTGGGTGCATGCATTTCCATCAGGGCTAACCAGCAGACTGTTCACAGCTGGTATGTGTCTTGATGGAGTGCCTTGCAGGGTGCAGCGGCTGATGGCTTGCTGCAGGTGAATATCAGATAGTGCTGGGGTGCATCTTTGGACATCCAGGCCTAAAGTCTGTCTGATATTGTGTTATGGATGTGTGTGGAGCTGCTTGGACTGCCCTGTAGGGTGTCTGTTCCCCAGCAGGACTGGGGTTTGATGGTCCAACTCTACTGCCATTGGTGTGGGGGGGGGGGAAGGGAGGTAAGGGGGTACGATGGGGATCTGTTGGCGAGGGGCCCTGTTTGCCACCCTTGGGGGGGGGGGGGTACTTTGACCACCTAGGGGTCCATGGGGGTTTCCACTAACTGAGACAGACAGAGATATCCAACATGTTTCTGCAGCACCTTCTTATCTCACAGGTTAGTACTGTTGTGGAGCTCTGTCATGGCTGGTGTTGTGGACCTGGTCCTGGGTGCCACATCACACCCTCAGGGTGAGCACAGTACCCGCACAATGTGACGGTGTGTAGCTACTCTTTGCTGGTAGTCCACCCGCTCAGGACCCCCTACCAGGCTGAGGTGCTGTGTGGGTGCACATGGACAATCCCCCTACCAGGCCGGGTAGCTGTTGGGGTGCATTCCCCATCTTGTGTGCATCTGTGGACAGCTGATTTGCATGTGCAGTGCATCATGGGTACGGGTGGCCTAACCCTTTCCTGTCTACAACAGCAGACTGTCTGAGGGGTGACGTGCAGGCTCTCTGCAGCCAGCCAGGGGCTTGCTGTCAGCTATAGAGCTGTAGCCCAATGGTTATGTCACTCCCTGTACAGCCAGAGGTTATGGGTTCAAACCCACAGTGGGGCCCTTTGATAGGGCTGTCCACAGCTTTATTTTTATTTACTGTACATATGTCTATGCCGGCAAAACCACACACAGCTTACTATACCCATTGGGTGCCTCTGAGGGTGCTTTATAGGGCGCCCTATAGGCCACCTTATGGTTGCCATCCATATAGGGTGCACTATACATTATCCTGTGTCGCAACATACATGGTGCCCTATAGGGGACATTCTAGGGTGCCTTGGCAGACAGTGCACTGTAACATGTGCCTTACGGGCATCCATATGTTAACACACTGTGAGAGCGGGTTTACTAGTGGTGGGAAATAAAATATAAATGGAAGGCCCCCTACAGCACTCCTTGCCATGATACATACTGCCCCAGCCAGCCTTGTTCACTGGGCACTGTGAGGGGTTGAACCCCTGGCCCCTGCACCATTGGTCAGTGTCTTAACCATTGTGCTGTGGCTCTGTTCCTGTGTTTGTGCATCTTGTGGTGCACTAAATTAACAGCGCACCGCCTTATGCCGCACAACATGGAAATGCCCCTAAAATAATGCTTCAGCCAGCTGTCTTCAATGGGCACTGTGGGGAGTTGAACCCATGATCCCTGCACGAGTGGTCAGTGTCTTAACCATTGTGCTATGGCTCTGTTCCTGTTATTTGCACATCAGTGCGCCACTTATCCCTCCCACTATTGGACTGCCCCCTCACACATCAGCGCGCCGCCTTCTGCCCACCGGCTCGCCGCCTTCTGTTGCCCACATTTATCAGCGCACCGCCTTCTGCCGCCCACACTTAACAATGCGCCGCCATCTGCCGCCCACACTAAACAGTGCGCCGCCTCATGCCGTAAGAAAAATAACAGTGCGCCGCCTTCTGCCGCCCAAAATTAATATGCCTCCTAAACCACTTTTGCCCATAAATGTTGATGCCTCAGCTGGTCTTTTTTGTTGAGCACAATGGGGGTTTGAACCCCTGGCCCCTGCACCATTGGTTGGTGTCTTCACCGTTGTACTACGGCTCTATTGTTTGGTTTTGCAGCAGCGCACCACTTAGCCTTCCCACGCGCTAATGTGGGCCCCGCACATTAGCGCGACGCACACACGTACGGTCCGGTTTTTTGCTTTTTTCTGCCTGGCCCGCCCACTCCTTATATGGCACCAGCACACTAACGGGAACCCGCACAGCAACGGTGTTTAGTAAACATGCCCCCTAGTGTTTTACCTTTGGTGTGTGTTTGATCCAGTATAATTTGGTTGAAGTCCATGTTAGTAGTGGTGTCTAGGAAGTGAGATGAGTATGTATTATGTGTTGAGGGGAGGTTAAAGTCACCCATTAGAATTACAGGATTTGTGTCGGTAGAAGATGACATAATTTCAATTAATGTATCAGTGATGTCTATGTTATGTTCTGGTGGTTTATATATTAGGCGTATCCTCAGGTTTTTAATTTTTATTGTGAGAGAATCGATATTGTTAGAGTTGCCAGAATTTATTAGTTTTGCATTGAGTTTTTTCTTTATTATTATGAGGACACCACCACCTTTTTTGTGTGTTCTGTGTGTGTGGAAGATCTCGTATTCATATGTTTTTAGTTGGTTAATGCAAACTGAGTCTGATTGAGTAAGCCAGGTTTCTGTTATGCAGATTAAGTCTGGCTTCTCGTCTTTGAGGATATCAGTGAATATAGGTAGTTTGTTTCTCATTGATCTTGCATTAATAAGTTAACATGAGAGAGTTGTGAGTAAAGGTGTATTAAGTGGTTGAGGAGTATTACTTTGTGGTGTTAAATTTATGTTAATGAGTCTAGAATGCTTATGTTTATGATTGGGTCCTACTTTATATGGTATTAAAAGTTTTTCAGTACGTATTGTACCTTGAATTATTGGAATAGGATTATCTTTGTTGCTCTTAAGGCATTTTGTTAGATCTATTAAGGCTGTGATTGTAATGCATATACATAGTAATTTAAGGACAGATGGTATTGGTAGAGACATTTTTATAATTATGTAATGTGGTAAATTTTATCTTTAAGATTAGAGTACAGTTATTTTTGGGAGGATCAGACAGTACATCAAGTTTTTGGGACAGAATATCTTAGTGCACCTCGTAGAGTGCCAGACAATGTATTTTTTTAACAAACACTAGTATAGTCTAACAGGATATCTGGTATCTAAGACAAAGTATCTAATATAAGTTACAATGAATCTTATTTTAACCTTGTAGAGTGTGAGACAGTGTATCTCTTATCAATAATAGTATGTGCTAATGGATATTTGAGAATGGCGACAATGTATCATAGATAAGTACACTGGGGTGATTCAGGTAACGTAGGAGGATTGCAGTCTAACTTAGAACAGTAGGTGTAACGTGATCAAGATGAAGCTAAGAGGATGTAATGAGTTATATGCATACTATGAGGTTAAATTAGTTTTGAGAGGAGTACAGTAATAGTACAATGAAGAGATCTAATATATAAGGTAGCTGTATTAATACCGTTTATGCCTTAACATAGGACTTTAACAAACAATTTAAGCTAGTACTGTTAGCGTTTGATAATACTTGCAGTTCGGGAAATGTGTCGAATTGTAGATGGCTTTCTTAAACCTTCCGTGGTGCTGTAGATTGTGCTTTTACTGATGGTCCATCGCCTAAGGGCCACGCCAAAGGGCCCTCTGGCGAGGCCCTCTGGCACGGGCACGCCGGTGCGGGTGCGCCTAAGCACGTTCTTTTAAAGGAGCCTGTGACTGCCCCGATTGGGCAGACAAAGCTCAGCTGGGCGGTGCAGTCCTTGTGCAGAGCTCAATCCCTCCTGGGAGAGCTTCGGGCTGTAGTGAGGTCTCCCGATTCAAGCTCGCTCTTTTAAAGGAGCCTGGGACTGCCCCGATTGGCAGACAAAGCTCAGCTGGGCGGTGCAGTCCTTGTGCAGAGCTCAATCCCTCCTGGGAGAGCTTCGGGCTGTAGTGAGGTCTCCCGATTCAAGCTCGCTCTTTTAAAGGAGCCTGGGACTGCCCCGATTGGGCAGACAAAGCTCAGCTGGGTGGTGCAGTTCTTGTGCAGAGCTCAATCCCTCCTGGGAGAGCTTCGGGCTGTAGTGAGGTCTCCCTCACTACAATATGTTGTTGGATTTCTTGACTGCTTGTTGCTTCTTTATTGATTATTGATCCAAGTAAGTTAAAGTTGTCAATTATTTCAATTTCTTCTCCATTAATGATGAACTTATTGATTTTGCCAGTTATCAGGATCTTTGTTTATTTATTTATTTATTTACATTCTCTTATATACTGCGCTATTCTGCATCAGTGCGGTTTACATTGAACAAACCGAAATTACATTGAACAGAGCATTATAACTTGGAGATAACTATTTTACAGGGAACATGGGCTATGGAGGGTTAAGTGGCTTGCCCAAGATCAGAAGGAGCACCTGTGGGACTAGAAACCCCAGTCCTTCCGGCCCAAGTTTGCTGTCCTCTAGTGGGATTTGAACCCCCGACCTTCCGGCCTGAAGTACCTTGCCCCAACCACTAGGAACATAAGAACATAAGAACATAAGATATGCCATACTGGGTCAGACCAAGGTCCATCAAGCCCAGTATTCTGTTTCCAACAGTGGCCAATCTAGGTCATATGTACCTAGCAGTTTCCCCAAGAGACACAGGTTCCACAATGCTTGTATTGGTTCAAGCACTGATATCCTGGGTCCCTTCTTAATAATGACTTATGGACCTTTCCTCCAGGAACTTGTCCAAACCTTTTTTAAACCCAGCTACTCCTCCACTCCACTTTGTCTTCTTAACATTAAGGTACAGACCCAATTTAAGACTATATTTCTAGATCTTGAGGAGCAAATGTTTCAAATAGTCTTCACTTTCAGCCAGTAATGTGGTATCAGCATAGCAAAGGTTGTTGAGTCTCCCACCAATCTTCACACCTCTGTCTTCATACAGTCCTGCTTCTCTGATGATTTGTTCTACATATAAATTAAACAGGAGGGAGAAAGTATGCAGCCTTGTCATACACCTTTGCTGATTTTAAACTATTCTGTTTCTCCTTGTTCCGTTCAAACTGTTGCTTCTTGATAAATGTAAAGGTTGTGCAAGAGAACCATCAGGTGTTCTGGTATACCCATACTTCTTAATGTGGCCCAGAGTTTCTCATGGCTTACATAGTCAAAAGCCTTAAGAACATAAGAACATAAGATATGCCATACTGGGTCAGACCAAGGTCCATCAAGCCCAGTATCCTGTTTCCAACAGTGGCCAATCTAGGTCATATGTACCTAGCAGTTTCCCCAAAAGACACAGGTTCAACCATGCTTGTACTGGTTCAAGCATTGATATCCTGGGTCCCTCTTAATAATGGTTTATGGACCTTTCCTCCAGGAACTTGTCCAAACCTTTTTTTATTTATTTATTTATTTTATTTATTTACATTCTCTTATATACCGCGCTATTCTGCATCAGTGCGGTTTACATTGAACAAACTGAAATTACATTGAACAGGGCATTATAACTTGGAGATAACTATTTTACCCAGCTACACTAACAGCATTTACTACATCCTCCGGTAACAAATTCCAGAGTTTGATTACACGTTGAGTGAAAAAATATTTTCTTTTATTAGTCTTAAATAGTTTACCCTGTAGCTTCATTGCATGTCCCCTAGTCTTTCTATATTCTGATAACGTAAACAGTCGATCTACGTTTACCCGTTCCACTCCTTTCATTAATTTAGAGACTTCTATCATATCTCCCCTCAGCCGTCTCTTTTCCAGGTTAAAGAGCCCTAACCTTTTTAGCCTTTCTTCATAGGAGTATCCTTCCATCCCCTTTACCATTTTGGTGGCTCTTCTCTGAACCTTTTCTAATAACGCTATATCCTTTTTAAGATACGGCGACCAGAATTGCACACAATATTCAAGGTGTGGTCTCCCCATGGAACGGTATAGAGGCATTATAATATCTTTTGCTTTATTTTCCATTCCTTTCCTTATGATACCTAGCATTCTATTTGCTCTCTTGGCTGCCTCTGCACACTGGGGTAAGGGTTTTAACATGTTATCACAATGACGCCTAAATCTTTTTCCTGGGTGGTGGTTCTATGCTTTTGTCTTTTCAAGGATCCATCTCACATCCGCAATGGATATCTCTCGTTCCTCGCCCTCTCCTGAACCTTGCTTGCATTTCAGGTAGTTCTCATTCCAGGTGTGGTTGTAGTCTCTGCTGAATAATTTTCAGTAGAATCTTGCTGGCATGTGGAATCAGAGCAATTGTGTGATAATTTCCCCAGTTAGTTGGATCACCTTTCTTTAGTATTGGTATAAACACAGATCTTTTCCAGTCAGTTGGCCATGATTTTGTCTTCCCAATTTCCTGGCAGAGCCTTGTAAGTATGGTAACAGCTGCATCAGGTTGCTTTAATAATTCAGTGGGAATGCCATCAATGCCTGGTGCTATGTTCTTGGATAATTTTTATTTAACATTTATTATATACCACCTTTCATGATATCAAGGCAGTTTACATTGAACAAACTGAAATTACATTGAACAGGGTATTATAACTTGAAAATAACTATTTTACAGGGAACATGGGTAATGGAGGGTTAAGTGGCTTGCCCAAGACCAAAAGGAGCACCTATGGGACTAGAAACCCTAGTCCTTCCAGCCCAAGGTTGCTGTCCTCTAGTGGGATTTGAACCCCCGACTTTCTGGCCTGAGATACCTTGCCCCAACCACTAGGTCACTCCTCTACTCCTTAAGGCTTTCAATGGTGCTTTGACTTCTTTTATTACCAATGGTTCCGGATCATAAGGTGCAGGTTGAAACGGCTTTTGATCCACTTGATCTTTATCATGTAAAAACTCTGTGTATTCTTTCCACCTTTTCTTGATCTTCTCAGCATCATTCAACATGGATGGATCCTTGAGCATCATTTAACATTCCAATATAAGATTGGAAGTTTTTCTTTAACTCTCGTAGCTTCAGGAAAGTCAATCTTGTTCTTCCTCTAATAGTTTCTGCGTCTATTTCCTTGTATGCGTCATTATAATACTTCTTGTCTCGTCCTTCTGCACGTAAAGTTCTGCGATTGCCTCTCTTTCTCCTCTGGCTAGCTTCTCTGCATTTCTGGGCAATTTTCAGAGTTTCTTCAGTCATCCATTTTGGCTGTTTTTGCTTTTTCATCTTTTGTAGAGATTCCTCACTTTCTTCCAACACAACTTTCTTGACGTATCCCATAACTCTTCTGGAGCTCTGTAATTTGTATCTAAAGCAGCAAATCAATTTTGTAGGCACTCTTTAAATTCTGGTGGTATATTCTCAAGGTCATAATTTGCCACATTCATGAGTGACTTGCTCTTTTTCAACTTTAGCTTGAGTTTGCATACTAGTAGTTGGTGATCTGTACCACAGTCAGCTCCAGGTTTTGTCTTTGTTGATGTTATAGAGCTTTTCCATCGCTACTTCTACAGTTGTAGTCAATTTGATTTTTGTACAATCCACTGAGTGAAGTCCATGTGTACAGTCATCATTTGTGTTGCTGGAAGAAGGTGTTTGAGATGAATAGATCATTGGTCTTGCAGAATTCTATCAGTCTTTCTCCAGCTTCATTTCTGTTGGCTAGTCCATATTTTCCAACCACTTTGCCTTTTTCTTTGTTGCCAACTTTTGCGTTCCAGTCACCCATGACTATCAGGATATCCTGTTTGCATGTTCTGTCAATTTCAGCTTGTATTTGTTCATAGAACTCATCAACATCTTCCTCTTCTGCAGTTGTTGTTGGGCATATACTTGAATTATAGTTATGTTGATGGGCTTTCCTTGTAGATGAATAGAAATTAAGCGTTCACTGACTGCATTGTATTTCATTATATTTCTTGCAAGTTTCTTCTTAATTATAAATGCAACACCATTTCTTCTTTGCCTTTCATTTCCAGCATAGTAGACCATGTGATCATCAGATGCAAAGTGCCCGATGCTAGTCCATTTCAGTTCGCTGACACCCAACACATCGAGTTGTACACGTTCCATGTCCCAATATGTAAGACATCTTTGCAACTTCTGATTCTCTTTTCATGCACAGCTACATCAGCAGATCCAACCACATCATTAATGTTGGCTTTACTCTGAGAAGTCTTCAGCTCATCCCCAGTAGCCATTTTAGTGCCTTCCAACCTCAGGGTCTCATCTTCCAGCACTATAGTGCAATTTGTTTTGTGACTATCCATTGGGTTTTCATGGCAATATACAGAAGTAGATTTACCAAGCCTTTCTCCGCACAGTTAATTCCAGTGTTGCATTTGCACAGAAATGTGATCCTCTGCCACCAACACCATCCCATCCTGCTGCTGCCCAGATGGCAGATGGGCGGTTTGTCTTGTCTAGCACCTCAGCTGAGACCTGCCCATCTTGGGAGACCTGCCAGTAGCTGAGCTTAGCCCTCAGCATCACTGATGTACACAAGCCCTCACAGCACGACAAGCTGCAGACCAAGTGAGGGAATCTCTCCACTACTTGCGGCTAATCTTCTGCCAGCCTCGATGCTCATATAGCCCCTCTTCTCATGTCACTTCACTGGCTCCCTATCAATTTCCATATCCAGTTCAAACTTCTCCTACTGACCTATAAGTGCACTCATTCTGCTGCTCCTTTCCGCTCTTATCTCTCCCTAAACCCCTCCTTGGGAACTCTGCTTTTCTGATAGATCACTTCTATCAGTGCCCTTCTCTTCCACTGCCAACTGCAGACTTCGATCTTTATACCTTGCTGCTCCTTATGCCTGGAACAAACTACCTGAGTCTGTACGGTAGGCTTCATCTCTGGCCCTTTTTGAAATCCAGGCTGAAAACTCACCTCTTCAAGGCTGCTTTTTGATCCTGATCCGCTTAGTCCCCTATGTGTTTCCTTACCATTACCCTAGCTTTATCCTCGCCCCTCAGCTGTTGTGTTGTCTTTCTTGACTAGATAGTAAGCTCTGAGAGAAAGGGTAATAAAGAGATGGTTCTGTAGTTTAGGGGATTAAGTGGGTCAGAGGTGCCAGGCTTAACAATGGGAAGAACAGTGGCCTGTTTCCAGAAAGAAGGAAATATACTAGATGAAAAGGATGCTGATATGATAGAATTCAACTGAGGTAGAAAAGAGTCACTGACTAGCTTGAAAAGATGAGGTGGCATCGAGCCAGTTGGGGATGTAGTAGATCTAGAATTTGCAATTGTATGTGAGAGTTCACTGAAAGTAGGAACCTTAAGGGTAGAGAATTTTGGATGGGAAAGACGGTGAGGAGAGGAAACGGAATCAGAATCAGGAAGGGAGGGAGGGAGGGGTTGCAAAATGGATTCAATGTCAAGGATCTTCTGCTGGAAAGTAGAAACAAAATCTTCTGGATGAAGAGATGAGTTGTTCGAGAAGAAATGATACAAGATAAGGACTAGTACTTGCCAGAATCCTGGGAGGTTCCTCCTGCCATTCATTTTAGGATGGGAGGAGACTCCCTTGAGGAGGGAAAGCCTACTCCCTATAAAAGTCTTAATTCTATGGCAGTTCCTGTCTTTTGTCCCCAAACCATTGCACCATGCACAACTAAGTGAGTGCCTTCGAGGCAAGTGTCTCTGACACCCAGCCAAGGTATTTCAATCTGCACCAACCATCCTAACCAGCAGAAGAAACTAACATGCAGGGAAGTGCCCAGCCTACAACTGTGGGTTCCTGCAGAGACCTGCAAGGAAGCCCGGCAAATGGAGAGAAACGTCAAGGTACCTAGGTGAAGGGAAAGAAGCCCTTACAGTATCGGGGACCTGAAGACAAACAACCCTAGTGCTTTGATGATAATAGAGACAGAGGACAGAAGACTGAGGGCCCGATACATGGTTTACAGCCCTGTAACGATGTAAATGCTGCTCAGTGGGACATGGTTAGTGCCGCTGCATATCTCTGATCTTCTCCCCTGTGGTTCCTGCTGTTAACCGCTTAACATCACAGTGTGTCATGGGCGGCAACAGAGGCTAACTGGGTAGCAATGATATTGCACCACTATCTGCTTAGCTTCAATGGGTAAAAGATAGGCATTGCCAAAGCTGGCCTATCTTTACCCGTAGAAGCTAACCAGGCAGAAGTGCAATATCACCACTACCCGGTTATCCTCTGCAGCTTACGGGCATGAGTGGCGACCCCAGATATTCAATGCTGGGGTGCAGGGGCGGCCCAAGGGGGGTGGGGGCCATGTGTGGAGATGCGTTGTGGGGCCTCATTTGCATAAATATTTGCATAAGGTTACCATACACTAACTTTTAGTAAACATGCCTCTTAATGAGTGTATGGATAAAGAAAGACTAAAAGATTTCTACATTACTATAATCCAGTGCCAACCGCCAGGCACATTAGGAACTTCTACAAACGCTGCCCATTTAGAACCCATAGCAAACCCGCCGTATCCTAACAGCACTACCAGGACTCACAAAGCACCAGACCCTACCTATCAAAAGGCAACACTGCAAATATTAAATCAATACATTTCAGAGAATAACAATACATGACCTACTGGGGAAAGAGAACTAGTGGCAATGTCAAATAGGAATTATATAAACAGAACACCTCAGCTCAGTTACACATGCAGAACATAGACCATCACCAAACAAGGAATCACAATTTAGAAACAGGAAGACAATAATTAAACTGGGAACCCCAAAAGCCAAACTTTGAATGTACAACAACACTGTAGAAATGAAACTATATATTAATTTCCTTTTGCACTAAATAAAGCACAGGTGTTAATGATTCACATTTCCCAGAGCTGACATATTCCAGTTAATAAATTCAAAATAAAGAGATATTTTTCTACCTTTTGTGCATTTTTTTCAGTTGTAATTGCTCCAGCCAATTTCTTCTGGTTTCTTCGTGTCTTCTGCTAACTCCATCATCTGCTGTCCATTTGTCCTTTCTTCTCTCTTCTACTTTTTCTCCATTCTCTCTCTAAATCTGCTTTAACATACTAATCTTTCTCCTTTTGCTCTTTCCTCATTCCTATTTCATCCACTCAAATGTTACCCCTCCATCCTCAATCCCCACTTACTCTCCCAATACCCAGCCAATTAAAGATTTTTCTTCCCTCTCACACAAAATATTTTTCCCCTCTCCATTTCACTCTCCCAGCCCCATCCCATTCTAATCCTCCCCGAACATCAGCTCCCTTCTAGTTCCAGCCCCACCCAGCATCCATTCCCTTCTAGTCCCTGCATCAGCCCATTTCCAGTCCTAGCTCCCCCATATATTTTCAAGCCTATCCGAGTCCCTCCATCAGCTCATTTCCAATCCCAGCCCCCATCAGCCGATTTCTAGTCCTTTCCTAGCCCCACCATCAGCCCATGTCAAATCCTAGCTCCCCTCCACTCAGCCCATTTCCAATCCAAGCTTCCAATGAGCCTACTTCCAGTTCTAGCCCCTCCATGAGTCCATTTCATTCCAAGCCCCCACCACAGCGCATTTCCAATCTTAGCACCCCCAACAGTCCATTTCCAGTCCTATCCTAGCACCTCCATCAGCCCATTTCCTGTCCTAGCTCCCCCCTCACAGCCCATTACCATTCCAAGCCCCCTTCCACTCAGCCCATTTCCATTCCAAGCCCCCGTCCCCATCCCCATCAGCTATTTGCAGTTCAAGTCCCCCCTTCCACTCAGCCCAGTACCAGTACTAGCCCCCCATAGCCCATTACCAGTCCTAAGCCCCCCATCAGCCTATTTCCAGCCCTAGCTCCCCATCAGCCCATTTCCAGTCAGCGCCCCCCATAGCCCATTACCAGTCCTAACCCCCCCATCAGCCCATTTCCAGTACTAACCCCCCCATAGCTCATTTCCAGTCTTAGCCTCCCCCATAGCCCATTACCAGTCCTAACCCCCCCATCAGCCCACCTCCAGTCCTAACCCCCATCAACTCTCGCGGTTGGAAATGCCTGTTCCCATCAGCCCCAGTGGGCTTAACCGAGCCGCGAGAGGGAAACCCTCCCTTTGCAGCTCTGAAAGCCGTGCTGAAGAGAGTGATCGAGGGAGGGCTCTGCCGGACAGGAGGGAGGGCTCTGTTGGGCGGGCGGGGGCCACGTGGGAGACACTTGATTCTGCCGCTGACAGGGCGGCAGCGGCAAGTTAGTTTTTTCTTTTAAAGTTTTCCTGGGCTGATGGGCAGAATGTTGTTTGCGCGGGGCCCCCTGAAACATGGGGCCCTGTGCAAACAACATTCTTGCTCAATGGATGGGCTGGCCCTGCTGGGGCGCATATGATCCCAACATTGAATATCTGTGGTTAGAGGATGGTGGTGATGGCTAGGCACTGTTCTCGCACCTAGCTGTCCTAACTCAATATCGGGCCCTAATTCACTAATTATTTAAAGCTGGTTAATACTTTGAGCCAGAGTTGGAACAGAAGTAAGCATTTTAAGATTGGGATGGAATGGGGTAAACCACACCCCATACATTAGAAGAAGAAACCTCTCTACTATATTAGTGTTAATTTAGAAGATTGTAAGCTATTTAAAGTTGTTGATACGTTGGGATCCTTCTCTAGCCTTTTTCAAATCCAAGCTAAAACCCCACCTCTTTGAGGTTGCCTTTGGATCCTGATGCCCCTCACTTTCTTGTTTACCACTTATGTGTATCTTACCATACTCGAGTCCCGAGTTTCATTGTGGGGGGGGGGGGGGGTCATTCTAACTCTTGAATAGCAGGATTGGATGTCCAGGATGGATGTCCAACACCCAAACAGACCGTGGACGTGATTCTGGAACCAGCTCTCCCCGCATGTAGAACGGGTTTGTGCGGGGAGAGCTGGATGGGGCACCAGGAGGAGTGCTGAAGGTGGAGAGTGGGTGGAGCGGAGGCAGACCCATGACCCCAGACGTACAGGACCTATTCAGGTCACAGCCCTGTACATCTAGGGTGGCCAAGATGGACGGGGGACTTATTCCTTGGAGGTGGAATATGTCCTCCTGAAGACAGCAATCAGCATCAGCGGTCCGGGAAATTACAGACCGGTGAGCCTGATGTCAGTACCAGGAAAAATGGTAGAAACCATCATAAAGAACAAAATTACTCAGCATGTAGATAGTCATGGCCTAATGGGAGACAGTCAACATGACTTTAGACAAGGAAGATCTTGTCTTACTAATCTGTTATGTTTTTTTGAAGGTGTGAATAAACAGGTGGACAAAGGTGAGTCGGTTGATATAGTGTATCAGGACTTTCAGAAAGCCTTTGACAAGGTCCCTCATCAGAGACTTTTGGCGAAACTAAAGAGTCATGGGATAGGAGGCAGTGTACTATTGTGGATCAGGAACTGGTTAAAAGATAGAAAGCAGAGGGTAGGGCTAAATGGCCAATTTTCCCAATGGAGAAAGGTGAATAGTGGTGTACCCCAGGGATCTGTGCTGGGTCCGCTGCTTTTTGACATATTCATAAATGACCTGGAAAGGGGAATAACAAGTGAGGTTATCAAATTTGCAGATGACACAAAACTATTTAAATTTGTTAAAACCCAAGAGGATTGTGGAAAATTGCAAGAGGATCTTGATAAATTGTAAGAGTGGGCATCAAAATGACAGATGAAATTTAATGTGGACAAGTGCAAAGTTATCCACCTAGGGAAGAACAACCCAAACTATGGTTACACGATGCAAGGTTCCACATTGCGAACCATCACTCAGGAAAAAGATTTAGGCGTCATTGTGGATAACATGTTAAAACCCTCGGCCAGTGTGTAGCGGCGGCCAAGAGAGCAAATAGAATGCTAGGTATCATAAGGAAAGGAATGGAAAATAAAATAAAACATATTATAATGCCTCTATATCGTTCCATGGTGTAATTCTGGTCGCTGTATCTTAAAAAGGATATAGCGTTATTAGAAAAGGTTCAGAGAAGAGCCACCAAAATGGTAAAGGGGATGGAAGGATACTCCTATGAAGAAAGGCTAAACCTGGGAAAGAGACGGCTGAGGGGAGATATGATAGAAGTCTATAAATTAATGAACGGAGTGGAACGGGTAAACGTAGATCAATTGTTTACCTTATCAGAATATAGAAAGACTAAGGGGCATGTTTACTAAAGTGCGTTAAACGTGACTATCGCGCGTTATATGACGTTAACAACTGTAAGTGCCGTATAACGCGCGTACCGACGCGCTAACAACCGTTAACATCATACTACGCGCGTTAACCGTGGTTAACGATCGTAAAGCTCTGCGGCGCGTTAAAACAGCGCAGAAGGTGGAGAGTGGGTGGAGAGAAGGGGTCAATGGGCGGAGAGTGGGCGGGGAGAGGCACCCCTCATACTAACGCGCTGAATTTCAGAGCTCAATTCCAACGCGAATGAAAACCTGTCGTTAAAAGGCATTTAAAGGGAAGAGAAACCATTTCCGTCAGCAATGTACAGAAAAACCGGGGAAACCCACAAAACGTGAGCAGTGTGATACATGTGCACAGAACAATATTTCACATAAAACGTTAAAAATGACCACAAGAAACATTTTAAAAAGCATAATTCAGCTGGGCAACAGTGATAGCAATGGGCAACAAGGAACAACACTCCCTGGAAAGCACAAAAATAAAAAGAAATGATGTGTGGAAGGGTCTACGCTCCGCAGACCCTTTCAAAGAGCATTACATTGTAATGGAGCTGTCCTGGGCGTGTGGTGTAATGTTTTCCAATGATATCATTGTTGCCCAGCTTGGTTATGGGTGTGTGCCTCTTTTCTGAGGTCTTTTCTGAGGTTTATGTACACCTTTGTCTGCATAAGGTAAATGAGGCCACAGTAAACCTGTTGCAGAGCAGGGTTTCTGGCTCGTCAGGCCGGTTTAACTAACTCCAGGGAGTGCACTGTCTCTGTGGCCACAGTGTGGTGCAACAGACACAGCCAGTGCCTGTAAGACCAGAGAGTCACAGGTTCAAATCCCAGCTGGGACTCTTGCCAACCCAGTCCCCATAGTTTTACCCACCACTAAACAGTGATAGTAAAGACACTCCTTTATTGCAGAGAACATACACATGGCCTATAGTTTACCACACCAAACACAGACACCAGAAACAGGCACATTACCTAAAGCAGAGTCCCGCAAATGCAGTCCTGGAGGCCCCCACACCATTCCGGCTTCATGCTGCCTCCAATAAAGATGCCTGTGCTGCATAGCTATGCACCACCCCCATGGTATGCAGATGTAGCTCATGCATATTTATGAGGGACAGCATGAAAACCCGAACAGTGTTTGGAACACCAGGACTGGAGTTGGGGAACTCTGCCGTAAAGCAGCAGCCAACAGGGCCACACACCCACCCACAGGCCCCATTGGCCAATGCCTCCTGGAGAGGCAAGACATTGGGCCCTGCCTGTATCACCCAATACTAGCAGTTGCATACCTTAGCAATGCCACCCTACACCTGGGTATATGGTACAGAGCTATCAAACGTTCCCTATGATAACTGTCAGATATCAATTCCTACGTTAAGCACAGTTTGCTCATTGCGCTCCACCATAACAATCATTCTGATGTCTGCGGTGTTTGCTGCAGGTCTGGTGTCTGACAGTGTTCACCACCCTGGGGAGTGACCCCCCAACAGCCTTGTGTACCATATCCATGCCTGTACTATGCCCATGACTGGTGTAGTGGGTATGGCTGCTGACCACCTCTATAGTAGCACAATGCTGGCATAGGTGTGGGGGTGGCTGTCTGTCTATCCAGCAATGTTGACAGTATTGGGCTGCCAATGTGCATAATGAGGTGCAAGGTACCATGGGTATAGGCCGGACAGGGTGGCCTGGCCAGGGTGCATCTGCACAGGGCATAGGGCAGTGACAGGCACATTGTAGTGCCCGGCCACCACCTACACAGACAGGGTGACCTCAGTATATCCTGCTGAGAGATCACTATCACCCTGACTGTGCAGTGACCACAGCATGGCTAGGCACTCCTATAGTGCTATCTAGTATTTCTCTTATGTGATAAATATGGGTTTCCTTTTGGGGCCCAGTCACTGATGTATCTGCTTGCTGTGTATGCTGACATCCCAGTTCTGGGTGCAGGCATCTCCACTGGGCACTAGCAGACTGTTTGCAGCTGGTAGGTGTTGTGATGGAGTGGCTTGCAGGGTGCAGTGGCTGATGGCTTGCACCAGGGGAATATCAGATAGTGGTGGGGTGCAGCATACCATATCCAGGCCTAATGTCTGTCTGCTGTTGTGTTATGGCTGTGTACAGAGCTGCATTGACTGCCATGTGGGGGTGTCTGTTCCTCAGCAGGACTAGGGTTAATGTTCCCTTCTACTACCACCTTTGCAGGGAGGTAGACTGTGGGTCTTTTGATGGGAGACCCTGTTTGCCACCCTCAGCCCTGGGGGAGGGGGGTTGTGGTGCATGGGGGCTACACCTGACTAAAACAGACAAAGACGTCCAAGGTGGTCCTGCAGAACCTACCTATCTCACACAGTAACACAGCTTTGGACCTGCACCATGGCTGGTGCTGGGCACCTCACTGCACCCTCAGGGTGAGCACAGTACCCGCACAATGTGACGGTGTGTAGCTACTCTGTGCCAGTACAACACACGGTCAGTACCCCCCTATCAGGCCGAGGTGCTGGGGGGGGTGCACATGGTCAGTTCTCCCTACCAGGCCGAGGTGCTGTGGGGGTGCATTCCCCATGGTGTGTATCTGTGGACAGCTGATTTGCATGTGCAGTGCATCATGGGTGTGACTGGCACAATCCAACCCTGTGAAACTCCAGCACCTGCTCACAGGCTCTGATAAACCATAGGCCATCACACGTACATCTGTTAGCATAATGCATAGGTGCAAGACACCCTACAAAGTCTGTAATATCAGATGCCCACACTGGTAAAAACACACGTACCCACGCACAATTGTACGCGCGCAGCTACGCACGTACCAATGCACGCAACCTCGCACGTATCAACATACGTGGCTAAGCACACTCCGAGGGTGTTTTTCTGACACCAATACTCAGCGTAACGAAAAACATGCCTCCTCTTTCCCTCTGTGATGTACAGGGTGATGCCTGGGACAGCCTTCTGCATTAGGCACACTGGGGACTTGAACCCATGCTGCCTGTAACAGCGGTCAGTACCGTAACCATTGTGCTACAGCTCTGTTTCAGTGCTTTGTGTCTGTATGTCTTCTTATGATTAACGCGCAGTAACGCGGCACGGCGCCCGGTAACGCTCGTTATGTTTTCTAACGCGCGGTAGTGGTGACGATGTACCGCCCATGTCCTTATTTGGGGTTTCTTTCACTACCGCGGCTCCTAACGCGAATTGCACTAACGCACTTTAGTAAACATGCCCCTAAGGGATATGCAATGAAGCTACAGGGTAAACTATTTAAGACTAATAAAAGAAAATATTTTTTCACTCAACGTGTAATCAAACTCTGGAATTTGTTGCCGGAGGATGTAGTAAAGGCTGTTAGTGTAACTGTGTTTAAAAAGACAAGTTCCTGGAGGAAAGGTCCATAAACCATTATTAAGAAGGGACCCAGGATATCAATGCTTGAACCAATACAAGCATTGCAGAACCTGTGCCTTTTGGGGAAACTGCTAGATACATATGACCTAGATTGGCCACTGTTGGAAACAGTATACTGGGCTTGATGGACCTTGGTCTGACCCAGTATGGCACATCTTATGTTCTTATGTTCCCCACAATGAAGTGAGCAGGAGGAGGAGGTTCCATTCCACATGATCTTGGCCTTGGCAGGCCCCTACGGGGTTCAGGCAGTGGGGAAATTCTATTTTACAGAGATGTGGGGAATCGGGACTCCTGCTGGGCAACCTAGTGCCATGGCAATGGAACGCTACAGCACCGGCGCTCCAGCAGGAGCTGGCCGTGCAGGGCAAAGGATGTCTCCCGTGGCAGAATCGGGACAGGTCTGGGCTTTCCAAGTGCCCCGATTCTGCAACTGCGGGAACATATAGCTCCCGCAGCTGCAGAATCAAGTGTCTTTGGGGCACATTCAAGTTTTGGACATCTGGATGGCCTGGATGTCCCCTGATCTGAATTGGCCTCTGTGTTTTGTCTTGATTATATAGTAAGCTCTGATGAGCAGGGACTGCCTCTTATTTCTATATAGATATATAGCACTGCGTACCCTTTGTAGAGCTATTCAAATGAATTTTGCTACTAATAGTTATCAGTGACCCTAACTCTTAAGTAAACCCTTCTTTCAGAACACAAACCTCTGGCCTGGACTCAAATTACTGAGAAGGGTGAATGAGAGGGTGTCAAGTGTCAAAATCATAAACAGTTGCTGCTACGAAGAAAGGCTTAAAAGGTTAGAGCCAAGACACCTGAGGGGAGATATGATAGAGGTCTACAACTCAATGAATTTAGATCGGTTGTTCACCCCTTCAAAGAGTAGGAAGACCAAAGGGATATACAGTGAAGCTACAGAATAACTAATCTATTTAAGACTAATCTGAGAAACTATTTTTTCACTCAACACGTAATCAAACTCTGGAATTCATTACTGGAGGATGTAGTAAAAGCTGTTAATGTAGCTGGCTTTAAAAGAGATTTGGACAAGTTCCTGGAGGAAAGGTCAATAAACCATTATTAAAGAGGACCCGGGAAATCCACTGCTTGCCCTGGGACAACAGCACGGAATCAGTCTACCTTTTCGGAACTTGACAGGTACTTGTGACCTGGATTGGCCACTGTTGGAAACAGGATATTGGGTTTGATGGACCTTAGTCTGACCCAATATAGCATATCTTTTATGTTTTTATTTACACAGCCTAAAATTTCTTCTCAAGTTTGAACCATTACACATAAGACTTCAGGAGCATCAGAGAAACTCTGATCAAGAGCTCCCTGGACTGATTTGCTCCCATGTCTGCCTAACAGTTCACAGTAACTGCCTCTACTAAAGAGAATGGGGATTAGACCCATAACAGAAGCTCTCTTCCTTCTTTTTTTTTTTAAACTTTTATTTTCATTTTGCAACAAACAAAAGAAACAACACACCAAAGGAGACAAAACAAGTATACAATAAAGAAAAGTAAACCCAATTACCCCCCACCCCCACGCTTCTTCTCTAGCTGATTATGTCAGCATGTGAGCGCTTCCAAACAACAGTGATTATACATCAAAACAATCAAAAGAGTATCTGCGATACAGAATAATCATGGGACAAAGATATATACAAATTTAGACAGTCAGATGAGAGCATTGAGCAGAATGTACATAGTCATTGAGCATCTTCCATTTAGACCGATGATGAGGAGTCTGAATGGGGGAAGCAAACATACGAGGTATTTGTTCATATTTACTGTAGAGACAGACATGATTCCACCATTCATTGGGGCTCAGATGGGAGCTATTTTTCCAGTATTTCGTAATTAGGGAAATAGCAATGCCAAGCATAAAGTCCAAAAGGAAGTAAGCCGTTTTTGGAAGAGAGGGGATCCCCGCAGCTGAGCGAAGTCCCACTATCCTCCAAGAAAGGGGCTCTTGAAAGTGCAAAATAGACTGGATACGACCCCAGACCCGACGCCAGTAATACTGTAGTGCGGGACATTCATACATAACATGAGGTAGTGAACCAATGGCCGCATGACATGTCCAACAACTATTGCCCTGAGTAGTGTTCCATTTGGCTAATCTGTCAGGAGTGTAAAAACACCGGTGGGCTAGAAAGAAGAGTGTCTGAGTGAGTGAGGCGGATCGGGAGACCCGTGTCACTCTACTCCAGACAAGGCTCCATTGCTCCGGGGTCAAAGTCAAATGCAATTCTCTCTCCCATGCTTTCTGCGCTATAGGGGTATCTCTCGTTATAGCATTACATAAGGTTTTGTAAAAATTGGATGCTACACCCGGTGAACTACCGATAGATCGGATAGTCTCCAACCAACCTTGTGTAGGGGAGGCCGATGGCGGGAGCACCTTAGCACTCCGAAGGCAATGCTGAAGTTGCACCAACTGAAAGTAGTGTTTCGCTGGGAGACCAAATTCAATTTGCAATTCACTAAAAGTTTTCCAGCGACCTTCATGGAACAACTGACTAGGAATCCAAATGCCCCTAGTGTACCAGGGGCTCCACGCCATCGGCTTATTTTGTATTCGAAATCGAGTATTGTACCAAAGTGGGAGCTTGTCTAACGGACAGAGTCGGGAGTCTAAAGATTGCATAAGATTATTAAAGGCACCTAAGGTGTCTAAAAGCATTGGTGGAAAGTGGGAGTCTGATGGGAGAGTCATACCAGGAAGAAAAGTAAGAGGAATCGGTTTGCAAAGGTCCTCTTCTATGTCTAGCCACACAGGTCTACTCGGTACTGGATCTTCTAGCCAACGAGCGCCTTGTTTGAGAAGAAAAGATTGATGATACTTCAGGAAATCAGGGAATCTGACACCCCCATTTTCCTTATCTGCTTGCAGCTTATGTTTCGCTATCCTAGGTGTCTTGTTTTGCCACAAGTATCTAGTCAGAAGGCCCTCTATATCTTTGTATATACGTCGAGGTAAAAGACAGGGCAACATTTCTAAGATATAATTCACTTTCGGAACAATCATCATTTTTATGGTTTCTAATCGACCCCACCAGGTAAGTGTTAAAGGAGTCCAGCGATGAGTAAGCGCCCGGACTTTAGAGGTTAAGTCTTTGGCATTGAAGGAGATAGTGTCTTCCAAAGGAGAACAATAGTGAACCCCAAGGTATTTGACCATGCGAGGTTGCCATAAAAAGGGGAAGGATTGCATATCAGCCTGATGAAGCAAAGGATTTAATGGAAAGGCTACCGACTTGGTCCAATTTATCTTATAACCGGACAGTTGTGAGTATTTACCAATTTGCTCTAGGACAGCCGGTACTGAGTCTAGAGAGACAAAAAGCATAAGGTCATCAGCATACGCTGAAATTTTGATTTCCCTATGGGTGAAGGGGACTCCATGAATCTCCTCCGATTGCCGGATTAGTAAAGCCAAGGGTTCGAGTGCAAGATCGAAGAGAAGTGGAGACAGTGGGCATCCCTGGCGAGTGCCGCGTTGAAGAGGAAAAGGCTGAGACTTTAAAGCATTGGCACATATACTGGCTGTAGGCTGTGCGTACATGGTGCGAAGACAACGGAGAAAACCTTCCCCGAATCCGTACCAGCGGAGGACTGCAAATAGGAAGGGCCACTCTAAGCGATCAAAGGCCTTCTCGGCATCAAGTGAGAGGCCAACAAATGGGCGATCAAGATTAACTGCGGTAGTCAGGACATGGCATAGAGTCCGAGCATTGTCAGCAGTTGATCTACCAGGAATGAAACCGCATTGATCTGGGTGTATTAAGGTAGGCATCCTATCAGAGAGCCGGGTAGAGAGAATGGTGGCAAATATTTTATAGTCCGCGTTTAGGAGGGAAATTGGACGATAATTAGCTGTTAGTTGCGGGTCTCTCCCCTCTTTCTCAAAAACTACTACATTTGCCATTGAAAAGGACCCAGAAGGAGAACCCTCCTCGGCCAGAGCAGAAAAATAAAGTTTCAAAACTGGAGCTAAGTCAGCGTGAAAGGTTTTGTAGAATTCAGCAGGGAGACCGTCTGGGCCTGCGGCTCGACCTGAGGCACATTTCTTGATAGCAGAATGAATTTCTGAGACAGTAAATGGTGTGTCCAAGGCCACTCTATCTTCGTCAGATAGGGTCGGTCTTTGTATCCCTGAAAGTAAGCGTTCAAATACATCTGGCTCAAAATCACATTCAGATTGATAAAGCCGAGTATAAAAATCACGAAAGAGTTCTAAGATTTCGGTATCTTTAGTGACCAAGCCCCCCCCGACGGATTACGGAGGGCGGTAACACGCTTGGCTTCTTTTTGACCTTTTAGGGCATTTGCTAATAATTTGCCAGCACGATTATTTTCCCGATAATATAGTCCTTGTTGTGATTCAATATTTTTAACAGCAGCAGTGTACAAAAGCTGATTGTATTGAAAACGCAAGCGTTGTAAACGGAGTAAAATACATGGGTCAGTACGGGACGTGAGGAGACGCTCCCCAGCTTGTATCTGCTGCTCTAGAATCAGTAAATGCTGCTTTCTTTGTTTCCCCTGCCGAATTTGATAGCTGGTTATAGTTGCGCGGATAGATGCTTTAAAACCCTCCCACCAAGCCCAGCTCGCTGTGTCATGGGGTGAGTTAAAATGAAAATAATCTTGGATAGCGGCCTTTATATCAACCTGAAAATCTTTTTGACCCAGTAGGGATCTATCAAAAAACCAAGCTCGGGGAGAATCGTCCCGCGCAGTGACATGTAATGATAAAGATATGGCAGCATGATCTGAAATATGGAGAGGATGAGTCCTAGTCGTGTCTACTTGAGAAATCAGTGCTTTGGAAATGAGAAAGAAATCTATTCTAGATTGGGAGTGATGGGGGGCAGAAAAGAAAGTGAACTCTAAGTCGGAGGGGTGAAGCAGCCTCCATATATCTACCAGCGCAAGATCTTGCATCAGAGCTGTAAGGGTAGCAAGACTCTTGGGTGGACTACTCGTTCTAGGCGGCTGTCTATCTATCAGAGGGTCTAACACTTGATTAAAATCACCACCAAGTATTAATGGAGTATTGGCAGAGGCCTGTGCCAACTGCGCAATACTTGCATAGTAAGCAGGGTTGTCCACATTCGGGGCATAAATGCAAATACATGTAAATTCACTATCTCCAACCTTAAGATGTACTCGGGCCCATCTACCCTCCTTGTCAGCGCTAGTATCAATTACAGTAGCTTGCAAAGATTTCTTAACCAGAATGGCTACCCCGCACCGTTTGGAAACGGCGGGAGAATAGGCAGCCACCATGTAAGGCTTAACATTGAGTTTCAGTGTTTCAGCAGAGTTTAAGTGCGTTTCCTGAAGAAACGCTAAATCAGCATGCTCATGGCTAAGATAGCTAAGGATTTTCTTTCTTTTGATTGGACTATTAATGCCCTTTACGTTGAGTGATAAGATTTTACATAAGGCCATTCAGACAAGTTAAAAATTCTGAGCATGATAGCGCACATAATTTCACAATGTCCCTCATATTGACTGTATCTGGCTGTACATATGGCATAAAAGAAAATAAGCTTAGATAATACAATGAAGCGCCCCACATTAAAAAAGAAAAACCGCAGCGCGGTAGAGAAGAAGCAGAACCCCAAAAATTACTGGCGACCATGTGTCTGCGGGGAGAAGCCCCAGAGAAGGCCGAAATTGAAAAAACACATAACCTGTAGGACTGTGCGTGCTCCGAATCCGACCGAGGCACACATCATGGAGGGATAGGAGACCAAAAACAAAAGTCATAGAAAGAAAGAAAGAAAGTCCAGGTAGTCTCTGTGCTTAACTATGACCGCCGCATCGGGCCCTTCAAAATGGCGGACAGAGCCGGCAAATAAAAGTCCAAGTCGTTGGATTAGCGCATCTGCTCTGCTTCTTTGGAGTCTAAAAATGTTGATAGTAGATCAGGATCTTCGAATGTCCTGGTTTGGTTGTGGAGAGTCACTCGGAGCTTCGCGGGATACAACAGGCCAAAGCGAGCCTGTAGCTGTTGAAGTCGAGGGCGAAAAGCAAGGAGTTTCTTCCGTCGGTCAACGGTAGGCTTTGCCAAATCAGGGAAGAAGGAGACTTTGTGACCTTCAAATTCCAAATGATGGTTCGCCCGGGCAGCATTTAAAATTTGTTCCACTTGTTGATATCGTAGCAAGCGAAAGATAATAGGCCGGGGGGTCGTTCGGTTGAGCGCCATGTGGGTAGGAACACGGTGTGCACGATCGATTTCCAGTTCTTTATGAAAGGTGATCTTCAGCAAGGAGGGAAGAGTTTTGAGCAGGAATTCTCTCATATCTCCCGCTTCCACCCCCTCCGGTATTCCAATGAGCCTCACATTGTTGCGACGGGCTCGATTATTGCTATCTTCTAACTCCTTTTGAAGATTCTGTATCTGGCGCTCAGCCTTGTCCAGTGTGCCCAAGCGCACCTCGTGCGAGTCGAGGACCCCCGCCATATTGTCCTGCCGTAATGAGAGACTTTCAAGTCGGTCCTGGAGCACTCCAAAGTCTTCTCGCATGGCTCTAAGCGCTTCTCCATTGGACTGCACCAATTCCTTCACGCCGCGTATTTCCTCTAAAATCTCCAGGTGCATTTCGGGGTTTTCCCGAAATGGAGCCATCTTCTGTGGGGAGGACACCTCTGTTTTGGAGCGTTTTCCGTGAGAAGAAGAAGGAGACCCGAAGTCCAAGCGCGCTGGTTTATGGGCCGCCATCCCCCCCGAGGTACCCCGGTCAGCCCGGAGCGAAATAGTAAGTTTGTATAGGTATTAAGTCAGGATTCTAAGTAGGCCTCTCGGGAGCTTCAGCGCGAAGCGTCTTACCCGCTGGACATCAGGCTCCGCCCCGCTCTCTTCCTTCTATAAAGCACTCTTCTGTCCAGTCTCCAGACTCACTGGTTCACAACGTGACCTGCAAACAAAGCTGAACACTCATAGTAACATAGTATATGACGGCAGATAAAGACGAGTGTGGTCCATCAAGTTGGCAAAGAGTGATTGTAACTGCGGATCCATGCTGAATTTGCTGCTAAACTGTGAGTTCTATCTGTCTGTCTGTTTGTCTCCACATATTTATCTACCTATTTGCCCTTCTTGGTGGGTTCCCTTACCTACTCCTTTGCTGTGTGCCCACTGTTCAGGAACAGCCTCCATTGCTGTAGAGTTTTAAACTATCTTTCTCTTAGTCTACCTGAGTGACTACCCCTCCCCCCTGCTGAGGCATTGTTGTAGACCTCCATTTCCTGTTGTGCATGTGGGCTTGCTCAGATTGCCCTTCTGTTCCTTGAGAAGAGCAGTGCTTTCCAGGGCTCTCCCAAAAAGTGATTTTTGCTGAATTTGCTGCTAAACTGTGAGTTCTATCTGTCTGTCTGTTTGTCTCCACATATTTATCTATCTATTTGCCCTTCTTGGTGGGTTCCCTCACCTACTCCTTTGCTGTGTGCCCACTGTTCAGGAACATCCTACTGGCCAGAGACACTTAAGTTCCTACCCACCCTACCCCTCACCCCACCCACCCCAGGGGCTACATTGCCTATATAGTGGTCACATACATGCCATCTGTCGTTCCTAACTTGGGTAACGCCCAAATCTTCAACTTTTCTTATTATTATTCTTCCTCTTCTGGGACTGCTTAATCGACATGTTGTGTATTCAGTGCAATAACTGTGCTACTTTCATTCAAAGAAGAATCATTTGGAGCCTAAGAGCTTGTCCTATATGCCTAAAGTCAGCTGCCATGCATGAAGAACTGACTCTACTAAGGAAAGACCTAGCAGCCATGCATAAAGAAGTGTCTCTACTGAGGGAGGAACTGGCTGCAATGAAGCGCACCTCTTCTAGGATACAAACTGAACAAAGTCCACCACCGCTCCCACAAAGAATCAAACACCCCAGGAACAAATGGATCACAGTGGGTTCCGGAAGATTGCGACTTGTAACGCAGAGACATCCTACACATCAAGAGATATCCCTGCAAAATGCCTTCTCTGCCTTGGCTAATGAGGATGCCCAATCCAAAGAAACTGAAGAGCCCTTAAATGAGTCAGACAATGTCCAATCTCCTGCTAAAGCACCAAATATGAAGAAAACCTCACCAAACAGAAAACTATTACTACTTGGAGATTCCATCATCAGAGGCACCAACTTGGGAACACAGTTCAAAGGAGAGAAGATAGTCATTTGCCTACCAGGCTCTTCAGCCAGCAAGAATACAAACCAAGTTGTTGAAATACTTAGCACAAAAAGTGAGCACTCCAAACCTGATGTTATTATCCACTTGGGCACAAATGACCTGGCTAGAAACAGTGCCTCTACAGCCCAAAAGGACTTCCAATCTCTGGGAGAGAAACTCAAGCCCATTGTTAACACTGTTGCATTCTCAGAAGTTCTACCTGTTTTCGGTAAGGGGACAAAAAGGCTGCATCGCATTAATAGCTTTAATACATGGCTCCAGACCTGGTGCAAACAAGAAGGATTCAGATTTATTGGCAACTGGGGCAACAGATGGACCAACAAGAGACTATACTGTGCTAAAAACAAAACTCAGAAGAACAGAAAGAAAATGGAGAAAAACCAAAAACGACAGCGACAAAACAAAATACCTATATGAACTCAACGCATACCACTTTGAGACCGACAAAGCAAAAAAAGCCTACCACACGAAAATCATAAACACATCCATAAATAAACCTCGTGAACTCTTTCAGATTGTCAAAAAATTGACAAAAACACCCAATAACTCTGACCAGCTACCAAAGATTCCACCAGAGTTACTGGCCCGACAATACAAACAGCTCCAACAACCACAAAACCCACATTTGACCGCCAAGGCAACTACAACAATCCACCACCCCAACATGTACAGTGACTGGACTACCTTCAAAGAAACCACTGCAGAAGAAATATCATCCACCATCTCCCGCCTAAACACCACCACCTCTCTGCTGGACTCCTGCCCCACCGACTGGATAAAAGAAATCCAAAGAAGACCTGAACACACCATTAACCCATATTGTCAATGAATCCTTCTCCCAAGGTCGCATGCCAGATATCCTCAAAACTACAATCATTCGACCATCCCTAAAAAAGCAAAACCTGGATCCTCTAGACTCCGCATCCTACAGACCGATTGCAAGCCTACCATTCACCGCCAAGATAATCGAGAAGATAGTCCAGCAGCAGCTTCAAGAACACCTAGACATCAACAACATACTGGACCCACAACAACACGGCTTCCGCCCACTACATGGAGTCGAGACCCTCATTACCACGCTGATGAACACCCTCATCATAGGAAACCCAAGAAAAACACTCCGGATATGCAATGATCTTCCTTGATATATCAGCAGCCTTCGACACCATCTCTCACAACATCCTCATATGCAGATTGCAGACAATTGGGATCAAAGACACCGTACTTCAATGGTTTCAATCCTACCTAACTAATAGACAACAACTGATCTGTACCAGCACCTCAGCCTCGCCCCCCTTCCAGCAACACCAAGGAGTACCTCAAGGATCCACGCTGTCAGTCATGCTCTTCAACACCTACCTACAACCACTCTGTTCAGCCATACGTAACCACAACATCAACTTCCATATATATGCTGATGATATCATGCTCTACGCCCCAATTACAACCGCAAGCCCAACAAATATACATCTATCAGCATGCTTCTCCGAAGTGTCCAACTGGTTACAAGAAAACAACCTATCCATAAACATAAGGAAAACTGAAGCCCTCATAGTGACAAGAGATCCAGACTTCACACCACCTACACACCTCAACATAGGAACCATACGCATTCAAATACAGCCTCAAATAAGATATCTAGGCATTATCATTGACCAAGCCTTAGCCCTCAAGCAACAAATTACCAAAACCACCGGAAATATATTCCACAAAGCAAAAACAGTGCAACGTCTCAGACCCCTCCTCGAACCCCAAGACTTCAGGACGGTAATGCAAGCTATGACACTCCCACATCTGGATTACTGCAACATAATCTACCATGGACTACCAGCCACACAGACCAACCCCCTCTGAACTGCCTTACACACCACAGCAAGAATCATTCAGAGAGCAAAGAAAAGTGACCACATCACCCCAATCTTAAGAGACCTACACATACTTCCCTTCGAAGCAAGAACTAAATAGAAATCCATCCTACTCATCCACAAAGCCATCCACCAAACACAGAACACCCAGCTCCACACCCTGCTGACCCGTCCAGCCCACGGCAAAGCAACCAGACAGGCCTCCAACAATTCCCTCACCGTCCCTCATAAAAGAACCAAATGCTGTCAACGGACATGCAATCGAGCCTTTGAACTTTACGCTCTGTCACTATGGAATTCTCTACCGAGCCACCTCAGAAACAATGGCGATCTCCTGACATTCAGAAAACAGCTAAAAACCATCCTATTCCAAGAATATTTCAAAACAACTCCCACCAGAAAATGCACCAACCCCCGAACCCACCCATCATGAACCTCTGATCGAAGACTGCACTATACTGTCCATGTCTAAAGTCTGTCTTATGTCAGAATCATCAATGTTGCCTACCTGGTGATGGCCCCACCCTTATACTTAATTTATCCCCCCCTTATATGTAACACCGCTTTGAGCCGGTGAAAAGCGGGATATAAATACAGTTAAATAAAATAAATGATGGACTACATCTCTCTGTCACAGGGAAAAGAAACCTAAGTGAAAAATTCAGGCAGTATGTGGACAGAAATTTAAACTAGGAAAAGGGGGTGACGGATGTGGAAGGTCAACATCTGCATGCCACCCCTGCAAAAGCAGAACAACATCAGACACAGCCACACTCTTAAACCACACATCAAAAACAAGTGGGAAGAAGTGGGCAGAATAAAATCAATGCAAAATACACACAAGCCAGATAAATGCTGGAAAGTAATGAGCACAAATGCTCGAAGCTTAGCCAAAAAAATTCCAGACCTGGAAGCCCTAATGGTGGAAACGGATTTGGACATCGTGGCCATTACAGAAACATGATTTAATGAATCGCATGATTGGGATATAGCCATAGCTGGCTATAATCTATTCAGAAGAGACAGAGAAAATGGAAAAGGAGGAGGAGTAGCCTTGTATGTCAAAAGCAGTATTAAAGCTACTGAA
Organism: Ichthyophis bannanicus; assembly: GCA_033557465.1. Lineage (NCBI taxonomy): Eukaryota > Metazoa > Chordata > Amphibia > Gymnophiona > Ichthyophiidae > Ichthyophis > Ichthyophis bannanicus. Next base: position 345,447,662 of record CM066039.1, on the reverse strand, counting down.
ATGCAGGGAACATGGGGAAAAGAAGAAGCACTCTGGATTGCATTGGAAAGAGGAGATGGCACTGTCATCCATATTGCCGTAGTCTACAGATCTCCGACTCAAATTGAAGAGAGAGATAACAAATTGATTATAGATATTGCCAAGATAGCAACAAAGGGGAAAGCAATCATATTGGGTGACTTTAATCTACCTGATGTGGATTGGATTACTCCTTCTGCACATCTGGAAAGAGGCAAAAAAAATTGTGGATGCTCTCCAAGATGCATTACTTAGACAAATGGTGATGGAACCAACCAGGGAAAGCTCAACGCTGGATGTAGTGCTCACCAACAGTGATAACGTGTCAAATGTCTGCGAATCATAGCAAGCTCAAAGTCCTAAACTTCAAAAACACTGACTTCAATAAAATGGCCGAGTACTTAAAGGAGGAGATGACGGGGTGGAAGGAGATAAGGGAAGTGGAATTACAATGGACTAAACTAAAGGTGGCAATAAAAGGGGCAACAGATAAATATGTAAGAAAAATAAATAAAAACAAGAGGAGAAGGAAACCTATTTGGTTTTCCAAAGAGGTGGCTGCTCAAATAAAGGCAAAAAATACAGCTTTCGCAAAATTCAAAAGCTTGCAAACTGAAGAACACAGAAATGAATACAGGATCCAACTCAAAGAGTCAAAAAGAGTAATAAGGATAGCAAAATCAAAGGCAGAGGAAAAGATAGCTAAAGATGTTAAAGGTGGCGACAAAACTTTCTTCAGGTATATTCAGGAAAGGAAGAAGATCAGAGTTGGAATTGCAGGACTCAGAAGTGCTGGGAAAGGACTCGTGGAAAGTGGTACTGAAAAAGCAAAATTGCTAAACAAATACTTCTGCTGTTTTTACTAAAGAAGATCCTGGAGATGGACCAGCTGTGACTCCCAAATATAAAAATAGGAATGAAGTAGATACCACACCATTCACAGAAGATGAGGTGTTAGAACAACTTGCTAAAGTGAAAATGGACAAAGCCATGGGACCAGATGGGATACATCCCAGGATACTGAAAGACCTCAGAGAGGTTCTTGCAGGACCGTTAAAGGATGTCTTCAACAGATCCTTGGAAACAGGAGTCGTTCCTCAGGACTGGAGAATGGCTAATGTTGTACCTCTACACAAAAGTGGTGACAGGGAAGAAGTGTCAAATTACAGGCCCGTGAGCTTTACCTCGGTGGCAGGAAAAGTAATGGAGGCGCTCCTGAAAGAGCGAATAGTGAACTTTCTCAAAACCAACAGGTTGCAAGATCCAAGGCAACATGGTTTTACCGAAGGACGGTCTTGCCAAACAAATCTGATTGAGTTCTTTGATTGGGTGACCAAGGAACTAGATCTGGGGCATGCAATGGATGTCATCTATCTGGATTTCAGCAAAGCCTTTGATACTGTTCCTCATAGGAGGCTTGTCAATAAACTCAGTAGCTTGGGGATGGGTTCCAAGATAGTAAACTGGATTAGAAATTGGTTGACTGACAGACAACAGAAGGTGATGGTACATGGAGCTCACTCGGATGAGAGGAAGGTGATTAGAGGGTGCCTCAGGGTTCGGTCCTGGGCCCGGCACTGTTCAATATATTTGTGAGCGATATTGCTGAAGGACTGAATGGAAAAGTCTGTCTTTTTGCAGATGACACAAAAATTGGCAACAGAGTGGACTCCCCCGAGGGAGTGGTTAGCATGAGGAAAGATCTACAAAAGCTGGAAGACTGGTCTAATGCTTGGCAACTACGATTTAATGTGAAAAAGTGCAGTATCATGAACTTGGGTAGCAGAAATCCAAGGGAAAAGTACACGATAGGGGGCGAGAGGTTGGTATGCACGGTTCAGGAGAAAGACCTTGGTGTGATTATCTCTGATGATCTCAAGGTGGCAAAACAGTGCGACAAGGTGGTGGCAAAAGCCAGGAGGATGTTGGGCTTCATGCAAAGAGGGATTACCAGCAGAAAGGAAGAGGTGCTTATGCCACTGTACAAGTCACTGGTGAGGCCTCACTTGGAATACTGTGTTCAGTTTTGGAGACCATATCTTGCAAAAGATGTAAAAAGACTGGAAACTGTTCAGAGAAAGGCGACCAAAATGATTTGGAGCCTGCGGCAGAAGCCTTATGAGAAGAGACTTGAAGACGTAAATATGTACACTTTGGAGGAGAGGGGGGACAGGGGAGATATGATTCAGACCTTTAAATACTTAAAGAGAAATAATGAACAAACAAACCTCTTCCAAAGACGGGGAAGCTGTAAAACTAGAGGGCATAACATGAAGCTGCAAGGGGGTAAACTGAAAGGCAATGTCAGGAAATATTTCTTCACTGAAAGGGTGGTGGATGCTTGGAATGCCCTCCCGATGGAAGTGGTGGGGGCAAACACGGTGACGGAATTCAAAACAGCATGGGACAAACACAGTGGATCCCTTTACAGCAACAGGATAAAAGCAAAATAAACGGTACCATCTAACTTCTGAACTATCTAGCGTCTCAACAAATAAGGGTGTCCTACATGGAGTGGGGGGTTCACCCCTAAACAAAAACAAAGACATGGGGAGGGGTGGCCTGCATGGAGCTGCAGGTGCACCTACTCTTGCCATCTTGCTGGGCAGACTAGATGGACCATGCTGGTGTTTTCTGCCGTCACTTACTATGTTACTATGTTACTATATGCAGATTACCCCCCCCCCCTCTATGCCTGTGTTTTGGGTTGTATCTGCTGCTCTGTGCAGACCAGACCCCCCTCTATTACAATATATTTAAGTTTGCTTTGATTTCATCCTCTTGCTATAAAGGGATCTGTTGTATCTGTCCCAATGCATCTTGAATTCTGTCACTGTATTTGCCCCCACCACTTCCATCGGGAGGGCATTCCAAGCATCCACCACCCTTTCAGTGAAAAAGTATTTCCTGACATTGCCTTTCAATTTACCCCCTTGCAGCTTCATGTTATGCCCTCTAATATTACAGCTTTCCCAACTTTGAAAAAGGTTTGTTTGTTCATTAATATACACTTTTAAATACTTTAAGGGTATCATATCTCCCCTGTCCCTCCTCCTTCTCTAGGACATATTTAGGTCTTCAAGTCTCTTCTAATATGTCTTCTGGCACAGGCTCTGAATCATTTTGGTCGCCTTCCTCTGAACCATTTTAAGTCTTTATGTCCTTTCTGAAATATTGTTTCCAAAACTGAACACAATATTCCAAGTGGGGCCTCACCAGCGACTTGTACAGTGGCATTAATACCTCCCTCCTTTCTGCTGGTAATTCCTCTCTGTATACAACCCAGCATCCTTCTGGCTTTTGCCACTGCCTTGTCACAGTGTTTCGCCACCTTGAAATCCTAGAAACAATCACTCCAAGGTGGTCCTTCTGGCCCATGTACACCAATCTCTCTTCCCCTATCGCATACAATTCCCTTGGATTTCTGCTTCCCAAGTGCATGACTCTGCACCTCTTCACATTAAGGGGTATGTTTACTAAGCCGTCTTAATGTGCGCCCGGCGATAGTGTGCAGGCTGCCATAAAAGGAGTGGGCGTTTCAGTCTTAAAGTAGCAAAACGGGATTATCGCGTGATAACACGCACTGCTGCGCACATTAACGGGCTAAGCACCTCTAAGCGCGTTAACGCGCGGTAAGCTTAAGTAGGCGCCCAGAAATGCAAACACAGAAACAGAGGTGTAGTGCAATGGTTAATACAGTGACTGATGATACAGGGGTCATGAGTTTGATCCCCCAGTGTGCCTAGTGCATAAGGCTGGCTGAGGCATTAGTTTTGACATGTAAGTATTGTTTCTTGAGGCATTTTATTTGTATTTTAATTATTGCTGCCAGCAAACGCACCCTCACATGCCATAACCTATGGTGCCACATAAGGCACCCTATAAGGCACTCCATAGGGCACATTATAAAGTGCACTGTCTGCCACGGCACCCTATAATGTCCCCTATAGGGCACCCTATAAGGCGCTCCATAGGACAACTTATAAGGCACCTTATGGTTACAGTACTCTGAGGGTGTTTTTGCTGGCAGCACTAATGTACATTAAAAATTGACAATGCTCCAGATAGCTCTATCAAATAACCCCACTGTGGGTTTGAACCCATGATCTCTGGCTTTACAGACAGTGAAGTAACCAGTGGGCTACAGCTATTAACAAGCCCCTGGCTGGCTACTGAAGGACTGCATGTCACCACACAAACAGCACCCATACCCATGATGCACTGCACATGCAAATTAGCAGTCTACAGATGATCACAAGATGGGGTATGCACCCCCACAGCACCTCGGCCTGGTAGGGGGAACTGACCGTGTGCACCCCCACAGCACCTCAGCCTGGTAGGGGGTACTGACCGTGTATGTTACTGGCACAGAGTAGCTACAGACCGTCACATTGTGCAGGTACTGTGCTCACCCTGAGGGTGAGGTGGGGCACCCAGCACCAGGTCCACAGCACCTTTTATGGCTGAAATAGGCTATGTTGCAGGTCCCCATCAGTGCTAGTGTGTGTGATAGATAGTTCTTGCAGACACATCTGTATTTCTCAGTCATGTCTAGCCCTTATGGCAGGGGTGGGGAACCCTGGTTCTGGAGAGCCACAGACCAGTCAGGTTTTTGGGATATCCCTAATGAATATGCATGAGATGTATAAGAGATATCCTGCCAACCTGACTGGTTTGTGGCCCTACAGGACTGGATTTGGAGACCCCTGCCGTACACCTCTGTCATTTAAGATTGTGAGTGGGCAAGGTGCAGATGTCCTAGACATCAAAAGGGTAGATAGAATTTCTCACATTCCTTCTCGATTCCCACCACTACCAAAAAGTTGTCTAATAGACCACATTTTGGTGGTGGTGAGAAGTGAGGAGGAATGTGACAAAGTCTATCTAACCTCCAGGACAGGTTTGGACACTCCTGAGTTAGATAGACTATGTCACATTCCTCCTCACTTCTCACCACCACCAAAATATTGTCTATTAGACAACTTTTTGGTGGTGGTGAGAATCGAGAAGGAATGTTACTTGTAAATTGTTACTTGTAAATAGTTCTACCTGTTCTATGTAAAACGACTAGGTATGTGCTTCCACATACCACATAATTTACTGTTCATTGTAAACCGCACTTGATACTTGGGAAAGTGCGGTATAGAAATAAGTGTTAAATAAATAAATAAATAAATAAATACCATGACTGTTTGTCAGACAGAGCCTGTCTGTTGCAGTGCACGGCACCCAGATAAACAGGGCTAGGCCATGGTCTGCTCTGGGCAGCTGCCACTGCCCCCTCCACCACCAGTACCCCTCTGCCACCATGCTGACATGCCCTTCCGCTGGTTTTGCTGGTGCTGCACAGTCTCAGGGCATCCAGTGTGTGGGTAGGTGGCTGCCTATGGTGCGGGTTCTGGGGTAGGGGTGCCTGCATAGCTGTCCACGCTTTCCCCCAGCACCGCCTGCCAATGTTCCGTGCCATTGGGGATACCTGCTGGGTACTATTCCCTGTGACACCATGGGAAGCACACTCTTGCCCATGTTGGGCCCTCAGCAGTTGCTGTCTGGCTGCTCTACTGTTTCAGCATTCCTATGGGCCAGCTAGGCATTACCCTAGTCCGCACTGTGCCCCAGCTGCACCACAGCATGTGCCGCCTGCAGCCCTCTGTGTCCCCTTTTCCAGCATCTGTCCAGTTGCCCATTCCGACATGCCCGCCCTGCTGTTGTGGAACATGTGCACACCATAGAAAACCTGTCCAATGGAGAGGAAAACCCTGATCAGTGCAATTTCACTCTGGGCTCATTCACCTTGTATGGGGACAGAGCATAGACCCTTCCAAAATTCATATCTTTTTTTTGGAGCTTTCTTGGGGGTGTTTTTTGATGTTTCCCATTGATATCACTATTGCCCAGCTTGGTTATGTTTTTTTTACATTTTCTTCTGGTCATTTTCACTGTTTCTTTGCCCTTTTGTTCCGTGCACATGTATCACATGTATGACTTTTTTGTAGGTTTCCCTGGTTTTGCTGTACATTGCTGACGGAAATGGTTTCTTTTCCCTTTAAATCAGCTCTAACGCCAGGGTTTCACTGGCGTTAGTTTTCAGCCTCGGATTTCACAGCGTTAGTGTGCAGGGAGCCTCTCCCCTCCCACTCTCCACTCATTGACCCGCTCTCTCCGCCCCTGGGGAGCCTTCCTCCGCCCTCCGGGAGCCTTTCTCTGCCTTTAGCGCTCGTTTGCGCATTAGCATGCTATAAGGCGCCATTATCGCGCGATAAGGCGCCTTATCGTGCGATAACGTGTGAGAGCGCACGTTAAGACGATTTAGTAAACATACCCCTAAATCTTAACTGCCAAGCATCAGACCATTCTTTCAGTGTTTTTAGATCTTTCCTCATGTTGTCCACTCCCTTGGAAGTGTCATCGGCAGACTGTTCCTTTGATATCCCTAAGAGTACATTGGTCCTTGTGATCTTCTCTTAGAGGTCCAGGTGCTCTTCTTCTGAACCCTGATCCTCGCATGAAAGCATCCTCAAAATACCAGTAGTCATCTTCATCTGAATCTCAGGTCTCCTGGTCTAGGACCATATTCCAAGGAGTCTAGTAGCTCACTTCATGAGCTGCGACTGTTTAGATGGAAGGGGGAAAAAAGGACAAAAGTACCTCAGATACAGGGGCTTTTATACTTACAATGATACCACCAATGCATTAGAATGTCTCCTTCCCTACATTCCTAGTGGGGAACACCATTAAATTACCCACTCCCCATTCACATACTTTTAAGAGGGTGATAGGTACCTTTCAAGCCATATTTATTCAGCCTTTTCGTTAAGTACTAGTAAGGGTCGTTCTCTTTGGAACTGGTATACTGGGTCAGACCAAAGATCCATCAAACACAGCATTCTGTTTCCAGCAGTAGCTAATACAGGTCACTAGTACCTGACATATCCCAAAAGTACCATGCACAGCTTTAATATTGGAGTCCATTATTGGTTACATTCAACAAATTCTTCAAAACCAAGGGGAACCTTCTTTATCCTCACAATTGCCTAGGTCACTTCAAGGAAGGAAAAAACATCAGTGCTGGCTCCATCCTTCAACAGGGAAGGCTTTCAGGCTCCATTACGGGTCAAAACCCCCCTTCCAAATCCGACCATGGTGACCAAGGATGACTTCTCTCACTGTTTTACTTTGTCTTTCTCATTACCTTTTTTTAAAGTTAAAACAATGTTTACATACTGCCACCAACAAGGGGTGTTCTCTAAGGTCCAGGTGCGTAGAACGCTTGACTCCAAACAACTCTGGCTGGCCAGCCACTCTGTGATGTTCCAGACCAAAAGGCTTCACAATCATTCAGTGCCAGAAGTAGTTCCCAGAACAAGCCTCAGTCACTGTACCAGTCTTGTCCACAAATCCCCAAGGTTGCATTACAGCAATTACAGAGGATCGTGTACTACCGGTATAGTTCATTCATCCCTTCTCTTGCTTAGCAGAAAGGAAATATCATTCCAGACACACATTTTCCTGTAGTCCTGGCTGATAACTCAATGCCTGCCTTGAGTCCATACCACAGTTTCCAGGCAGCTTTCTGATGCTACTGCACCTGGAGAGGCACATCCCTCGTTTCCAACTCGCATAGCAGAGGACAAAGCAAACAATCAGGTTAGTGACGTACTTAGTCCTGTGTGAATGGTGGAGCCACAAAGGGTGCAAAGAAATAGGGGCACATTTTGGGATTGCTGGCCTCGGCTCTCCCCACGCTGCCTGCTCTTGCCTAACCGTCGCCAATTTTTGTATTTCCTTGGCAGCAGCAGAGTGGACTCCAATTCTAAAAAAAAGATATGCAGGTCTTTCTGACCCCACACTTGCATGCAGGTCTGATCCTTTCCTGCTGTGACGTATGCCCGTGTCAGAGGAGGGAGGGACCAGACCAGCCATTCAAGCACGGAGATGCAAAGACCCATGTTTTAAGGTCCGGTCTGGTCCCTCCCTCCTACAATGTGAGCATATGTATGTCCAAGAGGGAGGGATCAGATCTTCATGCAATCATGAAGTTGGAAAGACCCGCATGTGGTTTTTTTAGAATTGGATGTTCGCTCTCCTGCTGCCAACTCTATTGCCAAGAAAATATGAAAATCTGCGGCGGGACAAGGGCAGGCAGCGTGGGGAGCAGGCTGGACATGCAACTGTGGGGTAAGGCAAGATGGGGCGATACTAGGCATTGGGAAAATGGCAAACCTGAGATGGGGGGGAGGGGGGGGTGCGAGATGTGCAAGTCACACAGAGCATACTTATGGCTTGATATGGCCCTGAATCAGGCAGGTTCATAAACCTTCCTTTGCCCCACAGTGCTGCAGCCACCAACAAAAACACTCACTCCATTGTTTTAACTTAAGAAGGTAATGAGAGAGGATAAAGTAAAAGAGTGAGAGACGATGGTCCTTGGTCACCACACTCGGATTTAGACGGTTTCTTTGACCCATGATGGAGCTTGAGAGCTTTCCCCGAAAGAGGGCAGCGCCAGCCCTAACTTTCTTCCCTTCCTTGAATGTGACCTGGGTACAAGTGTGATGATAAAGAAGGTTCCCCTAGTTTTGAAGAATTTGTTGAATGTGAATAGTAGTGGATTCAAATATTATAGCTATGTGAAAGGTGAATCGTGGAGTACCCCAGAGATCAGTGCTGGGTAGGGCCGGATTTACCTATACGCCAGGTATGCTGTGGCGTAGGGCCCACAGCTGGCAAGGGCCCACAAACAAGAGTCCCCAGGACTGAGAAAACCCGCACCCGGGGCCGGCCCACACACCGGAGGGCTTCAGAGGGAGCAGGGTAAGCTCGCGCGAGGCCCCGGCTCCCTCTGTACAGCCGCCAGCGTGAAGAGCCTTTTCCTTCACGCTGGCGGCTATATCTGTAAAGCCGCGATTGCTGGGAAAGGTTAAAGGCAAATACCCTTTAACCTTTCCCAGCATTCGCGGCTTCACAGATACAGCCGCCAGCGTGAAGGAAAAGGCTCTTCACGCTGGCGGCTGTACAGAGGGAGCCGGGGCCTCGCGCGAGCTTACCCTGCTCCCTCTGAAGCCCCTCAGACAGCCGCGGTGCTGGTCGGGGGGGGGGCAAGGACTGCATGGGCTGTGATTGGGGGGGGGGGACCTGGACCGGAAAAGGGCTATGGGGGGGGGGGACGTGGACTGGAAAGAAATGGGTTGTGATGGGGGGGACCTGGACCGGAAAAGGGCTAGGGGGGGGGGGGGACTTGGACTGGAAAGAAATGGGCTGTGATGCGGGGGGGGGGACCTGCACTGTAAAAGGGCTGTGGGGGGGGGGACGTGGACTGGAAATGGGTTGGGTTGGGGGGGGGGACGTGGCCTGGAAATGGGCAATGGGGGGGGTAACTTGGACTGCAAATGGGCTGTGATGGTGGGGGGGGAACTAGGACTGCAAATGGGCTGTGATTGGGGGGGGGACCTGAACTGTAAAAGGGCTATGGGGGGGGGGACATGGACTGGAAATGGGTTGTGATGGGGAGGGGGACCTGGACTGGAAAAGGGCTGTGATGGGGGGAAGGGGGGGAACTAGGACTGCAAATGGGCTGTGATGGTGCAGGGGGACTCGGACTGCAAATGGGATGTGATGGTGGGGGCTAGGACTGGAAATAGGCTGTGATTGGGGGGGGCTAGGACTGGAAATAGGCTGTGATGGGGGACTTGGACTGTAAATGGGCTGTGATTGGGGGGCGGGGCTAGGACTGGAAATGGCCTGTGATGTGAGGGCTAGCACTGGAAATGGGCTTATGAAGAGCTGGAATAGGACTGGAAATGGGCTGATGTGGGGCATGGGAGAATGGGACCAGAAGGGAGTGGATGCTGGGTGGGTCTAGAACTATAAGGGAACTGATTTTGGGGGAGGACTAGAATGGATGGGGAATGAGAATGGAGAGGGGAGAAATATTTTGTGTGGAAGAAAAGTCTATGATGGGCTGGGTATTGGGAGAGTAAGAGGGGCTTGAAAATGGAAGGATGAAATTTAAATGGATGATAAAGGAATAAGGAAAGAATTGGGGGAAAGAGCAAAAGGGAAACAATCAGTATGTTAAAGCAGAAATAGAGAGAGAATGGAAAACATCTAAAAGAGAAGAAAGGACAAATGGATAGCTCGCAGAAGACACGAAGAAAGCAGAAGAAAGTGACTGGAGCAATTGCAACTGAAAAAATGCCCAAACAGAAGGTAGAAAAATACTTTTTATTTTGAATTTATTAACTGGAATATGTCTGGTCTGGGAAGTGTGTATTGCTAACATCTTTGCGTTTTTGTTTAGTGCAAGAGGGGCAGGGGTGGGACTAGGGGCAGAGAATGGGTGGAGCATGGTGAGCCACAGGTGTCGGGTTTTTCTCGGTGAAAAAGTTGGCAACCCTATTTGTGGGTGTGTTGGGTATAGTCAGAGTGAGAGGCGGGGTTGTGCGAGCATGGATCCCTCGCTCTCTAGAGAGAGTTGAAATTGCTGCGGCCTAGCTGAATGGGGCCGTCCGCGAGCTTCTCCAGGCCCTGGCATGAAGGGGAAAGAGGAAAAGGAGAGTGGGGGAGGCGGGAGTCCGGAGAAGAGCACTAGCGCTCAGGAGTTAAAGGAGCAGGGAAACACTCTTCGTCACCCGCAAATACCAGGAGGTGGTGGCCTGTTACACCAAAGCCATAGTGAGTACCGGGGAGCAGCGACGGCCAGGTCCGTTTCCTGTAGCTGCTGTAGTACCGCCGGATCATTCAGTGATCCTCTTCCCCGATGGATAAGACATTTTTTAATGTATTTCTTGAATTCCGATGCTGATTTTGTCCCTATTGCCTCTTTATGTCAGGCAATTCTATACATCTATTGCCATTTCTGTTTTGGTAAGTTGATCTCGTTTTTATTTTTTCTGGGGGCCCACAATTTTTGTTGGCGTAGGGCCTCACTCAAGGTAAATCCGGCCCTGGTGCTGGGTCCGCTGCTTTTTAACATATTCATAAATAACCTGCAAATGGGAATAACGAATGAGGTAATGAAATTTGCAGATGACACAAAATTATTCAAAGTTGTTAAAACACATCAGGGTTGTGAAAAATTGCAAGAGCACCTTGATAAACTGAAAAACTGGGCATCCAAATGGCAGATGAAATTTAGGGGTATGTTTACTAAACTGCGCAATTGTGCGGGGTGCACTTGAGCATGCGCTAAGGTACCTTAGCACACGCTAATAGTGCGTTTTTGTGCCCCACACACATGCGCGCTGCACTAACGGGCCCGCACAAGTGCGTGGCGCGCTGAAGTGCGATAGAGGCGTGGAAAGGCATTCCGAGGGCGGAGGAAGGCCCCCGAGGGGCGGAGGGACGGGGTCAATGGGTGGAGAGTGGGAGGGGAGAGGCTCCCCGCACAGGAGCGGAGCTGAAATTCCAGCTAAAAAATACCGCGAGTGAAAACCTCGCGTTAGAGCCGATTTAAAGGGAAGAGAAACCATTTACGTCAGCAATGTACAGCAAAACCGGGGAAACCTACAAAACGTGAGCAGTGTGATACATGTGCACAGAACAAAATAGCAAATAAAAATTGAAAATGACCACAACAAAATTCTAAAAAATTATAATCCAGCTGGGCAACAGTGATATCAATGGGCAACAATAAAAAACACTCCCAGAAAAGCTCCAAAAAAAGAAATGATTTTTGGAAGGGTCTACGCTCCGTAGAGCCTTCCAAAAATCATTTCTTTTTTTTGGAGCTCTCCTGGGAGTGTTTTTTAATGTTGCCCATTGATATCACTGTTGCCCAGCTTGGTTATGTTTTTGCCCCTTTTTTCGAGGTCATTTTTGAGGTTTATTTGCCCTTTTGTCTCCATACAAGGTGAATGAGCCCACAGTAAAATTGTGCAGAGCAGGGTTTCTGACCCGTTCGGCCAGGTTTCCTATCCCCAGGGACGGCACTGTTTCTGTGGTCACAGTGTGGTGCAGCAGACACAGTCAGTGCCTGTAGGACCAGAGAATCACAGGTTCAAATCCCAGCTGGGGCTACTGCCAATCTAGTCCACTTATTTTTCCCACAACTAAACCGTGATAGTAAGGACAAACCTTAATTGCTGAGAACATAAGCATGGTTAATACGCCTATATTTTACCCCACCGAGCACAGACAAGATAAACAGGCGCATTACCTAGAGCAGAGTCTCCCAAATGCAGTCCTGGAGGGCCACACACCATTCAGCTTCCATGCTGCCTCTAATAAAGATGCCTGTGCTGCATATCTATGCATATCTATGCACCACCCCCATGGTATGCAGATGTAGCTCATGCATATTCATGAGGGACAGCATGAAAACCCGAACAGGTTTGGCACACCAGGACTGGAGTTGGGAACCTCTGCCGTAAAGCAGCAGCCAACAGGGGCAGACACACCCACACCCACACCCACAGGCCCCACTGGCCAATGCCTCCTGGAGAGGCAGTACATTGGGCCCTGCCTGTATCTCCCAATACTAGCACTTGCATACCTTAGCAATGCAACCCTAAGCCTGGGTATATGGTACACAGATCTCAAATGTTTGCTATGAGTACTGGCAGATAGAAATTCCTACGTTAAGCACAGTTTGCTGATTGAGCTCCATCATAACAATCATTCTGATGTCTGCGGTGTATGCTTCAGGTCTGGTCTCTGACAGTGTGTACCACCCTGGGGAGTGACCACCAACAGTATTGCGTACCATATCCTTGCCTGTACTGTGCCCAGGACTGGTGTGGTGGGCATGGCTGCTGAACCCCTCTATAGTAGCACAATGCTGGCATAGGTGTCGGAGTGTGTGTCTGTCTATACCAGGGGTGGGCAAACTTGGTCCTGGAGGGCCGCAGACCAGTCAGGTTTTCGGGATATCTCTAATGAATATGCATGAGATATATATGCATTAGAGATATCCTGCCAACCTGACTGGTTTGTGGCCCTCCAGGGCTGGATTTGGAGACCCCTGCCTTACACCTCTGTCATTTAAGATTGTGAGTGGACAAGGTGCAGATGTCCAAGACATCAAAAAGGTTAGATAGAATTTGTCACAGTCCTCCTCACTTCTCACCACCACCAAAATATTGTCTATTAGACAACTTTTGGTGGTGGTGAGAATCGAGGAGGAATGTGACACATTCTATATACCCTTTCGATGTCTAGGACATCTGTACCTTGCCCACTCATGATCTTAAATGACAGAGGTGTAAGGCAGGGGTCTCCAAATCCAGCCCTGGAGGGCCACAAACCAGTCAGGTTGGCAGGATATCTCTAATGCATATATATCTCATGCATGTTCATTAGGGATATCCCGAAAACCTGACTGGTCTGCGGCCCTCCAGGACCGGAGGTGCCCACCCCTGGTCTATACAGTGTGTGGTGGCTGCAAACAACCTCCACAGCCCACACTGCCAGCACTGTTGCCAGTATTGGCCTGCCAATGTGCATAATGAGGAGCAAGGTACCATGGGTATAGCCCGGACAGGGTGGCCTGGCCAGGGTGCATCTGCACAGGGCATAGGGCACTGACTGGGACATTTTAGTGCCCGGCCACCACCTACACAGACAGGGTGACCTCAGTATGTCCTGCTGGGAGATCACTCTCACCCTGACTGTGCAGTGATGACAGCATGGCTAGGCACCCCCATAGTTCTATACAGTATGTCTTTGATGTGATGTTTATGGGTTTCCTTTTGGGGCTCAGTCACTGACTTATCTGCTTGTGTATACTGCCATCCCAGTTCTGGAACATGCACTATGGGCTAACTAGCAGACTGTTTGCAGCTGGTATGTGTCTTGATGGAGTGGTTTGCAGGGTGCAGTGGCTGAAGGCTTGCTGCAGGAGAATATCCGATAGTGGTGGGGTGCAGCTTAGCATATACAGGCCTAATGTCTGTTTGCTATTGTGTTATGTTAGGTACAGAGCTGCATTGACTGCCCTGAAGGGTGTCTTTTCCCCAGCAGGACTGGGGTTGATGGTCCCCTCTACTGCCACCATTGCAGGGAGGTAGAGTGTGGATCTGTTGATGGGAGACCCTGTTTACCACCCTCAGCCCTGGAGGAGGAGGGTGCTAATCCTCCTGGGGCTCCATGGGGCAACACCTGACTGAGACAGACAGATATATCCCAGGTGTTTCTGCAGAAACTACCTATCTCACACATTAACACGGCTTTGGACCTGCATCATGACCTTTTTCAGTTATGGAAGGTGCTGTGGACCTGGTGCTGGGCACCTCACCGCACCCTCAGGGTGAGCACAGTACCCGCACAATGTGACGGTGTGTAGCTACTCTGTGCCAGTAAAACACACGGTCTGTGCCCCCTACCAGGCCGAGGTGCTGTGGGGGTGCACATGGTCACTTCCCCCTACCAGGCCGAGGTGCTGTGGGGGTGCATACCCCATCTTGTGTTTATCTGTGGACAGCTGATTTTCATGTGCAGTGCATCATGGGTACGGGTGGGCTAACCCTATCCTGGTGACCACAGCAGACTGTCTGTGTGGTGAAATGCAGGCTCTCTGCAGCCAGCCTGGTGCTTGCTAGCAGCTATAGAGCTGTAGACCAATGTTTACTTCACTGCCTGTGAAGCCAGAAGTCATGGGTTCAAACCCACAGTGGGGTTATTTGATAGGGCTGCCCTAAGTATTATCTCTTTTTAATGTACATTTTTGCTGCCAGCAAAAACACCCTCAGCGTACTGTACCCATAAGGTGCCTCTGAGGGCGCTTTATAGAGCGCCCTATAGGGCACCTTATGGTTCCCGTCCATATAAGGTGCACTATACATTATCCTGTGATGCAACTTATAGGGTGCCCTATAGGGGACATTTTAGGGTGCCGTGGTGGACAGTGCACTTTATAATGTGCCCTATGGAGTGCCTTATAGGGTGCCTTATACGGCATTTTCAATTACGGCACGTGAGGGCGTGTTTGCTGGCAGCAATTAATAAAATAAAAATAAAGTGCTGCAGGAAACAAAACATACATTGCAAAGCTGATGCCTCAGCCAGCCTTACGTATTAGGACCACTGGAGAGCAAACTCATGACCCCTGTATCAGCAGTCAGTGCCTTAACCATTGTGCTCCACTGCTGCTCCTCCTTGCATGTCAGCGCACCTACTTATGCTTTTCATTCCTTACACTGCACAGTGCTGCCATCAAAAACAGTACTCTGACCTTGCGGTACCTCATACGGCACCCTATAAAGCGCCCTATAAGCAACATTCTAGGGTGCCTTGGCGGACAGTGCACTTTAAAATGTGCCTTATGGGGCGCCTTATGTTAACACGCTTTGAGAGTGCGTCTGCTAGTAGAAGTAATTAAAATATAAATAAATGCCTCCTAAAACAATCTTCCGCATAATAGGTAATGCCTCAGCCAGCCTTGTTCATTAGGCACTGTAGGGGATTGAAGCACTGATCCCTGCACCATTGGTCAGTGTTTTAACCATTGTGCTGTGGTTTTGCTCCTATGTTTACACATCAGCGCGCCGCCTTATGCCTCCCAATATTAAAATGCCTCCTAAAGCAATAGCACACTGCCTTATGCCGCCCAATATTAAACTGGCTCCTAAAGTAATGCCTCAGCCAGCTGTCTTCATTGGGCACTGTAGGGGATTGAACCCCTGATCCCTGCACCATTGGTCAGCGTCTTAACCATTGTGCTGTGGCTCTGCTCTTCTGCTTGCATATCAGCGCGCCACTTATGCCTCCCGCGCAGCTTTCTCATGCGCTAATGTGCGGGGCGCACATGGGCGCTGCGCACCTTAGCGCATATTTAAATCCTGTTTTTTCTTTTTCAGAGAGAAACGCCCACTCCTTATATGGCACACGCACACTAGCGTGGCCCGCACATTACCGGGGTTTTAGTAAACATGCCCCTTAATGTGGACAAGTGCAAAGTTATGGTTACACGATGCAAAGTTCCACATTAGGAACCACCACTCAGGAAAACGATTTAGGCGTCATCGTGGATAACATGTTGAAACCCTCTGCCCAGTGTGCAGCGGCAGCCAAGAAAGCAAATAGAATGCTAGGTATCATAAGGAAAGGGATGGAAAATAAAACAAAGGATATTATAATGCCTCTGTATCGTTCCATGGTACGACCGCACCTTGAATATTGTGTGCAATTCTGGTCGCCATATCTTAAAAAGGATATAGCGTTATTAGAAAAGATTCAGAGAAGAGCCACAAAATGGTAAAGGGGATGGAAGGATACTCTATTAAGAAAGGCTAAAAAGGTTAGGGCTCTTCAACTTGGAAAAGAGACGGCTGAGGGGAGATATGATAGAGGTCTAAAAATTAATGAATGGAGTGGAATGGGTAAACATAAATTAATTGTTTACGCCATCAAAATATAGAAAGACTAGGGACATGCAATGAAGCTACAGGGTAACCTATATAAAGATTAATAAGTTAAAAAAATAGAACCATAGAAACATAGAAACATGATGACAGAAAAAGACCACATGGCCTATCTAGTCTGTCCTTCCATATCAACAGCTACAACAGTCCACTTTTTACCTTTAGAGATCCTCTGTGTTGGTCCCATGATTTTTTGAATTCAGTTACTATCCTCATCTCTACCACCTCCACTGGGAGACTATTCCATGGATCCACTACTCTTTCCGTAAAGAAATATTTCCGCATATCACTCCTGAATCTATCTCCCTTCACCCTCATCCCATGTCCCCTCGTAGCAGAACTTGCTTTCAATTGAAAGAGGCTCTCTCCCTGAAAATTTATGCCATCGAGGTATTTAAACATCTTAATCATATCACCTCTATCCCGCCTTTCCTCTAAGGTGTACATATTAAGATCCTTAAGTCTGTCCTCATATGCTTTATAATGAAGCCCATTAATCATTTTAGTAGTCACCCTCTGCACCGACTCCATCCTGTTCACATCCTTTTGAAGGTGCAGTCTCCAGAATTGCACACTATACTCCAAATGAGGTCGCACCAAAGACTTATACAGAGGCATTATCACCTCCTTTTTTCTGCTAGCCATTCCTCTCCGTATGCACCCAAGCATCCTTCTATCTTTTACCATCGCCTTTTCTACCTGTTTAGCTACTTTAAGATCATCAGACACAACCACGCCTAGGTCCCACACTTCCCTAGTGGACAAAAGTACTTCACACCCTATACTATATTGCTCCCTTGGATTGCTGCAGCCCAAATGCATGACCATTCTTCAAGCTTAGCTAGATACCTCCTCATGTTATCTACACCTTCCTGGGTGTCTACTCTATTGCAGATTTTGGTATTTATTTATATTCTCTTATATACCACACTATTCTGCATCAGTGCGGTTGACATTGAACAAACTGAAATTACATTGAACAGGGCATTATAACTTGGAGATAACTATTTTACAGGGAACATGGGCTATGGAGTGTTAAGTGACTTGGCCAAGACCACAAGGAGCACCTGTGGGACTAGAAACCCCAGTCCTTCCAGCCCAAGGTTGCTGTCCTCTAGTGGGATTTGAACCCCCAACCTTCCGCTCTGAAGTACCTTGCCCCAACCACTAGGCCATTCCTCCACTCTATCATCTGCAAAGAGGCAATCCTTACCCGACAGCCCTTCCGCTATATCACTAACATGTTAAAAAGAATCGGACCAAGGACAGATCTCTGGGGCACACCACAGGTAACTTCCTTCTCCTCAGAGTGAGCTCCATTTACCTGTACTCTTTGTCGCCTCCCACCCAACCAATTTCTAACCCAAGTAGTAACTTTAGGGTCCATCCCTAGGGTGCTCAGTTTGTTTATAAGTCACTTGTGAGGAACAGTGTCGAAGGCTTTACTGAAATCCAAATACACCACATCTAGGGCTCTCCCTTGGTCCAACTCCCTGGTCACCCAGTCAAAGAAATCAATCAGATTTGTCTGACAAGACCTGCCTCTGGTGAATCCATGCTGCCTCGGATCCTGTAATCTGCTGGACTCCAGAAACCTCACTATTTTCTCTTTCAGCAGCATTTCCAAAAATTTACTCACCACGTTTCTCTTAACGTATAATCAAATGCTGGAATTTGCTACCGGAGGATGTTGCAAAAGCTGTTAGTGTAGCCAGCTTTAAAAAAAGATTTGGACAAGTTCCTGGAGGAAACGTCCATAAACCATTATTAAAGGGGACCCAGAATATCCACTGCTTGACCCAATACAAGCATTGTGGATCCTGTGTTTTTTGGGGAAACCACTAGGTACTTATGACCTAGATTGGTCACTGTTGGAAACAGGACACTGGTCTTGATGGACCTTGGTCTGACCCAGTATGGCATCTCTTAGGTTCTTATGTGTGTGGTACTATTGTCTGAGTCTAGGTTTACAACTGGAGATATCCCAAAAGTAGATAATTCTATGCAATTTATCCTCTGGGATAAACAGTCCCCCCCCCCCATTCTACCAAAATAATGGTTTATGAGTGTTTCCTCCAGGAAGATGTTCAAACCATTTGGAAACCCAGCTATGGCTGTGCAACCCACTGTTCCCACATCTCACCCCCTTTCATGTTGAAGAGATAAGAAAGAAGCTTTAGGCCACTTGTCTGTGTATGTAAACCTCAGAAGACAACAGGTCCTACATGCAAAGGAGGCTTCCCTGCCTGAATTCATTAATTGGTAGGTAGCCATAGCTGGCTATAATCTATTCAGAAGAGACAGAGAAAGTGGAAGAGGAGGAGGAGTAGCCTTGTATGTCAAAAGCAATATTAAAGCTACTGCAATGCAGGGGGCATGGGGAAAAGAAGAAGCTCTCTGGATTGTGTTGGAAAGAGGAGATGGCACTGTCATCCATACTGCTGTAATCTACAGACCTCCAACTCAAATCAAAGAGATAGACAACAAATTGATTATAGATATTGCCAAGATAGCCAGAAAGGGGGAAGCGATCATATTGGGCGACTTTAATCTACCCGATGTGGATTGGATTACTCCTTCTGCGAACCTGGCAAGAAGCAAAACAATTGTGGATGCTTTCCAAGATGCGTCACTTAAACAAATGGTGAGGAAACCAACCAGGGAAAGCTCAACGCTGGATATAGTGCTCACCAATGGTGATAGCGTGTCGAATGTCTGCGTGAGTACCCCTGTGAGCAGCAGCGATCATCACACGGTGTGGTTTGAGATAAAAGCCAAGGCGCAGTCCAATTATAGAAAGCTCAAAGTCCTAAACTTCAAAAACACTGACTTCAGTAAAATGGCCAAGTACCTGAAGGAGGAGTTGGCAGGATGGGAGGGGATAAGGGAAGTGGAATTGCAATGGGCTAAACTAAAGGTGGCAATAAAAAGGGAAACAGATAAATATGTAAGGAAAGTAAATAAAAACAAGAGGAAAAGGAAACCTATTTGGTTCTCCAAAGAAGTGGCTGCTCAAATAAAGGCAAAAAACAGCTTTCACATAATTCAAAAGCTTGCAAACAGAGGAACACAGAAAGGAATACAGGATCAAACTCAAAGAGACAAAACGAGAAATAAGGATAGCAAAATCAAAGGCAGTAGAAAAGATGGCTAGAGATGTGAAGTGTGGCGACAAAACTTTCTTCAGGTATATTCGGGAGAGGAGGAAAATCAGAGATGGAATTGCAACACTCAGAAGTGCTGGGAACAGATTTGTGGAAAATGACATTGAAAAAGCGAAAATGCTAAACAAATACTTCTGCTCTGTTTTTACTAAAGAAAATCCTGGAGAAGGACCATCTGTGACCCCCAAATATAAAAATGTGAAAGAACTAGATACCACACCATTCATAGAAGATGATGTGTTAGAACAACTTGCAAAACTGAAAGTGAACAAGGACATGGGGCTGGATGGGATACATCCCAGGATACTGAAAGAGCTTAGAGAGGTTCTTGCAGGGCCGTTAAAGGATGTTTTCAGCAGATCCTTGGAAACAGGAGCAGATCCTCAGGACTGGAGAAGGGCGGATGTGGTATCTATTCACAAAAGTGGTGACAAACTACAGGCCTGTGAGCCTTACCTCGGTGGTGAGAAAAGTAATGGAGGCGCTTCTGAAAGAGCGAATAGTGGACTTTCTCAAAACCAACGGGTTGCATGATCCGAGGCAACATGGTTTTACCAAAGGACGATCTTGCCAAACAAATCTGATTGAGTTCTTTGACTGGGTGACCAGAGAACTAGATCAGGGGCATGCGATGGATGTCATCTACCTGGATTTCAGCAAAGCCTTTGATACTGTTCCTCATAGGAGGCTTTTCAATAAACTCAGTAGCTTGGGGATGGGTCCCAAGGTGGTGAACTGGATCAGAAATTGGTTGACTGACAGACAACAGAAGGTGATGGTAAATGGAGCTCACTTGGATGAAAGGAGGGTGATTAGCGGGGTGCCCCAGGGTTCGGTCCTGGGTCCGGCACTGTTCAATGTATTTGTGAGTGATAATGCTGAAGGACTGCATGGAAAAGTCTGTCTTTTTGCAGATAACATGAAAATTTGCAACAGAGTGGACTCCCCTGAGGATAACATGAGGAAAGATCTACAAAAGCTGGAAGAATGGCCTAATTTATTATTTATTTATTTATTTATTACAGTTTCTTATATACCGCGCTATTTGGAATCAGCGCGGTTTACATCATAACAAAACGACCATAACGACAAACTGTCAGGTTTTACATTGAACAGGAGTACAAACTTGGATAACTGGGTTAACTATATACAAACTTAATTATATACAAACTTGGATAACTGGGTTAACTATATACATAAACTATCTACACTGCAGTGTGAGGGCATTTCTAGATTGGGTCATTTCTTGGAGGGGATATCTAGTTCAGTTGCTGTCTGGGAAATATTGGCAGAAAAGGTATGTTTTGAGAGCCTTCCTGAACTGATATAGATTGGTAATGGCTCTAATGTCAGGGGGTAGGGTGTTCCAGCATTTTGGTACATAAAAACTGAATGCCCTGTTTGTGGTGTTCGTGTTGGACTTTGCTAATGCTTGGCAGTTAAGATTTAATGCGAAGAAGTGCAGAGTCATGCACTTGGGAAGCAGAAATCCAGGTGAAATGTACGCGATAGGGGGCGAGAGGTTGGTGTGCACGGACCAGGAGAAGGACTTTGGTGTCATTATTTCTGCAGATCTCAAGGTGGCAAAACAGTGCGACAAGGCAGTGGCAAAGGCCAAGAGGATGTTGGGTTGCATACGAAGAGGAATTACCAGCAGAAAGAAAGAGGTACTAATGCCATTGTACAAGTCTCTGGTGAGGCCTCACTTGGAATACTGTGTTCAGTTTTGGAGACCATATCTCGCAAAGGCTGTAAAAAGACTGGAAACTGTTCAGAGGAAGGCGACCAAAATGATTTGGAGCCTGCGTCAGAAGCCTTATGAGAAGAGACTTGAAGATCTAAATATGTACACTCTGGAGGAGAGGAGGGACAGGGGAGATATGATTCAGACCTTTAAATACTTAAAGAGAAATAATGAACAAACAAACCTCTTCCAAAGAAGGGGAAACTGTAAAACTAGAGGGCATAAGAGGAAGCTGCAAGGTGATAAATTGAAAGGCAATGTCAGAAAATACTTTTTCACAGAAAGGGTGGTGGATGCTTGGAATGCCCGTCCGATGGAAGTGGTGGGGGCAAATACAGTGACAGAATTCAAAATGGCATGGGACAGACACAGTGGATTCCTTTTACAGCAACAGGATAAAATCAAAATAAACTTAACTACCGGTAACTAATTTCTCAACATACAGGGGTGTCCTACACGGAGTGGTGGGTTCAGCCCTAAAACAAAGACATGGGGAGGGGTGGCCTGCACGGAGCGGCAGGTGCACCTACTCTTGCCATCTTACTGGGCAGACTAGATGGACCATACTGGTCTTTATCTGCTGTCATTTACTATGTATCTGTTGTTGTCACTGAGGGAGAAGGTAAAAAACTTCACAACTTTGCTAATACTGCTGCAGTTAAGGGACTGGTGAAAGACCTGCAGATATATTGGTGTCCTAGTCATTAAAGATGAGGAAGTGTTATAAGAAAGAAGAAATCTGAGACATCTGTATTGAGGATGATCCCAGTGGAGTTAATTAGACGGAGGAAGCCCAGTCTGTGTAGCCTCTTCAACGACTGTTTATGGAAAGTTTCACTGGACTGTGAATGCACCCCAGGGATTGTTACTGGAGATTTGCCACATGGTTTACATGGAAAGCCTGTTAAGCTGGTCTGAGGGAATGGCTCAATTAGACCCCCCCTGCTTCCCTGTGTACCTGAAGCTGGTGGTGATACAGACGCAGGTCTCTGATACTGTGCTGGCTCGCTCCTGGATCTAATCTCACTGGTGTTTGACTTAAAGGCCTCAGTGCTTCATGTGGGTTTTAAGGAACATTAACTGCGGACACTGAGCTCGGCAGTTAACACATTGTATTAATAGTGCAAGCTCCTGGCTGCATTAAATCCCTCATTAGGAGATGAGGAAGTGATGGACACTGCACCTTGCAGATATTGCGAACACCGTTAACATGCATTAATGGCTAAAGAGGCAGATATTGTGGAATAGTTAACTGCATTCCATTTTAGTGGCCATGCTGCTCAGAGACAAGAGGGACCACTACCCACATTAGAGGCAAGACTGGGAATTGCCCCTTATCAAATACCATAGGTTAACTTTTGTGCTTAACACTTTAATGCACCGTAGTAAATAGGAGCCTATATCAATAGTGTAAATTCAAATTTTGGTCTCTCAAGCAAACTTTGCTGAGGGACCCCCATAGCAACCAGGCTCATCCCTCTCTGATCTGGATGGGTAGAGGGGGGATTGGGGGGATATAGTGGCAGCCTTCATGCTTCTCCTCATTAATATACTGACAACTGGGAAAGTGCCAGGCCATAATTTATATCGCAAAATACCCACAAAGTCACTCAGGACCATGACAAGGAGTCGACTCATAAAAGTACAGGATTGTAAATACGGCTATGGGTCCTAGAACATCATCAAATGTACTGGGAAAACTGAAGAAGCCCAGATTACCACTGGTCACACATCCTGGACACGGACGGACCCTCACAAAGTACAGAAGAAATTACTTCAAATTAAATATAGAAAGTTGGGAACAAAGAAGAAGGCAAAGTGGTTGGAAAATATGGACTTGGCAACAGAAATGAAGCTGGAGAAAGACTGATAGAATTCTGCAAGATCAATGATCTATTTATCTCAAACACCTTCTTCCAGCAACACAAGCGGCGACTGTACACATGGACTTCACCCAATGGATTGTACAAAAATCAAATAGACTACATCTGTGGAAGTCAATGACAGTCATCAATGAAGACAAAACCTGGAGCTGACTGAATTATAGATCACCAGCTACTAGTATGCAAACTCAAGCTAAAGCCGAAAAAGAGCAAGCTGCAGCAAAATATAATCTTGGAAATCTAAAAATTTAAAGACTGCCTGCACAATCGATTCACCACTTTGGATAGAAATGACAGAGCAATGGAAGAGCTCTGGAATTCATACTGGAGGATGTTGTAAAAGCAGATAGTGTAGCTGGATTTAAAAGAGGGTTGGACAAGTTCCTAGAGGAAAAGTCCATAAACCATCATTTTTTTCAACTTTTTTTTATTTTTTTTTAACATCTACATCAACAATGACCACATGCAGAGGGAGAAAAGGACAATAAAACAGAAGAGGAGGGAGGAGGAGAAGCTCAGAAGATGAGCGGAGTCATCTGTTCATGTAGCTTCCTGTAACGTAAGTCCCCTTTGACCTTGGAAAACAAGTGGCGTTTGGTAAAAGAGGAACCCCTTACAGGGGAGCACCGCTAATGCCATAGCTTCCACAGGAACCCCAACGAAGAAGCTTACAAAAGGAGCAGGTCAAGTAACAGCTGGTGTCTAAAAGCTTTATTGATGTGAAACCCCTAGGCGTTTCGGCAGAAGCCTTCCTCGGGGGGTTTGCAGCCTCAAGAAAATGACAACGAATTAACAAACAACAAATAACAGATAAGAATTAAAATCCATGAACATAAAATACACCATTTAAAATTACCTACTATTTGTAATAGCATATAAAACTCAACCTAAGGCTAAAGGATAACTAAATAAATATTAATATTAATATAAATAATAAATATCAAATGTAAAAATCAAATATAAATGAAGTCACTTAAACCAAAATAAAAACCTAAAAACAGGATAGCATTTGAAAACTAAACGTGCATCTTAAGCGTGTCAATGAAAAGTAAATTGTGAACATAGCTAAAAACAAGTGCGTAAATGTAAACGTTGAGTAGCCAGTGTGAGACTAAGGGGCATGTTTACTAAAATCCGCAAAATAGCGCGCCGCAAAATTGCGCACGGCAACGCGGCACTGAAACGCGCAGAAACGCGTTTAAACGCCCCGCACACATGCGTGTCACCCCCGCACAGGTACGCGGCTCACTAACGGGCCCCGTACAAGTGCGGGCCCGCAAATGTCCGATAGAGGCGTGGAACGGCGAAAGGAGGGCGGAGGAAGGCTCCGGAGGGGCGGAGGGACGGGGTCAATGGGTGGAGAGTGGGAGGGGAGAGGCTCCCCGCACAGTATCGGGCCCGAATTTGCATGTAAAAACTACCGCGAGTGAAACACTCGCGGTAGAAAGCATTTAAAGGGAAGAGAAACCATTTCCGTCAGCAATGTACAGGAAAACCGGGGAAACCAGCAAAACGTGAGCAGTGTGATATATGTGCACAGCACAAAAGTGAAAATAAAAATAGAAAATGACCACAACAGAACTATTAAAAATAGTAATTCAGCTGGGGAACAGTTATAGTGATGGGCAATTACAGAAATCACACCCAGCAAAGCTCCAGACAAAAGAAATGAAGTTTGGAAGGGTCTACTGAGAGGAGACTCTTCCAAAAAACATTTCCACGTTTTGGAGCTTTCCTGAGAGTGTTTGCTATGGGTGCCCATTAATATCACTGTTGCCCAGCGTGGTGATATTTTGTCCCACATTTCCCGTGGTCATTTCCGGGGTTTATGTGCACGTTTGTCACCAGACAGGGTGCATATGCCCACAGTAGAATTGCGTAGAGCAGGGTTTGTGACTCCATCCTGCCAGGCTTACTGCCTCCAGGGGCTGCACTGTCTCTGTGGCCAAAGTGTGGTACAGCGGACAGAGTCATTACCTCTAGGACCAGAGGGCAGAGGTTCAAAACCCAGCTGGGGCACCTGCCAGCCCTGTCCCTATATTTTACCCACCACTAAATAAAGATAGCGCAGACACCCCTGTATGCATGGGGAAAACACCCATATTTTACCCAACACCGCACACACACCACAACAATGGGCATTACCTACAGCCAAGTCCCCCAAATGCAGTCCCATACTGCCACATTGCAAGCAGGTCAACTGCTTTTTCTGAGAGAAGTTCATGCCAGCATGTTGGCGGACAAGTACATGTGGTGCAGGGGGCAGTGGCTGCTAACCACAGAAGACAGAGGCCTAGCCATGTGCAGGCTGGCACAGTCCACTGCAAGACAGGTCCTGCCGGATCCACAGTCATGGACAGTCCAGGGAATCCAACCAATCTGTGGCTACACAGTGGTGCAGTGCACACAGACAGTGCAAACAAGAACAGAAGGTCACAGGTTCAAAGCCCAGCTGGGGCTACTGCCAATCCTGCCCACATATTTTACCCACAACTAAACAGTGATAGTAAGGACACACCTTTCATGGCGGGGACATATGCAATGGTAAGACATCTATCTTTTACCCCACTGAGCACAGACACCATGAACAGGGGCAGTACCTAGAGCAGAATCACCCAAATGCAGTCCTGGTGGGCCACACACCAGTCAGATTCCATGCTGACACTCATACAAATGCCTGTGCTGTATATCTATGCACCACCCCCATGGCATGTAGATGTAGGCCATGCATATTCATGAGGGATAGCAGGAAAACCCGAACAGTGTGATGCAAACCTGGACTGGAGTTGGGAATCTGTGCCGTAAAGCAGCAGCCATCAAGGGCAGACACACCCACACCCACAGGCCCCATTGGCCAATGTCTCCTGGAAAGGCAGAACATTGGACCGTGCATGCAGCACCCAAAACGAGCACTTGCATAACTTACCAATGTCACCCTACACCTGAGGTATACGGTACACAGCTCGGAGACGTTTGCTAGGAGCACAGGCAGGCAGTTATCCATACGTTACGTACATACTGCTAGTTGACCCCATCCAAACAATCTGTTCGGTGTTTGCGGGGCATGCTCCAGGCCTGGCCTCTGACGGTGCTTACCACCCTGGGGAGTGACCACCAGCTGTAATGCATACCATATCCATGCCTTGCCGTGCTCAGGACCGATTTGGTGGGCAAGGCTACTTACCCCCTCAATCGTAGCACCATGATGGCAGAGGTGTGGAAGTGTGTGTCTGTCTATACAGTGGGTGTTGGCTGCAAGCCCCTTCAACAGCCTGCACTGCCAGCACTGTTGCCAGTATTGGCCAGTCAATGTGCATAATGAGGTGCAAGGTACCATGGGTATAGCCAGGGCAGGGTGGCGTGGCCAGGATGCATCTGCACTGGGCATAGGGCCCTGGCAGGGACATTGGCTGGGATATTGTAGTGTCCGGCCACCACCTACACAGACAGGGTGGCCAAAGCATGTCCTTCTGGGGGATCACGCTCACCCTGACTGTGCAGTGACCACAGCATGGCTAGGCCCCCCCATAGTGCTGTATAGTAGTTTTCTCATGTGATAGATATGGGTTTCTTTTTGGGGCCCAGTCACTGATCTATCTGCTTGCTGTGTATGCAGACAGCCCAGTTCTGGGTGCATGCATCTCCATTGGGAACATGGACTAACCAGCAGACTGTTTGTAGCTGGTAAATGTCTTGCTATAATGGCTTGCAGGGTGCAGTGGCTGTTGGCTTGCTGCAGGGGAATATCTGGTGGTGGAGTGCAGCTTACCATACCCTGGGCTTATGTCTGTCTGCTATTGTGTTATGGCTGTGTATGGAGCTGCCTGCCTGGGGGGGGGGTGGTGGTGTTCCTCAGCAGGACTGGGTTTGATGTTGCCCTCTACTGCCACCTTTGCAGGGAGGTAGAGTGTGGATCCCTTGATGGGGACCATGTTTGCCACTGGGGGGGTGCCGCCTGATGGCAGCAGACGGGGATATCCATGGTGTTTGTGCAGAAACTAGCTATCTTACACATTAACACTGCTTTGGAACGCCCGCTTGGCCTCCATCAGCCATGGCAGGTGTTGTTGACCTGGTCCTGGCCACCTCATTGCACACTCAGGGTGAGCACAGTACCCGCACGATGTAACGGTGTGTGGCTACTCTGTGCCAGTAAAAATCCCGGTCAGTGCCCCCTACTAGGCCAAGGTGCTGTGTGGGTGCACCCGGTCACTTCCCCCAACAGGGCCGAGGTGCTGTGGGGGTGCATTCCCCATCTTGTGTCCATCTGCGGACAGCTAATTTGCATGTGCAGTGCATCATGGGTACGGGTGGCCTAACCCTATCCTGTTGACACCAGCAGACTGTCTGTGAGGTGACGTGTAGGCTATCTGCAGCCAGCCAGGGGCCTGCTTACAGCTATGGAGCTGTAGCGCAATGGTTACATCACTGCCTGTGCAGCCAGAGGTCATGGGTTCAAACCCACAGTGGGGCCCTTTGGTAGGGCTGTCCACAGCTTTATTTTTATTTACTGTACATATGTCTATGCCGGCAAGACCACCCTCAGCTTACTATACCCATTAGGTGCCTCTGAGGGTGCTTCATAGGGCGCCCTGTAGGCCACCTTATGGTTGCCATCCCTATAGGGTGCACTATACATTATCCTGTGTCGCAACATACATGCTGCCCTATAGGGGTCATTCAAGGGTGCCTTGGCGAACAGTGCACTGTAACATGTGCCTTATGGGCCGCCGTATGTTAACATGCTGGGAGAGTGCGTTTGCTAGTAGTGATAACAAAATAAACTTATACAGCCTCCTACAGCACTCCACAACATAATACATACTGCCTCAGCAGGCATTTTTCACTGGGCATTGTGAGAAGTTGAACCCCTGATCCCTGCACCATTGGTCAGTGTTTTAACCATTGTGCTGTGACTCTGTTCCTGTGCTTGTGCATCAGCGCGCCACCTTGTGCCTATCAGCGCGCCGCCTTCTGCCGCCCAAGGGGACCAGTGCGCCGCCTTCTGCTGCCCAAAAATAACTGTGCGCCGCCTTATGCCGCCCAAAAATAGCTGTGCGCCGCCTTATGCCGTTCCAAATTAATTTGCTTCCTAAAACAATGTTAATCATTACAGTTACTGCCTCAGCTGACCTTTGTCGTTGCGCACACTGGGGGATTGAACCCATGGCCCCTGCACCATTGGTCAGTGTCTTCACCGTTGTACCACGGCTCTGTTGTTTTGTATACTCAGCAGCGCGCCACTTTGCCTTTCCACGCGCTAATGTCGACCCCCGCACATTAGCGCGACGCACACACGTCCGGTTGCTTACTACCGTTTTTTTTCTATTTTCTGCCTGAACCGCCCACTCCTTATATGGCACAGGCACACTAGCACGGCCCCGCACGTTAGGAATGTTTAGTAAACATGCCCCTAAATGAAGGGGAACTAAAACAAAAATAAAACGTGTTTAAAAACCTGGTAACATTATGAAAGGCAAGCGTACAGATGAAGAGGAACTATAGACGTGGACCAGCATAGCGATACAACACCGGAACCTACAGGTGTACTTTTTGCAAGAATTTGTGTATTCTCAGGTGGCAGCTAAATTGTGAGAACACACCATGGATACAATTGTGCAGTAAAAACAATGGAACAATGCCTAGGGAACAGAAAACGACGTGCCGGTGACAGTCATAACAAATTCAAGGAGCCTGTATACGCGTATGCATGTGTACTGGGACTCGAGGTCCCTCTTGGTAAAGTAGCTCGCAGATGAAATAAAATAATGAACACATTAAAATTGCTCTTTGAAAATTAAAAGTAAAAAACGGATGTGCATTTAATCTGAACAGTGGCATAAAACATTGCCGAACTCTAAATAGGACCGCAGGAGAGGTGCAAGCGGTCAAGCACAGTGATCAGACGCAATCCTAAAGTACCTGTAGTGTGGAAGGACTGGGGTTTCTAGTCCCACAGGTGCTCCTTGTGGTCTTGGTCAAGCCACTTAACCCTCCATTGCCCATGTTCCCTGTAAGTATTAGTGTATGTGTCTCATATCCCCTCGTGTTAAATGTATCCCCCAATTGTAACCGCTTTGACCCGGAGAAAGGCGGTATATAAATAAATAAAATAAATAAATAAAACAAGAGCCCATTAGAATAAAACATATCTGCAATGCTGTCAAAGCCAGTGACCACCAGAGGGAGCCATGGGGTCAAAAATAAAATTGTGCCGAAGCAGTCACGTTGCAATTGCTTAATTTAAGGCAACCTGGTGAATATGTAGATGATGATGCAACAAGACAGCTGCGATTCACAACACTGTAGCCCAAAGATACAAACACCTTATAAAAAGAAATAAGATAACAAGACGCATGTGCCTGAAGGGGCTTCGGAATGTATAAAATCAAAGAGCGAAACGAAAACCTGAAGACTGAAATGAGATCAAAAATAAAAGTAAAAATGTGAAAATACAGAGATAATGTGTGGGAGGGGAAAAGGAGAAAGGGAGGCAGAAGGGGAGGGGGAGGGAAGAGGGAAAGGGAGGGTATTTTAGGCCACTTTAAATACTGAGGGGGATGTTCTGGCAACTCCACTGACTGACCTTTTCAATGCCTCGTTGGAGTCGGGAGTGGTGCCAAAGGACTGGAGAGAGGCTCATGTGGTGCCTTTACACAAAAGCGGAAGTAAGGATGTGGTTGAAAACTACAGGCCGGTTAGTTTAACTTCGGTGGTGAGTAAATTATTGGAAATGCTGCTGAAAGAGAAAATAGTGAGGTTTCTGGAGTCCAGCGGATTACAGGATCCGAGGCAACATAGATTCACCAGAGGCAGGTCTTGTCAGACAAATCTGATAGATTTCTTTGACTGGGTGACCAGGGAGTTGGACCGAGGGAGAGCTCTAGATGTGGTGTATTTAGATTTCAGTAAAGCCTTTGACACTGTTCCTCACAGGCGACTTATAAACAAACTGAGCACCCTAGGGATGGACCCTAAAGTTACTGCTTGGGTTAGAAATTGGTTGGGTGGGAGGCGACAAAGAGTACAAGTAAATGGAGCTCACTCTGAGGAGAAGGATGTTACCAGTGGTGTGCCCCAGGGATCTGTCCTTGGTCCGATTCTTTTTAACATCTTTGTTAGTGATATAGCAGAAGGGCTGTCGGGTAAGGTTTGCCTCTTTGCAGATGATACCAAAATCTGCAATAGAGTAGACACCCAGAAAGGTGTAGATAACATGAGGAGGGATCTAGCTAAGCTTGAAGAATGGTCTAGAATTTGGCAGCTGTGATTTAATGTTAAAAAATGTAAGGTCATGCATTTGGGCTGCAGCAATCCAAGGGAGCAATACAGTATAGGAGGTGAAGTACTTTTGTCCACTAAAGAAGAACGGGACCTAGGCGTGGTTGTGTCTGATGATCTTAAAGTAGCTAAACAGGTAGAAAAGCTAGAAGGATGCTTGGGTGCATACGGAGAGGAATGGCTAGCAGAAAAGAGGAGGTGATAATGCCTCTGTATAAGTCTTTGGTGCGACCTCATTTGGAGTATAGTGTGCAATTCTGGAGACCGCACCTTCAAAAGGATGTGAACAGGATGGAGTCGGTGCAGAGGGTGGCTACTAAAATGATTAGTGGGCTTCATTATAAAGCATATGTGGACAGACTTAAGGATCTTAATATGTACACCTTAGAGAAAAGGCGGGATAGAGGTGATATGATTGAGATGTTTAAATACCTCCGTGGCATAAATGTTCAGGAAGAGAGCCTCTTTCAATTGAAAGCAAGTTCTACGACGAGGGGACATGGGATGAGGGTGAAGGGAGATAGATTCAGGAGTGATATGCGGAAATATTTCTTTATGGAAAGAGTAGTGGATCCGTGGAATAGTCTCCCAGTGGAGGTGGTAGAGATGAGGACAGTAACTGAATTCAAAAAAGCATGGGACCAACATAGAGGATCTCTAAAGGTAAAAAGTGGACTGTTGTAGTCATTGATATGGAAGGACAGACTAGATAGGCCATGTGGTCTTTTTCTGTCATCATGTTTCTATGTAAAAGCGTGCATCAGCCCGGTATAATCTAAAATCTAATAAAACATATATATATAAAGAATAGAAAAATAAAACCCAGGAATACTAAATAACACTAAAACTAGGGAACGGGAGGGGGATCTGGAGCACGTCACAAGAAAACAGAGGGGCCCTGAAGCTTTGTAAGATGCGCTCAGTAGCTCTGCCTGTCTATACAGTAGGTCCTCCTCATCTCTACGCTTGGCTTTCATAATGGTACCAGGTTTTATTTTTGTGTTAGTTTCCTTTCATTTAGTCTCATTTACACTGGCTATTCGACGTTTACATTTACGCAGTTGTTTTTAGCTATGTTGACAGTTCCTTTTCATATTTAATTTTAAAATGATATCCTGTTTTTAGGCTTTTATTTTGATTTTAGTTCCTTCTTTATTTATATTGATTTTTACAATGATATTTATTATTTATATTTATTTACAGTTGTCCATTAGCCTTAGGTTGAGTTTTATATGCTATTAAATATAGTAGGTAATTTTAAATGGTGTATTTTATGGAATTTGTTATCGGAGGATGTTAGTGTAGCTGGGTTTAAAAAAGGTTTGGACAAGTTCCTGGAGGAAAGGTCCATAAACCGTTATTAAGAAGTGACCGAAGATATCAATGCTTGACCCAGTACAAGCATTGTGGAACTTGTGTCTTTTGGGGAAACTGCTAGGTACATATGACCTAGATTGGCCACTGTTGGAAACAGAATACTGGGCTTGATGGACCTTGGTCTGACCCAGTATGGCATATGTTCTTATGGATTTTAATTCTTGTCTGTTATTTGTTGTTTGTTTATTCTTTGTTATTTTTCTTGAGATTGTTAACCCCCCCATAGGAGGCTTCTGCCGAAACACATAGGGGTTTCACATCAATAAAGGTTTGACACCAACTGTTACTTCACCTGCTCCTTTGTGTGTTTTGTTTCCTGGTTGCAAATGGGTCATACAAGTCTGTATAATTATCTTATATTGGGCTTGTCTACAACTAGTACTTCTGGTGTACCAATATCCTCTACAATGGACAAGCGGGAATCTGGCTCCGGAAAGTAAAGCCCTATTAATGCTTTCTACAATTTGGAAAGCAGCCCCTTACTCTTGCCCCTTCTCTATAGAGAATCTTTTCTACCCCAGAGAATTCTCTGGTGAGATGGAACCAATTCTCATCCTGAATTATAAAGTAGCGCAGCTGAAAGTATTGAAAAAAGGGAATCTTGACACCCCCCTGATACTGCAACTGCTTCATACTCAATAGGGAATCGATTTCCTAAACAAGAGAAGATCATTCTTTCCACAATGCCTTAAATGCTGCTCCCTCAAAGGGGGGTATAGTCTACTATCTTCAAATCAGGGAAACAAGACCCAGAAAGCTCACAATGCTGCCGAACCTGGGAACTGATTAGGGCTAGAGGTGCCAAAAGGGCGTGCCCTCCCTCCCACCCACCACTGCCTCGAATATGGACAGAGGAGCCATCCAACATTGCCCCATATCAACCCAATGGACATCCGATGGTATGATATATTGGTAGCGAAGTCCCCTCAGCACTGCAGCCACTACCAGTTTGGGACATGCTAACCCACCATCCGCCACAGCTTGTTTTATATGCCGTCATCCTATCCTCACCTTGTTTTTACCCCAAACAAACTTGCTAAATTGATGCTCTAATTTCCATTTAATTGGCAGCCAAGTGAAGAGGTATAGCAACTTGGGTTTCGCTACCTTCTTAAGGGATGCTGTTCTCCCCATCCAGCTCTGAGTTAAGTCTTCCCATCTCTGTAGCTCCTCCATAATAGATGTTGTGAGGGGAGTGTAATTCAAAACAGATCCTCCACCTTCAATGAAATCTTCACCTATAAATACTTAATATGGGAGCTTCCCACCTGAAGGGGCAGCCCACAGATGCAGGCCTTCCCTGCTGCCCCACCTGCAGTATCTGATTTATCTAAATTAACTTTTAAGACTGAGATCTAGAGAATTCCTCAAATATGTAGAGCAATCCAGGAACTTAATCTTCTTAGGTGTCATCAGCATACACTGATACCTGGTGAGGAATCCCAACGATAACCACAGGCTTATCTGCTGGCAAGAGCCTGAGAAAAGAGTCCAAAGGCTCAGTGGCCAAGGTGAAAAGTAGAGGAGACAAGGGGCAACCTTATCGGGTGCCCTGGTGCAGTGGGAATGTCTCAGATTGCTGTGCATTCACCACCATCGGTGTTGCATAAGGGGCATGGACCCATCTGATCAGCAAGGCTGAACCGAGCCATGACCGCAAATAGATACTCCCACTCTAAACGGCCAAAGGCCCTTTCAGCATAAAGGGAAGCACAAGATGCCGCTTTATTGCTTTGTTTGAACATTCTCCTAAATGTTCATAAATGGTCCTCAATCACATTATCATAGATCTGCCTACTGCAAATAAAACCAGTTTGGTCCGGGTGGATCAGAGTGGACATCACGCTATTCAACAGATTAGCAAGCCCCCTGGCAAAGATTTTAATCTTGCTATTCAGCAAGAATGTTTGTTTGGGTTTTTTTTTGGTTTTTTTATTCAAAACTTTTGAAATCAATTACATTCCACTCTAAAGAGGAAAAACATTAATACACCTAACTAGACAATATACACTGAAAAAAGAGAATACAGAAAACCGTACTACAAGCAACAAGATAAGTGTACAATGGTAAAGCTACCATCTAGGGAGAAGAGCCTGACTACAGTTAGAACAAATTATATCATGTAAATAGGCAACAAATCCTGCCAAAGCTGAGGAGAAAACCCTAAAACTAGGACCAACCCCAAGCATCCCTACTTCATTCTATCTGCCAAAAACTTCTGCCCTTGCAGGGTAATTATAAACTTGCAGGGAAATCTTAAATTAAAAATAGTACCGAGTGCCAATACTTACTGCCTGAGCTCCAGGAACTGTTTTTTATGGGCTTGTGTGGAAATATTTTCAGTTTATATCCACAAAACAATACATTTTTATTTTTGAAGAATAACCTCAAGACCTTAAGTTTTGCCGATTCTACAGCAAAGATTACCAACAGTGTATTTCTCTTCGTAATCACATCAGCAGAATCCGCTAGGAAGGCCATCAGGTCTTCACTGATCGTGGGACAAAGGATATCAAAATCTCCTTCTCCCGATTCAGTCAGATGAGATCTAATTGGAACATAATAAGCCTGTGTAATTTCTATCGCTTCATCCAACTTCAGCACCTCAACAACATACGTTTTCAGTAATATTGGTGACGAAAGCAAATGTGACTGGAAAGTTGAAGAAGCGCACGTCTAGAGCAGGATAGATTTTCAAGTGCCTCCCAGAACCTTTTCTGTGTGCCACATTACAAGAACAACAAGTCTGCACTTGAGAATCCACCGAGTTACCACCTTATCTAATGCTGCAATCCTAGGGTCCAAATTAACCATTTTATCTGCCGCTCCCTGACTAAAAATGTATAAAAACAAAATGGTCGAAGACAATTTAGCATCTATGTTATGAATCTGCTCCCCCCAGAGCTTGAAGTGTGATTTCCCCCTCTGAGCCAGCTAAATCCATTGGAGCCACCAGAATAGGTACCGGCACAACTGGAAGCCTTTCACCGTCAATAAGGGACAAAGTTCCATTGAGGAAACTTGAGGATAGAGGCAACAGAGGATGCAGTGGTTGTGTCCAGCCACCAGAACTCAACAAAGCCCCTTCTGGTGAGGACTGACTAGGATCTAAGGGAACCAAATGTCTTTCCAAGGGTTCAATAACTTTACCTGTCGATGTCGCTGCAGACTCCGTCTTGCAGCACCGTACCTGTGTGCAAGCAGTGCAGCCGCACGGGGCACAAAAGGATTAGGGGCACATGTCACGCTGCTGGCCCCCGCCTGCCCCCCTTCGTCTGCTGCCACATTTTGTTTTTTCGGAGACTGTGGCGGTAGCAGCAGCAGCAGCAGTGAGGTAGACTAGCGTTTGTAGGCAGGTCGGGTCCCTCCTTTCCTTATGTGATGTAGGTCACGTCAGAGGAGGGAGGGACCAGGCCAGTCATTCAGATGCAGATCTTTGCAACTCAGCATGGCTGGCCCGGTCCCTCCCTTCTCTGACACGACCTACATTGGAGAAGGGAAGGAGGGATCCGACCTGCCTACAAACATAGGCCTGCCTCACTGCTGCCACTGCCTTCAAAAAAACAAAAAAGTGGTAGTGGCAGCAGGGCAATGCAGGGGGGGGGGGACTGGCAGGGGGTGCCAGAAGAGGAAATAGCACAGGGTGCAATTATGGCTAGGCCCTGCCACCTTGCATGCATTGCGCAGGGGGGACAGGAGGTGGAATACGGTGCCAGCAGATATAGGGGCTGGACTTCCTGCTGGGACGTACATCCCCGCTATCCGCCTTACAGAATCAGGCTCCATATGGCCTATCCAGTCTGCTCTTCCATACAAACTATTATAATCCCCTTTTTTCGTTTAGAGATCTTCTGTGCTTGTTCCATGCTTTCTTGAATCCAGATACTGTCCTGGTCTCTACTACCTCCACTGGGAGACTATTCCATGCATCTATCACTCTTTCTATAAAGAAATATTTCCATAAATTTTATTATTCCTAAGTCTATCCCCTTTCACCTTCATCCTATGCCCCCTCATTGCAGAGCTTACTTTCAAATGAAAGAGGCTCTCCTCCTGTGCATTTATGCCATGGAGGTATTTAAATATTTCTATCCTATCTCCTCTCTCCCGCCTTTTCACCAAAGTATACATATTGAGATCTTTAAGGCTGTCCCCACATGCCTTATGACGAAGACCAATGATCATTTTGGTAGCCACCCTTTGCATTGACTCTATCCTGTTTATATCCTTTTGAAGGTGTGGTGTCCAGAATTGCACACAATACTCCAAATGAAGTCTCACCAAAGACTTATACAGAGGCACTATCATCTCCTCCTTCCTGCTGGCCATGAGGAAGGAGGTGATATTGCCTCTGTATAAGTCTTTGGTAAGACGTCATTTGGAGTATTGTGTGTCAGTGTAGAGACCACACCTTCCAGCCCAGCAGATATACCATTCTCATTATTCATGAGAAAATCAGACCACCAGACCCTCATGGATTTCAGCACCTCCTTATCCTGAAGCAGCGTAACATTAGCCCATCATCTTCCCCTAGGATCCCTGCCTTCCCCCTCCCAAGATCTACCAAAACACAAACCATGGCCCGATCACTCACCATAGTGGGTGAAATATGGGCTCCTTCAACTTTAGGCAGATCTACCTCCCTCCTTCACAGATGGTCTAAACGAGAGTACCCCTGGGTCTTGGTGGAGCATTGCATATATACAAGAAAAGATAATCCTCTTTTGTTGCTTTGAACCAAGGGCCTTCCCATCTACTGTACATAGAGCGAGACCCAGGCCAAAATTGGAAGTGACAGAGCCCCGGAACTTGTGTCAATGGAATTTCAAGCATCAAGCTCAGAGCTCCAGGCTGCCTACCTGACAACTGTATCAGAAGGCAAGAAAAAGAGGTAAATAAGACAAAAGAGAAAGAAACAAGGAAATATAGGTACATTTGCCATCCCCCAGAATCCTACCACCCATACAGCTCCACAGTAAGAACCCTGACAGTGTCCGCCAGGTCTCCCATTTTGATTTACTGTAGATACCCTCTCATCATCTATTCGGTCCATCCACGCCTCACACATAGCCCCCACCACCCAATCCCATACTATCTCAGAAGATCCCCTCCCCCCGCTACCCCAGCCCCATAAGTAAGTCACCCACATAGAGAGAAGGCACAGATATGTAAGCCCACCTTTCATGTCAGCAAGTATATGTTCAAATCAGTTAGTGGAACACCTAGCTTAGATCGTTTGGAAGTCCTCAGATTAAAAGCTCCCAAACAATAGAGATTTGGAATCACTAAGATGATCATAGTCTAGCGGGCAAAGCCACCTCTTGCTTCATTCTTCATTCTCCAGTTCTACAAGATGGCCATCATCTGCTCCTAGAGCAGTTCCATGTTCATCGGCATCTCCCACACTTGTCATCTTCTGTCCAAAACCCGCTATAGGGATGCCACTCCGGGCTGTCACACTCAGTTCGCCATCACCACCACCTGCAGGATTCTCTAAGCTGCCTTCTGCCAGGCCGAGCCTGGCTTCACCATACAAGGTTATGTTCCCTGTGCACAAGCCTCCATCAGCAGCTTCCAAGCTCATCCATGGTTTTGCAGAGACACCAGTAGAGGTCATCATGTGAAGGTACTCAGCAAGACTTGGGGAGTGAACTATATTCTCTTCCCCTAAGAGAGGCACAGCAATTCACCAACACAACTAGCGAATTTTATGTTGCACTTCCCTTTGACCTTGAGGTTTGACCCTCTGGGACCTTGGGACTCCACTTATGCCTATTTAACAATCGGCCCACTTCTTCCACAGAATGCTCAGCACTGAGGTTTGAGAAAATGGAGAGTTTCCAATTATTATAGTTTATTTCTCTAGATATAAAAAATGTTAAATACAATAAATACATTTCCTTGCCTCTAAAATCATGTGTTCCTTCTCTTGGTACTGGAGGTGCCACACAATTTTATTTATTTATTTATTTAACTGGATTTCTCTACTGCTCTATCCTAAAATCAAAGCGGTTTACAGTACAACTTGTGGGTTTACATAGAACAATGGGTGAGGGGGCATGCAGGGGATTATTTCAAGCTAACTTATATACAAATGAAACTATTGACAAAAAGTGTGTAGTGAGAGTCTGGGGTATAAGGCATTGGGTCAGCAGGAATGACAGTATGCGGTTGTACATTAGGTAATGTCCCCAAAGTGTTTGGCATAAAGGGTTGTTTTCAGCTTTTTCCTGAAGTCCTTGGAGTTTGGGGTGGTCGGGGAGTGCATTCAAAAGGGCATGTGCAGCCAACGAGATAGCTCTTCCAGATGTGATTGACTTGGATTTTATGTAGGCATTGGAGATAGTGATGGTGTGATTGGTGATACATTGTCTAGGTCTGTTGCTTGTATCCATGGTGATAAGGGTTTTGAGTATGTCAGCAGAAAAGTTTTGTTTGACTTTGAAGATGTTCAACAGTCTTGTACTTGATGCGGGAGCTGATGGGGAGCCAGTGAAGCTGATTCAAGAGGGGTGTGATGTGGTTGTGTTTTGATGAGCCATTTATAATGCAAGCTACTGTATTCTGTACCATCTGTAGAGGAGAGAGTGCTAGTTTAGGTAAGCGGAGGTAAATGGGGTTGCAGTAGTCCAAGATGAGAATGATAATCGTCTGGAAGATAGTGCGGAAGTGTTCGTAGTTGAGTAGAGGTTTGAGCTGTCTGAGAACACACATTTTGTGATAGGCATTCTTGGCTGTTTTGTTAATGTGGGACTGAAGGTTCAAATTGCTGTCCAGAGTGACTCCAAGGTATTTTACCTCGGGTTTAATAGGTATGGTGATATTGTTCAACTTGATTGCTTGAGATAATAGCATGCAGCCATTTCCCAGCTCCCAGCTTATGCCTGGTCTCCCTGTGGGCCCGGTCAATCTCGTGGGAGGGTTTGGCGATCTCCGAAGGAAACAGGAATCAAGTTTTTATAACAAAGACACATGCATCCTGCAGTTAAGTGCCCTCAGATAAAATGAGGAAATAGTTAAGAAAAAAATAAAAGGAGCAGCTGCAAAGGGTAAAGATTTACATCAAGCATGGGCATTATTTAAAAATACTATCTTGGAAACCCAGACCAGCTGTATTCCATGCTTTAAGAAAGGTGGAAGGAAGTGCAAAAAATGCCAACATGGTTTAAAGGTGAGGTCAGAGGCTGTTGTAGCCAAAAAAGCATCTTTTAGGAAATGGAAAAAGGAGTTAAATGATGAAAACTGAAAACAACATAAGCAATGGCAAGTTAGATTCAAGGCAGGCAAAGAGAGAATTTGAACAAAGCTTTCTGTGGAAGCACAAATGCATAATAAAAACATTTTTTTCAAATACACATGTAGCAAAAAAAAAAAAATATGAGAGAGTCAATTGGACCATTAGATGAAAGAGGGGTATAAGGGGCACTAAGAGGGGACAAGGCCAAAGTTATCCATGACTGAAATGGTAGTTTAAGGTGATGTATCGTAAGAATTGAAAGAAATATCGATAAACCGGGAAGATGTATTACAACTATTTGATAAACTAGAGTAGCAAATTATCTAGACTGGATGGTATATATCTGAGGGTGTTGAAAGAAATGAAATATGAGATTGCA
The DNA here is from genome assembly GCA_033557465.1 of Ichthyophis bannanicus. Taxonomy (NCBI): domain Eukaryota; kingdom Metazoa; phylum Chordata; class Amphibia; order Gymnophiona; family Ichthyophiidae; genus Ichthyophis; species Ichthyophis bannanicus. Next base: position 345,408,221 of record CM066039.1, on the reverse strand, counting down.
AACCTACTATTAGTAATCTGTGAATTATCATTAAAATCATCTGTAGATTGGCAACTGGTCAATATATTGCCAATTTTTAAAAAGGGTTCCAGGGGTGATCTGGGAAACTACAGACCAGTGAGCCTGATGTCAGTACTGGGAAAAATGGTAGAAACCGTTATAAAGAATAAAATGATTGAACATGTATATAGTCACGGTTTAAAGGGAGAAAACCAACATGGCTTTAGCCAAGGAAGGTCTTGTATTACTAATCTGTTATTTTTTTTGAAGGTGTGAATAAACAGATAGGTAAACATGAGCCAGTTATAGTGTATCTGGATTTTCAGAAAGCCTTTGAGAAGGTCCCTCATGAGAAACTCTTGGCAAAATTTAAGTCATGGGATAGGAGGCAGTGTACTATCGTGGATGAGGAACTGGTTAAAAGATAGAAAGCAGATAGTAGGGCTAAATGGCCAATTTTTCCCAATGTAGAAAGGTGAATAGTGGAGTACCCTAGGGATCTGTACTGCGTCTGCTGCTTTTTGACATATTCATAGATGACCTGGAAATGGGAACAATGAGTGAGGTAATCAAATTTCCAGATGACACAAAATTATTCAAAGTTGTTAAAACCCAAGAGGATTGTGAAAAACTGCAAGAGGATCTTGAAAAAGTCAAATGTTCAAATAGCAGATGAAATTTAATGTGGACAAGTGCAAAGTGCACCTAGGAAAGAATAACCCGAACTATGGTTACACAATGCAAAGTTCCACATTAGGAACCACCACCCTGGAAAAAGATTTAGGCATCACTGTGAATAACACAAAATCTTCCATCCGTTGTGCAAGATGACAAATAGAATGCTAGGTATCATAAGGAAAGGAATGGAGAATAAAACAAAGAATATTATAATGCCTCTGTATCATTCTGTGGTGTGACTGCACCTTTAATATTGTGTGTAATTCTAGTTGCTGTACCTTGAAAAGGATATAGCAGAATTAGAAAAGGTACAGAGAAGAGCCACCAAAATGGTAAAGGGGATGGAAGGATACTCCTATGAAGAGAGGCTAAAAAGGTTAGGGCTCTTTAACCTGGAAAAGAGAAGCTGATGAGAGATATGATAGAGGTCTATAAATTAATGAATGGAGTGGAATGGGTAAATGTAGATCGATTGTTTATGCCATCAAAAAGCAGAAAGACTAGGGGACACACAATGAAGTTGTACATTCAAGACTAATACGAGAAAATATTTTTTCACTCAATGCGTAATTAAACTCTGGAATTAGTTAGCAGAGGATGTAGTAAAAGCTGTTAGTGTAGCTGGGTTTAAAAAAAGGTTTGGATAAGTTCCTGGAGGAAAGGTCCATAAACCATTAATATAGAGGACCCGGAAAATACACTGCTTGCCCCATTACAAGCATTGTGTAACCCATGTGTCTTTTTGGGAAACTGCTAGGTACTTGTGACCTGGATTGGCCATTGTTGGAAACAGGGTACTGGACTTGATGGACCTTAGTCTCACCCAGTATGACATACCTTATGTTCTTATGTACTCTAACAGCTTTTACTACATCCTCTGGTAATGAATTCCAGAGTTTGATTAAGCATTGAGTGAAAAATATTTTCTCTTATTAGTCTTGAATGTGCTACATTGTAACTTCATTGCATATCTCCTAGTCTTCGACTTTTTTTGAAGGGGTAAACAACCAATCTACATTTACCTGTTCTACTCCATTTATTATTTTATAGACCTCTATCATATCTTCCCTCAGCCATCTTTTTTCCAAGTTGAAGAGCCCTAACCTTTTAAGCCTTTCTTCATAGGGATATCCTTCCATCCTCTTTACCATTTTTGTCGTTCTTCTGTGTATGCTTTCAAATTCTGCTATATCTTTTTTAAGATATGGTGACCAGAATTTCACCAGAAGCTGCTTGGCATTATCCTCTGTTGAAACCCATAGCCTATCTAATACCACCTTTGGATCCAGATGCTCAAATTCTACTTCTAATGGTTAGAGACATACTGTCCTTGTACAAAGTATATCAACTGTGCATCGGTCCTCATGGCACCCCTTATGCCCATCATCTCGATTTGGGATTGGGGATAGTAGGTCACGTTTGCCTCAATAGAATACGGAAATCAAGCTTCAGCACATGTGCAACCAGTGCGTGAGAAAATGAGTGCACCTCCTTATTTCAGCCATGCCCCAACCATCTCTACGAAAGAGGTTCTCAACTGCAGGGAGCCCGAGAGCTGTGATCTGAAGATCTTCTGAATTATTTCCCTGTCAGACCTTGGAGAGAACCTGGGGAGCTCCGTGTTTCAGGTCACAAGAGGTGATGATAAACCTAGCCTCTCCATGGAAGACAAGGAATTCCTGAGAATCACAGACAAAATTCTTTAAGGATGAGTCAAAAAGCTAGGTAGCTCCCTCTTCCATTCTGCATGCCCAGACTATGACTTCCTCTCTCATGTTTCGCTCTACTGCAAATAACTCTGAAAAGTAACCAGTGACTAGACAGCATTGTGTAACTTTCATGAAGGACATGCACATCAGTGGCCATGTAGAGCCAGCTCCACCTTTGAAAGTGAATGAATAATGCTGGTACCAACCTATGTTTGGCTCAAACACGGTGAAATCCAAATCATATTTGACTCCAGTGTTCTTTTTCAAGAAACCTCTCTGAACAATGTGTTCCTGACTGGACCTGCCTGCTCAACACCTGTTGGGGGTTTTGATCAGCTTCAGAGAAGAGCCTATCACCATAACAACTATTATCCAGCAAGTGTTCTACTGTTTTGTCATCCACAAAGGCTACTGGAACTGCCTAAAGTTCCTGTGGTACTGTGATGATGACATCAACAATGAGATTATAGCCAAACACGTGGACTTGCATTCTGTATGCAATAGTCTATCACCTAAAGTTGCAACCTATGGACTCAAGAGAACAAAAGGAGAAAAAGAGCATAGTACAGATACTAGGCATTTTGCAGAAAGTACTTTTATGTGGATGATGGACTGAAGTCCCTACCCACTGAAGAGGAAGCCATCAGCTTGCTGAAAAGGACACAATGTTAGCAGATATCAACTTGAGGTTCCACAAAATAGTCTCCTACAATGTTGAGGTGATGAAAGCATTCTCCTCAGAAGATCATGATAAAGACTTGAAAAGACTTCAGAGTTGATACAGCTCTGCTACAGTACAGCCTTGGACTAAGTTGGGACTTAAATGGAGAAACGTTCACCTTCCAGGTCTTTACCCAAGAAAAAACATTTACTCGTCTGTGTTTTGTCTACAATGAATAGCCTGTGTGACTCAGTAAGGTTTGTGGCTCCAGCCATCATAGAAGGAAGGTCCTGGTTAAGAGAACTTTCATCAAGCACAAGTGATTGAAATACCCCATTACCTCATGAAAAGAGACAAGAATGCAAAGCATGGAAAGGTTCCCTACAAATGCTTGAATAGCTCCACATCCCATTTACCTCTACAGCTCTCAAGGCTGCTTGCTATAGACACATCTGAAAAGGCAATAGCTGCAGTGGTTTACCTGAAGGTGCAGATGCAGAAGGCACACTTCACTTGGGATTCAGTTTTGGAAAAGCTAAGTTAGCACCACAGCCTAACCACACCATTCCACGACTGGAGTTATTTGGAGCAGTATTGACAATGGAAATAGTGGAGCTGATGTTGAGCGAGATAGACATTTAACCAGATGTGGTTAAGTTCTACACTGACAACAAGGTAGTTCAGGGCTATATATACAATCAAACCAGAAAATTCTCTATGTACAGTATGTCAGCAATAGAGTCAAACACATCTACAAGTCAACACTACTAGACCAACAGCAGGCCAGGATACAAGAGCCATTCCCACAATGCCAAAATATTCCAGAAACTGATGTGTATAAAATAAACTGGCAAGAATTATATTTTGCATCACAACACTACTTGTCAGACCAAATGGGCCATGTATATGAGGGCAGAACGAGCAGAGCAGTCAAGATTCACCTAATTGAAAACAAATCATGAATTGCATCTTTAATCATGACAGCACCATTTGTTTTACACTGGCAGGAAATGGACCATCATAGGAGTCAAATACGCTGGTTTATTATAGATCATCTATCTGTGCAATATACAGGAGATAGAGGGAGTATTTTGGCCTGGAATGTGGGAAGGAGCAACGTTGGATATTTAATCTGTCTAGTTTGCAACCTAAGGGTTTAAATGAGGAGATTGAGTGGATGTCTATCCTGTTATCTCTGAGTGTGCCCACAGTTCATGTAAGGCCTACTGGCCAGGGACACTAGTGATATAAAGCTACTTGGAATAGAAATACTTAAATTGCAGGGACCTGGTCTTTACCTGAGTTTCCCACTTACTTTAGAAGCAAAGGCATCAGTTAAAGTTACAGGGACCTTTGCACAGTAGGCAGATACATAGTCAAACTGAACCTTTGACTTCTATTTCTGCTTCCATTGTTTGAATTGTCTGTTGCAAACCTGCTCCCAGGGCGGGGCTAATTAGATTATCTTACAGCCTGCCACAAGTACCTGGTCAACTCCAGTCTTCACAGCTTCCAGAGCCTCCACACAGCTAAGCTTTCAGCTTTCTATTTTTTTTGCCTGTTTTTGTTGCTAATATAGAATTTAACTGTTGGTTATACATTAATTTTTGGGAATATTCTGACTGCCTACATTGCTTGTGTAGCCCTTAAATCAAATCTTTGAGTGTGCCCACAGTTCATGTAAGGACTACTGGCCAGGGGCACTTAGGTTACCGCCCACCGTGTCCCTCACCCCACCCATCCCAGGGCTGCATTGCCTGTATAGTGGTCACATATGTTGCCATCTATCCTTTTAATTTGGTGTTAAGCCCACCGTTTCTTCTTCTTTTCCTTCTAGGACTGCTTAATCAGCATGTCGCGTATTCAGTGCAATAACTGTAGTGCTTTCATTCTGAGACTAATCATTTGGAACCTAAGAGCTTGTCCTATGTGCCTCAAGTCAGCTGCCATGCATAAAGACTCTACTAAGGGAAGAACTAGCTGCAATGAAACACACCTCTTCTAGGATACAAACCGAACAAAGTCTACCACCACTCCAACAAAGAATAAAACATCCCAGGAACAAATGGATCACAGTGGGCTCAGGTAGATTGCGACCTGTAATGCAGAGACACCCTATACATCAAGAGATATCCCTGCATAATGCCTTCTCTGCTTTGGTTAATGAGGATGCCCAATCCATGGAAACTGAAGGGCCCTTAGATGAGAAAGTCAATGCCAAATCTCCTGCTAAAGCACCAAATATGAAGAAAAACTCACCAAACAGAAAACTACTATTATTTTGGGATTCCATCATCAGCGGCACCAACTTGGGAGCACAGTTCAAAGGAGAGAAGATAGTCAAATGCCTCCCAGGCTCTTCAGCCAGCAGGATATACAAACCAAATTATTCATGTAGTTAGAGCAGGAAGTGAACACTCCAAAATTGATGTTGTCATCCACTTGGGTACAAATGACCTAGCTAGAAACAGTGCCCCTACAGTTCAAAGGGATTTCCAGACTCTGGGAGAGAAACTCAAGCCCATTGTTAACACTGTTGCATTCTCAGAAGTTCTACCTGTTCTTGGTAAGGGGGCAGAAAGGCTGCATTGCATAAACAGCTTTAATACATGGCTCCAGACCTGGTGCAAACATGAAGGATTCAGATTTATTGGCGACTGGGGAAACAGATGGACCAACAAGAGACTATACTGTGCTGATGGACTACATCTCTCTGTCACAGGGAAAAGAATCCTAAGTGAAAACTTCAGGCAGTATGTGGATATGCATTTAAACTAGAAAAAGGGTGTGACAGATGGGGAAGGACAAGTTCAGGACGTTACTCCCAGCAAAAGCAGAACAATATCAGAAACAGCCACACTTTCAAACCACACACCAATGACAAGTGGGAAGAAGTGGGCAGAACAAAATCAATGCAAAATACATGCGAGCCAGTTAAATGCTGGAAAGCAATGAGCACAAATGCTCGAAGCTTAACCAACAAAGTTCCAGACCTGGAAGCCCTAATGGTGGAAATGGACTTGGACATTGTGACCATTACAGAAACACGGTTTAATGAATCGCATAAATGGGATATAGCCATAGCTGGCTATAATCTATTCAGAAGAGACAGAGAAAGTGGAAGAGGAAGAGGAGTAGCCTTGTATGTCAAAAGCAATATTGAAGCTACTGAAATGCAGGGGGCATGGGGAAAAGAAGAAGCGCTCTGGATGGCGTTGGAAAGAGGAGATGGCACTGTCATCCATACTGCTGTAGTCTACAGACCTCTGACTCAAATCGAAGAGATAGATAACGAATTGATTATAGATATCGCCAAGAAGTGATCATATTGGGTGACTTTAATCTATCCGATGTGGATTGGATTACTCCTTCTGAGAATCTGGCAAGAAGCAAAAAAATTGTGGATGCTTTTCAAGATGCATCACTTAGACAAATGGTGATGGAACCAACCAGGGAAAGCTCAATGCTGGATTTAGTGCTCCCCAACGGTGAGAGCATGTCAAATGTTTGGGTGGGTGCCCCTATGAGCAGCAGCGATCATCACACGGTGTGGTTTGAGATAAAAGCCAAGGTGCAGTCCAGTCATAGCAAGCTCAAAGTCCTAAACTTCAAAAACACTGACTTCAGTAAAATGGCCAAGTACCTGAAGGAGGAGTTGGCAGGGTGGGAGGGGATAAGGGAAGTGGAATTGCAATGGGCTAAACTAAAGGTGGCAATATAAGGGGCAAAAGATAAATATATAAGGAAAGTAAATAAAAACAAGAGGAGAAGGAAACCTATTTGGTTCTCCAAAGAGGTGGCTGCTCAAATAAAGGCAGAAAACACAGCTTTCACATAATTCAAAAGCTTGCAAACAGAGGAACACAGAAAGGAATACAGGATCAAACTAAAAGAGACAAAACAGAGAAATAAGGATAGCAAAATCAAAGGCAGAGGAAAAGATGGCTAAAGAAGTGAAGTGTGGCGACAAAACTTTCTTCAGGTATATTTGGGAGAGGAGGAAAATCAGAGATGGAACTGCAGGACTCAGAAGTGCTGGGAACGGATTAGTGGAAAGTGACATTGAAAAAGTGAAATTGCTAAACAAATACTTCTGCTCTGTTTTTACTAAAGAAAATCCTGGAGAAGGACCACCTGTGACTCCCAAATATAAAAATGGGAATGAAGTAGATACCACACCATTCACAGAAGATGAGGTGTTAGAACAACTTGCAAAACTGAAATTGGAGAAGGCCATGGGACCGGATGGGATACATCCCAGGATACTGAAAGAGCTCAGAGAGGTTTTTGCAGGGCCGTTAAAGGATGTTTTCAACAGATACTTGGAAACAGGAGAAGTTCCTCAGGACTGGAGAAACGCTGATGTGGTACCTCTTCACAAAAGTGGTAACAGGGAAGATGTGACAAACTACAGGCCCTTGAGCCTTACCGCGGTGGTGGGAAAAGTAATGGAGGTGCCCCTGAAAGAGCGAATAGTGGACTTTCTCAAAACCAACAGGTTGCATGATCTGAGGCAACATGGTTTTACCAAAGGACGATCTTGCCAAACAAATCTGATTGAGTTTTTTGACTGGGTGACCAGAGAACTAGATCAGGGGCATGCGATGGATGTCCTCTACTTGGATTTCAGCAAAGCCTTTGATACTGTTCCTCATAGGAGGCTTATCAATAAACTCAGTAGTTTGGGGATGGGTCCCAATGTGGTGAACTGGATCAGAAATTGGTTGACTGACAGATGACAGAAGGTGATGGTAAATGGAGCTCACTCAGATTAAAGAAGGGTGATTAGCGGGGTGCCCCAGGGTTTGGTCCTGGGTCCGGCACTGTTCAATGTATTTGTGAGTGATATTGCTGAAGGACTCAATGGAAAAGTCTGTCTTTTTGCAGATGACATGAAAATTTGCAACAGAGTGGACTCCCCTGAGGGAGTGGAGAACATGGGGAAAGATCTACAAAAGCTGGAAGAATGGTCTAATGCTTGACAGTTAAGATTTAATGTGAAGAAGTGCAGTGTCATGCACTTTGGAAGCAGAAATCCAGGGGAAATGTATGAGATAGGGGGCGAGAGGTTGGTGTACACGGACCAGGAGAAGGGCCTTGGTGTGATTATTTCTGAGGATCTCAAGGTGGCAAAACAGTGCGACAAGGCGGTGGCAAAAGCCAGGAGGATGTTGGGTTGCATACGAAGAGGAATTACCAGCAGAAAGGAAGAGGTACTTATGCCACCGTATAAGTCACTGATGAGGCCTCACTTGGAATACTGTGTTCAGTTTTGGAGATCATATCTTGCAAAGGATATAAAAAGACTGGAAACTGTTCAGAGGAAGGCGACCAAAATGATTTGGAGCCTGCGTCAGAAGCCTTATGAGAAGAGACTTGAAGACCTAAATATGTACACTCTGGAGGAGAGGAGGGATAGGGGAGATATAATTCAGACCTTTAAATACTTAAAGAGAATAAATGAACAAACAAACCTCTTCTAAAGACGGGGAAGCTGTAAAACTAGAGGGCATAACATTAAGCTGCAAGGGGGTAAATTGAAAGGCAATGTCAGGAAATACTTTTTCACTGAAAGGGTGGTGGATGCTTGGAATGCCCTCCCGATGGAAGTGGTGGGGGCAAACACAGTGACAGAATACAAAATGGCATGGGACAGACACAGTGGATCCATTTACAGCAACAAGATGAAATCAAAATAAACTTAACTGTCTAATTTCTCAACAAACAGGGGTGTCCTACACAGAGCGGTGGGTTCACCCCTAAAACAAAGACATGGGGAGGGGTGGTCTGCACAGAGCGGCAGGTGCACCTACTCTTTTCATCTTACTGGGCAGACTAGATGGACCATACTGGTCCTTATCTGTCATCATTTACTATGTTACTATGTTATGTCATTACGTGTTTTACATTTGTTTGTAGGTTCTTTCAAAGCTCTAGTGGACCTGGCATAGTCAGAGCAACAAAAATATGTAGCCCAACTCAACCAATGATGGTATCAAAAACAGCACAAAATGGGTTAGAAAAGTTCTTTATAAAGAAAAAAATTAATGAAGGGTTAAGTGGAGACATCAACAGGCTTTAAAGAGGACCCATAACCTCAGGTCTTCAACAGCCAAGCCCTCCTCATTATTCACAATGCTGAGGATCTAGCAAACAGAGTGGCTGGAGTATTTATCTGTTCCTTTTCTCCTAAAGCACTGTTACACGGATAGCGAAACTCAAATTGAGTTTGGGAGCAGTCTTACTTTTGGATTTCCTGAAATGGAATTCAGCACAGTGTTTTGGAGCTAAGTATTTTACTAGCTTTATTGTGGACTAAATACAATTTGAGTATTATACACATAGACAATTAAAGAAAAGAAGCTGATGAAAAAAAATAATGGGTGCACAAATGGCTTGCCCTATTCTGAGGTCTCTTTTATAACATTTTATAACATAAAGGTTTCCCAAAGTTTTTTATCCTGGTTAATTTCCCTGTTATATGTAAACTCATGTCTGCCTATTGCTGTTCGTGAGTAGTTTTGTTCACTGTAAACCGTGCTGATGATAAAGAGTGCGGTATAAAAGAACTGTTAAATAAATAAATAAATAACATTTTTCTGTACTACCCAGACATTGGTGAAATTGTATGATTGACAAGGACCATTCCGGTATGGCTGACAGGATCAGATTTCCTTGTTAAACTGGAGGGCACACCCCTAATCTCAGAGGACTCTTGAGTTAGTAAATCCCGAATCTGACTCAGATGTTCATGCAGAGATAACCATCCTGCTCCTGAAGAGAACTGAGGAGCTCCTCAGTTCAACCATTTTTCAAGATGGCTGATGATCAGAAGAGCTATACTGTAGCTCGTTTTATCTACATTGCACTTTCATTCCATCAGACATTGGATAGAGAATCAAGATATTTGTGGCCATGGCACCTCTCACAGGCAATGAGCTCTCCCGAGTAGAGAAGACCATTCTACACTGCACACAACAAGAAACATATGGTGAAGAATTCAAGTGCACCCACTTTATTTTATTTAATTTATTTATTTATTTAACAATCATTTATAGACCGCATCTTCCAGAGATCAGTTGCGGTTTACAATAAAACAACAATCAACAAAGCAGAAGCTTGGTTTTACATTGAACATCTTGTAGCAGTAAACAAATATTAGCTAACAGCAACTTTCCCAATGATAGCTCTCCTTGAAAGCTGAACCTTTTTGTAGACAATTCTGGCCTGCTGAGAATTGATGGTCAGTTCACTCATGCTGAATTAAATAAGGGCGAAAGGAGGCCAGCACCACATCTCAGGCCAGCACCACATCTCAGGCCAGCACCACATCTCTGCTTTGCTCGTTTGCCACTACCACAAACAAGTCAAATACCAAGCTTGACACTTTAGAGAAGGAGCTATCACAGCTGCAGGATTTTCGATTGTTGGAACAAAGCGGTGCATCGCTACAGTGATTCACAAATGTGTTAACTGCCACAAACTATGGGGGAGTACCAAGAGAAAAGATAGCAGACTTGCCAGCCCATCAGCTTAATACTGAACTACCATTCACCTGTGTAGGGCTGGATGTCTTCAGACCAAAGGCAGAGGAGGATGAACGAGCAGTAAATGATAAGCTTTACTGTTTACATGTTTGAGCATCTGTGCTGTTCATACTGAAGTTATTGAACCCATGGATACATCCCATGTCATAAATGCTCTTCAAAGATTTGTGCTATCAGAGGGCCTGTCAAACAGATCCATTCAGTTAAACGGTTATATCTCTAGAATCAACTTGAAATTTCTGGCTAAGTTGGAGAAGGGCCCAACTGAGTGTCTCCAACTTCTCCAAAAGGCTTATAGAGAAGATGCAATGTCAAGGCCATGAGTCTTCGAGTGGCACAAACGCTTTAAGACTGGCCATGAGGCGGTGGAGGATGACCCCAAGTCAGGACGGCCTTCCACGACAAAAACGGCTGAGAACACTGACAGAGTGAACCAGCTGGTGAAGAGTGATCACAGATTGACGGTGCGGATGATAGCTGAGGAGCTCATCCTGAACAGGGAGTCAGTGCGGACCATCTTGGTGCTGGAACTGGGGATGCGGAAGGTGTGTTACAAGATGGTGCCCAAGCTTTTATCGGATGACCAGAAGGAGCACCGGGTCAATGTTTGTTGGGACTTGCTGGAGAAGATCGGAGAAGATCCAGAGTTCGTTGGCCGAGTCATCACAGGAGACAAGACTTGGGTCTTTCAGTATGACCCTGAAAGTAAGAGACAGAGCCTGCAGTGGAAGACTCGACTGTCACCCAGACCCAAGAAAGCGTGCATGTCCAAATCAAGGAACAAGGTCATGCTGATCACATTCTTCGACCAGAAGGGAGTGATCCATCATGAGTTTATGCCTGAGGGTCAGACAGTCAACAAGTACTTCTACCAGCAGGTCCTCAATCACCTTCATGACTGGGTTCGGTGCAGCAGGCAGGCTCTGTGGAGAGACAAGTCATGGCTGCTCCACCACGACAACGCGCCCGCACACACCCCGCTCAGTGTGAGCCAGTTCTTGGCCAACAAACAGATCACAGCTCTCGACCATCCTCCTTATTCCCTAGGTCTCACACCGTGCGACTTCTGACTCTTCCCCAGGCTGAAGACTGTGCTCAAAGGAACTCATTTCACCTCTGTAGAAGAGATCAAGGCCACTGTAACAAGGGAGCTGAGGGACCTCAAGGAGGAGGACTTTACCGAGTGCTTCCGTATGTGGCAGAAGTGAACGCAGGAATGCATTAACGTGGGGGGGGGGGGGGGGATAACTTTGAAGGGGACAATGTGTAATTTCTCTATAGATTTTGTAATAAAACATTTATGGGACAGTCTCATTTCTTTTTTGTTACACCTCGTATAAGAAATGTCAAATAAATAAATTCTGATTGTAGGTCCAATTTTGTGTGCACTTATTTATTTATTTATTTATTACAAGCTCTTATATACCGCACTATTTGGAATCAGCGCGGTTTACAGTACAACAAAAGACTTGCAGAGAGATGACTATAAACGTGAATAAAATTGACAGTCCTATCTTTTGAAAGCTATCTGTGTGATCAAAAATGTATATGGTATTCAGCCACCCTCATTCTTTACACATGGGAGGCGCTTGGGATTACTGGTCACATCTTAGATTCCATGTTCTCAGAGACTTAACATAAGAACCTAACAGATACTCTTCTGGGTCAGACCAAGGACACATCAAGCCCAATATCCTGTTTCCAACAGTGGCCAATCCAAGTCACAAGTACCTGGCAGGTTCCCAAAAAGGTACACAGATTCTATGCTGCTTGTCCAAACCAGGGTGACGGGGAATGCAGATAGTGAATAGATCCCAAGGGTTAAGCTGTGAGAATACATTGGTCAAGAATTTTAGAGAGGAAGGGGGAGACTGGAGATGGGATGAATCGGAAGGTTCAAGAGTAGTTTTTTTCAGAAGTGAGCAGACGAAAGCGAGTTTCCAAGGTGTGAGGAAGAAGCCAGAGGCGAGACCGGTGTTGATAATGGATTGAATGGGGGTAGAAGGGAAGAGAATTAAACAGGGGATTACTACTCCTACTACTCTTCACTTGCATAACGCTACAAGGGGTACGCAGTGCTGTATAGAGACACGTAAAAGACGGTCCCTGCTCATCAGAGTTTACAATCTAGTCTTAAGGAGCATAACTCTCTAAATCACGCCTATAAAGGGATGGCCGAAACGAGTAATTTTTAAAAACCTAAACATGCCAGGGAACAGCTGTACATTCCCACGTGGAAATGTCTGGTCATACATGTCATTTCCTTATGAAATGGGGAATAAAAGTGTAGGTTTTTGACCATCCAGGCCAAGCTCAAACCATGCCCTCAACATGTCCCCTTGCAATTTCTATGTATTATGGACGTCCATGTGTTTGAGTCCTTTCTAAAATTGCATGAAGCCTGGTGTTGGCCTCATCCTACCCCATGAATGAGATGCTGTTGTATGTTATCGTTATGCAACTTAAGTGCCGTTTCTGGATGTGGAATATATTGTTCTAAATGACTATGAGAGTTATAATTCTGCAGTCTTTCACAGTTGCTCATGGTGCAGTTACCTGCCAGACACAGCAGGTGGCAGCATGTGCCATCAGATACAGCAGGGCAGCACATCGGTGGGACAGCTGGCTGAAAATCCTTTGTCCTCGGAGGCTTAGAAAGAAGAGGAATGGGCAAAGGGAGGGGGCAAACAAAGAAAAGTCTGGGTGGCTTTTAAATGAGACAGACAAAAAGGCTTTTGACAATTCAGGGTCTAAAATGGATCCTCCCTTCCATACAAAACAGGAGAGCCCTCGTAGAGCTGAATGTTTGCCAGAAACCCGGCAGCACAGAATCCGTCTGAGACAAAGGGCAGCCATGATGGGGTGTGGTAGTGAGGTGCATGTGTGTGTGTGTGCGTGCGCAGGTAGGAAAGTGGGGAAGAAATAACCAGCCTGAAAGAAATACAGAGCTCTTAGCGCCGTAACCAAGGAATAATTCAGAAGTGGGGCGGTGATGTGTGTCCCTCCTCCCTCATTCAGCATCACCCCTCCTCCCTAATTCAGCAGCAAGGATGCAGATGAAACAATGACATGGTTCAAGTCAAGAAGGCTGAGATTAGAGACAGCCAGGGGTAAAGATTTAAATGCAGCCTGGAAAAAGCATGCTTGAATCCATATCCACACACACAAGCACACGCTTCACCACGGCGCGGGCAGCATCGGTGCAAGCTTCACCCTCCCCACCTGTCTCCTGTGCCCTCTTTCAGCTGCCCCTGTGGTCTATTCCCTTTCACTCCCTCCGCCCAAGCTATTCCCCTCTCTCAGCCTCTTGCCACCCCCAGCTGGTCCCTTCAAGCTTTGTCCTTACTTAGCTCTCCCTCAGCTCCTTTCATCCGACTCCTCCAATGATTCATCCCCGTCCTGCTGATTCTGATCTCTCTCCCATCCCCACTACTAATACCCTCTTTCAGTGCTGATGCACTGGAGAGAGGGAGCAGAGAGCAGTGGTCCCTCGTTCCTTCTCCGCTTGACTTAGTGTGACTTTGCTAGCGCTTGGCTCAAAGCGTCACAGCAGGAGGGTGCTGATCAAGGCAATGGTGCACTCCTCCTGGTCCTATCCCCCCCCCCCCACCTTGGCGCCTGTGATTCTGCAGCTCTTGACATAGCATTGCAGGATACCAGGAGCTTTGGGAGCCAGAGAGACTAGGGTTCAAATCCCATTAGAGCTCTTTGTGCCCTTGGGTAAACCATTTAACCTATCAGAACCACAGGTCTAAACTTAGATCTCCAGGGACAGAGAGATACTGAATGTAACTCATCTTGAGCTAAATATAAATAAAGTGAGTGAGCAAGTAGGAAAGCCTATGGAGTGAGGGGCGGAAGACTTGTAGAATCCGTGTGTGTGTGTGGGGGGGGGGGGTCCGAAGTTCACACTCCCCCTGCATCACCATGCCGAACCAGGACTACTGGACACTAACCCTACCACTGGACAGGGCACAAAAAGACCACCCTCTGTGACATATCTAGGCACGCCCTGGAGCTAGGGCGAGGGGGTGGCACTGTAAAAGAAATGTTAGCAAAATAAACAGGGCTAGTGCTCCTACTGTGGCCAGCAACCAACCCTGAACTTTAAACCTAAATATTCAGTACCGGCACCGTATCTGGGCTTTGGGATTAAAGATCCGAGTTCCCGGATTGCTGCAAAGCTAACTGGGCAACAGCCACAGTCTGGTTAGCTTCTGTGACAAATTAGCCAGTGTTTCCTGCGCCACTGCTTGGTAAGCGCCAGCTGCTGCCCTGTACTTGGGTGGAGGGAGTGATAGAGAATCAGTTGTATCCCATCCGTCCCATGGCCTTGTCCACTTTTAGTTTTGCAAGTTGTTCTAACACATCATCTTCTGTGAATGGTGTGGTATCTACTTCATTCCCATTTTTATATTTGGGAGTCACAGTTGTTCTCCTAGGACAAGCAGGATGAGTCAGCCACACTTGGTGACGTCATCCAACGGCGCCGAGACGGAAGTACTCTCCTATAGCTCAGAAGGGCTTTTTGCCCTTCTGAGCATGGGCCAACTGGCCCCACCCCCCCTGCCCGCCCCTAGCTAACCAGTTTCAGTTCTTCCACCTTGCCAGCAAGATGGACCTCTCTACTCTCCACCACAAATACTACATTATTCTAGAGGAATCCTCCTTACCATTTTAAAAATGTTTTAATGCTGTTTCTGATTCTCTCTTTTCAGTTCTCTTCCAAACAGAGATGACCGGGATCCCCGTGTCTGCCAGACAGGCACTTGAAGCCTAGAGTAATGGCTCAGCAAGAGTCTTGCCTAATACTCTGAGGTTTGATGTGCAAGACCTGCCTCCTGCTTGAAAGGCAGCTAGTAATACTTGCGGTTTTGGATCTCTACCGCTGCAACCTCTGCCGTTGGGATGTGCCTCCGGCCCCCATCCCTACCATGCCTCCCGAAGCCTTCTATCCTGCATATGCGACTATCACTAAGAGGCTCTTACTCACGCGGCACTGGATGCACCCCAGACCTCCTTCCCGGACGCAAATCCTTGCCTCCGTCTGTCTGCTTACATCCCAGCAGCTCCTTCCTGACCGGCCACGAAGTGACCATGAGAATCCCAGGACGCCACGAGGTGACCATGAGAGTCCCAGGACGGCGGCCATCTTGCCGATGACATCACGGCTCCTGGATCCTCCCCCCTGCGGCGCCATTGGCTGGCGCCGATCAAATCAGCATGGCCTGATTCATCTCGGGCCCCTCCCCTGCATCGGCACAGACCCAAACAGCAAAGGAAGGGCCGATCGCACAGAGGGCACTCCTCCATCAGCGCCGATGACATCATGGCCTCTCTCCGGCAGCGCCATCAGTCAGCGCCGACCTAAACGGAGATGGACTCCGAATAATCCAAGCAGGAGGGGTGAACAGCTCTGTAAGCAAGCTATGCCTCGATGTCCCCAGTCAACCTCTCTTCCAGGCGTGCTTCCGTGCTGTGGGCCGCCGCCCCTCCATACGATCGGATGGCATCGCTGCAGCCCCTCGGCGCCATTGGCTGGCGCTGCATTGGCCCGCCCCCTCAGCGCGATTGGCTGGCGTCAGACCTCACGTTTCATGGCCAGCATGGGAGCGCCCTCGAGCCACCTGAGGGATTAGAGACAGTGAGTCGCGGTGCCAGCATTTCACGGGGCCAGGTGATCTGGATTCTGCCGCCAGGTCCATCACCCACTCAGGAAGGTTTTCAGCGGGATCTCCCAGTCAGCCGTCCATATGCTCCAGATGGACAGGGCTCGCCGGGGTCGAGTCTGCCAGCCTCCTCGTGCATGACCAGGAGACCGACGAATCCAGGAGCAGCTCCACCGAGGCTACTTCTGTGTCGACGTGGGAAATTCTGTGGGTGCACACAGACTTGGGACCCAAGCGACCAGGCTTGATTCCTGGCCTTGGCCAGTTCACTTGACCCTCCATTGCCTTGACCCTCCGTTGTCTCAAAGAATTTAAGTTATCAATGTCTGTTGCATTGTAGCTTAGACCTCCATCGCATTTAGCTTGTGTAAAACGAGGGCGGATTTAGACTTGCTCTTTGCACTGAGGCCAAACTGGCTCTCCGTGCTGATTAAGGAAGCATCGGGCTTAACTCCCCCACGCTGCCACACTGCTTACAGGGAGTCACGGCTTGCAGCGCATGCAATTTCCCACTGGCGGGACACATCAGCCATCAGCAAGTCTGTCCAGTGTATCCCACAACGCCTCCAGAGCTGATGACATACAGAGCCTCCAGCAAAGACTGACAGAGAGGGTACCGGCTCTAATCTCCGGTCACCAGGGACACAACCGGGAAAGTCACTTACCCCTCCAGTGCCTCAGCATGATGGTCGGGAAATCTACGGTAACAACAGTTTGGTAAAGTACACACAGCAGTGTGTTCAGGGGCGGAAAGTCACAGGTTCAAGTCCCAGCTTTGGCAAGTCCCGGCTGTGGCTCCTGCAGACCATGTCTTCCACTGGGGCATAGACAAAGTCCTTAGACCCTCGGAGCCCCAACAAAATGGTCTGGAATTCTACTCCGGTGTCAAATGCATGCCCTTTCCACGGAAGGGCATGAGAACCTGCTAAGTACCTTAACAATGGCCAGGGAATCTGTTTTCAGCATGCATTCACACGCAGATTTTCGGAAGGCATTCCCATCAACCCTCCGCAGCCAGGACCTGCGCCCGATTCCCAAAAGGGAGAAGGAGTTTTCTTGGACTCCCAAGGCAGATGCCTTGGTTACAAAGGTGACCAGGATGACAATGGGCAAGTAGGAAGCGACATCTGCATCCAACTACATGGATAAGATACACCGCATGGGTAGCTGCTCTGGGGCTCCTCCTAAGGACTCCATAAACTCTAACCTAGTGGTTAGAGCAACGAACTAGTAGCAGGGAAAGCAGGCTTCAGACTCCCCGAACGCTGACACACGTGGCGCTTCCGTGCCCATCCAGTCTCCGGCTCAGGCACCACCCCAACATCCAAGCACATATCCCCTAAAACAGTGGGCAGGGCCACTCTGTAGTTTGGTAGTGGTATCAAGGTTTGGACTCTTCAGTGTACCGGTTGACCCCCTCCCCAGCACTACTAATAGCCTTCAAGGAGCATGTGTCAGCCATCTCCGGTCACATCGCCGACCGTGAGAAATGAAGACTGTGGGAGTTTTCCTTCTCACAGGACAGCCTGCAACCGCCGGCACTTGCAACCTCTCAGCATGCAACCGCCGGACACTGGCAGCTCTGCATTTCGCGCCACTTCCTGCACCCACATACAGCTCCATTCCAGACTAGTCCAGGACAGAAACAAAGACCACAGGGGCACAGCCAGCCCTGACACAAAACAACTGCCTGAGGATCCCACATCACCATTGCAGCACAGCTGGATCTATGGCCACACAGCCGAAGCTACATCACACCAGTAGCCAGCGCCTCACACACTAACACAGCCTCAGCAAACGAAGGGGCAGTGTCCCAGGTCAGACCCCGTAGGAATGATATGGTGCACATATCACTTCAGAGCCGGTGTGGAAGATTACAATCCAGAAAAGCGGGAGGTTTCACGTCTGCAACTATGTAGCACTTGGGTGGGATCAATTCCCTACCAAGAGGCGTGGGGGAACGGCCCCTGTAGCCTCCAAACAACGGCCTTCAATGGAAGACTTGGCAGCCCACCAGACATGGATGAGACGCACCATCCACCAGATGTGGATGAGACGCCCTCGACCTAACTAAGCCCTGACAATCCACATAAGCACTGACAATACACCACAGTTTGCAAGACTCGGCAGCGGCAACAGTGGGTGCAGTACATAAATAGTCATTGTGCCAAATCCACCACCAGTTTGCAGTAGCAAACAGTGTGGTGCAGTATGAATAGTCACTTTGTCCTCGAGCAGAAGATCACAGATTCAAATCCCGGCTGTGGGCCCTGCAGCACATGCCCCTACTTTGGCCTGGGAGATTAGTAACCGTGCATTGCCTGCAGGCATGACCATTCATACTTCTGTACCTGTGCACTTCCGGAAAACCAAGGGACCCCCTCAGACTCCATCTGGGCAGAGGGGCCCACACGGTGCCTGCAAATGGCGGCAGTACACCAAATGGTGGCAGCCCACCTCGGTGAAAAGGGTGTCGGTCCTCTCACACCCACCACCCACCTCTGCCGGGCCATCTCTGGAGCCCTATGCTGTGATCCATCGAACCATGCCGCCCGTTAACCCTTGAGCCTTCTGGTGAACCATCCAAAGACCCAGCCTTGTAACTCTCATCGTGACGTGGTTCTTCTTCTCCACCCTGCAGAGAGCACACGGCCCCAGTAATCCCTGCAGCACTAAGCCTAACATCACAGGGTGCATGGAGGCAGAGGGACAGGCCCATGGCCAACCTGGGATATCCAGTCAGGTCTGTCCTCAGCTTGAGGGCGGCGCTATGACTCAAAATGCAAAGGCAGCTGCAACTCACAGGTTCGAAACTTGTTCTGTTCAGCTCGAGAGCAGCACTATGACTTAAAAAAAAAAAAAAAGGCAGTCTCCTATAACCTGCCCAAGAAAGGTCATAGGACAGGAGCCTGAACAGCTGTCCCAGTGGGACTCCTTCTCCAGGCAGTAAGGTGCAGCAAAGGTGTGAGCAGAGGAACAGGTGGCACATAGCAGATGACAGGCACATTCGACCTGCGGGTCACAGGTTCAAAATTGGGCTTAGAGTCATATCGGGTATTACGGATGTTCCGGCCCCTCGCCTCCACTCGGAATCATGTAGGAGCTCACTCAACCCTTAGGGCACCATCCACCTGTGGGGCTGACCGCATATATATATATATATATATATATCTTGTCACCACATGGGGTATAGGACGTGTGATCACTAAAATGGACAATGTCTTCATCACGCGCACTGTCTGGTACCCGTACCAGCACCCTGCGGTCTTCTACCCACCTATGCGCCACAACTGATCAGCTGCGGTGGAACACTGAGTGGGAGCCGCCTCGAGGCCCTCGCTCTAGGAAGCTCGCTGTCGGTGGTGACACAATGATCTGAGTTACATCTCCAGGGAAGCTTCTACATGGCCCTGCGCCACCGTATGCCCAAGACCTACCCTGAGCAGTGTACGCGCCTGGCTGTCAGTCCCAGCAGCATAGCAGCATACGCCCGTGGGGACTCCGCCTGCATCTCCACGCCTGCAAGGCCACTAGGGCTTTGCAACAGAGACTATCACATCATCCAGGCAGGGCACCGGTACACACCGTGCAGTAATACCACCGGTAATTCGTGCACCTCACGCAGTGACCATATCGAGAAGTATAGGGTCCGGAATTCTTGGTGTCCAGGCATAAGGAGATGCCATGTCATCTGCCAGCCTTCCACGCTGGCCCGATCACACCAGGTCCCCGAGTTCTCAAACCGGAAAACTTCTCTCTGCACCACTAGTTGTTGTAGTCAGGGACATTAACTCCAAACAACATCGCAGACTCATAAACAGAAGCCATGGCTCCCTGTCCTTCTCTTATGCCTTGTCCTCCATGCAGCCCCAACAATCTGTACCAGACATCCAGAATATTGACTCTGCGGGCTTAGGGATCAACTTCATACCACTCTTAGTCACCCCACTGTGACCATGGGCGATAAGACATGCCTTACTGGGTCAGAGCTAGGCCCATCCAGCCCTGTGTTTCTGCGTCCAACAATGACCAACCTTGGCCATGTCTCCCCAAAGCCACGGGTTCATCAATGCTGTGGTTCCCCAAGGCTTGTGTTGGGCCAAGCAGCGACTTTGCGGTCCATTGCTACGCTAATGGCCTCATAACATCTCTACGCGTTTCGGCTTATGCCTTCTTCGGGGGACATACAGCAGTGCTGTGTCAAAGGGAGTGTCTCATTAAGACAGTTTTTCGATTCACTATAATGATAGTTTTAATCGTGGATCTGACGTGTGCGAAGGCTTGTGTGCTAAAAGAACTGATGATACGTCGCGCCTTCACTTAGCACACAAGCCTTCGCACACGTCGGATCCACGATTAAAACTATCATTATAGTGAATCGAAAAACTGTCTTAATGAGACACTCCCTTTGACACAGCACTGCTGTATGTCCCCCGAAGAAGGCGTAAGCCGAAACGCGTAGGGACTATTTTCTAATAAAGCAGTCTGGTTCCAACCCACACTCTTGCTCTCATTGTTCCTCCTTGATCTGCAAGAGGTTTGCTCCTTCCTCTGTCTCCTCATAACATCTCTGGTAACAAGCCTCAGAGTTGATTACCAACAAAAAAACCCCCCAAAAAAACCTTTTAGCTACCACACAGGTGTGCCGTACAACTACACCCTCCGCACTTGTGTGCATCGCAACCGCACAGACCAGCATACGGTACCTGGTAACTGCACCCCTCTCAACATCACTACAGGCCTACAGGTTCATACCTACAGGATCTGGTTTCAACATGCGGTACCACAAGGGCGCATGCTAGCCCTAACGAATTGTCTCGGCCTTCCCCCATCCACCTCAGTGCATGGCAGCTTGGGAGGCACCAAGTGTGGCTGACTCATCCTGCTTGTCCTAGGAGAAAATGGAGTTACTTACCTGTAACTGGAGTTCTCCGGGGACAGCAGGATAAGTCAGCCACACATACCCGCCCACCTCCCCTGGGAAGGGGTTGGCCTCCGCCCGAATGCCCGCCTCCTAGCGGCAAAAAGGCTAAGCTAGTGACGTACTGGTTAGCTAGGGGCGGGCAGGGGGGGTGGGGCCAGTTGGCCCATGCTCAGAAGGGCAAAAAGCCCTTCTGAGCTATAGGAGAGTACTTCCGTCTCGGCGCCGTCGGATGACGTCACCAAGTGTGGCTGACTTATCCTGCTGTCCCCGTAGAACTCCAGTTACAGGTAAGTAACTCCATTGTCCTTCTCAGGATTTTCTTTAGTAAAAACAGAGCAGAAGTATTTGTTTAGCAATTCCGCTTTTTCAATGTCCCTTTCCATGAATCCATTCCCAGCACTTCTGAGTCCTGCGATTCCACCTCTGATCGTCTTCCTTTCCCGAATATACCTGAAGAAAGTTTTGTCGCCACACTTCACATGCTGCAAAGCTAACTGGGCAACAGCCATAGTCTGGTTAGCTTCTGTGGCAAACTAGCCAGTGTTTCCTGCGCCACTGCTTGGTAAGCGCCAGCTGCTGCCCTGTACTTGGGTGGAGGGAGTGATAGAGAATCAGTTGTATCCCATCCGTCCCATGGCCTTGTCCACTTTCAGTTTTGCAAGTTGTTCTAACACATCATCTTCTGTGAATGGTGTGGAATCTACTTCATTCCCATTTTTATATTTGGGAGTCACAGTTGTTCCTTCTCAGGATTTTCTTTAGTAAAAACAGAGCAGAAGTATTTGTTTAGCAATTCCGCTTTTTCAATGTCCCTTTCCATGAGTCCATTCCCAGCACTTCTGAGTCAAGCGATTCCACCTCTGATCGTCTTCCTTTCCCGAATATACCTGAAGAAAGTTTTGTCGCCACACTTCACATCTTTAGCCATCTTTTCCTCTGCCTTTGATTTTGCTTTCCTTATTTCTCTTCTTGTCTCTTTTAGTTTGATCCTGAATTCATTTCTGTGTTCCTCTGTTTGCAAGCTTTTGAATTTTGAGAAAGCTGTGTTTTTTGCCTTTATTTGAGCAGCCACTTTTCTGGAGAAAATAGGTTTCCTTCTCCTTTTGTTTTTATTTACTTTTCTTACATATTTATCTGTTGCCCCTTTTATTGCCACCTTTAGTTTAGCCCATTGCAATTCCACTTCCCTTATCTCCTTCCACCCTGTCAACTCCTCCTTCAGGTACTTGGCCATTTTATTGAAGTCAGTGTTTTTGAAGTTTAGGACTTTGAGCTTGCTATAGTTGGACTGCACCTTGGTTTTTATCTCAAACCACACTGTGTGATAAACGCTGCTGCTCACAGGGGCACCCACCCAGACATTCGACATGCTATCACCATTGGTGGAGCACTAAATCCAGCGTTGAGCTTTCCCTTGTTGGTTCCATCACCATTTGTCTAAGTAACGCATCTTGGAGAGCATCCACAATTTTTTTGCTTCTTTCCAGATTTGCAGAAGGAGTACTCCAATCCACATCGGGTAGATTAAAGTCATCCAATATGACCGCTTCCCCCTTTGTATCTATTTTGACAATGTCTATAATCAATTCGTTATCTAAGTCTTCGATTTGAGTCGGAGGTCTGTAGAATACAGCAGTATGGATGACAGTGCCATCTCCTCTTTCTAACACAACCAAGAGCGCTTCTTCTTTTCCCCATGCCCCCTGCATTTCAGTAGCTTTAATATTGCTTTTGACATACAAGGCTACTCCTCCTCCTCTTCCATTTTCTCTTTCTCTTCTGAATAGATTATAGCCAGCTATGGCTATATCCCAATCATGCGATTCATTAAACCATGTTTCTGTAATGGCCACAATGTCCAAGTCCATTTCCACCATTAGGGCTTCCAGGTCTGGAACTTTATTGGCTAAGCTTCGACCATTTGTGCTCATTGCTTTCCAGTATTTACCTGGCTTGTGTGTGTTTTGCATTGATTTTGTTCTGTCCACTTCTTCCCACTTGTTTTTGATGTGTGGTTTAAAAGTGTGTCTGTTTCTGATGTTGTTCTGCTTTTGCAGGGAGTGACGTCCAGAAGTTGACCTTCCCCATCCGTCACCCCCTTTTCCTAGTTTAAATGCATATCCACATACTGGCTGAATTTTTCACTTAGGATTCTTCTCCCTGTGACAGAGAGATGTAGTCCATCAGCACAGTATAGTCTCTTGTTGGTCCATCTGTTTCCCCAGTTGCCTATAAATCTAAATCCTTCCTCTTTGCACCAGGTTTGGAGCCATGCGTTAAAGCTGTTTATGTGATGCAGCCTTTCTGCCCCCTTACCAAGAACAGGTAGAACTTCTGAGACTGCTACAGTGTTAACAACGGGCTTGAGTTTCTCCCCCAGAGTTTGAAAGTTCCTTTGAACTGTAGTGGCACTGTTTCTAGCCAAGTAGATGATAACATCAGTTTTGGAGTGCTCACTTTCAGCGCTAAGTACATCAACAATTTGGTTTGTATTCTTGCTAGATGAAGAGCCTGGGAGGCATTTGACTAGCTTCCCTCCTTTGAACTGTGTTTCCAAGTTGGTGCCTCTGATGATGGAATCACTATGTAGTAGTAGTTTTATGTTACTTGAGTCTTTCTTCATATTTGGTGCTTTATCAGGAGATTGTGCATTGACTATCTCATTTAAGGGCCCTTGAGCTTCCCTGGCTTGGGCATCCTCATTAACCAAAGCAGAGAAGGCACTATGCAGTGATATCTCTTGATGTATAGGGTGTTTCTGCATTACCAGACATAGTCTACTAGAGCCCACTGTGATCCATTTGTTCCTGGGATGTTTGAGTCTCTGTGGGAGCAGCGGGGGACTTTGTTTGGTTTGTATCCTAGAAGAGGTGCAGAAAGTCTGCAGGATACTAAAAGAGCTCAGAGAGGTTCTTGCAGGGCCGTTAAAGGATGTTTTCAACAGTTCCTTGGAAATAGGAGAAGTTCCTCATGGCTGGAGAATGGCTGATGTCGTACCTCTACACAAAAGTGGTGACAGGGAAGAAATGTCAAACTACAGGCCTGTGAGCCTTACCTCGGTGGCAGGAAAAGTAATGGAGGCGCTTCTGAAGGAGTGAATAGTGAACTTTCTCAAAACCAACAGGTTGCAAGATCCGAGGCAACATGGTTTTACCGAAGGACGATCTTGCCAAACAAATCTTATTGAGTTCTTTGACTGGGTGACCAGAGAACTAGATCAGGGGCATGCAATGGATGTCATCTATCTGGATTTCAGCAAAGCCTTTGATACTGTTCCTCATAGGAGGCTTATCAATAAACTCAGTAGTTTGGGGATGGGTCCCAAGGTGGTAAACTGGATCAGAAATTGGTTGACTGATAGACGACAGAAGCTGATGGTAAATGGAGCTCACTCGGAGGAAAGGAAGGTGATTAGCGTGGTGCCCCAGGGTTCGGTCCTGGGCCTGGCACTGTTCAATGTATTTGTGAGTGATACTGCTGAAAGACTGAATGGAAAGGTCTGTCTTTTTGCAGATGACACAAAAATTTGCAACAGACTGGACTCCCCCGAGGGAGTCCTTAACATGAGAAAAGATATACAAAAGCTGGAAGAATGGTCTAATGCTTGGCAATTAAGATTTAATGCAAAGAAGTGCAGAGTCATGCACTTGGGTATCAGAAACCCATGGGAAATGTACGCGATAGGGGGCGAGAGGTTGGTGTGCACGGATCAGGAGAAAGACCTTGGTGTGATTATTTCTGTAGATCTCAAGGTGGCAAAACAGTACTACAAAGCGGTGGCAAAAGGCAGGAGGATGTTGGGCTGCATACGAAGAGGAATTACCAATAGAAAGAAAGAGGTTCTTATGCCACTGTATGTCACTGGTGAGGCCTCACTTGGAGTGGAGGAGTGGCTTAGTGGTTGGGCAAGGTACTTCAGGCTGGAAGGTCAGGGGTTCAAATTCCACTAGAGGACAGCAACCTTGGGCTAGAAGGACTGGGGTGTCTAGTCCCACAGGTCCTCCTTGTGGTCTTGGGCAAGCCACTTAACCCTCCATAGCCCATGTTCCCTGTAAAATAGTTATCTCTAAGTTATAATGCCCTGTTCAATGTAATTTCAGTTTGTTCAATGTAAATCACACTGATGCAGAATAACACAGTATATAAGAGAATGTAAATAAATACTGTGTTCAGTTTTGGAGACCGTATCTTGCAAAGGATGTAAAAAGAATGGAAACTGTTCAGAGGAAGGCGACCAAAATGATTTGGAGCCTGCGTCAGAAACCTTATGAGAAGAGACTTGAAGACCTAAATATGTACACTCTGGAGGAGAGGAGGGACAGGGGAGATATGATTCAGACCTTTAAATACTTAAAGAGAAATGATGAACAAACAAACCTCTTCCAAAGACGGGGAAGCTGTAAAACTAGAGGGCATAACATGAAGCTGCAAGGGGGTAAATTGAAAGGTAATGTCAGGAAATACTTTTTCACTGAGAGGGTGGTGGATATGTGGAATGTCCTCCCGATGGAAGTGGTGGGGGTAAATACAGTGACAGAATTCAAAATGGCATGGGACAGACACAGTGGATCCCTTTATAGCAACAGAATAAAATCAAAATAAACTGAACCATCTAACCTCTCAACAAATAGGGGTGTCCTGCATGGAGCGGTGGGTTCATCCCGAAACCTGGAGGAGTGGCCTGAGGGGTGGCCTGCACAGAGTGGCACCTACTCCTGCCATCTTACTCCAGCCATCTTACTGGGCAGACTAGATGGACCATACTGGTCTTTATCTGCCGTCATTTACTATGTTACTAAGTTGTAGGGACGGCTGAGGGAGGATATGGGAGAACGGTGGGGAGGTTGAAACTGCACCGACGTTGCCTGTGTTGTGGGGGGCTGTGTGCATGTGCTAATCTTTTTCCTGGGTAGAATCTTGCATCGTGTAAGCGTAGTTTGCTAACTGCACCACTTTGCACTTCTCCACATTAAATTATCTGCCATTTGAACGTTCAGTCTTCCAATTTATTAAGTCCTCTTGCAATTTTTCACAATCCCCTTGTGTCATCTGCAAATTTGATTACCTCACACATTATTCCTATTTCCAGGTCATTTATGAATATGTTAATAAGCAGCGGACCCAGCACAGATCCCTATTCACCTTTCTCCACTGAGAAAATTGGTCATTTAGCACTATTTTCTGCTTTCTATCTTTCAGCCAGTAGCACTTCTTTCATGGGAATACTGTGTATGTCTTCTGTTAAATCTTCATCCACTTCTACTCCCTGTGAGGGGGATCTTTATATAACTCCAATGTAAATGGATTTCTCTTTCCCTCTTTCTAGTTTAACCCACAGTGACTCCTCGCTCCCTTTTCAGCCCTGAAATTCTATAGCTTTAATATTATTTTTTACATATACTGCCACTCCTCCTCTCCTTCTTCCTACCCTGTCATTCATGAATAAATTATAGCTCAGTATAATTAGGTAGAAACATAGAAACATGATGTCAGAAAGACCATATGGCCTATTTAGTCTGTCCTTCCACATCAACTACATAGTCCCCTTTTTTCCTTTAGAGATTTCTGTGTTTGTCCCATGCTTTTTTGAATTCAGATACTGTCCTCGTTTCTACTATCTCCACTGGGAGACTATTGCATGCATCTACCACTCTTTCCATAAAGAAATATTTCCGCATATCACTCCTGAATATATCCCCTTTCACCCTCATCCCATGTCCTATCGTAGCAGAGCTTGCTTTCAATCGAAAGAAGCTCTCCTCCTGTGCATTTATGCCATGGAGGTATTTAAATGTCTTAGTCATATCACCTCTATCCCGCCTTTCCTCTAAGTATACATATTAAGATCCTTAAATCTGTCCTCATATGCTTCATAACAAAGACCACTAACCATTTTAGCAGCCACCCTCTGCACCGACTCCAGCCTGTTTGTATCCTTTTGAAGGTGTGGTCTCCAGAAATACACACAATACTCCAAATGAGGTTGCACCAGTTGTTGTTGTTGTTAAGTGCCATCGAGTCAGAGTCGACTCATGGCGACCTTCTGGATAGCTATCCTAAATTGTGTTCGGTCTTCAGTCAGGCGGCTCATTGTTGACAGACTGGTACCCGTAGCTGCTGTTATTGTATCGATCCATCTCATTGCTGGCCTTCCTCTTTTGCGTTGACCTTCTATCTTGCCAAGCATGATTTTTTTTCTCTAATGATCTCTCTCTTTGCATGATGTGTCCAAAGTATGAAAGTCGAAGTCTTGTCATCTGAGCTTCTAAAGAAAGCTTAGGTTTGATCTCCTCTAGTACCGACTGTTTTGTTCTTCGGGCAGTCCATGGTATACACAGTATTCGCCGCCAGCACCATAGTTCAAAGCCATCAATTTTCTTCCTGTCTATCTTTTTCACTGTCCAGCTTTCACATCCATATGATGTTATTGAAAATACCATGGCTTGAAGAAGTCGAATCTTTGTATGGAGAGAGACATCTCTGCTCTTGAGAATCTTATCTAGGTCTTTCATAGCCATTCTGCCAAGAGCAATGCGTCGTTTGATTTCTTGACTGCTTGTTGCTTCTTTATTGATAGTTGATCCAAGTAGGTTAAAGTTGTTCACAATTTCAATTTCTTCTCCTTCAATGATGAACCATTCAAAAGCACACATTGTTCTATCCTTGTTCCCCACTTTCCTCAAGCCCAAATCCATTTTCCATGATTCAGTCCTGCAGGGGAATCATGAGGCCATGATCAGAGAAAACACACACGAGTAGTGTATAAGACAATGAGACACAGATTAGGAGAGGGACAGAACCACCATATACAGTTATGCAGCACCATTAATTTACATATACTATAAAGCAGCTAAAGCCTTTCCATGCCAAACCAAGAATTCAGTAAATCATCATTTGTCAGAAACCACTGGTTCATCATTGAAGGTTGCACCAGAGACTTATGAAATTCATCTCCTCGTCATGTAAGACCACCTGTCCTCTTGATCCAATTCCCTCCAATTGGCTTCTTAAACCCTCCCTTGCTCTGGTGCCCCCCATTCTTGCTATGATCAATGCTAGCCTCTTCTCTGGAACATTTTGCTCCCTTTGGAAACACGCCTTGGTCCGCCCTCTTTTGAAGAAATCTTCCCTCAATCCTCTTGTCCCAGCACACTATCACCCGATTTCTAATCTTACTTTTCTTGCAAAAACCCTTGAAAAGGCCGTTCTCACATCATCTTAACGCCACCAATTTCCTTCACCCCTGCCAATCCGGTTTTCGTCAGGGTCATAGTGTTGAAACAGTCTTGTTAGTTTTCTTAATGAACTCCATTCCTCACATGATCAGGGTAATGTTTTGGCGGCGTTCCCATTGGACCACTCGGCAGCTTTTGACCTTGTTGATCACGTGATTCTTCTTTCATGTCTGCGGGATGCTGGTCTTCGGGGCTCAGTTTATTGTTGGTTTCACTCCTTTCTTTTCTCCCGATCCTTCTCAGTTATTTCATCTGCTGACCCTTACTCTTTCTCAGACCCAGTCCCTCTTCACTGTGGCGTCCCTCAAGGCTCAGTATTGGCACCCCTTTTGTTCAATCTTTTCTTGGCACCACTTGTTCTTCTTATTCAGCAGTCCGGGTTATCAGCTTTTTATTACGCTAATGATATTGTCATACTCCATCACACCACCCCCCCACAGCCTGATCTTTTCCCTCTTAATTCCTGTCTGTCTTTGATAACTGACTGGCTAATTACAAATTGTCTCCACTTGAATCTGGCAAAAACATCAGCTATATGGTTTACTTGTGGAAGCCCAGGCCCTTCAATAGCCCCAACTCTTGGTAACTCTCCTATTCCTGTAGTACCCTCTTTTCATTATCTAGGGGTTCTTTCTGACTCAGATTTAACTTTCAAGGATCATGTTTCTCAGCTCACAAAGAAGTCCTATTACTTTCTTTGTCAAATTTGCTCAATTCGTCCTTTTTATTCCTTCAGCTTTAACTACCCTTGTACTGTCCCTGGTTATGTCTAGTTTTGATTTCTGTAACTCGGTACTTGCTGGTATCACTCACACCGAACTCCATCGGCTCCAGCTTCTACAGAATACAGAAGCCCGGGTTATTACACATTCTTCACGTAGAGACCATATTACTCCTCTTCTGAGTCAACACCATTGGCTCCCTATAGATTTTTGCATCTGTTATAAGATTCTCATTTCAGTCCATCAGGTTATCAATACTCATACTCCACAATACCTAGTAGACCTTCTTCATTTTCATATCCCTACACGCAGCCTTTGTTCAGCCCATGTAAATCGTCTCCATCTTCCCTCGCCGTCCCATGCTCATCTACAGTCCACTCATCAGTCAACCCTTTTTATCCTAAGTTCTGTCCTCTGGAACTTCCAACTCCGACTAGAGCAGAACTACTCCAGATTCAAGTCATTACTCAAAACACACCTCTTTTCCACTGCCTACGATCTCCCAGACCCAGCTCCTTGACCTGGTTATATATGTATGTTGGTTCCCTTCTGTGTCTTGTCTGAGTGTCTGTTTGACTTTTCTTTTCTGTCACAAATTGTAGTTCTTTTCCTTTTCTGGCCTCTGGCCTTACTTTGAATTTTCTTGGATTGTACACCGCCCTGATGTTACGAAGAGCGGTATATCAAGTGACAGCATAAACATAAAGTTATACAGAGGCACAGAGGCACTATCACCTCCTTTTTTTCTGCTGGCCATTCCTCTTCCTATACACCCAAGCATCCTTCTGGCTTTCACAGTTGCCTTTTCTACCTGTTTAACTACTTTAAGATCATCAGACACAATTACGTCCAGGTCCCGCACTTCTTTTATGGACAGAAGTACCTCACCCCCCTATACTGTACAGCTCCTTTGGATTTTTGCAGCACAAATGCATGACCCTGCATTTTTTAGCATTAAACTTCAGCTGCCATATTCTAGACCATTTTTCAAGCTTACCTAGATCCCTCCTTATGTAAGCAACTCCTTCCTGTGTATGTACTCTATTGCAAATTTTGGTATCATCTGCAAACAAGCAAACCTTACCTGAAGGTCCTTCCACAATATCACTAACAAAGATGTTAAACAGAATCTGATTAAGGACAGATCCCTGGGACACACCACTGGTAACATCCTTCTCCTCAGAGTGAGCTCCATTTACCTGTACTCTTTGTTGCCTCCCACTCAACCAATTTCTAACCCAAGCAGTAACTTTAGGGTCCATTCCTAGGGTGCTCAGTTTGTTTATAAGTTGCCTGTGTGGAACGGTGTCAAAGGCTTTACTGAAATCTAAATACACCACATCTAGGGCTCTACCTCTGACCAACTCCCTGGTCACCGAGTCAAAGAAATCAATAAGATTTGTGTGACAAGACCTGCCTTTGGTGAATCCATGCTGCCTCTCATCCTGCAATCCATTGGACTTCAGAAACCTCACTATTCTCTCTTTTAGTAGCCTTTCTAATAATTTACCAACCACAGAGATTAGACTAACCGGCATGTAGTTCTCAACGTCATCCTTACTTCTGCTTCTGTGTAAAGGGAACACATGTACCTTTCTCCAGTCCTCTAGTACTACTCCTGACTCCAACGAGGCATTGAAACGGTCAGTCAGTGGAGCTGCTAGAACGTCCCCAAGTTCCCTCAGCATTCTAGGGTGTATCCCATCCAGTCCCATCACTTTGTCTACTTTTAGTTTAGCTAGTTCCTCTCGAACACAAGCTTCCGAAAATTGTTTCAGATTCCCGTCACTTCTGTTGCTATTTGTGGGAGGTTTCTCCTGGTTCTTCATCTGTGAACACAGAGCAGAAATATTTGTTAAGCAATTCCACTTTATCCTCGTCAGCTTCTACATATTCCTCCCCTTCACCCTTGAGTCTGACAATACCACTTTTGCCCTTCCTCTTCTCACTAACATATCTGAAACATGTCTTATCCCCCCATTTAACTCCATTGGCTATTTCCGCCTCTTTTTGAATCCTTGCTTTCCTGACTACTTTGCTAGCTTCTCTAAGTTTCACTGTAGCTTCATTGTGTGTCCCCTAGTCTTTCTGCTTTTTGAAGGAGCGAACTACCAATCTACCTGTTCCACTCCATTCTTTAATTAATTAATTTGTAGACCTCTATCATATCTCCCCTCAGCCGTCTCTTTTCCAAGTTGAAGAGCTGTAAACATTTAAGCCTTTCCTCCTAGGGGTACCCTTCCATCCCCTTTACCATTTTGGTGCCATTTCTTTCTAGCTCTGCAGCCTGGGTCAGTGACGGCTCTGAGCACTCTGCAGTCTGGCTTCTTGCCTCTCACAGCTCTCAGCTGGCACAGGCGTCTTTCCAGAGACCCTCTGCTGGGTTCAGCCTTCACTCCTCTGCTGCTGCTTTCTGTTTCCTTCTTTCCTTTCGTAGGCCCTGCACATGGGCCCTCAGGCTCCCTTCTTCTTCCCAGAGAGGATGCACGAGAGATCCCTTGCCACAGGCTGCACCTCCCCTCCCCTTTCCCTAGTGATTTTTTCCCTTTTCCTGTCGATCTTCCCAAGTAGAGACTGTGCCCGCAGCTTGTGCCCACAAGTGCTTTTCCCTTATTTGGGCAGAGCTTCCCTTTCTTCTCTCAGAGGGGGGGGGGGGGTTTGCCATTTCCTGTGATGTGGGTGGCTGGCGCTGATGAGAACAGTCGTTCCTCTTACCGCCTCCTGTGCTGCACTGATTCACCTCTAGGGATCTTCCTGCTGGTAGTGGTCTGGGGTCCCAGGACCCCTTCTGCTCCTCAGAGGTAATTTTAAAAGTTTTTTATACATTTTATATTAAGGTCTGAGGGGCAAGACTCATGTGTGAACGGTAGCCTGTCTCTGCTTCACTTCAATTCCTAAGTTTCAGGTGCCTAAGTTGGATAGATATTCAGGCGCCTTCTCTGGCCCTTTGCAAATGCTGGCTGAAAACTCACGTCACCGCTGCCACTTTTGGATCTTGACTTGCCTGATCTCCTTGGTGCTTCTTTACCATCCCCCCTAGATGTATCCCGGTCTACAGCTACTGTGTTGCCTGTGTTGACTAGATTTTAAGCTCTGATAAGCAGGGACTGTCTTTTACATGTGTCTGTGCAGCGCTGTCTACGTCTTGTAGCATTGTAGCTCAGTAGTACTAGTAGTCAATTGGATCAACAATGCTAACAAACAGTGAAGAAAGATTGTTAAATGCACCTTCCTGCAGGTGGAACTTCTGCCCTTATTCCGGCTATCCCACGGCAGGAGTGGCGGCAAAGGCAACTACTGCAGCAGCAGCTGGGGCCACGGAGGAGAGCAGGAGAAGTGTCCCTGCTATTCAGTCCCCCTGCCATTCTGATTAACCTCCCCGTACGAAGAGGGAGTTTGTACGGGGGGGGGGGGGGAGGGCTAGATGGGTGCAGGAAAGAGGTGCCACGGAGGCGGAGACAGGGCAGGTTGTGGGTAGTCTATAGCCCCGGATGTACAGGGCTGATTCAGCTGTCGGCTCTGTACGTCCGGGGTCGGCAGATGGAATGGGGAACTTATTCTGGCTGTGAGGTGGAATACGTTCCTCTAGATAGGGGGAAACAGGAGGCCCAGGGTGCATCGAAGGGTGGAGAGGGTGCAGGAGATTCCCTGCAGCCCAACCCTGGCATGGGAGGCTGAGTCGGGGGTCGGGCTGCGGGAAAAGTACCAAGTCGGCGGCAGCCGGGGATTGCGGCTCCTGAATGGAGACACAGTGCCGTGGCAACCAGATGCCATGATGCCGTGGCTGCATTCAGGAGCCCTGACTGAGTTAGCCAGGTGGAGGCCTCTATGTGCAGGCCAACCGGGATCAGGTTCCAGGCCTGCACGTACATGCCTAGTCGCGATTCTGATCCCATGGGGCTAGACATGCGCCGAGGGATCAGAATCACGTCTGTCCCTTTGCATCTGATTCTGATTGGGCACACAGGGGCATGAACGTCCCAGATAGAATGCCGCTCAGTGTATCTACAGTATTTGGTATTCCCCAAGGTGGTCACGCATCCAATTACTAGGGGGGCCCAATTCTGTTTAGCTTCTGAGATCAGCCAAGATTGGACTCTTTCAGTGGCAAAGCCATAGTTGCACATAATGTACTTAGCCATATGGTGAACCTTGCAGAAGGGAATCTGCTTTTGAGTGTTTCCAGGAGAGTCAGTGGAGAAAGGAGCCCACCCCGGTACCCAAAAGAAGAAGCCTGAAAAAGACTCGGAGTGAAGAAGAGTGAACCAGTTCGTCCTGAGGCTAGGGCAAAGGAATCGGGAGCTAGCCCATCCGCTAGGAGAAACTCACCTGTTACGCAGATGCTCTAACTTACAAAGGACTCGGATCCTCTGTTTTTCTGCCGTTACCCTCTCTGCTGATATTAATTGTGGGCTCCTTTTTTTGTTTTGAGAAAAACAAAAAGCACAGTGCCTGTAGACTTATTCTGGTGCACATTTCTGGTATTTTGGCAGTCAGACAGTGAGAATCCTTATAACTGGTGTAGCCCCTGCTGGGTGACCCTAACTCCAAACTCATGGAACTTGTGTTACACTTCACTGCTTGTTACAGCAGGTCCTGTGTGAGAGCCACTTTCTTGTGTTTAAAGCTTGCCGTTTGCTCGAGGGTGAAGGGCTGAAACATGGTATCGAGTCTGCAGAAAATACATAAATCAAAAATAAATTGAATTCCAGAACAGCCTCCAGCAGTCTGAGGCTCCAAATGTGAACTGGTTCTCTCAGCTGCTGTCTGCACTTTCTGGCAACAGCGATGGGGGCATCTGCCGCGGGTTTACAGAATCCACAATGCCTGCGACACATGAGGAATTTAGGAGGGTAAATTTTAAAAAAGCCATAAATTCCTGCACAAGGTTTTGTGTTCCTTCCCCATACGAATGCAGAAAGAAAGTGTTGCATGCAGACCCCATGTTCCCACGCTGGCTGACTAAAGATCCCTTTCTTTTCCTGCCTGAGAAAATATTTAGCTATTAAACATTGGGTAGAAGAATGTGGAGGCTCCAGAAAGGCTCAGGGCAGCCCATGCACAGCTTTGGGCTTAAACAGAAGAGGAATGAAAACCCAAGCTGGGGGATAAAGAGGGAAAGGAAAG
The DNA here is from genome assembly GCA_033557465.1 of Ichthyophis bannanicus. Classification (NCBI taxonomy): domain Eukaryota; kingdom Metazoa; phylum Chordata; class Amphibia; order Gymnophiona; family Ichthyophiidae; genus Ichthyophis; species Ichthyophis bannanicus. The sequence goes on along the minus strand of CM066039.1, from coordinate 345,373,949 downwards.
GACCCAACTGTCCTGTGAGTACCCCAGAGGACCACCTGCTGCTCATACCGCAGTCCTAGGCAGAGAGTTCACATCTGGGGAATGGGGGGAATCTGTTTCCTGCACAGGCTGCAATCCTGTACCCTGTGCAAAGGAGACCTGTCCCCTCCTCAGAGTCTAATCCTGTTTTGTGTGTAAAGGAGACCTGTGTTCTCCTCGGGCTGTGATCTTGTGTCCTGTCCAGAGGAGACTTGCCTCTAGGCTGTGATTCTGTGGCTTGAGTCGAGGAGACCTTCCCCTTGCTTGAGCTATAATCCTGTGCCCAGTATAAAGGAGACCTGCCCCTTGCTTGAGCTATAATCCTGTGCCCATTATAAAGGAGACCTGCCTCTTGCTTGAACTGTGATCCTGTAACTGAGGCCATATGGGGTGTAGATTCGAACCCTGACTTTCTTGTTTCTTGGCCCAAAAAACTGGGAAATTCTGGTATCTAAAGTATAAGACGAGAAACCACATAGAAAATGACTAACAGTGGCGCTTTTTAATTAAATCAAAGCGATTTACAAGGAACAAGAACAAAAACATTTTACATGGTTGGATATAAACCAGTACGTGGTAGAATTCACATGGAACTTGGTTAACATAAACATGGAGGTATTATTACTTTTTTATTTAACAGTTTTATTTAAAACACTTTATCATGTCACTCAAAGCAGTTTACGTTGCAACTTAACCTTGGCAATGTTGCCAGGTCTGGAATGCTGCTTAATGTGTTCGGAAGAGAGTTCCCAAGTGCCGGTGCGTAGAACGAGAAGCCGTCTGGCGTGCAAGTTGTTTACTCATTCTAAATTCCGTGGGCACCAAGAGGGTATTCTGTGTGTTGCCCCTTCTTGTTCTGTTATTTGGTATTTTGTTTATAGGTGATTCTAGGTGTGTTGCTGATAAATTCTGTAATGCCTTGAAGGTGATTATTAGGACCTGGAATTTGATTCCGGAAGCCAGTGCAATGTGTATGATTTGCTCCGATCTTCGTGCCTTTTGGATGATTCTTGCAGCGGTGTTAAGGGCCATCTGTAGCTGGTGCACGGCTTGCTTTGAAAGACCTTGTAGGATGCTGTTGCAAAAGTCAAAATGGGGGAAGATCATTGTTTGGAGTACTGTTCCGAAGTCCTGGGGCTCCAACAATGGTCTTAGGAGCTGCATTGTCCTTATCGTTTATAGATTGCACTAGTTGTATTAGAAATATGTGGCGATAGCTTCAGATTCTGATCAAGGGTTATTCCAAGGTATTCAACCTCTTGCTTGACTTCCAACATTGCATCACCTACTTTAATAGTGTTTGGTGGAAAAAGGATTTTTCTTTTGTGATGAATAATACTTCAGTCTTGCTGTAGTTTATTACGAGACTGTGTGCTCTGAAAGACTGGTTATTCTCATTGATGCAAGTGATGATTTGTTTAAGGTTTGGATTTGAAATATGGTGTGTAGAGCATGACATCATCTGCATAGATATGGTAATTTATCTTGTGCATCTTCATGCGGCTGCAGATCGGTTCTAAATATATATAGAAACATGATGGCAAAAAAAGACCACATGGCCTATCTAGTCTGTCCTTCCATATCAACAACTACAACAGTCCCCTTTTTACCTTTAGAGATCCTCTGTGTTTGTCCCATGCTTCTTTGAATTCAGATACCGTCCTCATCTCTACCACTTCCTCTGGGAGACTATTCCACGAATCTACCAATCTTTCCGTAAAGAAATATTTCCACATATCACTCCTGAGTCTATCCCCTTTCACTTCCATCCCATGTCCCCTTGTAGTAGAGCTTGCTTTCAATAGAAAGAGGCTCTCCTCCTGTGCATATCATAGGGAGGAGTGGTCTAGTGGTTAGGACAAGATACTTCAGGCACTCCTTGTGGTTTTGGGCAAGCCACTTAACCCTTCATTGCCCATGTTCCCTGTAAGTATTAGCATATGTGTCTCATATCCCCTTGTGTTAACTGTATCCCCCAAATGACCACTTTGACCTGGTGAAAAGCAGGATATAAATAAATATCTCCTTTATGCCACCATCCCTCTAAAGTATACATATTAAGATCCTTAAGTCTGTCCTCATATGGTTGCCATATCTTAAAAAAGATATAGTGGAATTAGAAAAGGTACAGAGAAGAGCCACTAAAATGGTACAGGGGATGGAAGGATACCCCTATGAAGGCTAAAAAGGTTAGGGCTCTTCAACCTGGAAAAGAGACGACTGAGGGGAGATATGATAGAAGTCTAGAAATTAATGAACGGAGTGGAACGGGTAAACATAGATCGATTCTTTAAGGCATCAAAAAGTAGAAAAACTAGGGGACATGCAATGAATCTACAGTGTAACCCATTTAAGACTAATAAGAGAAAATATTATTTCACTAAGCACATAATCAAACTCTGGAATTTGTTACCAGAGGATGTACTAAAAGCTGTTAGTGTTGCTGGGTTTAAAAAAGGTTTGCACAAGTTCCTGGAGGAAATGTCCATAAACCATTATTAAAGAGGACCCAGGTAATCCACTGCTTGCCCCAATACAAGCATTATGGAACTTGTGCGTCTTTTTGAGAAACTGCTAGGTACTTGTGACCTGGATTGACCACTGTTGGAAACAGGATACTGGGCTTGATAGATCTTGGCATTACAAAGACCACTAACAAGAGGTGGGATTCAGCTGGTTTGCCCATGTTCGCCCAAATCCATTCCTAAAATTTCCCAAGTTTGCCCAACCAGTGCTCCGACGGTGAATCTCTGGTGGCCCTGTGGCCCTAATCTCCCCACGACAGAATTTTGATGGCATCAGGAAAAGATGACTAAAGATGTGAAGTGTGGCGACAAGAATTTTTTTTACAGGTATATTCGGGGGAGAGGGAAAATCAGAGGTGGACTTGCAGGACTCAAAAGTTCTGGGAACGGATTCGTGGAAAGTGACATTGGAAAAGTGACAATGCTAAACAAATACTTCTGTTCTGTTTTCACTAGAGAAAATCCTGGAGAAGGACCACCTGTGACTGACAAATATACAAATGGGAACAAAGTAGATACTTGGAGTGGAGGAGTGGCCTAATGGTTGGGGCAAGGTACTTCAGGCCAGAAGGTTGGGGGTTCAAATCCCACTAGAGGACATCAACCTTGGGCCAGAAGGACTGGGATTTCTAGTCCCACAGGTGGTCTTGGGCAAGCCACTTAACCCTCCATAACCCATGTTCCCTGTAAAATAGTTATCTCCAAGTTATAATGCCCTGTTCAATGTAATTTCAGTTTGTTCAATATAAACTGCACTGATGCAGAATAGCACAGTATATAAGAGAATATAAATAAATACCACATCATTCACAAAAGATGATGTGTTAGAACAGCTTGTAAAACTGAAAGTGGACAAGTCTATGGGATACATCCCAGGATACTGAAAGAGCTCAGAGAAGTTCTTGCAGGGCCTTTGATGTTTTTAATAGATTCTTGGAGACAGGAGAAATTCCTCAGGACTTCAGAAGGGCTGATGTGGTACCTCTTCACAAAAGTGGCAGTAGGGAAGAAGTGACAAACTACAGGCCTGTGAGCATTACCTCGGTGGCGGGAAAAGTAATGGAGGCGCAAAGAGCAAATAGTGGACTTTCTCAAAACCAACAGGTTGCATGATCCAAGGCAACATGGTTTTACGAAAGGACGATCTTGCCAAGCAAATCTGATTGGGTTATTTGACTGGGTGACCAGAGAACTAGATCAGGGGCATGCGATGGATGTCATCTACCTAGATTTCAGCAAAGCCTTTTATACTGTTCCTCATAGGAGGCTTATCAATAAACTCAGTAGTTTGGGGATGGGTCCAAAGGTGGTGAACTGGATCAAAAATTGGTTGACTGACAGACGACAGAAGGTGATGGTAAACGGAATTCACTTGGATGAAAGGAAGGTGATTAGCGGTGTGCCCCAGGGTTCGGACTTGGGACCGGTGTTGTTCAATATATTCGTGAGTGATATTGCTGAAGGGCTGAATGGAAAAGTCTGTCTTTTTGTAGATGACACCAAAATTTGCAACAGAGTGGAGTCTCCTGAGGGAGTGAGGAACATAAGGAAACATCTACTAAAGCTGGAAGAATGGTCTATTGCTTGGCAGTTAAGATTTAATGTAAAGAAATGCAGTATCTTGCATTTGGGAAGCAAAAATCCAAGGAAATTGTATGCGATAGGGGGTGAGAGATTGGCATGCACGGACCAGGAGAAGGACCTCAGTGTGATTGTTTCTCATGATCTCAAGGTGGCGAAACAGTGTGACAAGGCGGTGGCAAAAGCCAGAAGGATGCTGGGTTGCATACAGAGAGGAATTACCAGCAGAAAGGAAGAGGTATTAATGCCACTCTACAAATTGCTGGTGAGGCCTCACTTGGAATACTGTGTTTATTTTTATTTATTTACATATACCACACTATTCTGCATCAGTGCAGTTTACATTGAACAAACTGAAATTACATTGAACAGGGCATTATAACTTGGAGATAACTATTTTACAGGGAATATTGGCTATGGAGGGTTAAGTGGCTTGCCCAAGACCACAAGGAGCACCTGTGGGACGAGAAACCCCAGTTCTTCCAGCCCAAGGTTGCTGTCCTCTAGTGGGATTTGAACCCCCGACCTGCCAGTCTGAAGTACCTTGCCCCAACCACTAGGCCACTCCTCCACTCCAGTTCAGTTTTGGAGACCATCTCTCGCAAAGGATATAAAAAAGCTGGAAGCAGTTCAGGGGTGACCTACACGGATCGATGGGTAAACCCCTAAAGAAAGGCATGGGGAGGGGTAACCTGCATGGAGCGGCAGGTGCACCTACTTTGGCCGCCTTGCTGGGCAGACTAGATGGACGATACTGGTCTTTATCTGCCATCATATACTATATTACTATGAAAAGTTAAGAACATAAGATATGCTATACTGGGTCAGAGCAAGGTCCATCAAGCCCAGTATCCTGTTTCCATCTGTGGCCAATCTAGGTCACAAGTACCTAGCAGTTTCCCCAAAAGACACAGATTCCAAAATGCTTGTATTGAGTCAAGCAGTGATATCCTGTGTCCCCTTTAATAATGGTTTATGGACCTTTCCTCCAGGAATTTGTCCAAACCTTTTTTTAAACCCAGCTACACTAACAAGCTTTTATTACATCCTCCGGTCACAAATTCCAGAATTTGATTACAAGTTGCGTGAAAAAATATTTTCTCTTACTAGTCTTAAATAGGTTATCCTGTAGCTTCATTGCACGTCCCTTAGTCTTTCTATATTTATTTATTTATTTATTTATGTATATATTTCTATACCGCCCCTTCCAGCGATCAAGGGCGGTTTACAAGGAACATTTTAACAACTGTACACAGATGTATACATTTACATTGAACAATTAGATTTAACTATTTACAATGAACGGTTGAGTATAACTATTTACATTAAACAAAACTTCAACTTCAAGGTGTATTAATAATACAAACATCCATTAACTTATTTACATTGGATATTTACAGTGGTTGTGTATGTTTTGGAATTTATTTCCTTTTTTTTGACGTAAATCGGGGGTGTGTTTGGGGTTTCGGACAGGGGGGGAGTTATTTAGTTTTGAGTAAGGGGGTTCATGTGTGTATTATCATGGTTATGGAGGTGTTTTGGGGAATATGGGATTTCAAAGTGTTCAGTAAAGAGGTAAGTTTTTAGCTCTTTCCTGAACTGATGGAGGTCATTTATGACACGAAGGTCTATTGGGAGGTCGTTCCAGAGCGTAGGGGCAGTGAATGTGAATGCTCTGGAGCTGGTAGTTTTCTTTGTCTTCCTGAAGGCTTTTGGTGTGATAAGAGAGTGGGCTTCGTTTTGTCTGTGTGATCTAGTTTTGTTTGGTGATTGTAGAAGTGTGGAAAGGTGTGAGGGGGCTATGTCTTTTATGAGTTTAAAGGTTGTTAGGATAGTTTTGTATCTGATTCGGCTGTTGATTGGGAGCCAGTGTAGTTCTAGCAGTATTGGGGTTACGTGGTCTGTTATACGTGCTTTGGCTGTTACTTTTGCACAGATGTTTTGAGCTCTTTGAAGAAGGTATGTGTATTTTTGAGGGAGGCCTATTAATAGACTATTGCAGTAGTCGAAGTGGGGGGTGATTAGTGTATTTACTACAGATCTAAAATCTTGAGTTTCTAGGAGTGGCCTTAGGTGCTGTATAGTTTTTAGTTTGTAGTAGATGGTTTTTACGGTTTGTTTTATGTGGGGTAGCATGGTGAGTGTGTGATCTATTATCACACCTAAATATTTTACTTCTTTTCTAACAGGTATGGACGTTCTGTTAATTGTGATTGTTTCTGGGAAGGTGTTCTCTGTGATTGATGACCTTGTTACGAACATTGCTTCCGTTTTTTTGAGGTTGATGCTGAGGTAGTTAGATTCTAACCAGGAGGAGGTTTCAGACATACATTCAGATAGTGTGTCATATGAGGGGTTTTTAGCGGTTATAGGGATAGCGAGCATGATGTCATCGGCGTATATAAAGTGGTTAATCCTGTGTTTTTTAAATATGTCTGTTATTGGTTGTAGATACAGGTTAAATAGGAGGGCGGAGAGGGCTGATCCTTGGGGTATTCCTTGGCCTTGAGGGAATGGTTCAGATGCTTCTTGGTCGATTTGTACGCGTATTAGTCTGTTTGATATGTAGGACTTAAACCAATCAAGGACAGTCCCGCCTATACCTAAGCTTTGTAGTCTGTTGATCAGTATGGAGTGGTTAATATTGTCAAAAGCGGCAGAAATATCTATGAATAGAAGTAGGAAGCCTTGGTTGTTGTCATCTGTACCTCTGATTAGGAAATCCATTAGGGTGATTAATAGAGTTTCTACTCCGTGGAATGGGCGAAACCCAAATTGGTGTGGGTCAAGTGGTTTATGTTCATCAATGTGTTCTTGTAACTGTATTTGAATAGTTTTTTCTATTATTTTAGCTATAAATGGGATGCTGGCTATGGGTCTGTATGAGTTCGGGTCTTTTGAGTCAAGCTTGTTGTTCTTTAATATTGGTCTAAGTGTTGTGAGTTTTAAGGCATCAGGCATTATGCCTTGCAAGAGGGATTGGTTCACTATGTGTTGTAAATTTTCTGCCAGTTCCTCCTTCGCACATTTAATCCATGATACAGGGCATGGGTCTAGTGGGAGGTTGTTGTGTTGATTATTGTTACGATTTTAAGGAGTTGTTTCCGATCTATTATGTGGAAGTTTGTCCATTCGTTTATGAGTTTAGTGCTAGTGAATATTGGTGTTAGAGTGGTAGTTTTGTTTTTTAGTTTCTCTGCAAAGTGTGTTGCTAGTGTTTGTACATTTATTGCTGGTTGTTTAGGCTCATTGTTATTAGTTTTAGTTAGTGTTTTCACTATCGCAAATAGTTCTCTCGGGCGGTTGATGGCTGAGTTTAGTACTTTAGAGTGCTAGTCTCTTTTTGATTTGTTAATTGCATTTTTGTATCCAGTAAGTAATAGCATGTATTGGGATTTGTTTTCATCCGATTTTGTTTTCCGCCATCTTTTTTCTTGTTTCCTTAGCTGCTTTTTTTAGTTTTGCTAGCTCTTTCGTGAACCACTTTTCAGTCTTTTTTGTTTGTCTATGTATGACTTGTGTGGGGACAGCTGCATTTTGGATGGTTGAATTCCAATATGTTATGGTTGAATTGATGTCTGATGAGTTAGTGTTGAGTTTGGGTAATACTTCATTGAGGAATGTATTCTTATTAAAGTGTGCGAATCGTGTAGTGTATGTAGGTTTGTTTGTGGAGTTTTTTGGAGCTTGTATTGATAGGTAGGTTGTAATAAGGTAGTGGTCGGACCATGGTACTTCGGTTATGGTTGGAGTGGTGTGTGGCTGGTGACTGTAGAGCATAGTGGGAAGGAAGATTAGGTCGAGTATGTTACCTTTATTGTGTGTGGGGGCTTGTATTATTTGTGTATATCCCATTTGTGTCATAGCTTCTATGAAGTTATTTGATTGTGAATTGGTCAGTGATGGAAGGTTCAGGTCACCAAGGAGTATGAGTGGTTTGCTTTGAGACGCTGTGCACGCGTGTTCTAGGATGGGGGTGAGGTTATTTTGATCGGATGATGGGGGTCGATAGATGAGGGCGAGTGCAAGGATTCTATTTTCTATATTGACCATGTCTATTCCGTCTATATTGTCTAAGTTTGTTAGGGTGAATTTTAGGTCTTTTTTGGTGAGTATTAAAGCGCCTCCTCCTCTTTTTATATTCCGATGACAGTTGAATATGTCGTATTGATGTGTGGCTAACTGGTTTAGTAGTATGGTGTCTGTGGGTGTGAGCCATGTTTCAGTGATGCAGATAATATCTGGGGAAGTGTCCTTTATTATGTCATTGATTATTGGTATTTTATTTCTTATAGAACGGATGTTTATTAAGATGATTTGTAAGTTAGAGTTTGTGTTATTAGCTTGTTTGTTTATTGTACTATAGGGTTGGGGTTTTATTTGTATGAGTCTGTGAATGGGTTTGTCTGAGTTGTTGCGTGAATGATGATGATAGTGGGGGTATGAGTATGTATTGTTGTGTGTTGGGTTCTGATGCTGGTTATGAGTGGTTGGGATGTTATTGTAAGGGTTCTTGTAATGGTTATGGATGATGGGGATGTTGTTGTACAGACTTTGGTTGGTGTTGTATGTATGTGTGTGTTGGGTTAGGAGAGTTATCAGCAGGAGAGTGAGAGGGAGGTTTGCAAATTTAGTAGGATACATTGTGTAGGGAGTTGTGCAGGAGGGAGTTCTGCAGGGGTTAGAGGCCTCTGGTGTTAGTGTATGTGTCTAAATGCAACAGTATATATAGTTTTGGCAGCAGTGATATTAGTTACTGTCAACAGTGTATTCATGTGCTGACAATAGTATAGTTTGTTACTGTCAATATTATTGTACTATTAGCAACTGTAAGATTAGTTACTTTCAACAGTATATGTACCTATTAGGCAACAATATTGTAGTATTATTGGCAATAGTAATTAGTTTCATTCAACATTATATTTACCTATTGGCAACAGTGAAATTTGTTACTATCAATAATATGTTCATCTACTGACAACAGTATGATATATATGGCTACTATTTAGCAGTATATTGTATGGCTATTAGAGATAGTACATGAGTGTTGAGTGAGGATAATACATGTTACTGACGACAGTAAATGTAAGTAGCTATATTCTGATGGTGTAAAAACCAACCTACGTTTACCCCCCCAAAAAAACAGAATTCGGGTGGCCTGCAAGCTGCTTTAGATAGAGTAGCCAGATACCTTTGGTTCAAAATAAAGACATTTTTTCAAAAAATAACACTTAAAAAAATGTTTTATTAGGCATCAAGCACAATAAAACATTATTTACATGTATTTACTCTTCGATGATATTCGATTTAGCAGATTTTTGTCAGCCAAAATCTTTTTGTACATAGCACCACAAGATAATGAATAGTTTATGTTAACTTGAAGCAAGCATTTTACAGTTTTAATACAGTAACAAATATAATGGCAGATAAAGATCAGCATTGTCCATCTAGTCTGCCCAGCAAGGTGGCAAGAGCAGGTGCACCTGCCGCTCCGTGCAGGTCACCCCGTCCCATACCTTTGTTTAGGGGTGCACCCACCACTCCATACAGGTCACCTCGACTTATTAAGATATCAGAGACAGTTGTTTCTATAAAGGGATTCACTGTGTCTGTCACATGCCCTTTTGAATTCTGTCACTGTATTTGCCCATAGATTTCGATCATCCATTTATTGCTTCTTGCACACCGAAAATACTCGTTCCACAAGTGACGTTATAAATAATTGCAAATTAATTTATATTAGTAACATTACTATCATGACAATAATTCAAAAATTTTAAAAAATAATAAACTATGATCAAGACTTCACGCTTCCGGAAAAGGTTTATATTTTCCCCCTCTTTACATGTCTTAAATTCACTATATTTTGTATGTACAATGGAATCCTAACTTTCCCATTTTCGGGAAAGAGCCCAAAACGTTTCTCCTTTTTCAAACAAACACCAAAAGGAATGGTTTTGGGCAAAAACAGAGTCACACTCACATGTTGAAAAAAAAAGAAAAACTTATAAAGCATAGTTACTCACCTATAACAGGGGTTCTCCGGGAACAGCAGGAATCAGCCCTTACATATGGGTGATGTTGGTGCCGACAGAGCCCGCGCAGAGCATTTCACCCCAGCTTTCAAAGAAAGCTTTTGGGAGATGCCGCCACACATGTGTGGTCCCCTTCCCCCCCCCTCAAGGGTTCCATCTTGCTCAGTCAGGTGACATAGCTAAGACGGAAGTAAAGAAAATAATATAGGGAGGGACTTTGCGATGGGCCTGCATCCACTGCAGGACAGGACCCATTTACCGTCCAGTGTATGCAGTATGAGTTCCTCCCTGCCACGGGAAAAAGGGAGGAGGCCACGGGAAAAAGGCCATGGGAAAAAGGGAGGACACCACGGGAAAAAGGTTGTGAGGACCACCCCTTGGTTGAGGTGGAAATGAGACATCACCTTGGGGAGGAATTTGGGGTGTGTACGGAGCATTACACCGTTCTTATAGAACCTCGTATATGGTGGATCTGCCACCAGGGCCTGGAGTTCACTCACTCTGTGGGTAGATGTGAGGGCCACCAGAAAGGCCATGCTCCAGGACAAGTTTCTTAGGTGGCAAGTGGCCAGAGGCTTGAACGGTGTTCTGGTAAGCTGGGAGAGCACTACATTCAAGTCCCATTCTGCCGCAGGGGACAAGAGGTCCCAGAGGAACCTGGAGACCAGGGGCTGCTTGAGAGGGGCTTCCCCTCGATAGGGTGATGTTGGGCATCCCTGCATGTGACAGATGCAATAAGTACTGTAGTACTAGCTGCACATGGCAGGAGAAGGGGTTCTCCCCCCTCTCTCTGCGCACCAGACAGAGAACCGTCTCCACTTAAAGGCATATGCCCTTCTGGTGGAGGCTTCTGGGAGGCCAGAAGGGTCTCCTAGACTTCTCCTGGCAGGTTAAAGGGAGCCAAAGCTACCCTCTCAGCAGCCACACTGTTAGAGTTAGGAACCCCATGTTGGGGTGCAGGAGAGAGCCCCGCTCGTGGGACAGGATGTCCGGAGCCTGCCCCAATGGAACTGGAAGAGCCACCAACAAGGAGAGCAGTAGGAGGAACCAGGGTTGCCCAGGCCATCTGGGGCCAATCAGTATCACTAAGGCCTGCTTGCCCTGGACCTTGAAAAGGACCACTAGGGGAGTCAGTGGGAAGGTGTAAAGTAGGCCTTCGGACCAGGAAGGCATCCCCTGCCACCCTCCCTGGGTGCGGATGGCGTGAGCAAAAGCGGGGCAGCTGCATGTTGTCCAGGGAGGTGAAGAGGTCCATCACAGTTGTGTCCCAAAAGCAGAAGAAGCACTGCACCACTTCTGGGTTCAAGCACCATTCATGTGGATGGAGGACTCTGCTCAGCTTGTACACTAAGCAATTGTCTGGGCCCAGCAGATATACTGCTCTCAGCTTATGTTTATGTTTAATTAAGACTTATTATACCGCCCATAACATGAGCTTCTGAGCGGTTTACAATCATATAAAAATGCAAGGCTGCAGGAAAGCAGAAAAGGAACGCCATTAAAATCAAAAGAATAGGACAGAGAAAGAGAAGAGGCATAAAGAACAAGTAATCAGATGCATCAACGAGGAGGGGGGGAGAGGGGTGAGAAGGGGGGGGGGAAGGTCAAATGCAAGACAGAAAAGGTGAGTTTTTAGTTTCTTTTTGAAGGACTTGAATGATAGCTCTAAACGGAGGGGGGGGGGGGGAGCGAGTTCCAGCTGTATTCCGTTACACACTGTGAAGGAAAGGAGAGCCACCACCTCTTGACAAGTGGGTACGAACTTGTGCCTCCTAGCTTGTTTATGTAAAACATGGCGACCTGGTTGTCTGCCCGAACCAGCACCAGGAGGTTGCACAGAAGGTGGCGGAATGCTCGCAGGGCCAGGAAGATGGCCCTAAGCTCCAGGAGGTTGATCTGCAGGAGTACTTCCTCCTGAGACCAGCTGCCCTGGGTGCAGTGGGCTCCACATGCATCCCCAGCCCCAGAGTGAGGCATCTGTGGTTAGGATCTGTTGCGGGGCTGGTGCATGGAAGGGCATCCCCTCATGGAGGTGGCGCAGGGATTGCCAGAAATTGAGGGAGTCCACCAGCTGGCGAGTGACTCTGATCCTGTCCCACAGCCCACCTGCAGCCTGCATTCACTGTGAATGGAGACACCACTGAGCTGTCCACATGTTCAAGCGGGCTAGAGGCATGACATGGACCATAGAGGCCATGTGCCCCAGAAGGCAGAGGAGGAGGTGAGCTGGTATCCACCGATAACCCTGCTCCTCCCTTGCCGGCTATTTTAGGTGATGAGCCCTTTCCTTTGGGAGGGCCACCTTGACCTGAAAAGTTCCCAATGGGTACCTATGAACTCCAGGTTTTGGGTTGTGGAGAGGTGGGATTTTTGGCAATTTATGAAAAACTCCAGGTGCTGCAGGAGACTGATTATTATCTGCCCTGTGGCCTGGCTGGCCTTGAGGGCTGTGCTGCCTCTGATGAGCCAGTCATCCAGATAGGGGAAGATGAAGGCTCCTTGTAGGTGCAGGTAGGCAGCCACAACCACCATGCACTTTGTGAAGACTCTTGGCGAGGAGGCCAGACCAAATGGAATTACCCTGTACTTGGAAGTGTTTTCCTCCCACCACAAACCTTAGGTACTGCCTGTTGGAGGGGATGGATCAGGATGTGGGTATATGCATCCTTGAAGTCTAAGGAGCACATCCAATCTCCCTGGTGGAGGTAGGGCAGCAATGTTCCAAGGGAGAGCATCTTGAACCTCTCTCTCACCAAAGACTTGTTCTAGCATGGGCCTTTGGCCTCAAGTTCTTTTGGAGATAAGGAAGTATCTGGAATAGAAGCCTTTTCCCTGCGTGTACTGGGGCACTGGCTCTATCTACTGCCTTGTCGTTGAGCAGGCCTGTGAGCTCTGCCAGCAACAAGGTCTGGTGAAGGAGAGGTCACACAAACTCTCCTGGAAAGAACCCTGGGGGTGTCTGCTGGAAGTGAAGGAGATACCCCTCCCTGACCACTTTCAGGACCCTGATTCTTGGGCTGGGGGCCCTGTTGCTGTTGCCCAGAGAAGGGTTGGTAATGGCCCTGGTGGAAGAGGCCTTTTTCCTCAGGAAAGGGGGTCTCTTCCCCAATTGGTTTCTTATGGGGGAGGGTCAAGGTCTTCCTTGAGAGACTCTGCCTTGTCACGACCTTGGCCTCTATTTCAGCCGCCTTGTCAGCCATGGGCTTGGCAAACAGTTTTTCCCCAGTGCAGGGGACATCCAGCAGTTTTTCTTGCACCAATTGCTCAAGGTCTGAGGTCTGCAGCCAGGCCTGGTGTTGGGCCCCGATGCCTGCTGCTGCTACCAGGGCCGCTGCCTCAAAGCCATCGTAGGTGGCACTTTGAGCAGTTCCGGATCCTGGCTGTCAAGGCCTGGAATGTCTGCAGTGGTTCTCCAGCAAGTCCTGCAGAGAAACCTGCTAGTTCTTGGATGAGGCCCTTGAGATACATGACTATATAGAGCTCATAGGCTTGTATCCGGCAGCTCAGCATGGAGCCTTGGAAGCACTTGTGCCCAAGGGCTTCAAGGGCTTGGGCCTCTCTGCCCAGGGGAACAGAAGAGTAGTTCTTCTGGCTTTTCAGCTTTTGCATCGAGGACTCCACCCCCATGGAGTTATGCAGTAGTTGGGAATTCTGGAAGCCGGGGCTCTTCTTGACGCGGTAAATGGCATCGAGGCATCGGCTGACTAACGGCACTGAGGTCGGGGACTGCCACATTCGCAGGAGCAGTCTCTCGAGGTTGCACCAGTACCATGATTCTCTTTTGGCAGGCACTCGTACTGGAGAATTTCCAGTTCTTAGGTGCGCGGGTCCTCCTCAGATTTGGTCGAGACTTAGAGGGCCCGGGCCATGTCCCGGACGAAGTCGTGGAAAACTATGTCCTTGGGGACAGAATGGTGCCAGGGATCCAGGGAGACAGCTCAGAAGGGACATTCCGATGTCAAGAGGTCTCGGGGGAAACCTCGACGTGCAGCGGCGGGCAAGAAAGCAAATAGAATGCTAGGTATCATTAGGAAAGGAATGGAAAATAAAACAAAGGATATTATAATGCCTCTGTATCGTTCCATGGTATGACCGCACCTTGAATATTGTGTGCAATTCTGGTCGCCGTATCTTAAAAAGGATATAGCGTTATTAGAAAAGGTACAGAGAAGAGCCACCAAAATGGTAAAGGGGATGGAAGGCTACTCCTATGAAGAGAGGCTACAAAGGTTAGGGCTCTTCAACCTGGAAAAGAGACGACTGAGGGGAGATATGATAGAGGTCTATAAATTAATGAATGGAGTGGAACGGGTAAACGTAGATCGATTGTTTACGCTATCAGAATATAGAAAGACTAGAGGACATGTAATAAAGCTACAGGGTAAACTGTTTAAGACAAATAAGAGAAAATATTTTTTCACTCAACGTGTAATCAAACTCTGGAATTTGTTACCGGAGGATGTAGTAAGAGCTGTTAGTGTAGCTGGGTTTAAAAAAGGTTTGGACAAGTTCCTGGAGGAAAGGTCCATAAAACATTATTAAAAAGGGACCCAGGATATCAATGCTTGACCCAATACAAGCATTGTGGAACCTGTGTCTTTTGGGGATACTGCTAGGTACGTATGACCTAGATTGGCCACTGTTGGAATCAGGATACTGGGCTTGATGGACCTTGGTCTGACCCAGTATGGCATATCTTATGTTCTTATATGTTCTTATGTTCTTATGACGTCTGTCTCCCAGTCAGAGCCAGAAGGCATCGAGGACTCTGAGGAACTGGGATCCACCAGTAGGTCGTGTCCAATTCCCAGAAACTGGCTGTGGTGGACTAGACACTCAAGGAATTGGACCGAGACCTTGAACAGGGCCGAGAACCTGCCCAAGACCGGTGGCGCTCAGGGCCTGGCTTGACATCTGGTTGTCGGGCCTGATGATGCGGACGAACTGGAAATCATTTCCTGTTGCAGAGACATTCTACTTCAGGGCCGCCATTCTGGTCTTGAAGCCAGAAGGCTCTGCATCTCTCGGCATGGGCAGTGAGGTTTTCGGGCCTGACGCTGACACTCTCGTGAGGGCATCCTCGACAGGGATCATAGCTTTGAGGATCCTCGCATGGTCTCTGCCAGTTGAGGAGTCCTTCTTAGAGACTTTAGGGGGGCGCTGCTTGGAGTCACCCAGGTCCTGCCGTGGGACTTTACTTGGTTTCACCTGTGGAACCTAGACTGGCTTAGAGGATTTATTTTCTTTTTCTTGGCAGGGTCTGGCATCTTTACGGAGGGGCCGCTGCCGCAGGACTCTGAAGATGCCTGGACCTTGCGGGAGGTGCTTGGCTTAGGCTCAGCGTCGGAGAAGCTGGAGCTGAGTCAGACCACGGGAACATCCTCTCCTGCAACTCCAACCTCTTCTTGTTGGTTTTTGGAGTCATGGCCTGGCACGGGTCGCAGGTGGTCTGTCGTGGTCAAGGCAGAGGCAAGATAAACAGCAACTGTGGGTGTCTGTGACAGACATAGTTTGATTGCAGTAGTCACATTTTTTTGAACCCACCAGGAGGCATGGTAGAAAGCACCCGGCCGGGGTCAAAGACCCCCAGGCGAAAAAGGGCATGAATGCTGGTGAAGGCAAGCTTCAATGAAAAAGAGGGGTGGGGGGGAGCCGAGAACAGCACCGGGGACGACTCTGGCTCAAGGCGGGAAGAGGATCCAGTACCCAAACCGGGAAAACTCACTTTTAAGGATAACTTTTAAGGAATTTTTCCAGCGACACAGGACAAGCGTCCGTTGGGCTCCGCAAAAAAAAGGAGATTGAGCAAGATGGCACCCTTGGGCGGTAAGGAGACATCGTGCATGCTTGACGGCATCTCCCAGAGGCTTTCTTTGAAAACTGGGAAAATGTTCCACACATTTTCCGTCGGTGTCGATGTCACCCATATGTGAGGACTGACTTCCTGCTTGTTCCTGGAGTATTAATGTTTCATTTCTCCATTTTATGTACAATAAGTAAATGAAAATGACTTCATTTGTATTATAATGCTCATCTTAATCATCCGTCAAAACTTTACAGAAATTCAGGACAAGTCAGGACAGTTTCCAAAAATCAGTACAATACAGACAAAATGAGGGCATCTGACAACCCGAACTATAGAGGTGTATATTTGCCTTTCTGTATTAGTCAGGTGCTGTGAGCGACAGGAGGGCTTTTTGGGCATTTGTTGCCCACGGAAAAGCCGTGTACTTTTCTGGGAACCTGCCAGGTACTTGTGATTGGATGGAGCACTGTTGGAACCAGGATACTGGGCTTGATGGACCTTGGTCTGACCCACTACAAGCATTGCGGAACCTGTGTCTTTTGGGGAAACTGCTAAGTACTTATGACCTACATTGGCCACTGTTGGAACCAGGATACTGGGCTTGATGGACCTTGGTCTGACCCACTACAAGCATTGCGGAACCTGTGTCTTTTGGGGAAACTGCTAAGTACTTATGACCTACATTGGTCACTGTTGGAACCAGGATACTGGGCTTGATGGACCTTGGTCTGACCCACTACAAGCATTGCAGAACCTGTGTCTTTTGGGGAAACTGCTAAGTACTTATGACCTACATTGGTCACTGTTGGAAACAGGATACTGGGCTTGATGGACCTTGGTCTGACCCAGTGTGGCATATCTTATGTTCTTATGTAAATGTGTCCTATTCACATTCAGTCTTGGAAATCTAAGTTATCATTTGAAAATCCATTTTATGTTAGACGCTTAATGGCTATGGGGTCTATTTTGAGTTGCAAATGGTGGATCTGTGTCCAGGAAACAGAGCTCCCCACACATAGATCTGAGCTGTACGGGGTGCTCTGTTTGTTTATTTATTTTTATTTTATTTAACCAGTTTTCTATACCACCTTATCCTTCAGTTAAAGTGGTTTACATTATGTAATCACTATAAGCAGGTACTGGATACATTCCCTTGTCCCCAAAGGGCTCACAATCTGTGTGTACCTGAGGCAACAGAGGGTTAAGTGGCTTGCCCAAGGCCACAAGGAGTGCCTATAGGACTAGAAACCCCAGTCCCTCTGGCCTGTGATTGCTGTCCCCAGGTGGGAATTGAACCCTCGGCCCTCTGGCCTGTGATTGCTGTGCCCAGGTGGGAATTGAACCCTCGGCCCTCTGGCCTGTGATTGCTGTCCCCAGGTGGGAATTGAACCCTCGGCCCTCTGGCCTGTGATTGCTGTGTCCAGGTGGGAATTGAACCCTCGGCCCTCTGGCCTGTGATTGCTGTGTCCAGGTGGGAATTGAACCCTCAGCCCTCTGGCCTGAGATGCCTTGTCCCAACCACTAGGCCACTCCTCCCTCCTCAGGGCAAGAAGGGGCGGAACCCTGGATATTGGGGCTGCTGGAGCCGGGGCACAGAGAACAGGTGAGGGGTGCAGGGGGTGCCCTGCAGCCCAACCCTGGCCATGGAAGGACAGATCGGGGGTCGGGTTGCAGGGAACGCAGCTCCTGCATGGAGCCACGGTGCCATCACAACATGAAGCCATGGCACTGTGGCTCCATGCAAGAGTCAGGCTGAGCTTGTTGGAGATGTGGCTGGATGTCCGCATTGCCTGAATCGGGGCATGTCACGGATGTCCGGTCACTATGTCATGATTCTGCTCCTGCAGGGCCATCTAGCCACTGCGGAATCAGAATTGGGTGCATCCCCGGGTCGTCTGAATGTCTGGACATAAAGATGGCCTGTGGACACACAACTCAGAATTGGTCTCCATGCTCCTAAACCTAGGCCTGTTATTCATTTGCCTACTTCTTGAGGATAGTGTTGAAAATTAGTACTCAGACCCTAAATTGTTTCCCCTGACCTAATTTGTTGTTTTTACTACTCATTTTTTACACGCCTAAATTTAGAGGTTTAATGAAATTTTGAGTATAAATTAAGGCAGTCAGCCGAAGTAACTTTTCAAATAAGCCAGTTCTGGAGTATAACTCTGAAAGCTAGATGCCTGCTTCAGTGGTTGCTTCAGTTTCAGTGCTGCGTATGGCCTTGAGTGGGATACAGATTCCCCTCCACAGGGAACAGAGACAGGGAGAGGGGAAATCCCAGCTATTACAGTATATACAGATGCTGGAGGAAGCTGAGAGCCGCAGCCGTGTGTGCTGTGGTGGCTGGTTACAGAGGGAGGGGGCTGGCTATGAGCCAGGACTCTAGAAATCCCAGAGATGCCAATTCTCTCTCATTAGGAGAGTGTCACCATCATGTGAAGACTGTCTCACTCTCACACTCTCTGAGCTCCTTCTCTCTCTCATTACGAGTGTGTCACACTCATTTGAAGGCTCTTTCAGCCTCTCACTAATTAGGAGAGTGTCTCAGTCACGTGAAGGCTGTCCCACTCTCACACTCTCTGAGCCCGTTCCCTCATTCATTAGTGTCTCACTGCTAGTGCTCAGTTACTGATCACTAAGTGACCCAGTCGCTCCCCCCCTCCTCCTCCTCCAACTAAGCCTATGCATGTACTTCTGGCCACTGAAAATTTACAGATTTTTGCCTCCACTATGTTGCTATTGTTTCACTGGCACCAAAGAAAAGCAGACAACACTTGATGCTGCTTTTTCTTCACTTGTGATGCAATACAGCGCTTAGAGGTTTTCTAGATTTATACCCCATACCCAGCACTCTTTAAGGTGGTAAATCTCAGTCTTTGGGATCATGCATCCTTGGCATCTTTGCTCTCCTGATCCTGCTGATACCTCAGTGCAAATGGTCCAGGCCTCGCTTGTCCTTGCACTGCAGCTGGTTGTCATGGCAACTCCTCCAGCCACTGGGCCTAGAGATGGTGCGTTTCTTCCCTTCGTCCTTATCCCTATCGTGCTAAGGCCCAAACCTCTGCGTTCCACTGGGGACAGGTGCCAGGCCTGTGTCCCCCTGACCTCAGTCCTTGCAAGCTGCCAACAGAAATCCACACTCGCCGCCCTTTTGCATATCAGAGGGCGGAAGAACCAAAGAGCGAGGATCTTCAGTCGATCGATGGACAAGGAGCGCTCTACCATAATCCATCTTATGAATCCCACCACAGTTTGATGTACGATTAATGCACTGGCAAGACTGTCTTTTAAACCATCAACAAAGAGGATGATTTTGCTCTAAACCTCAAAATATAGTTGTGATCAATATTATTGGCACCCTTGCATTTTAGGTATGTTGTGTACAGTATCTTCAGAAATAATTAGAAATATTCCAACTGTATGTCATCATAATATTTTAATAGTATGTTCAAAGGTATACAACAAATAAAAATAAAAAGTCTTTGCAACATAGATGTAGTAACTTCTGAGAAAAAAAACACAAAATATGACCTGGATAGGATTAATCAAAGTGAAAGAAATGCCCACAATTACTACGAACCAGGAAACCTGCACATGGAGGTTTAAACGGGTGACCAGAGCATATAGAAGTGCACCAAGAAGTAACAATAAATCTTATAAACTGAAAAGTAATTTGTGTCTCTGATAGTTTGTGTATAGGGAGGTTCAGTCCCTTTGATACAAACTTTCCATTTTATTCAATATTAAATAGCAAAGACTTTACAATTTGTATACACTTCTTAGAAATGAACTTATCTGGTCTGTAGAGACGGTTAGCATTTCTGATGGCATTCAAAGTCTTTATAACGGACTCTTGTGGCACAGCTGAAATGGGTATTGGATCCAGCTTGCTCATCAATAACTCAGCAATTGCTCCAGTGCTCAACAAAGCAACTGTATGGACTCGTAGCCTCCGGTCCCTGCACACCAACCGCCTCGACCCCCCTCTCCTGCCCGCGCCCGCCTGAAGCAAACCCGGCATTCCGCCGCCTTTTTCCTTGCCCCATCACTGTGGAATTCCCTTCCACCCCATATCAGTCAAGAAGAATCACTTCCCAAATTCAAGTCTCTCCTGAAAACCCACCTCTTCTGTACTGGCTATGACCCCGTTTCCTCCTCTCCTTCCACTTCGGCTCTTTTTCTCTTTAGTCCTGAACAGGTGTGCACGTTCCTGTCTAGCATTGTAGTTCTCTTTTCTGTTTCTGGCTTTTCTTATATATATATCTTATTGTTATTGTAAACTGCCCAGATGGCTCCCGATGGCTCCCGATGGCTCCTGTACACCCCCTAATTTTACTGTACTGATTTGACAGTTCTCCTTAGGTAATCAGACCGCTGCTGATCGCTGGAAGTGGCGGTATATAAATGTTTGCTAAATAAATAAATAAATAAATAAATAAGATGGGCGGTCTATCAAATGTTTTAATAAAGATAATGGTTCTACATCAGGACTAATTTCTCCATTGGTCCAAATGCTAAAATACTTACGCATAAACTTGCCGCTGAAAACTCCATCAGGCCACCTTAAGGGAACTCACATGGATATATAGAAACTAAGGCATGCAAAAATGTCCAATCAGATAAGATATACTGTGGGAAATCATTACAGAGACTGCCAGTCTAATTCCAAAACACAACTAAAAACACACCTCTTCAGAGAACATTATCTGAACATATATGACAAAATATAATCTGAACTATAACATACCACCCAGATTGGCAGCCCAAAAAAAAATGAAAGCAAGAGTGTGCATATGTATTCACACCCCAAAGTCAATATGTTGTAGAGCCACCTTTTGCTGCAATTACAGCTGCAAGTCTTTTGGGGAATGTCTCTATCAGCTTAGCACATCTAGCTGCTGTGATTTATACCCATTCCTCAAGGCAAAATTGCTCCAACTCCAAGTTAAATGGGTTGTATTGTTGTACAGCAATCTTCAAGTCATTCCACAGATTCTCAATTGGATTGAGGTCTGGACTTTGAGTAGGCCATTCCAAGACATTTAAATGTTTCCCTTTAAACCAGCTTTAGCAGTATGTTTAGAGTCATTGTCCTGCTGGGAGGTGAACCTTCGTCTCATTTTCAAATCTCTGGCAGACTGAAACAGGTTTTCCTCAAGAATTGTGCTGTATTTAGTGCCATTCACTATTCCTTCAATCCTGACCAGTTTTCCTGTTCCTGCCAATGAAAAACATCCCCACAGCATGATACTGCCACAACCATGTTTCACTGTGGGAATGGTGTTCTTGGGGTGATGGGAAGTGTTGGGTTTGCATCAGACATGGTGTTCCCCATGATGGCCAAAAAGTTCAATTTTCGTCTCATCTGACCAGAGAACCTTCTTCCATTTGTTTGGGGGGGAGGGGGGGGGGTCCACCACATGCTGTTGTGCAAACTCCAAATGTGTTTTCTTATTTCTTTCTTTAAGCAATGGCTTTTTTCTGGCCACTATTCCATAAACCCCCTTCTCTGTGGAGTGTATGGCTTAAAGTGGTCCTATGGACAGATACTTCCATCTCCACAGTGGATCTTTGCAGCTCCTTCAGTGTTATCCTTGGTGTCTTTGTAGCATCTCTGATTAATGCCCTCCTTGCCCGGTCTGTGAGTTTTGGTGGGCGGCCTTCTCTTGTTAGGTTTGTAGTGGTGCAATATTCTTTCTATTTTGTTATAATGGATTTAATGGTGCTCCGTGGGATATTCAGAATTTGGGAAATTTTTTTATAATGCAACCCTGATCTATACTTCTCCACAACTTTGTCTCTGACCTGTTTGGAGTGCTCCTTGGTCTTCGTGTTACTTACTTTTTCACAATTTTCTTCTGTTTTATAACACCTTTGAATAATTTGGTATCATCTGCAAATTTCATCTCACCCGTTATTCCCATTTCCAGGTCATTTATAAATATGTTAAAAAGCAGCGGACCCAGCACAGATCCCTGGGTACACCACTATTTCCCTTCCTCCACTGAGAAAATTGGACATTTAGCCCTACTCTCTGCTTTCTATCTTTTAACCAGTTCCTGATCCACAATAGTACACTGCCTCCTATCCCATGACTTTTTAACTGCGCCGTCTTTCATGAGGGACCTTGTCAAAGGATTTCTGAAAATCCACATATACTATACAGATTTTGGTATCATCTGCAAAAAGGTTTGCCTCTTTGCGGATGACACCAAAATCTGCAATACAGTAGACACCCAGGAAGGCATAAATAACATGAGGAGGGATCTAGCTAAGCTTGAAGAATGGTCTAGAATTTGGCAGCTGGGATTTAATGTTAAAAAAATGTAAGGTCATGCATTTGGACTGCAGCAATCCAAGGGAGCAATATAGTATAGGGGGTGAAGTACTTTTCTCCACTAAAGAAGAGCGGGACCTAGGCGTGGTTGTGTCTTATGATCTTAAAGTGGCTAAACAGGTAGAAAAGGCGACAGCAAAAGCTAGAAGGATGCTTGGGTGCATGCGGAAAGGAATGGCTAGCAGAAAAAAGGAGGTGATAGTGCCTCTGTATAAGTCTTTGGTGCGGCCTCATTTGGAGTATTTGTGCAATTCTGGAGACCACACCTTCAAAAGGATGTGAACAGGATGGAGTCGGTGCAGAGGGTGCTACTAAAATGGTTAGTGGTCTTTATTATAAAGAATATGAGGACAGACTTAAGGATCTTAATATGTACACCTTAGAGGAAAGGCGGGATAGAGGTGATATGATTGAGATGTTTAAATACCTCTGTGGCATAAATGCACAGGGGGAGAGCCTCCTTCGATTGAAAGCAAGTACTGCTAGAAGGGGACATGGGATGAGGGTGAAAGAGGATAGATTCAGGAGTGATATGCGGAAATATTTCTTTACAGAAAGAGTGGTGGATCCGTGGAATAGTCTCACAGTGGAGGTGGTAGAGATGAGGACAGTATCTGAATTCAAAAAAGCATGGGACCAACACAGAGGATCTCTAAAGGTAAAAAGGGGACTGTTGTAGTTGTTATGGAAGGACAGACTAGATAGGCCATGTGGTCTTTTTCTGTCGTCATGTTTCTATGTTTCTATGGACCTGATCCTAGTAGGGGAATAATGGGGCAGCATGTCCCGCTGGGACATGCTTCCCTGCTATCTGCTGTGGTGGTATTTCGCCTGCCACCCCCACTGCACACACAGAGCCACTGTGCATGCAGTGGGGTATGTTAGCATGTTGGAGGGGGGTATGGGCGGGCTTGACCCCCAGACGTACAGGGAACATTCCACTGACTGCCCTGTACATCAGGGGGTCATTGGGGGGACAGCCTGGTTATTCCACCTTGGAGGTTGAATAAGGGTAGTCCCCCAAGGGAGCATGGTGGCCCCCCACCGGAGTTGTGACCTGCTACCTGATCAGGACTCTGGCAGCCCCCACTGAGGGTCAGGTGGTGGGGTAAGTGCTAGTGCACTATGGCCTGTGGGGTGGATGACCTGCCACGCTGGGGCATGCCAGGATGTCCACAGGCTCGATTCTGTATGCTGCAGGAACATTTTGCTCCCACATTACAGAATCAGGTCCTAATGGGCTTCCCGGACAGCCCAGACATGCCCCTTTCTGAATCGGGCTCCACATCAACCTGCTCACCTTTGTCTAGCTGTTCATTCACACCTTCAAAAAAATATAACAGATTGGTAAGACAAAACTTTCCTTTACTAAGTCCATGCTGGCTGTCTCCCATTAGACCATGGCTATCTACAGTAGTGGCCAAAAAATTAAGGCAGGGTCCAAAATATCAGAATTTTATTAGAAAAGTACGTGTCATTGTCACTTTCATGGTCAAAAGCTTTAAAAACCAAAGATATATATGTCATTTTCAAAGTTTTATTCAGGAAACAATATATGTGTCAATATTTGATAGGGTGTCCATGATTTTTCAGCACAGCCTGTATTCTTGTAGGCATACTGTTAACTAGCGTTTTACAGTATGCCGGAGTGATTTTGTTGACCCATACATGCTTGAGTATGTCCTTTAAATCTGCTTCTGAAGTTGGATGGTGTGCTGCCACCTTTTTCTTCATAAGATTCGAACAGTTTTCAATTACATTGAGATCTGGAGAGTTTGATGGTCAACTTGGTAGCAGTTCGATCTTCTTGTCCATGAACCGTTTTTTGACTGTTTTTGCAGTGTGGCATGGTGCCGAGTCCTGCTGAAATATAGTTGTGCCTGAAACATTCATGTGTATGTTAACTTTGCTATTCAGCACGGATATGTATTTTGCAGCATTTACTCTTTCACCTTTCTCAAAAATGTGCAAGCCACATCGTCCATTCGCCAAGATACCACCCCATACCATGACTGATGGTGGGTGTTTAATAGTCTTGATCATGTACTTTGGATTTAGGCTCTCGCCTGCTGGTCAATGGACGTAGTTGTAACCACTCCCACGTACTTGTTGAAATGTACTTTCATCTGTGAACATTACCCTCTCCCACCATTCAGCAGATTTGTCTTTCATCTTGCTACAAAACTGTATGCGGGCAGCAATTTGTTTCCCAGTCATCATAGGCTTCTTGGCAGGTCTTCTGGCCACGAGTTTGAATTCATCCACAAGCCGTTGTCGGACAGATCTGGCACTTATCTTTATTCCTCGATCATTAGCTAACTGAGCCACACGTTGAGATGAAGTATGTGGACAAGATGTAATAATGCTTTTGAGGAATCGGTCATCTCGTCCAGTAGTTATCCATCTGCACCCACATTTCGGACGACGTGTACGGCCACCTGATTTCAGAACATTCTGAACTGCACACCTTGATATATGCAAATATTTTGCAATAGCACATTGCGAATATCCTTCAGCATGAAGTGTGGCAACTTGTCCCTTTACAAAGTCATTAATATTGCACTTTCTACCCATCTTGATTGTATATTTTACATGTAACTTTCAATCTTTTCCTAGTTTATTTATTTATTTATTAACATTTCTTATATACCACACTATTCGACATCAGCGCGGTTTACATGGAACAGAAACATACATAAAAATTCAAAACTTCATCCAAGAAACCTACTACAAAGTGTAAGTAAACTAAAATGGATGCCAGACGCATGGTGTGACTAATCGCCATGCTGATTAACTAAGTAAGCACGTGTGAGATCTCCAAAGTACATTATTTAACAATAAATTGTAGAAAAAGATACCTGCCTTAATGTTTTGGCCACTACTGTACATGTTTAGTCATTTTGGGCCCAATTTTCAACTGGGCAGGATATGCCCGCTATGGTGCATGGCCCTGCCCATTGACCCTTAAACCCGGGTATTCATTGCTGTGGTGACAGCATTGAATATCCACTGATTGCAGTAAAAGCGGAAAGCTGCTGAAGTTAACTGGGCCGCAGCGATATTGGATGCTGCCCAGTCAGCTCCTGCGCCTTAATGGTTTTCCTCGCCTATCATTAAGGTGCAGATTGCTAACCAGACAGCATCCAATATCTCTGTTGCTTGGTTAAAGCCATTCTCTGCCTCCGCTCCACCCTGCAACACCTTCGACACACCTTGTTGCTAACCGGATAGCATCGGGACACATAGGGGACTTAGATGGGGATATTCAACAACAATAATTGTATAAGTGCCATTAAATATCCCCATCTAAGGCATTTACATGTTTTATAGGGCTGTAAACCATGTAAACCACTTGGTTTGCAGCTTGTTGTGCTGTGAGGGCTTGCGTGCATCAGTGATGCTGAGAGCTAAACTATCGGTAGTTTAACTACTGGCAGGGTCTCCCAAGATGGACAGGTCTCAGCTGAGGTGCCAGACCAAGACAAACCACCCATCTGGGCAGCAGCAGAATGGGACAGTGTTGACGGCGGAGGATCACATTTTTGTGACAATGGCAACAACACCAAACTTAAACTGCGCAGAAGAAAGGCCCGGCAATCTACTTCTGTATCTTGCCATGAAAACCCAATGGATAGTTACAACAAAACAAATTGTGCTATGGTGCTGGAAGATGAGACTCCCAGGTCAGAAGGCACTCAACTAACTACTGGGGAAGAGCTGAAGAATTTTCAGAGTAAAGCCAGCATTTATGATGTGGTTGGATCAAAGCCCTCGGGAAGTCTGACTGCTGATGTAGCTGCGCATGAAATGAGAGTCAGAAGCTGTAAAGATGTCTTATACATTGGAACATGGAACGTACGAAGCATGAACCAAGGGAAGTTGGAGGTGGTCAAGAATGAAATGGAACGTGTACAACTTGATCTGTTGGGTGTCAGCGAACTGAAATGGACTGGCATGGGGCACTTTGCATCAGATGATCACATGGTCTACTATGCTGGAAATGAAAGACAAAGAAGAAATGGTGTTGCATTTATAATAAAGAAGAAACTTGCAAGAACTGTAATGAAATACAATGCAGTCAGCGAACGCTTAATCTCTATTCGTCTACGAGGATTGCCTATCAACACAACTATAATTCAAGTACATGCCACAACAACAGCTGCAGAAGAGAATGAAATTGAAGAGTTCTATGAACAAGTACAAGCTGAAATTGACAGAACATGCAAACAGGATATCCTGATAGTCATGGGTGACTGGAACGCAAAAGTTGGCAACAAAGAAGAAGACAAAGTAGTTGGAAAATATGGACTTGGCAACAGAAATGAAGCTGGAGAAAGACTGATAGAATTCTGCAAGACCAATGATCTATTCATCTCAAACACCTTCTTCCAGCAACACAAGCGGTGACTGTACACATGGACTTCACCGAATGGATTATATAAAAATCAAACTGACTACATATGTGGAAGTCAACGATGGAAAAGCTCTGTAACATCAACAAAGACAAAACCTGGAGCTGACTGTGGTGCAGATCATCAACTACTAGTATGCAAACTCAAGCTAAAGTTGAAAAAGAGTAAGCCACTCATGAATGCAGCAAAATATGACCTTGCGAATATACCACTGGAATTTAAAGACTGCCTGCAAAATCGATTTGCTGCTTTAGATACAAATGACAGAGCTCCGGAAGAGTTATGGAATGACATCAAGAAGGTTGTGTTGGAAGAAAGCGAGAAGTCTCTACAAAAGGTGAAAAAGCAAAAACGGCCAAAATGGATGACGGAAGAAACTCTGAAAATTGCCCAGAAACGCAGAGAAGCTAAAGCCAGAGGAGAAAGAAAGACAATCGCAGAACTCAACAGAGATTTCCAACGTGCAGCAAGACAGGATAAGGAAAAGTACTACAATGACACTTGCAAGGAAATAGAAGCAGAAACTATTAGAGGAAGAACAAGATCGGCTTTCCTAAAGCTACGAGAGTTAAAGAAAAAGTTCCAGCCTCGAATTGGAATGTTACAAGATGCTCAAGGTTCTATGTTGAATGATGCTGAGAAGATCAAGAAAAGGTGGAAGGAATATACAGAGTTTTTATATGATAAAGATCAAGTGGACCAACAGCCGTTTCAACCTGTACCTTAGGATCGGGAACCATTGGTGATGAAAGAAGAAGTTGAAGCAGCATTGAAAGCCTTATTAAAGAACAAAGCACCAGGCATTGATAGCATTCCCATAGAAGTATTACAGCAATCTGATGCAGCTGTTACCATAGTTACAAGGCTCTGCCAAGAAATATGGAAGACAACATCATGGCCAACTGACTGGAAAAGATCTGTGTTTATACCAATACTAAAGAAAGGTGATCCAACTGACTGTGAAAATTATCGCACAATCGCTCTGATCCCACATGCCAGCAAGATTCTACTGAAGATTATTCAAAAGAGACTACAACCATACCTGGAACAAGAACTACCTGAAGTGCAAGCAGGGTTCAGGAAAGGGCGAGGAATGAGAGACATCATTGCAGATGTGAGATGGATCCTTGAAAAGACTAAAGAATACCAAAAGGATATCTATTTGTGCTTTATCGACTATAGCAAGGCTTTTGACTGTGTAAACCATGAGAAACTCTGGGCCACATTAAGAAGCATGGGTATACCAGAACACCTGATCGTTCTCTTGTGCAATCTGTACATTGATCAAGAAGCAACAGTTTGAACGGAACAAGGAGAAACAGAAAGGTTTAAAATAAGCAAAGGTGTAAGACAAGGCTGCATACTTTCCCCCTACCTGTTTAATTTATATGCAGAACAAATAATCAGAGAAGCAGGATTGTATGAAGACAACAGATGTGTGAAGATTGGTGGAAGACTCATCAACAACCTTCGCTATTCTGATGATACCACATTACTGGCTGAAAATGAAGATGATCTGAAACATTTGCTTCTCACAATCAAAGAACATAGTCTCAAAATGGGCCTGCACCTTAATGTAAAGAAGACAAAGATCATGACAACTGGCATAATTAACAGGTTCATCGTCGAAGGAGAAGAAATTGAAATTGTGAACAACTTTAAACTACTTGGATCAACTATCAATAAAGAAGCAGCAAGCAGTCAAGAAATCAGACGACGCATTGCTCTTGGCAGAATGGCTATGAAAGACCTAGATAAGATTCTCAAGAGCAGAGATGTCTCTCTCCATACAAAGATTCGACTTCTTCAAGCCATGGTATTTTCAATAACATCATATGGATGTGAAAGCTGGACAGTGAAAAAGATAGACAGGAAGAAAATTGATGCCTTTGAATTATGATGCTGGCGGCGAATACTGTGTATACCATGGACTGCCCGAAGAACAAACCAGTCGGTACTAGAGGAGATCAAACCTAAGCTTTCTTTAGAAGCTCAGATGACAAGACTTCGACTTTCATACTTTGGACACATCATGCGAAGAGAAAGATCATTAGAGAAAGACATTATGCTTGGGAAGATAGAAGGTCAACGCAAAAGAGGAAGGCCAGCAATGAGATGGATCGATACAATAACAGCAGCTATGGGTACCAGTCTGTCAACAATGAGCCACCTGACTGAAGACCGAACACAATTTAGGATAGCTATCCAGAGGGTCGCCATGAGTCGACTCCGACTCGACGGCACTTAACAACAACAAACCATGTAAATGTCTTTTGAATATGGGGCCCTTTACTCTTTATATTAGTTTCTACCATTTTGCCTGGTACTGATGTCAGGCTTATGAGTGTAATTTCCTGGATCACCCCTGGATCCTTTTTAAAAATTGGTGTTACATTGCCCATTCTCCAGTCTTCAGGCACTACAGATGATTTTAATGATTGTAGACCTAATATTAGTAATCTGTGAACTAAGTCACTTTTAAGTTCTTTCAACACTCTTGGATGTATACCATCTGATCCAGGTGATTTGCTACTCTTCAGTTTATCATATAGTTGTAATACATCTTCCTGGTTTATCATTATGTCTTTCAATTCTTCTGATACATCACCTTTAAATACCAATTCAGGCATGGGTAACTTTCCTACATCATCTTCAGTAAAGACCAAAGCAAAGAATTCATTCATTCACTCTACTATGACTTTGTCCCCTCTTAGCTCTTCTTTTATCCCTCTATCATCTAATGGTTCAACTGACTCTCTCACAGGTTTTTTGGTTTGAATGTACATTAAAAGGTTATTATGCATTTTTGCTTCCACAGCAGCTTTTTTTTTCAAATTAGAACATATAAGAACATAAGATATGCCATACTGGGTCAGACCAAGGTCCATTAAGCCCTGTATCCTGTTTCCAACAGTGGCCAATCTAGGTCACAAGTAGCTAGCAGTCTCCCCAAAAGACACAGGTTCCTCAATGCTTGTATTAGGTCAAGCAATGATATCCTGGGTCCCTTTTAATAATGGGTTATGGATCTTTCCTCCAGGAATTTGTCCAAACCTTTTTTAAACACAGCTACACTAACATCTTTTACTACATCCTCCGGTAACAAATTCCAGAGTTTGATTACATATTGAGTGAAAAAATATTTTCTCTTATTAGTCTTAAATAGTTTACCCTGTAGCTTCGTTGCATGTCCCCTAGTCTTTCTATATTCTGATGATGTAAACAATCGATCTACGTTTACCCGTTCCACTCCATTCATTAATTTATAGACTTCTATCATATCTCCCCTCAGCCATCTCTTTTCCAGGTTGAAGAGCCCTAACCTTTTTAGCCTCTCTTCACAGGAGTATCCTTCCATCCCCTTTACCATTTTGGTGGCTCTTCTCTGTACCTTTTCTAATAACACTATATCCTTTTTATGATATGGCGACCAGAATTGCACACAATATTCAAGGTGCGGTCGCACCATGGAATGATACAGAGGCATTATAATTTCCTTTGTTTTATTTTCCATTCCTTTCTTTATGATACCTAGCATTCTATTTACTCTCTTGGCCGCCGCTGCACACTGGGCGGAGGTTTTTAACATGTTATCCATGATGATGCCTAAATCATTTTTCATGGCTTGTGGTTCCCAATGTGGATCCTTGCATCGTTTAACCATAGTTTGGGTTGTTCTTTCCTAGGTGCATAACTTTGCACTTGTCCATATTAAATTTAGCTGCCATTTGGATGCCCAGTCTTCCAATTTATCAAGATCCTCTTGCAATTTTCCACAATCCTCTTGGGTTTTAACAACTTTAAATAGCTTTGTGTCATCTGCAAATTTGATAACCTCACTTGTTATTCTACTTTCCAGGTCATTTATGAATATGTCAAAAAGCAGCGGACCCAGCATAGATCCCTGGGGTATACCTCTATTCACCTTTCTCCATTGGGAAAATTGGCCATTTAGCTATCTTTTAACCAGTTCCTGATCCACAATAGTACACTGCCTCCTATCCCATGACTTTTCTCTTTGCCTGCCTTATCAATGTCTAGATCTGACTTGCCAGTGCTTATGTTTCCTGTTTTTGTAATTTGGCTCCTTTTACAATTTCCTGAAAGATGCTTTTTTGGCTACCACAGCTTCTCTGATCTCACCTTTAAACCATGCTGTCAATTCTTTTGGCCTTCCTTCCACTTTTCTTAAAGCGTAGAATATATCTGGTCTGGGCTTCCAAGATTTTTAAACAACGCCCATGCTGGATGTAAATCTTTAACCTTTGCTGCTGCTTCTTATAGTTTGTTCCTATTTTCCTCATTTAATTATATTCTTCCTTTTGAAGAGATGTCCTTGCCATCCATCGTGCATTAAATCAAATGTGATCATACTATGATTAGAGTTGCCAAGTGGCCCCATCACCCTTATCTCTTGCCTCTCATCCTGTGTACCACTAGGTCCAAAATAGCTTCCCCTCTTTTCAGTTCATGAACCAGCTGCACCAAGAAGCAGTCATTTATTTCATCAAGAAACTTTATCTCCTTAGCATGTCCTGCTGCGACACTGACTCATTTGCTACTGGGGGTAATTGAAATCTCCCATTATTACTGTGTTGTAACTCTTGGTAGCTTCCCTGATTTCCATTAAACAGTAGAAAGAATAGGTGATATGCAATGAAGATAAATTTATTTATTTAATAGTACTTATATACCGCTTTTCACCAGGTCAAAGCGGTTTACATAGAATCAAGGTTATAGAAGAGATTAAATGGAATGATTAACTTATATACAAGGAACAATAACTTATATACATGGGTTGCTTGTTACATACATTGGATAAGGAGGTCAGTCGGAAACGTGTACAGGGGAGGAGCAAAGAGGATATTGGGGGGTTAGGTGGAGGTGACAAAGTATTCAATGTATTGGCATGTTTTTAGGTTATGGAGATCTTTAGCATTTTGGATTGTGTCTGGGAGTGTATTCCAGATGGATGAGACATATAGCTCGAAGGAGCGTGCACATGTTTGTGGGTGCTTTGTTTTTGTGTGGGCGATTTTCTTTTGTGGACTGTCTTCTGGCTCTGTTGGGTTGGAAAGTTTGGATTAAGGTGTATAGATGTGGGGTGGGAGTAGATTGCTTTGTAGGTAAGAAGGAGAACCTTTTATTTGATTCAGTTGTTTAGGAGTAGCCAGTGAAGCTGCTTAAGGATAGGTATGATGTGGTCATGTTTTGTTGCTCCTTGTAGAATGCATGCAGTTGTAGATAAAGCTGTGCATAGGGAAAGTAGGGTGGCCTGTGGAAGACCTTGGTAGATAGAGTTGTAGTAATTGAGGTATGGGAGAATTATGACCTGAGTGCAGAGTAAAAGTCTGGAGGTTTGAGGAGAGGGTGGAGATGTTCAAGTGTTGAAACTGAGATGTTGAAAATCCTGGAGAAGGACCACCTGTGATTGACAAATATATAAATGGGAATGGAGTAGATATCGCACCATTCACAAAAGATGATGTGTTGGAACAGCTTGCAAAACTGAAAGTGGACAAGTCTATGGGACCAGATGGGATACACCCCAGGATACTGAAAGAGCTCAGAGGTTCTTGCAGGGCCTTTAAAGGATGTTTTTAATAGATCCTTGGAGAAAGTTCCACAGGACTGGAGAAGGTACCTCTGATGTGGTACCTCTCCACAAAAGTGGTAATAGGGAAGAAGTGACAAGCTATAGGCCAGTAAGCCTTACCTCGGTGGTGGGAAAAGTAATGGAGGTGCTCCTGAAAGAGCGAATAGTGGACTTCCTCGAAACCAAAAGGTTGCATGATCTGAGGCAGCATGGTTTTACCAAAGGACAATCTTGTCAAACAAATCTGATTGAGTTCTTTGACTGGGTGAGCAGAGAACTAGATCAAGGGCATGCAAAGGATGTGATCTACCTAGGATTTCAGCAAAGCCTTTGATACTGTTCCTAATAGGAGGCTTATCAATAAACTCAATAGCTCGGGGATGTGTCCCAAGATGGTGAACTGGATCAGAAATTGGTTGACGGACAGAAGGTGATGGTAAACAGACCTCACTCGGATGAAAGGAAGGTGATTAGCAGTGTGCCCCAGAGTTCAGTCCTTGGACCAGTTCTGTTCAATATATTCGTGAATGGAGTGGGGAACATGAGGAAAGATCTACAAAAGCTGGAAGAATGGTCTGATGCTTGGCAATTAAGATTTAATGTGAAGAAGTGCAGTGTCATACACTTGGGAAGGTGAAATCAAAAGGAATTGTATGCGATAGGGGGTGAGAGATTGGTGTGCATGGACGATGAGAAAGACCTCAGATGATTGTTTCTGACGATCTCAAGGCGGCAAAACAGTGTGACAAGGCAGTGGCAAAAGCCAGAAGGATGCTGGGATGCATACAGAGAGGAATAACCAGCAGAAAGGAAGAGGTACTAATGCCACTGTACAAGTCGCTGGTGAGGCCTCACTTGGAATATTGTGTTCAATTTTGGAAACCATATCTTGCAAAGGATATAAAAAGGCTGGAAGTTGTTCAAAGGAAGGCAATCAAAATGATTTGGAGCCTGCATCAGAAGACTTATGAGAAGAGACTTGAAGACATAAATATGTACACTCTGGAGGAGAGGAGGGACAGAGGAGATATGATTCAGACCTTGAAATACTTAGATTATTAATGGACAAACCAACCTCTTCCAAAGACGGGGAAGCTGTAAAACTAGAGGGCATAACATGAAGCTGCAAGGGGGTAAGCTGAAAGGCAATGTCAGAAAATACTTTTTCACTGAAAGGGTGGTGAATGCTTGGAATATCCTCCCGATGGAAGTGGTGGGGGCAAACACAGTGACAGAATTTAAAATGGCATGGGATGGACACAGTGGATCCCTTTATAGCAACAGGATAAAATCAAAATAAGCATAACTATCTCTTATATCTGAACAACATCTTATATCAGTCAACCACAACCTCCTACTTAACCGCCTACCCCAAATAGGTATAAGGAACATAGCCCTCAAATGGCTCAAATCCTACCTTTCTTTTTTTTTTAAACGTTTATTTTCATTTTGCAACAAACAAAAGAAACAACACACCAAAGGAGACAAAACAAGTATACAATAAAGAAAAGTAAACCCAATTACCCCCCACCCCTATGCTTCTTCTCCAGCCGATTATGTCAGCATGTGAGCGCTTCCAATTAACAGTGATTATACATCAAAATGATCAAAAGAGGATCTATGATACAGCATGATCATGGGACAGAGATATACACAAATTTAGACAGACAGATGAGAGCATTTAGCAGAATGTACATAGTCATTGAGCATCTTCCATTTAGACCAATGATGAGGAGTCTGGACGAGGGAAGCAAACATACGAGGTATTTGTTCATATTTACTGTAGAGACAGACATGATTCCACCATTCATTGGGGCTCAGATGGGAGCTATTCTTCCAGTAGTACTTAATTAGGGAAATAGCAATGCCAAGCATAAAGTCCAAAGGGAGGCAAGCCGTTTTTGGAAGAGAGGGGATCCCCGCAGCTGGGCGAGGTCCCACTATCCTCCAAGAAAGGGGCTCTTGAAAGTGCAAAGTAGACCGGATACGACCCCAGACCCGACGCCAGTAATACTGTAGTGCGGGATATTCATAACTAACATGAGGTAGTGAACCATTGGCCACATGGTATGTCCAACAACTATTGCCCTGAGTAGTGTTCCGTTTGGCTAAG
The DNA here is from genome assembly GCA_033557465.1 of Ichthyophis bannanicus. Taxonomy (NCBI): domain Eukaryota; kingdom Metazoa; phylum Chordata; class Amphibia; order Gymnophiona; family Ichthyophiidae; genus Ichthyophis; species Ichthyophis bannanicus. The sequence continues at coordinate 345,339,523 of CM066039.1, read as the reverse complement.
CTGTCAGGAGTGTAAAAACACCGGTGGGCTAGAAAGAAGAGTGTCTGAGTGAGTGAGGCGGATCGGGAAACCCGTGTCACTCTACTCCAGACAAGGCTCCATTGCTCCGAGGTCAAAATCACATGCAATTCTCTCTCCCATGCTTTCTGCGCAATAGGGGTATCTCTAGTTATAGCATTACATAAGGTTTTGTAAAAATGGGATGCTACACCCGGTGAATTACCGATAGATCGGAAAGTGTCCGATAAGCCTTGTGTAGGGGATGCCGATGGCAGGAGTACCCTAGCACTCCGAAGGCAATGCTGAAGTTGCACCGACTGAAAGTAGTGTTTCGCTGGAAGACCAAATTCAATTTGCAATTCAGTAAAAGTTTTCCAGCGACCATCATGGAACAACTGGCTAGGAATCCAAATGCCCCTAGTGTACCAGGGGCTCCACGCCATCGACTTATTTGTATTCGAAATCGAGTATTGTACCAAAGCGGGAGCCTGTCGAACGGACAGATTCGGGAGTCTAAAGATTGCATAAGAGTATTAATGGCACCTAAAGTGTCTAAAAGCATTGGTGGATAGTGGGAGTCTGATGGGAGAGTCATACCAGGGAGAAAAGTAAGAGGAATCGGTTTACAAAGGTCCTCTTCTATATCTAGCCACACAGGTCTACTCGGTACTGGATCTTCCAGCCAACGAGCGCCTTGTTTGAGAAGAAAAGATTAATGGAACACTTGATTAAAATCACCACCAAGTATTAATGGAGCATTGGTAGAGGCCTATGCCAACTGCGCAATACTTGCATAGTAAGCAGGATTGTCCACATTCGGGGCATAATGCAAATACACGTGAATGCACTATCTCCAACCCCAAGGTGTACACGGGCCCATCTACCCTCCTTGTCAGCGCTAGTATCAATTACAGTAGCTTGCGAAGACTTCGTAACCAAAATGGTTACCCTGTACCGTTTAGAAACGGCGGGAGAATAGGCAGCCACCATGTAAGGCTTAGCATTGAGTTTCAGTATTTCAGCAGAGTGTAGGTGCGTTTCCTGAAGAAACACTAAATCAGCACGCTCATGGCTAAGATAGCTAAGGATTTTCTTTCTTTTGAGTGGGCTATTAATGCCTTTTACGTTGAGTGATAAGATTTTACATAAGGCCATTCAGAAAAGTTAAAAGTCTGAGCATGATAGCGCACATAATTTCACAATGTCCCTCATATTGACTGTATCTGGCTGTACACATGACATAAAAAAATAAGCTAATATAATACAATGAAGCGCCCCACATTAACAAAGAACACCGCAGTGCGGTAGAGGAGAAGCAAAACCCCAGAAATTACTGGCGACCATGTGTCTGCGGGGAGAAACCCCAGAGAAGGCCGAAATTGAAAAAACACATAACCTGTAGGACTGTGCGTGCTCCGAATCCGACCGAGGCACACATCATGGAGGGATAGGAGACCGAAAAAACAAAAGTCATATAGAGAAAGAAAGAAAGTCCAGGTAGTCTCTGTGCTTGGCTATGACCGCCGCATCGGGCCCTTCAAAATGGTGGACAGAGCCGGCAGATAAAAGTCCAAGTTTTTGGATTAGCGCATCTGCTCTGCTTCTTTGGATTCTAAAAATGTTGATAGTAGATCAGGATCTTCGAATGTCCTGGTTAGGTTGTGGAGAGTCACTCGGAGCTTCGCTGGATACAACAGGCCAAAGCGAGCCTGTAGCTGTTGAAGTCGAGGGCGAAAAGCAAGGAGTTTCTTCCGACGGTCAACGGTAGGCTTTGCCAAATCAGGGAAGAAGGAGACTTTGCGACCTTCAAATTCCAAATGATGATTCGCCCGGGCAGCATTTAAAATTTGTTCCACTTGTTGATATCGTAGCAAGCGAAAGATAATAGGCCGGGGGGTCGTTCGGTTGGGCGCCATGTGAGTAGGAACACGGTGTGCACGATCGATTTCCAGTTCTCTATGAAAAGTGATCTTCAGCAAGGAGGGAAGAGTTTTGAGCAGGAATTCTCTTATATCTCCTGCTTCCACCCCCTCCGGTATTCCGAGGAGCCTCACATTGTTGCGGCGGGCTCGATTATTGCTATCTTCTAACTCCTTTTGAAGATTCTGTATCTGGCGCTCAGCCTTGTCCAGTTTGCCCAAGCGCACCGCGTGCGCATCGAGGACCCCCGCCATGTTGTCCTGCCATAATGAGAGACTTTCAAGTCGGTCCTGGAGCACTCCAAAGTCCTCTTGCATGGCTCGAAGCGCTTCTCCATTGGACTGCACCAATTCCTTCACGCCGCGTATTTCCTCTAAAATCTCCAGGTGCATTTCGGGGTTTACACGAAATGGAACCATCTTCTGTGGGGAGGACACCTCTGTTTTGGAGCGTTTTCCATGAGAAGAAGAAGGAGACCCGAAGTCCAGGCGCGCTGGTTTATGGGCCGCCATCCCCCCGAGGTACCCCGGTCAGCTCGGAGCGAAATAGTAAGTTTGTATAGGTATTAAGTCAGGATTCTAAGTAGGCCTCTCGGGAGCTTCAGCGCGAAGCGTCTTACCCGCTGGACATCAGGCTCCGCCCCTCCAAATCCTACCTTTCTGATCGCCAGCAGCAAGTCCACATAGAAACACAGTCATCCAGACCATTCCATCAGACACAAGGAGTCCCACAAGGCTCATCCCTCTCTGCTCTACTCTTCCACGTGTATATAAAACCGATCTGTGCCATCATTCAATCTTTCAAAATCTACTACCACATTTATGCCGATGATGTCCTACTCTACGCCCCTTTCTCCACAGGTAACCCTGACTATTCTTCCATCATAGGGTGCTTCAATGCAGTCTCAGATTGGTTTGCCTCTTACAACCTGACAGTTAACAGCAGAAAGTCAGAGGTCTTATTTATAACTAAAGACAATACTTTCACCCCACCAACTTCCCTCAGGTTGAATGACATTGATCTTGTACCTAAACAGGAAGTACGCTACCTGGGAAATCACATCAGACCAGCATCTGAGTTGGGAAACCCAGGTACAAAACATCACCAAGGCAGTTTACCATAAATTGAGAACACTCCGGCATCTATGTCTCCTTCTCGAACCCTCAGATTTCCGCACAGTTTGCCAAGCCCTCGTTTTTCCTCACTTCGACTACGCCAACATAATTCTCCATGGCCTCTCAAAGCACGCTCTTCAGCCTCTACAACTGGCTGTGAACACAGTTGCCCAAACGCTTCTGTCAGAGTCCAGATATGAACACGTTACGCCCCTCTTGATACAACTACACTGGCTCCCTATAACAAGTCACCTGAGTTACAAAGCTCTCCTACTTACCTTCAAAGCTCTTAATGACATGTCTGCATGCTCTGTTGCTGAACTCATACAACGGACCCTGGAGACCAGAACCAGGAGATCATGTATGGTAAACTCCCTCATCATCCCTTCTACAATAAGGTCTTGTACTCAATCTACCAGGAATCATGCTTTCTCATATGCACCAACCAACTGGAATGCTCTACCCCCAACGATACGAAGCATCCCAGATTTAACATCCTTTAAGAAATCATTAAAGACTTACTTGTTCCAATCTGTCTACAACCAACCACCCTAAACAAGACCGTCTATTTTTGCCCAACCTTACTGACTATGAACATTGACTTTGAACAATTGGCCAGATTGTATTTTACTACTGTTCCACGGTTTTAGTTAAAGTTCTTTATTCTGTTCTATACAAAATCTATTCAATGTAACCATTCCACTGTTTTTGTTCTTGATATCTCCAGTTCTACGTAAAATGTTTTGTTTGTTCTTGTTATATGTAAACCGCACTGATTTGAAAAAGTGCGGTATATAAAAGCAAGCAAATAAATAAATAGGGGTGACCTACATGGAGCGGTGGGTACACCCCTAAACAAAGGCATGGGGAGGGGTGACCTGCACGGAGTGGCAAGTGCACCTACTCTTGCTGCCTTGCTGGGCAGACTAGATGGACCATATTGGTCTTTATCTGCCGTCATATACTATGTTACTATGTTCTGGCCTTGTGGTAGATTGCTTTGGTGGTTTTGTTTACTTGTGTTTTGAAGGAGAGTTATGGGTCTAGAGTGATGCCAAGATATTTCACTTCGGACTGTACTTTTATTTGGGTGTCTAAGGTGATGAAGGATGTGGGTGTGAAGTTGTCTCATCTTCATGATGAATAGGGCGTCTGTCTTCCTGTAGATGATTACCAGGTTGTTATTTGTTAGCCATTGGGAAACTTCAGTAAAAGATCATAGGAGGTTAATCTAGGTAGGTAGTTCAATTCTTTTTAACATCTTTGTTAGTGATATTGCTGAAGAGCTGTCGGGTAAGGTTTGCCTCTTTGCGGATGATACCAAAATCTGCAATAGAATAGACATCCAGGAAGGAGTCGATAACATGAGGAGGGATCTAGCTAAGCTTGAAGAATGGTCAAGAATTTGTCAGCTGAGATCTAATGCTCACACTAGGCCACTCCTCCCTCTTCAGCAATGAGGGAGGAGTGGCCTAGTGCAAGGGAGGAGTGGCCTAGTGGTTGGGGCAAGGTACCACAGGCCAGAAGGTCGGTGGTTCAAATCCCACTGGAGGACAGCAACCTTGGGCCAGAAGGACTGGGGTTTCTAGTCCCACAGGTGCTCCTTGTGGTCTTGAGCAAGCCACTTAACCCTCTATAGCCCATGGTTAGTGTATGTGTCTCATATTCCCTTGTGTTAAATGTATCCCCCAATTGTGTTGTGATCACTGATTAAAGGATAAGGTGGTATACAAAACTGTCTAAATTAATAAAATAAATAAATAAAATATGCAGGAACATGGATTTGGGCTACAAAAATCCAAGGGAGCATTACAGAATGGAGGTCATTCTGTAACAGCTAGAGTTCTTGTATATAGTTAGCAACTGACAATTGCTTGTTTTACCCCAATGTAACCTTACAAGTTGAATAACCCTGTACAATGTAAAGCTTTTTGCTATAACTGTTCATTGTAAACCGCTTTGAATGTAAATGATAAGGCGGTATAGAAGACCTGTTAAATAAATTAATAAATTCCAGAAACCGAATAAGGGTTTGTATGTGCACTGGGGACGTTTATCTGCCGAAAACATCTATGAGCGTATTCCGGTACATAATGCCCACGGATGTTTATCTTGCTAACACGGGGATCTCAGAACGTGTTGGGGAGGAGCGGGTTGGGGGCATTGTTTGCCATGGAGACATATAAAGCGTATTCAGGAAAGGCCCGTGTACGTTTTGGAAGGTTCTCGCAGACATGCCTGTTATACTTGCCAGTGACATGGAATAAGGCCAGCACTTAGAAAATATCCTGCTATGTTCATATAAGGGTGGTGACTAGTCTGTTCTAAACTGGTGGACCTCAGTATGGAAAAACACCACACAATGCATTTATAAAGAACAGAAATCAGAGGTGTGAGAATTTTGTAAGCTAGAAAAGCTTTAAAAGTAAGGAGATCCTGGATTCTCTATAGGGAGAACTATTCAGGTAACTAGTCTGTATAAGGCTTTGGTGCGACCTCATTTGGAGTATAGTGTGCAATTCTGGAGACCGCACCTTCAAAAGGATATAAACAGGATGGAGTCAGTACGGAGGGCGGCTACTAAAATGGTTTATTTATTTATTTAATGGTATTTATATACCGCCTTATCATTCAATCAAAGCGGTTTCCACGGCAAACAATCAAGGGGGTAAATGTTTTCATGCAGTGTACAGAGTGGTGTGTATGTGTTGGCGGGGATGTGATTAGATTTGGTTTATCTACATAGTACGCTATTATACATCATGAGCTATTATACAGTCTTATATACAGTCTTGGGGTGGTGGGGGGGGGGGTTGATGATCTGACGTATGCTGCTTCAGGGGGTATGTCCATAGTAATCGATGAACAGGGTTGTCTTCAGCTGTTTTCGGAAGTCCTTGATTTCTGTGGTTAGTCTCAGATCATCTGGGAGGGAGTTCCATATGGGTGTCTTTGCGGGTCTTGGTGAAGTCTTTTTGGGTGTTAACCCGATTGGAGGTGCCTCTTCTTCTTGGCCGTGTGCTTGTGTCGGGTTGTATGAGTGTGTGTAGGCTTATGGCGGAGGAGTGTTGTTTGATCTTGAATATGTTTATGATAGTCTTGTATTTGATTCGTGAGATGATTGGGAGCCAGTGCAGTTCTTTCAGTATGGGTGTGATGTGATCGTGTCTTGTAGTACCGGCTATTATGCGGGCAGCTGTGTTTTGGGCCAGTTGTAGTGGTCTGAGGGCCTGCTTTGGTAGCCCGGTGAATATTGGATTGCAGAAGTCTAGTAGAGGGGTTATCAGCGCCTGGCAAACAGTGCGAAAGTGCTCTGTGTCGAGGAGGGGCTTGAGTCTGCTGATGAGTCGCATTCTTAGGTATGCACTTTTGGTTGCTCTGCCTATGTGTGCTTGGAGGTTAAGTTCTTTGTCCAGGATGACTCCGAGGTACTTAACTTCTGATTTTATGGGTATGAGTGCATCTCTTATCTTGATGTCGGGTGGAGGGATAAAGGCCGGGTTTCGCGTGATGATCAGTTCCTCCGTCTAGCTGTTGTAGATTGATAGGTTGTTTTCCTGAAGCCAGTTTGCCATTTGGGTGAGGCAGTTTGTTATGTTGGTGTAGTCCGGGTTGTCGACTGAGATGGGTGTGTAGATCATGATGTCATCTGCGTAGATTGTATAATGTATGTGGTGCTCTTTCATGATGGCACATATTGGCTGGATGTATAGGTTGAATAGGAGAGCTGAAAGGGCCGATCCCTGTGGCACTCCTTGTTTGACTTTTATGGGTCGAGATGTGTTGTGTCCTACTTTGACCTGTATTTGTCTGTCGGTTAGGTATAAAATGGTTAGTGGTCTTCATTATAAAGCATGAGGACAGACTTAAGGATCTTAATATGTACACCTTAGAGGAAAGGCGGGATAGAGGTGATATGATTGAGATGTATAAATACCTCCATAGCATAAATGCACAGGGGGACATGGGATGAGGGTGAAAGGGGACTGTTGTAGCTGTTGATATGGAAGGACAGAGTATATAGGCCATGTGGTCTTCTTCTGTCATCATTTTTCTATGTTTCTAACAGAACCCACACGTGAAGAGACCATACTGGACTTGGTGCTTATCAATGGGAAAAGTGTTTCTGATGTTATAGTAGGAGATCATCTCACATCCAGTGATCACCAGATGGTGTGGTTCAGTAGTAGGACTAGGACTGATAAAATCCATTCAAAAGCGAAGGTCTTAGGGCCCAAATTTCAGTTGGGTGGTGCTATGTGCCGCATCAGCGCATAGCCCGCCCACCTCCTGCCTAACTCTGATTTTCCATGCTGGGGTCATATGCGGCCTTGGCATCGAAAATCTGTGTGTCGCTGCACAGCCAGGTAGCCGCAGGAGCTACCTGTGTAGCATCGATTTTCGATACTACATGGTTAGCCTTAGCGCCTTAAAGATAGGCAAGGTTTTCCCACGCCTATCTTTAAGGCACAGAGCCCTAACCGTGTTGCATCGAAAATCTGTGATACATGGGTAGCGCCATGGCCTGGCTCCACTTCACCTTGGAACACCCCCAACATGCCCCAATGCTATGCGGATAGCATCTGGAAGCATTAGGGACATATCCAGGATATTCGAAGGGTACTAACCATGTAGATGCCCTTCGAAAATTCCGGATAAGGTCTTTACATGGGTAACTAGGGAAGTTACCCGTGTAAAGGCCTTTGAAAATCGGGCCCTAAGACTTTAGGAAAACTAACTTTGCCAACATGGGCCAATACCTCAAGGAGTGATTAGCGGGATGGGAACAGCTGTGGGAAGTAGAAAAGCAATGGGCAAAACTGAAAGGGGCTATTTTAACGGCAACAAATCTTTTTATTAGAAAGGTAACTAAATGTAAAAGGAAAAGGAGACTGCTATGGTTTTCAAAAAAAGTAGCTGAAAAAGTGAAGAAAAAGAGGGAGGCCTTCAAGAAATACAAGAAATCACAGAGAGAGGAAGACGGGCATCTATATTTTGAAAAACTTAGAGAAGCTAGCACAGTAGTCAGGAAAGAGACAAAAAGAAGAAGAAATAGCCAATGCAATAAAATGAGGGGATAAGACATTTTTCAGATATGTTAGTGAGAGGAGGAAGTGCAAAAGTGGTATTGTCAGACTCAAGGGTGAAGGGGAGGAATATGTAGAAACTGATAAAGAAAAAGCAGAATTGCTTAAAAAATATTTCTATTCTGTGTTCACAGATGAAGAACCAGGAACAGGACCTCAGAAAACACCCACAAACAGGAATAGAAATGACAGAGAGCTTGAACAATTTTCAGAAGACTTAGGGGTATGTTTACTAAACTGCGTTAGTTCGATTCGCGTTAGGAGCCGCGGTAGAGACAGAAATCTCAAATAAGGACATGGACGGTACATCGTTACCGAGAACGCGCCGAGAACGCGCGTTATAAGGCGCCATAAATGAAAGAGTGCTACAGGGCACGTTACCGCGCGTTAATCTTAAGAAGGCGCGCAGGCATACAAGCACAGCAACAGAGCTGTAGCACAATGGTTACAACACTGACTGATGATACAGAGGTCATGGGTTTGATTCCCCAGTGGGCCTAATGTATAAGGCTGGCTGAGGCAGCACCCTTTACATTTAAGTAGTGATTGTTGAGGCATTTGATGTGTATTTTAATTAGTGCTGCCAGCAAACACACCCTCACGGTGGCATAACCTAAGGTGCCGCATAAGGCACTCCATAGGGCACATTATAAAGTGTACTGTCCGCCAAGGCACCCTATAATGTCCCCTATAGGACACCTTATAAGGCTGGCTGCAGAAGGACTGCACATGACCACATAAACTGTCTGGTGTGGTTACCAGGATAGGGGTAACCCACCCGTACCCATGATGCACTGCACATGCAAATCAGCAGTCAAGAGATAGGCACAAGATTGGGTATGCACCCCCACAGCACCTCGACCTGGTAGGGGGAACAGACCGTGTGTGGCACTGCCACAGACAGTCACATTGTGCGGGTACTGTGCCCACCCTGAGGTTGCGGTGGGGCGCCCAGCACCAGGTCCACAGCACCTTTCATGGCTGGAATACGCCATGCTGCAGGTCCCCAGTGGAGTGTCATAGGTATTTCCATTAGACACACCTAGGATACATCTGTGTCCTGCTGTATGTCTCGGTCATGTCTAGTCCATATGGGCGATGATGCACCCAGAATAGTGCATATCCTGTGTTGGTGCCATGGTTACCTGCTGTAGGTGAAAAGGGGGGGGGGTGTATGGACCCATAGGCAGATCATGTACCACCACACAACCCACCCTCTGGGGCTCAGGGTGGGAAACAGGATCACCCACCAATAGATCCACAGTCTACCTCCCTGCAATGGTAGCAGTAGAGGGGACCATCAACCCCAGTCCTGCTAGGGAACAGACAGAGTGGTACACATCCATAACGCAATAGCAGACCTGGAAATGCTCAGCTGCCCCCCACCATTATCTGACATTCTCCAGCAGCAAGCCTCCAGCCGCTGCACCCTGCAAGGTGTTCCAGCAAGACACATACTAGCTGCAGACAGTCTGCCAGCTAGTCCATAGTGCATGGTCCTGGAGGAGATGCATGTACCCAGAACGGGGATGTCAGCATACACACCAAGCAGATAAGTCAGTGATTGGGCCCCAAAAGAAAACCCATAAATATCACATGAGAGAAATGCTATATAGCACTATGGGGGAACCTAGCCATGCCATGGTCACTGCTCAGTCAGGGTGAGAGTGACCTCCCAGCAGGACATGCTATGGCCACCCTGTCCGTGTAGGTGGTGGCTAGGCACTACAATGTCCGAGCCATTGCCCTATGCCGTGTGCAGATGCATCCAGGCCAGGCCACCCTATCCAGGCTATTCCTACGGTACCTTGCTCCTCATTATGCACATTGGCAGGCCAATACTGGCAACAGTGCTAGCAGTGTGGGCTGTGGAGGGTGTTGGCAGTCACCACACACTGGATAGACAGACACACACTCCCCACACCTATGCCAGCATTGTGCAACTATAGAGGTGTTGGGCAGCCCAAGCCACCACACCAGTCCTGGGCACAGTGCAGGCATGGCTATGGTACGCAATACTGTAGGAGTCACTGCCCAGGTTGGTGAACACTGTCAGACACAATACCTGTAGCACACTCCACAGACATCAGAAAGGTTGCTATGATGCAGCTCACTCAGGTAATTGTACCTAACCTAGGAATTGCTATCTGCCAGTAATCATAGCAACCTTTTGATAGATGTGTACCATATTCCCAGGTTTAGGGTGGCATTACTAAGGTATGCAAGTGCTAGTATTGGGAGATGCACGCAGAGCCCAAAGTCCTGCCTCTTCAGGAGGCTTTGGATAATGGGACCTGTGGGTGCGGGTGTGTCTGCCCCTGTTGGCTGCTGCTTTACGGCAGAGGTTCCCAACTCCAGTCCTGCGGTGCCAAACACTGTTCGGGTTTTCATGCTGTCCCTCATGAATATGCATGAGATACATCTGCATACCATGGGGGTGGCGCATAGAAATGCAGCACAAGCATCTTTATCAGAGGCAGCATGGAACCGGAATGGTGTTTGGCCCTCCAGGACTGCATTTGGGTGACTCTGCTCTAGGTAATGTGCATGTTTATGGTGTCTGTGTTCTGTAGGGTAAAATGTAGGTGTCTTGGGCATGTCTACGTCATCTGCAATAAAGGTGCTGTCTGTATTAGCACGTTGTAGTAGTGGGTAAAATATGGGGACTGGGTTGGCAGGAACCACAGCTGGGACTTGAACCTGTGACCCTCTGCTTCTGACTACACTGGTTTTGTGCACTGCACCACCTTGTTGTCACAAAGTCAGTACATTCCTTGGTGATACCATGACTGTTTGTCAGACAGGGCCCATCTTTTGAAGTACACGGCGCCCACCTACACAGGGCTAGGCCACGGTCTTCTCTGGGCAGCTGCCACTGCCCCCTCCACCACCAGTATCCCTCAGCCACCATGCTGACATGCCCTTCTGCTGGTGGTGCTGGTGGTGCGCAGTCTCAGGCCATCCAGTGTGCAGGTAGGCGGCTGCCTATGGTGCGGGTTCTGGGGTAGGGATGCCTGCATAGATGTCCACTCTCTCCCCAGCCCCGCCTGCCAATGTTCCGTGCCCTTGGGGGTAGTTGTTGGGTACTATCCCCTGTGACACTGTGGGAAATACACTCATGCCCATGTTGGCCCTTCAGCAGTTGCTGTCTGGCTGCTCTGCTGTTTCAGCATTCGTATGGGCCACCTAGGCATCACCCTAGTCCGCACTGTGGCCCAGCTCCACCACAGCATGTGCCGCCTGCGGCCCTCTGTATCCCCTTCTCCGGCATCTGTCCAGTTGCCGTTCCGACATGCCCGCCCTGATGTTGCGGGACTTGTGCATGCCATAGGAACCCTGTCCGATGGTGGGGAAAACCCTGAGCAGCGCTATTTCACTGTGGGCTCATTCACCTTGTATGGGGACGGAGTATAGACCCTTCCACGTTTATATCTTTTCTATGGAGTTTACTCGGGGGGGGGGGGGGGTTGATGTTTCTCATTGCTACCACTATTGGCCAGCTTGGTTATGGATTTTTTCCAGTTTGTTGGGGTCATTTTCAGTGTTTATGTGCCCTTTTGTTCTGTGCACATGTATCACACTTATCACTTTGTTTAGGTTTCCCTGCCTGGACTGTACATTGCTGACACTGAAATGGTTTCTCTCCCCTGTAATGTGCATTTAACGGCAGGTTTTCAATCGCGTTTGAATTCAGCTCTTCAGATCAGTGCGTTAGTGTGAAGGGAGCCTCTCCCTGCCCACTCTCCGCCCACTGACCCCTTCTCTCCGCCCTCTCTCCACCTTCTGCGGTGTTTTACCGCGCCGCGGGGCTTTACGATCGTTAATGTTGGTTAACGCGCGTTATGTAACATTAACGATCGTAAGCGTGTCATAACGCGTGTTATGATGCGCTTACGATCGTTAACGTTACATAACGCACGTTATGTACCGTTACCGCAGTTTAGTAAACATACCCCTGTGTTTGTGAGGAACTAGCTAAACTAAAAGTAGACAAAGCAATGGGACCGGATGGGATACACCCTAGAATACTGAGGGAACTTGGGGACGTTCTAGCAGCTGCACTGACTGACTGGAGTCGGGAGTGGTGCCAAAGGACTGGAGAGAGGCTCATGTGGTCCCTTTGCAAAAAAGCGGAAGTAAGGATGAGGTTGAAAAATACAGGCTGGTTAGTCTAACCTCTGTGGTGAGTAAATTATTGGAAATGCTACTTAAAGAGAGAATAGTGAGGTTTCTGGAGTCCAGCGGATTGCAGGATCTGAGGCAGCATGGATTCACCAGAGGCAGGTCTTGTCAGACAAATCTGATTGATTTCTTTGACTGGGTGACCAGGGAGTTGGACCGAGGGAGAGCCCTAGATGTGGTGTATTTAGATTTCAGTAAAGCCTTTGACACTGTTCCTCACAGGCGACTTATAAACAAACTGAGCACCTTAGGGATGGACCCTAAAGTTACTGCTTGGGTTAGAAATTGGTTGAATGGGAGGTGGCAAAGGGTACAGGTAAATGGAGCTCACTCTGAGGAGAAGGAGGTTACCTGTGGTGTGTCACAAGGATCTGTCCTTAGTCTCATTCTTTTAAAAATTGTTGTTAGTGATATTAGGGAAGGGCTGTCAGGTAAGGTTTACCTTTTTGCAGATAACAATATCTGCAATAGAGTACACATGCAGGAAGGAGTAAATGACATGAGGAGACATCCACCTAAGCTTGAAGAATGGTCTAGAATGTGGCAGCTGAAAATTAATGCTAAAAAATGCAGGGCTACAGAAATACAATGGAGCTGTACAGTAGAGGGGGTGAAGTATTTCTGTCCACAAAAGAAGAGCAGGTCCTGGGTGTGATTGTCTGATTTTAAAGTAGCTGAACAGGTAGAAAAGGTGACAGTGAAAGCTAGAAGGATGCTTGGGTGCATAGGGAGAGGAATGGCCAGCAGAAGAAAGGAGCTTATAGTGCCTCTGTATAAGTCTTTGGTGTGACCTCATTTGGAGTATAGTGTGCAATTCTGAAGATCGCACCTTCAAAAGGACATAAACAGGTCGGTGCAGAGGGTTGCAACTAAAATGGTTAGTGGTCTTTGTTACAAAGCATATGAGGACAGACGTAAGGATCTTAATATGTATACTTTAAAGGAAAGGCAGGATAGTGGAGATATGAGACATTTAAATACCTCTGTGTCATACATGCACAGGAGGAGAGTCTTTTGATTGAAAGCAAGCTCTGCTATGAGAGGACATAGGTTGAGGGTGCAAGGGGACAGAGTCAGGAGTAATATGCAGAAATATTTCTTTATGGAAAGAGTGATAGATGCATAATCTGCCAGTGGAGGTGGTAGAGAAGAGGACAGTATCTAAATTCAGAAAAGCATGGGACCAACATAGAAGATCTCTAAGGATAAAAAGTAGTTGATGCGGAAGGACAGAATAGATAGACTATGTGGTCTTTTTCTGCTGTTTCTAGGTTTCATTAATAACTATTTTGAAAGAAATATTAAGCAGAGCAATAGTGATTATTCTGGCCATGCTGACATTTGCTAATCTAGGGGACCCTAACAATTCTTGTGTCCTGAAAAATAGGATTGTTGATGTAGGAATAGTATGTGAGTGAGTATGGAAAGGATTCTTGTTTGGTGATAAACGGAGATCATATTTTTAGTCCTGGGACTCTATGCTATTATGTTATAATAGCTGTTATTTATAGGTTCAGGGCATCATTTTGGCAGAATTGTTTTTTGTGACTGAAAGTGAGTGTGTATGTGTGTGTGTGTGTGTGTGTGTGTGGTATGAGGGTTGCATGGGAAGATCTGGTGTGCTCAACTGCAATTTAGGGGGGGCATGAATTCCTGGCCAGTACCTGGACTGTACAGTGTCACCAGGTGCCAGTGTTATAAGGCAGAAAAAAAAATCACAAAAGGTTCTTCATAGCTAAATGTCAAAACATACCCCTTTCAATAATAAGAGACCCTCAGCATAAGAGCATTCGACAGTGCAAGCAGCACTGAAACATGCCTACATGCCCCATCATGGGTCTCGGAAACGGTGCACATGTACAGAGAGGTTTTTCTGAGGTTGCTAAGGGTCCACCCTTAGCACTGTAAAGACTGTTCTTAGAGATGACCAATGAAAGAATAGCTAAAGATTTCTTCTACTGCCATGTGTGTTTTGATGTAAGGTACATCATGACAAACATATCACTTTCTATTTGGTGCCTTCAAGTCAGTGCTGATTCCTATGTGACCCAGCTGCCTTTGGGCTTTCTTGGCAATGCATCACCAGAAGTAGATTGCCAGCCTTTTCTTCCAAGGCAATGGAGGGTAAAGTGACTTGCCCAAGGTCACAAGGCAGTTGCTCTAACCACTAGTCAACTCTTCCACTCATCATGTTCTACTTGCTGGTATATCTTTGAGTGCACTAAGACTACAACAGACTAAGAACATAATATATGAACATAAGAAATGCCATACTGGGTCAGACCAAGGTCCATCAAGCCCAGTATCCTGTTTCCAACTGTGGCCAATCCAGGACACAAGTACCTGGCAGGTACCCAAAGTCCACAGCTTCCACAATGCTCGTCCTGGGGTAAGCAGTGGATTTCCCGAGTCCTCAATGGTTTATGGACCTTTCCTCCAAGAACTTGTCCAAACTTTTTTTAAACCCAGCTACACTAGCAGCTTTTACTACACCCTCCAGTAACAAATTCCAGAGTTTGATTACGTGTTGAGTGGAAAAATATTTTCTCTTGTTAGTCTTAAATGAGTTACATTGTAGCTTCATTGCATGTTCCCTAGTCTTTCTATTTTTTGATGGCATAAACAACTAATCTACATTTACCCATTCCACTCCATTCATTAATTTATAGACTTCTATAATATTTCTCCTCAGCCATCTGTTTTCCAACTTGAAGAGCCCTAATCTTTTAAGGGTTTCATTATAGGGGTATCCTTAAATCCTCTACCATTTTGGTGGCTGTTCTCTGTACCTTTTCTAATAATGCTATATCCTTTTTAAGATATGGTGACCAGAATTGCACACAATATTCAAGGTGTAGTCAAACCATGGAACAATACAGGGGCATTAGAATATCCTTAGTTTTATTCTCCATTCCTTTCCTTAGGATTCCTAGCATTCTTTTTGCTTTTTTGGCCGCTGTTGCACACTGGGCACAGGGTTTCAAGGTATTATCCACGATGACGCCTAAATCTTTTTCCTGGGTGGTGGTTTCTAAGGTGGTACCTTTCATCGTGTAACCAAAGTTTGGTTACACGATGCATAACTTTGCACTTGCCCACATTAAATTTCATCTGCCATTTGGATGCCCAGTCTTTCAATTTATCAAGGTCCTCTTGCAATTTTTCACAATCCTCTTAGGTTTTAACAACTTTGGATCAAATTTGCAGATGAACTTTGTGTCATCTGCAAATTTGATCACCTCACTCGTTATTCCCATTTCCAGGTCATTCATGAATATGTTAAAAAGCAGCAGTAGATCTCTGAGCTACTTCACTATTTACTTTTCTCCATTGAGAAAACTGGCCATTTAGTCCTACTCTCTGCCTTCTGTCTTTTAACCAGTTCCCGATCCACAATAGTAGGTTGCCTTCTATCCCATGACTTTTAAATTTCACCAAGAGTCTCTCATGAGGGGACCTTGTCAAAGGCTTTCTGAAAATCCAGATACACTATACTATATCAGCTGGTTCATCTTTGTCTACCTGTTCATTCACACTTTCAAAAAAATATAACAGATTAGTAAAACAAGACTTTTGTTGACTAAATCCATGTTGGTTTTCTCCCATTAAATCATGACTATATACATGATCAGCAATTTTATTCTTTACAATGGTTTCTACCATTTTGCCCGGTACTGATGGCAGATTCACAGGTCTGTAGTTTTCCGGATCACCCCTGGAACCCCTTTTTAAATATTTGTGTGACATTGGCCATTCTCCACTCTTGAGGTACTACAGTTGATTTTAATGATAGTTCAGATTACTAATACTAGGTTTGCATATCTAGTAGTGTGCTAGTAGACCTATAGTAGGTCTAGTATATCTAGTAGTGTGCTAGTAGACCTATAGTAGGTCTAGTATATCTAGTAGTGTGCTAGTAGACCTATAGTAGGTCCAGTATATCTAGTAGTGTGCTAATAGACCTATAGTAGGTCTAGTATATCTAGTAGTGTGCTAGTAGACCTATAGTAGGTCTAGTATATCTAGTCTAGTTTGCATCAGCATTTATGTGTCATCAGCATTAACACAACACTGGCCAGTGAGAGAAGCAGCATAGGAGAAGCACATTTTAACAGAGAAGATATGGCAGAGACGGGCAGGATTGGAAACGTCCATCTTTTCAGAATACAGTGAGCTTGTGGACATCAAAACCATTTGCTGCGTATACCTGTGTCTCGTTTCTCCATTGTTGTTTGCTCATGCTGGGCTGGAAACGCCTATGTCCTTGATTCTTGAACTATGGGTGCGTCTATACCTGCAGCTATGTAATTAGGGTGAAATTTGGCCCGTTTTCGATTTGGATTTGTCCGCGAGCTGAATGTACATGTTATAGAATTGGCCTCCACAGGAAGTGAAGTATTTCGGTACACGAAAGAAAAGCAGGACCTGGCGTGTTCTGGAGGTTCCTTCTCCACTGCCATCTCTCTCTCAGTTGGTGTACCTCAAAGATCTGTTCTATGCCCTCTCCTTTTCTCTCTCTATACCTGGTCCCTTTGTGCCCTCATCTCTTCCCATGGCTTTTATGCTGATCTCTCAAATCTATCTATCTACACCTGACATCTCTCCTTCGCTCGAAACTCTTATCTCTACTTGCTTATCTGACATTGCCACCTGGATGTCTCACCGCCGCCTAAAACCGAATATAGCTAAAACTGAACTTCTTATTTTTCTCTCTAAAACCTCTCTCTCTCCCTTCCACCTTTCTCTATCATTGTTGACAACACACTACTTCTTCCTGTTTCCTCGGCCCGCAACCTTGGGGTCATCTTTGACTCCCCCCTTTTCTTCTCCACACATATTCAGCATAGAGCTAAAACCTGTCGTTTCTTCCTCTACAACATTAACAAAATTCATCCCTTCCTCTCTAAACATACTACTGAGGCTCTTGTCTACTCATTGGTCACTTCCTGTCTTGACTATTGCAACATCCTCCTTGCTGGTCTCCCTCAATGTCATCTCTCTCTCCTCTTCAATCTGCTGCGTGGCTAATCTTCCGCCAGCTCCAATACACTCATATGACTCCTCTTCTAAAAATCACTTCACTGGCTCCCCTTCCATTTCCGTATCCAATTCAAAGTTCTCTTTCTAATATATAAATGCATTCACTCTTCTGCCCCTCATTACCTTTCATCTCTTCTCTCACCCTACACCCCTCCTCGTGAACTCCACTCGTCCTCTGGCTTTCTTCTCTCTATGCCCTTCTCTTCCACTGCCCCTCATTGCCTTTCCTCTCTCCTCTCTCCCTACACCCCTCCTCGTGAATTCCACTCGTCCTCTGGCTTTATTCTCTCTATGCCCTTCTCTTCCACTGCCCCTCATTACCTTTCCAATCTCTCCTCTTTTTACACCCCTCCTCGTGAATTCCACTCGTCCTCTGGCCTTCTTCTCTCTATGCCCTTCTCTTCCAGTGCCCCTCATTACCTTTCCTCTCTCCTCTCTCCCTACACCCCTCCTCGTGAATTCCACTCGTCCTCTGGCTTTCTTCTCTCTATGCCCTTCTCTTCCAGTGCCCCTCATTACCTTTCCTCTCTCCTCTCTCTACACCCCTCCTCGTGAATTCCACTCCTCCTCTGGCTTTCTTCTCTCTATGCCCTTCTCTTCCACTGCCCCTCATTACCTTTCCTCTCTCCCCTCTCCCTACACCCCTCCTCATGAATTCCACTCGTCCTCTGGCTTTCTTCTCTCTATGCCCTTCTCTTCCACTGCCCCTCATTACCTTTCCTCCCTCCCCTCTCCCTACACCCCTCCTCGTGAATTCCACTCCTCCTCTGGCTTTCTTCTTTCTATGCCCTTCTCTTCCACTGCCCCTCATTACCTTTCCTCTCTCCTCTCTCTACACCCCTCCTCGTGAACTCCACTCCTCCTCTGGCCTTCTTCTCTCTATGCCCTTCTCTTCCAGTGCCCCTCATTACCTTTCCTCTCTCCTCTCTCTCTACACCCCTCCTCGTGAATTCCACTCCTCCTCTGGCCTTCTTCTCTCTATGCCCTTCTCTTCCAGTGCCCCTCACTACCTTTCCTCTCTCCTCTCTCCCTACACCCCTTCTCGTGAACTCCGCTCCTCCTCTGGCTTTCTTCACTCTATGCCCTTCTCTTCCAGTGCCCCTCATTACATTTCCTCTCTCCCCTCTCCCTACACCCCTCATCGTGAATTCCACTCCTCCTCTGGCTTTCTTCTCTCTATGCCCTTCTCTTCCACTGCCCCTCATTACCTTTCCTCTCCTCTCCTCTCCCAACACCCCTCCTCATGAATTCCACTCGTCCTCTGGCTTTCTTCTCTCTATGCCCTTCTCTTCCACTGCCCCTCGTTACCTTTCCTCTCTCCTCTCTCCTTACACCCCTCCTCGTGAATTCCACTTGTCCTCTGGCTTTCTTCTCTCTATGCCCTTCTCTTCCACTGCCCCTCATTACCTTTCCACTCTCCTCTCTCCCTACACCCCTCCTCGTGAATTCCACTAGTCCTCTGGCTTTCTTCTCTCTATGCCCTTCTCTTCCACTGCCCCTCATTACCTTTCCTCTCTCCCCTCTCCCTACACCCCTCCTCATGAATTCCACTCGTCCTCTGGCTTTCTTCTCTCTATGCCCTTCTCTTCCACTGCCCCTCATTACCTTTCCTCTCTCCCCTCTCCCTACACCCCTCCTCGTGAATTCCACTCCTCCTCTGGCTTTCTTCTTTCTATGCCCTTCTCTTCCACTGACCCTCATTACCTTTCCTCTCTCTACACCCCTCCTCGTGAACTCCACTCCTCCTCTGGCCTTCTTCTCTCTATGCCCTTCTCTTCCAGTGCCCCTCATTACCTTTCCTCTCTCCTCTCTCTCTACACCCCTCATGAATTCCACTCCTCCTCTGGCCTTCTTCTCTCTATGCCCTTCTCTTCCAGTGCCCCTCATTACCTTTCCTCTCTCCTCTCTCCCTACACCCCTCCTCGTGAACTCCGCTCCTCCTCTGGCTTTCTTCTCTCTATGCCCTTCTCTTCCAGTGCCCCTCATTACCTTTCCTCTCTCCCCTCTCCCTAAACCCCTCATCGTGAATTCCACTCCTCCTCTGGCTTTCTTCTCTCTATGCCCTTCTCTTCCACTGCCCCTCATTACCTTTCCTCTCTCCTCTCTCCCTACACCCCTCCTCATGAATTCCACTCGTCCTCTGGCTTTCTTCTCTCTATGCCCTTCTCTTCCACTGCCCCTCATTACCTTTCCTCTCTCCTCTCTCCTTACACCCCTCCTCGTGAATTCCACTTGTCCTCTGGCTTTCTTCTCTCTATGCCCTTCTCTTCCACTGCCCCTCATTACCTTTCCTCTCTCCTCTCTCCTTACACCCCTCCTCGTGAATTCCACTCGTCCTCTGGCTTTCTTCTCTCTATGCCCTTCTCTTCCAGTGCCCCTCATTACCTTTCCTCTCTCCTCTCTCCCTACACCCCTCCTCGTGAATTCCACTAGTCCTCTGGCTTTCTTCTCTCTATGCCCTTCTCTTCCACTGCCCCTCATTACCTTTCCTCTCTCCTCTCTCCCTACACCCCTCCTCGTGAACTCCGCTCCTCCTCTGGCTTTCTTCTCTCTATGCCCTTCTCTTCCACTGCCCCTCATTACCTTTCCTCTCTCCTCTCTCCCTACACCCCTCCTCGTGAACTCCACTCCTCCTCTGGCTTTCTTCTCTCTATGCCCTTCTCTTCCACTGCCCCTCATTACCTTTCCTCTCTCCTCTCTCCTTACACCCCTCCTCGTGAATTCCACTCCTCCTCTGGCTTTCTTCTCTCTATGCCCTTCTCTTCCACTGCCCCTCATTACCTTTCCTCTCTCCTCTCTCCTTACACCCCTCCTCGTGAATTCCACTCGTCCTCTGGCTTTCTTCTCTCTATGCCCTTCTCTTCCACTGACCCTCATTACCTTTCCTCTCTCCTCTCTCCCTACACCCCTCTTCGTGAACTCCACTCGTCCTCTGGCTTTCTTCTCTCTTTGCCCTTCTCTTCCACTGCCCCTCATTACCTTTCCTCTCTCCTCTCTCCCTACACCCCTCCTCGTGAATTCCACTCCTCCTCTGACTTTCTTCTCTCTATGCCCTTCTCTTCCAGTGCCCCTCATTACCTTTCCTCTCTCCTCTCTCCCTACACCCCTCCTCATGAATTCCACTCGTCCTCTGGCTTTCTTCTCTCTATGCCCTTCTTTTCCAGTGCCCCTCATTACCTTTCCTCTCTCCTCTCTCCCTACACCCCTCCTCGTGAACTCCACTCGTCCTCTGGCTTGCTTCTCTCTATGCCCTTCTCTTCCACTGCCCATCATTACCTTTCCTCTCTCCTCTCCCCCTACACCCCTCCTCGTGAATTCCACTCCTCCTCTGGCTTTCTTCTTTCTATGCCCTTCTCTTCCACTGCCCCTCATTACCTTTCCTCTCTCCTCTCTCTACACCCCTCCTCGTGAATTCCACTCGTCCTCTGGCTTTCTTCTCTCTATGCCCTTCTCTTCCACTGCCCCTCATTACCTTTCCTCTCTCTCCTCTCTCTCTACACCCCTCCTCGTGAATTCCACTCCTCCTCTGGCTTTCTTCTCTCTATGCCCTTCTCTTCCACTGCCCCTCATTACCTTTCCTCTCTCCTCTCTCCCTACACCCCTCCTCGTGAATTCCACTCCTCCTCTGGCTTTCTTCTCTCTATGCCCTTCTCTTCCACTGCCCCTCATTACCTTTCCTCTCTCCTCTCTCCCTACACCACTCCTTGTGAATACCACTCGTCCTCTGGCTTTCTTCTCTCTATGCCCTTCTCTTCCACTGCCCCTCATTACCTTTCCTCTCTCCTCTCTCTCTAAACCCCTCCTCGTGAATTCCACTCGTCCTCTGGCTTTCTTCTCTCTATGCCCTTCTCTTCCACTGCCCCTCATTACCTTTCCTCTCTCCTCTCTCTCTAAACCCCTCCTCGTGAATTCCACTCATCCTCTGGCTTTCTTCTCTCTATGCCCTTCTCTTACATGCCCCTCATTACCTTTCCTCTCTCTCCTCTCTCCCTACACCCCTCCTCGTGAATTCCACTCGTCCTCTGGCTTTCTTCTCTCTATGCCCTTCTCTTCCAGTGCCCCTCATTACCTTTCGTCTCTCCTCTCTCTCTCTACACCCCTCCTCGTGAATTCCACTCGTCCTCTGGCTTTCTTCTCTCTATGCCCTTCTCTTCCACTGCCCCTCATTACCTTTCCTCTCTCCTCTCTCCCTACACCCCTCCTCGTGAATTCCACTCGTCCTCTGGCTTTCTTCTCTCTATGCCCTTCTCTTCCACTGCCCCTCATTACCTTTCCTCTCTCCTCTCTCTCTACACCCCTCCTCGTGAATTCCACTCGTCCTCTGGCTTTCTTCTCTCTATGCCCTTCTCTTCCAGTGCCCCTCATTACCTTTCCTCTCTCCTCTCTCCCTACACCCCTCCTCGTGAATTCCACTCGTCCTCTGGCTTTCTTCTCTCTATGCCCTTCTCTTCCAGTGCCCCTCATTACCTTTCCTCTCTCCTCTCTCCCTACACCCCTCCTCGTGAATTCCACTCGTCCTCTGGCTTTCTTCTCTCTATGCCCTTCTCTTCCACTGCCCCTCATTACCTTTCCTCTCTCCTCTCTCCCTACACCCCTCCTCGTGAATTCCACTCCTCCTCTGGCTTTCTTCTCTCTATGCCCTTCTCTTCCACTGCCCCTCATTACCTTTCCTCTCTCCTCTCTCCCTACACCCCTCCTCGTGAATTCCACTCCTCCTCTGGCTTTCTTCTCTCTATGCCCTTCTCTTCCACTGCCCCTCATTACCTTTCCTCTCTCCTCTCTCCCTACACCCCTCCTCGTGAATTCCACTCCTCCTCTGGCTTTCTTCTCTCTATGCCCTTCTCTTCCACTGCCCCTCATTACCTTTCCTCTCTCCTCTCTCCCTACACCCCTCCTCGTGAATTCCACGCGTCCTCTGGCTTTCTTCTCTCTATGCCCTTCTCTTCCAGTGCCCCTCATTACCTTTCCTCTCTCCTCTCTCCTTACACCCCTCTTCGTGAATTCCACTCGTCCTCTGGCTTTCTTCTCTATGCCCTTCTCTTCCAGTGCCCCTCATTACCTTTCCTCTCTCCTCTCTCCCTACCCCCCTCCTCGTGAATTCCACTCCTCCTCTGGCTTTCTTCTCTCTCTGCCCTTCTCTTCCACTGCCCCTCATTACCTTTCCTCTCTCCTCTCTACCTTCTACTCTGTTCGTGTATTCCACTCGTCCTCTGGCTTTCTTCTCTCTATGCCCTTCTCTTCCACTGCCCCTCATTACCTTTCCTCTCTCCTCTCTCCCTACACCCCTCCTCGTGAATTCCACTCGTCCTCTGGCTTTCTTCTCTCTATGCCCTTCTCTTCCACTGCCCCTCATTACCTTTCCTCTCTCCTCTCTCCCTACTCCCCTCCTCGTGAATTCCACTCGTCCTCTGGCTTTCTTCTCTCTATGCCCTTCTCTTCCAGTGCCCCTCATTACCTTTCCTCTCTCCTCTCTCCCTACAACCCTCCTCGTGAATTCCACTCGTCCTCTGGCTTTCTTCTCTCTATGCCCTTCTCTTCCAGTGCCCCTCATTACCTTTCCTCTCTCCTCTCTCCCTACACCCCTCCTCGTGAATTCCACTCCTCCTCTGGCTTTCTTCTCTCTATGCCCTTCTCTTCCAGTGCCCCTCATTACCTTTCCTCTCTCCTCTCTCCTCTCTCCCTACACCCCTCCTCGTGAATTCCACTCCTCCTCTGGCTTTCTTCTCTCTATGCCCTTCTCTTCCAGTGCCCCTCATTACCTTTCCTCTCTCCTCTCTCCCTACACCCCTCCTCGTGATTCCACTCGTCCTCTGGCTTTCTTCTCTCTATGCCCTTCTCTTCCAGTGCACGTCTTTACCTTTCCTTTAGCCTCTCTACTTTATTTCATACTAGTGATTTACAGTTGTCCTCTGGCTTTCTTCTCTCTATGCCCTTCTCTTCCACTGCCCCTCATTACCTTTCCTCTCTCCTCTCCCTACACCCCTCCTCGTGAATTCCACTCGTCCTCTGGCTTTCTTCTCTCTATGCCCTTCTCTTCCAGTGCCCCTCATTACCTTTCCTCTCTCCTCTCTCCCTACACCCCTCCTCGTGAATTCCACTCGTCCTCTGGCTTTCTTCTCTCTATGCCCTTCTCTTCCAGTGCCCCTCATTACCTTTCCTCTCTCCTCTCTCCCTACACCCCTCCTCGTGAATTCCACTCCTCCTCTGGCTTTCTTCTCTCTATGCCCTTCTCTTCCAGTGCCCCTCATTACCTTTCCTCTCTCCTCTCTCTCCAACCCTCATGGTGAATTCCACTCCTCCTCTGGCTTTCTTCTCTCTATGCCCTTCTCTTCCACTGCCCCTCATTACCTTTCCTCTCTCCTCTCTCCCTACACCCCTCCTTGTGAATTCCACTCCTCCTCTGGCTTTCTTCTCTCTATGCCCTTCTCTTCCACTGCCCCTCATTACCTTTCCTCTCTCCTCTCTCCCTACACCCCTCCTCGTGAATTCCACTCGTCCTCTGGCTTTCTTCTCTCTATGCCCTTCTCTTCCAGTGCCCCTCATTACCTTTCCTCTCTCCTCTCTCCCTACACCCCTCCTCGTGAATTCCACTCGTCCTCTGGCTTTCTTCTCTCTATGACCTTCTCTTCCAGTGCCCCTCATACCTTTCCTCTCTCCTCTCTCCTACACCCCTCCTCGTGAATTCCACTCCTCCTCTGGCTTTCTTCTCTCTATGCCCTTCTCTTCCACTGCCCCTCATTACCTTTCCTCTCCTCTCTCCCTACACCCCTCCTCGTGAATTCCACTCCTCCTCTGGCTTTCTTCTCTCTATGCCCTTCTCTTCCAGTGCCCCTCATTACCTTTCCTCTCTCCTCTCTCTCTAAACCCCTCCTCGTGAATTCCACTCGTCCTCTGGCTTTCTTCTCTCTATGCCCTTCTATTCCACTGCCCCTCATTACCTTTCCTCTCTCCTCTCTCCCTACACCCCTCCTCGTGAATTCCACTCGTCCTCTGGCTTTCTTCTCTCTATGCCCTTCTCTTCCAGTGCCCCTCATTACCTTTCCTCTCTCCTCTCTCCCTACACCCCTCCTCGTGAATTCCACTCCTCCTCTGGCTTTCTTCTCTCTATGCCCTTCTCTTCCAGTGCCCCTCATTACCTTTCCTCTCTCCTATCTCCCAACACCCCTCCACGAGAATTCAACTCGTCCTCTGGCATTCTACTCTCTATGCCCTTCTCTTCCAGTGCCCCTCATTACCTTTCCTCTCTCCTCTCTCCTTACACACCCCTCCTCGTGAATTCCACTCCTCCTCCTCTGGCTTTCTTCTCTCTATGCCCTTCTCTTCCACTGCCCCTCATTACCTTTCCACTCTCCTCTCTCCTTACACCCCTCCTCGTGAATTCCACTCCTCCTCTGGCTTTCTTCTCTCTATGCCCTTCTCTTCCAGTGCCCCTCATTACCTTTCCTCTCTCCTCTCTCCCTACACCCCTCCTCGTGAATTCCACTCCTCCTCTGGCTTTCTTCTCTCTATGCCCTTCTCTTCCACTGCCCCTCATTACCTTTCCTCTCTCCTCTCTCCTCTCGCCCTACACCCCTCCTCGTGAATTCCACTCGTCCTCTGGCTTTCTTCTCTCTATGCCCTTCTCTTCCAGTGCCCCTCATTACCTTTCCTCTCTCCTCTCTCCCTACACCCCTCCTCGTGAATTCCACTCCTCCTCTGGCTTTCTTCTCTCTATGCCCTTCTCTTCCAGTGCCCCTCATTACCTTTCCTCTCTCCTCTCTCCCTACACCCCTCCTCGTGAATTCCACTCCTCCTCTGGCTTTCTTCTCTCTATGCCCTTCTCTTCCAGTGCCCCTCATTACCTTTCCTCTCTCCTCTCTCCCTACACCCCTCCTCGTGAATTCCACTCCTCCTCTGGCTTTCTTCTCTCTATGCCCTTCTCTTCCACTGCCCCTCATTACCTTTCCTCTCTCCTCTCTCCCTACACCCCTCCTCGTGAATTCCACTCGTCCTCTGGCTTTCTTCTCTCTATGCCCTTCTCTTCCACTGCCCCTCATTACCTTTCCTCTGTCCTCTCTCCCTACACCCCTGCTAGTGAATTCCACTGGTCCTCTGGCTTTTCTTCTCTCTATGCCCTTCTCTTCCAGTGCCCCTCATTACCTTTCCTCTCTCCTCTCTCCCTACACCCCTCCTCGTGAATTCCACTCGTCCTCTGGCTTTCTTCTCTCTATGCCCTTCTCTTCCACTGCCCCTCATGACCTTTCCTCTCTCCTCTCTCCCTACACCCCTCCTCGTGAATTCCACTCCTCCTCTGGCTTTCTTCTCTCTATGCCCTTCTCTTCCACTGCCCCTCATTACCTTTCGTCTCTCCTCTCTCTCTAAACCCCTCCTCGTGAATTCCACTCGTCCTCTGGCTTTCTTCTCTCTATGCCCTTCTCTTCCACTGCCCCTCATTACCTTTCCTCTCTCCTCTCTCCCTACACCCCTCCTCGTGAATTCCACTCGTCCTCTGGCTTTCTTCTCTCTATGCCCTTCTCTTCCAGTGCCCCTCATTACCTTTCCTCTCTCCTCTCTCCCTACACCCCTCCTCGTGAATTCCACTCGTCCTCTGGCTTTCTTCTCTCTATGCCCTTCTCTTCCAGTGCCCCTCATTACCTTTCCGCTCTCCCCTCGCTCCCTCCACCCCTACTCGTGAATTCCACTCGTCCTCTGGCTTTCTTCTCTCTATGCCCTTCTCTTCCACTGCCCCTCATTACCTTTCCTCTCTCCTCTCTCCCTACTCCCCTCCTCGTGAACTCCACTCCTCCTCTGGCTTTCTTCTCTCTATGCCCTTCTCTTCCACTGCCCCTCATTACCTTTCCTCTCTCCTCTCTCCCTACACACCCCTCCTCGTGAATTCCACTCGTCCTCTGGCTTTCTTCTCTCTATGCCCTTCTCTTCCAGTGCCCCTCATTACCTTTCCTCTCTCCTCTCTCCCTACACCCCTCCTCGTGAATTCCACTCGTCCTCTGGCTTTCTTCTCTCTATGCCCTTCTCTTCCACTGCCCCTCATTACCTTTCCTCTCTCCTCTCTCCCTACACCCCTCCTCGTGAATTCCACTCGTCCTCTGGCTTTCTTCTCTCTATGCCCTTCTCTTCCAGTGCCCCTCATTACCTTTCCTCTCTCCTCTCTCTCCCTACTCCCCTCCTCGTGAATTCCACTCGTCCTCTGGCTTTCTTCTCTCTATGCCCTTCTCTTCCAGTGCCCCTCATTACCTTTCCTCTCTCCTCTCTCCTTACACCCCTCCTCGTGAATTCCACTCCTCCTCTGGCTTTCTTCTCTCTATGCCCTTCTCTTCCAGTGCCCCTCATTACCTTTCCTCTCTCCTCTCTCCTTACACCCCTCCTCGTGAATTCCACTCCTCCTCTGGCTTTCTTCTCTCTATGCCCTTCTCTTCCACTGCCCCTCATTACCTTTCCTCTCTCCTCTCTCCCTACACCCCTCCTCGTGAATTCCACTCCTCCTCTGGCTTTCTTCTCTCTATGCCCTTCTCTTCCACTGCCCCTCATTACCTTTCCTCTCTCCTCTCTCCCTACACCCCTCCTCGTGAATTCCACTCCTCCTCTGGCTTTCTTCTCTCTATGCCCTTCTCTTCCAGTGCCCCTCATTACCTTTCCTCTCTCCCTACACCCCTCCTCGTGAATTCCACTCCTCCTCTGGCTTTCTTCTCTCTATGCCCTTCTCTTCCAGTGCCCCTCATTACCTTTCCTCTCTCCCCTCTCCCTACACCCCTCCTCGTGAATTCCACTCCTCCTCTGGCTTTCTTCTCTCTATGCCCTTCTCTTCCAGTGCCCCTCATTACCTTTCCTCTCTCCTCTCTCCCTACACCCCTCCTCGTGAATTCCACTCCTCCTCTGGCTTTCTTCTCTCTATGCCCTTCTCTTCCACTGCCCCTCATTACCTTTCCTCTCTCCTCTCTCCCTACACCCCTCCTCGTGAATTCCACTCCTCCTCTGGCTTTCTTCTCTCTATGCCCTTCTCTTCCAGTGCCCCTCATTACCTTTCCTCTCTCCTCTCTCCCTACACCCCTCCTCGTGAATTCCACTCGTCCTCTGGCTTTCTTCTCTCTATGCCCTTCTCTTCCACTGCCCCTCATTACCTTTCCTCTCTCCTCTCTCCCTACACCCCTCCTCGTGAATTCCACTCCTCCTCTGGCTTTCTTCTCTCTATGCCCTTCTCTTCCAGTGCCCCTCATTACCTTTCCTCTCTCCTCTCTCCCTACACCCCTCCTCATGAATTCCACTTGTCCTCTGGCTTTCTTCTCTCTATGCCCTTCTCTTCCAGTGCCCCTCATGACCTTTCCTCTCTCCTCTCTCCCTACACCCCTCCTCGTGAATTCCACTCCTCCTCTGGCTTTCTTCTCTCTATGCCCTTCTCTTCCACTGCCCCTCATTACCTTTCCTCTCTCCTCTCTCCCTACACCCCTCCTCGTGAATTCCACTCGTCCTCTGGCTTTCTTCTCTCTATGCCCTTCTCTTCCAGTGCCCCTCATTACCTTTCCTCTCTCCTCTCTCCCTACACCCCTCCTTGTGAATTCCACTCGTCCTCTGGCTTTCTTCTCTCTATGCCCTTCTCTTCCACTGCCCCTCATTACCTTTCCTCTCTCCTCTCTCTCTACACCCCTCCTCGTGAATTCCACTCGTCCTCTGGCATTCTTCTCTCTATGCCCTTCTCTTCCACTGCCCCTCATTACCTTTCCTCTCTCCTCTCTCCCTACACCCCTCCTCGTGAATTCCACTCGTCCTCTGGCTTTCTTCTCTCTATGCCCTTCTCTTCCAGTGCCCCTCATTACCTTTCCTCTCTCCTCTCTCTCTACACCCCTCCTCGTGAATTCCACTCGTCCTCTGGCTTTCTTCTCTCTATGCCCTTCTCTTCCAGTGCCCCTCATTACCTTTCCTCTCTCCTCTCTCCCTACACCCCTCCTCGTGAATTCCACTCGTCCTCTGGCCTTCTTCTCTCTATGCCCTTCTCTTCCACTGCCCCTCATTACCTTTCCTCTCTCCTCTCTCCCTACTCCCCTCCTCGTGAACTCCGCTCCTCCTCTGGCCTTCTTCTCTCTATGCCCTTCTCTTCCACTGCCCCTCATTACCTTTCCTCTCTCCTCTCTCCCTACACCCCTCCTCGTGAATTCCACTCCTCCTCTGGCTTTCTTCTCTCTATGCCCTTCTCTTCCACTGCCCCTCATTACCTTTCCTCTCTCCTCTCCCTACACCCCTCCTCGTGAATTCCACTCCTCCTCTGGCTTTCTTCTCTCTATGCCCTTCTCTTCCACTGCCCCTCATTACCTTTCCTCTCTCCTCTCTCACTAA
The DNA here is from genome assembly GCA_033557465.1 of Ichthyophis bannanicus. NCBI lineage: Eukaryota > Metazoa > Chordata > Amphibia > Gymnophiona > Ichthyophiidae > Ichthyophis > Ichthyophis bannanicus. The sequence continues at coordinate 345,310,851 of CM066039.1, read as the reverse complement.
ACCCCTCCTCGTGAATTCCACTCGTCCTCTGGCTTTCTTCTCTCTATGCCCTTCTCTTCCAGTGCCCCTCATTACCTTTCCTCTCTCCTCTCTCCCTACACCCCTCCTCGTGAATTCCACTCCTCCTCTGGCTTTCTTCTCTCTATGCCCTTCTCTTCCAATGCCCCGCAGTACCTTTGCTCTCTCCTCCTCTCTCCCTACACCCCTCCTCGTGAATTCCACTCCTCCTCTGGCTTTCTTCTCTCTATGCCCTTCTCTTCCAGTGCCCCTCATTACCTTTCCTCTCTCCTCTCTCCCTACACCCCTCCTCGTGAATTCCACTCCTCCTCTGGCTTTCTTCTCTCTATGCCCTTCTCTTCCAGTGCCCCTCATTACCTTTCCTCTCTCCTCTCTCCCTACACCCCTCCTCGTGAATTCCACTCCTCCTCTGGCTTTCTTCTCTCTATGCCCTTCTCTTCCACTGCCCCTCATTACCTTTCCTCTCTCCTCTCTCCCTACACCCCTCCTCGTGAATTCCACTCGTCCTCTGGCTTTCTTCTCTCTATGCCCTTCTCTTCCAGTGCCCCTCATTACCTTTCCTCTCTCCTCTCTCCCTACACCCCTCCTCGTGAATTCCACTCCTCCTCTGGCTTTCTTCTCTCTATGCCCTTCTCTTCCAGTGCCCCTCATTACCTTTCCTCTCTCCTCTCTCCCTACACCCCTCCTCGTGAATTCCACTCCTCCTCTGGCTTTCTTCTCTCTATGCCCTTCTCTTCCAGTGCCCCTCATTACCTTTCCTCTCTCCTCTCTCCCTACACCCCTCCTCGTGAATTCCACTCCTCCTCTGGCTTTCTTCTCTCTATGCCCTTCTCTTCCACTGCCCCTCATTACCTTTCCTCTCTCCTCTCTCCCTACACCCCTCCTCGTGAATTCCACTCCTCCTCTGGCTTTCTTCTCTCTATGCCCTTCTCTTCCACTGCCCCTCATTACCTTTCCTCTCTCCTCTCTCCCTACACCCCTCCTCGTGAATTCCACTCCTCCTCTGGCTTTCTTCTCTCTATGCCCTTCTCTTCCAGTGCCCCTCATTACCTTTCCTCTCTCCTCTCTCCCTACACCCCTCCTAGTGAATTCCACTCGTCCTCTGGCTTTCTTCTCTCTATGCCCTTCTCTTCCACTGCCCCTCATTACCTTTCCTCTCTCCTCGCTCCTTACAACCTCCTCGGGAATTCCTATCATCCTCTGGCTTTCTTCTCTCTATGCCCTTCTCTTCAAGTGCCCCTCATTACCTTTTCCTCTCTCCTCTCCCTACACCCCTCCTCGTGAATTCCACTCGTCCTCTGGCTTTCTTCTCTCTATGCCCTTCTCTTCCAGTGCCCCTCATTACCTTTCCTCTCTCCTCTCTCCCTACACCCCTCCTCGTGAATTCCACTCCTCCTCTGGCTTTCTTCTCTCTATGCCCTTCTCTTCCACTGCCCCTCATTACCTTTCCTCTCTCCTCTCTCCCTACACCCCTCCTCGTGAATTCCACTCCTCCTCTGGCTTTCTTCTCTCTATGCCCTTCTCTTCCACTGCCCCTCATTACCTTTCCTCTCTCCTCTCTCCCTACACCCCTCCTCGTGAATTCCACTCCTCCTCTGGCTTTCTTCTCTCTATGCCCTTCTCTTCCACTGCCCCTCATTACCTTTCCTCTCTCCTCTCTCCCTACACCCCTCCTCGTGAATTCCACTCGTCCTCTGGCTTTCTTCTCTCTATGCCCTTCTCTTCCAGTGCCCCTCATTACCTTTCCTCTCTCCTCTCTCCTTACACCCCTCCTCGTGAATTCCACTCCTCCTCTGGCTTTCTTCTCTCTATGCCCTTCTCTTCCACTGCCCCTCATTACCTTTCCTCTCTCCTCTCGACCTACACCACTCCTCGTGATTTCCAATCGTCCTCTGGCTTTCTTCTCTCTATGCCCTTCTCTTCCAGTGCCCCTCATTACCTTTCCTCTCTCCTCTCTCCTTACACCCCTCCTCGTGAATTCCACTCCTCCTCTGGCTTTCTTCTCTCTATGCCCTTCTCTTCCATTGCCCCTCATTACCTTTCCTCTCTCCCCTCTCCCTACACCCCTCCTCGTGAATTCCACTCGTCCTCTGGCTTTCTTCTCTCTATTCCCTTCTCTTCCACTGCCCCTCATTACCTTTCCTCTCTCCCCTCTCCCTACACCCCTCCTCGTGAATTCCACTCGTCCTCTGACTTTCTTCTTCTCTCTATGCCCTTCTCTTCCAGTGCCCCTCATTACCTTTCCTCTCTCCCCTCTCCCTACACCCCTCCTCGTGAATTCCACTCGTCCTCTGGCTTTCTTCTTTCTATGCCCTTCTCTTCCACTGCCCCTCATTACCTTTCCTCTCTCCTCTCTCCCTACACCCCTCCTCGTGAATTCCACTCGTCCTCTGGCTTTCTTCTCTCTATGCCCTTCTCTTCCACTGCCCCTCATTACCTTACCTCTCTCCCCTCTCCCTACACCCCTCCTCGTGAATTCCACTCGTCCTCTGGCTTTCTTCTCTCTATGCCCTTCTCTTCCACTGCCCCTCATTACCTTTCCTCTCTCCTCTCTCCCTACACCCCTCCTTGTGAATTCCACTCGTCCTCTGGCTTTCTTCTCTCTATGCCCTTCTCTTCCACTGCCCCTCATTACCTTTCCTCTCTCCTCTCTCTCTAAACCCCTCCTCGTGAATTCCACTCCTCCTCTGGCTTTCTTCTCTCTATGCCCTTCTCTTCCAGTGCCCCTCATTACCTTTCCTCTCTCCTCTCTCCCTACACCCCTCCTCGTGAATTCCACTCCTCCTCTGGCTTTCTTCTCTCTATGCCCTTCTCTTCCACTGCCCCTCATTACCTTTCTTCTCTCCTCTCTCCTTACACCCCTCCTCGTGAATTCCACTCCTCCTCTGGCTTTCTTCTCTCTATGCCCTTCTCTTCCACTGCCCCTCATTACCTTTCCTCTCTCCTCTCTCCCTACACCCCTCCTCGTGAATTCCACTCGTCCTCTGGCTTTCTTCTCTCTATGCCCTTCTCTTCCAGTGCCCCTCATTACCTTTCCTCTCTCCTCTCTCCCTACACCCCTCCTCGTGAATTCCACTCCTCCTCTGGCTTTCTTCTCTCTATGCCCTTCTCTTCCAGTGCCCCTCATTACCTTTCCTCTCTCCTCTCTCCCTAATCCCCTCCTCGTGAATTCCACTCCTCCTCTGGCTTTCTTCTCTCTATGCCCTTCTCTTCCAGTGCCCCTCATTACCTTTCCTCTCTCCTCTCTCACTACACCCCTCCTCGTGAATTCCACTCCTCCTCTGGCTTTCTTCTCTCTATGCCCTTCTCTTCCATTGCCCCTCATTACCTTTCCTCTCTCCCCTCTCCCTACACCCCTCCTCGTGAATTCCACTCGTCCTCTGGCTTTCTTCTCTCTATGCCCTTCTCTTCCACTGCCCCTCATTACCTTTCCTCTCTCCTCTCTCCCCTCTCCCTACACCCCTCCTCGTGAATTCCACTCGTCCTCTGGCTTTCTTCTCTCTATGCCCTTCTCTTCCACTGCCCCTCATTACCTTACCTATCTCCTCTCTCCCTACACCCCTCCTTGTGAATTCCACTCGTCCTCTGGCTTTCTTCTCTCTATGCCCTTCTCTTCCACTGCCCCTCATTACCTTTCCTCTCTCCTCTCTCTCTAAACCCCTCCTCTTGAATTCCACTCCTCCTCTGGCTTTCTTCTCTCTATGCCCTTCTCTTCCAGTGCCCCTCATTACCTTTCCTCTCTCCTCTCTCCCTACACCCCTCCTCGTGAATTCCACTCCTCCTCTGGCTTTCTTCTCTCTATGCCCTTCTCTTCCACTGCCCCTCATTACCTTTCCTCTCTCCTCTCTCTCTACACCCCTCCTCGTTAATTCCACTCCTCCTCTGGCTTTCTTCTCTCTATGCCCTTCTCTTCCACTGCCCCTCATTACCTTTCTTCTCTCCTCTCTCCTTACACCCCTCCTCGTGAATTCCACTCCTCCTCTGGCTTTCTTCTCTCTATGCCCTTCTCTTCCACTGCCCCTCATTACCTTTCCTCTCTCCTCTCTCCCTACACCCCTCCTCGTGAATTCCACTCGTCCTCTGGCTTTCTTCTCTCTATGCCCTTCTCTTCCAGTGCCCCTCATTACCTTTCCTCTCTCCTCTCTCCCTACACCCCTCCTCGTGAATTCCACTCCTCCTCTGGCTTTCTTCTCTCTATGCCCTTCTCTTCCAGTGCCCCTCATTACCTTTCCTCTCTCCTCTCTCCCTACTCCCCTCCTCGTGAATTCCACTCCTCCTCTGGCTTTCTTCTCTCTATGCCCTTCTCTTCCAGTGCCCCTCATTACCTTTCCTCTCTCCTCTCTCCCTACACCCCTCCTCGTGAATTCCACTCCTCCTCTGGCTTTCTTCTCTCTATGCCCTTTTCTTCTACTGCAAACTCGTTTCATGCATAAGGAGCAGCAAGGTGAAAAGATCAAACTTCCTCTATCTTTACATCAGGTCTCTTCTCTCCCCCTCTTCAAATCCGTGCTAAAGGCTTACCTCTTTGAGGCCGCATTTGGATCCTAATCCCTTGTGTCTCCTTGTCTCCTTCCCAATTTGAACCCCGCTTGTTACTCTTGTTTTCTGTCTGTTTTGATTAGACTGTAAGCTCTACTAGAAGGGACTGTTGTCTTTATATGTTTCTACAGCACTGTGTACACCTTGGAGTGCTATGTAAATAATGAATAGTAGTAGTAGTGATTGTTTCTGATAATCTTAAAGTGGCTAAAAATATAGAAAAGGTGACGGCGAAAGCCAGAAGGGTTTTTTAGGGAGAGGAATGGCCAGCAGAAGAAAGGAGGTGATAGTGCCTCTGTATAAGTCTCTGGTGCGACCTCATTTGGAGTATTGTGTGCCATTCTGGAGACCGCAACTGCAAAAGGATATAAACAGGTTGGAGTCTGTACAGAGGGGGGCTACTAAAATGATCAGTGGACTTCATCATAATATGGGGATAGACTTAAAGATCTCAATATGTATACTATAGAGGAAAGGTAGGATAGAGGAGATTTAACAGAGACATTTAAATACTTCCATGGCATAAATGCACAGGAGGTGAGCCTCTTTCGATTGAAAGCAAGCTCTGCTACGAGGGGACATGGGATGAGGGTGAAGGGAGATAGATTCAGAAGTGATATGCGGAAATATTTCTTTACGGAAAGAGTAGTGGATCCGTGGAATAGTCTCCCAGTGGAGATGGTAGAAATGAGAACAGTAACTGAATTCAAAAAAGCATGGGACCAACCCAGAGGATCTCTAAAGGTAAAAAGTGGACTGTTGTAGTCGTTGATATGGAAGGACAGACTAGATAGGCCATGTGGTCTTTTTCTGTCGTCATATTTCTATGTTTCTATGAAAGATAAGGAAAGAATCAGAAGACATCTGATATTGAGCCCACTGCAGTCAATGTTTAAGTGCTGCTAACCATGGGTAAAATGAGACCAAATATTAAGAGGAAGTATCCGCATAGCGACTTCTACTGAAAATCTGCTTTCAGCACTGACCGGCACAGGCTATAGGGATACTGGCAACATTTCAGGCTAAAAACCCACCTCTTTGAGGCTGCTTTCGGATGCTGATGCCCCCCACTCTCTTGTCCATTACTCATGTGTACCTTACCATACTCTAGTGCCGCGTTTTGTGATGTTCGTCTTGTTTAGATGTTAACCCTGATGAGCAGGGACTGTCTCTTAAATGTATATGTACAGTGCTGTGTACACCTTGTAACACTATACTAATGATTGGTAGACGTCGTAGTCAACCGCCATCTGAATAGCCGACTGCAGAGAGTTAGGCCTGCTATTTGGAGCCAGTTTTTCCGTGTTTGGCTATCTGGTTAGCAGACTGGAAATCGCTGTTAACAGGTTAGTGCCTGGGACCGCCGTTGCCCTGCCTATGGACTTCCCCAGTCCTTTCCAGACAGGGTCACGGCTTTTGGAGGAAATATCCAGCGACACTCTCAGAATGTCCCGCTGCTGCAGGATAAGCCCTTTTGAATATTGGCCCCTTTGTTTTTATTGATTAATCTTTATTTCTGTGCATTTCAAGTGCATGAGCATGGTAAACATCGCTAATCCACAGCGGTAAAGGAAATGTATTTGTTTCTATCTCTGGGTTGCTGCACTGTAGGCAGAGTCTGATTTCTCAGGAATGTCACGTCTCTTTCTGTTTAGATTTTTTGTTTCTAGTCTGTGCTCACTTACTCGGTACTTGCAGAGGGTTTATCTGTGTTGTGTGTTCTCTCTCTCTCTCCCTGGCTCTGTAGTTCCATAGAAATGACAAGGACCAGTAACACGGATTCATCCTCTGGGATGTGTCACTCTAACTCAGTGGCTTCAGTGTATCTCACACTGTGCCTCTGTGTTGAGCTCTCCTGGGACGTGGTCGGTAGGTGCATGTTGCATAGCCAAGACCTACCCTAGCGGCGAGCTCCGTCACCATGGAAACTGAGGACCGCCTCGCTCCGCATCTCCCCTACACTTACCCGGGGCTGAAGAAATGGAAATCGTCCTGCTTTTGTTTGTCAGGCATCATCTCTGAGTGGGAAAGGCTGCAAATCGGTTCTCACACCGCAAACCCCAGTTCTGTAGTGGTGCATCACTGAAGAAAACAACATTTTGTGCCCGTCACCAGAGAAATCCATTGCACTTCTTCATTTTGCCGAAATCTCTCTTTTTTTCACCAGTGAGATGACTTCATTTATACTATTTACAGTTCAAATAAGAACAAAGGAAACAAATCCCCCATTCAAAGATTATACAGAACAAAAGAAGAACATTATCATTATCCAAAAACAAAAGGAACCATTAGCCCACACATGGGGAGCATCAATGATACAAGAAAACCAGAGAAACTGAGGAAAATCAGGTGGCAACAGATACTGCAAAGAAACTCTAGCGCCATTACCCCTCCCAACGCCAAGCAAGAAGGGTCTAAAGACAAACCTAAACCCCATTCAATGTGATCCCACGCTTACAGGGAACGTAAAGTGAAAGTTGCCAGCGAGGGCTCCTTCTTACCCGAGTAGCTTTCAGAAACATCGGGAAATAATTCTAGTCTAGCGCCACAAAGCAAAGAATCCTTGAATTTTAAGGCGTTTTATCGGGGTCTTTAACAAAAGAAACCACCAAAGCGGCTCCAGGGTCAATGACATCCTGGGCAGAAAGACAAGTCAGGTTTGGCAACCAGAATGTCGTCTTCCCTTCTGCCCAGAGGAAGCTCTCACTAGCTTATCAGGAACATAATAAAATCAAACATCAGCACAGGATAAAAGCAATATTTCCCTGAAGTACCTCCTCACAAGAATCTCTGGGGCTAATAAACAGGTAACCAGGAAATGCAAAAACCTCACATTTTCACAGCATAAAGAACTTTCAAGCGCTTCAAGCTTGTGGTGTGTTATAATAGAGGCACACCTACAGTACTCAAGGAAGTCACCTGTGCATCTGCTAAGGAGACTTCCTATCCAAAACCTCCAATTGGGCATCCACCTGTATAGACTTTGCAGCCGTCTCATGAGAGAAATCACAAAGCTGAAGTACAGTAGTACAGGGTGGCCCAAAAAAGTGAGAACATCTCGTAAATTAAAAGCTTAAATAGTTTACTTATTTACATTTTTTAGCTATATAACATCTTTATTTCGACAATTTCCAGTTGCCATCTTTTTTTTAAAATTTGTCAATCGTTTACATCTGTCTTTTTGAATTTTTAAATAACTTATATGCTACGAGATGTTCTCACTTTTTTGGGCCACCCTGTAGATATAAACTTCTCAGTGCATGTCACAACTTGCCATACATCCTTCAAAGACACCTGAGGGCCAGGAAAATTAACCATAGCCTTATCCAGGGAACAAACAGGTTTAGGACAAACAGTGACTGTTCCAGAGCTGCCGAAGCAAGAACTGGCTAAGCTGCAAAGAAGGTTTAGGCGGAGGAGGCGAAGTCCACTCTAGGGATTTTAAAAACATCCCTCAGAAGAAGTCTGCATATTAGCAGTCCCCAACATGCTACAGTAGCCAATCCGGGTCACAAATACTTGTCAGGTTCCCAAAAGCTGCACAGACTTCACGTTGCTTATCTTGGCGTAAGCAGTGGATTTTCATGGTCCTCTTTCATATAATTTATGGACTTTTACTACAGGAAATTGTCCAAACCTCTTTTAAACCCAGCTACACAAACAGCTTTTACTATATCCTCCGGTAACAAATTCCAGAGTTTGATTACATGTTGAGTGAAAAAAATGATTTTCTTTTATCAGTCTTAAGCGGGTTACATTGCATCCTATCCTTCTTGCATTCCCATCTCTCTGTGGTTTCTGAGGTCTCAGGCCCAGCCCCAGTCCTTCATCTGTGAACACAGAAGAGAAATATTAGTGGGTGGCGCTGAATTTACATGTGAAGTGGAATTTTAGAAAGGTCGTCCGAATGCAATCTGGGACATCTAAGCCAGTCTGCCTGAAAGAAATGGAGGTATGTCCAGGTGCGGGCATGATTTCACAAACATGGACATCTCTGGGGACGTCTACGCAGACATCTTAGAAACTGAACCTCTAGAAATAGCCTAACGGTTATTGTAGTGCTCTAGAAATGAGGACACCAGGATTTGAATCCCACTGCTGCTATGATTGAAATTGTGCTGAGTACTGGGGCTGATGGAGAGTTTCTCCTCTGGATGTTCTACAGCTAAAGAGAGCATTTAAGGTGCAGATTTAAATTTAGATGTGACGCCGGATGCCCAGGACATTTCTGAGATCAGGTGGGGACATTCAGCTTCCTGCCTCCACCATGCCCCCGTACAGACCTGGCTATGCCTCCACCATGCCTCCGTACAGACCTGGCTATGCCTCCACCATGCCCCTGTACAGACCTGGCTATGCCTCCACCATACTCCGTACAGACCTGGCTATGCCTCCACCATGCCCCCATACAGACCTGGCCGTGCCTCCACCATGCCCCCATACAGACCTGGCTATGCCTCCAACATGCCTCCGTACAGACCTGGCTATTCCTCCGCCATGCCCCGTACAGACCTGGCCGTGCCTCCACCATGCCTCCGTACAGACCTGGCTATGCCTCCACCATGACCCCGTACAGACCTGGCTATGCCTCCATCATGCCCCCATACAGACCTGGCTATGCCTCCACCATGCCCCCGTACAGACCTGGCTATGCCTCCACCATGCCCCCGTACAGACCTGGCTATGCCTCCACCATGCCCCGTACAGACCTGGCCATGCCTCCACCATGCCCCCGTACAGACCTGGCCGTGCCTCCACCATGCCCCCGTACAGACCTGGCCGTGCCTCCACCATGCCCCCGTACAGACCTGGCCGTGCCTCCACCATGCCCCCGTACAGACCTGGCAGTGCCTCCACCATGCCCCCGTACAGACCTGGCCGTGCCTCCACCATGCTCCCGTACAGACCTGGCAGTGCCTCCACCATGCCCCCGTACAGACCTGGCCGTGCCTCCACCATGCCCTGTACAGACCTAGCTATGCCTCCACCATGCCCCCGTACAGACCTGGCTATGCCCCCACCATGCCCCCATACAGACCTGGCTATGCCTCCACCATGCCCCCGTACAGACCTGGCCATGCCTCCACCATGCCTCCGTACAGACCTGGCCGTGCCTCCACCATGCCCCCGTACAGACCTGGCCGTGCCTCCACCATGCCCCCGTACAGACCTGGCCGTGCCTCCACCATGCCCCCGTACAGACCTGGCAGGGCCTCCACCATGCCCCCGTACAGACCTGGCCGTGCCTCCACCATGCCCCCGTACAGACCTGGCAGTGCCTCCACCATGCCCCGTACAGACCTGGCTATGCCTCCACCATGCCCCCGCACAGACCTGGCTGTGCCTCCACCATGACTCCGTACAGACCTGGCCATGCCTCCACCATGCCCCGTACAGACCTGGCTATGCCTCCACCATGCCCCCGTACAGACCTGGCTATGCCTACACCATGCCTCCGTACAGACCTGACCGTGCCTCCACCATGCCCCCGTACAGACCTGGCTATGCCTACACCATGTCCCGTACAGACCTGGCTATGCCTACACCATGCCGCCGTACAGACCTGGCCGTGCCTCCACCATGCCCCCATACAGACCTGGCTTTGCCTCCACCATGCCCCCGTACAGACCTGACTATGCCTCCACCATGCCCCTGTACAGACCTGGCCGTGCCTCCACCATGCCCCCGTACAGACCTGGCTATGCCTCCACCCTGCCCCCGTACAGACCTGGCCGTGCCTCCACCATGCCCCCGTACAGACCTGGCCGTGCCTCCACCATGCCCCCGTACAGACCTGGCCGTGCCTCCACCATGCCCCCGTACAGACCTGGCTATGCCTCCACCATGCCCCCGTACAGACCTGGCCGTGCCTCCACCATGCCCCGTACAGACCTGGCAGGGCCTCCACCATGCCCCCGTACAGACCTGGCCGTGCCTCCACCATGCCCCGTACAGACCTGGCTATGCTTCCACCATGCCCCCGCACAGACCTGGACATCCTCACGCTAGGTATATCCTCAGACCCAGGTTGTAAAATGGCTCTGGAGAAATCTCTGTGCTTTGGGTGTCTCTATGCCTGTTTGCAGACATCCAGAGCACAAGTGGGGCTTCCAAAATGACCCCCATAGAGAAGTGAGCACTGCTGCTATTCAGATGCAGGAGCCCTCTATCATCTGGGATCCTGCATATTGATTTTGTTCATCTGCACCTTCATCTCTATTCATGCATCTTTATCTTCACCATCTACATCAGCTCGTGACTGTTATAATCAGCTTGTCATCACCATGCAAAAAAGATAAGTGTCCGGAGCTTTTTCTTTACTGTTTAATGTTAGTGTTTGGGACGGCAGCACTTTAACTGCCTGAAAGCCTGCTGGTTGCCACCTGCTTTTTTGGGTCGGCTGGAGGTTTTTTTATGACCATTGATGTAATTCTCAGTCTGTGTTGGTGCTTTAGACGTCTGGGCGTCTACCGACAGACTTGATTCCTGTTATTTGTTTATGCAGGGAGATACTGAGGTCTTTTTTCCTCCGTTACTGGCGGACGGGCAGTTTTTTCAATTTTTTTCAATTTTTTGATTGGGGTTGTACCTGTGTTTTTTTCTGCTATTCAGATAGTTGCAATATTGAATCTGCTCTTGGATACCTATCTGCATGTATTTAGGAAAGGTTTTTACAGAATATAAATGGAATAAATAGATAAAATCGCTGTCGTCCCTATCTGGATTACTGGGTGAAGCACCCACACTCTGCCCCAGAACTATCTGCACCGTAGGATTTTCATGTACTACTGGCTTGGGTTCACATCCAGATGCTGTTTTCCAGTTGAGTGCCTTTGGATACTGCCCTGAATGTCTTTACCAGAACTCCATTAAAGCCTGCAACATCCCCTCCCCATACTAGAACTTAATGTTGTTAATGTAATTCACAGAACAAGCAGCAAGCCGTTCATTAATAGTTTCTGTCGACAATCTGATTTTAGTTACACAAAGCATTTTTCAGTGATTTGTGCTGCACCATTCCTTGGTAGCCAGCAGATGGCGATCTCCCTCCATGGTTCTGTGCTGGTTCTCTTGCCCTGTTAACCGCTGGTCATTCCTCAGGTCTTTGCCACCCTCCCCCCATTCTCTACTAGAATCCCTCCCTCCCTTCCCTCTCTCCTTATTTTGATTACATGCCACCCACCCATTCCAAGAGGAAGGAAGGTGAAATTCCTGCCTGTAGCTCACTCTGTCGACTGCTTTGGATAAATTATGGGGGTCGCCTCTTCACTCCGTTACCATATGGCTTTTGTTTCCTCATATTGTGGCCTTACTAAAAGCTTGACACTGGGATGGCTGCAGCCAAAATTTGCTCTCTGCAGGTTTTTAACGGGGCCCTTTCTACAAATGGGGTAGTTTTGCACATCCAAACAAATCGCCTGGAAGTAGGATTTCAAATGTTTTTGTTCTAATTGACCTTTCAGTGAAACAATATCAAATTTCAATAATGACTTAAAAAAGAGGTGGAAAAGACCTCAGTATTGTCCCTCAAATTTAGACCCCTTAATGGGGGTCGAAGGCACTTATCCGCATAGGTCGTAAAAACCACTTCACTATAAATTTTTAATTTAATTTTTTGAAAAAATGCACTCAATCTCGCCTGTCAGCCTAACCAGTCCTGCCCTTAAATATACACCCCCCAACCCCCCCAACCACCCTCATCTACCCCCATGTTGTACATAGTCATCATAACTAAACTATGTAACGTTGTTATCTGTTCTTGCTCCTTGTAAATTAGTGTCTCTACACTGCTCTGTTGTCTTCTATGTACGCTGCCCTGAATTGTAGAAAGGCAGTATATAAACAATTTTAAATAAATAAAATAAAGTATATCAAAAAGTCCAAAACGTCAACACTTATCTTTCAGCTGATGCCAGTGTGTGCAGTAATACTATTGGTACGCTCTGTTACATTTGATGTGTCCACGGATCGCAAAGAAGCTGCTTCAAGAGTGTAGCCAACAAACTGAAAGAGAAAAAGAGCTGTCACCCTCCTTTCTTATTTTTTAATGGAAATATGTATACTAAAGTCAATTTAAAACAATTCATTTGTAAATTAATGAAAATTCGCTTGTCATAGCCTTTTTTGATGTTGATTAGTTTTGCGCATTCCATGACAGTTATGAATCTCACTTCTTTTTTTTTTTTAAATGTAACTTTTATTAAATTTTTCAAAATACAAACGTCAACTGTTCAACAAGGTAACAGAGTATTACCCCCTCCCCCTTCACTTCTGTCATACAACTCATGTCTTCGGGTGACAAGCAACTTACCCCTCTTGGCACCCCATTTCCGCATTACTTGCCCCCCACCCCTGATCATACTCCCCCCTCCCCCAGGCACTTTAGTTACCCTCATTCACACTGTCCAGCTGTGTCTCGCTCTTTCCTCATTGTGTCTTTAAGCGGGTCTGCTGCTCTTTCCATCTAGCAGCTTCTTTGGTCATATACTAGACGCCCTTCAGACAGTGTTTAACCTCTGACCTCCTCCAGCATCTAGCAAGCTCAAGTCTGGCTGTGGTGATACACATCTGAGTGGGCACTCTCATATCCCTAGATACTCCCTGTATGGGTGTACTGAGGGTCCGGCTCCCCGACCCCCCTCCCATTTCCCTGATTAGGCCGGCAACTCCCTTCCAGTATTCTATTACCCTTGGACATGTCCTCCACACGTGAAAAGAAGCTTCCCACCTGCCTGCATTCCCTCCAGTGTTCTCCACTCCCCCCCCCCCCCCAATTTATTAAGCCTTTCTGGAACCCAATACATACGATATAGCATCTTGTACCCCTGTTGTACCCTGGAGTGGAGGAGTAGCCTAGTGGTTAGAGCACTGGTTTGGAAACCAAGAGACCAGGGTTCAATTCCCACTAGTACTCCTTGTGGCCTTAAGCAAGTCACTTAACCCTCCATTGCTCAGAAAAATCCAAGTTATCAATATCCATGTTTAATGTACATTAACCAAGTTTAAAGTTACAATGTAAACCACTTTGATTGAATTGATAAAGCAGTATAAAAAAACTTAAATTAAATAAAATGTTGCATTACCAAGGTGGCTAGAGAAAGCTTCCAGGTCTCATCATAGTTAGCCTGCCAGTCCCATTCCATCATGGTCCCCCCCCCCCCCAGGTCTTTTGCCCATTTCTCTTGCCACCTCACAACTTTCCCTGGGGTTCCCTGAACTATTTTATACAATACCAAACTAGACCCTTTTATCCCTCCCACATCATACCTATCCTCTCAAAATTGCTCAGGGGTCCAAGGCTAAGTCCCCCCCCCCCTTGTCTGGGATGGCAGACCTCACATAATACCTTTTCTGGTAGTAGGACACTTCATCGCCCTCTCCTAACTCATAGCGGCCTTATGAGCTTCCCCTCATCATCCAATAGGTGTCCCACCCAGCTACTCCCTTCTTCTGCCAGGTCCTAAAATTCCCTTGTATCAAGCCTGGTTGAAAATCCCAATTAAGCTGAATAGGAGTACCCCGGAAAATCTTGCACCCCCCACATAGGGCCCCACAATGACACTGCCAAATCCCTAATGTACTCCACACATAGGAAGATCTCTGAACATCTAATTTAGGTAGCTCTGGAAGGCAGATGGCCTGCCCCAGAGGCCTCGGGCCCCACCCCTTCCCCCAAATGTTGTTTTATGTATACCCATTGCTTACTTTCCATACCCCTAGTCCATTCCATCAGTTCGCTGAGCATAGTACACTCTCAGGTCTGGCACTCCCAGCCTTCCCTGTTTCGTAGGCCTCATCAGTGCTTCCCTGGCTAGCCTTGGGGACCTCTTCCTCCATATGAAATCAAATACTCTCTGCTGCCATTTCCTCAAAATTGCTTCCGGGATTTTGATAAGCAGTACCAGCAATAAGTACAAAATCCGAGGTAGGATATTCATCTTAATAGTTGCTATCCGTCTCATACAGGCCATGGTCAGGCAGTTCCAAATTTCCAAATCCCCCTTAATCGTTATCCAGAGGTGCTCATGATTAAGAGCATACAATGCTTCCCACTTAGCCCCTACCCCTAAATAATATATCACTCTCTTAGCCCATTTGAAGGGAAAGGCTTCCCGCAAACTGATCTCTGTGCTATGAGAAGGCAGATTGACAACAGCTCTGTTTTCATTCAGTTCATCTTATACCCAGAGAGCCGGCTGTACAGTACACTTAGATCAAGTTGGGCAGTGATGTCTGTGTCTGTTAGTGTATATATGACATCATCAGCGAATAGCCTAGTCTTAAAGGCATGTTCCCCCACTCCAATGCCATGTATGCTCCCGTTCCCTCTAATTCTCTCTGCCAGGGACTCTGTCTCTAAGGTAAAGAGGTGACAGGGAGAATCCCTGTCACGTTCCCCTGCCCAGCTTGAACTCTGAGTACCCTCCATTCACTCGTACTCTTTCAATGGGGTCTGCGTAGATGGTCCGCATCCAATTAATAAACCGTGGCCCAGTACCCACATGCTGCATCATCTGGAACATAAAGCCCTACTCCACTCTATTGAATGCTTTTTCGGCATCCACGCTTACTAAAATCGCATCATCCCCCTTCTGTCATGCCCACCAAATAAGATTGAGCAGCTTTCTCACATTATCGCGCACTTGCCGTTCTGGAATAAATCCAGGCTGGTCTTCCTGCACGATGCGGCCAATCACTTGTTGCTGCCTCATAGCCAATACCCTTGCTAGAATCTTGGAGTCCAAGTTTATCAAAGAAATAGTGTGGTAGGAACTACATATCGTTTGGTCCTTTCCCAGTTTGGGTAGCACTGTTATTCCTGCAGTGCAATGGAGTCTGGCACTCTGCCCAGCTGTGACACATCATTGAAGACTGCTACTAACTGCTCCAGCAGTGGGCTCCAGAATGTTTTATAGAATCTCATGGTGTAACCATCCAGACCTGGTGCTCTGCCATTTTTCTACTACTACTACCAAACATTTGTATAGTGCTACAAGGCGTACGCAGCGCTGCACAGACACAGCGTACTGCTAATTCTGGAGGGAGCGCCTCCATCAAGCATAACAGTAAATACTCGCTCATGTCAACCTCCATTACCCTTTGCTAGCTACTATTGAGGTCTTGGTAATAATGCTTAAATATATCCCTAAACTCCTCCTCCATGTAGTACAGTATCCCTTGTCCATTCCGGAGCTGAGTCAGCTGTGACTGATAGATCTGTGCTTTCAACTGGGAAACCAGCAACTTCACGGCTTTGTTGTCCACTCAAAAGGCCATCGCCCAGTTTAACAGCTCCTGCAGCTTTAACCTGATGGACTTAATATGATTACTCCATTCCACTCCCCCTACCTGCGCGTATTGGCTTTCTAGTTCCCACAGCTCTGTCTTTAAGTCTTCCTCTTCCCACCCCTGCATTCTCTAAGTTAAGAGCCCCCTAAGCACTGCCTTCAGGAAATCCCATATAATTCTCCTTTTCCTCCTGAAGGATCATTGTGGACATAGTAGACCTGGATTACTTTCTCTACTGTTTGCGCTATTTCCTCCTTGTCCAGTAGGGAATCATTGAGTCTCCAAAACTGGAGCCCAGCATTTCTCTGTCCCCATCTCAGCCTCAGACCAATGGGAGCATCATTGGACCAAGTAATCTCCGCCACCTCTATCTTTTCAATCTGCGCTACCCAAGTACAGTCCAGCCAAAACATATCCAGTCTACTATAACTGTGATGTGGGTGCAAGTAGAAAGTATATGCATGATGTCTGCCTTCTCTGATTTTCCAGATGTCCACCAAATGGTAAGTCTCTACCAGTTTTGTCAATTTTCTCCTCTATACCCGGGTTCACCTTCCTTCCCCCTTGGAATTATCTAATCAGGGGTCCTTAGTGATATTGAAATCTCCTCCAATGGGTATATTTTGGAAGGCCTAGAGCTGTGTGTTCAGGTGCTCAAAAAATTCACCTTGGTGGCATAGATAAGGACATAAGATAAGAACATAAGACATGCCATACTGGGTCAGACCAAGGTCCATCAAGCCCAGTATTCTGTTTCCAACAGTGGCCAATCTAGGTCATACGTACCTAGCAGTTTCCCCAAGAGACACAAGTTCCACAATGCTTGTACTGGGTCAAGCATTGATATCCTGGGTCCCTTCTTAATAATGGTTTATGGACCTTTCCTCCAGGAAC
This sequence comes from Ichthyophis bannanicus, assembly GCA_033557465.1. NCBI lineage: Eukaryota > Metazoa > Chordata > Amphibia > Gymnophiona > Ichthyophiidae > Ichthyophis > Ichthyophis bannanicus. Next base: position 345,294,111 of record CM066039.1, on the reverse strand, counting down.
TTGTCCAAACCTTTTTTAAACCCAGCTACACTAACAGCCTTTACTACATCCTCCGGTAACAAATTCCAGAGTTTGATTACACGTTGAGTGAAAAAATATTTTCTTTTATTAGTCTTAAATAGTTTACCCTGTAGCTTCATTGCATGTCCCCTAGTCTTTCTATATTCTGATAAGGTAAACAATCGATCTACATTTACCCGTTCCACTCCATTCATTAATTTATAGATTTCTATCATATCTCCCCTCAGCCGTCTCTTTTCCAGGATAAAGAGCCCTAACCTTTTAAGCCTTTCTTCATAGGAGTATCCTTCCATCCCCTTTACCATTTTGGTGGCTCTTCTCTGAACCCTTTCCAAAATCGCTATATCCTTTTTAAGATACGGCGACCAGAATTGCACACAATATTCAAGGTGCGGTCTCACCATGGAACGATACAGAGGCATTATAATATCTTTTGTTTTATTTTCCATTCCTTTCCTTATCATACCTAGCATTCTATTTGCTCTCTTGGCCGCCGCTGCACACTGGGCCGAGGGTTTTAACATGGTATCCACAATGACGCCTAAATCTTTTTCCTGGGTGGTGGTTCCTAATCTGGAACCTTGCATCGTGTAACCATAGTTTGGGTTGTTCTTCCCTAGGTGCATAACCTTGCACTTGTCCACATTAAATTTCATCTGCCATTTTGATGCCCAGTCTTCCAATTTATCAAGATCCTCTTGCAGTTTTCCACAATCCTCTTGGGTTTTAACAACTTTAAATAGTTTTGTGTCATCTGCAAATTGGGAAAGGTGAATAGTGGTGTACCCCAGGGATCTGTGCTGGGTCCGTTGCTTTTTGACATATTCATAAATGACCTGGAAAGTGGAATAACGAGTGAGGTTATCAAATTTGCAGATGACACAAAACTATTTATTTATTTATTTAACATTTCTTATATACTGCCTTTCATGATATCAAGGCAGTTTACATTGAACAGGGCATTATAACTTGGAGATAACTATTTTACAGGGAACATTGGCAGTGGAGTTAAGTGGCTTGCCCAAAACCACAAGGAGCACCTGTGGGACTAGAAACCCCAATCCTACTGGCCCAAGGTTGCTGTTCCCTAGTAGGATTTGAACCCCCGACCTTCCAGCCTGAGGTACCTGCCCCAACCACTAGGCCACTTCTCCCTATTAACCAAGACTGCACATCCTATCCAGCACAACATCCAAGGCTATAAACCTCCTCTCTGCCCCTCTCATTTCCCATTGTACAGACAACCGATGTCCTGAAGATATCAGAATACCCACTCCTTCCCTCTTAGACGCCTCTTTCCCCCCTGCTAGAAATACATCTGGATAGGATCCATTCTTCAGCAAATAGGACTGCCCCCTTCTCAAATGGGTCTCCTGGAGGAGCAGCATGTCAGCTCTCCATCTCTTTGCCTCTTTCCACATCAAGTTGCGCTTCCGCCAGCATCCCGGTCCCTTCTCATTCAGAGAGACACACTATACCTCTGCCCAGTTCCATCACCATTCATATGCATGATTATGATATTCATTTCTGTGCCCTTTCCCCTCCCCCCATTACCCATCTCTCTCCCCCTCCCCTTCCCTTCCCCCATTCTCCATCCAATCACCTTTGCCCCACGCCCTCCCATCTTTTCTCCATCTGCTCATCCCCTGCCAAGCAACTTTACACCCATCATGCACCCCTCCTTCATCAGCTCCTGCTTTCAGTCTGCGTTCATCCTCTCCTTCCTCGTATCCATTCCGCTTCTGCAACCAACCGAAACCAACTGTCATACCATCGAGGTTCTCATCTTGTCCCTTGGCATCCTGCCCTTCCCACCTCCATGTCCCCATCAAAGGAACAGAACCCCCCTCCCTGTCCCCAATCCAACACTCCATTATATTGTGCAACAGAACTCACAATAACTTTTTTAACCCAGTCTATCCATCTGTGTGGCTCTCACTTGCAAGGGAGGCACCTGGGTCCTCCCCAGTGGCCCTGAACAATGATACCATGGTGTGTCCATCTACTTGCTGCTCTCCTACAGGTCTCTGCGCATTTCAAATGTCCACGGGCTTCTCTCCCTTACTCCACGTACTCGCTCTCCGCTGCACCTTCTGCCATGCTGCTTGTGTGTTGCTCGTTTCTTCGCAGTTAGATGTCGGTAGGGTAATATCACCAATTCCCAGGTCTTTCAGTTCAAGGAGTGCTGCTTGCGGCATCAACGCCTGATGCATCACCCTCTTCACCGAGAAGGCAAGGCTGGCCAGAAACAGCCAGTAGTATCTGAATTGTCCCTGCTGCAGATGACTCCTGATCGGGCGACACTGTCGGCGGCACAACATCGTTGCTGAGGCCAAGTCATTGTAAAGTGTCACTTGGTTGCCCCTCCAAGTGATATGTGATAACCTCTTCATTCTTTGCATAAGATGGTCCTTCACCATGTACTCGTGCAGGCAAATATCATCCCTGGGTCTTTTCTCGTTTGGGGGACCAAAGGCTCGCTGTGCTGTTTAAATTTTAACCTCTGGGATGTCGCACTCCCCTGCCCTTCTGTGAGCATGGCTGTGCAGATCTCCACTGCTACCTCGTGGGCTTCCCCATACTCTGATTTGTCTGGTATTCCTCGAATGCACACATTATTGTGACGCATCTGATTTTCCAAGTTTTCAAATGTTAACGCCAAACTCTCTCTCTCCTTGCCCTTGGCCTGCACCAAGCATTGCAGGCTATCGGTCTCTCTCTGCATGCTCTCTCCTCGTTATCCTGCATATTGAAACCTAGTACAGTGACCTTATGCCATAGTTCTTTCATCAGTCCACTAATCTGCTCCTTGACCTCCCGCAAGTCTTTCTTTATTTCCAGCTTCCACCCTGTCATATCCGCTCTTGTTAGCAGCATTTCTTCATTGTCCTCCTGTTTGTTGTCCTGCTTGGGGTTACTCACAGCAGAAGCCTGTGCTACCATTTTGGCCTGCCCCTGCGTTTCTCCCTGGCTGCCCCAAAAGGCGAATTCTTTGAGGTCCATCATTTTCTGACGCGTGGTCATTTTTGGATCACCCTGGCTGTTCCTCTCTCTTTCTGGGGAACACTTTTCACGCACAGATGGAAGGGGTTCCACTTTTTGATAGCTTTTCGTGGGGATTGTGGCAGAGCTCAAAGCTCACCTGACCATCGGCTAGGCTGATGTCACTTCCTCCCTGAACCTCACTTCAAAGCCAGGGCATGTGGAGTAGGATCTCAGTCTCATGGTCAGCGTAGTACCTGCATCGTGCCAAAGAGCGCCTCCTGCTGGAGTTTGTAAGATGTGCATGTATGGGTAATTTATTAAGGTGTATCTGAAAACAGGACCGTACCAAGCTAGAAATGCACCTGTGGGACTAATGAATCTGGTGCCCTCCTCCGCCCCAACCACATGTATTTATTTATTACATTCTCTTATATACCGCGCTATTCTGCATCAGTGCAGTTTACATTGAACAAACTGAAATTACATTGAACAGGGCATTATAACTTGGAGATAACTATTTTACAGGGAAAATGGGCTATGGAGGGTTAAGTGGCTTGCCCAAGACCACAAGGAGCACCTGTGGGACTAGAAACCCCAGTCCTTCCGGCCCAAGGTTGCTGTCCTCTAGTGGGATTTGAACCCCCGACCTTCCGCCCTGAAGTACCTTGCCCCAACCACTAGGCCACTCCTCCACAGGCCATGCTATATCACAGGTGTAATAATGCACCTGTGATATAGCATGGCCTGTGCTAGCAAAAAATCCTTAAAACACTAGGCAATAACTGTTAAGGCAAAACAAAACCACTTTTATTATGCTTCAGCTATCCAGCTTGTTGACTTCACAAGGATGGTTCCCCCAGGACCTTCCCTGGCCCACAAGTTAGTCAAAGTGCAAAATAAAGTTCACTCACTCGCTTGGGCTTCGGTGTCTTGTGTAGTTTCCAGCCACGCCCCAAACAATAGCAAGGAAAAGCAATCTTCCCAGGCAGCTCCCCTTCTGCCCCTGGATCTGACTCCAGTCATCTCCCAGCCTTCCCAGCAGGCTCTCTTTTACAGGTAGTTGGTTTTCAGGTATTCCCCAGGCACCCAGACTCCTCTCTCCCTTCCCAGGTCTCCTGCTTCCTGGCGCCGGGCCACACCTTCCGCAGGCATTCTCCAGCCTTTTCCCTTAAAGGGACAGTGGTCCAAGTTCATTCCAAAGCTTGTACTAGGCTTGGCTGGGGAGTTTCCCTGTGGGGGATGGGGAGTGTTTTATACACCTCATTAAAGCACCTTTTATGAGCTTCCTGGAAGCCCAGTGATATCGGTGCCATTTCCGTGCTTGCACCCTGTGCGGCTACACCACTCACATAGCCCTTGGTACAGCCTGTGATAAGGAAGCTTATCATAGCTCAGGTAGGAGCTATAGAAAAGATGATGTGACTCTGAACAAGCAACCTGTCAGTTCTGGTAGAAGTAAGAAAACAGAGTTTTCACATAAAAGACTACCAGTCCCAGAATGCACCAGGTTTCCAGCAGCCATGAGAGGGGCTGAAGTGAGAAAATGTGTGTGCAATCAAGAGAGCTATGAGGTAATCCCTAAGCACTCATCTCAAAGGGCAGGGCCTGATTCAACACAGCTGCGCTGTGTTAGGGAGGAGCACACATTAGAACAGAATAAGAATAGAGCTTATTCTACAGATAACAGCTTCAGACACAGATACAGCAACAGCTTCAAGCTCAAGCACCAACATCATCTCGAGAAGCAGAAGCCAAGCCAAGCGGATAGAGAGAGAAGGAAACTCTCTGGAAGGAAGAGAAGAAAGGCCATTGGAAGGTCTGGGAGATTCCAAGGCAGTACCTATACTGGGAGGTATTCCAAATGCCAGCAGAGTCCATTGGACTGGAGTCAGCCAGAGGAATGGAATGGCAGAGATAGGAATCACCAGTGGCTACCTGGAAGAGAGAAGACTGCACGTGGAAAGGACTTTCAGACCTATGCCAGAAGGTATGTGAGAGAGGATCCAGTGTCCAGGGATCAAGATTGGAAGGCTGGACATCAGAACTGGATTACATACTGGCCAGGCTATACAGAGAGGAATTATGATAGCAGGAGAGGCTCAGGTATGAACACTGATCCAGACCCTATCTATAATAGTGAATGGCAGCAAGGGAATAAGCATTCTCATGATAGTGCCTTATTGAAAGACTCGTCTGTGCCAATGTATGATAGTGACCCTATGCTGATTGATGAAGGGGGAGATACAGCAGATGAAACTATTAATTACATGGACTGTTCTCTATCTAAATGCTATTGCTAGCTTTCTGTGAGCAAACACATCAGCCATCACAAAGAAACCTAACTTTGTTCTTTATTTCCACTGCAAACAGCTCTTAAAGCAAGATTTGGGTTCACACAGTAGCAGCCAGCCAGCTAAAGGCTTTCAGCTGGTCAATTGATAGTAATTAAAGCTGCACCTGATTGTGTGTGTGAGCAAGGGAGAATCACTGCTGGGATCTGCGTGGAAAATAAGCAGAAGTTAACCTAACAAGCAAAGTTTATTCATTTCTTTGTGCCTTTTTATTTGGTAATTATTTGCTAAGAAAACATTAGCTAATTGCCTGACAAGCTGAAGGTTGTTTTCTGATTTGCTTTGTGACTTTATGTTATCCATTTAAACACTGCAAGCAAGTAACCTCATTTATATTGCTACCAAGCATATTTGTGCTGGGTGAATTAGAACCCCATCAATAAAAGAAGTATTTTATTGGCCTTACCACTGGTATCACAACTCAATTATTGTCTTCAGCTGTGTTTGGGAGTGAAAGAACTACATTACCCACAATACCTTGCAAGAATCATATGAATATATGCATCGTCAAGATTGTGTAAGTTCTCACCCTAGGCAGCCGTCTGACAAGCCCTGCCTGCAAATTCCTCTTAATTAAGCCAGTGGCACCCAACAGAATGGAAAATAACTCAGTATCTTTCTGCCACATTTTCTTGGTCTCTGACTACATTTCTTGGTACTTGAAGATTTTCTCCCTCTCAACACGATTCACAGAGTAGTCGCTTGGAACTGACACCTCTATTATCAGTGCTGTTCAGGAGGTTTTCGCCTTTACCACTATGTCGGGTTTCCTCACATCCAATTTCTTATCTGTTGGAATGGGAATGTCATAACCCATAGTAACATAGTAACATAGTAAGTGACGGCAGATAAAGACCAGCATGGTCCATCTAGTCTGCCCAGCAAGATGGCAAGAGTAGGTGCACCTGTCGCTCTGTGCAGGCCACCCCTCCCCATGTTTTTGTTTCTGTTTAGGGGTGAACCCACCACTCCATGTAGGACACCCTTATTTGTTCAGACACTAGATAGTTCAGAAGTTAGATGGTACCGTTTATTTTGCTTTTATCCTGTTGCTGTAAAGGGATCCACTGTGTTTGTCCCATGCTGTTTTGAATTCCATCACTGTGTTTGCCCCCACCACTTCCATCGGGAGGGCATTCCAAGCATCCACCACCCTGACATTTCCTGACATTGCCTTTCAATTTACCACCTTGCAGCTTCATGTTATGCCCTCTAGTTTTACAGCTTTCCCGTCTTTGGAAGAGGTTTGTTTGTTCATCATTTCTCTTTAAGTATTTAAAGGTCTGAATCATATCTCCCCTGTCCCTCCTCTCCTCCAAAGTGTACATATTTAGGTCTTCAAGTCTCTTCTCATAAGGCTTCTGACGCAGGCTCCAAATCATTTTGGTTGCCTTTCTCTGAACAGTTTCCAGTCTTTTTACATCTTTTGCAAGATACGGTCTCCAAAACTGAACACAGTATTCCAAGTGAGGCCTTACCAGAGACTTGTACAGTGGCATAAGTACCTCTTCCTTTCTGCTGGTATCCCTCTTTGTATGCAGCCCAACATCCTCCTGGCTTTTGCCACCGCCTTGTCGCACTGTTTTGCCACCTTGAGATCATCAGAGACAATCACACCAAGGTCTTTCTCCTGATTTGTGCACACCAAACTCTCGCCCCCTATCGTGTACTTTTCCCTTGGATTTCTGCTACCCAACTGCATGACACTGCACTTTTTCGCATTAAATCGTAGTTGCCAAGCATTAGACCATTCTTCCAGCTTTTGTAGATCTTTCCTCATGTTCTCCACTCCCTCAGGGGAGTCCACTCTGTTGCAAATTTTCGTGTCATCTGCAAAAAGACAGACTTTTCCATTCAGTCCTTCAGCAATATCACTCACAAATATAAGCTCTTCATTCTGTGTTATTCTCTTAGGGTCATGATCCCAGTGCTTTTCAGGGACAGTGATGCTGTAGTGTTTGCAGAGTTTCCGCCGTACTGTCTCCTCTCTACCATATACTCTGCTACTCCTTCTCCTCTGCTCATCCGGAGAGATCAACCCCAATCCTGGCCCCCCTAGATTTTGGTCTCACTCTGAGATGAGATCTTCACGCAACATGTCTAATCTCATCCATATCCCTCTCCTTTCCCCTTCCACTCTCCCTTTCTCATGTGCCTTGTGGAACTCACACTCTGTCTCTAATAAACTTGCTTTAACTCATGATCTCTTTATCTCTAATGCTCTCCATCTTCTTGCTCTAACTGAGACCTGGCTCCTCCCAGATGATACCACATCTACTGCTGCCCTCTGCCACGGGGGCTATCAGTTCTCCCACACGCCTTTCTGACATTGCTGCCTGGATGTCTCACCGCCGCTTGAAATTGAACATAGCTAAGACTGACATTCTTATCTTTCCCCCTAAAACCTCCCCTCCTCTTCCTCCTTTCTCAGTCTCTGTGGATAGCTCTGTCCTCCTTCCTGTTTCCTCGGCCCGCAATCTGGGGGTTGTCTTTTTCTCCTCTCTCTCTTTCTCCACACATATCCATCTCGTAGCTAAGACCTGCCATTTCTTTCTCTATAACATTAGCAAAATCTGCCCTTTCCTTTCTGAACACACTACTAAAACAACTCCTTACTCACCTCCCATCTTGACTACTGTAACCTCCTCCTTGCTGGTCTCCCCCTGGAATCATCTCTCTCCCCTTCAATCTGTTCAACACTCCGCTGCACGGCTGATCTTCCGCCAGCCTCGTCATGCCCATATTATTCCTCTTCTCAAGTCACTTCACTGGCTCCCTGTCCATTTCCACATCCAGTTCAAACTTCTCTTGCTGACCTATAAATGTATTCACTCTGTGGCTCTTCAGTACCTTTCTTCCCTTATCTCTCCTTACAACCCCCCTCGGGAACTCCGCTCTTCTAGCCAACTCCTCCTATCTGTGCCCTTCTTTTCTACTGCTAACTCCAGACTTCGCTCCTTTCATCTCGCTGCAGCTTATGCTTGGAACAAAATACCTATGTCTGTACGCCAGGCACTTTCTCTACCGTCTTCAAATCCAGGTTAAAAGCCCACCTCTTCGCTGCTGCTTTTAGATCTTGACTCATCTGATCTCCTTCTTTCCCCTTATTTTGCCCCTGCTTGCACCTTCTGTGTTTTGTCTTGACTAGATTGTAAGCTCCGATGAGCAGGGATCGTCTCTTACATGTCTGTGCAGCACTGCGTACAACTGGTAGCGCTATACAAATGCTCAGTAGTAGTAGTAGTAGTTTCCAATGGATGAGACATGCTACTTTGTTGTGCCTTTCTGCATAGAAATTTTCCACCATCAGAACTTTGCAGCCAGCTATGAGGTGAGTCACTGTTTCCAGCTCTTTATTATAAAATCGACATTTGTCTGTTTGCCAGTTTTTTCAGTGCTCGCTGTAAACCATCTCATCTGTAATCCGCTGCTCTGGGCTGCAACTATCAACCTCTCCTCCTTCGGTTTCAGTTCACTTCTCCTTAAACATTCAGGTGCCCGTTCTTGATCAACAAGAGGTTCCTGGAGTAACGCTTTGTATTTCCCACTGTACTTTGCATTTGTCACTTGTTTTTCCTTGTTTGTTTCTTCTTTGAGGGAGGCTTCGTTTTGCTGTGGTTACTTTTCCAACCTGACAATTAAGCAAGTGCTGCAGGATAATAAGGCCTTTCCTCCCCAAAATATATGTACCACAAATTCTGTCTCTGGGGTGGTAAGACAGCCAAGCTTACAAGGTCTGCTTTTGAATGCTAAATTATTCTGTCAGTGCAATACACGCGTTGAGGTGACTTTTTAATAAGCAGAGATCAACCTCAGTTAGAAGGAGCACTTAGGACCCTAACGATGTTCCTGCATTTACTGTCCCCCAACTCTTTAATATTTGGTTTGGCATCATTTTCCCCTCTAGCTGTGAAGCAGGCACTGGATGTGATATTGAGAGCTGGTGAGGCCTCACTTACAATACCGTGCTTGGTTCTGAAGGCTGCGTTTCAGAAAGGATAGAGAGAGGCCAGAGGTGGCGCAGAGAAAGGCAAAGAAAATGGTTTGAGGTGTGCAGAAAAAGACATGAGATGAGACTTGAGGGTCCAGGTATGTGTCATATACTAATGGAAAGGAGAGAAGGGGAGACGTCACCTAGATCTTTAATAGCAAAGTTCAGTGAGGTGGCGCGGCAATGGAAGTCTATCAAGAAAGAAAAGGAAGAATACATACTGACCACATGAAGGTGTCTGCTCTTAGCTTAAGCACTAAAGATCGGTAGCAATAGTGCAGACACCGTGGATACAGAGAGAATTCCTCCCACAGATAAAGGCCACAGTCAGCCTCTGTGGACCCAGAGAAACCACTAAAGTTAATGAAAAAATTAAGAGGATTAACTACGCTTAAGTGGACTTCTGCAGATAATGTACTGCTACTACTGATCATTTCTATAGTGCTACAAGACATACGCTGCACTGCACACACACATGTAAAAAATGGTCCCTGCTTGGCTACAAACCCTGTATTTAATCAAAAGGGTAAACAAAGACAATCTGCCAAAAACTGGAACAAAGAGAAATATTGCCACAAGAAAAACTGCAAAAAGCAATAAATGCAGACTTGGGATTCTTAATTACACAGATCAAAGTAAAGAAGCATCTGAATGATAACTTCTTAAATCAACGAAGGGCTTCTGTGAAAAAAGAACTGGAAGAGAAAGAGGAGACCTAGGGGGGGACACCAGAAGAGAGGTGTACACACAGAAAGAGAGAGAAAGGAACAACGGAAGAAGAGCTGGTGCTGGAAGAGAAAGAGGAGACCTAGGTGGGGACACCAGAAGAGAGGTGTACACAGAGAGAGAGAAAAGAACAATGGAAGATAAGCTGGGGCAGGAAGAGAAAGAGGAGACCTAGGTGGGGGCACCAGAAGAGAGGTGTACACAGAGAGAGAAAAAGGTATCAGCTCATATTCCGTTGTTCCTTTCTCTCTTTCTGAGTGTACGCCTCTCTTCTGGTGCCCCCACCTAGGTCTCTTCTTTCTCTTCCTGTGCTAGTTCATCTTCTGTTGTTCAGGAAGAGAAAGAGGAGACCAGGGTGACCAAAAAATGCCAACGCGTCAGAAAATGATGGACCTCAAAGAATTCGCCTTTTGGGGCAGCCAGGGAGAAACATGGGAGCAGGCCAAAATGGTAGCACAGGCTTCTGCTGTGAGTAACCCCAAGCAGGACAACAAACAGGAGGATGATGAAGAGATGCCGCTAACAAGAGCGGATATGATAGGGTGGAAGCTGGAAATAAAGAAAGACTTGCGGGAGGTCAAGGAGCAGATTAGTGGACCGATGAAAGCACCATGGCATGAGGTCACTGAATTAGGCCTCCATATGCAGGATAACAAGGAGAGTATTGAGAGAATGCAGAGAGAGACCGATAGCCTGCAATGCTTGGTGCAGGCCAAGGGCACGGAGAGAGAGAGTTTGGCGTTAACAATTGAAGACTTGGAAAATCGGATGTGCTGCAATAATGTGTGCATTCGAGGAATACTAGACAAATCAGAGTATGGGGAAGCCCATAAGGTAGCAGTGGAGATCTGCACAGTCATGCTCACAGAAGGGCAGGGGAGTACAACATCCCAGAGGTTAAAATTGAAAGAGCACATCAAGCCTTTGGTCCCCCAAACGAGAAAAGATCCAGGGATATTATTATTTGCCTGCACGAGTACATGATGAACGACCATCTTATGCAAAGAATGAAGACGTTATCACAACGATGTTGTGCCACCACACAGAAAGAGAGAGAAAGGAACAATGGAAGAAGAACTGGGACAGGAAGAGAGAGAGGGAGTCTGGAAACGAGCATCAAAAGAAAGGCTGGCACGCAAGTAGAAGGAGGGATCCCAAAAGAAGCACAAGAAGAACTGAGGGATCCATAAAGGAACACCCAAAAGAAGGCTGAGGTGGAGATGGAGCCAGGAGATCTGGAAGTGCATGAGAATAAGATAAACAAAGGAAAGCCTAAGAAGTCAACTGAAGAGGAAGAAGAAAGGAAGGAGAAAGACCTAGAAGTATCTTTATTTTATCTTTATCTTTATTGAGTTTCTTGCTATACCGCAACCTTCAGGGACCAGCAAGGCGGTTTACAAAATCGCAAACTAGGAGGCAGCCAAGGTAGGACAGGAAAAGGAACTACAATTTAGTTTCCCCCAGTTACTTCCAAGTTGATCTCCCTGTTTATTGTAAATACAACTCAAAGTTCCTTGTGTTGTATAGTTGATGTTAAATGTAAACCGCTCTGATCTAAAATAGAGCGGTATAGAAGAACTGTTAAATAAATAAATAAATAAATAAAGGAAAGCAGCAAGCACACACAAGACAGAGAGAACAAGGAAGAGAAAGAAGGGAGCAAATAGGAAGTAAGCTTAGAGGGGTCCTGCGGGAGGTCATATGCTAGGCAGAAAAGGTGGGTTTTGAGAAGCGCCTTGAATCTAGGATAGGACTGTTCCTTCAAAAATGGATGGGGCCAAAAAGAAAAATGAAGTTGAAGGTGCCCTCCAGGTGGGCATGTGAGGGAGGTGGGAGCTTAAGGCGGCTTATGTGGATGGACCGGAGGCTACGAGGCACAGAGTGAAATTGTAGGGAATTGGTCAAATATTTATGTTTATGTTTATTTAACTTGATATACCGCCCTTCATTACACCAGGGCGGTTTACATAATACAAGCTAACTGGGATGGCCACAAGCCCTATAGCAAGAAAGGAAATACATAATTGGGACAGGAAAGAAGAAAAAGAGAAATAGAAGGAGATAGGTTAATAGGGTACATAGGGAAGGCAAAGACAGAAAGGAAGACACGAGTAGACATGAATAAACCAGGTCAACTGGGTGTGGCTGGGAGGTTGTATGCAGAGACAAAGAGGTGAGTTTTAAGTAGTGACGAAAGGTAATATAGTTCTCTTCCAAACGAAGCGGAGTGGGTAAAGAATTCCAAAGGGCTGGGCCATAGAAGAAAAAGGCAGAGTGGCGAGTAGATTGTAAATGTGCACGAGACGGTGAGGGAAGATGGAGCGGTTGATGTGGAAAGAGCGGAGACTACGTGTAGGAGTGGTGAAGTGGAGAAGATCAGTAAGGTATTCAGGTGTATGCGTGTACAGAGTGCGGTGAACTAGAGTCAGTATCTTAAATTTGATGCGATGATTGACTGGGAGCCAGTGAAGGTGAAGCAATAGGGGGGTAATGTGATCAAAGTGAGAGGAGTGACAGATGATTCTAGCTGCAGTGTTTTGTATGAGTTGTAATCTATGAAGTTGGACTTTGGTGATGCCAGCAAAGACGGAGTTACAATAATCTAGCCGTGATAAGACTGTATTGTGGAGTGTGGGTGTAGAGGGCTTTATGAGTGAGGATTCAAATTTTGAAAATGATACGTTGGGGGACTGGTAACCGATGTAGCTGAGCGAGATTGGATGTAATGTGGCTATAGTGGGTGGAGTGAGATATGAACCGGGTGGCAGTATTCTGCACTATTTGTAAACGGCGGATCTCATGCTGAGGGAGACTGGCGAAGATGCAGACCCACCTCCCAAAGACGAGAGAGGAGGATGGAGTGGTCTACAAGGTCAAAGGCAGCTGAGAGGTCTAAGGAAACAGCCAGTGAGACATCACCCCGGTCATGTGCAATATGACGCTCGTTCAGAAAAGACAAGAGAACAGATTCAGTGCTGTGACCAGGTCGAAAACCGGACTGCTGTGGGTGGAGGTAATGGGTGGAATCCAGGTGCTCAGAGAGCTGGGAGAAGGCAAGCTTCTCCAGAATCTTCGAGATGAAGGGATGGTTAGACACCGGGTGATAGTGGGCAGGGTCAGTAGGATCAAGGGAAGGGTGCTTGAGGATAGGGCAGACCAAGGCATGCATCCAGGGGGAGGGGAAGGTGCCAGAGGCTATCAGGAGTTAAACATGGAGAGGAGAAAAGGAGACAGGACAAGGGATGGCTCGAGGAGCCAGATCAAGGGGATAGGGTCGAGGGCACAGGTTGTTTTGCATGTAGCAGTGATAGTTTTGGACAACTCGGCAAGGGAGTTAGGCTGCAAAGAGAACCAGGTATGTGAGATAGAGGGAGAAGGGGGTAGGGAGGGTGTAAGGGGTGTCCCCAGCAGGGAGGTACTGACCGGAATAGAGGAACGGAGACACTGAAACTTAGCCGCAAAGGAGGAGGCCAAGTTAGTGGAACAAGGGACTGACCTATAACAGGGGAAAGAGGAGAGGAATTTGAGTGAAGAGTAGAGCTGGTGGGTGGAGTTTGAGGAGGAAGAAATTAGAAAAGTAGGGGCACTTATCCTCGGTAGTGAGGGAGCGATAATGGTGGTGGCAGTAATGGAAATATTGGAGAGAGTTGGGATTCCTCTTCCTCCTTCACTGTCATTCTGCATGGTGGAGCTGCCGATGGTGCAAACGTAGGCCTGGGTGATACCATGGATGACAAGAGGCACACTGAGGCTGATGAGGACATGACAGAGCATGGAGGTCAAGAAGCGTGAGTCCCAGAGGGAGGCTTGGGCTTCTGCCCCCAGGGTGGGCAAGTCCATGGGGAAAAGCTGGTCAGCGGAAGGAAAGTTCGACAGAGCCGAGGGTGGGATCTGTCGAGGACAGTGAAAGAGTTTGTCATTAGTTGGAGGGAGAGATCTATGGCACAGGGCAGAAGCTTTGCAAGAAGGAACAGGCAGGGACAGGATCATAAAGCCAAAACAAAATTGGTCGCTCCAGGGCAGGGGACTAGTGAAGATGTGAGAAGGGACATAAGGGAAGTCAGTTGGTATAATGAGAAGATCCAGGGTGTAATGGGCTGCGTGAGTGTGGGAGGTGACATGTGAGGCTGAGGTCCTGCAGGAGGGCAAGAAAAGCCCGATCACGAGCTGAGGATGGAGAGTAGAAGTGTATGCTGAAGTCGCCAAGGAGAACCAAATGGGGGAAATGAAGAGAGGCTTTGGAGATGGTGAGAACGAGGGAGTCCCAGAGATGAGGATGAAGAGCAGGGGGAGCATAAAGTAAAAAAGTGAAGGGGCGGAGAGGAGTTGAGACGAAAGAGAAGGGGACTCAGGATAGTGGAGGACAGAGGATGAAAGCTGGGCGAAAGCCAAGTCTGACCAGAACAGGACAGACACCCCACCTCCAGAACACCCCATGCAATGGGTGGCCAATGCTGAGAAACCCAGGGGGAGATCCTCTCCCTCCCACAACCAAGTTTTCAACAGAAAGAGAAGATCAAGGCGGGAGTGCAGGATAAGATCCTGGATTAGGATTGTCTTGCTTCTGAAGCATGCTGCATTAACAGAAGACCTGAAATTTACATGTTCCAATAATAAATTGCAAGTAGCAGCAGAAGCACAAAAACTGCAAAAATAGAAGGAGCCTGATATTCAAAGGGATTAACATGGTTCTGCCGCTGCACGGGCTGATGCTAACCAGTTAACATTGGGGCGTTCCGGTATGGCAAGCGGTGAAAATAGGGCGCAGCAAACGCTGTGGAAGCTAACTGGGCACTGGCTGAATATCACCATTGCCCTGTTTCCTTCCTGCCAATCTGGGCATCCCAAATATTCAATGCTGATGCGAAATAGGGCTCCGGCAAGGAACATCCAGGGTTAAGTTTCAGCGGCGGTGGCTAGCCATGTTCGAATGGCTAAGTGCTACTGCTGAATATCCCACTCGAGAATAGAAAAGAGAGAGATTAAAATAAACTATTTAGAGAAAACCCAAAACAGTTCTACAGGGAATTGGGGAACAGCATTAGCATGGTAAAAACAACACCAAGCAAAGCAGAAACAGAAACGTTCTGGAGATACCTATACAAAGACTCTGTAGAGCTCCATTGAGAAGGACAGTGGTTATCCTGCATACAGCAACATTTAGAAAAATCAAACATCAAACCTATGGAATGGCAGCTTAAACCGAGCCGCAAACTGGAAGAGCCCTGGCCCAGATGGAGTGACCAACTCTTGGCTCAAACAGTTAACATCACTCTACCAAAACCTGGCAAACTGCAAAAACCAATTGCTCAAGTAGCCAAACTTAACACAACACACAACACCTCCCGACCCATAAATGTCCGTCAAGGAGTACCTCAAGGATCCGCACTCTCAGCACTCCTATTTAACATCTACATCCAACCAATCTGCAACATCATGAAAGAGAACAACATTCAATACACAATATATGCAGACGACATCATGATATACACCCCGATATCAATCGACAACCCGGACTTCTCTAAGATAACAGACTGCCTTACCCAAATGACGAGTTGGTGTCAAAACAACAACCTCGCAATGAACTACAAGACCGAAGCTTTAATCATCACTCGGAACCAAAGCTTCATACACCCGCCAAATATCAAGATACAAAACACTACTATATCAATAAGATCAGAAGTGAGATACCTCGGAGTTACTCTGGACAATAAACTAAACCTCAAGCCACACATCAACAAAACAATCCAAAAAGTCTACTACAAGATGCGAATCATCAGGAGACTGAAACCACTCCTCGCCCTAGAACACTTTCGTACCGTCTGTCAAGCACTGATAACCCCACTACTGGCCTTCTGCAATCCGATATACCTTGGACTCCCGAAACAAGCCCTCAAACCACTCCAACTGGCACAAAACACCGCAGCACGAATCATATCCGGAACTGCAAGACAGGAACACATCACACCCACCTTAAAGGACCTACACTGGCTTCCAATCGATGCACGCATCAGATACAAATCTATCATAAACCTATTTAAGATAAAACAGCAAACATCAGCCAACAGCCTGCACGCCCTCATACAACCAGACACCAGCACACGGCCTAGAAGAAAACAAACACACAACCGAGTCAGCACCCCAAGTGAATACAAACATACACGCAAGGACACAACAGACAGAGCACTCTCCATGGCTGCTCCAACAATATGGAACAAACTACCGGACGAGTTGAGGGCAACTACAGACCTCAAAGACTTTAGAAAACAGCTAAAAACCATGCTATTCATAGAACACTATGGACACATCACATAACCTCAGAGAATATATAGCAGCACATGACACCGCCTAAACACTGTATGTATAGAAAATGTTTTTTGCATCACTGTATATAGCCCACATTGTACATAGCTCAAACCACTCTAGCACACAATACAACACACATTGTACATAGCTCAAACCAATCTAGCACACAATACAACACACACTCAACTAAATATCACCCTCACTGCATGTTTAACATTCTCACTTTACCCGATTGTTTGCTGTGATACCACCTTGATTAATAAGATAAGGCAGTTTAGAAATACTGTTAAATAAATAAATAAAATAAATAAACATCACAACGGCTTATATCAGGAAGAACATTTCTCCTTCCAAAGGGGGGCTCAAATAATGTTCCCAATATTTTTGAGCCAATAACTTGTTTACCTACAAT
Organism: Ichthyophis bannanicus; assembly: GCA_033557465.1. NCBI lineage: Eukaryota > Metazoa > Chordata > Amphibia > Gymnophiona > Ichthyophiidae > Ichthyophis > Ichthyophis bannanicus. The sequence continues at coordinate 345,277,319 of CM066039.1, read as the reverse complement.
CTATAAGCTGTAGAATCCATTGGGTGAAGTCCATGTGTACAGTCGCCGCTTTTGTTGCTGGAAGAAGGTGTTTGAGATTAATAGATCCTTGGTCTTTCTCCAACTTCATTTCTGCTGTCAAGTCCATATTTTCCAACTACTTTGCCTTCTTCTTTGTTGCCAGCCTTTGTGTTCTGGTCACCCATGACTATAAGGATATCCTGTTTGCACGTTCTGTCAGTTTCAGCTTGTACTTGTTCAAAGAACTGATCAACTTCTTCCTCTTCTGCAGCTGTTGTTGTTGAATAATAGTTCGGTTGATGGGCATTCTTCGTAAACGAATAGAAATTAAGCATTCACTGATTGCATTGTATTGCATTACATTTCTTGCAAGTTTTTTCACAATTATAAATGCAACACCATTTCTTCTTTGCTTTCATTTCCGGCATAGTTGACCATGTGATCATCAGATGCAAAGTGCTAGATGCTAGTCCATATTTTCCAACCACTTTGCCTTCTTCTTTGTTGTCAACGTTTGCGTTCCAGTCACCCATGACTATCAGGCTATTTCGTTTGCATGTTCTGTCAATTTCATTTTGTACTTGTTTATAGAATTCATCAACTTCATCCTCTTCTGCAGCTGTTGTTGGGACATATACTTGAATTATAGTTGTGTTGATAGGCAATCCTCGTAAACGAACAGAAATTAAGCATGCACTGATTGTATTGTATTTCATTACAGTTCTTTCAAGTTTCTTCTTAATTATAAATGCAACACCATTTCTTCTTTGCTTTTATTTCTAGCATAGTAGACCATGTGATCATCTGATGCAAAGTGCTTGATGCCAGACCATTTCAGTTCGCTGACATCCAACAGATCGAGTTGTACACGTTCCATTTCATTCTTGACCACCTCCAACTTCCCTTGGTTCATGCTTCGTACATTCCATGTTCCAATGTGTAAGACATCTTTACAGCTTCTGACTCTCATTTCATGCGCAGCTACATTAGCAGTCAGACGTCCCGAGGGCTTTGATCCAACCATATCATAAATGCTGGCTTTAGTCTGAAAAGTCTTCAGCTCCTCCCCAGTACCCAGTTGAGTGCATTCCGACCTGGGGGTCTCATCTTCCAGCACTATAGCACAATTTGTTTTATTGTGACTATCCATTGGGTTTTCATGGCAAGATACAGAAGTAGATTGCCATACCTTTCTTCTATGCAGGTAATGCTAGTGTTGCGATTGTCACAGAAATGTGATCCTTTGTCGCCAACACCGTCCCATTCTGCTGCTGCCTAGATGGGTGGTTTGTCTTAGTCTTGCACCTCAGCTGAGACTTGTCCATCTTGGGAGTCCCTGCCAGTAGTTAAGCTACCGATAGCTTAGCTCTCAGCATCACTGATGCACACAAGCCCTCACAATACAACAAACTGCAAACCAAGTGAGGGCATTTAAGACTAATTGGAGAAAATATTTTTTCACTCAGCACATAATCAAACTCTGGATTCATTACCAGAGGGTGTTGTAAAAGCTGTTAGAATAGATGGGTTCAAAATAGATTTGGGCGACTTTCTGGAGGAAAAGTCCATAAACCTTTATTAAAGACTAGGGAAATCCACTGCTTACCTCTGGGACAAGCAGCACGGAATGTGTATGCCTTTGGAAACCCGACAGAAACTTGCGAACTGGAATGTCCACTGCTGGAAACAGCATCTTAGACTTGATGGAACCTTATGTTCTTATATAATTATGTATTATTCTCTGAATGCACTTTCATAACTACCTCCCTGAATATTGCCACTAACTGGCTAACTTGGAACTTCATCCAAGCTCCAACCATGGGCTGCCCCTGGATAGTGTCAAGGTGGTCAAAGGACATATTCAACAATGCTATCCAGATATCTTGCTGGACGGTGCTTCTTTGGTAGATAGGTGTTGGTAACCAGCTAAAAGCACACTTGCATATTGGCCCTATAGTGTGATGATCACATGACTCCATGTCTAGAGGGACTACGCTGAGTCAGTCTGAGATTTACCCCATTGCATGCAAAGAAAGGTAATGCTAATTTCTCTATTGTGCTCCCTAAGGAAATCAGGGCTCTATCTTTCTACATGTTTAGCTGCAAAATGGCTGCAGATTTTCCCAACAGGGTTGATCCAGTCCTGGGATTACCCCATTGCATGCAGGAATTTGTAGTCTTGCTTCTCTTAAATAATGCAAGTGGAAAGCAGAACTACAAGTCCCTGCATGCAATAAGGTAAACCTAGGAATGGATCAACCTTGTCAGGGGAATCTGGAGTCAGTTGTAGTGAGGTAAACTCCAGATTGAACAGCTTTTCCTGGACATGGTGTTCTATGGCATGAAATTATGCCTCCCCCTTGCTCTCTTCATCCTTTCTTCCACTTTGCCCTATCCCTCAGGGAATTCCAATCTCTGGAGGCTAGAGTAGCAGACTTGGAGGACATAAGGAAGACGGAGAGGTATATAAACGAGACCTACAGGGATATAGTACTGAAGTCCCACCTTCAGGTCTTGCAGCCTCTCAGTTGCCATGGAGGAGAGAGGTCATGTGACAGAAGAGCATCACCTTGGTGTGGCAGGACATGACCCTGTAGCTAGGACCTGTCCTCCAGATGATGTAAAACCCTCTTGCACCGAGGAGGTTTCTCCAGGGCTATGTGCCCATGAGGGAAGAGTTAAGACGGCCGTTATAGTTGGCGATTCGATCATTAGGCATGTAGATAGTTGGGTGGCTGGTGGATGTGAGGATCGCCTAGTAAAATGACTGCCTGGTGCGAAGGTAGCAGACCTCATGCACCATCTAGACAAGTTTTAGATAGTGCTGGGGAGGAGCCTGCTGTCTTGGTACATGATGGTAGCAATGGCATAGGAAAGTGTGGGAGAGAGGTTCTGAAGGACAAATTTAGGCTTTTAGGTAGGAAGTTGGAATCCAGAATTCCAGGGTGGTGTTCTCAGAAATGCTTTCCGTTCCACATGCAGGACCCAAAGGCAGGCAGAGCTCCAGAGCTTCAATGTGTGGGTGAGAATTGTGCAAGGATCAGGGTTTTAGATTTGTTAGGAACTGGGCAACATTCTGGTAAAGGCAGGGCCTTTTTCAAAAGGATTGGCTCCACTTTAACTGGGATGGTACCAGGTTGCTGCCATTAATTTTTAAAATGGAGATAGAGCAGCTTTTAGACTAGATAACAGGGGAAAGCTGACAGTTGCCCAAAGAGTGCATGGTTCGGAAGGATGTATCCTTGAAAGATACTAGCAAAAGAAAGAAGTTAGGGTATATCGACAGAGAGATTCCAAGAAAGACAAAAGTATCCCAGATATTCTTAAATCTGGAGTAGACAGAGCTGAAAGAGTCCAAAGTACCCCTCTCAACTGATAATCAGATTAATATCAATAAAATACAACTTCTAAAATGCCTATATGCAAATGCTAGAAGTTTAAAAAATAAGATGGGAGAGCTAGACTATGTAGCACTAAATGAAAGGTTAGATATCATTGGCATTTCAGAGACCTGGTTGAAGGAGGATAACAAATGGGGCACTGTGATATCCAAATACAAACTATATTGCAATGACAGGGTAGATCAAATTGGTGGAGGGATTGCACTCTGCTAGAGAGGGCATTGAGTCATACAGTATTAAAGTTTTGCAGGAGTTTTTATAGATCAAAATTTCATGAGAAGGCAATGGCAGTGGGGACGTACTACCGACCGCCTGGTTAGAATGAACAGATGTATGATGAAATGCTAAATGAAATCAGAGAAACTAACAAAAGTTACAGTACAGTAATAATGGGTGATTTGAATTACCCCGGCATTGACTAGGTCAATGTAATAGCAGAACATGCTAAGGAGATAGTTTCTAGACAAAAGGAAGGACTGCTTCTTGGAGCAGCTGGTTCATGAACTGACAAGAAGGGAAACTATTTTGGACTTAGTCCTTAGTGGAACACAGGATCTGGTGCAAGAGAAGGTTGTTAGGGCCACTTGGCAATAGTGATCATAGCATGATTGCATTTGATTTAATAAATGGAAGAAGAATGGCAAGGAAATCCACAGTACTACCTTTAAACTTTCAAAAGGGGGACTATGATAAAATGAGGAAAATAGAATAGTTAAGAAAAAACTAAAAGGAGCAGCTGCAAAGGTTAAAGACTTACATCAAGCATGTTTAAAATACTAATTTGGAAGCCAAGGCTAAATGTATTCCATGCTTTAAGAAAAGTAGAAGGAAGGCAAAAAAACTCCAGCATGGTTTAAATACGGGGTCAGAGAGGCTGTTGTAGCCAAAAAATGAAATGGAAAAAGAAGCCAAATGATGAAAATGGGAAACAAAATAAGCACTGGCAAGTTAGATGCAAGGTATTGATAAGGCAGGCAATGAGAGAATTTGAAAAAAAGCTTGCCATGGAAGCAAAAATGAATAACAAAAGCTTTTTCAAGTAGATTTCTAGCAGAAAACCTGTGAGAGAGTCAGTCGGACCATTAGATAAAAGAGGGGTAAAAGGAGCACTAAAGGAGAACAAGCCAATAGTGGAGAAATTTAATTATTTTTTTTGCTTCAGTCTTTAGTGAAGAAGATAGAAACATAGAAACATGATGACAGAAAAAGACCACAAGGCCCATCTAGTCTGTCCTTCCATAACAACAACTACAACAGTCCACTTTTTACCTTTAGAGATCCTCTGTGTTGGTCCCATGCTTTTTTGAATTCAGTTACTGTCCTCATCTCTACCACCTCCACTGGGAGACTATTCCACGGATCCACTACTCTTTCCGTAAAGAAATATTTCCGCATATCACTCCTGAATCTATCTCCCTTCACCCTCATCCCATGTCCCCTCGTCGCAGAACTTGCTTTCAATTGAAAGAGGCTCTCTCCCCGAACATTTATGCCACGGAGGTATTTAAACATCTCAATCATATCACCTCTATCCCGCCTTTCCTCTAAGGTGTACATATTAAGATCCTTAAGTCTGTCCTCATATGCTTTATAATGAAGACCACTAATCATCTTAGTAGCAACCCTCTGCACCGACTCCATCCTGTTCACATCCTTTTGAAGGTGCGGTCTCCAGAATTGCACACCATACTCCAAATGAGGTCGCACCAAAGACTTATACAGAGGCATTATCACCTCCTTTTTTCTGCTAGCCATTCCTCTCCGTATGCACCCAAGCATCCTTCTAGCTTTTGCCGTCGCTTTTTCTACCTGTTTAGCTACTTTAAGATCATCGGACACAACTACGCCTAGGTCCCGCTCTTCTTTAGTGGACAAAAGTACTTCACCTCCTATACTGTATTGCTCCCTTGGATTGCTGCAGCCCAAATGCATGACCTTACATTTTTTAACATTAAATCCCAGCTGCCAAATTCTAGACCATTCTTCAAGCTTAGCTAGATCCCTCCTCATGTTATCTACACCTTCCTGGGTGTCTACTCTATTGCAGATTTTGGTATCATCCGCAAAGAGGCAAACCTTACCCGACAGCCCTTCCGCTATATCACTAACAAAGATGTTAAAAAGAATTGGACCAAGGACAGATCCCTGGGGCACACCACTGGTAACATCCATCTCCTCAGAGTGAGCTCCATTTACTTGTACTCTTTGTCGCCTCCCACCCAGCCAATTTCTAACCCAAGCAGTAACTTTAGGGTCCATCCCTAGGGTGCTCAGTTTGTTTATAAGTCGCCTGTGAGGAACAGTGTCAAAGGCTTTACTGAAATCTAAATACACCACATCTAGAGCTCTCCCGCGGTCCAACTCCCTGGTCACCCAGTCAAAGAAATCAATCAGATTTGTCTGACAAGACCTGCCTCTGGTGAATCCATGCTGCCTCGGATCCTGTAATCTGCTGGACTCCAAAAACATCACTATTTTCTCTTTCAACAGCGTTTCCATTAATTTACTCACCACTGAAGTTAAACTAACCGGCCTGTAGTTTTCAACCACATCCTTACTACCGCTTTTGTGTAAAGGCACCACATGAGCCTCTCTCCAGTCCTTTGGCACCACTCCCGACTCCAACGAGGCATTGAAAAGGTCAGTCAGTGGAGTTGCTAGAACGTCCCCAAGTTCCCTCAGTATTCTAGTGTGTATCCCATCCGGTCCCATCGCTTTGTCTATTTTAAGTTGAGCTAGTTTATCACGAACACAGTCTTCTGAAAATTGTTCAAGATGTCCCTCGCTTCTGTTCTTATTTGTGGGTGTTTTCTGAGGTCCTGCTCCTGGTTCTTCATCTGTAAACACAGAACAAAAATATTTGTTAAGCAATTCCGCTTTATCCTTATCAGCTTCTACATATTCTCCCCCTGCACCCTTGAGTCTGACAATACCACTTTTGGCCTTCCTCTTCTCACTAATATATCTGAAAAAAGTCTTATCCCCCCATTTTATTGCATTGGCTATTTCCTCCTCCTTTTGAATCTTTGCCTTCTTGACTACTTTGCTAGCTTCTCTAAGTTTTTCCAAATACAGATGCCTGTCTTCCTTTCTCTGTGATCTCTTGTATTTCATGAAGGCCTCCCTCTTTTTCTTCACTTTTTCAGCTACTTCCTTCGAAAACCATAGCGGTCTCCTGTTCCTTTTGCCCTTATTTACCTTTTTAACAAAAAGGTTGGTTGTCTTTAAAATACCCCCTTTCAGTTTTGCCCACTGTTTTTCTACATCCCCCAGCTGTTCCCATCCCACTAACGACTCCCTGAGGTATTGGCCCATCTTTGCAAAGTTAGTCTTCCTAAAGTCTAAGATCTTCACCTTGGAATGGATTCTAACAGCCCTAGTCCTAATACTGAACCACACCATCTGGTGATCACTGGATGCAAAATGATCTCCCACTACAACATCAGAAACACTTTCTCCATTGGTAAGCACCAAGTCCAGTATGGCCCCTTCACGTGTGGGGTCTGTTACCAATTGCCTGAATAGTTCTCCCTGTAGAGAATCCAGGATCTCCTTACTCCTAGATGATACTGCAGCAGGAATGTGCCAATCAACATCTGGCATATTGAAATCTCCTAGAAGTAGCACTTCCCCTTTCCTAGCAATGGTGCGTATGTCTTCAATTAACTCTCTGTCCACCTCTTCCTCTTGTGAGGGAGGTCTGTATAGCACACCAATGCAAATAGATTTCTCTTTCCCTCTCTCTAGTTTAACCCACAATGCCTCCTCTCTCCCTTTTAAGCTCTGTAATTCCAAAGCTTTAATAGTAGTTTTTACATATAGTGCCACTCCTCCTCCCCTTCTTCCTACCCTGTCCTTTCTGAATAAAGTATAGCCAGGTATAGTTACATCCCAGTCATGGTTTTCTGTGAACCATGTTTCTGTAACTGCCACTAAATCCAAGTCAGCCACTCCCACCAAAGCTTCAACTTCAGAGATCTTATTTCCCATGCTACGGGCATTAATACACACTGCTTTCCATATGTTACCCCTGTTACCTATTTCCATAAAGGTATTTAATGTATCACTTACCTGGGGGCTTTCACTTACCGGGGGGCTTTCTTCACCCATCCCCAACGAATCTAGTTTAAAGCCCTCTTCAGTAGATTAGCCAGTCTACTACCAAAGATGCGTTGACCTTTCTTGGATAGATGGATGCCATCTCTGCTCTGCAACCCTTGGAACAGCATCCCATGGTCTAGGAAACCAAAACGCTCTCGAAGACACCATCCACGCAGCCATGCATAAATCTCCAGGATGCGAGCCTCTCTGCCTTGGCCTTTACCCTCAACAGGGAGGATTGAAGAGAACACCACCTGTGCACCTACCTGCTTCACCCTCTGTCCCAGAGCCATGAAGTCACTTTTGATATGTTCCGAGGTATACCTGGCAGTATCATTTGTTCCAACATGGATTAGCAACATTGGGTAATAGTCAGTGGGCTTGATGAGTCTCGGCAAACTCTCCGTAACATTTTGGATCTTGGCACCAGGCAGACAGCATACCTCTCTGGACATCAAGTCTGGTCGGCAGATGGACGCCTCAGTACCCCTCAGAAGAGAGTCTCCAACCACCACTACCCTTCGTTTCCTTCTGGTCACTGATTCCGCAACTATGGGGTACTTGAACTCTGGTTCTTCCCTTTCCAGGGATGCTTTCACCTCCTCCACTTCCAGGGCTGCATAATGGTTCTTCAATTCAAGGGCTGGAGAAGTTGGATTGGTGATTTTGCAGGCTCTGGTGACTTTTGACCAACCATCGACATTCTGTTGGCACCCATCTTCTCCTGTGCTGGAGAGCCTGGTTGCTGCAAGAAGCATCTCATCAATGTACTTCTCACTGTCTTGAATGCTCCTCAGCCTCGCCACCTCCTCTCTGAGTTCCTCCACTTGTTTCCTCAGAGCTTCAGCATGCAGGCACCCTGCACATGGAACCGGTTCTTCAACTGGCAATAGGACCTCTGTCTGGACCGAGGCAGAAGCTGTAACGGGGGCAACAGCTTTAGCAATACGATTTTTCCCAGCCATTGTTCTGTTTGTGGAGCTTAGGTATCAGTTAAAGCAAAAGAGAGAGATCTACCAAGTACCAGCTGGTTTCACAGCTGTCCTTTCAGAGACAAAGCAGTTAAATCTCTTTAATTATATTCAAAATGTGCTGGTCCAAGATGTAGGGAAGTTACCCATCCCTGGTATTTAAAGGTGGTGCATTAGAAGAATTGAAGAAATAGATATAAACTGGGAAGATGTAGTACAATTATTTGATAAACTGAATAGTAGCAAATCATCTGTACTGGATGGTATACATCTGAGGGTGCTGAAAGAACTGAAATATGAGATTGTTGTTGTTAAGTGCCGTCGAGTCGGAGTTGACTCATAGCAACCCTCTGGATAGCTATCCTAAATTGTGTTCGGTCTTCAGTCAGGCGGCTCATTGTTGACAGACTGGTACCCGTAGCTGCTGTTATTGTATCGATCCATCTCATTGCTGGCCTTCCTCTTTTGCGTTGACCTTCTATCTTGCCAAGCATGATGTCTTTCTCTAATGATCTCTCTCTCCGCATGATGTGTCCAAAGTATGAAAGTCGAAGTCTTGTCATCTGAGCTTCTAAAGAAAGCTTAGGTTTGATCTCCTCTAGTACAGACTGGTTTGTTCTTCGGGCAGTCCATGGTATACACAGTATTCGCCGCCAGCACCATAATTCAAAGGCATCAATTTTCTTCCTGTCTATCTTTTTCACTGCCCAGCTTTCACATCCATATGATGTTATTGAAAATACCATGGCTTGAACAAGTCGAAGCTTTGTATGGAGAGAGACATCTCTGCTCTTGAGAATCTTATCTAGGTCTTTCATAGCCATTCTGACAAGAGCAATGCGTCGTCTGATTTCTTGACTGCTTGTTGCTTCTTTATTGATAGTTGATCAAAGTAGGTTAAAGTTATTCACGATTTCAATTTCTTCTCCTTCGACGATGAACCTGTTGATTATGCCAGTTGTCATGATCTTTGTCTTCTTTACATTAAGGTGCAGGCCCATTTTGAGACTATGTTCTTTGATTGTGAGAAGCAAATGTTTCAGATCATCTTCACTTTCCGCCAGTCATGTGGTATCTGTCACCAATCTTCACACCTCTGTTGTCTTCATACAATCCTGCTTCTCTGATGATTTGTTCTGCATATAAATTAAACAGGTAGGGGGAAAGTATGCAGCCTTGTCTTACACCTTTGCTTATTTTAAACCATTCTGTTTCTCCTTGTTCCGTTCGAACTGTTGCTTCTTGATCAATGTACAGATTGTGCAAGAGAACGATCAGGTGTTCTGGTATACCCATGCTTCTTAATGTGGCCCAGAGTTTCTCATGGTTTACACAGTCAAAAGCTTTGCTATAGTCGATAAAGCACAAATAGATATCCTTTTGGTATTCTTTAGTCTTTTCAAGGATCCATCTCACATCCGCAATGATGTCTCTCTCGTTCCTCGCCCTTTTCTGAACCCTGCTTGCACTTCAGGTAGTTCTTGTTCCAGGTATGATTGTAGTCTCTTTTGAATAATCTTCAATAGAATCTTGCTGGCATGTGGGATCAGAGTGATTGTGCAATAATTTCCACAGTCAGTTGGATCACCTTTTTTAGTATTGGTATAAACATAGATCTTTTCCAGTCAGTTGGCCATGATGCTATCTGCCATATTTCTTGGCAGAGCCTTGTAAGTACGGTAACAGCTGCATCAGATTGCTGTAATACTTCTATGGGAATGCAATCAATGCCTGGTGCTTTGTTCTTTGATAAGGCTTTCAATGCTGCTTCAACTTCTTCTTTCATCACCAATGGTTCAAGATCATAAGGTACAGGTTGAAACGGCTGTTGGTCCACTTGATCTTTATCATATAAAAACTCTGTATATTCCTTCCATCTTCTCAGCATCATTCAACATAGAACCTTGAGCATCTTGTAACATTCCAATTCGAGGCTGGAACTTTTTCTTTAACTCTCGTAGCTTTAGGAAAGCTGATCTTGTTCTTCCTCTAATAGTTTCTGCTTTTATTTCCTTGCATGCGTCATTGTAGTACTTTTCCTTGTCCTGTCTTGCTGCACGTTGGAAATCTCTGTTGAGTTCTGTGATTGTCTTTCTTTTTCCTCTGGCTTTAGCTTCTCTGCGTTTCTGGGCAATTTTCAGAGTTTCTTCCGTCATCCATTTTGGCCGTTTTTTCTTTTTTACCTTTTGTAGAGACTTCTCGCTTTCTTCCAACACAACCTTCTTGATGTCATTCCATAACTCTTCTGGAACTCTATCATTTGTATCTAAAGCAGCAAATCGATTTTGCAGGCAGTCTTTAAATTCCAGTGGTATATTCTCAAGGTCATATTTTGCTGCATTCATGAGTGGTTTGCTCTTTTTCAGCTTTAGCTTGAGTTTGCATACTAGTAGTTGATGATCTGTACCACAGTCAGCTCCAGGTTTTGTCTTTGTTGATGTTATAGAGCTTTTCCATCATTGACTTCCACAGATGTAGTCAATTTGATTTTTATACAATCCATTGGGTGAAGTCCATGTGTACAGTCACCGCTTGTGTTGCTGGAAGAAGGTGTTCGAGATGAATAGATTGTTGGTCTTTCAGAATTCTATCAGTCTTTCACCAGCTTCATTTCTGTTGCCAAGTCCATATTTTCCAACTACTTTGTCTTCTTCTTTGTTGCCAACCTTTGCGTTCCAATCACCCATGACTATCAGGATATCCTGTTTCCATGTTCTGTCAATTTCAGCTTGTACTTGTTCATAGAACTCTTCAATTTCATTCTCTTCTGCAGCTGTTGTTGGGGCATATACTTGAATTATAGTTGTGTTGATAGGCATTCCTCGTAGACGAATAGAGATTAAGCGTTCGCTGACTGCATTGTATTTCATTACAGTTCTTGCAAGATTCTTCTTTATTATAAATGCAACACCATTTCTTCTTTGTCTTTCATTTCCAGCATAGTAGACCATGTGATCATCTGATGCAAAATGCCCGATGCCAGTCCATTTCAGTTCGCTGACACCCGACAGATCAAGTTGTACACGTTCCATTTCATTCTTGACCACCTCCAACTTCCCTTGGTTCATGCTTCATACGTTCCATGTTCCAATGCGTAAGACGTCTTTACAGCTTCTGACTCTCATTTCATGCGCAGCTACATCAGGAGTCAGACGTCCCGAGGGCTTTGGTCCAACCACATCATAAATGCTGGCTTTACTCTGAAAAGTCTTCAGCTCTTCCCCAGTAGCTAGTTGAGTGCCTTCGAACCTGGGGGTCTCATCTTCCAGCACTACAGCACAATTTGTTTTATTGTAACTATTGTAATGGTGAAAATCCCCAGGAGGAGATGGAGGTGGAGGAAAATCCTGTTGAAATAAATGATACTGCACTGGTGCACAGGATTTCCAAGCCAGATAAGAAAAAAACACAGCTCTCTGCTGAGCTCAGGCCACGCCCCAGCTCAGAGGGAGAGACAGGCTTCCTCACTGATTGGTCACACCTGGGGGAAGGACAGGGAGTGCCGGGAAGCAAATGCTTTTTAAATCCACAAACAGAGCAGAGAGTAGGCAAGGAAAGAGGCACCAGAAGAGGCAAGGAAACAAGCCCGGGAAGGAGCACAGGAACAAGCACGGGAAGGTGCAAAGGAAGTGGAGAGAAAGGAAAAGAGCAAGCAAGAAAGGAACCTTATGAAGAAGGTGAAGGAGAGAGAGAGCCTTGGAGAGGACGTTACAGCAAGGCAGAACCTTGGAGCAAGAGAGCTAGCAAGGGAAGCCATTGGAGAGGACATTATAGCAAGGCAGAACCTTGGAGGAAGAGAGCTAGCAAGGGAAGCCATTGGAGAGACAGCAATTGGACAGACAGCAATAAGGGCTATAGCAGCTGTTGAGGAAAGAAAGAAGAAAAGCCTCTTTAGAGCAGGTACCTAACTGGCACTGGAAATAGACAAAAGGAAGCTGAATTCCAGAACCTGGAGGATAGCAGGGAAAAAGGGTTCAGCAGTTGTCTAAGAAACCCTGCCAAAGGTAAAGCTACCATTTCTAATGCTGAATCATTGTTAGAGAAGCCATTTTCTTTTGCTACTGTCCAGGAGGCAGACCCAACACCTTTAACTGATAATAGGTGGGGGGAGAGTCTTACATACGGGGAAAACTATAACACTGATAAAAGCAAGACAGCCGAGCCTTCAGAGTTAGAAGCTATAAGCAAGCTGTTGTCAGAAGGAAAGGTTTTCTCTCCTAATGCTAATGTGCCTGTACACGCTGAATTGCTCCTGAACCAGTTCAATGAATTTCTGGAGGAAAGAAAGTCAGAGAGAACTGTTAAACCTGATAGAGATGCCAGTAATTCTAGTACTGTTGAAAGAATGCAAATAGACTCTTGTTTGCCAGCTTTAGAAAGTGAATCTTCTCCCATGGATTGCTCTTTATGTTTAAAGGAAGAAGGCATTGTTGAACAGCACTGACACTGTATGAAATAATATAGAAAGTACTTGCCATACCTACTGAAGAATTGGAAAGGCTTGTTTTATGTTTAATAAGCTTAATTGTCTTCTGAGGATAAGAAGCCGTGCTGTGAGAAAGAAAATCAGCTGTTGCAGTTTAACTGTTTTCCGTTGAATAATCACACGGGGCAGTGTCATGTAGAAAGTTTATGGGACTGAGAAACAGCTGAGCAGTGCTGAGATATTTCTGTTACGTTTTTCTTCTGTTCCTGAAATACCTATATGTTGGAGATGCATCCTTTATGCTTGTTTATGTTTGAGCTTTGATGCGCTGGAAATTCCCCACAATAAATATTCTTGCAGCCTTGAAACACTCGTGTCATAACTACAATTTTGTCCTTAAGGAAATAAGCAAAACTACAAGTCCCAGAATCCCTGGTGACAATAGGAATAGCTTCATTCAAAAGAGGACATTCAAAGGCCACTTCCAGATGGTAAGCTCTCGGGCCCCAGCGGAAGCGTCGCACTATCCATTGGGTTTTCATGGCAAGATACAGAAGTAGATTGCCGGGCCTTTCTTCCGCGCAGTTTAAGTTTGGTGTTGTTGCCGTTGTCACAGAAATGTGATCCTCCGCCCTCAACACTATTCCATTCTGCTGCTGCCCAGATGGGTGGTTTGTCTTGGTCTGGCATCTCAGCTGAGACCTGTCCATCTTGGGAGCAATGTTCCCTCTAATTTTCTGTAGGCTGTGTGCGCATAAAATATCAGCTGTGCAGCTTTTGAAGGAAGGTTAAATTTTTGTGCGCCACATAATGACACTCGGAGTTATATACTTTAAAATTTGACTACACGTCAGAATACAGTATGTACACCACATTGATTGCACTAGAAAATATTGTAGAACTTGTGAAAACTGTAAATACACAACACATTTTAAATTTTAAGACATCTGTGTTTTCTATAAGACTCAGAATCAGAACCCAAATTTTTGTGCGCTCTGTTGTAAAGTATGTGCGCTCGCTCGGCGAGGTCTGTGCGCGCGCACATGTGCACAGCTTAGAGGGAACAGTGCTTGGGAGACCCTGCCAGTAGTTAAACTACCGATAGTTTAGCTCTCAGCATCACTGATGCACGCAAGCCCTCACAGCATGACAAGCTGCAAACCAAGTGAGGGAAAATATGAGATTGCAGACCTATTATTAGTAATCTGTAGACTATCTTTAAAATCATCTGTAGTACTGGAAAATTGGAGAATGGCCAATGTAACGCCAATTTTTTAAAAAGTTGCATGGATGATCTGGGAAGCTACAGAGCGGTGAGCCTGACATCAGTAGTGGGCAAAATGGTAGAAACCATTATAAAGAATAAAATTACTGAACATGTAGATAGTCATGGTTTAATGGGAGACAGCCAACATAGATTTAGCCAAGGAAACTCTTGCCTTACTAATCTGTTATATATTTTTTATTTTTATTTAATTATTTATTTAGACAGTTTTTCTATACACCCCTTCCAACAATCAGGGGTGGTTTACATCAAACAAAAACTTAAGGGTATGTTTACTAAACCCCCGTTAGGTGCGCGCCGCGCTATTGTGCGGGATGCCATATAAGGAGTGGGCGTTTCAGTCTGAAAAAGTAAACCGGGATTAATCATGCGCTAATGTGCGCTGTGCGCTCATGTGCGCTGCGCACATTAGCGCATGAGAAACTTGCGCGGGAAGCATAAGCAGCGTGCTGATGTGCAAGCACAGGAACAGAGCCACAGTACAATGGTGAAGACACTGACTGATGGTGCAGGGATCATGGTTTCAATCCCCCACTGTGCCCAATAAAGAAGGCTGGCTGAGGCATTACCTGTTAAAGGTAATATTGCAGTCTGAGGCATATTAATTTTATTTTAATTACTGCTACTAGCAAATGCATTCTGAAAGCACTGTAACATAAGGCGCCTCATAAGGTACCCCAGAGGGCACATTTTAAAGTGCACTGTCCGCCAAGGCACCCTAGAATGTTGCTTATAGGGCGCTTTATAGGGTGCCGTATGAGGTACCGCAAGATCACAGCACTGTTTTTGATGGCAGCACTGTGCAGTTTAAGGAATGAAAATCATAAGTAGGTGCGCTGACATGCAAGAAAGAGCAGCAGTGTAGCACAATGTTAAGGCACTGACCAATGATGCAGGAGTCATGGGTTCTATCCCCCACTGTGCCTAATGAAGAAGGCTGGCTGAGACATTACCTGTTATAGGTAATAGTGCTTTAGGGGGCATTTTATTTGTGCTGCCAGCAAACACACCCTCAAAGTATTGTAACATGCAACGCAATGCAATGCAATGTGTGCCTTTGAGTTAGTCCTGACTCCTGGCAACCCAGACGCTCCTGGCTTTTCTTGGCAGTGTCACTGGAAGTAGATTGCCAGGCCTTTCTTCTGAGGCAATGGAGGGTTAAGTGGCTTGCCCAAGGCCACAAGGAGTGCTAGCAGGAATTGAACCCTGGTTGCGTGATAACCAAGCCAGTGCTCTAACCACTAGGCTACTCCTCCACTCCAGGTGCTGCATAAGGCGCCTCATAGGGTACCCCAGAGGGCACATTCTAAAGTGCACTGTCCGCCACAGTACCCTACAATGTTGCTGAAAGGGTGGCCTATAGGGCGCCATATAGGGTGCCCTATGAGGCACAGCAAGGTCATAGCACTGTGTTTGATGGCAGCACTGTGCATTTAAATGCATGGAAATCTGAAGTAGGTGCGCTGACAAGCAAAGAGGAACAGCAGCGTAGCACAATGGTTAAGGCACTGACTGCTGATACAGGGGTCATGAGTTTGCTCCCCAGTGTGCCTAATACGTAAGGCTGGCTGAGGCATCAGCTTTGCAATGTATGTTTTGTTTCCTGCAGCACTTTATTTTTATTTTATTAATTGTTGCCAGCAAACACGCCCTCACGTGCCGTAACTGAAGGTGCCGCATAAGGCACCCTATAAGGCACTCCATAGGGCACATTATAAAGTGCGCTGTCCGCCACGGCACCCTAAAATGTCCCCTATAGGGCAACCTATAAGTCGATCCACAGGATAACGTATAGTGCACCTTATATGGATGGTAACCATAAGGTGCCCTATAGGGCGCCCTATAAAGCGCCCTCTGAGGCACCTTATAGGTACAGTACGCAGAGAGTGTTTTTGCTGGCAGCAATAATGTACATTAAAAAGAGATAATGCTTTGGGCAGCCCTATCAAATAACCCCACTGTGGGTTTGAACTCAAGACCGCTGGCTCCACAGGCAGTGAAGTAACCAGTGGGCTATAGCTCTATAGTTGCTAACAAGCCCCTGGCTGGCTGCAGAGGGACTGCATGTCACAACACAGACAGTCTGCTGTGGTCACCAGGATAGGGTTAGCCCACCCGTACCCATGATGCACTACACATGCAAATCAGCTGTCCACAGATGAACACAAGATGGGGTATGCACCCCAACAGCACCTCGGCCTGGTAGGGGGAACTGACCATGTCCACCCCCACAGCACCTCGGCCTGGTAGAGGGTACTGACCGTGTGTGCTACTGGCACAGAGTAGCTACACACCGTCACATTGTGCGGGTACTGTGCTCACCCTGAGGGTGCGGTGAGGCGCCCAGCACCAGGTCCACAGCACCTTCCATGGCAGAAATAGGCCATGCTGCAGGTCCCCAGCAGTGCAAATGTGGGGTATAGGTAGTTTCTGGAGACACACCTTGGATATATCTGTATGTCTCAGTCAGGTGTAGCCCCTATGAACCCCCTAGGAGGATTATGTACCACCACCCTCCTCCTCCAGGGCTGAGGGTAGCAAACAGGGTCTCCCATCAACAGATCCACATTCTACCTCCCTGCAATGGT
Organism: Ichthyophis bannanicus; assembly: GCA_033557465.1. NCBI lineage: Eukaryota > Metazoa > Chordata > Amphibia > Gymnophiona > Ichthyophiidae > Ichthyophis > Ichthyophis bannanicus. The sequence continues at coordinate 345,260,547 of CM066039.1, read as the reverse complement.
GGCAGTAGAGGGGACCATCAACCCCGGTCCTGATGGGGAACAGACACCTACAGGGCAGTCAATGCAGCTCTGTACACATCCATAATGCAATAGCAGACAGACATTAGGCCTGGATATGCTAAGCTGCACCCCCACCACTATCTGATATTCTCCTGCAGCAAGCCTTCAGCCACTGCACGGCACTCCATTAAGACACATACCAGCTGCAAACAGTCTGCTAGCTAGTCCATAGTGCATGTTCCTGGTGGAAATGCATGCACCCAGAACTAGGATGTCAGCATACACAACAAGCAGATAAGTCAGTGACTGGGCCCCAAAAGGAAACCCATAAATATCACATGAGTGAAATGCTATATAGCACTATGGGGTTGCCTAGCCATGCCATGGTCACTGCACAGTCAGGGTGAGAGTGATCTCCCAGCAGGACATGCTGTGGCCACCCTGTCTGTGTAGGTGGTGGCCGGGCACTACAATGTCCCAGCCATTGCCCTATGCCCTGTGCAGATGCATCCTGGCCAGGCCACCCTGTCCGGGCTATACCCATGGTACCTTGCTCCTCATTATGCACAATGGCAGGCCAATACTGGCAACAGTGCTGGCAGTATGGGTTGTGGAGGATGTTTGCAGCCACCACACACTGGATAGACAGACACACACTCCCACACCTATGCCAGCATTGTGCTACTATAGAGGAGTTTAGCAGCCCTGGCCACCACACCAGTCCTGGGCACAGTACAGGCATGGATATGGTACGCAATACTGTTGGGGGTCACTCCCCAGGGTGGTAAACACTGTCAGAGACCAGATCTGAAGCACACACCGCAGACATCAGAAAGATTGTTATGATGGAGCTCAATCAGCAAACTGTGCTTAACGTAGGAATTGCTATCTGCCAGTAATCATAGCAAACATTTGATAGCTGTGTACTGTATACCCAGGCGTAGGGTGGCATTGCTAAGGTATGCAAGTGCTATTATTGGGAGATGCACACAGTGCCCAATGTCCTGCCTCTCCAGGAGGCATTGGCTAATGGGGCCTGTGGGTGTGGGTGTGGGTGTGTCTGCTCCTGTTGGCTGCTGCTTTACGGCAGAGGTTCCCAACTCCAGTCCTGGTGTGCCAAACACTGTTCGGGTTTTCATGCTGTCCCTCATGAATATGCATGAGCTACATCTGCATACCATGGGGGTGGTGCATAGATATGCAGCACAGGCATCTTTATTAGAGGCAGCATGGAACCTGAATGGTGTTTGGCCCTCCAGGACTGCATTTGCGAGACTCTGCTCTAGGTAATGCGCCTGTTTATGGTGTCTGTGCTCGGTGGGGTAAAATATAGGCATATTAACCATGCGTATGTTCTCTGCAAGAAAGGTTTGTCCTTACTATCACGGTTTAGTTGTGGGAAAAATATGTGGACTGGATTGGCAGTAGCCCCAGCTGGGCTTTGAACCTGTGACTTTCTGTTCTTGCACACACTGTCTGTGTGCACTGCACCACCGTGTTGCCACAGATATGCTGCATTCCCTGGGGAGTCCATGACTGTACATCCGACAGGGCCTGTTTGTTGCAGTGCACGGCACCCACCTGGACAGGGCTAGGCCATGGTCTGCTGTTGCCACCAGCCTGCTGCCACCTTCACCACCAGTACTGCTCAATCCTTAGATTGGAGACAGCATAAACCCTGAAGGATTTGTGGCCCTCCTGGACTGCATTTGGGGGAATCTGCTCTAGGTAATGTGCATGTTTCTGGTGTCTGTGCTCTGTAGGGTAAAATAGAGGTGTTTGAGCCATGCTTATGTTCTCTGCAATAAAGGTTCATGTTTACTATCACGATATAGTTGTGGGTAAAATATGGGGACTGGATTGGCAGGAGCCCCTGCTGGGGCTTGAACCTGTGACCTTCTGTCTCCAAACACACTGCTTGTGTGCACTGCACCACTGTGTTGCCACAGAGACAGTGCATTTCCTGATGATACCATGACTGTTTGTCCGGCAGGGCCTGTCTGTTGCAGTGCATTGCACCCACCTACACAGGGCTAGGCCATGGTCTGCTCTGGGCAGCTGCCACTGGCCCCCTCCACCTCCAGTACCCCTGTGCCACCATGCTGACATGCCCTTCTGCTGGTGGTGCTGGTGGTACGCAGTCTCAGGCCATCCTATGTGCGGGTAGGCGGCTGCCTATGGTGCAGGTTCTGGGGTAGGGGTGCCTGCATATCTGTCCGCACGTCCCCCAGTCACCGCCTGCCAATGTTCTGTGCCCTTGGGGGTACCTGCTGGGTACTATCCCCTGTGACACTGTGCTAAACACTCTCGTGCCCATGTTGGGCCCTCATCAGTTTCTGTCTGGCTGCTGTTCAGTTTCAGCATTCCTAGGTGCCCTCTAGGCATCTGCCTAGTCTGCACTGTGCCCCAGCTGCACCACAGCATGTGCCGCCTGCAGCCCTCTGTATCCCCTTTCCCAGCATCTGTCCAGTTGCCCATTCTGACCTGCCCGCCCTGCTGTTGTGGAACATGTGCATGCCATAGGTAACCTGTCCAATGGAGAGGGAAACCCTGATCAGTGCTATTTCACTGTGGGATCATTCACCTTGTATGGGGACGGAGCGTAGACCCTTCTAAAATTCATATTTATTTTTTGGGGCTTTCTTGGGAGTGTTTTTTGATGTTTCCCATTACTATCACTATTGCCCAGCTTGATTATAATTGTTTTAAATTTTGTTGGGGTCCTTTTCAATATTTATTTGCACTTTAGTACCGTGCACATGTATCACACTTATCACTGTTGTAGGCTTCCCCGGTTTTGCTGTACATTGCTGACAGAAATGGTTTCTCTTCCTTTTAAATCGGCTCTACCGCGAGGTTTTCACTCGCGGTATTTTTTGCCTTGTATTTCAGCCCCGCTCGTGTGCGGGGAGCCTCTCCTCTCCCACTCTCCACCCATTGACCCCTTCTCTCCGCCCCTGGGGAGCCTTCCTCCGCCCTCCGGGAGCCTTTCCACGTCTTTATCGCACATTAGCGCGCCGCGCACATGAGAGGGCACTTTAGTGCAGCGCGCACCTGTGCGGGGCACAAATACGCATCATTAGCGTGTGCTAAGGTACCTTAGCGCACGCTAATGTGCGCCGCGCACATGAGCGCTGTTTAGTAAACATACCCCTTAGTTACAGAGAACATATTAAACTATGATACAACGAACTATTTACATGCCAGATAATCACATATACTGTAAAATAGTGATATCTGTGACTCTTAATTATTTACAAAATTGTTAAGCAGTATGTAAGGGATACAGAAGAGTATTCTTGCCTGGGGAGCATAATATAAGGGAGGAGTTTGGTTTTGTTGGCTGGAGCGGGGGTTAGTGGGAAGTGAATACGTGGGTGGGAATGGAGGTTCTTATAGTATTCAGTGAAGAGTATTGTTTTTAATTCCTTGCAGAAAGTCTGAAGGTCCTTGATTGATCTTATATAATCAGAGAGGGAATTCCAAAGGGTGGGGGCTGTGTACCTGAGGGCCCTATTGCTGTTAGTATGTTTGGTTTCGCCTACAGAGGGAAGTATTGATAGGATATTCTGGATACTTTTTTCTCCTGCTTCTGACGCTGGTTTGTACATGTATCATGGTGGATAAGTGGGAGGGGGAGACAGTTGTGCAATTTGAAGGTGGTGACTATCTGCTTGTACTTTATTTGGCTGCTATGGGTAGCCAGTGGAGATGATAAAGTATTGGGGTAATGTGGTCAGTGAGGCTTGCCTTGGAGATAATCCTGGCAGCTACATTCTGAGCAAGCTGGAGTGAGTGGAGATGTCTTTTGGGGAGACCTTGTAAGAGACTATTGCAGAAGTGCAAGTGAGGAGTAATTAGAGTTTGGACTACTGTTCTGAAGTCCTGGGGTTCAAGGATTGGCCTAAGATGCTGTATGATTTTTAGTTTGTAGAATATTGTTCTGGCAGTTTATTTAATATGCAAAGACATACTGAGAGTCCTAGATATTAACTCCTGTTTAACTGGTAAATTGAATGTAGGTGGGGGAGTGAAGTTCGGATTCCTTATAGTGAATAGGATTTCAGCTTCTTAATGATATTGTTATCTTGGGGGGGGGGGGGGTATGTCTACTGGTCTATATAACATTATGTCGTCTGCATAGATATAACTGATGATGTGTCTGTTGAAGATTGTACATATAGGTTGAAGGTATAAGTTAAACAGGAGGGCCGAGAGATGAACCGGCAACTGAGTAGATAACCACCGGTGGAATGCGGGCAGCTGGTTGCTTCTTTGGAGTATGAAAGTAAAGAGTTGGATGAGATAGATCGAGTGATCCCCTGATGAAATCATAGCGGTGAAACGCATGACTGGTACCTGCAAAGGACGTTGGGATCCTTTAACAGTCCAGACCAGTGGGTTATTTTAGGCGACTCAGATAAGTAAAGCTTCAGTGCTGTTTATTGACTTTTGAATTGAATTTAGAGTGTGTTAACCTGAGTCTTATAACCTTACTGTGTCCCTGGAGGTCGTTGATGCAAATGGGCAATCTGCTTTAAAACGGACGAAAGTCTTTGTGGCATAAGAACATAAGAACATAAGAAATGCCATACTGGGTCAGACCGAGGTCCATCAAGCCCAGTATCCTGTTTCCAACAGTGGCCAATCTAGGTCATACGTACCTAGCAGTTTCCCCAAAAGACACAGGTTCTGCAGTGCTTGTACTAGGCCAAGCATTGATATCCTGGGTCCCTTTTTAATAGTGGTTTATGGACCTTTCCTCCAGGAACTTGTCCAAACCTTTTTTAAACCCAGCTATACTAACAGCCCTTACTACATCCTCCGGTAACAGATTCCAGAGTTTGATTACACGTTGAGTGAAGAAATATTTTCTCCTATTTGTCTTAAATAGTTTACCCTGTAGCTTCATTACATGTCCCCTAGTCCTTCTATATTCTGATAGCGTAAACAATTGATCCACGTTTATCCGTTCCACTCCATTCATTAATTTATAGACTTCTATCATATCTCCCCTCAGCCGTCTCTTTTCCAGGTTAAAGAGCCCTAACCTTTGTAGTCTCTCTTCATAGGAGTAGCCTTCCATCCCCTTCACCAATTTGGTGGCTCTTCTCTGTACTTTTTCTAATAACGCTATGTCCTTTTTAAGATACGGTGACCAGAATTGCACACAATATTCAAGGTGCGGTCGTACCATGGAGCGATACAGAGGCATTATAATATCTTTTGTTTTATTCTCCATCCCTTTCTTTATGATACCTAGCATTCTATTTGCTTTCTTGGCCGCCACTGCACACTGGGCGGAGGGTTTTAACATGTTATCCACGATGACTCCTAAATCTTTTTCCTGGGTGGTGGTTTCTAATGTGGAGCCTTGCATCGTGTAACTATAGTGTGGGTTGTTCTTTCCTAGGTGCATAACTTTGCACTTGTCCACATTAAATTTCATCTGCCATTTGGATGCCCAGTCTTCCAATTTATCCAGATCCTCCTGCAGTTTTCCACAATCCTCTTGGGTTTTAACAACTTTAAACAGTTTTGTGTCATCTGCAAATTTGATAACCTCACTAGTTATTCCTTTTTCCAGGTCATTTATGAATATGTCAAAAAGTAGGGGACCCAGTACAGATCCCTGGGGTACTCCACTATTCACCTTTTTCCATTGGGAATATTGGCCATTTAGCCCTACCCTCTGCTTTCTATCTTTTAACCAGTTCCCAATCCACAATAGTACACTGCCTCCTATCCCATGACTTTTTAGCTTTGCCAAAAGTCTCTGATGGGGGACCTTGTCAAAAGCTTTCTGAAAGTCCAGATACACTATATCAACCGACTCACCTTTGTCTACCTGTTTATGCACACCTTCAAAAAACAGATCAGATTAGTAAGACAAGATCTTCCTTGTCTAAAGCCATGTTGGCTGTCTCCCATTAGGCCATGGCTATCTACATGCTGTGTAATTTTGTTCTTTATGATGGTTTCTACCATTTTCCCTGGTACTGACGTCAGGCTCACCGGTCTGTAATTTCCCGGGTCACCCCTGGAACCCTTTTTAAAAATTGGTGTTACGTTGGCGACCCTCCAATCTTCAGGTATTACAGATGATTTTAATGAAAGTTCACAGATTACCAATAGCAGGTCTGCAATCTCATATTTCAGTTCTTTCAACACTCTGGGATGTATACCATCCGGTCCAGGTGATTTGTTACTATTCAGTTTATCAAATAGTTGTAATATATCTTCCCGGTGTAGCGATATTTCTCTCAATTCCTCTGCAGTATCACCTTTAAATACCACTTCAGTCTTGGGTAACATCCCTACATCTTCCTCAGTAAAGACCGAAGCAAAGAATTCATTCAGTCTCTCTGCTATAGCCTTGTCCCCTCTTACTGCCCCTTTTACCCCTCTATCATCTAATGGTCCAATTGACTCTCTCACAGGCCTTTTGCTACGAATGTACTTGAAAAAGTCTTTATTTCGTGTTTTTGCTTCCGTAGCAAGTTTCTTCTCAAATTCCCGCTTTGCCTGCCTTATCAATGCTTTGCATTTAACTTGCCAGTGCTTGTGTTGTTTCCAGTTTTCATCATTTGGCTCTTTTTTCCATGTCCTGAAGGTTGCTCTTTTGGCAGCAACAGCCTCTCTGACCTCACCTTTAAACCATGCTGGCAGTTTTTTGGACTTTCTTCCACTTTTCTTAATGCGTGGAATACAGCTGGTCTGGGCTTCGAGGATAGTATTTTTAAATAACACCCAAGCTTGCTGTAAGTCTTTGACCTTTGGAACCGCTCCTTTTAGTTTTTTCCGAACTATATTCCTCATTCTATCATAGTCTCCCTTTTGAAAGTTAAAAGGTAGTACTGTGGATTCCTTTACTATCTGTCCTCCACTGATTAAATCAAACATGATCATACTATGATCACTATTGCCAAGTGGTCCCAACACCCTTATTTCTTGCACCAGATCTGGCGTTCCACTAAGGACTAGGTCCAGTATGGCTTCCCCTCTGGTCGGTTCATGAATCAGCTGCTCCAAGAAGCAGTCATTTATTTCATCTAGAAACTTTATCTCTTTAGCTTGTCCTGCTGTGAGACTGTCCCAGTTGATACCGGGCTAATTGAAATCACCCATTATTACTACTCTGTTGTGGCTTTTGTTAGCTTCCTTGATTTCTTTGAGCATTTCATCATCCATTTGTTCATTCTGGCCAGGCGGTCGATAGTATACTCCCACTGCCATCACCTTCCCTTTCATAAATGGAATTTCAATCCATAGAGATTCTACAGCAAATTGTGTTCCCTGCAAAACTTTAATCCTTTCTGACTCAATGCCCTCTTTAACATAGAGCGCAACCCCTCCACCAATTTGTTCAGCTCTATCATTACGATATAGTATCACAGTGTCCCACTGGTTATCCTCCTTCCACCATGTCTCTGAGAGTGCAATCATATCTAACCTCTCATTTAGTGCTATATATTCTAATTCTCCCATCTTATTGTTTAGACTTCTAGCATTGGCATACAAGCATTTTAGTGACTGTATTTTATTAATTTTATTAATATTAATGTGGCTATTGGTAGGCATGGGTAATTGGGAATCTTTATGCTCTGTCTGCTCCTTACTCAAGGGCATTTGGGCTACTATACTCCCTTTTGGAACCTCACTGTTTTTGGTAGTATCCTTCAAGGATACCTTTGTCCGAACCATGCGCTCCTGGGTGACTGTCGGCTTTCCCCTATTTTCTAGTTTAAAAGCTTCTCTATCTCTTTTTTAAAGGTTAATACCAGCAGTCTGGTCCCATCCTGATTAAGGTGAAGCCCATCCCTTCGGAAGAGCCCCCCCTTTCCCCAGAATGTTCCCCAGTTCCTAACAAATCCAAAACCCTCATCCTTGCACCATTGTCTCATCCACGCATTGAGACTCCGGAGCTCTGCCTGTCTTTTGGGTCCTGCACGTGGAACAGGAAGCATTTCGGAGAACGCTATCCTGGAAGTTCTGGATTTCAACTTCCTACCTAAAAGCTTAAATTTAGCCTCCAGAACTTCCCTACCACATTTTCCTATGTCATTGGTACCAACATGTACCAAGACAGCAGACTCCCCCCCAGCACTATCTATGATCCTATCTAGGCGGTGTGTGAGATCTGCTACCTTCGCACCAGGCAGGCATGTTACCAGGCGATCCTCACGTCCACCAGCCACCCAGCTATCTACATTCCTAATGATTGAATCACCAACTATAACAGCTGTCTGAGACCTCTATAATTAAAATTGTTTTTGCATTATTATTTCTTTAAAATGTGTGAAAGAGAGAAGAAGATTCATAGTCATCTATATTAGTACATGAACAACTTTTTTTGGATTGTTGATTTCATCGTTCGGGAACAGACCAATTTTTGGTGTAACCACATAAGAAGGGAAAAAGATTTAGGCGTCATCATGGATAATATGTTGAAACCCTCGGCCCAGTGTGCAGCGGCGGCCAAGAAAGCAAATAGAATGCTAGGTATCATAAGGAAAGGAATGGAAAATAAAACAAAATATATTATAATGCCTCTGTATTGTTCCATGGTGCGACCGCACCTTGAATATTGTGTGCAATTCTGGTCGCCGTATCTTAAAAAGGATATAGTGTTATTAGAAAAGGTACAGAGAAGAGCCACCAAAATGGTAAAGGGGATGGAAGGCTACTCCTATGAAGAGAGGCTACAAAGGTTAGGGCTCTTCAACCTGGAAAAGAGACGGCTTAGGGGAGATATGATAGAGGTCTCTACATTAATGAATGAAGTGGAATGGGTAAACGTAGACTGGTTGATTACGCCATCAAAAATTAGAACCACTAGAGGACACGGTGTAATCAAACTCTGGAATTCATTATTGGAGGATGTGGTAAAAGCTGTTAGTGTAGCTGGTTTAAAAAAAGGTTTGGACAAGTTCCTGGAGGAAAGGTCCGTAAACCATTAATAAAGAGAACTCAGGAAATCCACTGCTTGCCCCAGGATAAATATCGTGGAATTTATGTACCTTTTGGGAAACTGACAGGTACTTGTGACCTGGATTGGCCACTGTTGGAAACAGGATTCTGGGCTTCATTGACCTTGGTCTGACCCCGTATGGCAGTTCTTATGTTCTTATTTTCTTGTGTTTATGTATAATTAACTGTGTGCAGACGAAATATGAATGTGATACTGTGGAAAGATGCACCCAGCGGAGAACATTGGGATTCCATAAATAAATCTCAAATAATGGTGTAAATGTAGCTTAAAAGACTGGAAAGCTTAACCCTAAATATCTTATTTGTGGATTAGTGGTCTTCATTATAGTGGTCTTCATTATAAAGCATATGAGGACAGACTTGATCTTAATTTGTACTCCTTAAAGGAAGGCGGGATAGAGGTGATATGATTGAGATGTTCAAATATCTCCATGGCATAAATGTTCAGGGAGAGAGCCTCTTTCAATTGAAAGCAAGTTCTGCTACAAGGGGACATGGGATGAGGGTGCAGGGAGATAGATTCAGGAGTGATATGCGGAAATATTTCTTTACGGAAAGAGTAGTGGATCCGTGGAATAGTCTCCCAGTGGAGGTGGTAGAGATGAGGACAGTAACTGAATTAAAAAAAGCATGGGACAAACACAGAGGATCTCTAAAGGCAAAAAGGGGATTTCAGAGATTTGGGTGCTGTCTTTCACTCAGCAGTAAGCCAGGTTTTAAGCAGTAAATGAAGCAGGTGCTGGGACCATATACAGTGCCTGAGAGTCTGAATCTCCTCCTCTGCAGGACACTGGCACAGTCTAGGGGGCTATTGATTAGAAACCGAAGTTTGAGTTCTGTGGAAGCACCTGGGAAATCATTTCGTCCATCCCCCATCCTGCTTGAAGGTTTCGTGCTGTGGGTCACAGATGGCTGCTTTTCTCATTTCCAGTTGTGCTGCAGCGGAGGCCGATGCTTCTTCCATGGACTGCAGAAGAAAAGCGGACTGGTCATGAAAGATACATGAGGGAGTGGAGGGAAGGGGGGGGGGGCAGCTCTGCCTCGCTCACATCAGCATCCAGCAAAGACAAAGCACTTTAAGAATGCAATTTGAGCTCTTTCAGATCCTTGCTAAGTAATAAAAAAATAATTAACTTGCTTTCAGAATCAAATTGAATCCTAGAAGAGCCTTTATTAGAAGCTAGTCCATCTCTAGCCCAGGGATGAGCTGCTTTGTGATTTAGTTGCTGGAAGGATTCCTGCTTCTCACCTGATTAAGATTTAATCACCAAGGCTTCCCTTACTGAAGGGGGCAAGGGGTCCCTAGCATCATTAAACGACCACCAGAAGATTAGCTAAACGGAGCATGGTACCATCCGAGAGATACAGGGCACACAGAGTGCTGTGGAGGCGACAGAAACATAGGAAATGTGCCGACCGCCCGCCAGTTACGGGATGTCAAAATCCAAAGAAGGGTCTAACCAGTGGTGTTGAGCTGCTGAGTATCAGAAACTAAATAACCAAAGTAAAACTGGTGATACAAAACACAAAAAGAGTAAAATACTAGATAAATATAAAAAAACCAGGAGAGTTCCTGTTCTTCTTCTCTTGTTTAACACCCATGTGTTCTGTGGTCATTTCTCCTAGTCTCCTGTCGGTTCAGTTGCCTGTCTTTGCAGATTGTAAGCTCTGTGCGGCAGGGACTGTCTCTCACGTGTATGCCTATAGCGCTATATAAATGATAAATAGTAGTAAACATGTCTGTAATATAAATTATTTATTCAGGTATGGACTAGCAAGACAATACATGAAAATCAATAGAAACTCTACATAGCCAGTAGCATCAAGGGCTGCATCAAAAGTATATATTCTCAACAATTAAAAATTGGGCTTCTACAAAATAAGAAAAAAGAAAATAATAGTCATTGGGCGAGTGAACCAAGCTAAATAACTTATGTGATTATGGATTCAATTAATTTCTTTGGTCACTCTACTGATGGCCTGAATCAGACTAATGGAGCGGAATACCACAGCGGAGCCCCGAAGAGGCAGAAAGGCATCAGAGGACCCTTTGCTCACAATGTAGCTAAAAGAGTGGCTTAGGGCATAATTACAAGCGTTTGAAAAGATGTCCCTGCTTGGACTCGTCAGCTGTGTATGCGGAGCTGAGAAACAGTGGCATGAGGAGATACAGAGTTCAGAAACTGCCACGAGCGTGAGAATTCGCTATTCATTCATTGGGGTTTATTAACCCTCTTTCTGAAGAGATTCGCCCAAGGCAGTGTGCAACAGATCTCCCCTGACACAGACAGCTTACCGTGTCATAGCAGCATAACAATAGCACAATGACCCCATGTCATCATAAGAGACAATTAGAACAGTGAGAAAGACTGGGACAATGATATAATGTACATCTTTTTTTTTTTTTTTTTTAAGATTATGTTTATTCCAGTTTTACAAAGGTACAAACAGTTTCAGCAGTTAACAAATACATAATTGAGAAAAAACAGAAAAGAAAACAAACCCACCCCAGCACCTCAGTGGCCATTCAGAACATGACATGTTAGTCTATGGAAGCAGCGTAAACAAAGACAACATCATATATAAAAGCGAGATCTAAACAGAAGTAAGATCTGAAACAGAAGTGAAGCGATCCAGGGCAGCCCACCTAGTCTGAGGCTTACCCCTCCCCTTCAGAAAGTAGGAATGGTCATAAGCTTTTTCGTATCTACTGTAAAGGCAGACTTGGTTCCACCATCTGCCCCAGTGGAGGTTCGAAGGGTCCTTCCAGGAGTATAAAATTTCCTTTACAGCAACAGCTAGCATAAAATTCAATACGAAAAAGTCTTCCCTGTCCAATCCTGGGATCACTGCAGAAGAACGTAGCGCAATAATACGCCAGGACAGGGGATAGGAGAAGCCCAACACACTCTGAATTCTTTCCCAGACACGAGACCAAAAGCCCTGAATGCAGGGGCAATCCAGGAACATGTGGCTCATTGTACCAACCGCTCTCTGACAGGACCAGCAAGTTGAGGATTGATCTAAGGACCATTTGGAGAGCTTTAAGGGAGTAATAAATGCTCGGTGAGCAAAAAAAAACATAGCTTGTGTGAGGGAGGCCGAACGTGAGACTCGAGTAACAGGGCCCCACAAATTGCTCCAATCCAGAGTGGTGGGAGGTAGATTCGCCTCAGCCTCCCAAACCTTACGGAGGCCCAGGGTCTGATCGGCGCAGGAATCTCGAAAAAGAGCGTAAAAGCGAGACATTCCTCCCTTCCGCAGGCAAAAATCCATTACAAGCTTGTGTAAGCCCCAGGACTCCTGAAGCTCTCGAGGATTGATCCGCAATTGAGACAGACAATGTCTAAGCTGAAGATATTGGAAGAAGCAGGTCCCCGGAAGCTTAAACTCCTCTTGTAGCAAACGAAAGGGTTTCCATTCGCCAGACGCGATCAAGTGACCCATGGTCCAGACACCACAGCGCTGCCAGGTCTGCCAAAAAAAGGGGAGTTTGTTGATTCGAAAAGCCGGGTTGTGCCAAATAGGAACCTGGAGAGAAGGGGGATTGTCTTGAGCAATAAGCGGGAGTAGCGCATGGAACGCTTGTTGTGTAGCAACAATAACCTTGGTCAGACCAGGTACCCCAGAGTGCCGCATATTCATACAGAGGTGAGCCGGGCAGGGGAGGAGTAGGCGTTCTTCCAGGGAGAGCCAGGATGGTTTCATGGAAGGGGTAATGTCGGCCCCCCACAGACCCCCCTGCTTTAGAAGTGCAGCAAGGTGGTACCAATGGAAATCAGGGAATTGTACCCCTCCCTGCAGTTTGTGAGCCTTAAGCTTCTTGAGCGCAATTCTGGGGGTCTTCCCACCCCATAAAAAGGAACTTAGGGCCCGCTCAACCTTCTTGTAGACCTCAGCGGCAAAAAGGACCGGAACCATGCCAAGAATATAATTTATTTTGGGAACAAGAACCATCTTGATCGACTCGAGCCGGCCCCACCAGGTAAGGTGTAAAGGAGACCATTTCGTAGTGAAGGTTCGAGCAATTTCCACAATCTTTGCGGCATTTAACTTTATAGTCTGCTCCATCGGGGCTGCAAATTGCGTTCCGAGATATTGTACAGATGACCCCGCCCACTGGAAGGAAAAATCCTGGATCAGGTCGCTGTGTGTGCGCTGGTTCAGCGGGAAAGCCACTGACTTAGACCAATTTACCTTGTACCCGGAAAAACTGGCGTACTGCTCAATCACTCGGAGGAGAGGCGCTACCGAGGAAGGCTGTAAGAAAAAGAGGAGATCATCGGCGTAGGCTGAAAGCTTGAGTTGTAGGTCAGCTACCTCAAATCCCCGAATGGACTGCTGTTGACGAATGCACAAGACTAAAGGTTCCAGGGCCAGGTTGAAAAGCAGGGGGGACATAGGACACCCCTGCCTTGTGCCTCTGTGCAAAGAAAAAGGCCGAGACAGCTCTTGATTGGCAAAAATCCTAGCCCTGGGCCGGGCATACATTGGGCGAATCATGTTAACAAAACTTGCAGGGATGCCAAACCACTCTAAAACCAGGAAAAGAAAAGGCCACTCAAGCCTATCGAAGGCCTTTTCTGCGTCCAAGGATAGCCCGATAAAGGGCTCTTCGGCCTGTGCAGCCAAATCCAGGAGATTACATAGCAGACGGGCGTTGTCAGTCGTCGACCTTCCGGACACAAAACCACATTGATCCGGATGAATGAGATGGTGGAGGATTTTATTAAGTCTGTTAGCCAGAACCGCAGCATATAGCTTGTAATCTGCGTTTTAAAAGGGAAATGGGTCTGTAGCTGCCCACAGACTTCGGATCTTTTCCTGGTTTTTCCAGGACAACCACTGTGGCCTCAGCGAAGGCGCCGGGATCCGAACCCTCTTCTTGTAGGAGCTGGAAATATTGCAACAAGAAAGGAGAAAGGTCCTTCGCGAACACCTGGTAGAATTCAGACGGTATGCCATCCGGCCCCGCCGCCTTACACCCTTGTAGACTGGCCAAAACCTCTTCAATTTCCCTCAGATCAAAAGGGTGGTCAAGACTCGCGACTTGATCCGGACTCAGAGTCGGATGGTCAATTGATTGTAGCCAGGATCTCATACCGCACTGGTCACTCTCCACCTCAGAGGTATATAAGGAGTCGTAGAAGTTTCTAAAGATGTCGAGAATCTCCAAATTACCGGTTCGAAGGACCTTCTGCTCGTCCAACAACGCCACAACATAAGCCTTTTCATGCCTAGGTTTCAGGCTGGCCGCCAACAGTTTGCCCGATTTATTCGTCTCCGTATAGTAGCGAGCTTTCTGGGCAAAAGAGTACTGCTCAACTTCCTTACTAAGTACAGCATTGTATTGGAAACGAAGACTCTGCAATCTGGTGAGAACCAAGGGGTTAGACTGCCGTTGTAATAAGCGTTCCCCGGCCCGAATCTGCTGGTCAAGAGACCGTAATTCAGCCCTCGCTTTCCTCTTAAGGGCAATATTGAAGCTGGTGACTTTAGCCCTGATGGAGGCTTTGAAAGCTTCCCACCAAGCCCAGGCGGACGTATCCTCCAGCCGGTTGAAGTCAAAGTAATCTTTTATTTCGTGCCGGATAAATTGCCTGAAGGAGTCATCTGCAAGAAGATGACGTGGGAAGAACCATCCTCCGGGGGATGGCGGAGAAGAGGAGACATCCAGCGTAAGCCCGATAGCGGCATGATCGGAGATGTGAGAGCTGAGGATCTCCGCACTAGGAATAGCTGAAGCTAGGGAACGAGATACCAGAAAAAAATCAATTCTAGAGTGGGACGAGTGTGGAAAGGAGTAGAACGTAAAATCTTTTTCAGCAGGATGCAGAATCCTCCAAATGTCGACGAGGCCCTTTTCTTCCATAATAGACTCCAATGCCTCCAGAGCTCTGCACCTCCGAGATCTCCGGCAAGGCTGGCAGTCAATCAACGGGTCTAAGACCAGGTTGAAGTCGCCACCGATCATAATAGGAGACGAGGCGTACTCTTCGAGCACCTCTGCAAGCCTGTGAAAAAAGACAGGGTTGTCACAGTTAGGCGCATATACATTCAGGAACACAACTTGCTGTAGGCCCACAGTAATTTGGACACTGGCCCACCTCCCTTCAGGATCCGCGCGGAGCAGTTGGGCTTGAGCCTTGACAGCCTTATTGATTAGGATGGCCACACCATTTTTTTTCCAATTGCCGGGGCCTGGGCCACCAAGGCGTACTTGCCAGCGCCCAGTTTCGCTGTTTCTGCAGCAGATAGGTGCGTTTCCTGTAACATGACCAGGTCAGCACCTTGTTTATGACAATAAGCAAGAATTTTTTTGCGTTTGGCAGGGAGTCTAATGCCCTTCACATTCAAGGACAGGACTTTAAGGGAAAGCATATGAGAAGACATACTGGAGAGCCCGCAAGCCCTGGATCGCTTCAAACAAATAGATCTGGCTCAGATGGAAATCAAGCGACGGCCACGGAGGTGCTATGCTAAACATTACCCAACAAAGACTGTCAACAGGGTGAGCCAGCAAAGAGCACAAGGGGCACACCGGTAACCCACACACTTAAACCAATACAGAGTAAAAGCAAGACATTCAGAGGGGAATAGGTAGAGCAAAAGCAATGAGCAAAGTAGTAATAGCACAAGGTTGCTACACCTCCCCTGAACCCTCCAGACAGACCCCCTTAGACAACCCCTGTACACAAATGGAAACATAACGAAAACTTGGGGGAAACAGAGAAGTACAAAGAGAGTGCCCGCGCCTCATACTACGCCCAAGAGATAGTACAAGGGGGACAATTAACTGGCTAGTCAGGTAACTGGCTAGGGAAAAACTAAACCATCTGTAAGCTCCAGGGAAAAGGAGACTCCATGAAGAGCGTGGAGCGGAGAAAGGCACCATTAAACAGAGAATCAGCAACAAACAAGAGAGTCCCAAAGTCACTGCATTTGTAAAGCTTCCTGCTCTTCAAGGAAGAGAAGCGCATCAGCCGGGTCATCAAACGCTCTCGAGCTGTTATTCAGGGTGACCCTCAGGCGTGCAGGATAGAAGAGGCCGAACTTCGCTTGTAGACGCTGGAGACGGGGACGGAGAGCCAGGAACTGCCGCCGCTTGTCCGCCGTGGCTTTGCAGACATCTGGGTAGAAGGAGAGCTTATGGCCTTCAAACTCCCATGCATTCTGGCTTTTAGCTGCAGACAGGATTTGCCGTGCTTGCTGGTGATGAAGCAAGCAGAAGATAATCGGGCGCGGGAATTTACCATTTGCAGGCCGCAGTGTCGGCACCCGGTGCGCACGCTCGATATCCAATAGGCCCACAAGTTTCAAATTAAGCAGAGAGGGGAGAAGCTTTGCTAGGAACGCGAAGATATCCGGGCCTTCAGCACCCTCAGGCAAGCCCACCATCCGAATGTTGTTCCTCCGGCTGCGGTTGCTTAAGTCCTCAATCTGGAGTTCGAGGCGCTCCACGCGTTTCCAGAGCTTAGGTAGTGGCACCAGCGACTCTCCGTGCTCCGCAATAGTTTTCTCTGCCTTCACCAGACGCTCCGATAGATCTTGGTAACAAGCTTTCATTTCCCCAAGCTCCGTCTGCACCCGACACAGTGCATCGCCGTTCGCTAACACCAGGTCCTTAACCGCCCGAATCTCTGCTAACAGCTCCTTCATGCTGTCTCCCGCTTCCCGCGGAGTCGCCATCTTGTGTGGGGAGAGGGGGTCGGATTTCGCCCTCTTCGACCCAGCATTTACCACCGCGGTGAAGTCCAATTTGATCGGTTTTCCCCCCGCCATGCAGCCCGAGGTATCAGGCACTAACGCAGGAGAATTGAGCAGCTGGAAGGGTAAAAGTGATACTCTATTGTCAGGATTCACGATAAGGGAAACCGGAGCTCATAGATTAGGCAGCCACCTTGTCTTCCCGCAGGCTCCGCCTCCCGATATAATGTACATCTTAATGTATAGCTTAATGTACATCATTGACGTTCAAAGTATTAATTGCTGTACAAGTTAGCCACTATTGATCAAGCTAGCCATTGCTGTACAAAGTATTCATTGCCACACACAGGAATCACTGCCCCCACAGCTCAACATGGCCATATCCATCCTAACCCTCACCACTTTGTACCTCCACAGCAATGCACTCTATGGCTCTCTCGCTTCTGCCTCCAACCACAACCCTATTCCAATCCTACAAAGCCAAGGAAGGAGATATTACGGCAGCACACGCCGTACACCAACAGAATCCTATCAAGACCCTCACCCACACTTAATCTACATACCGCTCCAACACCCTGCAAAGTCCAAAGTGGCGCAGCCCCAAAACCCACGCAACCTGAAGTGTGCCCTCATAAATGCATGGTCAGTCCACAAGAAATGGTCAGCCATCACCGACCTTATAACACACCTTGAGCTACACATCCTACTAGTCACAGAATCATGGCTCGCCGACTCAGATTCAGTTCTTATCAACCAACTCATCCCCCCAACTTTTCAATCCACACCTGCTGCCACAGAGCTAACCGCAGAGGAGGTGGCGCCTTCATCCTAGTAAAAACGGAGCTCCAATTTCAGCTGCTCAGCTCCAACAGCACAACACACTTGGATACAATTACCATAACCAACAATTACAGCACCATCAACCTAATCTACAGATCCCCATCCTCCTCCCCTGAAGACCTCTCAACCATAATTACATCACACCGCTAAATAAAATGAAGACGCTATCCTTGTACTTTGGAATAATCTACAGATCCCCATCCTCCTCCCCTGAAGACCTCTCAACCATAATTACATCACACCGCTAAATAAAATGAAGACACTATCCTTGTACTTTGGAATATGCCTGTTCACACTAATCCCTGCCTACGCATTCAATCCAAACCTATACCAATCTCACCCACACCTATGTACACCATTCTACCTCCTCTACACCATACAAATGCCACAACCACTCCTACTCGCACCATACTACTTCACCAGAAATATAGTAACACACACACTCCAACACAGGGCCTCCACTAACAGTCCTACGAGAACTCGGAGGCACCGCAAGCCTAAGGCATCATTGGACCACACACACAACCTAACACCGACACAAACCACTAACAACCAGGCTACACAGGCACTGAATGAAACCTGTAATATCACCCTCATCAATGCTCGCTCAATACGGAACAAGACCCACTTAATCTACGACATCATCACAGACGAGCAACCTGACATCCTATGTATAACTGAAACATGGGTCACCGACACTGATGCAGCCATATTAAACCAGATCAGCAAACCTGGATACAACCTGTATAACTGTCCCCGATCCCACAAGAAGGGTGGAGGGGTCCTCATATTAGCTAAAGCCAACCTGCAACTCTCAAGCACATATCAGAACTCAAACACAGACATAGACCTACTCAAGGTAGAAAACACAGCGGTATCCATCTGTTTGATATACAGACCCCCCTCGCCACATCATGAGATATTTGCCTCGGCATTAGAAAACATATCTTCGACGCAACCAAAAAAATTCCAGATCATACTAGGAGACCTAAATCTAGCATCAACGACAGCCGCGCATGCAAACACCTTCCTGGAAGCTATGACCCAGCTAGGGTACCAACAACTAATAACTGAGCCCACCCATGAAAAGGGGCACACACTGGACATGGTCTTCACACCCACAGGAGAACAGGCCAACGTTGACAAGCCCCTGATAGAGATCAACCCACTACCCTGGTCAGACCACCACCAAATCAATATACGGATAAAGCTTCCTACCTTGCCTAAAGACACAAAAGCAAAAAGAGTAACACACCAACAAAGAAGATTTAACAAACCAAACATGGAATGTCTCATCAATACCATCAAATCCCACATAGACCTGGGAAAAACAGACCTCAATGAATTAACAAGCAGCTGGGATTCCGGAATCCAGACCATAGCGATCCCTAAAGGGAACCATACACCAAACACATCCAAACACCACTCAGAATCTTGGTACACCATAACACTGACCAGAATGAAGAGAGACCTTAGAAAACATGAAAGAAGGTGGAGACGTACCAAGTCCATCGAACTCAGGTCTGTGTACCTCAACCTCCTCTCAAAATACAAAGAAGAAGTAAACACAGCAAAGAGGATACACCATACCAACATTTTAAACAAAGCCATCAACAAACCGCGTGAACTTTTTGCACTAGTAAAATCGTTAACCAAAACAGCCCTACCAGAACATCAAGATAGCCCCATCCATCCACAAACGCTGGCAAATCACTACGCAAGCAAGCTGACTACCACCACTCCCACTCGCTATGTAGACACACCATACCAAGGAACAGAGGTTGAGCAAGAACAGACATGGAGCATTTTCCGCAACATCGATGAACAACAAACCATCAACATACTAACCTACATAAATACCACCACCTCCCCACTCGACCCCTGCCCAACTGCGTGGATCAAAGCAGCAAAAAAGGAGATCAACCAGCAAGTATCCCACATTGTAAATCACTCACTAAGTCAAGGAATAATGCCTGACCAACTAAAGCAATCTATAATAAGGCCAATCCTAAAGAACAACACACTCAACAAGGAAGACCCGACCTCATACCGCCCCATCTCCAGCATTTCGTTCCTGGCAAAAATCATTGAAAAAGCAGTGCTCATACAACTTCAAGAACACCTTGATGACCATGATACCCTAGACAAACAGCAATATGGGTTCAGAAGAAACCATGGAGTTGAAACACTGTTGATAGCGCTAATGAACAACCTCCTCAAAGGCCTTGAAGACAGAAAGAAAATGTTTATACTCATTTTCATTGACATCTCGGCCGCCTTTGACACTGTACATCATGGGATCCTCCTTAACAAACTGGAATCTATAGAAATTGTGGGAACCCCCCTCAAATGGTTCTCCTCCTACATAACGAACAGAAGGCCACAAGTACAATTCAATGGTGAAAAAGCTGAACCATTCTCTCAAACACAGGGCATACTCCAGGGTTCGGCTCTCTCGGCACTACTATTCAACATTTACATGCAACCCCTCTGTGCCATTTTCAAAAGGCATAACATCAACTACCACATCTATGCAGATGATATTATGCTTTACACACAATTGGACGCCGCGGACCCTAAATATACACAGCTCGAAACCTGCCTGGATGAGATTTTAAGATGGCTACAGAAAAACAACATGACAATTAACCACAAGAAAACAGAAGTCATGTATGTATCCAGTAAACCAAACTTCAAGCCCCCTCCTACAATCACCCTGTGCAACAACACGTACAACACAAGGAATGAAATCAAATATCTTGGAGTCACACTCGACTGCAACCTAAAAATGGATACACACCTACGGAAAACAAACAAAGCCATCTTCCATAAACTTAGAGTGATACAACCTCTAAGGAAAATAATAGAACCCTGTGATTTTCGGTCTGTGGCACAAGCACTCATTATGCCACACCTAGACTACTGTAATGCCATCTTACAAGGTCTGCCTAAAAAATCACTAAATATCCTTCAGATAGCCCAAAATGTGACAGCCAGGATCATAATGGGAACAAGCATTGCTGAACACATTACCCCCATTTTAATCGAGCTACATTGGCTTCCAATTGCAGCCAGGATACAATACAAGATGTTAGTAACCACGTTCAAACTTATAAATAACATATCCCCCTCATTCCTTTCCTCACTTATCAGCACGCAACCTACAAATAGGGACAGAAGAACCACCAACTCAGGCACCCTGCAAGTCCCCACCAATATCAGAGCTGTGAAAACAAGTACGTGTCGCAGAGCTTTCTCATTCTCTGCGCCAACTATCTGGAATCAACTCCCTTTTGAGCTGCGTTTAATCAAGGACATGACCGAATTCAGGAAGGAGCTAAAAACTCACCTATTCAAATGTCACTACAATCAGCTATGACCCTCAAGTTCGATAGAGTCGTAGCAAAACAATCAGATAATTATATGCTTTTGAAACCGCTATATGTATAAATATGTAAATATGTATGTATAAATGTAAAAATGTGTAATCCATTCCCCAAGTCACTAACCCTGTGTGCTGTGACCTACCCTTAGATCTATGAATATAATATCCCCTCCCAGTCTTGATTTGACAACCCCAAAGATGAATTGAACCGCTGCTGATCGCTGGAAGTAGCGGTATATAAGTGTGTATTAAATAATAATAATAAATAATAATAATAAATAATAATAAATAATTGACCTTGCCTGCAACCCCAAGAACACACACAGACCAAACTTGGTATTGTGAGACTTTAACTTACCAGCTTTTCAAAATACTCAATCCAAAGCCTTCCCTGAAACACTCAACGAACTGGGCTATGAACAGGTAATCGATGCACCCACCTACCATAAAGGAAATAAACTAGACCTTATCTTCATCCCACGACCAGACATAAGCCCGAATTACAACTTCACCCTAGCCATCACCCCAGTCCCATGGTCAGACCACAGTCTAATCAAATTCCAGATACCCACCGGAGAGAGAGGGAGGAGTGTGCGTGCCCTGCTGAGGTCTGCTGGAGTGCGGGGACTTCCTTGCTGCTGCTGCCGGTCCACTGCAGGCACTCCTCGGTCAGCCTGCTACTCGAGGGGTCCTTTTGCTATATAAAGTGAACACCTCCTTTCTCCGCGACCGTGGAGCGCGGCCGTGGTGCGTGTTTTAAGGGGCGTGTCTAAAGGGGCAGGTTCTGCCCCTTAGACGCCCCTTCGACGCCGCAGCGACGCTGGAGTGTCAGAGGACTTGTATTTCCTGCTGTATTGTGAGTTCTCTTTCGTGTATATTGTTTCTTTTTTTCAGTAGCGTTTGATATTATGGGGAAGAGGAAGGGAAAGTCACAAGGGAAGGTCCAGGCGGCCGATGCTGGTGGGGGAAAACCAGTCGGCCCACTGGACAAACATTTTGCTCCAGTTCCTCTGGCACAGTCCTCGCCGGAAGGGGTGTCCTTGAGCCCGGGAGGGAGGTCCCCTCCCCCCTGCCCTGGTGGTGTTAACTCTGGGGGTCTTATCACAGTTTAGTAGGGATATGGCTGCTATTAAATTACCTTGTCCTGTTCAGTTGTCAGCACTAGGGAGTTCTATGGAACTACCAGTCCTGTCATCTGAAACTGAGGTTACATTAAAGGATTTATGGGGGGCTTTGCGGTGCATAGATGCTAAAGTGTCTTCAACTTTTAGTTCCTTAGCGTCCTTCTCACAAGATGCTGTAGCTGCTATGCAGCAACTTGATAAGAAGGTATCTTTACTTGATAAGGCAGTTGATAAACTGGAATCCCAGGTCCTTCCACTACAGTCTATTAATGTGATGGGTATTAAAGATTCTATGATTTTACATTCTAAGTTGGAGGCCCTAGAGAATTCCATGCGTGCTTGTAATTTGAGAATTTTGAATTTTCCTTATACATCTTTGCTCTCACCAAAAATTTTGTTTGATAAATATGTGAAAGAGGTTCTTACCCTGTCAGACATTATTGATGTTAAACAGATATATTATATACCTTCTGGCACTAAAAAACCATCTATTGTTGATATAGAAGTTGATGAGATAGTTCCTAGTGTAGCTAACCTTACTGCTTTTCTGGAAGACTCTTCTGATAATATTCCTGTGCGGTCCACTTTGGTGGTTACTTTATTCTCTATTGTAGTTAAACAACAAATCTTGAAGGCTTTTTTCAAAGTAAAGTCCACCTTATTTTGTGGGCAAAAAGTCAACATTTTCCCAGAGGTGTCCCGTAGCACCCAGATGCGACGGAGGCAATTTCTAACTTTAAAGCCTCAGGTTTTAGCACTGGGTGCAACGTTTTTCCTTCGTTTTCCTTGTAAGTGCCTCATTAGTTATGAGGGTACATCTTTTGTTTTTCAGGATGTAACACATCTGGAAAAATTTTTGATTGATCGTCAGGGCTCAGCAGGGTTAGATAGCATTGATGTAGGTTCCTCCTGATATGTGGCCTCATGGCTTGTTTTCTTGTTATAAGATATTTTCTTTGTTTAAATAGTTGTAATTGGCTCCCTTGATGTGGACTGAAACTACTGTTTAATGTATGTGGATTGATATTTCTTGTAACTTTATATTTAGTAAGATATCTTGTATTTAATTTGGTTATTGTATATGACTGAAAAATCTCAATAAAAAAAAAAAAAAAATAAAATTCCAGATACCCATGCATCAAGATAGCAACTTGCCCAGTAAAGCAACCGAGAACTCATTGGCACCCACAGGATGTTTTAGACTCTTCAACAAAGAGGCGATCCTCAATGAAGTCATTCCAAACCTCAAGCTGGCGTCGCCTAACCTGGAGGAAATGATAGCCACATAGAATAACAGCCTGAGATCCTTCGCACGCCTACCAGCCTCAGACAAGCCACCTGCCCCAGATAAGCCATCAAGAAGAAGAAAATCAGCACGCCATCAACCCAGCACAAGTCGTCAACCCAGCTCCAGCTGATCACCCGAACAATGACAAGGAGCTAAGCAGAAACCAATGCTCTCCACACCTCGCTTCTTGACCCAAACCAGCTCCCACACAAAGTGATGAGGTTTGCTATGGGACACTTTGATGCTTCTCAGACGAGCCTCCTTGGTACGGGTTGCCAATGAGTCCAATGAGTCCAGATGAGATCAACACTCACTTCCTTCTCCACACTAGAGACACTCTGGCAAACTTTCAGGTTATCACTGCAAGAAATCACTCCACCATCACTACTTCCAGCTTTAGATCCCGCCGCTAGAAGAGAGGGGCGCCGCCATCGAGCTGCATACCGCCATCCGCCCCTTCAAGAGTGAGGGCGCCATCGGGTGATCTGTCCGCTAGAAGAGAGAGGTGCTGCCATTGGGCTGCATGCTGCTTCACAGCTACCGGGGATCCGAACAGGCACGATCGCATAGAACCTGCTACCCATTGCCTGCATAGATCTTGCTCCCCAATGTCTGCATAGAACTTGCTACCCATTGTTTGCACAGAACTTACTATCCATTGCCTGCATAGATCTTGCTACCCATTGTTTGCATAGAACTTGCTACCCATTGCCTGCATAGATCTTGCTACCCAATGTCTGCATAGAACTTGCTACCCAATGTCTGCATAGAACTGCTACCCATTGTTTGCACAGAACCTGCTACCCATTGTTTGCATTGTACCTGATACCCATTCATTGAATAGAACTTGCTAACCATTGTTTGCATAATACTTGCTACCCATTGCCTGCATAGAACTTACTACCCATTGATTGCATAGACCTTGCTACCTTTGTTTGCATAGGACCTGCTACCCATTGTTTGCTTAGATCTTGTTACCCACGGCCCGCATAGAAATTGCTACCCACAGCCTGCAGAGAACTTGCTAACCATTGTTTGCATAGAACTTGCTAACCATTTTTTGCATAGTACTTGCTACCCACTGCCTGCATAGAACTTGCTACCCACTGTTTGCCCGCACAGAACTTGCTGACCATTGCCATGGCCCCACATCACGTTGTCCTCCTCTTCCTCATCCTCCCGAACTGCATCCCCTCCTACCAACACCCTCCCTCCTCTCCCCCCAACCCCTACCTTCCTCACTTCTCCCTCCATTCTGTCCTCTAGCCTAGAATCTGCTCTTCAGCTTCACCACAACATCCCCCACATTCAACCATCCCCCCTCTCTTTAAGGCAACCCCACCCTCGCTTCCACAGTACTATCTCTGCTTTACCACGCTCTCTACTACTCCTTCTCCTTCTCTCATCAGGTAACATCAACACCAAAGGCACTCAAAACCCACCTTTTCCCCCAATACTACTAGACCATCCAGCCAATTTTGAACACTACCCAAACTAAGAACAATTCCTGTTGTGTATATACATGTAAATACTCATGTAAATAGTTGCAGTAATATCTTCCCCATGTTTTTCCAAGTTCGCTGACCTGTTCTATGTAAAACCAAAGAGTTTGTTGTTCTGGTATGTTGTTATTTTGTGAACCACGCTGATGCTGAATAGAGCGGTATATAAGAGCCTGTAATAAATAAATAAATAAATAAAATAAACCTCTAATCCCTCTAATTTCCGCAACTCAACCCTGGCCCCCCTCCATTTCTTTCTCACCCTAAAAAGAGTTCCTCACGCAGCTTATCTAATCTCATTCACATACCGCTCCTCCCTCTCTCCACCCTCCCTAACTCACCCCCCACTCACTCATCCAGAGATATCAACCCCAACCTTATCTCCAAAACGAAATCCTCACACAACCTACCTGATATCACTAATATCACCCCTCACTCACCCCTCACTTCCCCTTCCTCAGGTCACTCCTGGAGGGCACATACCCAGACATATCCACCCGCACCCCACTCCCTCCAAATCTCTGCACTACTCTAGAAATAGACCCCACATTACTCTGATAAGAAATACTCCCATAACTTATCCAACCTTATCCATATCCCTCTCCTTCCCCCCTCCATTCTCCCGTTTTCATGTGCCCTATGGAACGCATGCTCTGTCACAAAAAATCTTCCTTTTATTCATGACCTCTTTATCTCTAATGCCCTACACCTTCTTCCCCTGACTGAGACCTGGCTCCCCCCTGACGACACCGCATCCATTACTTCCCTCTCCTATGGGGGGGCTACCAATTCCCCATACACCTCGAGCTACTGGTCGCGGTGGCAGTGTTGGCCTCCTACTCTCTCCCTCCTGCCAATTCCAACCCCTCCTGCTACCTCAGTCACACTCCCCCCTCTCCTTTGAAGTCCACTCCATTCGCCTCCTCACACCACTTCCCCTCCAAGTAGCTGTTATTTATCGCCCACCCGACAAATCCTATCGACCTTCCTCACCGACTTTGACTCCTGGCTTTCCACTTTTCTGGATTCCTCATCCCCCATTCTTATTCTTGGTGACTTTAACATTCACGTCAACAACCCCTCTGATCCCCACGCCTCAAAGTTCCTCGCCCTCACCTCCTCATTCGACCTCCAACTTTGCTCCCCCGCCTCCACCCACCTACATGGTCACTGCCTTGACTTAATACTCATCTCCAATTCCTCTCCCTCTAATTTCCGCAACTCAATCCTTCCCTCATCTGACCATCACCTTTTAACCTTTACTCTTCAGCTTCCGCCATCTCAATCCCATTCTGTCTCCTCCGACCTATTTAGAAACCTCCATAATATTGATCCCCTGACTCTCTCCTCCACCATTTCGCCATCTCTTTCCTCCATTATATCCTCCAAGTCCATTCGAGGCATTATCTTCTTACAATGCTACACTATCCTCAGCTCTTGACACCCTTGCCCCACCCACCCCATGTCCTGTCAAATGATCTACCCCCCAACCCTAGCTCTCTCCCACAACCTGCTATCTACGCATCTGAGCCCGTTCTGCCGAACGTGCTTGGTCCAAATCCCGCCCCCCAGAGGAACTTCTACACTTCAAATTCATGCTTAGTTCCTTCCAGCCAGCCATAGCACTTGCCAAACAAGACTACTACATCCAACTGACCAACTCCCTTGTCTTTGATCCTCGCCATCTCTTTAACACCCTCAATTCTCTTCTCAAGGTCCCCCCGCCCCCGGTCCCACTCTCCCTCTCTGCCCAAACCCTAGTCGACTACTTCCATGACAAAATCCACAAGATTACCCTCCAATTCCCCATCCCCTCATCTTCCTCCCCCTCCACATTTCTCCCCCCATCCATACTCCTTCTGCTACCCTCTCCTCCTTCCCTCCAATCTCTGAAGAAGAAACCACACTCCTTCTTACCTCCGCCAAACCCACCACCTGTTCATCTGACCCTATCCCCACCCATCTCCTACATCCCATCTCCCCCACCAGTCCCCCCCATCTCTCATATCCTCAACCTTTTGCTCTCCACCTCAACTGTCCCCGTTGATTTCAAGCATGCTGTTGTCACACCCCTTTTCAAGAAACCCTCGTTCGACCCCACATGTCCTTCTAACTATCGACCCATCTCCCTCCTTCCCTTCATATCTAAACTACTTGAATGAGCAGTCCAGCGTCGCTGCCTCGACTTCCTCACTTCCCAGGCCCTCCTGGACCCACTACAATCCGGATTCCATCCCCTACGCTCCACTGAAACGGCTCTCACAAAAGTCTCCAATGACCTGTTTCTGGCTAAATCTAACGGCCTCTACTCTATCCTCATCCTTCTTGACCTCTCCGCTGCCTTTGACACCATTGACCACAATCTTCTCCTCACCACCCTCTCTTCGCTTGGCTTCAAGGCCTCAGTACTATCCTGGTTCTCCTCCTACCTCTCCCATCGCTCATTCAGTGTATGTTCTGGCGGCTCCTCCTCCTCCCCTACCACGCTCCATGTAGGTGTACCCCAGGGATCCGTCTTGGGCCCCCACCTTTTTTCTCTCTATACCCACAGCCTTGGTGCGCTTATCTCCTCCCATGGCTTCCAGTATCATCTCTATGCCGATGACTCGCAGATCTACCTCTCTACACCTGATATTTCTCCGGCAACCCAGTCCAAGATCTCTTCCTGCTTTTCCGACATCGCCGCCTGGATGTCTCATCGCCGACTGAAACTGAATATGGCAAAGACTGAACTCCTTGTCTTTCCCCCAAATTCCTCCCCTCCTCTTCCCCCCTTCTCAGTCTATGTGGACGGTTCCACTATCCTTCCTGTTTCCTCGGCCCGCCATCTAGAGGTTATCTTTGATAACTCTCTCTCCTTCTCCGCACATATCCAGCTTGTAGCTAAGACCTGCCGCTTCTTTCTCTATAACATTAGCAAAATCCGCCCCTTCCTCTCTGAACACACTACCAAAACCCTTATCCACTCCTTAATCTCCTCTCGCCTCGACTACTGCAACCTACTCCTTGCGGGTCTCCCTGTGAGCCACCTCCTTCCCCCTTCAAACTATACAAAATCACGCTGCTTGACTAATCTTCTGCCAGCCTCGCCATGCCCACATTACTCCACTCCTCAAGTTGCCTCACTGGCTCCCTGTCCAATTCCACATCCAATTCAAGCTTCTCCTGTTGTTGTTAAGTGCCGTCGAGTCGGAGTCGGCTCATGGCGACCCTCTGGATAGCTATCCTAAATTGTGTTCGGTCTTCAGTCAGGCGGCTCATTGACGACAGACTGGTACCCGTAGCTGCTGTTATTGTAGCGATCCATCTCATTGCTGGCCTTCCTCTTTTGCGTTGACCTTCTATCTTGCCAAGCATGATGTCTTTCTCTAATGATCTCTCTCTTCGCATGATGTGTCCGAAGTATGAAAGCCGAAGTCTTGTCATCTGAGCTTCTAAAGAAAGCTTAGGTTTGATCTCCTCTAGTACCGACTGGTTTGTTCTTCGGGCAGTCCATGGTATACACAGTATTTGCCGCCAGCACCATAATTCAAAGGCATCAATTTTCTTCCTGTCTGTCTTTTTCACTGTCCAGCTTTCACATCCATATGATGTTATTGAAAATACCATGGCTTGAACAAGTCGAATCTTTGTATGGAGAGACACATCTCTGCTCTTGAGAATCTTATCTAGGTCTTTCATAGCCATTCTGCCAAGAGCAATGCGTCGTCTGATTTCTTGACTGCTTGTTGCTTCTTTATTGATAGTTGATCCAAGTAGGTTAAAGTTGTTCACAATTTCAATTTCTTCTCCTTCAACGATGAACCTGTTGATTATGCCAGTTGTCATGATCTTTGTCTTCTGTACATTAAGGTGCAGGCCCATTTTGAGACTATGTTCTTTGATTGTGAGAAGCAAATGTTTCAGATCATCTTCGCTTTCAGCCAGTAATGTGGTATCATCAGCATAGCGAAGGTTGTTGATGAGTCTTCCACCAATCTTCACACCTCTGTTGTCTTCATACAGTCCTGCTTCTCTGATGATTTGTTCTGCATATAAATTAAACAGGTAGGGGGAAAGTATGCAGCCTTGTCTTACACCTTTGCTTATTTTAAACCATTCTGTTTCTCCTTGTTCCGTTCGAACTGTTGCTTCTTGATCAATGTACAGATTACGCAAGAGAACGATCAGGTGTTCTGGTATAGCCATGCTTCTTAATGTGGCCCAGAGTTTCTCATGGTTTACACAGTCAAAAGCCTTGCTATAGTCGATAAAGCACAAATAGATATCCTTTTGGTATTCTTTAGTCTTTTCAAGGATCCATCTCACATCCGCAATGATGTCTCTCGTTCCTCGCCCTTTCCTGAATCCTGCTTGCACTTCAGGTAGTTCTTGTTCTAGGTATGGCTGTAGTCTCTTTTGAATAATCTTCAGTAGAATCTTGCTGGCATGTGGGATCAGAGCGATTGTGCGATAATTTCCACAGTCAGTTGGATCACCTTTCTTTAGTATTGGTATAAACACAGATCTTTTCCAGTCAGTTGGCCATGATGTTGTCTTCCATATTTCTTGGCAGAGCCTTGTAAGTACGGTAACAGCTGCATCAGATTGCTGCAATACTTCTATGGGAATGCTATCAATGCCTGGTGCTTTGTTCTTTGATAAGGCTTTCAATGCTGCTTCAACTTCTTCTTTCATCACCAATGGTTCCTGATCATAAGGTATAGGTTGAAACGGCTGTTGGTCCACTTGATCTTTATCATATAAAAACTCTGTATATTCCTTCCACCTTTTCTTGATCTTCTCAGCATCATTCAACATAGAACCTTGAGCATCTTGTAACATTCCAATTCGGGGCTGGAACTTTTTCTTTAACTCTCGCAGCTTTAGGAAAGCCGATCTTGTTCTTCCTCTAATAGTTTCTGCTTCTATTTCCTTGCAAGTGTCATTGTAGTACTTTTCCTTGTCCTGTCTTGCTGCACGTTGGAAATCTCTGTTGAGTTCTGCGATTGTCTTTCTTTCTCCTTTGGCTTTAGCTTCTCTGCGTTTCTGGGCAATTTTCAGAGTTCAAGCTTCTCCTACTGACCTATAAAGTAATTTGCCAGCGGAGCGCAGGTTCCGAGAGGGGATGTAGGGAGAGACAAGAGATAAGAGGTATTGAGGGGATGTGGAGTGAATGTATTTATAGGTCAAGCTTCTCCTACTGACCTATAAATACATTCACTCCACATCCCCTCAATACCTCTTATCTCTTGTCTCTCCCTACATCCCCTCTCGGAACCTGCGCTCCGCTGGCAAATTACTTCTATGCCCTTCACCCGCACCACCAACACACGACTTCGCTCTTTCCACCTCTTGCACCTTACGCCTGGAACAGCCTACCTGTGTCTGTGTGCCAAGCACCCTCCCTGGCCCTCTTCAAATCCAGATTGAAGACCCACCTCTTCACCATTGCTTTCAGATCCTGACCTATATCCTTATCTTATGCCTTTCACTGAACTGACCTTTGCTCTGTATTATTCTGACTAGATTGTAAGCTCCGATGAGAATGACTCTGATGGGTAGGGACTGTCTTTGTATGTGGGCTGCCTCTTGTAGGCTAGCTGTACAGTGCTGCATGCATGGTGCTCTATAAGTGCTAAATAATAATAAAAAAATAATAATAGTACGCTGGTTCTCCGCGGAACTACGGACCTCACTACGTCTGCTTAGGAAACTAGAAAGAAGATGGCGACACACCCGGTCCCCAGCTGACCAGGCAGCCTACACCTCCCACCTGAAGGCACACTGAGATTCAATCTCAGTGAAAATGAAAGAACACAACTCCGAACTCCTGCGTCGCTCTCTAAACAAACCTCATGACCTCTTCAACATAGTGAAGACCCTGACAAAAGAACCTTCGCCCCCCCCCAACCAAGTATACTACACCCTCAGGAATACGCAGACTACTTACAAGCCAAATCCAGCAATGTCAGTGCCGCCACGAAGTCCACTCCTAGCCACAACCCACACCAGCTAATGCCGCTCACCTCACTCACACCACCATCGGACAGAGGCATCGATGACACCGTTAATTTTATTTATTTATTTTTTTAAAATACATTTATATACCGTGTTTTCCCAAGTTTCAAATACGGTTTACAAGGAACGTCAAAATGAATTGTACAAACAAGAGTCCAATTCAATTACATTATAACTGTTGGAACTATTTACATTAAAACTGTAGGGTTTACAAACAAATACTTATATTTGAGGCATGCAGCGGGATGCTAACCTGGAGGAAATGATAGCCACATGGAATAACAGCCTGAGATCCTTCGCACGCCTACCTGCCTCAGACAAGCCACCTGCCCCAGATAAGCCATCAAGAAGAAGGAAATCAGCATGCTGGTTCTCCGCGGAACTACAGACCTCACTACAGCCATCAACTCCACCACAGCTCCAAACGACCCCTGCCCATCATTCTGGATAAGATCACTGCACAAGGAACTCAGCCCAATACTGGCCAAGATCATGGAACTGTCCTCCACAGGACACTTCCCACCATGCCTCAAACAAACGTCAATCCGGCCCCTTCTAAAAAACAACAAACTGAACCCCCAGAAGGTAGAATCCTATAGACCAATCTCAAGCATCCCGCTGCTACCCAAGATAATTGAGAAGGTTGTCCAACGTCAAATCCAGGACCACATCGATTCCACTACCCCCCTCAACCCATGCCAGCATTGCTTCAGAGAATTGCATGGCGTCGAGACGCTACTCACCACGCTTCTCAACACGTTAATCACAGGGATTGACAACATCAGACGAGGATATGCCCTTATCTTCTTGGGCATTGCCGCTGCATTCGACTCCATCAACCATGAACAACTCCTGATACATCTCCGGGAGAAGGGAATCCATGGTTCAGCCTGGAGCTGGTGCAAATCATATCTAACAGACAGATGGCAGCAGGTACGAATGGGCTCTAAGACCTCCGAGCCTTTTCAACAAAAACATGGCGTTCCCCAGGGCTCCTCACTCTCTGCCCTCTTATTCAATATATATATGCAGCCCATATGCGCAATCATCCGCTCCTTCAACATCTCCTGCCTGATTTATGCGGATGATGTACTACTCTTCACTCCATTCACTATCGACCAACCAAACTTCTCATCACTAATAAAATGCTTTGATGCCGTCAGTGACTGGCTCCACTCATAGTCTCAGGATTAACTTCAACAAGACAGATGTTCTATTCATCACAATCCTTTTCCCCACCCGCATCATTGAAGATGAGAGATGCCGAGCTCCCAAGTAGATCCACCATCCAATACCTAGGCGTCACGCTAGACCAGCACCTCGACATGAAAGCGCACATAGGCAACACCATAAAGGCAATCTACCATAAGATGCGGACAATTCAACATCTCCGACCCTTGCTGCAACCAGATGACTTCCGAACAGTTTTCCAGGCACTTCCTCACTTTAACTATGCCAACGTGATCCTGCATGGACTCCCCAAGAACACACTAAACCCACTACAGCTAGCAATGAACACCGCTGCCCGCTTCCTACACGGGGCCTCTAGAAGAGACCACATCACCCCAATCCTAAAGGACCTGCACTGGCTGCCAATCTACTGCCAGCTCACCTACAAAGTAGTACTGCTGACCTTCAAAGCCATCAACAAAATATCCTCCACCTCCCTAACGGACCTTCTCTACCCCACTCCTGCAAACAGATCAAGAAGGACCTTCGCCACCAACACACTAATAACCCCCAGTGAAATAACAAAATGCACTAAGGGAACAAAGAACAGAGCCTTTATGTTCTACGTACCCACTCGTTGGAACAAGCTCCCAACTACCATCCGAGCGATCACTGACCTCGCCCAATTCAGAAAGGCACTAAAGCACCATCTTTTTCTCCTACTCTACTCACAGGCCAACAATACAACTTCGCCTGCCATACCCCCACCCATCAGTCCAACCATCTAATTGTAAATAACTGACAATCCTGTAAATAACTTACAACCCTGTACATAGTTCTTAGGGCACGTCATGTCACTACAACGGCTCAGTGACATCCTGCTCATACTGTATATAGTTACCCCAGTTCTAAATCCAAGTTACATTACCCGTTCAATGTAAGTACGAAGCAGGCTCCCCCTGCTTTGTACAAACATGTTATTTGTAAACCGCACTGATTTTAAAGAGCGCGGTATAGAAAAGCGTTAAATAAATAAATAAAATCACAGTAGAGTAGTCAAATAATGGAAATGTCAGCAGAATACAAGTGACATACCTTAACTAGAAGCATGGTAGAACATTCATATCCCATAGAGAGGATGCTCACCATATGTCAGACTTGAGGGTGCAGGGGAAGAATATGTAGAAGCTGATGAAGATAAAGTGGAATTGCTTAACAAATATTTTTGGTCTGTATTCATATCAAGGATCAGGGGAAGGACCTCAGAAAACACCCACAAATACGAACAGAAGTGAAGGGGATTGTGAGGATTTTCAGAATACTGTTTTTGTGAGGAACTAGCTAAATTAAAAGTAGACAAAGCGAGGGGACTGGATGGGATACATGCAAGGGTATTGAAGGGGTAGTTCTAGCGGCTCCACTGTCTGACCTTTTCAATGCTTCTTTAGAGTTGGGTCACAGAGGACTGGAGAAGGGCACATTATTTATTTATTTAACAGTGAGAGGTTTTTTTATACCGCTTTATCATTTCAGACATAAGAACATAAGATATGCCACACTGGGTAAGACTAAGGACCATCAAGCCCAGTATTCTGTTTCCAGCAGTAGTCAATCCATATCACAAGTACCTAGCAGTTTCCCCAAAAGACACACAGGTTCCACAATGCTTATATTGGGGCAAGCAGTGGATTTCCCAGGTCCTCTTTAATAATGGTTTATGGACCTTTCCTCCAGGAACCTGTCCAAACCTTTTTTAAACCCAGCTACACTAACGGTTTTTACTACATCCTCCGGTAATGAATTCCAGAGTCAAAGTGGTTTACACTGTAACTTAAACTTGGTAATGTACATTAAACAGGGACACTGATAACTTTGATTTTGCTGCGGAAGTGAATATCCGGAGTTTGGGGGTTGGCAGGCAGGGCTAAGCAGCTATGGAGCTCAGCCCTGTCCAGTTGAATATCGGGCCCTTGGTTTCCAAGCCAGTGGTCTCTTTACACAAAAGTGGAAGTAAGGATGAAGTTGAGAACCATAGGCCGCTTAGTCTGACCTCTGTGGTGAGTAAATTAATGAAATAAATTGCACTAAAAATCCTATTCCTGAAAGTAAATGTCATCTATATAGTCCATTATTAGAAATCGCTACCTAGCTACAATTAATACCTGTAATATCACCTTGATAGTGGCTTATCCAATCGAATTTATATTCCTCTTGCTCTCACATCCAACCTCTTTTCATACACACTTCTGCTACCAAAAGAGTGGAAGAAGAGCCTTCAAGAATGTATCCATGAACTCCAAGGCTTTGCGGTGGGCAGCGATAGGGCCGGACTAGAGGATTATGGACACAGAGATACAACTGTGGAATTTTTCCTTGAATGTAGGTTGATAGCGGTTGGCAGCGGGGAGGGTGGGGGGAGGCATTATTTTTGTCTTTGGTTGTGTTGGTGTGTACACAAGCATATGCAGTGGCGGTGATGGGGGTACCAGGTTGCCGCACAGAACCTTTCCTGTGCTTCTCCCTCTTACTTCAGGCCCTGGGACTGATTGTGATTTTACAGCTGTGAACACCCCTCCTCCCAGGATAAACCTTAGACGCAGAGGGGGATCTCCCCCAGGAAAAGATGTCTGGTCCTGCTGAGTTCAAGAATTGGCAAATCTAGCCTCTGCACTGACATCCCAGTAAAAAGGGAAGCGATCTTTGGGAAGAAAAAGAAGGCAGGGTGTTTCAAGCCAGTTTTTGACAGCCTGGTAGTGTACTGAACTTATTAAGATCTCTGAACCGACTGAGACACCGTACCCAAGTGTGCGATTCTCCAGCCAGCCCCACTGAGGCCGGGGGCTTTGAATGTAGGTATTACTTCCATGACATGGTGAAACAGGCTGGATTTAAAGGGACATATTTTTGGGAATGTTGAATAGAGATGAGAACTATACCTAGCAGAGGAACCTTGTGTAGTTGCTGGCAAGGGAAACTTCAATTGTGTGTCCTTTTGTGTGCTCAGAATCTTGAGGCCTGTGCTGTGCTGCTCAAGAGACTCTTACATTTAACGCACAGGTAGCCATTGGGTTTTTTTCCCTTTACTTGCAATGAGGGACTGCAGGCCGGCACAATACCAAGGCAGGATTGCCCTGGACTTCCTAGATGCTTGGATAGCCAAGAAACATTGTTTTATTTGGACAATAAAATATCACCGAGCCTAGCCCCCTTTTAACCATGCCCAAGAGCTATTCTTCTATTCTTCTGTGCTTTGGAGCTGACAGAACCTTGACACCATCCGTCTGTCCATGCATCCTAGGAGATTATCCCATCTCTAGTTACGACAATGCTCATTCTATAGAATACAGGTGTAAATCACGACCCCACCTATGCTGCACCCTAACTCCACCCCAGGTATGCCATCTGGCACCATGCCTACTTTTAGGTGTGAAATAATTTATAAAAAACATTTTATGTGTGGAAAAGGTTTTTAAAATTACTCCCTTGGAAGCCATCAATAGTTTAGCAACGGCCTTAGAATTATTTGCAGCTGACCTCTAGTGGTCAGAATAGAATATTGCAATTTACATTTGTGATATGTTGAAGGTGATATTGATCTATGTAATTTTCTTGTATTCATATGTGTTTCCAACCTGTAAATAATGTTGGTTTACTTTTTCGTTATGTACTGTATTTTCTAAACTTTGTTTCTGTAAGGGTGACATATCTATCTAACCTTGCAGAGTGTTCAGATAACCTGACCATCTTTTCTAAGTTCAAATATGGGACGCTCAATCAAGCTGGGAGGGGGAGGGAAGGGGGTTCAAAGTTAAGTAAAATAAAAAAAATACATTTATATTTACAATTTTAATTTTAATCAGTAGGCTAGGTTTATAACTTTACTTACAAATGTGCCAATCAGACCTATTTGTTGTATCTCTGTACAGAGTGAATTTTCTTCTAAATAACAATATTTCCACTAGGATAATTAAAAAATTCTGGGCAACTCAGCTCAAAATTGTACTTTACAATCATTATACATTTGAGTCTCTACATGCAGTTGGGACTTTTTCTGTAGAGCACCCTTGTTTATGATTGAAAACCACCTTTAAGTGGGAGTATTGGAACCTGGTAGGCAAAAAGAATTCTGTATCCTAGCCCCTTCTCCCTATTGGTTGGCTGTGTCTGCTGCAGCCTATTGGCTGGCTTTGTCTAACTGATCGTTGCCTGGGCCCTGCGGAGGAAGCAAAGCCAGATTTGCCAGATGTGCTGAGGATTCAGAAATTTAGGATTGCCAACCATCTAAATTATTTTAGGATTCTACAACTTTGTAAAGTAGCTATCTTAATCAGAATGATGCCCTAAATTATCTGGGTATTTTTTAGAGTTTAGCTCTACAGCTTGCCAGTGCTCCCACCTCACTGTGCTGAGTAAGTGGTAGGTTCCAGCCAATGGAAAAGCTGCACTAGTCACAGGAAGGGTGGGCTGAT
The DNA here is from genome assembly GCA_033557465.1 of Ichthyophis bannanicus. NCBI lineage: Eukaryota > Metazoa > Chordata > Amphibia > Gymnophiona > Ichthyophiidae > Ichthyophis > Ichthyophis bannanicus. The sequence continues at coordinate 345,224,071 of CM066039.1, read as the reverse complement.
TTTCTGCACAGGGTCTGGGAGACGGTCAGTGGAATAAGTGGGTTTCTTGGTAGGGGTGATTGGGGTTGCTGAGAAAGGGTAGAATTGTAAGAGGAATGGGATAAAGTGTGAAGAGGCTATTGCAGGCTGAGAAAAAGAACTGGTAGTAAAAGCAAGAACTGTAGGGGTATTGAAGCAGAAGAGTGCAGAAGCAGCACAGCACCAGCAGATAGTCAGAGACGGAATCTGTCTGTCTGAAAAGTACTAGCATGCACATGTGTACCTGATTTGGGGGGTGGGAGGGGGGGATGAATGCATGTGTGTGTGACTGAAGTACAATAGAGTGCATGCATGTATATATGTTTCTGTGTCGATGATGGAAATAATCTCATATAAATAGAGCTTCCCTTAGAATATTTCAGCTGGAATGGAGAAGTCCACTCATACAAATGTGGAGGAGTGGAGGAGTGGGAAGTGTGTTTTAAAATAGGGGACATTTAGGCGTTCCATATGATTACAGGGACAAATCCTTAAAATACGGGACTACCCCTATAATATGGGATGGCTGCTCACTTTGGCTTCAGAGGGTTGTGTAGTTATAAAGTCTCCTCTTCAAACTGAGGCTCCAGTACTCTTAAAGGGAAGAAGCAAAAGAGGAGTCGTCGTTGTTGGCGCTAATCATGAAGAATGGCTAAAGGGGAAAGCTGTCATCATAAGCTGCAGAACAGAACCCTGAGGAAGCAGGTGTCAAAGGAGGCAAGAGTGTGACAGGCCTACACAGGCTTCAGAAACACAAAGTTTGGATACTAGACCCAAAGTTTGCTTTTGCTTGGCCAGAAGGAGGGGCTGGACTGGGAAGTGCAAAGGAACAGAAGGAACCGGTGAGGTCAACAGCATAATAAAGGGGCCCAATTCTGGTCTTGTTGCTGACAAACACACAGGAGCTGATTTTCAAAACCACTTATGGTTGGCAGCAGGTGCTAGCTACAGAATGGTTATATCTCAGTTTTGCAGTCCCATAGAATATACAGAGCTGGATACTGAAAGCTGCCACCGCCGAACGCACAAGCCTCCTATCTGAGAATTGTCAGCAGCTTTCTTGGTTCATGTCTGCCAAGTTGCTGACTGTGGAACATGGAAGCTAGTCGTTAATTCACATTTGATTTAGGGAGAAAACATTTTCTGGTAGCTCTAATGCAAAGGCTAATTGAATTTCCCTTTTGGGCAGGATTAAAGAGGTAAACAAATACAATTCATTAAGGTATTGACTTGGGGATGGAAAAGGGGCCTCAATTTCTTTCCAGTGAGAAATCACAAGTTGAAAGTGTGTTCAAGGCAAAGAGTAGATGCAAAGCTGAACATGGGAAAGCTGTGAGGCTCCGTGGGATAAATGGCAGGATATTAACGGAGCTCCTAGAGACTCAGTCGATCTCTGGAGATGGGAATGGTTCCAAAGGACTGGGAAAAAGAAGACGTGGTCCTTCTTCACAAAAGGGGAGGATGTTGGCTAGTACAGACCAGTCAGTGTGACCCATGGTGGAGACCTGCACATGGAAAGAATATCTGGAGTTCAGCAAGTTGCAGGATCTGAGGTTGCATGGTTTTTCCAGGGGGAAACTGTGCTAAGTAAGCATAGCTAAGTTCAAAAGAGGTTTCCACAAGTCTATAAATTAATGCATGGAGTAGAATGGGTAAACATAGATATGTTTACACCATCAAAAAGTAGAAAGACTAGGGAACACACAATGAAGCTACAATGTAACCCATTTAAGAGTAATAAGAGAAAATATTTTTTCATTCAACGCATAATCAAACTCTGGAATTTGTTACCGGAGGATGTAGTAAAAGCCGTTAGTATAGATGGGTTTAAAAAAGGTTTGGACAAGTTCCTGGAGGAAAGGTCCATAAACCATTATTAAAGAGCACCCAGGAAAGCCACTGCTTACCTCAGGATGAGCATTGTGGAACCTTTGGCCTTTGGGAACCTGCTAGGTACTTGTGACCTGGATTGGCCACTGTTGGAAACAGGATAATGGGATTGATGGACCTTGGTCTGACCCAGTATGGCATATCTTATGTTTCTGGAAGAAAAGCACCTTTCCTCCCTTGTCCAGTGTTCTTTCTTCTTTTTGTGCCGGATTCATGCTCTTCACTCCTTTCTGGACGCTCATTCTCTGACTACCCTTCTACTATCACTGGTGATCTCGAGGTTAGACTACTGTAACAGTGCGCTCTCTGGTATTCCACATTATCAACTCCATCGTCTTCAGTTGATTCAGAACACTGCAGCCCACATAGTCATTTACTCTTCCCATCATGATCACATCACACCCACCCTCATCTGTCTTCACTGGCTCCCTGTCAAGTATCGCCTTAACTACAAAATACTTATCCTAGCCCACCGAGCAATTCACTTTGGCGACCCACAATATTTAGCCAATCTTCTCCGTTACCACACTCCCCATCATATCCTTCTCTCCCTTCACACACATCGCTTGGCTCTCCCCTCAGTCTCCCAAGCACACCTACAGCAGACACGTCACTCCTCCTTCTTCTTCCTCGCTCCTGCATTGTGGAACTCACTACCCATCACCCTACGTGCTAAACCCTCCTTTACCAGGTTCAAGGCCCTCCGTAAAACCCATCTATTTCAGTCAGCCTACGACCTGCCTCCTTCGAACTCGTAATATCTATCATTCCCTTAGGTTCTCTGTGCCCTGTCTCCCCCCCTCCCTATTAGTATGCCCTCCCTTTTACCTCCCCCCCCACCCCGGCTCCCCTCTGCTCCCATCTGTCCTGTCTATTTGATGGCATTCTTTTCATTTCCAAGCTATGTTTTATTTTACTGTTATTGTACACCGCTCTGATGCTCTGACGCCACAGGCGGTATATCAAGTATCAATAAAATAAAGATAAAGAAAGAAGATAAATGATTAGTCAGACCTTGAAGACAACGAAATACTGGACAAACAGCAATACGGATTCAGAAAAAATCATGGGGTCGAAACCCTGCTTTTAGCCCTGTTTAACAACCTCCTCAAGGGGCTGGAAGACAGGAAGAAAATGTTTATCCTCATTTTCATCGACATATCCGCTGCATTTGACACTGTCCATCACTTAACCCTCCTGAACAAGCTGGAATCAATTGGAATTTTAGGAACCGCCTTGAAATGGTTCTCCTCTTATATAACAGGCAGAAAGCCACAGGTCCAGTTCAACGGATAGAAAGCTGAACCGTTCATCCAAACACAAGGCATTCCTCAGGGTTCGGCACTCTCGGCACTACTTTTTAACATTTACATGCAACCACTCAGTGAAATATTCAGGAAATATGGCATAAACTACCACATATACGCAGACGATATCATGCTGTACACCCAACTAGAGACCACCGACCCGAACTACGCCCAGCTTGAAACCTGCATGGGAGAGATGTCGGGATGGCTACAACAAAATAACATGTCGATTAATCATAAGAAGACCGAAGTAATGTTTATATCAAATACCTTGGGCTTCGAACCACCTCCAACAATTACATTGTGCAACAATACATACAATACTAAGAAAGAAATAAAATATCTGGGAGTCACAATCGATAACAAACTGAAAATGGAAAAACACCTCAACAACACCAACAAAGCCATCTTCCACAAGCGTAAAGTGCTACGACCCCTGCGGAACGTACTAGATCCGTGTGACTTCCGATCAGTTGCTCAGGCTCTCATCATGCCCCACCTGGACTACTGCAACGCCATCTTGCAGGGACTACCAAGGAAAACAACCAACATACTACAGATGGCCCAACACGTAGCAGCAAGGATCATCATGAGAACTAGCGTCACCGAACATATCACACCTGCATTGATGGAACTACACTGGCTTCCAGTCGTTGCAAGGATTCAATACAAAACATTGGTAACTACATTCAAGTTAATTCACAACCTGGCCCCCTCATTCCTCTCCACCCTGATCTCCATGCAACCTACAACCAGAAGCAGGAGAACCATTAACTCTGACACACTAAGAGTTCCAAACAGCTTTAGGCACGTAAAGGTCAGTACTAGTCGCAGAGCGTTCTCCTTATCTGCCCCCACGTTATGGAACCAGCTCCCACACGAGCTGAGAGAAATTAAAGACATAAGCAACTTCAGAAAACAACTGAAGACGCACCTGTTCAATTGTCATTATACCAGATGAAAATCCAAAAGGACAAAAGAAATTGAATTGCTGTATGTACAAATGTAAATAGATGGTGGTTAGTGCCTGTGTAAATGTATGATAATAGCTAAGGTCTTTATATGGACCCACATATGTGTGCTGTGTATTCCCCCTGATCTCTCTATCTAATCCCCAAATAATTCTGTCTGTAATTTATGACAAATCCCGTACTTGTAATCAAACCGCTTCTGATCGCTGGAAGGAGCGGTATATAAGTCCTTACTAAATAAAATAAAATAAATAAAATAAATAAATTTTGGGCCCAATATTGAGATAAGCAGGCTATGCGTGGCGACGGTGCATAGCCTGCCCATCGACCCCCTTAAATCAGATTTTCACTTCCGCACTGGCGAAAGTGAAATCTGGGTTAGCCTGGATGCCCTGGCAGCCACAGAGGCAGTAACACCCCCACACCCCCACACAACACCCACTCTCCAGACATCCTCCACCCCACACAATGAGCAACAAGCCATCTAGAATTCTATGTAAAGCTATGTTCTCCTGTATATAGTTAACCTTGTACATATTTGTCATGCCATGTAGCCCTTTCCTGTGTCCCCGCTCAGCCCCGGAATGCCGCTAATTGCCCCGATCCTATGCGGATAGCATCTAGATGCGTTAGGGACTTAGCTGGGATTTTCAAAGGGCACTACCCGTGTAGGTGTCCTTCGAAAATCCCAGATAAGGTGTTTACTAAGGAAGTTACCCATGTAAAGCCCTTCGAATATCAGGCCCTTTATATATATCTCTATATCTATATCTCTATATATTTATATCTATATCTATATATATATATATTAACCGTCTTGACCCGGAAAAAGGTGCTATATAAATACAGTTAAATAAATAAATAAATAAAATAATTGATATATTTCCCTCACACCTTTCTGGTAGTAACTCTGGGTGAGTTACAATCAGGTACTGTAGGCATTTTCCTGTCCTTGGAGGGCTTAAAATCTAAGTTTGTACATGAGGTAAAGGAAGTTTAAGAAACTTGCACAAGGCCACAAGGAACATCAGTGGGATATGAACGCTGGTTTCCCTGGCTCCCGACCCTAGTCGAACCATTAGGCTACTACGCTTGGAAATGAGCTATGAGAAATACAGCTTCCTTCTGGGGTCCGCTGAGTACCTGTTTTTCAGACTGGCCACTATAAGAGATGGCTGCTGGGCTCAATGGACCTCGTTCGGACTCAACATGGCTTTTCTTATGTTCTTAAATCTGATTAACAGGTACATGATAAAGGTATGGGGGATGGGATAGGGAGAAACGATACCACCATGTACCAAAAAGGTTTGAGTGGTGTACATTCTTGCACAAATCTTCCAGTGGAGGTGGTGGAGACGAGGATTGTATCTGAATTCAGGAAAGATGGGGCAAGCACAGATGATCTCTAAGGGGACGGGACTCGCTAGTTGATACGGAAGGGCAGGCTGGATAGGCCGCATGTTACATAGTTATAGTCACATTCTTTAGTTTCATTTACTGTTACCTATGTTCTATTTGTTCCATGTACACCGCTGGGACTTGTAGATACAGCAGTAAAATAAAAGTTGCTAAATAAATAAATGTGCTCTTTATCTGCTGTCATTTTTCTATGTTTCTATACATTTCAGTTTAGTTAGTTTATTTTGTCATTTGATATACTGCCCCTTGGCCTTTATTAACATAGTAACATAGTATGTGACGGCAGATAAAGTCCGCCTAGTCTGCCCAGCAAGGCGGTAAGAGTAGGTGCACCTTCTGCTCCGTGTAGGTCACCCCTATTTGTTGAAATATAAGAGATAGTTATGTTTATTTAGATTTTATCCTGTTGCTATAAAGGGATCCACTATGTCTGTCCCATGCCATTTTGAATTCTGTCACTGTATTTGCCCCCACCACTTCCATCGGGAGGGCATTCCAAGCATCCACCACCCTTTCAGTGAAAAAGTATTTCCTGACATTGCCTTTCAATTTACCCCCTTGCAGCTTCATGTTATGCCCTCTAGTTTTACAGCTTCCCCGTCTTTGGAAGAGGTTTATTTGTTCATTAATACTCCTTAAGTATTTAAAGGTCTGAATCATATCTCCCCTGTCCCTCCTCTCCTCCAGAATGTACATATTTAGGTCTTCAAGTCTCTTCTCATAAGTCTTTTGACACAGGCTCCAAATCATTTTGGTTGCCTTTCTCTGAACTGTTTCCAGCCTTTTTATGACCTTTGTGAGATATGGTCTCCAAAACTGAACGCAATATTCCAAGTGAGGCCTCACCAGCAACTTTGGACTCCCAATATCTAAAAGTCCTTCTGCAATTTTTCACAATCCTCTTGTGATTTAAAAACTTTGAATAATTTTGTGTCGTTTGCAAATTTGATCACCTTACTCGTTCCCATTTCCAGGTCATTTATAAATATGTTAAAAAGAAGTGGGTCTGGTACAGATCCCTGGGGTATTTCAGTATTCATTTGAGAACTGGCCAGTTTGCCCTACTCTCAGCAGGCCACAGTAAAGATCACATTTGTGGCCATTTGTCTGATTGGAAACCTGTCTGCCAAGGATGAGGTGCACGTGTCTGGCTGCGAAAAGTAAAGAGCTTGAAATGCACAACATTTTCTAGGAATTTTGATGCAAAAGGTACATTGGTGATTTACTGAAAGTCTGCTGCAGTAAGAGGGTCTAAAGAAAGCTGTTTGAGGAAGAGGTTGATAACGACACGTTTATATGCAGAAGGGAAGGTACCGAAAGATAGGCTATTGCTAACAAGTGATAGGAGAAAGGGATCCAGCCCTGATGAGTGGTGTTCCATCCCCACAGCTTGTGAGTGTGTGATATGCCAGTTGTAAGTTAGGGCAAACAGCTTCCTGCATATTCTGTAATCCTTGCTCCTATAGTTTAATAGGTACATGTGACCCATTCCTTCCAGTCTCCTTAATACCTGCCTGGCTTCATACCTCAGCTCAAAGTACAACCTTTGCCTCCATGGTCAATTGCAGTTGCCTTGAGCCTTTTGGACAATCCTTGCACACCTCCCCTCAGTGCAAAATTCTCCTTCTTGGAGCGAAGCTCCACTGCCTCTTCTCCTGCTTCATTCCCCTGGAGTTCAATCAACCTTTCTTCACTATCACACTCTCTCAACATCCATGCTCCTTTTCTAAATATCCGATCCTTCCATTCAGCATTAACTTCCATCATCCACCCCTGCTACTGTTTCAGTATCCAGCCATTCAGCCAATTCCACAACTCACCTTGTCAGCAATAGTCTAGCTGGAACAGATCATTCAGACAGACACAGCCTGCTACATGTTGAACCAGAACAGTGCTGCCTCTTGAAGTGGTTTCACTACCTGTAGAACACTGTACTTGAAATGCAATGGGTAAACAGGACAGGTAGCTCTTGATGGGGGCTGGGGGCAGTTGTCTGCAAGCATGAAGTTGCTCTTGAATGCAGTGAGTACTTTGGTCAGGATGAGCTGGGAAACAGGGTTGAAGGAGAACCACGTGTGGGAAAGTATTTGGATGTTGGATTGGTCAGTGGGATGGGGGAAGCGTCTATTGTATTACCAGATGATAATGAGTTTTTAAGGTCAATTATTCTCTCACTGAAGAATGAAACAAGGAATTCAGGTGAATGGCAAGGTCCCCGGGAGGGCTCAAAGGGGGCAGGATCTTTATTGATTTCTTTTTTTTGAAACTTTTATTTTCATTTTGCAACAAACAAAGAAACAACACACCAAAAAAGACAAAACAAGTATACAATAAGGAAAAGTAAACCCATTACCCCCCACCCCGGTGCTTCTTCTCTACCCGTTTGTATCAGCATGTGAGCGCTTCCAGTTAACAGTGATTATACATCAAACGATCAAAAAATATCCATAATACAGCATGATCATGAGACAGAGATATATACAAAGTTAGACAGTCAGATGAGAGCATTTAGCAAAATGTACATATTCATTGAACATCTTCCATTAAGACCAATAAGAAGGAGTCTGAACGGAGGAAGCACACAGACGAGGTATTTGTTCATATTTACTGTAGAGACAGGCATGATTCCACCATTCATTGAGGCTCAGATGGGAACTAATTTCCCAGTATTACTCAATGAGGGAAACAGCAATGCCAAGCATAAAGTTCAAAAGGAGATAAGCCATTTCTTGGGAGAGAGGGGATCCCCGCAACTGGGCGAAGTCCCACTATCCTCCGAGAAAGGGACTCCTGAGAGTGCAATATAGACTAAATACGACCCCAGACCCGACGCTAGTTATACTGTAGTGCGGGATATTCATGCATAACATGGAATGAAGTAATAAACCAATGGCCACAGGACGTGTCCAGCAACCATTACCCTGAGTAGTGTGCCATATGTCTAAACTGTGAAGAGTGTAAAAAACACCGGTGGGCTAGAAAGAAGAGGGTCTGAGTGAGTGAGGCGGGTCGGAAACCCGTGTCCCTCTGCTCCAGATAAGGCTCCATTGCTCCGAGGTTAAAGTCACATGCAATTCTCTCTCCCATACTTTCTGCGCTATAGAGGTATCTCTAGTGATAGCATTACATAAGGTTTAGTAAAATTGGATGCTACACCCGGTAAACTACCGAGAGATCGGAAGTTTCCAATCAACCTTATGCAGAGAGTGCCGATGGCGGGAGTACTCTAGTGTTCCGAATGCAATACTGAAGTTACACTGACCAGAGTCGGGAGTCGAAAGGTTGCATAGGAATATTAAAGGCACCTAAAGTGTCGAAAAACATTGGTGGATAGTGGGAATCTAATGGGAGAGTCATACCAGGGAGTAAGGTAAGAGGAATCGGTGAGCAAAGGCCCGCTACTATATCTAGCCACACAGGTCTGCTCGGTACTGGAGCTTCCAACCAACAAGCACCTTGTTTGAGAAGAAAAGATTGAGGGAGCACTTGAATAAAATCGCCACCAAGTATTAATGGAGCATTAGCGGAGGCCGAGGCCAACTGCGCAAAACTTGCTTAGTGAGCAGGGTTGTCCACATTCGGGACATAGTGCACATACACGTAAATTCACTATCTCCAACCTCAAGGTGTACACGGGCCCATCTACCCTCCATGTCAGCGCTAATATCAGGTACAGTAGCGTGCAAAAACTTCTTGACCAGAATGACTATCCCGTACCATTTGGAAACGGTGGGAGAGTAGGCAGCTACCATGTGAGGCCTAGCATTGAGTTTCAGTGTTTCAGCAGAGTGTAATGCGTTTCCTGAAGAAACACCTAATCAACATGCTCGTGGCTAAGATAGCTAAGGATTTTCTTTCTGCTGAGTGAACCAGCAATGCCTTGTACGATGAATAATAAGATTTTACATGAGGCCATTCAGAAAAGTTAAAATTCTGAGCATGATAGCACACATAATTTCACTGTGTCCCTCAAACTGACTGTATCTGGCTGTACACATGACATAGGAAAATAAGCTAATATAATACAATGAAGCGCCCCACATTAACAAAGAAAACCGCAGTACGGTAGAGGAGAAGCAAAACCCCAAAATTACTGGCGACCATGTGTCTGCGGGGAGAAACCCCAGAGAAGGCCGAAATTGAAAAAACATATAACCTGTAGGACTGTGCGTGCTCCGAATCCGACCGAGGCACACATCATGAAGGGATAGGAGACCAAAGACAAAAGTCATACAGAGAAAGAAAGAAAGTCCAGGCTATTTCTGTGCTGGGCTATGACCGCCGCATCGGGCCCTTCAAAATGGCGGACAGAGCCGGCAGATAAGAGTCCAAAATTTGGGATTAGCGCAGCTGTTCTGCTTCTTTGGAGTCCAAAAATGTTGATAATAGATCAGGATCCTTGAACGTCCTGGTCTGGTTATGGAGAGTCACTCGGAGTTTCGCTGGATACAACAGGCCAAAGCGAGCCTGTAGCTGTTGAAGTCGAGGGCGAAGAGCAAGGAGTTTCTTCCGACGGTCAACAGTAGGCTTTGCCAAATCAGGAAAGAAGGAGACCTTACGACCTTCATATTCCAAATGATGATTCGCTCGGGCAGCATGTAAAATTTGTTCCACTTGGTGATATCGTAGCAAGCTAAAGATAATAGGCCGGGGGGTCGTGCGGTTGAGCGCCATGCGGGCAGGAACACGGTGTGCTCGATCGATTTCCAGTTCTCTGTGAAAAGTGATCTTCAGCAAGGAGGGAAGAGTTTTGAGCAAGAATTCTCTTATATCTCCTGCTTCCACTCCCTCCGGCATTCCAAGGAGCCTCACATTGTTGCGACGGGCGCGATTATTGCTATCTTCCAACTCCTTTTGAAGATTCTGTATCTGGCGCTCAGCCTCGTCCAGTTTGCCCAAGCGCACCTCGTGCGAGTCGAGGACCCCCGCCATATTGTCCTGCCGTAATGAAAGACCTTCAAGTCGGTCTTGGAGCACTCCAAAGTCTTCTCGCATGGCTCGAAGCGCTTCTCCATTAGACTGCACCAAATCCTTCACGCCGCGTATTTCCTCCAAAATCTCCAGGTGCATTGCGGGGTTTTCACGAAATGGAACCATCTTCTGCGGGGAGGATACCTCCGTTTTGGAGCGTTTTCCGTGAGAAGAAGAAGGAGACCCGAAGTCCAAGCGCGCTGGTTTGTGGGCCGCCATCCCCCCCCGAGGTGCCCCGGTCAGCACGGAGCAAAATAGTAAATTTATATAGGTATTAAGTCAGGATTCTGAGTAGGCCTCTCGGGAGCTTCAACGCAAAGCGTCCTACCCGCTGGACATCAGGCTCCGCCCCCCATCTTTATTGATTTCTAAAAAGATGCTAAAATGCTTTTGGGCTGCTATATGTTTAGAATAAGGAGGGCACATTCAAAATGGTTTAGCTGGTTGGCAGACCATGCTCAGGAGGATATTCAGCGCCACTTAGTGTACCAAAATGCAAATTGCATCGCACTGGTCATTCTCGGGGCGGAGCACGGTGACACTGAGGGACAGCCAGTAAGTGGCGATACTGAGCCAGAAAAAAAGCTGCTGGTTTAGCTATCTGGAGAGCAGCTGAATACAGCCGTTGACTGGACAGCTAAAATGCTACCTGGACAACCTGCATATTCAAAGCTGATGGTCAGATATAGCCCCAGCATTGAATATCCGGGTTTAATTTAAAGTGGTGATGGCCGGGTGCTTTACTTGGGTTGACCACTGCCACTGAATATGCACCCCAGTTTTGGCTATTGCAATAATGTTTCTGAAGTCTAAAAAATAAGATGGGGGACACTATCCCAAGAGAAACCGCAGGAAGTCAGAGGTACCCTATATAACAAACTTCTGAGCCTCAACCCTGTCCCTCAGCTCCAAGTCAAACTGGCAGGCAGCACTGCTATTTAATCTACCTGCCAGTCTTACTTAGAGTCAGTGCAAAAAAGTGCTTCAGACTTGCAGCAGCAGTGAAAACCAGCGAACAGCATAGATCTCTGAGTATGCCGTACCTCGCACCGCTGGAGGCTCTTCTGGTCCTGCCCCCTCTGATGTGCGCTTCCTCTTTCTGAGAGCCGTGCTCAGCAGAGCAATCAGCGGCATGGACATATAGTGTATTTAGTGGTCCTGTGCTTGTTTGCTGTTTCTCGCCACTGCTGCAGGGCCAAGGAGGTGGTAGTGGCAGGGGGTCAGCCGGGAGGGATGGAAAGGCAGATGCCAGGGGGGAGGTATGGCACATATGGTGGTTGCCACTTTTGGTTTGGGAGTGGACACAGGAGGAGGAGTATGGTGACAGAGGGGGAGAGTAGATAATGGATATGGGAGGTGTAGGGAGACAGAAGGGAGCTGCTAGATTGGGGAGGGGGGTGTAGAGGGATGGAGGAGAAGCTGGACATAGGAGGGGAAGTAGGGAGACAGAGGGGAGTGCTGGACATAGAGAGATGCTGGATAGAACGGGATAGTGAGAGAGAGAGAGATTTGTGGATTGAAGAAAAACAAGTTAGTAAAGGCTGGAGAATAAGAGAAAGGGAAGCAGGAAGGTCAGGATAAGGGCTACAGATAGAAATCTAGGGAGCTGCAATAAAAAGAGGGAGATCGAAGACTGGATAGAATGATTAAATGAAAGCTGAGTAGACAGAGACAGAAAAAATGGAAGAAAACTAAAGGAAAAGATCAATGTCAGAGATGGATATAGAGGAGGAAGTAAAGAAGACAATAGGAGAGACAAAAATGACAATTGGACAGGATACCCTGGAAAGAGAGTTAAGAAAAGACAGAGAATAACAGAAACCAAAGACAATTTGAAAAATAAAATGGCCATACAACAAAAGTAGAAAACATAATTTTATTTTTAACAGTGATTAGACTATATACGTTGTGACACGGAAGATCTGCCCTGTGCCTTAAAAACACGGAAATCTGCTGTGTATAGCTCAGATTCTGACAGGCAGGTAGATCAGAAGCTTCCTAGTTACTATAGGCAACCAAAACAAGCTGAGACACGAGGTCTGCAGTCACGCCTAGTTAGCAAACACTCCCCAGTTGATCAGGAAAGCAGTTTTCACATGGGCAAGAAAACGCCCTTAAAACTGTATAAAAAATGTCCAAAGCAGACAGAGTTAGACCAGGAGCAAGACCGAGATGGAGACAGAGACCAGGAAGCTGCAGGAGCTTGGCAAGTTGGAGGAAACTTGCAGGTCTCAGACGGAGGCTCAGAATACTCTTATACTGACTCTGAACTGCCTGAACCTTGGAGCAGAAAGCCACGGAGGAATTATCAAAAGGAAACAAAGTTACCTTCACCAAGAGAGGTTAGTTACAGGAAACACTCACCTCTGAAGCAGTGTGATTTTCCCAGGCACCGAGCTCAGTGGAAGGAACGTGAGGCAGTTGGTAACAGGCCATATGTATTTGAGAAGCAGAGCTGCTTAAAATACTTACAACCCTGTGAGAGGGAAAGTAATCCTGTTGAGGATGTCTGTATGCTTGATGAGGATGAATGTATGCTCCTAAAACCATGCAGGAGACTTCCAAAAGAAAAGTCTTCCATTACCAGAACAGGATAGTGCTATTAGCTGCCGTCAAGTACAAGAGGCAGGAGGTTTAAAAGTTACAAGGAAAAAGCTTGTTTAGACAGAGCTGTTTCTCCGTCCTGCTTTTACAAGCTGTGTGATAAGTATCTGCCTTATTGTGAAGAGGGCTGTCCTGAGAGCTCAGAGAGAGATACTGAATTGAGGAAGTTTCAGACTTTCTGTCCTAGAGAAAATACTGTGTTTGATGAACCGATGATTACAGAACCAAGTAGTTTAACTCCATGTGTTGAAGAAATGGATTGCTCTTTATTGATGGCTGATATCAGTTCTTCTCTCCGTTAGCTAAAGACAAGAGTGCCTTGTAGAGAGCTGAAAAGCATAGAAGAGACTGCCAGTATATCAGCTGATTCTGTTTAATGTAATTCATGATTTTTGGTTAAAGCAAGAAGCTGTATTTTGTTTTCTTCTTCAGTTTGCCAGAGGCATGGCTGTATTTTAAGTTCTTGTGTTTTGTACTACTTTTGAAAATCCAACGGGAGGGGAATAAAAATCCTTGTTGAAAACCTGACTACTCGGACTCGCAACTACTACTTTTCATAAAGATAGGTCAGGCCCAGCAGTGTGACTGGCTGCCTACGCCACAGTTCAGCCACTGCTGGTGACAACGTGTACAACTTGATCTGTTGGGTGTCAGCGAACTGAAATGGACTGGCATCGGGCACTTTGCATCAGATGATCACATGGTCTACTATGCTGGAAATGAAAGACAAAGAAGAAATGGTGTTGCATTTATAATAAAGAAGAAACTTGCAAGAACTGTAATGAAATACAATGCAGTCAGCGAACGCTTAATCTCTATTTGTCTACGAGGATTGCCTATCAACACAACTATAATTCAAGTATATGCCCCAACAACAGCTGCAGAAGAGAAGCCTTCCCTCCACACACTCCTGCCCAATCCGGGCAGTGGGAGCCCTCCCTCCACACACTCCTGCCCAATCCGGGCAGTGGGAGCCCTCCCTCCACACACTCCTGCCCAATCCGGGCAGTGGGAGGCTCACACGCACGCAGGCAGAACCGCATAAAAGCGGCGTCCCTACAGGGCGCGCCCGCGCCTTGCGGGACCGCGCCTGAGGGCCTCGCCAGAGGGCCCTTTGGCGGTGGCCCTTAGGCGGTGGAGATTAGGCGCAGTTGAAACATCATCCACTCAACCGCAACAAGGCTGCAAGTATCAAGAAGCCTGACTCACATGACCAAAACTCCGATAACGGACAGAAAACGAAAGTGCAACAATCAAACGACTGACGGCTTGAGCTCCCCAGGCCGGGTCTGAGCTCGCCGGTCCCGACCACCACGCTCCACGAGATTCCCATAGCTGGACCAAAATTCGACATCAAGAGCTTTCAACTACAACGATATCACCCAGGTAAACAATTACTGGACTTATCTACCTCCTGATGCAAAAGACCACTGTGCAACCCTGGCCTAACCCCCCCCCACCCCAAGTAGGAGCCAACATACTTCTGTATATATAATGTGTAAACTCCCCACTGTCACAAGCCCTGTTCTCCTCAAGCCAGCTGTTACATTGTAAACCCCTACCAACTCTAAAGGCTACTACTGTTTATTTAGAGCTAAATGAAACAAAGTATCTCTAACCAGCAAGTTGTTACATTTCAATGCAGTAACCCAATAACCTTCTTGCAATAACCTTAAGACTGTATCGCACAATACTGTATCTGTTTATACTGAATGATAGGTAACGATAGGACTGTATCGCACAATACTGTATCTGTTTATACTGAGTGATAAGGAACGTTAGGACTGTATCCCTATTTTGTTAAAATAATAAGAAACGCTGTACCCCAACCCATCTATCCCTGCTAGACTGTTGGTACCCAACAACTATCTTGCCGGCCTACACTAACTCATCTCTAGGCCAGCTGCCTTGACTTCACCCCACACTGCGCCACTCGAATCCAAAATCCAAGTATTTCTGGCAGACATAAAATGGAGCCTGCTCACACCTTCCTGATTTTGTGCATGTGTATACTAACATCTTCATATAGAACCATCCCACACTCACAATACTGCATTCCTCTACTATATACACCAATCTACCTTCTCCACCCCCCCCCTCCATTACCCATCCTGCATCAATACAACTTAAATCCTATCACCACCACACAAACACCAAGTAAATTACCCCAACGACACACCCATATCAAAGGGAACAAATCTCAAAAACACCCTAAAACCAAAGCAAAGAACACTATTGGATCTCAAATACAATTCACACGAACCACACACCAAGAACATCACACATGTAACATTATCCTTATTAATGCTAGGTCAATAAGGAATAAAACGCATATTATCCACAACATTCTAACTGACGAACAACCAGATATCCTATGCATAACAGAAACATGGCTCACTGACTCAGACTCTGCAACAATGAACCAAATACAGAAGCCCGGATACCAACTATACAACTGCCCACGCATCAACAGAAGAGGAGGCGGAGTCCTTATAGCAGCCAAAACCAGCCTTCAACTCACAACCACATCTACGGTCACAAATCCAGATCTTGACCTACTTAAAGTCGAGAGCATGGCATTATCCATCTGCTTAATCTATCGACCTCCCTCACCACAGCACGAAACACTAGCCACAGCACTAGAAACCATCACATCCACACAAAGACAAAAATTCCAGATCATCCTCGGAGATTTGAACCTAGCATCAATTCCTCCGTCCCACACGGACTCCTTCTATGAAGCCATCGACCAATTGGGTTTCCAACAAATAATAAGCAACCCCACACACGATAGAGGAAACATCCTAGATATGATTTTCATACCCAGAAATCCACAACAAAGCAATGAACCACCTATAATAAACATAACTCAAGTACCATGGTCAGACCACCACCAAATCAACTGTAAACTTAAACTACAGTGCCAACCCAAAAACTCAAAGGAGATGAGAATGACCAACCCCATTAGGAAATTCAGCAAACTCAACGAGGAACACCTCATAAGCACCATTGCATCCCACATAAACCTAGAGTCCACAGACCTAGACGAACTAACTAACAGATGGAACACACACATCCAAAATACATCTAACCCAACTCTGAAACACACATCAAACCCACATAAGATCAACTCGGAACCCTGGTACACAGGAACTCTAATAAAATCAAAAAGGGAGCTCCGTAAAATGGAGACAAACCAAATCCTCCGATCTCAAAACTAAATACATGGCCCATCTCGCAAAATACAAAGACGACGTGAACAATGCAAAAAAATTACATCACACCAACATCCTAAACAAGGCAATCAATCGCCCACGAGAGTTATTTGAACTAGTCAAATCACTAACCAAAACCGACCAAAATGCCAACCTCAACAAATCCATCAAGGTCCAAACACTGGCAAACCACTACGCGACCAAACTGACGGCCCCTGGTCCTCCACCCCCCCCCCACCAACACCGCAAATCAGAAATGAGAACAACACAACGCAAACCAGTTATGGGAGCACTTCCACAAAATAGGAACCAAGCAAATCACAGCCATTGTCACAAGCCTGAAAAGCACCACCTCCCCACTAGATCCCTGTCCTGCATCCTGGATCAAGGCAGTGAAACAAGACATAGCACCTCACATAGCACACATAGTTAACCTATCCCTACAACAAGGAATCATGCCCTCAGAACTAAAGAAATCAGTCATTAGACCGATCCTAAAAAACACTACACTCAACGGAGAAGACCCAGCCTCCTACCGTCCCATATCAAGTATCTCATTCCTGGCAAAGATCATAGAAATAACGGTCCTTCTACAACTCCAAGACCATCTGACTGACAGTGCTCCTCTTGATGACCAGCAATATGGCTTCAGGCAACATCATGGAGTTGAAACCCTGTTACTAGTTCTACTTAACAACCTCCTAAAGGGCCTTGAAAACAAAAAGAAAATGTACATTCTTGTATTCATTGACATCTCAGCTGCCTTTGATACAGTTAATCATGGGACCCTCATAAATAGGATAAAATCAATAGGAATAACAGGAACCCCACTAAAATGGTTCTCATCCTACATCTCAAATCGAACACAACAGGTTCAATTCAACGGAGAAAAAGCAGAATCTTTCTCACAAACACAGGGAATCCCCCAAGGCTCTGCTCTCTCAGCACTTCTGTTTAACATATATATGCAGCCACTATGCAAAATTTTCTCACGGCACGAAATTAATTACCACATCTATGCCGATGATATCATGCTATACACACAACTAGACACTAAAAACCCAGACTACAACCCACTGGAGACATGTATCGGAGAGATGCAAGACTGGTTACAACAAAGTAGTATGTCAATTAATCACAAAAAAACCGAAGTAATGTATATCTCCAAAGAACCGAATTTTGACCCTCCCACATCAATAACACTATGTAACAACACTTACCAAACAAAAAAAGAAATAAAGTATCTAGGAGTCACATTTGACTGTGACCTAAAGATGGAAAAACACCTCCGAAAGACCAACAGAGCAGTTTTCCACAAGCTTAGAGTGCTCCAACCCATTCGGAATATTATTGATCCCCAAGACTTCAGAACAGTGGCCCAAGCACTCATCATGCCACATTTTGACTACTGCAACGCCATCCTACAAGGTTTACCTAAAAAAAACCTAAACATATTACAAATGGCACAAAATGTAGCTGCCAGGGTCATAATGAAGAAAAATCTAAGTGACCACATCACACCAGTACTAATTCAATTACACTGGCTACCCATAACAGCTCGCACAAAATACAAAATACTAACAACCACCTTCAAACTCATCCACAACTTAGCACCTTCCTTCCTCAACAACCTAGTAAGATTGCAACCTCCTACCCGAAACAGAAGAACCCACAATTCCAACATCCTTCACACTCCAACAGATATAAGATCTGCCAAAGCTAACACCAGCCACAGGGCTTTCTCATATGCGGCGCCAACACTGTGGAACCAACTCCCACCAGAACTACGAGCTAGCAATGACCTTCTAGACTTCAGAAAGAAACTCAAAACGCACATTTTCCAATCACATTTCAACCTGAACTAAACCCACAGATGGAGCAGCCCCTGACCACTGTGTCCAAGAAGATTATCCTGTATATATGTATTTATGTATATGTAAATGAACTCCCCCATAGCTAAGAAGTGTTAACTCTGTATGATGTGCTTTTCTGACAGTCTGTATGTAAACAAAATTTGTACCTGCCTTGATTCGGCAGTTTCACAATAGTAATCCTACCCGCTTCTGATCGCTGGAAGGAGCGGGCTACAAATGCTTGCTAAATAAATAAATAAATAAATGAAATTGAAGAGTTCTATGAACAAGTACAAGCTGAAATTGACAGAACATGCAAACAGGATATCCTGATAGTCATGGGTGACTGGAATGCAAAATTTGGCAACAAAGAAGAAGGCAAAGTAGTTGGAAAATATGGACTTGGCAACAGAAATGAAGCTGGAGAAAGATTGATAGAATTCTGAAAGACCAATGATCTGTTCATCTCAAACACCTTCTTCCAGCAACACAAGCGGTGACTGTACACATGGACTTCACCCAATGGATTGTATAAAAATCAAATTGACTACATCTGTGGAAGTCAACGATGGAAAAGCTCTATAACATCAACAAAGACAAAACATGGAGCTGACTGTGGTACAGATCATCAACTACTAGTATGCAAACTCAAGCTAAAGTTGAAAAAGAGCAAACCACTCATGAATGCAGCAAAATATGACCTTGAGAATATACCACTGGAATTTAAAGACTGCCTGCAAAATCGATTTGCTGCTTTAGATACAAATGACAGAGCTCCGGAAGAGTTATGGAATGACATCAGGAAGGTTGTGTTGGAAGAAAGCGAGAAGTCTCTACAAAAGGTGAAAAAGCAAAAACGGCCAAAATGGATGACAGAAGAAACTCTGAAAATTGTCCAGAAACGCAGAGAAGCTGAAGCCAAAGGAGAAAGAGAGACAATCGCAGAACTCAGAGATTTCCAACATGCAGCAAGACAGGACAAGGAAAAGTACTACAAAGATGCATGCAAGGAAATAGAAGCAGAAACTATTAGAGGAAGAACAAGATCGGCTTTCCTAAAGCTACGAGAGTTAAAGAAAAAGTTCCAGCCTCGAATTGGAATGTTACAAGATGCTCAAGGTTCTATGTTGAATGATGCTGAGAAGATCAAGAAAAGATGGAAGGAATATTCAGAGTTTTTATATGATAAAGATCAAGTGGACCAACAGCCGTTTCAACCTGTACCTTATGATCGGGAACCATTGGTGATGAAAGAAGAAGTTGAAGCAGCATTGAAAGCCTTATCAAAGAACAAAGCACCAGGCATTGATAGCATTCCTATAGAAGTATTGCAGCAATCTGATGCAGCTGTTACCATACTTACAAGGTTCTGCCAAGAAATATGGAAGACAACATCATGGCCAACTGACTGGAAAAGATCTGTGTTTATACCAATACTAAAGAAAGGTGATCCAACTGACTGTGGAAATTATCAAACAATCGCTGTGATCCCACATGCCAGCAAGATTCTACTGAAGATTATTCAAAAGAGACTACAACCATACCTGGAACAAGAACTACCTGAAGTGCAAGCAGGGTTCAGGAAAGGGCGAGGAACGAGAGAAATCATTGCGGATGTGAGATGGATCCTTGAAAAGACTAAAGAATACCAAAAGGATATCTATTTGTGCTTTATCAATATAGCAAGGCTTTTGACTGTGTAAACCATGAGAAACTCTGGGCCACATTAAGAAGCATGGGTATACCAGAACACCTGATCGTTCTCTTGCACAATCTGTACATTGATCAAGAAGCAACAGTTCGAATGGAACAAGGAGAAACAGAATGGTTTAAAATAAGCAAAGGTGTAAGACAAGGCTGCATACTTTCCCCCTACCTGTTTAATTTATATGCAGAACAAATCATCAGAGAAGCAGGATTGTATGAAGACAACAGAGGTGTGAAGATTGGTGGAAGACTCATCAACAACCTTTGCTATGCTGATGATACTACATTACTGGCTGAAAGTGAAGATGATCTGAAACATTTGCTTCTCACAATCAAAGAACATAGTCTCAAAATGGGCCTGCACCTTAATGTAAAGAAGACAAAGATCATGACAACTGGCATAATCAACAGGTTCATCGTTGAAGGAGAAGAAATTGAAATTGTGAACAACTTTAACCTACTTGGATCAACTATCAATAAAGAAGCAACAAGCAGTCAAGAAATCAAACGATGCATTGCTCTTGGCAGAATGGCTATGAAAGACCTAGATAAGATTCTCAAGAGCAGAGATGTCTCTCTCCATACAAAGATTCAAGCTGTGGTACTTTCAATAACATCATATGGATGTGAAAGCTGGACAGTGAAAAAGACAGACAGGAAGAAAATTGATGCCTTTGAATTATGGTGCTGGCGGCGAATACTGTGTATACCATGGACTGCCCGAAGAACAAACCAGTCGGTACTAGAGGAGATCAAACCTAAGCTTTCTTTAGAAGCTCAGATGACAAGACTTCGACTTTCATACTTTGGACACATCATGCGAAGAGTGAGATCATTAGAGAAAGACATCATGCTTGGCAAGATAGAAGGTCAACGCAAAAGAGGAAGGCCAGCAATGAGATGGATCGATACAATAACAGCAGCTACGGGTACCAGTCTGTCAACAATGAGCCGCCTGACTGAAGACCAAACACAATTTAGGATAGCTATCCGGAGGGTCGCCATGAGTCGACTCCGACTCGACGGCACTTAACAACAACAACAGACTATATAATTTCAACTTTATTTGTTATGATGTAACTGTTGCAGTTCTCGGTTAAATGTAAACCACTTTGATTGTATGATAAAGCAGTATATAAAAATGTTTAAATAAATAAATAGATGTAAATTTTGAAAATCATCTTTACTTTTTCCACAGTACAGGAGAAATGAATCCCTGCTTCTGTTTCTCTGGTGTTGCACTGCCTGCAGAGTCTCAGTTTCATTTCTTCCTATGTATTTCTAGTTTGTGGTTGCTTATTCGATATTTGGAGGGAGTCTGCATGTGTCTTGTGTGTGTGACAGGGGCCAGGTTTTCTCTTTGTTCCTACACAAACTTTCAATACTATCTGTAGTAATCTGGCTTATTTAGCTTTCCAAATAGGTATATTATGATTTCGGTGCTGCCCTTTCCTTGGCATTCCCGTGCTGTGTGACTCTTATGCCCTTATGGGATATAGAATTGCTCTATATGTAGGTCCTGAGTGACTTCTGTAGGCTTTTGCATTCACAATAGGCCTGGTAACTGAAGAGGGTTTGTGTTAATAAGCATTGGCACAGCTAATACAGCCGATACATATTCCAAACATGTCTGCAAATCAACAATAAAATAAAGACCAGCAGATCTCAAACCTAGCGGCCATTTAGCAGCCTACCAAAAAAACTGATAGGCCAATTATGTTATGGCTGACTGAAACCACTACTACTACTACTCCTACTGAGCATTTGTATAGTGCTACAAGATGTACACAGCACTGCACAGCCATGTAAGGGACAGACAGTCCCTGCTCATCAGAGCTTACAATCTAGTCAAGACAGACAACACAGTAGGTGTAGACATGGGATACATCTATGGGGAATGGTAAGGAGACACAAAGGAGATCAGGTGAGTCAAGATCTGGAAGTGACAGTGAAGAGGTGAGTTTTTAGCCTAGATTTGAAATGGACCAGAGAAGGCTCCTGACGTACAGATTCAGGTAGTTTGTTCCAGGCATAAGGGGCAACAAGGTAAAAGGAGCGAAGTCTGGAGTTAGCAATAGAAGAGAAGGGCACAGATAGAAGTAATTTGCCAGAAGAGCGGAGTTCCTGGGGAAGGGTATAGGGAGAGATAAGAGAGTAGAGGTAGTGAGGAGCTGCAGAGTGAGGCACTTATGAGGTCAGCAGGAGAAGTTTGAACTGGATGCAGAAACGGATAGGGAGCCAATGAAGGGAATTGAGAAAAGGGATAATATGAGTATGACGAGGCTGGTGGAAGATTAGCCGTGCAGCAGAGTGTTGAATAGATTGAAGAGGAGAAAGATGACTCAGAGGGAGACCAGCAAGGAATAGGTTGCAATAGTCAAGGTGGGAGGTGATTAAAGAGTGGATAAGTGTCTTAGTAGTGTGTTCAGAAAGGAATGGGCAGACTTTGTTATAGAGAAAGAAACGGCAGGTCTTAGTTATCATTTGGATGTGTGTGGAAAAGGAGAGAGAGAGGAGTCAAAGACAACCCCAAGATTGTGAGCCAAGGAAACAGGGAGGGTAGAAAGTTGTCCACAGAAACTGAGAAAGGAGGAAGGGAAGTGGTGGGTTTAGGAGGAAAAATAAGAAGCTCAGTTTTGGCCATGTTCAATTTCAAGCGGCGATGAGACATACAAGTAGCAATGTCAGAAAGGTAGGCAGAGATCTGGATTGTCGGAGAGATTTCAAGTGTAGAGAGGTAGATTTATTTTATTTATTTACATTCTCTTATATACCGTGCACTGTTCCCTCTAAGCTGTGCGCGTGTGCGCGCGCACACACCTCGCCAAGCGAGCGCACATACTTTACAACAGAGCGCACAAAAATTACGGTTCTGATTCTGATAGAAAACAACACAGATGTCTTAAAATTTAAAAGTTGTGATTGTAATTACTAGAAATTTTCCGCTTCATTTAGTAATCATCTATTTTCATTTAATTTGATTAAAATCAATGTGGTGTACATACTGTATTCTGACGTGTAGTCAAATTTTAAAGTATATATAACGCCGAGTGTCGTTATGTGGCGCACAAAAATTTAACCTTCCTTCAAAAGCTGCACAGCTGATATTTTATGCGCGCACAGCCTACAGAAAATTAGAGGGAACATTGATACCGTGCTATTCTGCATCAGTGTGGTTTACATTGAACAAACTGAAATTACATTGAACAGGGCATTATAACTTGGAGATAGCTATTTTACGGGGAACACGGGCTATGGAGGGTTAAGTGGCTTGCCCAAGACCACAAGGAGCACCTGTGGAACTAGAAACCCCAGTCCTTCCGGCCCAAGGTTGCTGTCCTCTAGTGGGATTTGAATCCCCAACTTTCCAGCCTGAAGTACCTTGCCCCAACCACTAGGCCACTCCTCCACTCCAGATCTGAGAGTCATCAGCATAAAGATGGTAGTGAAAGCCTTGGGAAGAGATGAGTGTATCAAGAGACTGGATATAGAGAAAGAAAAGGAGTGGACGCAAGACAGCTCATTGGGGTACATCAACTGAGAGCAGGATAGCAGCAGAGGAGGATCCACCAGAACAAATACTGAAAGAGTGAAGGGAGAGATAAAAGGAGAACCAGGATAGTACAGAGCTCTTAAAACCAAGCGAGGACAAGGTATCAAGGAGAAGGTGTGGTCAACAGTGTCAAAAACAGCAGAGAGGTCAAGAAAGATGAGGACTGTGGTGAAGACTCCCCTCCAGAGGAAATGGAGATAGGGGAAAATCCTGATAGAAGGGATGACACACACAGGATTTCCAAAACTGACTTGGAAAAAACACAGTTATCGGCTGAGCTGAAGACAAGCCTCAGCCCAGGGGAGGAGTTAGGCTTCAGCACTGATTGGGCATGCCCAGGGGAACGACAGGAAGTGCCGGGAAATGAAGCCCTTTTTAAATCTTCAGACAGGATTGACAGAGGAGGCAGCAAGGCTGGCAAAGGAGGCAGCAAGGCTGGCAAGGGAGGCAGCAAGGCTGACAAGGAGAACAGCAAGAAACGAAGCAGACGAGAAGCAGCTTCCAGTGCACGTTGGTCTTCAGGAGGAACTTGGAATCAAAGGGGAAAAACGCTAGAACCCTGGGAGAAGGCAGAACCCTGGAACAGTAAGCCTTGGAGCCCAATATACTCTCAAGGAGATCCTTACTACACGGTAGAGCCTAAACGTGGGAAGGCTAGCAAACCCAGCTCTTGGAGAAAAGGTATTTTGTCTGGTGGCGAGCAGTGTTATAAAAGCCAGGAACCAAAACAGGAAAGAAGTTTTTCTGAGAGAAATTCCCCTAGCAGAAGAACTAGCCATAAGGCTCCTGAGTTTCTAGAGAGGAGAGAGTCCTGGAAGAAAGGTGTCTGTTCTTATGCCAACGTCTCTGATAAAGGTAAAGCTGAATTTCCTAATTTTAATGCCTTGCTGGAGAAACCCTTTTATTGTGCTGACCTCCCTAAGCCAAACTCTGCAACAGGAGCAGATAGTGAGTGGGGGAAGGGTGTGACCCTTACTGGAGACTATCAAGCAGCTAAAGAGCAGCTACAGGCTGAATTGCTTCTAAAAGAGTTTCAGCAATTTCTGGAGCTAAAGTCAGGGAAACATAAGAAACCTGATGAAGAGAACAATTGCCTTAGCCCAGATGAATGCATGCAGATAGATAATGATGTGCCTACCTTGAGTTATGATCCTTGTGCAATAGATTGCTCTTTATGTTTTAGAGAGTAACAGTGTAAAGAAGCATCTGGAGTTTGTATGAGAAGAATACAAAACGTTTGCTATACCTGTTGCCTAGCCGTGAAAGTTCACAAATGGTTTTCACCTGTTTCTGTAAAGCCACCTGTGAGGAGAACAGCTGTTACTGTGAGGCTGCAATAATCCTGAGCAACCTCACGAGGCAAAGCTGAGTAGAAGCTACCGTGACTGTGTGAAGCTGAGTTAAAGCTATTTGATTTCAGTTGTTTTCCTGACCTCCTGATTTCACCTTTATGTTGAAAGTTGCACCTTTACGTTATGCACCTTTGAATTGTAATGCGTTGAAAATATCCCCACAACAAATAAATTTCTTGCAAGCCTTATCACTCGAGTCACAACTACAACTTTCATCCCTAAAGGAAAAAACAAGCGTACTACGAATCCCAGCATTCAGTGGGATCAGTACCACCTTTATTCATAAGGGACATTATATAAGGCCACTCCTGCCCGTAAGCTCTAGGGCCCAGGCAGGAGCGTCGCAGGACTGAGTAAAAGCTCTTGGATTTTGCCAGGAACAAGTCACTGGATATGTTAGGAACTGGGCAACTGGGGAAAGGAGGGGCTTTTCAAAAAGGATGGGCTCCACCTTAACTGGGATGGAAGCAGGCTGCTGGCATTAACCTTTAAAAATGAGAGAGAGCAGCTTTTAAACTAGATAATGGGAGAAAGCCAACAGTCACCCAAGAGCGCATGATTTGGAAGGATGTATCCTTGAAGGATACCAGCAAAAGATTGAGATAGGCCATATCGACAGAGGTTCAAATAAAGCAAAAGTAACACAGATGCCTTTAAGTACAGAGCAAACAGTGCTTAAAGATTCTAAATTACCCCTGTTTACCATTAACCAGATTAATATGAATACAATACAGCCTCTAAAATGCTTGTATGCAAATACTAGAAGTCTAAAAAATAAGATTTATATTCTCTTATATACTGTGCTATTCTGCATCAGTGCAGTTTACATTGAACAGGGCATTATAACTTGGAGATAACTATTTTACAGGGAACATGGGCTATGGAGGGTTAAGTGGCTTACCCAAGACCAAAAGGAGCAACTGTAGGACTAGAAACCCCAGTCCTTCTGGCCCAAGGTTGCTGTCCTCTAGTGGGATTTGAACCCCCAACCTTCTGGCCTGAACATAGTAACATAGTAACATAGTAGTTGACGGCAGATAAAGACCAGCATGGTCCATCCAGTCTGCCCAGCAAGATGGCAAGAGTAGGTGCACCTGTCGCTCCGCGCAGGCCACCCCTCCCCATATCCTTGTTCAGGGGTAAACCCACCACTCCATGTAGGACACCCCTATTTGTTGAGACGTTATATGGTTCAGAAGTTAGATGGTACCGTTTATTTTGTTTTTATCCTATTTCTGTAAAGGGATCCTCTGTGTTTGTCCCATGCCTTTTTGAATTCCGTCACCGTGTTCGCCCCTACCACTTCCATCGGGAGGGCATTCCAAGCATCCACCACCCTTTCAGTGAAAAAATATTTCCTGACATTGTCTTTCAATTTACCCCCTTGCAGTTTCATGTTATGCCCTCTAGTTTTACAGGTTCCCCCGTCTTTGGAAGAGGTTTGTTTGTTCATCATTTCTCTTTAAGTATTTAAAGGTCTGAATCATATCTCCCCTGTCCCTCCTTTCCTCCAACGTGTACATATTTAGGTCTTCAAGTCTCTTCTCATAAGGCTTCTGACGCAGGCTCCAAATCATTTTGGTCGCCTTCCTCTGAACAGTCTCCAGTCTTTTTACATCCTTTGCAAGATATGGTCTCCAAAACTGAATACAGTATTCCAAGTGAGGCCTCACCAGTGACCTATACAGTGGCATAAGTACCTCTTCTTTTCTGCTGGTAATCCCTCTTTGTATGCAACCCAACATCCTCCTGGCTTTTGCCACCGCCTTGTCGCACTGTTTTGCCACCTTGAGATCAGCAGAGATAATCACACCAAGGTCTTTCTCCTGAACTGTGCATACCAACCTTTCGCCCCCTATCATGTACATTTCTCTTGGATTTCTGCTACCCAAGTGCATGCCACTGCACTTTTTTGCATTAAATCATAGTTGCCAAGCATTAGACCAGTCTTCCAGCTTTTGTAGATCTTTCTTCATGTTAACCACTCCCTCGGGGGAGTCCACTCTGTTGCAAATTTTTGTGTCGTCTGCAAAAAGACAGACTTTTCCATTCAGTCCTTCAGCAATATCACTCACAAATACATTGAACAGTGCCGGGCCCAGGACCGAACCCTGGGGCACCCCGCTAATCACCTTCCTCTCATCCGAGTGAGCTCCATGTACAATCACCTTCTGTCGTCTGTCAGTCAACCAATTTCTAATCCAGTTTACCATCTTGGGACCCATCCCCAAGCTACTGAGTTTGTTGACAAGCCTCCTATGAGGAACAGTATCAAAGGCTTTGCTGAAATCCAGGTAGATGACATCCATCGCATGCCCCTGATCTAGTTCCCTGGTCATGCAGTCAAAGAACTCGATCAGATTTGTTTGGCAAGATCGTCCTTCGGTAAAACCATGTTGCCTCAGGTCTTGCAACCTGTTGGTTTTCAGAAAGTTCACTATTCGCTCTTTCAGGAGTGCCTCCATTACTTTTCCCGCCACCGAGGTAAGGCTCACGGGCCTGTAGTTTGACACTTCTTCCCTGTCACCACTTTTGTGTAGAGGTACGACATCAGTCCTGAGGAACCTCTCCTGTTTCCAAGGATCTGTTGAAGACATCCTTTAACGGTCCTGCAAGAACCTCTCTGAGCTCTTTCAGTATCCTGGGATGTATCCCATCCGGTCCCATGGCTTTGTCCACTTTCAGTTTAGCAAGTTGTTCTAACACCTCTTCTGCTGTGAATGGTGTGGTATCTGCTTCATTCCCATTTTTATATTTGGGAGTCACAGCTGGTCCATCCCCAGGATCTTCTTTAGTAAACACAGAGCAGAAGTAATTGTTTAGCAATTTCACTTTTTCAGTGTCACTTTCCACGAGTCCTTTCCCAGCACTTCTGAGTCCTGCAATTCCAACTCTGATCTTTTTCCTTTCCTGAATATACCTGAAGAAACTTTTGTTGCCACCCTTAACATCTTTAGCCATATTTTCCTCTGCCTTTGATTTTGCTATCCTTATTACTTTTTTAGACTCTTTGAGTTGGATCCTGTATTAATTTCTGTGTTTTTCTGTCTGCAAGCTTTTGAATTTTGCAAAAGTTGTGTTTTTTGCCTTTAGATGAGCAGCCACCTCTTTGGAAAACCAAATAGGTTTCCTTCTCCTCTTGCTTTTATTTACTTTTCTTACATATTTATCTGTTGCTCCTTTTATTGCCTCCTTTAGTTTAGCCCATTGCAATTCCACTTCCTTTATCTCTTCCCACCCCGTCATCTCCTCCTTTACGTACTCTGCCATTTTATTGAAGTCAGTGTATTTGA
Source organism: Ichthyophis bannanicus (assembly GCA_033557465.1). NCBI lineage: Eukaryota > Metazoa > Chordata > Amphibia > Gymnophiona > Ichthyophiidae > Ichthyophis > Ichthyophis bannanicus. Next base: position 345,195,918 of record CM066039.1, on the reverse strand, counting down.
AGTTTAGGACTCTGAGCTTGCTATGATTGGCCTGTACCATGGCTTTTATTTCAAACCACACCGTGTGATGGTCGCTGTTGCTCACAGGGGCTCTTCACGCAGACATTCGACACACTATCACCGTTGGTGAGCACTACATCCAGCGTTGAGCTTTCCCTGGTTGGTTCCATCACCATTTGTCTAAATAATGCATCTTGGAGAGCATCCACAAATGTTTTGCTTCTTTCCAGATGTGCAGAAGGAGTAATCCAATCCACATCAGGTAGATTAAAGTCACCCAATATGATTGCTTCCCCCTTTGATGCTATCTTGGTAATATCTATAATCAATTCATTGTCTCTCTCTTCAATTTGAGTCGGAGGTCTATAGACTACAGCAATATGGATGACGGTGCCATCTCCTCTCTCCAACGCAATCCAGAGCGCTTCTTCTTTTCCCCATGCCCCCTGCATTTCAGTAGCTTTAATATTGCTTTTGACATACAAGGCTACTCCTCCTCCTTTTCCATTTTCTCGGTCCCTTCTGAATAGATTATAGCCAGCTATGCCTATATCCCAATCATGTGATTCATTAAACCATGTTTCTGTAATGGCCACAATGTCCAAGTCCGTTTCCACCATTAGGGCTTCCAGGTCTGGAATTTTGTTGGCTAAGCTTCGAGCATTTGTGCTCATTGCTTTCCAGCACTTTCCTGGCTTGTGTGTATTTTGCATTGATTTTGTTCTGCCCACTTCCTCCCACATGTTTTTGATGTGTGGTTTAAAAGTGTGTCCGTTTCTGATGTTGTTCTGCTTTTGTTGGGGGTGGCAGGCAGATGTTGACCTTCCACATCCGTCACCCCCTTTTCCTAGTTTAAATGCATGTCCACATACTGCCTGAATTTTTCACTTAGGATTCTTTTCCCTGCGGAAGAGAGATGTAGTCCATCAGCACAGTATAGTCTCTTGTTGGTCCATCTGTTGTCCCAGTTGCCAATAAATCCGAATCCTTCTTGTCTGCACCAGGTCTGGAGCCATGTATTAAAGCTGTTAATGCGATGCAGTCTTTTTGTCCCCTTACCAAGAATAGGTAGAACCTCTGAGAATGCAACAGTGTTAACAACGTGCTTGAGTTTCTCCCCCAGAGATTGGAAGTCCTTTTGGGCTGTAGAGGCACTGTTCCTAGCCAGGTCATTTGTGCCTAGGTGGATACTAACATCAAGTTTGGAGTGTTCACTTTTTGCACTAAGTAATTAAACAACTTGGTTTGTATTCCTGCTGGCTGAAGAGCCTGGTAGGCACATGACTATCTTCTCTCCTTTGAACTGTGTTCCCAAGTTGGTGCCTCTGATGATGGAATCTCCAAGTAGTAGTAGTTTTCTGTTTGGTGAGGTTTTCTTCATATTTAGTGCTTTAGCAGGGGATTGGGCATTGTCTGACTCATTTAAAGGCCCTTCAGTTTCTTTGAATTGGGCATCCTCAGAGGCAGAGAAGGCATTGTGCAGGGATATCTCTTGATGTATAGGATGTCTTTGTGTTACAGGTCGCAATCTACCAGAACCCACTGTGATCCATTTGTTCCTGGGGCGTTTGATTCTCTGTGGGAGTGGTGGTGGACTTTGTTCCGTTTGTATCCTAGAAGAGGTGCGCTTCATTGCAGCCAGTTCCTCCCTCAGTAGAGATACTTCTATATGCATGGCAGCTAGGTCTTTCCTTAGTAGAGTCAGTTCTTCATGCATGGCAGCTGACTTTACACATATAGGACAAGCTCTTAGTCTCCAAATGATTTGTCTTTGAATGAAAGTACCACAGTTATTGCACTGAATGCACGACATGTTTATGCAGTCCCAGAAGAGGAAGAAGAAGAAGAAAAGATGAATACGATGTGGCTTTTAACCCAAGTTTGGAATGATAGATGGCACGTCTGTGACCACTATATAGGCAATGTAGCCCCTGGGGTGGGTAGGGCGAGGGGTAGGGTGGGCGGGAACATAAGTGTCACTGGCTAGTAGGCTGTTCCTGAACTGTTGGCACACACAATGGAGTAGGTAAGGGAACCCACCACTAAGGACAATTAGAAAGAAAGAAAAATATGTGGAGACAGACTCACAGTACTGTGCCCCCCAACCACTAGGCCACTCCTCCACTCCAGGTAGAGAGAGTTAGAATATATGGCACTAAATGAGAGATTAGATACGATTTTTATCTCGGAGATCTGGTGGAAGGAGGACAACCAGTGGGACACTGTGATACCTAGGTACAAATTATATCACAATGATAGAATAGAGCAAATTGATGGAGGGGTTGCATTCTATGTTAGAGAGGTCATTGAATCACACAGGATTAAAGTTTTACAGCAACAAAATTCACTGTAGAATCTCTATGGATTGAAAGTCCATGTTAAAAGGGGAAGGTAATGGCAGTGGGGTTGTACTATCGTCTGCCTGGCCAGAATGAACAAATGGCTGATGAAATGCTACAAGAAATCAGGGAAGTTAACAAAGGTTACAGCACAGTGATATTAATTGGTGATTTCAATTACCCTGGTATTGACTAGGTCAGTGCCATGGCAGAATGTGCTAGGGAGATAAAGTTTCTAGAGGAAATAAATGACTGCTTCTTGGAGCAGCTGGTTCATGAACCGACCAGAGGGGAAGCCATTTTGGACCTAGTCCTTAGTGGAACACCAGATCTGGTGCAAGAGATAAGGGTGTTGGGGCCACTTGGCAATAGTGATCATAGCATGAAAGGACAGCAAGGAAATCCACAGTAATACCTTTTAACTTTCAAAAGGGAAACTATGATAAAATGAAGAAAATAGTTAAGAAAAACTAAAAGAAACAGCTGCAACGGTTAAAGATTTATATCAGACATGGGCGTTGTTTAAAATTACTTTCTTAGAAGCCCAAACCTTCTGTATTTCATGCTTTAAGAAAAGTGTAAGGAAGTCCAAAAAACTGAGTTTAAGGTGAGGCTGTTGTAGCTAAAACAACATTTTTCAGGAAATGGATAAAGGAGCCTCATGACAAAAACTGGAAACAACATAAGCACTGGCAAGTTAGATGCAAGGCAATTATAAGAAAGGCAAAGAGAGAATTTGAAAAAAAATTGCCGTGGAAGCAAAAATGCATAATAAAATCTTTTTCAAAGTACATTTGTAGCAAAATCCCTGTGAGAGAGAGTCAGTTGGACCATTAGATGATAGAAGGGTAAAAGGGGGCACTAAGAGGGGACTAGGCCATAGTGGAGAGAATGAATGAATTCTTGTCTTTGGTCTTTACTGAAGAAGATGTAGAGAAGTTACTCATGACTGAAATGGCATTTAAAGGTGATACACTGAAAGAAATATCGATAAACTGGGAAGATGTATTACAACTATTTGATAAACTAAAGAGTAGTAAATCACCTGGACCGAATGGTATACATCAGAGGATGTTGATAGAACTGAAAGATGAGATTGCAGACCTACTATTAGTAATCTGTGAACTATCATTAAAACCATCTGTAATACCTGAAGATTGGCGAATGGCCAATGTAACACCAATTTTTAAAAAGGGTTCCAGGGATGATCTGGGAAACTACAGATTGGTGAACCTGACGTCAGTACCAGGCAAAATGGTAGAAACCATTATAAAGAATAAAATTATTGAACATGTATATAGTCATGGTTTAATGGGAGAAAGCCAACATGGATTTGGTCAAGGAAAGTCTTGTCCTACTAATCTGTTATATTTTTTGAAGGTGTGAATAAACAGGTAGACAAAGTTAAGCTGGTCAATATAGTGTATCTGGATTTTCAAAAAGCCTTTGACAAGGTCCCTCATGAAAGCCTCTTGGTGATGCTAAGTCATGGGATAGCTGGCTGTGTACTATTGTGGATTAGGAACTAGTTAAAAGATAGAAAGCAGAGGGTAGGGCTAAATGGCCAATTTTCCCAATGGAGAAAGGTGAATAGTGGAGTACCCCAGGGATCTGTTCTGGGCCTGCTGCTTTTTAACATATTCGTAAATAACCTGGAAATGGGAATATCGAGTGAGGTAATGAAATTTGCAGATGACATAAAATTATTCGAAGTTGTTAAAACCCAAGAGGCTTGTGAAAAACTGCAAGAGGATCTTGAAAAATTGGAAGATTGGACATTCAAATGGCAGATGAAATTTAATGGTGGCAAGATGCAAAGTTATGCACCTACATAAGAACAACCCAAACTATGGTTAAACAATGCAAGATACCACTTTAGAAACCACCACCCAGGAAAAAGATTTAGTTGTCATCATGGATTATATTTTAAACCTTCTGCCCAGTGTGCAGTGGCGGCCAAGAGAGCAAATAGAATGCTAGGTATGATAAGGAAAGGAATGGAAAATAAAACAAAGGAAATTATAATGCCTCTGTATCGTTCCATGGTGCAACCGCACCTCAAATATTGTGTGCAATTCTGCTCACCATATCTTAAAAGGGATATAGTGGTATTAGAAAAGGTACAGAGAAGAGCCACCAAAATGATAAAGGGGATGGGAGGGATACCCCTATGAGGAGAGGCTTAAAATGTTAGGGCTCTTAAACCTGGAAGAGAGACGGCTGAGGGGAGATATGACAGAGGTTTATAAATAAATGAATGGAGTGGAATTGGTAAACGTAGATCGATTGTTTACGTCATCAAAATATAGAAAAACTAGGGGGCATTTATTTATGTATTTATTTAACTGTATTTTCTCTGGATCAAGGTGGTTTACATGAAAAAAAATGAATTTACATTTAAACAGTGGTATCAAACTATGTACAGCAAGCAATTAAAGAGCTTCTGTCTCTGAACTATATACAGTTTTGACTATCTACAACAGTTGTGGTAAGTGATTGTGCATTGTCCTTCTGTAAACAGGTGAGTCTTTAATTGTTTGCGGAATGTCTTGAGGTCAGTGATGTTCTTGAGCTGGTCTGGTAGTCTGTTCCATATGGAGGGTGCGTAGAGTTGGAAGGCTCTTTTGCATGCATGCAATGAAGCTGCAGTGTAACCTGTTTGACTAATAAAAGAAAATATTTTTTCACTCAACATGTAATCAAACTCTGGAATTTGTTACTGGAGGATGAAGTAAAAGCTATTAGTGTATCTGGTTTTAAAAAAGGTTTGGCCAAGTTCCTAGAGGAAAGGTCCATAAACCATTATTAAAGAGGATCGGGGAAATCTACCCCAGGACAAGCATTGTGGAACCTGTGTACCTTTATGGGAACCTGCCAGGCAGGGCCGGCCCGTCCATTGAGCAAGAATGTTTTTTGCACAGGGCCCCGCGTTTCAGGGGGCCCCGCGCAAAGAACATTCTGCTTTTTTTTTTTTTAAATTACATTTAAAAAAAAAAACCTGTCTCTGGCTGCTGCCGCTGCCGCGTCCGTCGCAGCAGCGGCAGAATGGAGTGTCCCGCGGGGCCCCCTCTCCTCGTTGAGCCCTCTGCAAGGGCTTTCAGATTCGCGAAGGGAGAGTGCTCCCTCGCGTCTCTGTAAAGCCCGCAGGGGCTAATGGGAAATTTCCCATCAGCCCCTCGCGTCTAAAGGGCTTTACAGAGACGCAAGGGAGCACTCTCCCTTCGCGAATCTGAAAGCCCTTGCAGAGGGCTCAACGCGGAGAGGGGGCCCCGCGGGACACGTCATTCTGCCGCTGCTGCGACGGACGCGGCAGCGGCAGCGGCAGCAGCTAGAGCCAGGTTTTTTTTTTTAAATTTGCCAGAAGGGAAGGGAAGGGAAGGGGGGGGGGGTTAAGACGGGTAATGGGCTGGGGGGCTGATGGAGGCTGTCTGGAAATGGGGTTATGGGGGGTTAGGACAGGAAATGTGCTGTGGGGGGTTAGGACTGGAAATGTGCTGGGGGGGGGTTAGGACTGGAAATGTGCTTGGGGGGGTTAGGACTGGAAATGTGCTAGGGGGGGGGGTTAGGACTGGAAATGTGCTAGGGGGGGTTAGGACTGGAAATGTGCTGGGGGGGGGGGGTTAGGACTGGAAATGTGCTAGGGGGGGGTAGGACTGGAAATGTGCTGGGGGGGGGTTAGGACTGGAAATGTGCTGGGTGGGGGGGGGGTTAGGACTGCTAATGGGCTGGGGCTGATGGAGGCTGACTGGAAATGGGGTGCGGGGGGGTTAGGACTGGAAATGGGCTAGGGGGGTTAGGACTGGAAATGGGCTGGGGGGTTAGGACTGGAAATGGGCTAGGGGGGGGTTAAGACTGCTAATGGGCTGGGCTGATGGAGGCTGACTGGAAATGGGGTGGGGGGGTTAGGACTGGAAATGGGCTAGGGGGGGTTAAGACTGGTAATGGGCTGGGGGTTGATGGAGGCTGACTGGAAATGGGGTGATGGGGGGTTAGGACTGGAAATGGGCTGGGGGGGGTGGTTAAGACTGGTAATGGGCTGTGGGCTGATGGGGGCTGTCTGGAAATAGGGTGATGGGGGGTTAGGATTGCTAATGGGCTATGGGGGGGTTAGGACTGCTAATGGGCTATGGGGGCGCTAGGACAGGAAATGGGCTGATGGGGAGGGGTTAGGACTTGAGGTGGGCTGATGTGGTTAGGACTGGTAATGGGCTGTGGGCTGATGGGGGGGTTAGGACTGGCAATGGGCTATGGGGGGCTGACTGGAAATGGGCTGATGGGGTTAAGACTGGAAGTGGGCTGATGGGGGGGTTAGGACTGGTAATGGGTTATAGGGGGTGCTTAAACTGAAAATGGGTTGATGGGGGGCTAGGACTGGTAATGGGTTGGGGGATTGCTATGACTGGAAATGGACTGAGTGGACGGGGAGGCTTGAACTGCAAATAGCTAATAGGGAGGGAGCTTGGAATGGAAATGGGCTGATGGAGCAGCTAGGATAGGACTGGAAATGGGCTGTTTATTTATTTATTTATTTATTTTATTTAACAGTATTTCTAAACCGCCTTATCTTAATAATCAAGGTGGTATCACAGCAAGCAATCAGGTAAAGTGTGTGTGTTGTACATGCAGTGAGGATAAAACTTAGTTGTGTGAGGGATGTGTTGGGTGCTTGATTTGTTTGAGCTATATACAGGGTGGGCTATTTACAGTGGTGCTAGAATCATATTTTATATATATTCAGTTGTTTGGGAGGATTGGAGTGCTGTTATCCATTCTCTTAGGTTATGTGATGTGACCATAGTGCTCTATGAACAGCATGGTTTTCAGTTGTTTTCTGAAGTCTTTGAGGTCTGGAGTTGTCCTTAGATCGTCCGGTAGATTGTTCCATATTGTTGGAGCAGCCATGGAGAGAGCTCTGTCTGTTGTGTCCTTGCGTGTGTGCTTGTACTCATTTGGGGTGCTGACTCGGTTGCGTGTTTGACTTCTTCTGGGACGTGCGCTGGTTTCCGGTTGTATGAGCAGGTGGAGGCTGTTGGCTGATGTGTGTTCTCTTATCTTAAATAGGTTTATGATAGTCTTGTATCTGATGCGAGCAATGATTGCGAGCCAGTGTAAGTCCTTTAGTGTAGGTGTGATGTGCTCCTGCCTTGCGGCTCCGGATATGATTCGAGCTGCAGTGTTTTGTGCCAGCTGTAGTGGTTTGAGAGCTTGTTTTGGTAGTCCGAGGTATATCGGATTGCAGAAGTCCAGTATTGGGGTTATCAGTGCTTGACAGACTGTACGGAAGTGTTCTGGAGCGAGGAGTGGTTTCAGTCTCCTGATGATTCGCATCCTGTAATATGCTTTTTGGATTGTTTTGTCTATGTGTGGTTTGAGGTTGAGTTTACTGTCCAGAGTAACCCCAAGGTATCTCACCTCCGATCTTATCGATATCGTGGTGCTTTGTATCTTTATGTTTGGTGGGTGTGTGAAGCTTTGGTTTCGAGTGATGATTAAAGCTTCAGTCTTGTTGTAGTTTATAGCTAGATTGTTGTTTTGGCACCACTTCGCCATTTGGGTAAGGCAGTCTGCTATCTTAGAGAAGTCCGGGTTTTCGATTGATATCGGGGAGTATACCATTATATCGTCTGCGTATATTGTGTATTGGATGTTGTTCTCTTTCATAATGTTGCATATTGGTTGGATGTAGATGTTAAAAAGGAGTGCTGAGAGTGCGGATCCTTGTGGTACTCCTTGTTGGACGTTTATGGGCCGGGAGGTGTCCTGTCCCACCTTGACCTGTAGCTGTCTTTCTGTTAGGTACGAGTGGAACCATTTTAGAGTGGTACCGTGTATACCAGTGTTCTTCAGTCTCTCCAGGAGTATATTGTGATCAACTGTGTCGAACGCTGAGGAGATGTCGATGAAGATCATTATAATTCCATTCCTGATGTCGTCAATTATTCTTATGATGCTGTCGAAGAGGTAGATCAGGAGAGTTTCGACTCCATGGTTGGGACGAAATCCGTGTTGGTTGTCGTCGAGAGTTCCGTGTTCGTCAATGTGTTCCTGAAGTTGTAGTTGAACCGTCTTTTCGATTATTTTTGCGAGGAAGGGTATGCTGGAGATTGGTCGGTATGCTGCTGGGTCCTTTTTGTCGAGAGAAGTTTTCTTTGTGATTGGTCTTACTGAGGCAAGCTTTAATTGCTGTGGCATGAGTCCTTGAGTGAGTGAGTTGTGTACCATTTTATGAATGTTTGGTATGAGGCTTGCTTTGGTGGCTTTGACCCATGACACTGGGCAAGGGTCTGTAGGAGCAGTGCTTGTGTTGATTGTGGAGATGATGTCTGATATCTGCTCTTTTGAGGGTGAGTGGAATGTGCCCCAGGTTTTGGGGTGGACGTTCGTTCTGTTGGTTCTACTGGGTGTTGTGCGCTCTGTGGAGTGAAATTTGTCTTTGATGTGGTCGGCGAATATCTGTGGATCCACTTGTATTTCTCTTTCTGCTGCTTGCTCTTTTGTCAGGGTTTTTACTATTTTGAAAAGTTCTCTGGGTTTGTTGATGGAAGAATTTATCAGGTTTGTGTGGAATTCTCTCTTTGATTGGTTGATGTGTTCATTGTATTGTTTTTTGCTTTGTTAGGTAAAGATGTTGGTCGGAAGTAGTTTTGTTTTTTCTCCATCTCCGTTCAATTTTCCTGAGCTCCCTCTTTTCCTGTCGTATTTTTGCTGAGTACCATGGTTTGTTTTGTCTCTTGTTGTGGTGTTGTTTCTTGGTCCTGTCAACGGATGGTTTGGCGGCGTTAGCTAGGACATTGTTCCAGTTGGAAACTTGTTCCTCCAGGTCCTCTGAGTCAATGTTCAAGTGTTGTATTGTGTCCTGGATGAATTCGTCCTTGTCAAAGGACTTGAATCGTCTTTGTGTGTGTGGGAAGTTCGCTCTTTCGCTTGTCCAGTCTTCTTGTGATTGCAGATTTGTCTCGATTAAGTAATGGTCAGACCATGGTACTGGGGTGATGGTGGGTGTAGAGATTAGGTCTCTTGAAGTTAGGTAGTTTGATGCGAAGATGAGGTCTGGGGATGATCCTAGTCTGTGTGTTGGTGCATTGACTATCTGTGTGAATTGAAGTGATGACATTGCCTGAAGGAAGGCCTCTGCATCTTTTGTATTGGCGGACTTGAGGTTGAAGTCTCCGATTAGTAGTGCTGGTTTGTTGTTTGACGTTATGGCACAGGCTTCTTCGAGTATGAAGGCTAGTTCGTCGGGTGGAGCACGGGGTGCTCTGTAGGTTAGGCAGATTGCAATATTCTTGTTCTTGATGCTAATTGTGTTACACTGCTTTGTATCTGTGAGATTCAGTGTCTTGAACTTGAGTTCTGTTTTTGCTATTATTAGGACTCCTCCTCCACGCTTGTGGATGCGTGGGCAGTTGTATGCTGAGTAGTTGTTCGGTACTAGTTGGTTGAGTAGTACACTGTTGGTAGGGTTGAGCCATGTCTCTGTGATGCATATTATGTCTGGCTGTCGCTCTTCAATGTGGTCTACCAGAGTGTGTATCTTGTTGCAGATGGATCTGGCGTTTATGAGCTCAATTGATGTTTTCCTTTCTTTGTGGAAGAGGTTGTTGCGACGTGTGCTTCCTTAGGGCCGGTGTTGGGGTTTGATTTGTGTCTGTTTTGTCTCTTTGTTTGGGAGGTTGCGAGTGTCTCTTTGTGTGTGTGTTGTGGACCGAGATATGGCAGTGCAGTTGGTGGGTACCATGGTGTGTTTGTTTGGGGGTAGTGGGGGTGTGTAGTTGGTGGGAGGAGTTGTGTGACTAGTAGGTATAGTGGGAGGAAGTATGTGGTGTGCATGTTGATAGCTTGTGATGTTCTGATAGGGCGACGCCTGTGTCCTTAGGTTTTCGTCTGTTGTTTGCTTTTTTGAGGAGAGCTGTACTTGTTGCAGGGGCTTGTCCTGGGGATGTGAAGTTGTATCTGTTGCGGTGCGGGAGCCTGTCCCGTGGAGGGAGCCTGTCCCTTGGATGTGAAGCTGTATCTGTTGCGGTGCGGGAGCCTGTCCCGTGGAGGGAGCCTGTCCCTTGGATGTGGAGCTGGATCTGTGGCGGACGCCTTGGTGCGGGAGCCTGTCCCGTGGAGGGAGCCTGTCCCGTGTGTGTGGAGCTGGATCTGTGTTGGTCGCCTTGGTGCGGGGGCCTGTCCCGTGGATGTGGAGCTGGGTCTGTCGCGGTGCGGGAGCCTGTCCCGTGGAGGGAGCCTGTCCCGTGGATGTGGAGCTGGATCTGTGGCGGTCGTCTTGGTGCGGGGGCCTGTCCCGTGGATGTGACGCTGGATCTGTCGCGGTGCGGGAGCCTGTCCCGTGGAGGGAGCCTGTCCCGTGGAGGTGGAGCCGGATCTGTGGTGGTCGCCCTGTTGCGGGGGTCTGTCCCGTGGATGTGGAGCTGGGTTTGTCGCGGTGCGGGAGCCTGTCCCGTGGAGGGAGCCTGTTTCATGTATGTGCAGCTGGATCTGTTGATGAACTCTTGGTCTGACCCACTATGGTACATCCCAAGTCCCTATGTTCTTATCTAGCTAAAGATGACATTGCTCTAACATAGCATCAGCACTGGCATATCTCTGGGTTTAAGGTATCAATCTGGACAAACATGGTAATACCAAATATGGCCTATAAACGATGGTAGTTAACAACACTGGCATATCCCTGGGTTTACAGTATCGATCGGCTGTTGGGGGGGAGCTAAGATTGGAAATGGGCTGTGGTGGGGGCTTGAATTGAAATGGACTCATGGAGGGGCTAGAACTGGAAGTAGGCTCATGGGGGGGCTTGGACTGGAATTGGGCTGAGTGGAGGGGAGCTAGGATTTGACATGGACTGATGGTGGGGCTAGGAAATGACTAGAAATGGGCTGATGGGGGGCTAGGATTGGAAATGAGCTGATGAAGGGACTCAGACTGAAAATGGATGGGAGAGCTAGGACTGGAAATGGGTTGATGGGGGGCTAGGACTGGAAATGGGCTGATGCAGGGACTAGAAGGGAATGGATGCTGGGTGAGACTGGAACTAGAAGGGAGCTGATGTTGGGGGAGGATTAGAATGGGATGGGGCTGGGAGAGTAAAATGGAGAGGGGAAAAATATTTTGTGTGGGAGGGATGAAAAATCTACAATTGGCCGGGTATTGGGAGAGTAAGTGGGGATTGAGGATGGAGGGGTAAAATTTGTGTGGATGAAATAAGAATGAGGGAAAGAGCAAAAGGAGAAAGATTAGTATGTTAAAGCAGATGTAGAGAGAGAGGATGGAAAGAAAACTAGAAGAGAGAAGAAAGGGCAAATGGACAGCAGACGATGGAGAGTTAGCAGAAAACATGAAGAAACCAGAAGAAAGTGGCTGGAGCAATTGCAACTGAAAAAAAATGCACAAAAGGTAGAAAGATATCTCTTTATTTTGAATTTATTAACTGGAATATGAAAGCTCTGGGAAATGTGCATCATTAACGTCTGCGCTTTGTTTGGTACAAGAGGAAATTGATTTATAGTTTTATTTCTACAGTGTTGTTGTACATTCCAAGTTTGGCTTTTGGGGTTCCCAGTTTAATTATTGCCTTCCTGTTTCTAAATTGCGATTCCTTGTTTGGTGATGGTTTATGTTCTGCATGTGTAACTGAGCTGAGGTATTCTGTTTATGTAATTCCTATTTGACATTGCCACTTGTTCTCTTTCCCCAGTATTCTCTGAAATGTACTGGTTTAATATTTGCAGTGTTTCCTTTTGATAGGTAGGGTCTGGTGCTTTGTGAGTCCTGGTAATGCTGTCAGGATACAGCGGGTTTGCTATGGGTTTCTAAATGGGCAGCGTTTGTAGTAGTTCCTAATGTGCCTGGCGGTTGGCACTGGATTATAGTAATGTAGAAATCTTTTAGTCTTTCTTTATCCATACACTCATTAAGAGACATGTTTACTAAAAGTTAGTGAATGGTAACATTACGCAAATATTTATGCAAATAAGACCACTTATGCAAATGAGGCCCCGCACCGAGTCTCCGCACATGGCCCCGCACCCCCCTTGGGCCGCCCCTGCTGCCAGGTACCTGTGGCCTGGATTGGCTACTGTTGGAAAGAGGATACTGGGTATGATGGATCTTTGGTCTGACCCAGTATGGAAAATTGTATGTTCTTAGTTGTCTGGGTAGCAGGTGCTGCTAATCAGATAAATGCTTTTTAATATCAGACCCTATGTCTTCATTGTGACCCCAGTAATAGAAACTCAGTGAGGTCTTCTTCCGTATATCACAGTGATGGTGAGAGCCAGCCATACTCGGGGCCTTTTCCCTTCAGGCTAGAAGACAACTAGGGTTTGACCTTTACTTAAAAGACCTTGACAAGATACTTCCCATCTGGCTAATTACTGCCATGTTTCTAATTTGGCATTCATGTCGAAAATTGCAGTGAAACAAGTCTTTCAGCAATGAATGGCTTTTGTAGAGAACACTCATGTACCTTCATCCTTATCAGTCTGGCTTTTAGGGCTTGACGTGGCATAGAGACCTTTCCAATGAGTTGGAAAATTCAAATGAATTGTATGCAGGGAATGATATTCGGCTGGTGCTGTTGGCCAATAGGCTTAGGCCATCTTCAGGATTTGGGCCTGGTTCTTCAGTGTTTCCACTCCTACCTTTGGGGGAATGGAACAGAGATACTGTATTTCACCTCCTAAACTGACTGGCTGTAGGGTTCTTCAGAGATCTATTCTGGCCACTGTCCTTCCCACCCTGATTTGCTCCACTATTTTTCTCTGCCTCCCATCTGTGTTGTTTGTCTGCTGGTATATTTTTAGCTGTGTATTTTGTAAACCACTATGAATAGCAATAAGTCATAAATCTAAAGGGCTGGATGTAGTTACTGTGGCCGAGAGAGATAATAGAAGGAGGGAAGCACATGGGGTGGGGGGTGGGAGGGGTGCTGAGTGAGCAGTAAAGTATTTGAAAGGTTCATGTCACATTGTTGTACATTCTTTTGGTCTCAATTGTTAAATTAAATGAACTGTTTATTGTATTTGGTCTTTTATTTGTTTTTTTAATAGAGCAAGGGCCCTGCAGCTCATTCACGTCAGCTCCCTCTGATTCCCTAGGGTGGCATTTTAATGGCCCGGGGAAGGATTCTCTAAAAGCTTGTGAACAATGCGACTGATATGATGAGAGTCATTTTGGAAGCTCTCTTTGTGGCAGATGTGAGAAAATGGGCATATCACAATGATGTTGCTGGAGATATTTTAGATACACATGTCAGCATGATCACATCCAAGTCGACTGTGGGTATGCCTGGGGGCATGGAAGGGACGGATTGGTAAATATACATGTACACGCGTGATTTATAACCAACACTGCCCGTCACTATCCGCTCCAGTGTGAATACTCAAAAAGTGACAAACCCCATCGAAATCAAGGGGTAATAATATATACATGGAAAAGTATATTAAGACCTGTAGAAGACATCAAATCTGTCAGCTTGAGTTTAAGCTTAGTCCTCTAGAAGCTCACAATGATCAGCATAACATAATCTGTCTTCCCAGTCAATAAATTCAATTTTCACATTTTTTTTTCAAAAATAGAGTACTGGTATTGAAGCACCCAGAGTCTCACATAGAACAAGGTGTCGGCTCCAAGTGATTACTCTGTGAATTGCGTTGAGAGGGAGAAAACCTTCAAGGACCAAGGAATGCAGACCGAAACCAAGAAAATGTGGCAGAAAGATACCGAGTTATTTCCTATCATGTTGGGAGCCACAGACTTAATTAAAAAGAACTTTCAAACACACCTTGACAAACTCCCCATACACGTAACATCTTACGAACTCCAGCAGGAGGCTCTTTGGCACGGTGCAGGTACTACGCCGAGCATTAGCAGTAAATTTGATAGACTGAGATCATACTCCACATACCCTGGCTTAGAAGTGAGGTTCATGACTGTCATGGTATGCGCAAAACTCACCCATTTGGAGAAATTGCCCGAGAGAAAGAATAGTGCACTCTACTGCAATTCCTATCAGAGATAAGTCTGACCTTATCTTCAGCACCACACTGTATCATTGCTTCACACATGGAAGTCCATAAATGCAGCCACTTCGCTCCATCCACAGTCCATGGCTTAGACTTGACCCGACATTGGTGTTTCAGCAAAGTCTCTTGCTTCAGGGTTCACTCCAACACAGTTGCCAAGCGATTGATTTCACACTTATCCTGCCAAACAAACGGAGCAAAGTGGCTGTGTTTATGGCTGTTGTGTGTGAAGCAATGATAAGACGTGATGACGGACTAAATAAGATAAGTCTGGCCATTATCTCTGTTACGAATTGCAGTACAGTGCACTATTCTTGGAATACTTTCTCCAAATGGGTTAGTTTTGCACATACCATGGCAGTCATGAGCCTCACTTCTAAGCCAGGGTATGTGAAGTATGAACTCGGTCTCTCAAATTTACTGCTAATGCTCGGCGTAGTACCTGCATCGTGCCAAAGAGTCTCCCTCTGGAGTTCATAAGATGTAACATGTAGGGGCAGTTTGTCAAGATGTGCTTGGAAATTCTTCTTTATCAAGCCTGTGGCTCCCAGTACAATGGGAAAGATTTCCATATCTTTCTGCCACATTTTCTTGGTCTTTGACTGCATTTCTTGGTACTTCAAGATCTTCTATGTGAGACTGTGGGTGCTTCAATACCAGTACTCTGTTTTTGAAAAAAAAAAAAAAGTGAAAATTGGATTTATTGACTGGGAAGACAGATGATGACATTATTGATTGAGCTTCTAAAGGGCTAAGCTTAAACTCAAGCTGACACCTTTGATGTCTTCCCCAGGTCTTAATATACTTTTTAATGTATATATTATTACCCCTTTATCTTTTCTAGGGCATTAATAGAGTTAGTAATGTTTGTTTTACCAACGTAAGAACAGTACAATAGGGAAATGCTTTTTCACTCCTCTGATACTTTGCACTCCTTCCAAGATACCCACTTGTATTTAGGACACCCATTACTTCAGGCCTCCGCACTGCAACAAATCCCCATTTGCAAAATAGCAGGCTGTGACATGCAAAGGCAAGAGACCGATGGCCACGTTCTGTAATAGACATGCATGAATATCTGTGTCCCTGTTCTGTGTTCAAGTTTCTAAAATGCGGAGACTTCCTGCACGTGGCTAGTCCAGAACTCTGTGTGTCCCCGTTTTTGCTATGATGCAACAGACACGTGTATTTTTAAGGTGGAGAAAGGCTGATTTTACAAGGCACTTACACGTGACCACCTTTCCCTCCCACTGTATATCAGACGTTTTGACTTGGATGTCCCATTTTACAGCCAGATGTCCTTTCTAAAATGTGTCTTCACATGTTTAGGAATACTATGGCATCTGTTTGTATGTCTATGTGCTTACAAGTGAAAGATAACACGTTTGGCTGTTTTATTTCATCTCCACCCGCATCCAACGAAGTCTTGTTTTGAGGACTGCAGCTGTTGGCTCTGTAGCTGTAGCAGGGCAGTGGTGGTTCAGCGGGTATCGTTCATTGCAGGGAAATTCATCCCCACCTGCTGACTAGACCCGTGCTCGTATCTGTGATTGGCAAAGACTTGGGCAGCAGGAGGGCTAGAGCCGTACTGGGAGGCAGTATATGAGTCTGGCTGGGGACTTGGGGTACTGGAGAATATTTCTCAGCTTTCTGTGATGTGTTCAGCTCCTTTTACAAATCACTGCTTAATCCAGCACTTCCGCATTGCCTTGGCAACTGGTCCAGAGGGTGCTCTGTCGCCATGGAAACAAATCAATACAAACATGGTTCATTATATTTATAGAGAAGCGAAGGGAAAGGGCGAGGTGTGATAGCGATGCAGAGCGAGATGGAGGAAGGTGGCTTGCATTAGCAGACAGAGGATCATGAAGCCAGCGCCCACAGCTTCCATATTCCACCCCAAAAGCCTCATTCCAGGGGAGGGGCGAGTGGCAACAGGTGGGGAGACTGGGGTTGGAGCACCCCAGCTCACTTTCCAATGCATGGGTCGACTCTTTGGGATCCCAACAGATACTTTTGACCTACATTGGCCACTATAGGAGACAAGATATTGGGCTTTGTGGACCTTTGCTCTATCCAAAAGAACAGGACGACAGATCCTTGAGACATGCCACTGGTAACACCCCCATCTGCAGAGTGAGCTTCATTTATTACTGCCCTCTGTACTCTCCCACTCGACCACTTCCTTATCCAGTCTCCACACGCATCTAGGGTCCATCCCAACTGAGCACAGGGAGCTGAGTGGAATTCTGGGAAATCTATAGGAGCACAAGCACAGGCAACCGGGCACTTGTTGCTAATTAAGCAGGCAATGGGTAGAGTTAAAAACAGCCTGGCTTGCAAGGGAGGTGACCCAGACAGAGAGAGAGAAGAGCACGGTGAGGGGAGAGCTCTAACAGATGATGGGTTCAAGGTAGGTTTGGCAACTTTTTTTTTTTAAGAGAAAAACTTGTCATCCGCCATGTCCCCCAGCTACACTCTGCCCCATCCCTTGCCGATCCCCAGTTCCTCTCCCTGGATCCCTTTTTCAGTAGGCAGGCAAAAGAATTCACACTGAATGATATCAGGGCCAACCTGTCCTAGATAGACTAGACGGCCCCCTAGTGGGTGGCACTGCAACCCTCCGCCATCCTTCGTAAGGGCAGCAGAGACTCTAAGCAAGCTGCTTCAGTGCTGCCACAGGCCGTGAAGCCCTGCTCGCATGCCCGTACTCGTGGCTCGTTGCCTCTAATAGGAAGATTGCAGCAGAGGGGGCAGGAACGGCAGCACATGGAAGCAGCTTGCTCAGAGCCTCTGCCGCCACTTTGAAGACTGATGGAGGGGTCGTGATGTCATCCCCCTCAGACGAGAAGGAAGGGGAGATGAATACTGGGGGCTGCCCCTGGGGAGAGGCGACAGCGGCAGGTGGGCCTGTCTAGGGCAACAGAAATCTGGCCCTGAATGGCACGTATACTTTTCCTTGTGGATATGTGTAACGATTGCAGCCATGCTTTTTGTTCTGCCTATGGGAAAGGCTTTGATTAGTGCCCTCTAAATGTTTATACTATAAAAATAAAATAGTGCTCAAGAATGTAAATTGCTATTTCAGTTAATTGTCCAACTCCTCTTCCCTAATTTAACACAACTCTACAACTACTAACAGACATTTGTATAGTGTTACAAGGTGTATGTAAGACACAGTCCCTGCTCATCAGAGTTTACAATCTAATCAAGACAAAACACGTGCATAATCCAGCTCCCAGCCCCCCAGCCAGCCCCGCACATATGATCCTCCAAATGCAGCCCCTCTGTAATATACAATGTGCTCACAGAAGCCCCAAACACTGCGCCACTTTCCCCGTAGGGTTACTGGCTCACCCCAGATTGATTGAGTAGACTAATCCATTTCAGATTTTATCACATTCAATTCATGGGTTACCTCTGATTATCTGAAACATAGAAACATGACGGTAGAAAAAGACCACATGGCCTATCTAGTCTGTCCTTCCATATCAACCACTACAACAGTCCCCTTTTTTCCTTTAGAGATCCTCTGTGTTGGTCCCATGCTTTTTTTGAATTCAGTTACTGTCCTCATCTCTACCACCTCCACTGGGAGACTATTCCACGGATCCACTACTCTTTCCATAAAGAAATATTTCCGCATATTACTCCTAAGTCATCAACTCCAAAACACGTAATAGGGCAAAAGCAGGACTTTACTGGCCTGTTTGGTCTTAACCCAGTCCTTGGAACACACCGAGCCAGTCACGTTTTTAGGATAACCACAATGAATATGCATGAGAGGGATCTATATACAATGGAGGCAGTGCCTGCAAATCTCTCTCATGCATATTCATTATGGTACAAATCAGACAAAGTTGAAGGATTCTAAATTAACCCTGTCATCAAATACTGTAGCCAGATTGTTCATATTAGCAAAAAACAAAGTTTGAAATGCCTGTATGCAAATTCTAAAAGTCTAAAAAGTAAGATGTGATAGTTATAATATATAACAATGAATGAAAGGTTAGATATAATTGGCATTGCAGAGACCTGCTGGAAGGAGGATAACCAATGGGACACTTTAATACCAGGCTGCAAACTATATCACAATGATAGGGTAGATCACATTGGTGGAGGGGCAACTCTATGTGTTAAAGAGGGCATCGAGTCAAACAAGATAAAGGTTTTGCAGAAAACAAAATACACTGTAGAATGTCTATGGGTGGAAATTTTAGGTAAAAAGGGGAGAGAATGGTAGTGGGGGTGTACTACTGTCCATCTGGACAGAATGACCAGACAGATGATGAAATGCTAACAGACATTAGGGAAGCTGGCAAAGTTTGCAACACAGTAATAATGGGAGATTTCAATTATACCGGTATTGACTGGGTCAATGTTACATCAGGACATGCGAGGGAGATAAAGTTTCTAGATGAAGTAAATGACTGCTTCATGGAGCAGCTGGTTCAGGAACCAACACGCAGGAATGGTATTTTAGACCTAGTCCTCAGTAGAACACAGGATCTGGTGCGAGAGGTAACTGTTTTGGGGCTGCTTGGCAATAGCAATTATAACATGATTTAATAAATGAAGAGAGGTAGCGAGGAAATTGACTACGCTAGCATTAACTTTCAAAAAGGAGACTATAATAAAATGATGAAAATGGTTAAGAAAAAACTAAAAGGAACAACAGCAAAGGTTAAGAGTTTATATCAGACCTGGGCATTGTTTAAAAATATTATTTTGGAAGTCCAGACCAGATGTATTCCATGCTTAAATAAAGGTGGAAGGAAGGCCAAATGACAGCCAGCATGGCTTAAAGGTGAAGTCAGACATGCTATAGCTAGCAGAGAATCTTTCAGAAAATGTAGAAAAGAGCCAAATGAAAACAGAAAAAACATAAATACTGGCATGCTAAATGCAAGGCATTAATAAGGCACGCAAAGAGAAATTTTGAAGAGAAGCTTGCCATGGAAGCAAAAAGTGCATAATAAAAACTTTTTCAAGTGCTATATATTCATAGAAAAACACCTGTGAGGGAGTCAGTTGGACCATTTGATGATAGAGGCTTAAAAGGTGCACTGAGAGAGGACAGGGCCATAGTGGAGAGACTGAATAATTATTTTGCTTCAGCCTTTACTGAACAAGATAAAAGAAACTTACCCATGCCAGAAATGATATTTAAAGGTGATGTATCAGAGGAATTGAAACAAATCTCAATAAATCGAGAAGATGTAATACAGCTAATTGTTAAACCATTATATAACTACGTGCCTTGAAGATTAAATTAATGTTTACACCTACAAGCGATATATGATAACTGTAAATATCTACTATGTACATATGTTCTAATAGTTTAACGTTCTAATAATTTACTGTTTAAATATTATACTGTTACCTGTACCTAGTTCACCTGTTCTATGTAAAATGACTTGGTATGATACTACCCATACCATATAACATAATGTTCATTGTAAACCGCACTTGATACTTGTGAAAGAGCGGTATAGAAATAATTGTTAAATAAATAAATAAATAAATAAAGAACAGCAAATCACCTGGACTGGATGGCATACATCCCAGGGTGCAGAGAGAACTGAAATATGAGATTGCAGACCTACTATTAGTAATGTGTGAGCTATCATTAAAATCATCTGTACTACCTGAAGATTGGCGAATGACCAATGTAGCGCCAATTCTTAAAAAGGGTTCCGTGGTAATCCTGGAAACTGCAGGCAGATGAGCCTGACATCAGTACCAGGCAAAATGGTAGAAACCATTATAAAGAACAAAATTACTGAACATGTAGATAGTCATGGTTTAATGGGAGACAGCCAACATTGCTTTAGCCAAGGAAGGTCTTGTCTTACTAATCTGTTCTATTTTTTTGAAGGTGTGAATAAACAGGTAGATAAAGGTGAGCCAGTCGATATAGTGTATCTGAGTTTTCAGAAAGCCTTTGACAAGGTTCCTCATGAGAAACTCTTGAAAGTCATGGGATAGGAGGCAGTGTACTATTGTGGATCAGGAACTGGTTAAAAGATAGAAAGCAGAGGGTAGGGCTAAATGGCCAATTTTCCCAATGAAGAAAGGTGAAAGAGTTCTCCTGGGTGCATCTAAGAGGGACCATGTGACGCCCCTTCTAAAGCAGTTACACTGGCTACCTGTACAAGCAAGGATTTTCTTCAAAACAGTACTGCTGACATTCAAAGCAATAAATAACCTCTCATCATCTTCAATATCTGACCTTATCCAAACAGCAGCTACTAATAGACCAAGAAGATCAACATCAATAAATATGCTAGATGTGCCGAGAGAATTAACTAAATGCACCTCGACAACTGCAAACAGGGCCTTCAGACTCTGCGCACCAAGATTCTGGAACTCATTACCATCAAACATCAGGGCAATCACTAGCATAACCCAGTTTAGGAAAGCCCTTAAACACTTCATTTTCATAAACTTCTTCCCTGAGAGTAATGAATCTAATCACCAACCAAATATGTTCAGCTATGCCTCCACACACTATCAGTTAGGTGACCACACCATGCAAGGAGTCCCTGACCATTAAATTCACCTCTTTACTATACCTCGTTATTGACACTGTTGTGTAAATAGTTATATTGTTATCCAAGTTGGTTCTCCTGTTATTTGTAATATCAGACTTATGTACCCTGTCTGATTATTATGTTCCATGTAAACCGCGCTGATACTGAATAGTGCGGTATAGAAGAAACTGTAAATAAATAAATAAATAAAATACCCCAGGGATCTGTGCTGGGTCTGCTGCTTTTTTAACATATTCGTAAATGACCTGGAAATGGGAACAACAAGTGAGGTAGTCAAATTTGTAGATGACACAAAGGGCCTGATTCTGGGATTGCGAGTTGCAGGGCTCCATGTCCCGCCAGTACATGCAGCTCTGCAAACAACCCAGATCCGATTCCCCCTCCAGCTCGCCTCATAAATCCTCACCAGTAGGACAGGAAGAGCCGCTGGGGGTGGGAGGGGGCGGGATCTAGGCAGAGTGGGGGCGGGCCAGCCCAGTATGATGTACAGGGCCGATTCAGGTCACAGCCCTATACGTCCTCCCGGGTCAAAAGGGATGTGCTGCTTATTCCACCTTGAAGGTGGAATAAGCAATAATGACAAGGCGATCAGGTAAGGGGGTACTTGCTGCCGATTCAGGCCCCAGTAGGCCAGCCGTGGGTCGGGTGGCGGGGAGGAAGGGGGGCCTGCAGAGAGGATGTCACCACGGGCCCAGTTCTGTGCACCGTGAGAATGTTTTGTTCCCATGTTCCAGAATTGGGTCCTAATTGGCCCATTTTCCTCGGGGATGTCCGGATGGCCCGGATGCCCCCTCTCTGAATCGGGCTCCACATTATTCAAAGTTGTTAAAATCCAAGAGGATTGTGAAAAATTGCAAGAGGACCTTAATAAATTGGAAGACTGGATGTTCAAATGGCAGATGAAATTTAATGTGGACAAGTACAAAGTTATGCACCTAGGAAAGAACAACCCACACTATGGTTACATGATACAAGGTTCTACATTAGAAACCATCACTCAGGAAAATGATTTAGGCGTCATCATGGATACCATGATGAAACCCTCCACCCAGTGTGCAGCGGCGGCCAAGAAGGCAAATTAAATGCTAGGAATCATAGGGAAAGGAATGGAGAATAAAACAAAGGATATTATAATGCCTCTGTATCATTCAATGGTGTGAGCGCACCTTGAATATTGTGTGCAATTCTGATCACTGTATCTTAAAAAGGATATAGCGGATTTAGAAAAGGTACAGAGAAGAGTCACCAAAATTATAAAGGGGATGGAAGGACAGCTGAGGGGGGATATGATAGAGGTCTAAAAATTAATGAATGGTGTGGAACGGATAAACGTAGATCAATTCTTTATGCCATCAAAAAGTAAAATACTAGGGGACATGCAATGAAGCTATAGTGTAACCCGTTTAAGACTATTTCCATGAAAAAGTCCACAAGATTACACTCCAATTCTCTGTGACTTCAGCTTCATTCCTAACTCTTTCCCTCAACCTCTGCTACCCTTTCTTCCTTTTCTAGCACCTCCAGAGGAAACCACTTATCTACATTCCTCCTCTAAACTCACTACCTGCTCCTCTGATCCTATCCTACTACTACTACTACTACTACTGTTTACCACTTATAGAGCGCCACGCACGCATGCACGCCATACACGTTGCCCCTTCCATCTCCTTAACTCCATTTCCTCCACCTCTCATATTCTCAACCTATTGCTCTCCACTGCAACTGTCCCAGCAGCCCTCAAGCATGCTGTGGTCACTCCTCTCCTCAAGAAACCTTCACTGGACCCTACTTGTCCTTCTAATTATTGATTGATCTCCCTCCTCCCCTTCATTGCTAAACTATTTAACTTTCTTTCCTCTCAAACCATTTTGGATCCTCTGCAATCTGGCTTTTGTCCTTTACATTCTACTGAAACAGCTCTTACCAAATTCTCCAGCGACCTGTTCCTGGTTAAATCCAAGGGCCTTTACTCAATCCTCATTCTTGACCTTTCTGCTGCTTTTGACACTGTTGATCACTATCTTCTCCTTGACACCTTGTCCTTGCTTGGTTTTAAGGGCTCTGTGCTATCCTGGTTCTCTACTTATCTCTCCCATTGCTCCTTTAGTGTTTGTTCTGGTGGATCCTCTTCTACTGCTATCCCACTCTCAGTTGGTGTACCTCAAAAGGCCTGATCTGGGCCTACTCCTGTTCTCTCTCTATACCTAATCCCTTGGTGCATTCATCTCCTCCCATGGTTTTTAATACCACTTTTACGCTGATGACTCTCAGATCTATCTCTCTATACATGATATTTCTTTGGCACACCATGCCCGAATCTCTGCCTGCCTATCTGACATTGCTGCCTGGATGTTTCACTGCCATTTGAAATGAACATGGCCAAAACTGAGCAACTTATTTTTCCCCCTAAACCAACTCTCCCCTTCTTCCTTTCTCTATCTATGTGGATAACACTCTTCTACTCCCTGTCTCCTCAGCACATAACCTGGGGTCTTCTTTGACTCCAACTTCTCCTTCTCCACACACATCCAACTGATAGCTAAAACCTGCCATTTCTTTCTCTGTAATATCAGCAAATTCACCCCTTCCTTTCTACACACAGTACTAAGACACTTATTCACTCTTTAATCACCTCCCGTCAGACTATTGCAACCTCCCCCTTGCTGGTCTCTCTCTGAATCATCTCTCTCCTCTTCAATCTGTTCAAAACTTAACTGTGCGGCTAATCTTCTACCAGCCCCAATATGCTCATATAGCTCCTCTTCTCAAGTTACCGGTACTTCATTGGCTCCCCTTTCAATTCCGCGTCCAGTTCAAATTTCTCCTTCTGAGCTATAAATGCATTCGTTCTGTGGCTCCTCATTGTCTTCCCTACACCCCTCCTTGTGAACTCCGCTCTTCTGGTGTATTACTTCTCTCTGTGCCCTTTTCTTCTATTCACCAAGATGATACCCGAATGCGTTTCAGTCAAAAGGCCTTCTTTAGGGGGTGCAAACTTTGAAAACAACAATGAACAATCAAATAATAAATATAATTATGAGTAAAATGATAAATAAATTAATTAAAACTAATTAAAACAAATTAAAATGCAAATATCTGTTTGTACAATCAAAAAGAACTAAAACCAATAAATACTATTACATATACAATCCAGACTGGAGGAAGACGCAAGGCTGAAAACACAAAATTAAAAAAGGGAGGGGGAGGAAAACTAGTATCTTGAGATTCACACCCTGAAGAAGGCCTTTTCGCCAAAACACGCTGGGATATCGCCTTCTACTACTTGTCTGCACACCTGCTGTTTTTGTTCCTTACTCCCATGTGGATGTTTGCTCTCCGTTGGACCCCTTTTCTTCCATTGATAATTCCGATCCTTTCATCTTGCTGCTCCTTATGCTGAATCTGTACGTCAGGCTTCATCTCTGCCTCTTTTCAAATCCATGCTAAAGGCTTTCCTCTTTGAGGCTGCTTTTGGATCCAGACCTGCTTAGTCTCCTATGTATCTCCTTATCTTCCGTATCCTTGTCCTCAGCTGTTGTATCTGTCTTGCCTATATTGTAAGCTCCGTTGAGCAGGGACTCACTCTTGTAGTGCCATATAAATGTAGCGGTCTCCACAGCAATCGGACGTCTCCTTGCGGGATACCTGGTGTCTGGTTTCTAGAATGGAGGAGCTGCTGAAAGGGACTGTCTCACGGCTATTTGACTTCACCGCAGAGGGAGGGGGTCCTTCAAGGAAGTAGAACGCAAGTGACTGAGAAAACATTTTCGGTTATGGAACCTCAGTTTAGTTCCTTGCAGGTTGTTGGTGTATCCCATATTAAGGATAGCCTCAACCTTCATTATAGGTTGGAAATGATGGAACGTTTCTAAGAATTAATAATCTGAGGTTCTGAAGCTTTACAAAAATGTATTTACTGTCTCCAGTGATATCATGAAGGAAGTACTTGAATGATTTTCTTCAACTGACAAATTCTGAACATATTGTGATTTCTAAGTGTGTGTATTTGCCCCGCCCTAATCGAGAGTCAGATACCACACAAGCAGTAGCACCTTCACCTGTTCCTAGGGGGAAAATTGACCTCACAGCTTTTCTGGAGGATTCCACTGATACAGTCGACCAATGAGCTATCTTGTTGGTGTTTTTTCTTCTGAGGAGTTTAAGTTGCTAATATTGCATAATTATTTTAAGAAGAAGGTGTTAAATTTTTATGACCAGCGTATTTTCATCTGTCTTGATGTGGCGCGAGCCACGCAGGTATGCAGTAAGCAATTCTTGTCCTTGAAGGTCCAAGTGTTGACCTTGGGGGCTACTTTCTTTTTAAAATTTCCCTGACTCTGATTATTATCAGGGAAAACAGTATGCTTTTTCTTTACCTGAACACCTAGAGAAATTTCTTCAGATTAGAATTGATCTCGTCTTTTACTTTGCATTCTGTGGGAGTAGTAAATGTCTGCCTGTATGAATGATAAAGCCAAGTAGGGCATTACAGTAAGGGGTCATTCTGACGTCTGCTTTGGACGTATAACCCCCGCTATTCGCTGGGAGCATATTCTGGGGCAAGAGCTCCGGGAGGGGGCGGCGACTGGGAGGAGTGAGGGCAGAGTGTGGGTGGACCCAGACACCTGGACATACAGAGCCTGTTCTGGTCTGGGATTGTTGGGAGATGGACGTGGGACTTATTCCACCTCTGAAGTAAAACAGACATATGCATATTACATAAGAACATAAGATTTGCCATACTGGGCCAGACCAAACATACATCAAGCCCAGTATCCTGTTTCCAACAGCAGCCATTCCAAGTCACAGGTACCTGTCAGGTTCCCAAAAGGAGGGAGGAGTGGCTCAGTGGTTGGGACAGGTTACCGCAGGCTGGAGGGCCAGGGATTCAATTCCCACTTAGGGACAAGTAACTTCAGGCCAGAGGGACTGGGGTCTTGAGTCCCAAGGCCACTCCTTGTGGCCTTGGGCAAACCATTTAACCCTCCATTGCCTCAGGTATACTTAGACTGTGAGCCCTTTGGGGACCAGGGAATAAAAAGTGCCTGTTAGCATATATCTGTAAAACCACTTTGACCCAGTGAAAAGCAGTATAAATAATAAAGGTACACAGAGTCCATGTTGCTTATCCCAGGGGTAAGCAATGGATTTCCTGTGTCCTCTTTAATAATTCTTTATGGACTTTTCCTCCAGAAACTTGTCGAAATCTCTTGTAAATCCAGCTACACTAACAGCTTCTACTACATTCTCTGACAATGAATTCCAGAGCTTAATTACACTATGAGTGAAGAAATATTTTCTCTGATTAGACTTAAATATACTACTTTGTAGCTTCATTGCATGTCTTCTAGTCTTTCTGCCTTTGAAAGTTTCGTTTGTTTTGCAGTTCCCTTGCTGTCTCCCCCCTGCTCCCTGTTTATTTGTATATTTGTTTATTTTCTAGTTACTGCCCTTGCATTTGGGCCGACAGTCTACTGCTGCTCCTTGTTGGGTCCTCCCCTTCCGGTCCCGCGGCCGCATTCACGCGGCCGCGTCCAATAGGTATCCTGCCTTGCACGGATAAATTAGCGATGCCTGCGGCGCAGGCTGTAGTTTAGTTTGTTTTGCTGTTCCCTTGCTGTCTCCCCCCTGCTCCCTGTTTATTTGTATATTTGTTTATTTTCTAGCCACTGCCCTTGCATTTGGGCCGACAGTCTACTGCTGCTCCTTGTTGGGTCCTCCCCTTCCGGTCCCGCGGCCGCATTCACGCGGCCGCGTCCAATAGGTATCCTGCCTTGCACGGATAAATTAGCGACGCCTGCGGCGCTCGTCGCTGCGGCGCGCGACGGGGGCGCGCACCGAAGGAGCGCACCTAAGGAGCACGTCGTGCTCCTTAGGTGCGCTCCTTGGGGTCGCTCCGAGGTCCGGAGTCCTCTACACTTCTTAAGCTGGTGGGGATTAATACTTGCCTATTTCTTTATTGCTATCTGCGGTAAGTCCAGCTCTATACTCCTTCCACCGGCCCACCTGATTGGGTCCTCGCGTTTCTCAACGGTCCCATTACACATTTCTCACCTTCCTCACTCTTTTCCCTCTGTACTTCATTCCTCTATGGCTGCCATACCTGTCATCTGGGGTAGGCGCCCTGATAAATCTTATTCCCCGCGTTTCCGTTCTGTCGATAATCTCCGCCCCTGCTCTACTTCTTTCTCTCTCCCCCCCGTTTCATCTGTCTTGTCACACTTGGTACAGGTCCCCTCCACCTTATCCTCCGCTCCTTTTTTTTCCTCCCCCCGTTTTTCTATTGGTCTTCTCAATTGCCGATCCCTTCGCAATAAAACCCTGCTGGTCCAGGATTTGGTTCTGCAGTCCCCCCCAGGGCTCACTCTTCTCACGGAGACTTGGCTCCGTGAGGGTGAGGACGCGCTTCTTGCACGTTGTCTCCCCCCTGACTTCTCAGCAGTCTTCGTCCCCCGCCGTGACCGGTCTGGTGGTGGCGTAGCTGCTATGTTTCACCCTTCTCTTCCCTATACTCAGATCTCTTCCTCTCACTTGCATTATCCTGAAGCTCTCTTACTTCGCCTTCACACTTCCCCTTCTCTCTACATTCTTCTGGTTTACTCCCCTCCAGCTCTCCGTTCCCATCTTTGGGACGCCCTCCTTCTAACCATCACCGAGGTCTCCCTGGCATTTCCCTGTCTTATCATTGCTGGTGATTTTAACCTACACCTAGATGCTCCTTCTTCATCACGGGAGCATTCCTTTCTTTCTTTTCTTCAAGATCTTTCTCTCTCTCAACATGTTACTCTCCCAACTCATCAGGCCGGTCACACCTTGGCTCTTCTTCTGACTTCCACATCCTTTCCTCTTTCTCTATCGGGTGTATCTGCTACACCCCTTCCTTGGACGGATCACTTCTATCTTACCTTCTCGTGTTCTCTCCCTAGCTGCACATCCTCTGGCTCCTCTGTATCCTCTTTCCCCCCGTCCTCAAGGCATCTTTCCCGCGCCCTCACTCCCCTCACTCTCCAACAATTACCCCCAGTCTCTGAACTTCTCCCTCCCGATTTCCCACTGTTGTCACCTGATTCTCAAGCTTCTACTTGATTTTCTTCTCTTTCCAACGCCCTCAACCGCTTTGCTCCTCTGCGCTCCCGGCCAGCTCGTCACCGCCCCTCTCACCCCTGGTACCATCATGGCTTACGGCTACTCCGGACGCACCTCCGGATAGCCGAACGCCTGTGGCGCAGGGATCCTTCTCCTATTAATTTATCTATCTTTAAGTCTCATCACTCCTATTACCGCTCCAGGCTTCATTCCGCAAAACGAGATTATTTTTCCACTGCTATATCTCTTGCCCCTAATCAAACCCGCCATTTATATTCCATCTTTCAGTCGCTTCTTTCACTACACACCCCATCCTCAGCCCCCGCAGTCCCAGTTTGTCCCTCCCCCTCCCGTCTGGCTTCCTTTTTTATCTCTAAAGTTGATTCCTTGCGTGACTCCCTTCCTTCTTGCCCTGCCCCTATCATCTCTCCTCCCTCCCTCCCCTCTCCCCCACCAGTTTCTCACCTTTCACACTTCTGGGCTACCTTCTCCCTCATTACAGCGCCTGAACTCCATCATCTCATTTCCTCCTCCAAGAAGACCTTCTGCTCACTTGATCCTATCCCCTCATCTTGGCTTCTCACTCCTTCTCTTGGCTGCTTTTCACACATTCTTACTATGTTCAATTCTAGCCTTTCTACAGGAATTTTTCCTAAACCCTGGAAGCACGCTTTGGTCCGCCCTATCTTAAAGAATCCCTCCTCTGATCCTTCACTTCCTTCTAATTATCGGCCGGTGTCTAATCTTCCTTTCCTTTCTAAACTTCTAGAAAAATTTGTTTTCGCTCAGCTCTCTCACCATCTTGACTCTACTAACCATCTTCACCCCCGTCAGTCCGGTTTTCGTCCTGGGCACAGCGTTGACACTGTTCTTCTAGCTTTCACTAATGCACTACATGTGGCACATGATCGTGGTGAGGTTTCGGTGGCTGTTGCTCTGTATCTTTCGGCTGCGTTCGATCTTGTCGACCACTCTCTTCTTCTTCACCGTCTCCGGGAAGCTGGTCTCTGTGGCACTGTTCATCACTGGTTTCACTCCTTCCTTTATTCCCGCTCATGTGCAGTTCTTTCCTCTTCACCTGTAATTCCCCCGTCTGATTCACAAAGTCTTTCCTGTGGGGTCCCTCAGGGTTCTGTCCTCGCTCCTCTTCTTTTTAACCTCTTTCTGGCACCCCTTGCTCTTTTAATCCAGCAGTCCGGTATATCAGCTTTCTTCTACGCCGATGATATTCTTTTGCTTCACCATACCTCTTCTTCTTGTCCTGATCTGGCTCCTTTGAACTCTTGTCTTTCTTCTGTTGCTCACTGGCTTACTCTTAACTGTCTCCACCTGAATCTGACTAAGACTCTTGCTATCTGGTTTTCTGGTGGGGGTCCCTCCCCTTCACTCGCTCCTTCTTTCTCTGGCACTCCGGTTCCCCTAGTTTCCTCGTTTCGTTATCTTGGTGTTCACTTTGATTCTGACCTATCTTTTCGCACTCATATCTCTCACATCGCCAAAACCTCTTTTTTCTTTCTTCGCCAGATCCGCTCTGTACGCCCCTTTCTATCTTCTTCTGCCTTAACTACACTGGTTCTATCTTTAGTAATGTCTCGGGTCGATTTTTCTAATTCTTTATTTCTCGGTCTCCCAAAAAATCAGTTAGCCAGACTCCAAAGGATACAAAATACCGCTGCTCGCCTAATCACCTCTTCCACTACTCGCGATCACGTCACTCCTTTACTTTTTCATCTTCACTGGTTGCCTGTTTCTTTTCGTCCACAATATAAAATGTTGATTCTGCTACACAAGGTTTTCCATACTGGCATTCCCTCATATCTAGCTGACCTACTCTCTTTTCCCACTCCCAGGTAACACCCCCCGTTCTTTTCATCTCAATCGTCTCTCTCTTCCCCCTCCCTCTCGCGCTCACCTACAATCCACCGGCCTCTCTGCCTTTTATTTTGCTGGTCCCGCTCTCTGGAATTCCCTCCCTTCCACCCTCCGTCTTGAACCACTCCACACCACTTTCAAGCACAATCTAAAAACTCACTTGTTCTCCCTAGCGTTTGATGTTCCATCTCCCTTTGTTTGATGTCCTCTGTCTGTATTTAATACCTTTCTTCTGTTCTGTTGACTCTCAGTTGTCTTCTCTCTCTCTCTCTCTCTCTCTGTCCTTTATAATTTTATAGCCTATATCTGATGTTTCAGTATAATTTTATTTACCTTTTTTTTATGTAAATTTTATATTTATTATTATTGTATATTTTCTTTTTACCCTCCAGCTTCGTCTGGATTTTATGTGATTTATTTTTATTGTACACCGCCTTGATTATATTTGAAAGGCGGTTTTTATCAAGTTTAATAAACATAAACATAAACATAAACAACTGATCTATGTTTGCCTGTTCCACTCCACTCATTTTATAGACTTTTATCATACTTCCCCTTAGCCATCTCTTTTCAAAGTTGAAGAGCCCTAACTTTTAAAGCCTCTCCTCCTAGGGATATCCTTCTATTGCCTTTATCAGTTTGGTGACTCTTCTCTGTACCTTTTCTAATTCTGCTATATTCTTTTTAAGATACGGTGACCAGAATTGCACACAATATTTAAGGTGTGCTCGCACCATGGAATGATACAGATGCATTATAATATTCTTTGTTTTATTCTCCATTCCTTTCCTTATGATTCCTAACATTTTATTTTCTTTCTTGGCCGCCGTTGCACACTGGCGGAGGGTTTCAACATATTATCCATAATGACACTTAGAAACATGTATATTAAAGATTAATGTGTGTTAACTTTACTTAATGCATGTTAAACTTTAGTAAACATGCCCCTTAGATCCCTTTCCTGGGTGCTGGTTCCTAATGTGCAACCTTGCATCGTATAACTGCAGTTTGGGTTGTTCTTCCTTAAGTACATAAGTTTGCTCTTGTTCACATTAAATTTCTTCTGCCATTTGGACACTGAATCTTCCAATTTCTCAATCTTCTTGTGGTGGGACAAGTAATGGAGGTGCTCCTGAAAGAGTGAAGAGTGGGCTTCCTCGAAACCAGCAGGTTGCATGATCCGAGGCAACATGGTTTTACCAAAGGATGACCTTGCCAAACAAATCTGATTGAGTTCTTTGACTAGGTGACCAGAGAACTAGATCAAGGGCAATGGATGTGATCTACCTAGATTTCAGCAAAGCCTTTGATACTGTTCCTCATAGGAGGCTTATCAATAAACTCAGCTTGGGGATGGGTGCCAAGATGGTGAACTGGATCAGATATTGGTTGACTGACAGACAATAGAGGGTGAAAGGAAGGTGATTAGCGGTCTACCCCACAGTTCGGTCTTGGAACCGGTACTGTTCAATATATACGTTAGTGATATTGCTGAAGGGCTGAGTAGGAAAAGTCTGTCTTTTTGCCGATGACACCAAAATTTGCAAGAGTGGACTCCTCTCAGGGAATGGGGAACAAGAGGAAAGATCTACAAAAGCTGCAAGAATGGTTTAATGCTTGGCAGTTAAGATTTAATGTGAAGAAGTGCAGTGTCTTTCACTTGGGAAGCAGAAATCCAAGGGAATTACTACTACTCGCAACACAATTACCCCACCACACCCCCCTCCTCTCTACCCAATATATCACTTTGAACTTCATGCCCGCAAGAGGCAGCTGACAGGTCAGGTAATATAGCCTTCGCTAGACACACCCTGCTGTCCTACAATCACTCCGATTAACTGAACATTTCTAAGAACAACTAAGGTTTGATGTGATAACATCCAAATTGTACATAGTTTCCCCAGTTGTCCCATGTTGCTTTTCCCTGTTTTATGTAAACTCTGATCGCCTTTGCTGTCACTGAGTCATTTGTTATCTGTAAACCGCACTGATTGAAAAGAGCGCGGTATAAAATAAATTTTAAATAAATAAATAAATAAATGTGATGGGGAAAAAAGATTGATGTGCACAGACCAGGAGAAAGACCTCGGTGTGATTGTTTCTGATGATCTCAAGGTGGCGAAACAGTGCGACAAGGCAGTGGCAAAAGCCAGAAGGATGCTGGGTTGCATACAGAGAGGAAATACCAACAGAAAGGAAAAG
Source organism: Ichthyophis bannanicus (assembly GCA_033557465.1). Classification (NCBI taxonomy): domain Eukaryota; kingdom Metazoa; phylum Chordata; class Amphibia; order Gymnophiona; family Ichthyophiidae; genus Ichthyophis; species Ichthyophis bannanicus. Next base: position 345,163,836 of record CM066039.1, on the reverse strand, counting down.
GTACTAATCTCACTATACAAGTCGCTGATGAGGCCTCACTTGGAATATTCTGTTCAGTTTTGGAGACTGTATCTCGTAAAGGATATAAAAAGGCTGGAAGCTGTTCAGAGAAAGGCGACCAAAATGATTTGGAGCCTACATCAGAAGACTTATGAGAAGAGACTTGAAGACCTAAATATGTACACACTCTGGAGGAGAGGAGGGACAGGGGAGATATGATTCAGACCTTTAAGTATTTAAAGAGTATTAATGGACAAACAAACGTCTTCCAAAGACGGGGAAGCTGTATAACTAAAGGGCATAACATGAAGCTGCAAGGGGATAAACTGAAAGGCAATGTCAGGAAATACTTTTTCACTGACAGGGTGGTGGATGCTTCGAATGCCCTCCCGATGGAAGTGGTGGGGGCAAATACAGTGACAGAATTCAAAATGGCATGGGACAGACACAGTGAATCCCTTTACAGCAACAGGATAAAATCAAAATAAGCATAACTATCTCTCATATCTGAACAAACAGGGGAGACCTACACGGAGTAATGGGTACACCCTAGGGTTGCCAACTTTTTCACCGAGAAAAACCCGACACCTGTGGCTCGCCATGCTCCACCCATTCTCCTCCCCCAGTCCCGCCCCTGCCCCGCCCCCAGCCCACCCACAAAAATTACCGAGGATTCACTCACACCCCCCCTCAGTGCTGGTTCACTCACTCGCCCCCCCCTCCCTGCTGGTTCACTCACTCACCCCCTCCCCTGCTGGTTCACTCACACCACCCCTCCCCTCCCCTCCCTGCTGGTTCACATACCCACCCCCGTGTCACTCACTCACCCCACCCCCTTGCTGGTTCACTCACACCATCACCCCCCCTCCCCTGCTGGTTCACTCACACCAACCCCGCTCCCATGCTGGTTCACACCAACCCCCCTCCCATGCTGATTCATTCACCCCCCCCCCTCCACTGCTGGTTCACTCACACCACCCCCCCGTCCACTGCTGGTTCAATCACCCACCCCCGTGTCACTCACTCACCCCCCCCTTCGGGTTCACTAACACCAACCCCCCCCTCCCTCCCTCCCTCCTGCTGGTTTAATCATACCATCACCCCCCCCCCCCTTGCTGGTTCACTCACACCCCTGCCCTGCCCTGCCCAAGCCGCTTCTTCTGCTTTGTACAGAGCAGCGGCTGCAATACACTTACTTTGAAAAGTAAAGAAACTGTGTGAGAAGCCCTCCGGTCATCGCAGAGCCCGAGGAAGTGATGTCATGGGGGCGGGCTCCTCACGGGCTGTCTTTCCTTTTCAAATTAACTTTAGCTGCAATAAAGTTAATTTGAAAGGAAAGACAGCCTGTGAGGAACCCGCCCCCATGACATCACTTCCTCGGGCTCTGCATGACCGGAGGGCTACTCATACAGTTTCTTTACTTTTCAAAGTAAGTGTAGTGCAGCCGCTGCTCTGTACAAAGCAGAAGCAGCGGCTGCACTATTATGGGGAATCGCGTTCGCGGCGCGGACTTCGGGAGGAAAGCCGTTTTTTTGCTCTGGCCGCTCCCGATCTTGCGGCCAGAGCAAAAAAACGGCTTTTCAACGGCCGGTTTGACATCTGTGCCGGCAGCCGGCCTGGCCATGGAAAAACCGGCCAGGCCGGCTGAAAACCGGCCGGTTGGCAACCCTAGTACACCCCTAAACAAAGGCATGGGAAGAGGTGACCTGCACAGAGTGGCAAGTGTACCTATTCTTGCTGCCTTTCTGGGCACACTAGATAGACCATACTGGTCTTTATCTACCATCATATACTATGATACTATGAATAATTTGGTGTCATCTGCAAATTTGGAGTGGAAGAGTGGCCTAGTGGTTGGGGCAAGGTACTTCAGGCCAGAAGGTCAGGGGTTCAAATCCCACTAGAGGACAGCAACCTTGGGCCGGAAGGACTGGGGTTTCTTTTTTTTTTTTTTTAAATTGTTTATTTAACAGTTCATAACATATCAAACAACAGTAAAATAACAATACAGTCCAAAGGGGTATTATACAGTATCGTGGTTACCACAGACAGGTGTATACCAGTTAGCTGCTAGTGCAAAATCATCTGTTCCCCTGGGGAGGAGGGGGAAGGAATTAGACGGGAAATAGGGGAATGAAAAGTAATGAAGAGTAAGGGGGGGGGGAAGCTGACCACGACGACCACTCCTCCATATTAGATTTGCTAATTTCACATATCAACTAGACCACGAGGGTGTCCCATTTGTAAAGCAATCGACGGAAATGGGGGTTCTGTTGGACGTAGGCAAATTCACATGATCGATGATAGTCTACTAGATTCCACCAATACGCTACGTTCAAGGTGCTGAAGGACTTCCAGTGGCTCATGATAGCCTTAAGTGCTAAACTCAGAAGCAGATCGAACAAGGCATGGTGTTGCTTTTGGAGGCCCATCACATCCGCCAAGGACTTATACACCACGATCTGGAAGGTTAGAGGCGTGGTAATCCCAACCAGCCTCTGTGTCCGTTGCCATACCCCGTACCAATATTCTGTGAGTTGGGGGCAATAGTATAGCATGTGCGAGAGGGTACCTGGTTCCATACCACACGACCAACAGTGATTATCTGCACACTCTTGCCATTTCGAGATCCGTACCGGGGTCAAATAGGCACGATGTGCTAGAAAGAATAGCGTCTGCGTCAGCGATGCAGACCTCGATATCCTGATTTGGGAATTCCAGAAGGTGGCCCAACTTTCCGGGGTGAGATGGGGTCCCGCTTCGTGCTCCCATATCAGTTGAGTACCCTTAGGGTATCGTTCAGACGCCGATCTTAGGAGCATTACCAGCTTCGATATCTGTCCTGAGCACTGCCGCAACTCTTGAAACCACAAATGTGGTGGGCGTCCCCTAGACATTAGTAGAGGTACTGCTCCTGCCTTACTTAAGCAGTGCCGTAGCTGACCCCATTGGAAGAAGCATTTGCTTGGAAGATGGTAATCTCGCTGCAGTTCGGCAAAGGTTTTATAACGCCGTCCTTCACAAAGATGTCCCAGGCAGAGGATATCATGTCGTATCCAAGTGACCCATGCAAAGCAGGCGCCAGCAATTCTGAGTTGTTTATTGAGCCATAAGGGCGTGCTTTCTGTAAAGACTTGTTCATCCTCCACCAGTGGCAATACCATATTGAAAGCCTGCTGAGTGGCATGCAATATCTCCTTGCCCTCTTTCACCGTTGATTGCGGTACAGTAGCTCCAATGCGACAATGCAAGGGAAGAGGGTCACTCTCTGCGGCTTCTACCATGAGCCAGCAAGGGGCTCCAAGAGTATCTGCATCCTCCGCCCACCAAGAGCCTTGTTTGATTACTGCCGCTACGTGGTACCAATATAGGTCTGGAAAATGGACCCCACCTTGCTTCTTGGGGAGTTTGAGTTTCCAGGCAGCAATACGCGGGGTTTTCTTTGCCCAAAGGAAAGTGAGCATTTTCTTCTCCAGGGCTCCATAACATTTTTTGTTGAAAAGCACCGGGAGCATACCCAGGATGTAGGTAATCTTGGGGGCAACAACCATTTTAATGGTTTCAAGGCGGCCCCACCATGTCAGATGCAACGGCGTCCACTTTTGCACACATTCCTGCACAATCTTAGCGCAGCGAATCTCGTTGAGGCGAACAGTGTCGTCCATATTTTTACCATACATCACTCCCAGATATTTAAACGATGAGTTCTCAACCTGGAAGGAGTATCTGCGTAGGTCGTCAATCGAAACGGTTGCCGTTAGCGGTATGCTGACCGTTTTGTCTAAGTTTAGCTTGTAGCCAGATACTTGGGCATATTCATCAATAGTCTCCAAAGCGGCGTCTACCGACGACACTTCTAAGAAGAGTAGGAGATCGTCTGCGTAGGCAGATAGTTTGCAGTGATAGCCTTCCAACGGAATGCCCTTTATATTGGTTGCTTGTCGGATTCGTAAGAGCAGTGGTTCTAGGGCCAGGTTGAACAAGAGAGGAGACAAAGGGCAGCCTTGTCTAGTGCCTCTGGTGAGCAAAAATTCCTGAGAGGCAGTGGCGTTCGCCACCACCCGGGCTGCCGGCTTGGCATATAACATTTGGATACTCTGAAGGAAATTGTCCGGGATTCCCATCCATCGCATGGTTTGAAGCAAGTAAGAGAATTCAACCCTGTCAAACGCTTTCTCAGCATCTAGCGCTAGACCTACGATTGGTGTTTCCATCCGTTGTGCTCTACGGAGCACATGGGCGAGCATGCGACCATTATCCGCCGTAGATCTTCCCGACATGAATCCACACTGGTCAGGATGGATAAGAGACCCCAGCACCTTTGCTAAGCGATTAGCAAGGACTTTGGCATAGATTTTATAGTCGGCATTCAGCAGGGAAATAGGTCTGTAGTTCTCTACCCGCTCTGGATCCCTGCCGGGCTTGGGATGTATTACAATTGCGGCCGCTGCAAGTGATCCAACCTCCGGGCATTCCTCTTTAATGCCAGTGTAGTAGAGTAGCAGTTCTGGTATTAGCTGATCAGCAAAGGTCACGTAGAATTCCACAGGGAGTCCGTCCGGACCGCTGGCTTTCCCCTTGGCAAGCTGCTTGAGAGCAAGACGGAGTTCTTCCGACGTGACCTCTGCAGCTAGCCATTGCTTTTGCTCTTCCGTGAGTTGTGGACCTTCAATGGAAGAGACAAAGTTGGAGAAGGCCACGTCATCATCAGCGACTTCGGATTGATAGAGTCGGGAGTAGAAGGCTTCGCAGAGTGTTAGGATCTCATCATCCGTCGTTCTTAGAACTCCAGCCGCGTCTCTTAGTCCCGCAATTCGAGTCACAGCCCTCTTCATCTTTAGCGTGTTTGCGAGCAATGAGCTCGCCCTATTACTTTCATGGTAATACTCCCCTTGCTGCACTCGGAGCAAGTCACTAACTTCGGCCTGTAGGAGTGCATTGTATTGGAGTTGCAGCTTCTGTAGTCGTAAAAGAATAGTCGGGTCTGCCCATCGAGCAAGGAGCCGCTCCCCTGCACTAATCTCCGACTCTAGCGCCTTCCTTCTCAATGCCTCTTTCTTATGCTTGCTAATCTTGTAGGAGGTCATGCGCCCTCGTGCGTAGGCTTTAAAGGCCTCCCACCAGGCCCATGTGGGGGTATCTCCAAAGTGATTAGTGGCAAAGTATGCGGCGATGGCATCCTTCATAGTTTTAAGAAAATCATCATCCATTAACCACCGTTTCTCAAAGAAGAACCGCCCCTGGGGTATCTTCTCGGGGCCTGCACTAAGGTCCAGCAGGATCGCTGAGTGATCTGAAATTGCTCTAGGAAGCATAGCGGCATCAAGAACCGTAGGCAACAGCGTCTTGGAGATGAGGTAGTAGTCAATACGTGTTTGTGAGTTGTGAGGTAGAGAATAGAATGTGTATTCTTTACTTTTTGGGGACAGTATCCTCCAGGGGTCTAGCAGCCCGAGAAGCTCCTTCATGTTTTGTAGCGCCACAGCAGAGTGTGGTTTATGCTGTGGTTTGTAGGGGGTTCTGTCTAGGAGAGGGTCCGGTATGAGATTGAAGTCCCCCCCTAAAACAATACTTGTAGAGCCAGAGTCTATAAGCTCTTGAGCGACTTGTGTGAAGAAGAGAGGGTCATCAGCATTGGGACCATACACTGCCATGAAGGTGTAAGGATCCCCCTTCACTAACGCTGTCATCTTGGCCCATCTGCCTGCAGGGTCTACTTTGGTCTCCCGAACTTCTATTCGAAGAGTCTTCCGGACTAATATGATCACCCCTCCTTTCCTTCTAAGAGCAGGCGCAGAGAGGGCATTCTGGAAGATTTTATCGGCCACTTTCAGTGATTCCAGTTGCGACAAGTGGGTTTCTTGTAGATATACCACATCTGCGTTCTGCTGTTTACAATAAAGTAGGATTTTCTTACGCTTAGCCGGTAGGGATATACCTTTGACGTTCAGGGACAAGACCCTCAGTCTACTGCTAGCCATCTGTGAGCTCGCAAAAGGATGGGAGGAGGAGGGCGGTCATGGTCAGCTGTCCCTGGCGTAGGGTGCCAAGTGTATTGTAACCAGCATACCTGTTCCCCCGCTGTAGTAAACCAAATCTTAATCCAACTTGTATGGCGAAAGCCTCACCGCCCATCTTAGCTCCTCCAGTTCCCTCCCAGCACATAGGAGAAGGCCCAACATTGCCCTGTTATAACTGAGTAGGGAACTTACAGGACCTGGGAGAAATGACACTAACAGTAATCTTTCATTTATTCTAATCACCCTTCAAATGCAGACATTAAATCGTTAAGCTGCCACTCCTGCACTTTGAAATTTAACATCACACAAATGAACTATGCAATAGAAAAAGTAAGCAGAGATGTGCTGCACAAAGCAGTGTTGACATATCAGCTCCCTAGTCAACATTTTCTTTTACTGCACCCACCGGGAGTCCTGACCATATTTCGCTGCCAAATGGAAAGTTCAATGAGCATTATTTTCCGACCTCCATCTTGGCCCGGTCCTGGAGGAAGGCGCGGAGCAGGTGACCCTCCGTGAAAGTGAGAGTCCGGTTGTCGAGGGTCACTCGCATGTTTGCTGGGTACAGGAGCCCGAATCGCGCCTGTGCTTGCTGAAGAAGCGGCCTACAGGCTAGAAGATCTTTCCGCCGCTGGGCTGTTCGTTTACTCAAATCTGGGAAAAAGGAAATACGATGCCCGTCCAGTTGTAAGGCCTGCCGCCGCCTGGCCGCCTCCATGATCTGCAGCACATGTTGGTACCGTAGGACCTTTATGACGAACGGCCGCGGTCGCTGAGTTTGTGATGTAGGGTGGGACGGCACACGGTGGGCCCTTTCTAATTCCAGAGGCCGTTCGAACACTAGGCCAGCATCTCCGGTATCAGCTTCTCCAAGTATTTTATGGGGTCTGATCCTTCCCGGCCTTCAGGGACTCCCACTACTCTTACGTTGCTTCTCCGAGCCCTGTTCGATTGGTCCTCTGCCCATATTTCTAGCGCTGCAACTCTCTGTGCGAGCGGGCCCACTTGCGCTGTTAGATCAGACTGTCGGCTAACTTCTGCTTCAAGCTCCGTCATACGCTGGGTCATGGAGCCTAGTCGGTCCTTAACCTCTCGCAGGTCTTCTTGGACCACTGCTAGCGTGCTTGAATTGGTGGTAATGAGGTCTTTAACTGCCCGGAGCTCTTGCAGAATCTCCCGCACGCCTTCAGTGGGGGTTTTGTCGGGCGCCATCTTCACCGGGGACAACAGGTCTTGTTTCGCCCTTTTATTCGATTGTCCCGTCGTTTGCTGGAAGTCGAGCTTGGCCGGTTTCAGTGCAGCCATCTCCCCGTAGGCTGTGGTAACTCTGGGCAGCGTTTTAAGGCGCTCGTTGTCAACTAGGGCTCCGGATTCTTCAGTGCTAGGAGGGAGCAATCAATCTATGCGGCCATTTTAACTTGCGGCTAACTCCGCCCCTCAGGACTGGGGTTTCTAGTCCCACAGGTGCTCCTTATGGTCTTGGACAAGCCACTTAACCCTCCATAGTCCATGTTCCCTGTAAAATAGTTATCTCCAAGTTATAATGCCTTGTTCAATGTAATTTCAGTTTGTTCAATGTAAACCGCACTGATGCAGAATAGCACGGTATATAAGAGAATTAAATAAAATAAATTTGATCACCTCACTCGTTGCTCCCATTTCGGAGTCATTTATGAATAACACAGTAACCCAGTATATGATGGCAGATAAAGGCCTGTAAGTCACCCCTTTCTATATTTTTGTTTAGGGTTGTATCCACTGGTTCGTGCAGGTCACCCCCTCTATTTTTTGAAGTATAAAAGATAGTTAAGTTTATTTAGATTTTGCCCTCTTGCTATAAAAGGATCCACTGTGTCTGTCTCATGCCATTTTGAATTCCGTCACTGTTTTTGCTCATACCAATTCCATCAGGAAAGCATTCCAAGCATTTATCACCCTTTCAGTGAAAAAGTATTTCTCCGGGAAGAAGCAGGAAGTCTGTCCTCACATATGGGTGATGTTAGCATCAACGGAGCCTGCGTGGTAACCACTCCTCAGCTTTCAAATGCAAGCGTGGCTGCTTTTTTGCCTAAGGGTGCCATCTTGCCTCAGTCTCCTTGCTTCCATGGAGTCCATTGGATGTTCGTCTGCACCCTGGAAAAAGTTGTTTGTTCTTTTTTTTCCCTTTGTTCTCATTTTCCTTCTCCGCTACGTGTATTAGTGCCTTCTCACCTCCCTGGGCTGCTGCCACCTCAGTGCTGTTTTTTTTCTAGGGTCTTTTTCCCTTTGGGGGTTCTTCCTTCTCCAGGAACAAGCAGGAAGTCAGTCCTTACTTATGGGTGACGTTGGCACCGATGGAACCCACGCGGATCAATTCCCCAGCTTTCAAAGAAAGCCTTTGGGATTGCTGCCACGCATGTGTGGTCCACTTCCCGCTCAAAGCTGCCATCTTGCTCAGTCTCCCTTTTTCCGTGGAGCCCTTCGGACGCACGTCCTCGACCCTTGGAAAAAGTGTTTCATATTCAGCCCCTGGCCTGTGTTTTTTCTGGTAGCACCGCTCCTCTACCCGTCCTCCCCCTGTTTTCTTTTTCCCTTAAGCGAGGGGACGTCCTTTCGTGTGAAATTTTCCTTTTTGTGGGCTTTGCACCCTTTTTTCTCTCAAACGCTGGCCGCAAAGGTCTTTGACCTAGCGGGGGCCCATTTTGCCCCAAATGGCTATTGGTTTGAAAAAATGTGACAGATGCTCCAAAAACATGTTGCTCACAGACACCCATGATTGCTGTCTTCGGTGTCTTGGGGCTGACCATGACCCGGAGCTCTGCTCTCTTTGCAAGAAAATGTCCTCCAAAGCCCTGCTAAGTTGTAAGCAGAAGTCCAATGACATTTTCTGGAAGGTAGCCCCAGAATCCCCAGTGGCACCCTCGGTCGCACCTCTGCTGGTGGGATCCCCCACTTCGGCTCTGTGTTCAAGGCAGCACTCCAATCAGGGGTCCCCTGAAGTGGAGAGGCGTAAGAAGAAGAAGACCTCAAAGTCGCTTTTGGGGGCTCCAGACAAGTGTGAGTGCTCCCACGCTTGGTTGCTCAGCCCCCCTGGCATTCCCAAAATTCAGACAAGGAGCGGCCTCGGAAGGTACCTTGTACAGACACGGAGGCCCCCAGCAATGGCTCCCGGTCTCCTGAGGGTCGTCCCAGTGAGGACCCCCTCTCCTTCTCCATGCCTGACCCGGTAACCCTGGTGTTGGCGTCGCAGGGACCCACGTCCGTGTGGGAGTCCCAAATGTTGGCACTAGCGTTTCTGCTTTCTTAGCTACCCAGCAGGCGCTCATACCCCGCACTGCTGGCTCGTGCCTCGAGAGCGAGATTCCCTCAAGAGGGATACCCATACCTGCCCTGGAAACCCTCGAGAGCCGTGGGCCTTGTGAGGGTCCTCGGCGTCGGTCTCACTTGCCTTCTCGTTTCTTGGGAACGAGATCCTCCAAGGCCTCTGGCTCCAAGTGGGCTTCGGCCTCTGAATGGGACGACCAGCCCGATTCGGACTCCTTCTCGGACCTCTCGGGCTGGGAGTCAGACCCGTGCCCACAGGGACCTCCCTTCAGACCCATCGCCACCCACCTCTCAGAGGCATTCGCCGCCCAAGGACACATCCTTTCTAGTGTTTGTGCAGGACATGGCACGGACTCTCAACCTGGATACGCAGGCTGAAGAGGAGTCACGAGCTGAGGAGCTCGACATTACAGTATGAGTCCCTGTCTCAGGAGTCTCTTACTCTCCTATTTGGTCCAGGCTGCTCTTCCACATGTGGGAGACACCTGCTTTGGTCCCCATTGTGAGCAAGCGTCTCGACACCATGTACAGGGTCCAACCCAGCCCGGGTTTCTGGAAAACCCAGCTTCCACACACCTCCATGGTAGTGGAATCGGTGATGCGGAAGCAAAAGAGCCCGAAGTCACACTCTTCAGTCCCCCGGGGCAGGGAGTCTAGAGCCCTTGACACCCTTGGGCATAAAGATTATCAGGGGTCCATGCTCACATGCTGCATCCTGGCATATCAATTATATATGGGCATGTTCCTGCATGACCTCTCCAAGGAGCTCAGCGGGTTCTCTGCAGGTCTCGGGGGTGAACCCCATCTCAGGTTCCAAACCCTCTCCCGTGCCGCATTTGACGGATATGAGTCCTCCACCCGAATGGCGGCAGCTGGCATCGGGGCCCGATGCCAGGTGTCGCTCCAGTCCTCGGACCTGGAGCAGTGGGTCCAGGAGAAGCTCCTGGATGTCCCCTGCCTTGGCAACCAGATGTTTGGTAAGCCCATGGAGGATAAGGCCGTTGAGATAGAAACAGAGTTCGTGACTTGGACCCGCCTCTCGCGTAACACCTCTTCTCTCCCTTGGAAGAAGCAGCCCACCAAGAAGCTGTTCTTCCAAAGAAAGGGGCACCCCTACCGGGGATACCCGCCCTTCCCGCCTACCCCTGTGCTGGGCTTCCGGCACGCAGGGGAAGGGAGGAGTGCATGGCCACCGCAAGCCTAAAGGGCGCAAGGCCCAACCACCGGCGACACCCCAGCCTGCTCAGGGCTTTTGATGCCAACGGCATAGCCTCTCGCCCCCCAGCAGCACCTCCGCCGGTGGCAGGATGCCTTTCCCTTTTTGCCTTGCAGTGGGTGCCGATCTTGTCGGACACCTGGGTCCTCCAGGTGGTCCGAGAGGGATATCGTCTTCACCTGGACAGACTCACTCCTCCCTTCTCCTCAGCGGAGCCTACTCAGCTTCCCTAGCACCAGGCTTACTTGCAACGGGAGCTATTCAACTTCCTCGCCCAGCGGGTGATCAAGAAGGTACCATTGCATCTTCAAGGCTGTGGGTTCTACTCCCGCTACTTCCTCGTTCCAAAAAAGACAGGGGGCCTACGCCCCATCCTCGACCTCCGGAACCTAAACAAGTTCAAAATGCTATCACTCGGCGTACTGCTGCCCTTCCTTCAGCAGGGTGATTGGCTATGCTCCTTGGATCTCAGGGATGCTTACGCCCACATCCTAGTCCACCCCAACACAGGCAATACCTGCACTTCAGGGTGCAGGGGGAATACTACCAATACAGGGTGCTCCCCTTCTGGCTCTCATCTGCACTGTGGGTTTTCACAAAGTGTCTCTCCACGGCCGCCACCTCCCTCGGGCGGCAGGGCATACCCGTCTTCCCCTACCTCGATGACTGGCTCGTCATGGGGACCTTGGCCGACAAAGCCCGCCTGATGGCATCGCGCACGATCCTTCTTCTCGAACGCCTCGGCTTCTTGGTCCTCTATCCCAAGTCTCACCTCGAACCGGTGCAGACCTTGGAGTTCATCAGCGCACGCCTCAACATGGAGCGAGTGACCGCCTTCCTGCCCGCAGACTGTGCAGACTGCCTCCGGGCCATGGCGACCCAGGTCCAGAACAAGGCTTGGATTACGGCACGGGCCATGCTGCACCTCCTAGGACACATGGCCTTCACTGTCCATGATGGCCTCCACTGTTCATGTGGTCCCCCATGCCTGCATGCATATGCAAACAGCCCAGTGGTGCCTCAGGGTGCAATGGAGCCAGGCCTCCGGCCACCTCAGAGACCCTATCCGGGTCTCTCGCAGTCTTCACAACTCCCTAGATTGGTGACGGAACCCTTGAAGCCTCCTTTGGGGAATGCCCTTCCAGACCCCACAGCACGAGCTCATCCTGATGACAGATGCCTCCCTACTGGGTTGGGGAGCCCACCGCAGCACATTGTGCACCCAGGGGCAGTGGTCGCCTGAGGAGTCTCAGCAGCAGATCAACCTGCTCAAGCTTTGGGCGGTCCGATGGGCCCTGAGGGGGAAGTTGGTGCTGGTGCAGACCGACAACTGGGTAGCCATGTTCTACATAAACAAGGAGGGGGGAATAGGATCCTGCTTCCTCTGCCGGGAGGCGATCCTCCTTTGCTTCTTTGCGTTTCGCCTGGGGATGACCCTACGAGCAGTCTACCTCCCAGGCTAGGAGAATGTCCTTGCAGACAAACTCAGCAGGATCCTCAGCCCACATGAGTGGCACCTGGACCCGGAGGTCGCCAACCTCATGTTCCATCAGTGGGGACCCCTTCCGCCAGCCCAGTAACCATGCAGCTTCCCCGCTTCTGAGGCCCGGTTACGAAACCAAGCAGGGTGGCCCCGGATGCATTCCTCTTAAGCTGGACCTCCAGGCTTCTTTACGCTTTCCCTCCCACTCCTCTCATTGTGAGGACCCTCCACAAGGTTCAGCAGGATCGAGCTTCAGTGATCCTCGTGGCTCCTTTGTGGCCTCAACAGCCTTGGTTCCCGCTTCTGCTCCGGCTCTCGTCTGAGCCTCCATTCCCCCTGGGCTGTGCCCCAGATCTGTTATCACAGGAGGAGGGTCGAGTGCTCCACCCGAACCTGGCCTCACTGTCCCTTACAGCCTGGCAGCTGAATGGGTCTCCTTAGCCCCGCTGCATCTCCCGGAGGAAGTTGAGGAGGTTCTCCTCGCATTGAGGAAGGACTCGATGAGACGGGCATATGACTTTAAGTGGCGACGCTTCTCGGTCTGGTGCTCCGAGCTCCAGATCGATCCGTTCTCCTGCTCAACCCAGTGGGTTCTTCAGTATCTCCTCTACCTCTCGAAAGCAGGGTTGAAATCTAATTCGGTGAGGGTGCACCTGAGCACCATTTCGGCGAACCACCTACGCGTTTAGGGAAAACCCCTCTCGGGGCAGCCCTTGGTCTCCCACTTCATGCGAGGCCTCTTATTCTCCAAGCCTCCCATCCTGCCTCCTCTGGCGGAGTGAGGCCTCAACACATAAGAACATAAGAACATAAGATATGTCATACTGGGTCAGACCAAGGTCCATCAAGCCCAGTATCCTGTTTCCAACAGTGGCCAATCTAGGTCATACGTACCTAGCAGTTTCCCCAAAAGACACAGGTTCCGCAATGCTTGTACTGGGCAGCTTACATGATCACCCTCGATGACAACGTGCTCATTTTGGCACCTCTCCTGGAAGGTGGTCTTCCTGGTAACTTTGACTTCGGCTCGCCGAGTCAGCGAACTTCAGGCCCTCATGGCTGGGCTCCCTACACCAGGTTCTATGGGAATAGGGTGGTCTTAAACACCCACCCCAAGTTCCTACCGAAGGTTATCTTAGATTTCCATCTAAATTAGGAGATAGTCCTACCAACCTTCTTCCTGAGACCTCATACTGACCAAGCCTTGGCAGTGTTACATACACTTGACTGCAAGAGGGCTCTTGCCTTCTACCTCCAGCGCACTCAGGCTCACTGCAAGTCTGGTTGGCTCTTTGTTGCCTACAATCCCAATCGCCTGGGGCAGGTAGTCACCAAACGCACCCTCTCCATCTGGGTGGCGGACTGCATCGCCTTTGCCAAGGTGAAGGCAGGCAGCCTGTTGGATCGGAGAGTCACTGCACACGGTGTTCAGGCCAAGGCGGCTTCTGTGGCTTCGCTGCTCTCAGTGCCTCTGTCGGACATCTGCCGGGCTGCGACCTGGTCTTCAGTAAACACTTTCTCTGTGCACTACTGCCTGGAGAGGGAATCCCACCATGACAGTGCCTTCGGCCAGGCTGTACTCCCTAAACTACTCGGGGTATAAGCAACTCCTGCCCTCCATACCTTCTTCGACAGCTACCGAGAGCTTCGCCCCGAGGACCCGAAGACTTGGTCTCCTTGGGGCATCGACCTCTGCCCACGGCCTCGCAGAGGCATTTTTGGGTTACAGGTTTGGTAGCCTGCAGCTGGGGAGTCCCATAAGTGAGGACGGACTTCCTGCTTGTTCCTGGAGAAAGCGTAGTTACTGATCTGTAACAGGTATTCTCCAGGGTCAGCAGGAATCAGTCCTCACTACCCTCCTTCCTCCCCTAAAAAGTTGCTATTTTTGTCCTTTTCTTGCCATCTGCTTAGTAGAGCTCTAGCTAGGCATCTGACTGAGTAAGATGACACCTTTGGGCGGGAAGAGGACCACACATGCATGGCAGCAATCCCAAAGGCTTTTTTTGAAAGCTGGGGAATTGCTCTGTGCGGGCTCCGTCGGTGCCGATGTCACCCATGTGAGGACTGATTCCTGCTTGTCCCTGGAGACCAACTGTTACAGGTGAGTAACTACGCTTTCAGTTTGCGGGAACCCTCACACCCTCCCCTGCCAAGACTCTTGAGTTTGATCTCGTGGGCACTGTCTTCTCTGCTATGTCCTTGGCCAGGGTTTAAGCAGTGCAGCTGCTGCAGGCATACCATGCCCTGCATGGATCCGCATGACTGCTGCCTCTGGCGCCTCAGTGCTGACCACGATGACTCCTGCTATGTCAGCAAATGACGAGCAAGGGACAGAGGAACCATGAGAAGCAGCGAGATTCCATGTTTGGCAGGACTCTATTTTGGCCCCAGTGTTGTTTGCAAAGTTGGCGCCCTCGGTGGCCACTGCAATGACCTCGGTCTTGCGTGATGGCAGTGCCCGATCTGAGCCCCGAGGTCGTGGGGCATTGGATCAAGGATCGTCCTCTGAAAAGCTGGACATTGTCAGCAGGGCTGGCCTGTCCATTGTGTGAGAATGTTGTTCGCACAGGGCCGTGAACTTCAGGGAGCCCTGCGTCAACAACATCCCACACAAGCTGTTCGGCTCCCAGAAGGTCCCGGCTCACCTCTCTACATTGAAGTGAAGAATGCCATTTTTCTTCACTTTGGCAGCTGTGTTCTCATGTAGGGCGCTGGTGTGCCGGATGTCAAAGGACATTTCCTGTTTCCCAGCACTCAGTGTTCCAGTGGCCTACATTAAAATGCAGCTCCTGAAGTGAAGAAAAACAGTGCTCTTCACTTCGGTGGCTGTAGAGAGGTGAGCTGGGGCCTCCCTGGCTCCCTCTAAAGCGAAGCTCTTTGGTGGGGGGGGGGGAGGGGGGCGGGGGGCAGGGCTAACACTTGAAATGACTGATGGGGGGCTGGGACTGGAAATGGGCTGATGAGGGGGCTAGGATAGGACTGGAAATGGCTGATGGGGGCTAGGTCTGGGGCTGATGGAGGGGCTAGGATAGGACAGGAATTGGCTGATGGTGGGGGCTAGGACTGGAAATGGGCTGATGGGGTGGGGCTTGGACTGGAAATGGGCTGACGGGGGACTAGGATAGGACTGGAAATGGCTGATGGGGGAGCTAAGACATGAAGGGCTGATGGAGGGCTAGGATAGAACTGGAAATGAGCTGATGGAGAGGCTAGGATAGGACTGGAAATGGGCTGATCGGGGCTAGGACTGGAAATGGGCTGATGGGGTGGGGCTTGGACTGGAAATGGGTTGACACAGGAGGATTGCAAAATGGGACTAGAAGGGAATGGATGCTGGCTGGGGCTGGAACTAGAAGGGAGCTGATGTTGGGGAGGACTAGAAGTAGATGGGACTAGGGGAATGAGGATGGAGAGGGGAAAAGATACTTTGTGTGGGAGGGAAGAAAATCTACAATTGGCTGGGTATTGGGAGAGTAAGTGAGGACTGAGGATGGAAGGGTGAAATTTGAGTGGATGAAAAAGGAATAAAGAAAGAAATGGAGGAAAGACCAAAGGGGAAAGATTAGTATGTTAAAGCAGATATAGAGAGAGAATGGAAAAAATCTAGAAGAGAGACGAAAGGACAAATGGACAGCAGACAATGGAGAGTTAGCAGAAGACACAAAGAAACCAGAAGAAAGTGACTAGAGCAATTGCAACTGAAAAATAAAATGCCCAAACCACAAAAAATAAAAAAATATTTTATTTTGAATTTATTAGCTGGAATATGTCAGCTCTGGGAAATGTGCATTGTTAACGTCTTTGATTTTTGTTTAGTACAAGAGGAAATTAATTTATAGTTTTAGTTCTGCAGTGTTGTTGTACATTCCAAGTTTGGCTTTTGGGGTTCCCAGTTTAATTATTGTCTTCCTGTTTCTAAATTGTGATCCCTTGTTCTTTGTTTGCTGATGGTCTATGTTCCGATGGTGTAACTGAGCCGAGGTATTCCGTTTATGTAGTTTCTATTTGACAGTGCCACTTGTTCTCTTTCCCCAGTAGGAGATGTATTGGTATTCTCTGAGATGCATTGGTTTAATATTTGCAGTGTTGCCTTTTGATAGGTACGTTATGGTGCTTTATGAGTCCTGGTAGTACTGTTATGATATGGTGGGTTTACTATGGGTTCTAAATGGGCAGTGCTTATAGTACTTCCATTTGTGCCTGGTGGTTGGCACTGGAGTATACTAATGTAGAAATCTGGTAGTCTTTCTTTATCTAGACCATCTTTAAGAGGCATGTTTTACTAAAGGTTAGCACACGTTAACATTATGCAAATATTTATGCAAATGAGGCCCCATGCAAATGAGGCCCTGCAATGAGTCTCCACATATGGCCCTGCACCCCCTTTGGGCCGCCTCTGATTATTTGTGGCATCATCGGGCAATGATGCTGGGACTATGGGTAAGACCCAAGGACACCGGCATTGGAGCCCCAGGCGTGATGCCGAGGGCAGCCCTTCAAGCTGCCCCAGTGGGAGAAAATACCATCGGCATCGGGAGATCGACCCTGGTCTTGAGCCCATCCTCGTCGAGGACACCTCCTCGACGATGCTGGCATTGGGTCCGATGCCTTTGGTGCCCATGCTGGTGGCTGCAGAGCCCTCTGGCCTCGAAGTCAGAATGGCGGCCTTTGAGTGCAGCCTTGCTGCCTTCTTGGTCTAAAAATGGGGACTGATGCCTGGCTCCTTTGAGTCATCAGTTCCGACCACCGACCCAACCACAAGGGCATTATTGGAGGTCATGGAACCAGTTCTTGAGCGCCATCAGCCTCGAAATGACTCCTGACACAACCTGGATGGTGGACTTCTCCGGCCAGCACCTCTGGATTGGAGCACTGGGTTCCATGGCCCTTGCAGCACCAGTGACCTGGTGAGGACCCAATATCCAGAGGGTCCTTGAAATCTCCTCCAGCTTTGAGTCAGAGTGAGAGGCTGATGATGAGTTCCACGATACCTGCCTCCTTCAGGATGCCCTTTCAGACCACTCTCTTCCAGGGGACTAACACAGGTCCCCTCCCAAGGACCTCTCCTTCTTGGAGTTCATTAGGGACATGGCGGAGGCAATGTTGAGGAGCCTCAGGCAGAGGACCTTGAAATCCTCTATTATGAGGCCCTTCTGAAGGGGGCACTCAAGGTGCCTGTTCCCCCCATTCTGGAATGGCTTCCGTTCTGCATGTTGGAGTTCCCAGCCTCGGTGCCAATCGAAGCAAGTGGCTCAATTCCATATATCGAGTCTGCAAGAGCCTCTGGTTCCAGAAAGCGCAGCTGCTTCATAACTCCATGGTGGTGGAGTTGGCCATGCATAGGATCAATTTATTTATTATTTATTTTATTTTATTTAGCTGTATTTATATTCCGCTTTTCACTGGGTCAAAGCGGTCAATTGGGGGATACATTTAACACGAGGGGATATGACACACATACGTTAATACTTACAGGGAACATGGGCAATGGAGGGTTAAGTGGCTTGCCCAAGACCACAAGGAGTGCCTATAGGACTAGAAATCCCAGTCCCTATGGCCTGAGATTGCTGTCCCCAGGTGGGACTTGAACCCCCGGCCCTCTGGCCTGAAGTACCTTGTCCTAACCACTAGACCACTCCTCCCTCCCAAGAGGGAGGCAGAAGAAGCACTCCTCAGTGCCCCCCGACAGGGAGGTCCACACCATGGATGCCTTAGGCAGAAAGTGCTACCAGGGCTCGATGCTCGTTGGCGAGATCCAGGCTTAGTAGCTGTACATGGGCATATACTGCTGGGACCTTGCAAATGAGCTTGCTGGATTCTCGGCTAGGCTTTCGGAGGAACCTCTTCAGCAGTTCTGCACTCTGACCTCGAAGATAAAGGCGTGCTCCAAGTTCATCACTCATGCGGCCTATGATGGCTTCAGGTTGGTGGCCAGAGTAGCTGTGATGGGCATTAATGTTCACCACCAGGCCTGGCTACAGTCCTCCGACTTGGAGCAATGGGTTCAGGAAAGCTGGTTGATGGGGAGGGGTGACCAGCATGGAGCAGCAGATGCAGCTACTCTTACCACCTTGTTGGCCAGACTAGATGGACCATACTGGTCTTTATCTGCCATCATTTACTATGCTACTATGTTACTATGTCCCCTGCCGGGGGGAGAATCTCTTCGGCAAGCCCATGACAGACAAGACCGCTGAGCTGGAGTCCAAGTTCCTGACCAGAACCAGGCTTTCCAAAAAGACCACTGACCCTTCCCGACGGAAGGCTTACAGAAACTACCCCCAGTTTCCAGCCTTCCCAGCAACCCCAGGGCTAGCAGGCCCAGGGACAGGGGCAAGGGCCACCTAAGCCTAAAAACCCCAAGCTCCAGGCGGTTCCCCAGCTGCAACCTGGAGGGGGCTTTTGACTCCTTGATCATAGCCTCTCCTCCCCTGAGAGGTCTAGACCTGCAGCACACAGTGGGGGGGGGGGGGGGATCTGGTGTTCTGCCAGCTGGTGGTCCAGCATCACCACCGACACCTGGGCCCTGCAGATGGTGGGGAAGGCTACCTCCTCCATTTGGATTAGACGCCTCCCTTCCAGGGGAGCTCCTGATGACTCCCCTTCACTGAGACCAACTCCAGTGATAGCTCGCCGGACTCTTGGCTGACAAGGCAGTGGAACTGGTCCCACCCCACCTCAAGGGTGAGGGATTCTACTGCTGGAACTTCCTGGTTCCCAAGAGGACTGGCGGCTTTTGCCCTATTCTGAACCTTCAAGATCTCAACAGGTTCCTGGTAAAGGAGAAGTTCAAAATGCTCTCCCTTAGAATGATGCTGCCCTATCTCTGGCAGGGATATTGGCTATGCTTCTTAGATCTCAAGGATGCGTACATGCACATCCTCATCCATCCGCACCACCGGCAGTACTTCCGCTTTGTCATTAGATGATGCCATTATCAGTACACGGTCCTGCCCTTTGGCCTGGCTTCGGCCCCAAAGGTGTTCACCAAGTGCTTGGCAGTAGTCGACACCCACCTGCGGCTACAGGGGATGTTCATTTTCCCCTACTTGGATGACTGGCTTGTCAAAGATGGCACCACTGTCAAAGTCCAGCAGGCGGCATGCTGCACCATTCTCGCTCTGGAGCACCTGAGGTTCATCATCAACTACCCGAGTCCCACTTGCAGCTGACCCAATGCCTGGAGTTCATAGGGGTGCTGCTAGACACAGTCCAGGCCAGGACTTTCCTCCCACTTGACAGGGCCCAGCACATAGCAACCCTCACAAGGGAGTTCAGGGCTGGAACTCGGCCTATGCCCAGCCATTGTTATGACTCCTGGGGCACAAGGTTTAAGAACATAAGAACATAAGATATGCCATACTGGGTCAGACCAAGGTCCATCAAGCCCAGTATCCTGTTTCCAACAGTGGCCAATCTAGGTCATATGTACTGTCGCCACTGCGCCCCTACTGGCATAGTAAAGTAAGGGCGTCCGGGGACATTTAATTTGTATCAGAGAGTATTCAAGCTGAAGGACCAAAAGGATTGTGGTCCTTGTAGTATAGAACTCCCTGAAAAGAATAACTACGCCAAGTGTAGGGTAAATAAGGCTTTATTTCCCCGATTAATGCTCTAGGTTCAATGGGACATCAACATAAAGTGGAGGTAACGCTTTCCTCAAACAATAAAGTTCCACCATGGACTAAACAGTTAAAGGTTGTAAGCTCTACAATTGACTGTTTAGCTGGGTTAGGGGATTTTCCAAAACAATAGAAAACAATATCAGAACAAAATGGTTATCAGCTTCACCATATGCAGACTTAGTTCTTCGCTATACAATTAGCATGGCAAGCAAACTACTTCTTAAGCAAAAGTTACATTCCATAGGTTCGTTGTGAGGCATGGGAACACTGGAGCTAAAATCCAAGTCCATTGATTCTGGATCGCTACCCTCTTCAGAGTTAAGAATATCTTCAGTGTCTCTTAATTCCTCACAGAAGTTCCTTGGCTGCTCATATAACTTTCTTAAAACACTTTTAGGAAGTGGCTTTAAATAGTTAGCTTTACTTCTTCTATGATACTGAGGTTTATCTACTTGCATGACTTTCCTCATTTAAAGTTCCTTTTAGAATGAAAGGCTTTTCATACCTTAGCTTCCGAGGAGCGCCACGCCCAGGATTCAGTTTACAACGTAGCTTTTCCTGCTGACCAACTGTCTTGTGCACTGCTCCCCAATCCAGGCTGCTAGGAAAACCAGACGTGGATTTCCCCTCTCTATCTTTCAGGGTAAAAGGATCAATGTAACAGGCATCTCCTTTCCTTGTGCTTTTATGGTTTGGCTCAAAGGACTTACTTGGAGTTGGAGAACTTCTTTCAACAGGCAGGCTGCTTCTCTGGGCTTTATCCCATAGAGTATACCTCTTTTGACTCCTGCCACCGAGAGCTGGCCGCAGCTGGAAACTATCCTGTTCCAGGCTTCTCTCAGAGCTTGTGCTGCCGGTCCTTCTGACCTTGCCCTTGGCACTTCCCCAGGACTGAGTCTTGCCACGGTCTGTGTCCGTACTTCTCCTTCCTTCTCCTGTTACTATTCCCGGTACCCTCGCTGGTACCCTTCCGGTTATTCTGTCGGCTACCCTCCTTGGTGCCTCTCTTCCGTGCCTTCCTGCGTCCCGGTGCTCTTCCCGGTCCTGGTCACGGTGCTGGACTCCTTGCTGGACTCCCTGATCTCTTTGCTGAACTCCTTGCCCTTGGACTCCCTGGGGCTGGTCTCCTTCTCTGCTCATCTGATTTCCCTTATAAAGGGATTTCTGGCTTGCACGCTGTGAGTTTGAGGACAGGTGAAAGCACTTATCATTAAGGTGCTCAGTGCATGAGCACGTTGCTTCAGGTACTGTGTAACTGTTCATGCGCCCTCTGGCTGAGCTACACTGGAACTGCGCTCTTTGCCTTTTCTGAGATTCATGCAAATCAGGAGTTTTTTCCAAGGCTGTTTCTTCCCTAGCTCCAGCCTCATGACAGTACCTAGCAGTTTCCCCAAGGGACACAGGTTCCACAATGCTTGTATTGGTTCAAGCATTGATATCCTGGGTCCCTTCTTAATAATGGTTTATGGACCTTTCCTCCAGGAACTTGTCCAAACCTTTTTTAAACCCAGCTACACTAACAGCCTTTACTACATCCTCCGGTAACAAATTCCAGAGTTTGATTACACGTTGAGTGAAAAAATATTTTCTTTTATTAGTCTTAAATAGTTTACCCTGTAGCTTCATTACATGTCCCGTAGTCTTTCTATATTCTGATAAGGTAAACAATCGATCTACGTTTACCCGTTCCACTCCGTTCATTAATTTATAGACTTCTATCATATCTCCCCTCAGCCGTCTCTTTTCCAGGTTAAAGAGCCTTAACCTTTATAGCCTTTCTTCATAGGAGTATCCTTCCATCCCCTTTACCATTTTGGTGGCTCTTCTCTGAACCTTTTCTAAAATCGCACACCACAACTGCACACCACAACTGACACGCATTTCCACATGTGTCCGGCCCGGTGGGCTCTCTTCTTCCAGTGGTGATGTGACGCCTGCAGGACAGGGTGACCATCACCCATCTCCTCACCGAATCCCTCGGCTTGTGGCAACAGCTGCAGAACTTGCTGGCAGGACTGCCCTTCTAGGCCATGACCACTCAGAGAGTCCTTACCATGGATGCCTCCAAATTGGACTAGGCGGCCCACTGTGGAAACCTCTGCACTCAGGACCTGTGGTCGATGTTAGAGAGCCTCCAGCAGATCAATTTCCTAGAGCTCTGACCCATTGCTTATGCTCTCCGAGCTTTTCAGTACCAACTGTGGAACCAGTCAATTCTGATTCAGACAGAAAACCAGGTAGTGATGTTCTATGTCAACAAGCAAGGGGGCATGGGGTTGTCCCTCCTGGGTTGTCCCACTGGGAAGTGGTCCATCTCTGCACTTTTGCCAGCGAGTGCAGGATATTCAAGGCCATGTACTTCCCCGACCAGGACAATGTTCTGGTGGATCGACTGAGCCGGGTTCCCCAGTCACATGAGTGGTGGCTCGACCCGTGGGTAGCCAACTGACTCTTCCATTGCTGGATCCTTCCTATGATAGATATCTTTGCCAGCCCGGCCAATGCTCAGCTGCTCCGCTTCTGCTCCAGAGTGCCGCACCACTCCCAGGTGGCGGCCGATGCGTTTCTCATCCTGTGGATGGAAAGCCTTCTCTCTACCTATCCTCCCATTTCTCTAATTGCCAAAACTCTTTTCAAGGTCCAGCTCTGGCCACCTTGATCCTCATAGCCCCCTGGTGGCCCAAGCAACTTTATTTTTATTTTGCTCCTCAGCCTGTCTCAGGAACCCCCAGTCCCCCTGGGTTGCGACCCAGACCTTCTCTTGCAGGAGGAAGGCTCTCTCCTGCATGCCAACCTGGGGTTCCTGACCCTGATGATCTGGCTACTGAAAGGGTAGCCCTGGCCCAGTTCGACTTGCCCAGGGAGGTGGAAGAGGTCCTGCTGGCGTCGCAAGGATTCTACCTGATGGGCATATGCCTTTAAGTGGCGTTGCTTCTCAGTTTGATGTGCAGAGAGGGGTGCCAATCCTTTCTCCTGTTTGGTCCAGTTGGTGCTGCAATACCCGCTGCACCTGTCCAACACTGGCCTGAAGTCTAACTCTATTAGGATTTACCTCAATGTGCTATCAACACACCATCATCTCATCGAGAGGAAGCTCTTCTCCACCCAGCCTCTTGTGGCTCACTTCCAGGGGGGCCTCCTGCTCTCTTGACCACCCACTCAACCACTGGTTGCGGTGTAGAATCTCTAGAAGCTCACCGCTCCACTCTTTGAGCTGCTGGCTTCTTGCCACCTCAAGTGTCTCTCCTGGAAGGTGGTCTACCTCGTGGCGCTCATGTCTGCACGCAGGGTCAGTGAGCTCCAAGTTCTAATGGCTCATGCTTCCTACACCAGGTTTCACAGGAATAAAGTGCTGCTCAGGACACACCCTAAGTTCCTCCCTAAGGTAGTCTCTCCATTCCACCTCGAGATTGTGTTTCCCACCTTTTTTCTCATGCCAGCAGGACAGAGGCCACTCTTCATATACTGGATTGTGTGTGGGCCTTGGCCTATTATTTGGAACAGATCAAGCCCCTTCGCTGCTCCTCACAGTTTGTCATTTCCTATGACCCTAATTGCCTGGGTGTAGCAGTCTCCAAGCATTCTATGTCCACCTGGGTGGGGAATGCATCGCCTTTACCTACGGACAGGCCAATCTCTTGCTGGAGCACCACGTTACGGCGCACAGCGTCTGGGCCATGGAGGCATCTGTGGCGAACCTCCGTGCAGTCCCCTTGCTGGAGATCTGACAGACTGCTTCCTGGTCCTCAGTTCACACCTTTGTAATGCATTACTGCCTGGAAGAGGTGTCCCGGTGGGTCAGCACCTTCGGCCAGATGGTACTCAATCATCTGTTTGGGGTTTAAGGCAATTTCTGCCCTCTGGCTCTTCTGTGTGTCCAAGCTACCAGAGAGCTGGTTTCCCTGGTCAATGCTGTGGTCACTGCTGAGGTCTTGTGACCAAACTGTACTCTTTGCTATTTCTCAAAGTTTGCTTTTTGTGTCATCCGTGGCTTACAGGTTTTTTCGGTAGTCTTTTTCTAGAGAGTCCCATATATGAGGACTGATTCCTGCTGTTCCCGGAGAACACCTCTACAGATGAGTAACTACGCTTTCCTGATGTTACTTTTAAGTTTACCTCCTTGTGGCTTCATTTTATGCCCTCTAGTTTTACAACTTCCCCTTCTTTGAAAAAGGTTTGCTTGTTCATTAATACCCTTTAGGTATTTAAAGGTCTGTATCATATCTCCCCGTCCCTCCTCCCCTCTGCGGTATACTTATTTAGGTCTTCAAGTCTCTTCTCATACATCTTCTGGTGCAGGCTCCAAATAGGGTTGCCAACCAGCCAGTATTTAGCCAGCCTGGGGGGTTTTTATATGGCCAGGCTGGCTGCCGGCAGTGAGCTAAAACTGGCCATTGAAAAGACAGTTTTTGGCACTGGCCTTGGGACCGGGATTGGACAGAGTAGAAAACCAGCTTTTCATTTTGCGCTGCAGTCTCACCCTCGCTTCCTCTGATCCAACCGCAGCTCCTGCACCTTCCAGAGCCGCGGCTGCGATAGCGCTAATAATTAAAATAAAAGCAAAACCAGCTTCTGCTATGTAACCCGTGCTGCTGTGCCGTTAGAGGGAGCGGGTACAGTAGCATCACGGGTTGCATAGCAGAGGCCAGAAGGCTCCGCATCAGTTTTGCTTTTATTTTAATGAGTAATGAGTAATTGTGATGGGGCTTAGCTGGTCTGGAAGATGGTAAGAGCACATGCCAGTTAGTGCGCTCTGCTGTGGCTAAGGGAACTAGATTGAAGCTACTCTTTAAAGTTGTAAATGAAAGCAGTTGTTTAAGCATAGAGTAGTGTATTGCTCTTGTGTACTAAAAGTCTTCATTCTGAGATTCTGTCTCGGAGAGCTGACCAGAGGGACCCTCTTTAGCACACCATGATGAAAGCTTAGTCCTATAGGAGAGTTATGCATTGACCACTGGCCAGTGAACACACCACTCCCACTACATCTCAGCCTGGAAGTTTATAAATCAAAGTCTTTTGGAGGGAATCTTGTCTTTACTTCCTTACTATCATACTAACAAGAGAGAGCGCCCGACTCCTGAGCCACTGGAGTCCCGGCTGTTGAGCAGGCACCAAATTAATCAAAAGTGAGAGCGTTTAGGGTTTATCTTCTTCTATCTGGAAAAAGGTGGAGGGCCTATGAGCAGTGTGGCGTTTGCACTGGGAAAGATGGTGTGCAGCAAGTGAGTTGTGAGTTGGGGGTCTATGACCAGTGGTAACCAGGGAGAGGATGTCCCACCAGAAGGAATTATAGCAGTAACCAGGAGGAGTGTGCTTCTGGGGAGTTACCATACCGAGGCTCGCAAGGTTCAGGGAACCAGTGGTGAAGAGGATAGAGAGAGAGGGATCAGGGATGCCTGCAGGAAGGGTGTGAGACGAGATGACCAGCAAACTAAGCCCTTGAAGTGTGACCATCTTCTCCGACCCTCCAAAAGGAGGTAAGCAGAGGCTCGGCCTTCACAATCCGTCTGCCCTCAGGCTGACACACGCAGTCCATCAACAGTCCTGCTACATAAAACTTGCTTAAGAGCAGTGGGTTTCCTTCCGGAGATGTCTATTTACTTCTCAAAGGTATAATCCACTGATCCTAAACTCTAGTCTTAGTGGATACAGCTGAAGATATGAAACAAAGATAGACGCAGAACATGGATGTAAGCGCAAGTGGCTACCTATCGCACTAGAATCTTAACTTGAGCCGATCACCCACTGATCAATGCTTTCACCCTTTCCTATAGCAGACATAAGCAGAGCTGAGTGGGTCTGCTCTGGTCACTGAGAAAGAGCTATTATGAGACATTTGAAGTGAAAGAACACCGAGCCTGCCTTTACCCTGAGGAATGAGGGACAGTCTCCTTTAATGGCTTGGAAAACTTGCCTTCAGTATGTTTCATATGTTTGAATTCTTTTCTCATATGTGTTATCATGGTTACAGCCAGGCTCGGTCTGAATTGATGGTTGGGAGTTTGAGTTGATTTGTTCAGATCCTCTGTTCTGCACTGAAGATTTTGCAGCTTAACCTTTCTGTGTAATATGCTTTCTTCACATATTACGCCATTAGAATTTCAGAATTTGCATATCTCCCAGCCCAACTCCAAGATAAATTGAATGAGCTGTGCAGATTCTGAAGGATGGCCTGGAATTGGATTCATATACAAGGCAGGATATTTCTAGCTCAGACTCTAATATCCAGACCCGTCTTTTGCTTCTGATGCGATGGGGCCCGTTTGTGCGATAAGCATCACCCGTCTTTTGCTGAACGAAATCATCTGCTCTCATGGTACATTGTGAAATTCACCGAGAGAATAAGCAAAACTTTGGCTGAAATCCAGGCCTTAATTAAATGGTTTCATTTGCAGTGAGGGAAAGGTAATTAAGAAATTGCCTGGCTACCAAACCCAGTGAAAAGAGAAGGTCGACCAGAAATAGCAGCAGCTGATTGAATATTGTAGAAAAGAATCACACCGCAACAGAACAAATGGCAAATTCAATTATAGAGCCGTGCATGTAATAAACTGTAGCTCTGTCAGAATCAATTACAGGACCCCGTATAAGACACTTCTATGTAGCACAGCTCTGCTAGCTGGCTCCAGATGTGCCCAGCAGGGTTTATCCAGTCCTGGGTTTACTGTAGTCCTGCTTTTCAAAGGCAACACAACCGGGAAATGAGAACCACAGGTCCCACACGCTGCTTATAACAAACTGAAGCTCTGTCCCAGAAAGTCACCTTCTGCTCCGATGAACTAGTCTTTATAATGAATTAACTCCACTCTGAAGTCATCTGTGTTACTGGGTCTTCAGATAAACATGCGCTTGATAAAAGCCCCTTTTAATTGTTAGCCTTTGAGAACCTTGTTAGAACAAAAAGCGGATTCTCAAATTTTAAATAAAGTAAAGTGAGTGAAGGGGTAGGCCAGTACTTGGAGCAGTGATCACGATGTGCTGTTAACTATGAATAAGGCACTTTTAGGCTTCTGTTTGGATAAAGACGACTTGTTGGCAAAGCATGAAGCTGGTTTTAGACTGAATTATGTCTACACCGCAGCGTTGGGGAAGCTTTTAAGTTATGTGCTTTTCACTGAAGTTGTGATATAATAGCATATTTAAGTGACTGGAATATTAAGAAGATATAGTTTTCATAGGATTTGAATATATGGTAGCTTATTGCATGGAGCGATGATGATATAAGTAACACATACAAGGTCAGTGTCATCCATCTATTGAGCTCCTGACTTTCTCTACGTCTCCCCCTTTTCTTTGTGGGGCTCTTTCATTAATACATGAGGGCTATGGGTCAGTTTTAGCAGGCAATGAAAAAGGTGCCAATGTTAAGTACCACTAAGTAGCCTCTCAGAAAAGGCCCTGCTTATTTATGACAAACAGCTGGCAACTGAGGGCGGCATATTCAAAACGATTAAACCGGTTAGCAGACCTCCTAACAGCATTAATGGCAGTGACATAGCCAATCAAAGGAATCTCCCCTCTTAACACCACTGAACACCCCAATGCTAATTGCGAAACATCGGGGCACCCCAAGGGCACTGCTCACATTAACTGGCAAGTGGCGATATGCCGATGGCTGGCTAACCCAAACTGGCTAAAGTTAGGCACAAAAAAGGCCATCCTAAATTTAGCCAGTTTATCTAACCGGCCAGTGGCTGAATATCTCTGCTGCTAACTGGGCACTTAACCCTCCATTGCCTCAGAAGAAAGGCCTGAAATCTCCTTCCAGTCACACTGCCAAGAAAACCCAGGAGCTGATGGGTTGCCTGGATATTGAATGCCGTTGGCCAGATACAACCCCGCCATTGAATATCTAGTTTTACTTTAAAGCAGCAACGGTCAAATGCTATAAAGAGCTGTCCCCTGCTGCTGAATATGTCCCGCTAAGAGTCCGAGTTCTCTACTGGAAGCCGGGCTCTTTAGCCCACTGCATGAGAATATATTTTATGTTCTTATGTTCTTATCCTCTTAATATGTTTTATAAGAGCAGTACGAAAGGATTTGCTCGGTTGGATCCAGCAGAACCTTTGATTGGTTTAGTGTTGCGGACAGTGGACCAGAGTGCTGAAGAGGCTTTGCGAAGTCCTGAGGAGAGAGTAGCCCCCTGTGACTCGGAAGCGGATTCCTCGGGAGTACTATTGCTGCTGAACAGACTGCCGGTGTGCTAGCTGTGAGCTGTGGGCTATCGGCACAGTCCCCGTTCAGCTCGTCGCCGGTAGAGCTGACTTTGGAGCGAGTGAAAGGCCTATCTAGTCTGTCCTTCCATATCAACCACTACAACAGTCCCCAGTTTTCCTTTAGAGATCCTCTGTGTTTGTCCCATGCTTCTTTGAATTCAGATACTGTCCTTAGTATGGTGCTGACAGCGAATACTGTGTATACCATGGACTTCCCAAAGAACAAACCAGTCAGTACTAGAGGAGATCAAACCCACGCTTTCTTTAGAAGCTCAGATGACAAGACTTCGACTTTCATACTTTGGACACATCATGCGAAGAGAGAGATCATTAGAGAAAGACATCATAGAATTAAGAAAATCTGAACGAAGATGATGCTGCACAAAATCACTAGAACACCTCGCAGAATAGCAGGCATTACTTACAAAATACAAGAAGTCCATTGACAGTTCTAAGAAAAATTATTACTCAGGTATACTATCAAAATCTCTAAACCGTCCCAGAGAGTTATTTACCTTTGTGCAAAATCTACCACTACAGTCATAACAACACAATCTGACCCTACCAACTCCTGGTCAAATTTTCATCCAATTTCAAAAGAAAACCTAATGAGCACCATTACTAAACTAAATACCACTACATCCTACCTTGACCCCTGCCCAGTCCACTGGCTGAAAACTGCTTTACTGGAGCTCTCATCATTCATCCTCCCGATGATTAATCTCTCCCTCGAGCAAGGATACCTGCCACCAATCCTTAAACACGCACAAATCTGCCCAATTCTAAAAAACAGCAGCCTTGATAAAACCTCCCCCAACTCATACAGACCCATCTCTAATATCCCGTTTCTGGCAAAACTTACTGAAAAAGTGATCCAAATGCAACTCCAGGACCACATCGAAACATCAGCCCCCCTGGATGAACAGCAATGCGGTTTCTGACCCCACCACAGAGTGGAAATACTCCTCATGATTCTAATGGACACACTGACATGTGGTATTGATGACTCAAAACAGGCATTTATCCTCCTAATTTTAGACATCAAAGCAGCCTTCGATAGTGTTAACCACCTACTAATGTTGTCCAGGCTCCAACAGATAGGTTCAAAAAACAACAGTGGAGTGGAGGAGTGGCCTAGTGGTTGGGGCCAGGTACTTCGGGCCGGAAGGTCGGGGGTTCAAATCCCACTAGAGGACAGCAACCTTGGGCCGGAAGGACTGGGGTTTCTAGTCCCACAGGTGCTCCTTGTGGTCTTGGGCAAGCCACTTAACCCTCCATAGCCCATGTTCCCTGTAAAATAGTTCTCTGTGTGCTGTGCTTTCCTGTCTAATCAATGTGTTTATACGTCAAAAATTTCTTGTCATGATTTGACAATTTCCAATCTGTAATCAAAACCGCTGTTGATCACTGGAAGTAGCGGTATACAAATGTATACTAAATAAATAAATAAATAAACAGTACTGAACTGGTTTGCATCCTATCTAAATGACAGAACTCAAATGGTATGAATCAACCAGCAGACCTTGGATACCTCCAAGCAGTCACAAGGACTCCCCCAGGGTTCTGCACTCTCCCCCCTCCTCTTTAACATATATCTGCAGCCCATATGCTCAATCTTTAGGAAACACCGCGTAAATTATCACATTTATGTGGATGATATAATGCTTTATATCCCATTTAAAATGCCAAACTTATCCAATCAATGGCTCTCAGACTGTTTTAATGACATCTCCCTATGGCTAACATCCCACCAGCTACACATCAACCATTCAAAAACGGAAGTTTTATTCATCACCAGAAACCAAAGCTATATTCCTCCATGATCCATCCGACTACAGAACTCCGACATCACGGTGAAGAAGGAGGTGAAATATCTAGGAGTCACACTTGACCAGACTCTAAGTATGCAAACACACATCAAGAATATAGTCACTAAAATTCATTATAAACTCAAACTCTTAAAGCAACTCAGACCTCTAATCCACTTACAAGTCTTCATATCAGTAATACAGGCGCTTATTACGCCTCACTTTGACTTCGCCAATGCAGTTCTCCAAGGAATCTCCAAACACTCAATTAGAAGGCTACAATTAGTGCAAAATGTTACAGCTAGAACTATTAAAAACATCAGTGCCATTGAACACATCACGCCAACCCTCTACGAACTACACTGGCTACCTATCCAAAGCCACATAAAATATAAAATCCTCGTCACATTTAAAATGATCAACAACTTAGCACCTTCATTCCTAAATACACTTAGCAATAATGAAAAACCCACCATATTTATTTATTTATTTAGCTGTATTTATATCCTGCTTTTCACTGGGTCAAAGCGGTCAACTGGGGGATACATTTAACACGAGGGGATATGAGACACATACGCTAATACTTACAGGGAACATGGGCAATGAAGGGTTAAGTGGCTTGCCCAAGTCCACAAGGAGCATCTGTGGGACTAGAAACCCCAGTCCCTCCGGCCTGAGATTGCTGTCCCCAGGTGGGACTTGAACCCCCTGTCCTCTGGCCTGAAGTACCTTGTCCCAACCACTAGACCACTCCTCCCTCCTCCAATACCATAATACAAAGAAGAAATAATAACAAACTTACAGTCCCAAAGGACTTTAGAAAATACAAGAAAACGACAAAGAGTAAAGCATACTCGCACTCTGCACCGACACTCTGGAATGAGCTCCCTGCTGAACTCAGAGAGCTCAATGACATCAAAATGTTCCGCAAAGACCTAAAAACGTATCTGTTTATGCTCCACTTTAGCCCTCAATCACTCCATCACAAAAGATCAGCAAACAACACATCCCAAAATGACAACAGTCTCCCTGAGCAGCTAATCCCCTCATCCACCTGACGGCACAGTATCCCTCACGTATATGCCTTACAACCTACTGAGAAACATCATTACACCTTAATGTAAATCGTTCCAACGGTTTAAGGTAATTAAGATTAGTATCCTAACCTAAAGTAAATAATTGATGTAAACAAACTAAGTATTTGTTTGTAAACTCTACAGTTTTAATGTAAATAATTCCAATAGTTATAATGTAATTGAATAGGGCTCTTGTTTGTACAATTCATTTTGACATTCCTTGAAAACCGTAATTGAAACTTGGGAAAACACAGTATATAAATGTATTTTAAATAAATAAATAAATAAATCATGCTTGGCAAGATTGAAGGTCAACGCAAAAGAAGGCCAGCAATGAGATGGATCGATACAATAACAGCAGCTACAGGTACCAGTCTGTCAACAATGAGCCACCTGACTGAAGACCGAACACAATTTAGGACAACTATCCAGATGGTTGCCATGAGTTGACACCGACTCGACGGCACTTCACAACAACTGTCCTCATCTCTACCATCTCCACTGGGACACTATTCCATGGATCCCATGTAAAGGCCTTATCTGGGATTTTCAAAGAGCACCTACATGGGTAGGGCCCTTCGAAAATCCTGGCTAAGAGCCTAACGTGCCCGGATGCTAGGTGGGTACCATCAGGGCGTGTTAGGGGTGTTCCAGGGTGCAGCGGGGGCGGAGGAAAGGGCTACACGGGTAGCTGCAATTTTCATTGCTTCCCAGGTAGCCCTCTGCACCTTAAAGATAGGTGAGCTTTTCCTCACCTATCTTTAAGATGCAGAGGCTATGCGGGTAGCATCAAAAATTGCTGAGACCCGTTTAGCTTCTGCGGCTGCTGGAGCATCCAGGCAAACCCATATTTTCACTTCTGCCGCCGTGGAAGTGAAAATCCGAGTTAAGGGGATCGGTGGGCAGGCTATGCGCTGCCATGGCACATAGTCTGCCTAACTCAAAATCGGGCCCAATGTGTATTTTCTGATTTTTCTTAATCTACCCAAGCCTGTAGAATGGTTTTCCTGGCTTTTCGGCTGAGGGTTGAGGCTCTTGGTTTTGAGTTTGCTTTAAAACTTTTTTGTACATGTATCTGGGGGGTGAAATGTTTGTTTTCTTTGACTCTGGTCTGCTGAATGAATTTGTTACTGCTAGGGAGGATGCTCAGGGCCCTACAGAGGTGCCACCGAAGGCGTGTTTCACTTGCTTCTGTTTGATTCATCAAAAACTAACAAAATAATCCCACTCTACACAAATCAACCCTAAACAAAATAGAGTGAAAAAACACAAATGTGTGAGCTAGCGTGTCAATGTATTTTTTGTCAGAAGATCAGCCCTGAGGATCAAAATAGCCTCTCGAAGCTGTTACTTCCATTTTACTCAGTTTTATTTAAACCAATCAATGAGCCCACAATGGAGCCTTAAAACTAGGTAAAAGCACCATAAATTGGATATCACCTATACAAAATTCAAAAAGTAAACTTATGCAAATAAATGCAAAAGTAAAAAGTGGTACTTATCTCAACCACTGTCTCCCCTCATTTAATTCGCCTTCACGGGAAAACAGTGACCACAATCTTGAAACGTCCATTCACTTCAGATCAAATGATCAACAGCAACAGCTACCAAAAAAGTACACAGCACTGCGTTTCAGGCGAATATACAATTTACACGCCCTGTTTCAATGCTTGAAGGGACTGCCAAATATTGAAATGATTCTCACAGCCTCTCCACCTCTCCGACGCCGACGCATGCTCATTAACGATCCAAGCCAAACAGCAAGACCCAAAGATTAAATAGCAGCAGGAACCAATAGCTGTGAAGCAAACAATATCCCGAGAGTAACCAAAAAATTAAAGGATACTAATCCAGTCCAATTCTTTGTTGAGACCCAATGGTGCATCAGTAGCCCAAGTAAAGATCCACTTTTGTTCAAGCTTTTGGAGTAATTGCTCACGATCTCCACCCCTTGGATTCTCAGGTACCATGTCCAATACTCACCAGGTAAAATCCCCAAATGTATGATTGAAGTCCAAACAGTGCTGTACCAATGGAATGGAATGGAATGGAATTCCTGAGCCGAGAGGCATGCTCACTTAACCTAATGCGCACAGGACGGATCGTCTGTCCTATATATAAAAGACCACAAGGGCAAACCAGCACGTATACCACAAAAGACGTTGAACAAGTGGTATACCATCGGGCCCTGTGGACTACAGCAGAATTAGGTACCAGCCATTCATTGCCCATTATAGCTTGGGAACAAAACTTACAGGAAGTGCATGCAAAAGGACCCACTTCTAAGGGTGTTACCGATGTATATCTATCTAAAGGGGAAGATGTAACTCCCACAAAATCACAAAGATTGGAGCCCCTCGAATGCGCTATCCGCAATCGTCCCTGAAAGCACGGGTGCAGTTGTAAGACATGCCAGTGCCTTAAAAGAATCTTTCTAATAGAATCAGTGTGCGACATATATGGGAGTATAGCCACAACCCCATCAAAATGAGCTGCTATATTCCGATCACTTGGACGATCCAAAGTAAACGGGGGAAACAACCATTCCCTATGGATATATTTAGCTCTCAAAAATGCTTGCTTGCTGACCTTCTTAGGATAACCTCGTTGAGCAAGTCGAGCTGAAAGATCGTGAGCATGCCTAAGGAACTCCTCAAAATCAGAACAAATTCGTCGAATCCTGAGAAATTGGCCAAATGGAAGGCCTTTCTTTAAAGGCAGAGGATGAAAACTAGTAAAAGTGAGCAGCATATTTCGTTGCACTGATTTTCTGAATAAAGTAGTATGAAGTGAATCTTGACATTTAAACACCAAAACATCAAGAAATTCCAATTGACACAAATGATGATGCATGGTAAAGGATAAATTAGATCTCAAGGAATTTAACCGCTGTAAAAATAACTGTAAAGAATCCTCCGTACTATTCCATAAGAAGAAAATGTCATCCAGGAACCGTACCCATAAAGGTATATTCTCAAACCACGACGATTAATAAATCTGGGACTCTTCAAAATCCGCCATATATAATGTAGCCACAGACGGAGCCACTGTGGCCCCCATTGCTATACCCCAAATTTGATGGTAAAACTGCTGCTCAGATTGGAAATAATTCCTAGTAAGCACAAGATTCAATAACTCCATAAAAAATGAACGAGGAATGCGGTCAGGCAAAGGAATATTCAATTGAGAAATAACCGATAGGGCTTGTTCTTGATCAATGTTGGTGTACATCGCAGTGACGTCCAGTGAGACCAACCACCAAGAACTAACATCACCCTGAACCTGTTGAAGTTTGTAAAAGGGGGTGCTGGTTATGAAAGTACCACCATCTTGGCAAGTATGTAAATTAACTGTCTTGCAAAGGATTGTGGTTATTGAAGTCCATTCACACAAGTCTTGCCTTTTAAAATAAATGAAAACTCTTGTAGTTGGTCGAGTGTAAGGCAAAATTAGAGTTTATTTATGGGGTGAATATCCCACACACAGATATGCTTGGTAACACCATCCAGATAACTTCTCCAGGATTTATTCAAGATAAATAAGGCAACTGAAAAGCTTATGCAAATAAGTATCAAAGTCCTTTATGGAACAGAAAGGCTTTATTACAGCCACTGCTAATAAACTCCTTAGCAGTGCTGAGGTGAAAAACAAATCAAAGAGGAAAACTTCTTTATACAAAAACATAGCTCACTTTCTCCATACAGAAAAGAACTTTTAAATCTCATGTGTGCACGGCTTGTGCTGGGCTCTCCGCCACCAACAGGTGACAATTAACTGCAATCAGTAGCTTGATTTCACACACGTGCAAACTTTCCAACAAAACTTTTTCTTTTCAACAAAACTTTATGGGAAGCCAATATTTAGAATGTTTCCTTTTGATGTTTGCTCTTATATTCAGGATTTTCCTAAAATAACAACCTACTCAAAGAACAGTCCATATAAATATCCTCTGCATCAGATATTAAACCTTGCTCCTGATATTGCATAAACTCAGTTTCTTCGTCTAGCTCAGAGGGCTTTAGGAACTGACCTCTATATGGGGAGAAACTGTTTCCCTGCTGTTTGCATTGCTCAAAGCTAGAGAAACGTTCACAGTTCATACCTGAATCCAGGCAAGCGTCAGGCTGCTTCTTCTGGTATTCTGGCCAGTATGCAATAGAGCTTCTGTGTCCTGTCCTCCAGTTGGTATCTCTGGACCTCAGGATTTCTTCTCCAGACGTCCTCCAAGAGGTATTTGGGCTCCTTTCTTCCTTAGCTGCAACAGACCTCTTCCTAGGTGTTGCTTGAGGGTCCCTGGCTGTGGATCTCCAGACCTCTGGCTTTCTCCAGTCCTCTGAAGGTTCTTTCCCCCGGGTATCTCTCCAGGCATAGGTACTTCTCTGAGCTCCTCTCTTGGACCGTCTGCTTCCTTGTCCTTGTTCCTTCAGGTTCCGGTTGTTCTTCCTTCTGTTCTGGTTGTTCTTCTGATTCTCCTTCTCTGTCTGTCTTCCTGAAGATTCCACTCTAGTTTTAAAGGGCTTAGATTGCAACTCCTCCCTTGCACTCTTCAGGTGTTGTGGATTAAGCACTCTCCTAGAGGCTGTTTGATTAGGGATGACATAATGCTTTCTCTGATTAGACTCATGCTTTTCCACTCTAGCTCCCCTAAGGACTTTCTGCATACAGATGCATTCTGGAACATGTAGTCTTTTAGGGAAACAAGCTGTCTTATTTCTATAACCTGCCAGCACAGGTCCCTTAATCAGAGTAAATTCTCCTCTTTTGTCATTACTCCCTGTTCTTTGATAAGCTTCCTTATCACAAGTTTCATGATGAATTGAGTAGAATCTTTTAAAAATGAAGGCACAAGCCGAGCACATGGCTGCAAAAATTTATCACAAAATTTGGAGAGAGGCTCTAGCACAGACCCACGACAAGATACTATGGGTCTGCCCGGAGGTGTCACCATCGATTTATGTATTTTGGGAACTGTGTAAATGATTGGAATAACAGGATGTTTAGTAACCAAAAAATTAAACTCTCGCTTTGTGATCCAATTAGTGGCTAATGCCAGTTGCATGACAGTATGGATCTCAGATTGCAAATCAATGAATGGATTTCCAGAAATCTTGGCATAAAAATTCTTATTACTTAGTTGATCCAAAAGATGTTCTCTATACTGGACATAAGATTGCATAACCGTCGCTCCACCCTTATCGGCTCTTCGGATAACCAAATCCTGATTGGCATGTAACTCCCGCACAGCTTGCCACTGAGTATTAGACAGGTTATGATATCGAGATCTCAAGCCCGATCCTTCCAATGCATTCAAATCATGAAGAACCAATGTTTGGTATGTCTGAATGAGAGGATCCGCAGCACCAGGAGGTATCCACTTGGAAGGTGCGCGAACTACCGAGATATCAACGGCCAGTTCATGTTTGGCACCAAAATGAGTAACCAATAATTTTCTAAAAAACTGATGTAGGGCTAGCCTCATTTGAAAGGGGTCATAGTGAGTGACCGGGACAAAAGACAAGCCCAAATCTAAAAGCGACTGTTGTTCAGTAGTTAACTGAGTCCCCAAAATATTGACTATTGCTGTTTGGAACAGTTCCTGGTGACCGGACCCTGAATGTTGTCCTACTGATAATTGTCCGGCGGATTCCACGGGTGATCGGATTGAAAAATGACTCTGTGATTCCACCGTCGACTGCTACCTCAACCAGGAAAATGGCCGCGCTGAAAAACCTGTTCCTGTCGTTGATTAGGGGGGGGGGGGGTAGAGGAACCAGAACACCCCCCATAATCAGAATCATCCGATGAAGTTTCAAAAGAATCAAAAGACACCTTCTTTTGTGATGAGTCCCCTTTCTTCATCCAAGTGTAACTTGGTCGAGATCATAGTCTTTTTTTGTCCCTGTTAAATTTTTTAATTTTAATGGATTTCTTATAATCATAATACTGATCCAGCTGTAATTGTATATCCTCCATATGTGTTTTGAACGCAAATGTTCATCCAGCAACTTTAACTTTTGTTTTAATTTTACAGACTCCAAATTCAATCTTTCCCCTAACAATGCTATAAGATCCATGCTGCATTTATTTAAAATGCTATTCCACTTTCCATAAAAGTCCTGATCATCCGTAAACATCTTAGGTGGCTTCAAAACCCGAAAGCCACAAGGACTCATCATGGACTTGAGATATTGAACCATAGTGGCCTCATGAAGTCGAACACGGATCAGCTTCTTGCTTGAATCCAAATACTCAGTAAAAGAAGACGAGAACAATGACGACTCCGAGTCATCAAACAAAGCTGGTCGTTGGGCAATTTCATGAATCTGTGCTTTCGAAAATGCAAAAACAGCTTGATTGGGTCCTAATGATAGATCCTTGCTGCCCCCTTCTTGAGAGGAAGATGATTCAGTGGCCATAGTCAAAAAAGAGTTATAAATGGTATACCAAAAACTAACAAAATAACCCCACTCTACACAAATCAACCCTAAACAAAATAGAGTGAAAAAACACAAATGTGTGAGCTAGCGTGTCAATGTATTTTTTGTCGGAAGATCAGCCCTGAGGATCAAAATAGCCTCTCGAAGCTGTTACTTCCATTTTACTCAGTTTTATTTAAACCAATCAATGAGCCCACAATGGAGCCTTAAAACTAGGTAAAAACACCATAAATTGGATGTCACCTATACCAAATTCAAAAAGTAAACTTATGCAAATAAATGCAAAAGTAAAAAGTGGTACTTATCTCAACCACTGTCTCCCCTCATTTAATTCGCCTTCACGGGAAAACAGTGACCACAATCTTGAAAGACACAGGTTCCGCAATTGCTTGTACAGGGTCAAGCATTGATATCCTGGGTCCCTTCTTAATAATGGTTTATGGACCTTTCCTCCAGGAACTTGTCCAAACCTTTTTTAAACCCAGCTACACTAACAACCTTTACTACATCCTCCGGTAACAAATTCCAGAGTTTGCTTACACGTTGAGTGAAAAAATATTTTCTTTTATTAGTCTTAAATAGTTTACCCTGTAGCTTCATTGCATGTCCCCTAGTCTTTCTATATTCTGATAACGTAAACAATCGATCTACGTTTACCCGTTCCACTCCGTTCATTAATTTATAGACTTCTATCATATCTCCCCTCAGCCGTCTCTTTTCCAGGTTAAAGAGCCCTAACCTTTTTAGCCTTTCTTCATAGGAGTATCCTTCCATCCCCTTTACCATTTTGGTGGCTCTTCTCTGAACCTCTTCTAATAACACTATATCCTTTTTAAGACACGGCGACCAGAATTGCACACAATATTCAAGATGCGGTCTCACCATGGAACGATATAGAGGCATTATAATATCTTTTGTTTTATTTTCCATTCCTTTCCTTATGATACCTAGCATTCTATTTGCTCTCTTGACTGCCGCTGCACAGTGGGCCGAGGGTTTTAACATGTTATCCACAATGATGCTTACATCTTTTTCCTGGGTGGTGGTTCCCAATGTGGAACCTTGCATCGTGTAACCATAGTTTGGGTTGTTCTTCCCTAGGTGCATAACTTTGCACTTGTCCACATTAAATTTCATCTGCCATTTGGATGCCCAGTCTAAGGCATATGCAGAGCTGTACATATACACATAAGAGAAAGTCTCTTCTCACAGAGCTTCCAAACTGTTAAGATAGACAAACACAACAGACTGTGGACTAGAATAAACCTTTACAAGAAATGATTAAGAAACACATGGGTCTTGAACAAGAGAATAAGAGGTGGGTGTTTAGCTTAGATTTGAATAGGACCAAAGATGGAACCTGATGTAGTGACGCAGGAGTATATTCCAGGTGTACGCCCCAGCAAAGTGGAACAAACATTTTCTGGCGTTAACAGCAGACGAGAGCAGCACAGATAAAACTGATTTGCTTGATGAGCTGAGTTTTTAGTGAAGCAGAATAAAGAGAAAGCGTGACGATCTCAGAGTGAACTCACTTGTAGCAGCGCCATACCTAGTCCTGCGGGAGTGGAGGGGCCGCACAGGGTGCAAAGAAATAGGAGCCTGCTCTTGCCCCGCTGCCATTTTTCATGTTTACTTGGCGGCAGCGATGGCAGCAACGGAGCGGACATCAAATGTTTTGAAAAAAGCGTATCTTTCCGACTCTACGCTTGCATGCAGGTCTGAACCCTCCCTGCTGCAACGTATGCCCATGTCAGAGGAGGGAGGAACCAGACTGGCCATCCAAACGTGAACTTGCAAAGACCCATGTTTAAATGGCTGGTCTGGTCCCTCCCTCCTCCGATGCGAGTGTATGTCAGAGGAGGGAGGGATCAGACCTGCATGCAAGCACAAAGTCGGAAAGACTCGTGGGGTTTTCTTTTGATTGGATGTCCACTCTGCTGCTGCCAACACCACTGCCAAGAAAACATGAAAAGCGACAGCGGGGCAAGGGCAGGCGGCGCGGAGAGCCAGCTGGACAGGGAGGTGTGGGGTAAGGCAACGTGGGGAGATGCTGGGCATGGAGCAATGGCACACCTGTGATTGGGGGGGGACAGGGAGGCGTGGGGTAAGGGAAGATGTGGAGATGCTGGGCATGGAGCAATGGCACACCTGTGATTGGGGGGGGGGACAGGGAGGCGTGGGGTAAGGGAAGATGAGGAGATGCTGGGCATGGAGCAATGGCACACCTGTGATTGGGGGGGGGACAGGGAAGCGTGGGATAAGGCAAGATGGGGAGATGCTGGGCATGGAGCAATGACACACCTGTGATTGGGGGGGGGGGACAGGGAGGCGTTGGGTAAGGGAAGATGGGGAGATGCGGGGCATGGAGCAATGGCACACCTGTGATTGGGGGGGGACAGGGAGGCGTGGGGTAAGGGAAGATGGGGAGATGCTGGGCATGGAGCAATGGCACACCTGTGATTGGGGGGGGGGACAGGGAGGCGTGGGGTAAGGGAAGATGGGGAGATGCTGGGCATGGACCAAAGGCACACCTCGGGTAGCGGGGGGGGGAAAGGGAAGCATGGGATAAGGCAATATGGGGAGATGCTGGGCATGGAGCAATGACACACCTGTGATTGGGGGGGGGGGCAGGGAGGCGTGGGGTAAGGGACGATGGGGAGTTGCGGGGCATGGAGCAATGGCACACCTGTGATTGGGGGGGGCAGGGAGGCGTGGGGTAAGGCAAGATGGGGAGATGCTGGGCATGGAGCAATGACACACCTGTGATTGGGGGGGGGATAGGGAGGCGTGGGGTAAGGCAAGATGGGGAGATGGGGAGATGCTGGGCATGGAGCAATGGCACACCTGTGATTGGGGGGGGGACATGGAGGTGTGGGTAAAGGGAAGATGGGGAGATGCTGGGCATGGAGCAATGGCACACCTGTGATTGGGGGGGGTGACATGGAGATGTGGGGTAAAGGAAGATGGGGAGATGCTGGGCATGGAGCAATGACACACCTGTGATTGGGGGGGGTAAATGGAGGTGTGGGGAAAGGGAAGATGGGGAGATGCTGGGCATGGAGCAATGGCACACCTGTGATTGGGGGGGGGACATGGAGGTGTGGGGTAAGGGAAGATGGGAAGATGCTGGGCATGGAGCAATGGCACACCTGTGATTGGGGGGGGGACATGGAGGTGTGGGGTAAGGGAAGATGGGGAGATGCTGGGCATGGAGCAATGACACACCTGTGATTGGGGGGGACATGGAGGTGTGGGGTAAGGGACGATCGGGAGATGCTGGGCATGGAGCAATGACACACCTGTGATTGGGGGGGGACATGGAAGTGTGGGGTAAGGGAAGATGGGGAGATGCTGGGCATGGAGCAATGGCACACCTGTGATTGGGGGGGGATAGGGAGGCGTGGGGTAAGGCAAGATGGGGAGATGCTGGGCATGGAGCAATGGCACACCTGTGATTGGGGGGGGGGACATGGAAGCGTGGGGTAAGGCAAGATGGGGAGATGCTGGGCATGGAGCAATGGCACACCTGTGATTGGGGGGGACATGGAGGTGTGGGGTAAGGGAAGATCGGGAGATGCTTGGCATGGAGCAATGACACACCTGTGATTGGGGGGGGGGACATGGAGATGTGGGGTAAGGGAAGATCGGGAGATGCTGGGCATGGAGCAATGACACACCTGTGATTGGGGGGGGGGACATGGAGGTGTGGGGTAAGGGAAGATCGGGAGATGCTTGGCATGGAGCAATGACACACCTGTGATTGGGGGGGGGACATGGAGGTGTGGGGAAAGGGAAGATGGGGAGATTCTGGGCATGGAGCAATGGCACACCTGTGATTGGGGGGGGGGACCGGGAGGTGTGGGGTAAGGGAAGATGGGGAGAGGCTGGGCATGGAGCAATGACACACCTGTGATTGGGGGGGGGGATAGGGAGGCGTGGGGTAAGGCAAGATGGGGAGATGCTGGGCATGGAGCAATGGCACACCTGTGATTGGGGGGGGACATGGAAGCGTGGGGTAAGGCAAGATGGGGAGATGCTGGGCATGGAGCAATGGCACATCTGTGATTGGGGGGGGGACCGGGAGGTGTGGGGTAAGGGAAGATCGGGAGATGATGGACATGGAGCAATGACACACCTGTGATTGGGGGGGGGATAGGGAGGCGTGGGGTAAGGCAAGATGGGGAGATGCTGGGCATGGAGCAATGGCACAGCTGTGATGGGGGGGGACAGGGAGGCGTGGGGTAAGGCAAGATGGGGAGATGCTGGGCATGGAGCAATGGCACACCTGTGATTGGGGGGGGACATGGAAGCGTGGGGTAAGGCAAGATGGGAGATGCTGGGCATGGAGCAATGGCACATCTGTGATTGGGGGGGGGACAGGGAGGTGTGGGGTAAGGGAAGATCGGGAGATGATGGACATGGAGCAATGACACACCTGTGATTGGGGGGGGGGAAATGGAGGCGTGGGGTAAGGCAAGATGGGGAGATGCTGGGCATGGAGCAATGGCACAGCTGTGATGGGGGGGGGGGACAGGGAGGC
Organism: Ichthyophis bannanicus; assembly: GCA_033557465.1. Taxonomy (NCBI): domain Eukaryota; kingdom Metazoa; phylum Chordata; class Amphibia; order Gymnophiona; family Ichthyophiidae; genus Ichthyophis; species Ichthyophis bannanicus. The sequence goes on along the minus strand of CM066039.1, from coordinate 345,122,109 downwards.
GTGGGGTAAGTCAAGATGGGGAGATGCTGGGCATGGAGCAATGGCACACCTGTGATTGGGGGGGGACATGGAAGCGTGGGGTAAGGCAAGATGGGGAGATGCTGGGCATGGAGCAATGGCACATCTGTGATTGGGGGGGGGGACATGGAGGCGTGGGGTAAGGCAACATGGGGAGATGATGGACATGGAGTAATGGCAAACCTGTGATGGGGGGGGGGACATGTGTCGCGCCCCTTCTGGCTAGGCGGTTGCCTAGGAGTAGAGGGCGTCACCTCTTTATGTCCCTTTCTGTTAATTGGATTCCCAGAGCCAAGGCTGCTGGGGAGTGTAGTTGTGTAATAAAGAATGGCCGGGGTTTTCAAGGCAAACAGGAAATTTATTATTTATTTCTTCTTAGCCAATGAACTTTTCTTTTCAGCAGTTCACAATTACAACAACATAAACTGGATGCTTCTCCATTGAAAAAGGAAACAAAAACTTCATAGCAAACTGTTATAGCAAACACAGCAGCCCTGTTTCTCAGCTTGTTTAACATGGCAGTAAATCTTTTCCTTCATTAAAAATTTTAGCTTTAGGTTCCTGGCTTGGTTCAGCACAAACCTCTACCTCAGCTGAGCTCTGTACAACACTTCACTTCTTTTCTACAAATTGCTAAACATTTGCTTCTTTTCCTTCAAGCTGCTAAACATTTGCTTCCAGGCAGCAAGCATTCAAATCAGTCCTATGAATCTTCCTGGCCAGCACAGAAACGTTAGCACTTCATTTGAATAATTCTCCAGCAGGTTAAGCACTTAGATAAGCTTCTTGGTTTTTCTAAAACTTTAAAACCTTAGAGCTTTCTCACTTCTGGCACACACAGAATGAGCAGTCCATTTCCGACACCGAGGAAACATTATCTGAAGCATATTCATCTATCTGCATGCTCTCATCATCTAAGTCAATTGGCACCTGGCTGGACTCAGCGTCTGGAACTGCAGGTTTTAGTTTCTGTAACAACTTTAAAACCTTTCCCCACTGGGATTCCTCTCTACGCTGAGGGACACTGGAAGGCTTGAGGAAATCCTTATCCTTTATCAAACTTTGTAAGGTTTCCAATGTGCTCACCTTTCTTCTAGCACCCAGTCTCTTCCCAGACTTTGCTGAAGAGGACACACTTCTTACCGGCTCTCCTAAGGACACTCCCATACGTTGCTCATAACCAGCAGTTTCCACAGGGCAAACTCTCCCGTCCTCCCAGCCAGCTGTAATTCTCTTACAAGCTGAACTACCTTCAGAACTAGAGCTTCCTGAATGCTGCGTGCAATAGGGATTCCTCCTGAGACAGCTGCTGGAACACCTTCCTTTCACAGGGTTCCTCCTAGTTTCCTTACTTCCTGCTTCCTTGCAAGAGTCTCCTCTCTTGGATGCACCTTCCCTGGTGATCACTCCTTCCCTCGTGTTCTCTCCCTTCCTGGTGGAAACCTCCTCCCCGGTGGATGCACCCTCCCTCCTGCTTCCCTGAGCTTATATGAGTGTGAATGCCCTATAGCCTCAAGCTCCACCCCTGGGTAATCCTCGTCACCTCCCCTGGTTACCTTGGAGCTGGGGCGTGGCTCACTATCAACAGCTCTGTGAATGCAGTTTTTTTCTTTAGCTGGAGTTTTAACCCTAAAACTCCCTGAACTATTTCCTTGCTCAGAAGAAAATGACTGTTTTTTCACCATTTTCTCAGGCTCTACTACAGTCTCGCCACCACACATGCCAGATGTGGAAGTTGCACAGGGCGTATTTATGGCTTGGTACGGCCTTGACTTGTAGGTCAGTAGGAGAAGTTTGAACCGGATGCACAAATGGATAGGGAGCCAGCGAAGTGACTTGAGAAGAGGGGTCATGTGAGCATAGTGACTCCAGTGGAAGATTAGTGTGCAGCTGAGTTTTGAATGGATTGAGAGGTGAGAGATGGTTCAGTGGGAGACTAGTGAAGAGCAGGTTGCAATAGTCTAAGCAGGAAATGATGAGAAAGTGGATAAGGGTCTTGGTAGTGTGTTCATAAAGGAAGGGATAAACATTGCTGATATTATGGAGAAAGAATGGAAAGGTTTTAGCTATCTGTTGGATATAGGCAGAGAAAGAGACAAGTCAAAGATGACCTCAAGATTATGAGTCCAGGAAACAGGGAGGGTGAGAGTGTAATCTACAGAAACACAGAACAGAGGGCAGGAGGAAGTGGGTTTAAGGGGAAAGAAAAACATTCTGTCTTGGCGAAATTCAGTTTTAGATCACAACAAGATATCCAGGCAGCATCGCCAGTCTAGCAGGCTGAGATACAGGCCTGGATTGCTGGAGAATTAGTGACATAGAGAGGTAAATCTAAGAGTCGTCAGCGTAATGGTACTGAAAACCATGGCATCAAGGGAGTGAGTGACGAGAGAGAAGACAGAGCCCCTTTCTGGACCCTGCTACACAAATTTCCATTTTAGTTAGTGCTGTCATCGCTCAGCTTGATTACTGTAATATCATTTTCAGCAGTCTTCCCACTTCCCAACTGAAGAGGCTTCAATCTATCCAAAATACTGCCATTTGGGCTCTAGCTCAGGCGATGAAATTTGACCATGTGACCTTCTTTTCATCCAGTACCACTGGCTTCCATTTCCCTCAACGCATTCAGTATAAGATCCTTATATTGGCACAGAAAGCTCTCCATAACAATGCTCCTCAGTATCTCTCGCACCTCACATATGTCCACCCTCGATGTCTACGTTCTCTTCATGATAACCAAATAATACGTCCCTCACCATCCCGTGCTAAATATGAGTACTTTAGATGGTCTGTTTTCTCCTTTGTGGCTCCAACCCTATGGAATTTCTTGCCTTCTCACATCCGACCTCAGCTCTCTTTTAACACCTTCAAAACCCTTCTGAAAACCTACATGTTTGAATGGGCTTTTGACCTTTGTCCAGCTTGCATTGTTTATGTCTAAATTTGCCTATATGCATGTATTGTTGACTCTTTGTTTATAAGACGTAATAATTAGGCATATTAACAGAGCGTCTACCAATAACCTAAAATTCTACTTTCGCTCCAAAAGGTACTAACCCCTAATCTCAAAAACCTTTTCTAAACCAAACTGCACCAAATTGAATAAGCCAGGTCTCAGACTTCCCGACACATACTTGGCCAACTGTCAGCAGGCTAACAGGACCGCGCCAACTAGCATCAACGACCTGCCTTTTTCATGGCCAGTTATTCAATTTTTTAAGAATTTTTAATATAATAAATAGTACTCCTATTTTTAATATAACAAATATATACTTCTCTAAGATGTCTAAAATACTTCTTAATCACATAGAGATCCTAACTTACTTTCTATCCATACATTTATAATGTCATCATATCCATGTTTATACATAAGACTCCTTAACATATAATATTCAAAAAATACATTGTCATCACTCCAAATCTTCCCAATCGAACAAATATTCCCAGTCTTTAAATTAATCTGTCAAATATCTCCCAACGCTGTCTCAGTCGCGCTCCCACGCGTTTCTCCCTTATGGGATTCTTCAGGGGAAAATGTAGACAAGGTACCTTTTAGGGAATGTTCTTAATATTTTCACCAATGTTCTTGTTATTTTCACCAAAGGAAAATGGAACTCAACAATGTTAAATTCACTTTAATGCAGAAATCTTGACCGTTTGCTGCCGAAACCGCTGAGAAAAGGTCCGACTGCCCGTGGTTATGAAATAATTTTACCGACTCTTTATGTCTATGAACTAATAGTTGTTCTTAAGGACTCTGGCGCAGGCTCTACTATCTCTGGTCATGTCCTATTGCCACTGTAGTTGCGTGGTTTTCGTGGTCCCTTTTGGGATCTTTTCCCTCCTTCCCCTATTTGTCCCATCTCTTTCCTTTCCTGTAACATGATGGTGTTCTGTTCTGCTATGGTTTTAATTAACTTCTATACCGCTCCGTATGCCCCATAAAGGATGATATAGAAAAATGGAACAAACTATAGACTATAGGAAATTTAGATGAAGGGGAAGGAATTGAAGTCAGAAAAGTTGAATCTACTTTAAAACCTAACGTGTAACAATGAGAGAAAGAGAGAGATGTGACTAGAAAAGAGGCCCAGGGAGAAAAACTGACTCTCCAAGATCATGCAGAGCCAATGACAGAGCTGAGGCATAGAGGGATAAAGTGACTCTCCAGGACCACAATGAGACTCACTGTTAGAGCAGGAATTAGAACTGAGGTAAAGGGGGATAAAGTGACTCTCCCAGGATCTCACACACAGTCAGTGACAGAGCTGGGATTGGAACTGAGGCCCAGGGAGGAAAAGTGACTTACTCCAAGATCAATCACGCAGAGAATCAGTGACCAAGCTGGGAATGGAACTGAGGCACAGGGGGATAAAGTGACTCTCCCAGGATCTCACACACAGTCAGTGACAGAGCTGGGATTGGAACTGAGGCATAGGGGATAAAGTGACTCTCCAGGACCACAATGAGACTCACTGTTAGAGCAGGAATTAGAACTGAGGTAAAGGGGGATAAAGTGACTCTCCCAGGATCTCACACACAGTCAGTGACAGAGCTGGGATTGGAACTGAGGCCCAGGGAGGAAAAGTGACTTACTCCAAGATCAATCACGCAGAGAATCAGTGACCAAGCTGGGAATGGAACTGAGGCACAGGGGGATAAAGTAACTCATCTAGAGAGTCACTGACGATGAAGATTTTAAACTGTGTTTCAGAGAATGCTAGGCAGTTTTCTGTGGGGGGGAGCGCGCACCCGTATTCGATACTCCCGCCTAGTGGGACATTGGAGATGTGGGGGGCTAGGACTCCCTGACCTAGGGGCTTATGCTCTGGCGTGCCAGGCGTGCCATTTGGGAGATTGGTTGGGCGGGACTGAAGTTTTCACCCCCCGAGGTCTCGAGGAGGCCCTCGCCGCCCCAGTAACTATTCTAGCCCTTATACACTTAGACTATCGTCTCTTTCCTGATCATTTGGCGGGGAGCGTGCTCCTTATCCCGGTTTGCAGAACTTGGCGACAGCTGAATACCTACTGGAAAATGAACTGGCGGGTGTCTAGCTGGTTGCCGATTCAGGGTAATGTATTGTTCACTCCGGGATCCGAAAACACGCTATTTCGGGTGTGGGCGGAGAAGGGTATCCACAGTTTAGGCCATGTGGTTGACCCTTCGGGGTGCTGTAGGAGGTTCCAAACTCTTTGTAATGATTACGCTCTTGGGGCTGGTCACCAATTCGCTTACATGCAGATATCACACTACATCGCCTCCTTGCCGGCAGGAGAGCTGCGGGCAGAGCGCTCTGCGCAGATCTTAGAATTTTTCGACCTGGGTGGGGATCCCCAACCTTCCATTCGATCGTTGAAGACGCGTTTGGCCCCATATCGACCGTCCCCGGACTATCGGTCCGTAGAGCTGGGGTGGGGGGGGGGAGCTGGGCTGGGAGATTGGCCCGGGTACACTCCTGAAGGCCCTGCAGCGGATAGGGGAGCTGGCGGTGGGAGCGCGCTGGAGAGAGGTGCAATACAAATCCCTCACTAGGGTGCATTTTTCTCCTCGGCGAGCCTTCCGCTCCCACCTCGCTACGGACGGCTCCTGCCCGAAGTGTTCGGAACCCTTGGCGCATCTGGTGCACATGTGGTGGGGGTGTAGATATATCAGGCCTTATTGGACAAGAATAGGCTCCTACATGGAGCGAATTCTGGGGCAGCGGATCTCTTGGGATAGCTCCCTTGTTCTCCTGGACCACTTGCGCCTTACTCAGCCCAAGGGTAGGTGGGAGAGATTGTTGGTACGCAGGGCCTGTCTGGTGGGGAAGGGCCCCATACTGCACAACTGGCGGGAACGCAGGGCGCCCTCGTTCTGGGAGTGGCGAAATGCCTTCCACCAGATGATGCTAATGGAAGCTCGATACGCCCGGGGCAATGTCAAACGCTGGCCGCGGTTTCAGTTGCTATGGGACCCCTATCTCCAGAGCCTGAGCTCCCGCGCTAGGAATGAAGTGTTACAATTGGGTTCCTAATTGCCTAGGAGGGATGGCGGGTTAATAGTGGGAAGCGCTGTCCTATGTCCTCGGGGTGTGGATGCGGCCAACCAATGAGGGATGGGTGGGGGGGGGGCGGGGGGGGGCGGTTGGGGGGTTGTCTTATGAAAAACTGTACAACGCACGTGTGTTTGATTTTCTTCTCCTGGGGGGGGGAGAAGAGCACCCCCCCCCCAAGGAAGTTGTTGGTTGTATTGTTTGTGTTGATGCATGGCGTTGAGAAATAAAGATTATAAAAAAAAAACAACTGTGTTTCAGATCTTCACTTGACCTTATTTTCTAATACCTTGACCCACACCTGCTCCACAAGTCACCAGATAGTGAAATGTAGTACCAATAACTACTGACACTACTACTTATAGTAACTTATTAACATAGTATATGACGGCAGATAAAGACCAGTATGGTCCATCTAGTCTGTCCAGCAAGGCACTTAGAGTAGATGCACTTACAGCTCCGTGCAGGTCACCCCTCCCCATGCCTTTGTTTAGGGGTGTACCCACCACTCCATATAGGTCACCCCTATTTCTTCAACTATAAGAGATAGTTATGCTTATTTTGATTTTATCCTGTTGCTATAAAGGGATCCATTGTGTCTGTCCCATGCCATTTTGAATTCTGTCACTGTATTTGCCCCCACCACTTCCATCGGGAGGACCCTCCTAGCATCCACCACCCTTTCAGTGAAAAAGTATTTCCTGACATTGCCTTTCAGTTTATCCCCTTGCAGCTTCATGTTATGCCCTCTAGTTTTACAGCTTCCCCGTCTTTGGAAGAGGTGTGTTTGTCCATTAATACTCTTTAAGTATTTAAAGGTCTGAATCATATCTTCCCTATCCCTCCTCTCCTCCAGAGTGTACATATTTAGGTCTTCAAGTCTTTTCTCATAAGTCTTCTAATGCAGGATCCAAATCATTTTGGTTGCCTTCCTCTGAATAGTCTTTTTATATCCTTTGCTAGATACTGTCTCCAAAACTGAACACAGTATTCCAAGTGAGGCCTCACCAGCGACTTGTACAGTTGCATTAGTACTTCTTCCTTTCTGCTGGTAATTCCTCTCTGTATGCAACCTATCATCCTTCTGGCTTTTGCCACCGCCTTGTCACACTGTTTCACCACCTTGAGATCATCAGAAACAATCACTCCAAGGTCCTTCTCCTGGTCCGTACACACCAATCTCTCACCCCCTATCACTTACAATTTCCTTGGTTCCTTATCGTCCCTCCAGTCCAATCTCTCACCACTTGGTAGTGCAACTCCTCTCGCAGCATGGAGACTGGGCATGTCAGAATTCTGGCACATATACCGGTGGCACCTTCCACCAGCTTTCAGTGTGCTCAGTCTCCATGCAGCTGGAGGTAGTGAGCCTAGGTATTGGGCTCACCGAAGGAGCATATAAGTAGCTGGAGTTAGGATTTAGTGGATTTTTTAGTTTGTTTTCTCTCTATATATTTTATTATTTGCTTTGGGAGCATTAATTAAAGCTTGTTTTGTTTTTAAAAAAAAGGAGGGGGAACAGGAATAGACAGAGCTAGTGAAGGGGTAGTGGGAGAGGATTCCTGCTCTGGCTTCACTCCAAATTTAATTTCTTTTCTGCCCTGCTGCACTCCCCTCCTTGTCTGTATGGAGGGAAGTTGTTTCTGTGTGGCTCTTTTACTGGCTGGTTGGCTCCGGATCGGGGGAGCCGTCGGCACGGTGTCTGCTGGCTCTCTGCCTTCCTGGGCTTTGTGGAGGACGGCTTTGCTCAGCAGAGCAGTTTTTCTGTGGTCAGCAGTCTCCAAATCGCTGAGGAAAGCAGTTTCCCGATTGTGTTTTTATATTGGGAGAGGCCTGTTCCTTTGTGTAGAGCCTGCCTGCTCTATTTTTAGTGCGTCTGTTTTCAGCGGGGCTGGTTTTTCCCGCATTTTTTTTCTGCAGTGCCTTTCTCAGTTGCAGGAGTTCCCTTGTCAACGTTTTTGGAGCAGAGGAGTGTTGTATGGTAGTTTTTCTTATATTTGGGTTTCTTTTACTCCTCTTTTTAATCAGAGCAGAGGTTTAAAAAAAGCCTAATAGTGATAAAAAGAGGGAGAGACACTGCAGCTGGTCTCTTTTCTTTCTGGTATTATTTTTTGAGAGATCTCTGTACCTTTTGGGGGTAGCGGGGTCTAATGCCTGCGCATCCACAATGTCTTGTATGTGGTACCTGTCGGGGGACAGTTTCGGACACATGGGTCTGTCGCGGTTGTGCAACAGAAGCACTTGGTATGGAACAAGAGTTGCAGGACAAGCTTAAAGAGGTGCTCCTCGCTGCACCTCAGGGGGCTGGGTTAGCGGCGGAGGGTAGTTTGCCTCTAGAGCCTCCAGCCTCGCTGCCAGCCTCGACTTTATTGCGTCCAAGTCCGGTGTTGCCACTGGCGGTAAGTGCATCACCTATGGGTGACTTTTCCCCGGACTTTGTGTTGCTTCTACATCAGGCTTACTGCCTGTGACAGCAGGGAGCTGTTCCGGATCTCTCAGGTTTGGGTTCCGGGGGAGTCCGCTCGGCTGCGGAGAAATCTGTAGGCACAGAAGCGAGACCAGCTAAGAGGGCCCGGGAGCTGGAGAACATCCGCAAGAGTTGGATTGGTTAGAGAGTGACGAGTTTGATATGGAGTTAGAGGGTCCTATGGAGGAGCTTGAGGAAGGTGAGATTCAAGAGCTGGGGACCAGGCTAGAATTATCTGAGTGTTTCGGAGGAAAGAGCTGACAGCTCTTATTACAGAGTCTTTTCAGGACCTTGACCTCTCAGTTGTTACGCCGGCAGAGGAGGACAGTGTAGAGGATCCTCTAATTCAGGCGGTACGGAAATCCCAAACAGTTTTTCCTGTTCACAAAGAGGTTAGACAGATGATTCAGGATGAGTGGGATTTGCCAGAGGCAGGTCATAGAGGCGTTAGGTCTATGTCTCGTCTATATCCCTTAGCTGACCAAGAACGAGAGAAGTTTTGTTCCCCACGAGTGGATGCAGCAGTTTCTGCGGTTAAGAAGAAGACTACCATTCCGGTGGAAGGTAGTGCGGCCTTGAAGGATAGTCAAGACAGGAGAGTGGACTCTTTGGTAAAGCAAGCCTTTGAGGCCAATGCACAATTGTTACAGGCCTCTATTTGTGGGGCATGGGTAGCGAGAGCTTGTCTTCGCTGGTCTCAGCGTTTGCAGCAGGCGGGAGAGCCTTCACAAGATCAGGTGGCGGATATGACAAGGTTGGAGTCCGGAGCTGCTTACTTAGTGGATGTTCATTATGACCTGATCAGAAGTTTGGCCAATAGTATGTCTTCATTGGTGGCGGCCCGTCGGTATGTTTGGCTGTGAAATTGGGCAGCGGATAAGTCCAAGTCAAGACTTAGCAACCTCCCTTTTAAAGGAAAGTTATTGTTCGGGGAGGACCTGGACAAACTAGTCAAGGATTTGGGGGAATCAAAAGGAGGCCGATTACCAGAAGACAAGCCAAGACCGGGACGGGCTGGAGGGGTGGTAAGAGACCAGTCTCGGGATTTTAGAAGTTTTCGGACATCAAGTCTAGGGAATTTTCAAAGGGGAAGGTATCCCTTTCGGGGTCAAGGTTTTAGAGGTTTCCGCGGAGTGGGCAGAGGTTTCGCCAGTCCTCCCACCTGTTTCAAGAAACCACAATGAAGTGAGGGGGGCTCAGGTGGGAATTCAGTCCGTGGGAGGTCGTCTGTGGGACTTTCTTCCAGCCTGGGTCCACATAACATCCGATCAGTGGGTATTGGAGGTCATTTGAGAGGGTTACGCTCTCGAGTTTGCTTGGCCGGTTCGGGACTCCTTTGTTCTCTCCCCTTGCAGGGTGTGGAACAAGGAGTTGGCAGTTCGAGCGACCTTGTCGCGTTTGAGACAGCTAAGGGCTGTTTCCAGTGTCTCTGGATCAATGCGGTTGCAGTCGATTCTCGATTTATTTCATGGTTCCAAAGAAAGATGGAGCTTTTTGTCCAATCCTCGACCTCAAGGGCGTAAACCGCTGTCTTCGGGTGTCACATTTCCACATGGAAACGCTGTGATGGGTGATAGCGGTTTGTCAGGGAGAGTTCTTGACATTGTTAGACCTCACAGAGGCGTACCTACACATTCCCATCAGGCCAGATCATCAAAAGATTTTGTGGTTTGCAGTGCCGTGGGGTCATTTTCAATTCCAAGCCTTGCTATTCGGGTTAGCAACGGCTCCACGGACGTTCACCAAGGTAATGGTGGCATTTCTTCACAGGGAGGGTGTTCTTGTCCACCCTTACTTCGACGACTGGTTTATTCGAGTGAAGTTCCGGGCCGAGAGTGTGAAGTCCACAGCCAGAGTAGTACAGTTCCTGCAGAGTCTCGGTTGGGTGGTCAATGCCACTAAGAGCCAGCTGGTACCTTCTCAGAGCCTAGAATATCTAGGAGTTAGATTCGACACCTGGGTCGGAGCAGTGTTCCTTACGGAATCTCGGGTTCGGAGGCTGCAGTTCTTGGTGCGTGCCTTTCTGAAGCAGGCGTCGCCGTCAGAGTGGCAGTACCTTCGAGTTCAGGGAACAATGGTGGCAAAGTTGGAGGTCGTGCCTTGGGCCAGGGCGCACATGCAGCCCTTGCAGAGATCCCTGCTTCATTGCTGGTCTCATCAGAGAGACTCTCTGAACAAGCGTTTGCCTTGCCTCAGGAAGGTCCGGGCATCTCTTCAGTGGTGACTATGGCCGGAAAAGTTGTCGGCGGGCATGACTCTCGAGCAACCGCAGTGAGTTCCCGTGTTGATAGACGCCAGTCTGGCGGGATGAGGAGCTCATTGCAAGTGGCTCTTCAAGCAGGGGGAATGGAGCTGCAAGAAGCACAATGGTCAATCAATCGACTAGAGTTATGAGCAGTTGCTCTAGTGCTGCAGGCATTCAAATCCATGTTGCAGGGCTGCGCAATGCGTTTGTTATCAGAGAACGCTTCTGTGGTGGCGTACCTCAATTGTCAAGGGGGCATGGGTAGCATGGCACTAGAGAAGGAAGCGGAAGTCCTATTCAAATGGGTAGAGCTGCACCTTCAGACTTTGTCAGCGGCGCACATAGCAGGAACAGACAATGTGATGGTAGACTACCTCAGCCGGGTTCAGGTGGATCCCAGAGAGTGGGAATTGCACCTGGAAGTATTTGTGCAGTTGGTTGCCAAATGGGGGATTCCCATAATGGATCTCATGGTGACTTTTCAGATGGCCAAGGTCAGTCGCTTTTTCAGCAGGAGGAGAGAGAGGATGTCCGAGGGACTCGATGTGTTGCTATAACGGTAGCCCTCGCAGGGTCTCCTGTATGCGTTTCCTCCATGGGCTCTGATAGGCCAGGTAATTCAGCACATCAAAGCACATCAGGGGCGCGTGATTCTGGTCACTCCAGATTGGCCGCATTGCCCGTGCTACACAGACCTGGTGAGGCTTCTCGAGGGACAGCCGTGGCCTTTACCGATTCGGGAGGATCTCCTGTTGCAGGGTCCTCTTCGGATGCCACAGGTAGCTCGGTTCTCGCTTACGGCTTGACCATTGAAAGGGCTTGGTTAAGGGGAAAGGGTTACTCTTCGGAAGTAATTTCTACTTTGCTTTTGGCCAGGAAACGATCGATGTCTTTGGATTATCTGCGTGTCTGGCATATTTTTGAGGAGTGGTGTGCAGTCAGGCAGCTGTGGCCCTCCGCGGTGTCAATTCCAGTGATGCTGAATTTTCTTCAGGATGGTTTTGATAAAGGGCTGGCAGCTAGAGTCTTGAAGGTTCAACTGGCGGCTATTTCTTGTTATCGTGGAAAGATCCAGGGTTCCTCCTTGGGTTCCCATCTGGACGTGCTGCGCTTCTTGAAAGCCATTTCTTGCTTGAGACCTCCATGCAGAGTGTTGATTCCTCCGTGGGATCTCAATTTGGTGTTGGGGGCTTTTTTTTTTTTTTTTAATTTTTATTTATATAGATTTAATAAATTTTAACATCCAGAAAATATCCATGAATGAAATGGAAAAATGGTGTTGGAGGCTTTGACAAAGTAGCCCTTTGAGCCTTTGAAGTAGGCCTCGTTTAAGGATCTAACTTTAAAGAAAGCTTTCCTGGTTGCGATCTGTTCGGCATGGCGAGTTTCTGAATTGCAGGCGTTGTCTTGTAGAGAGCCTTTTTTGACTTTTTTTTGGGAGAAGGTGGTTTTGCGTCCAGTGCCTTCCTTTCTTCCGAAGGTGGTATCACTGTTTCATGTGAATCAGTCGGTGTCCTTCCCAGTACTGAGTCAAGTAGATGGCAAAGTGGCGGATCATAGTTTGTGTTTGCTGGACTAAAGAGAGTTCTCCGTCATTATTTGAAGGTTTCGGAATCATTTCGTAAATCTGAGCATTTGTTCTTCTGTATGGTGGTCCGTGTAGGGGAGAAGCAGTGGCTAAGGCTTCTGTTTCTAGGTGGGTCAGAGAAGCTATATCGTCAGCTTACATTTTGCAAGGGCGGAAAGTTCCTGTGGGCTTGAGGGCACACTCCACAAGGGCTCAGGTGACGTCTTGGGTGGGGCATGGTTTGGTTCCACCAATTGAAATTTGCAAGGCTGCCACCTGGTCCTCCTTGCATACTTTCAGTAGATACTACCGGTTAGATGTTCAAGTGGCAGAGGATGCTTGTTTCAGGTCAGTGGTGTTGTGGTCCGGTTTGGCAGGTCCCTCCCATTAATGTACTGCTCTGTTACATCCCAGCAGTGAGGGACTGGACTGGAGGGACGATAAGGAAAGAGAAATTAGACTTAACTACTAATTGTTGTTCCTTGAGGAACTCCAGTCCAGTCCTGATTCCCACCCAATTCAGTTTTTGTTGGATAGGCGTTTGGCGCTATTTAGTGGAAGCATGTACTTCTGAGAAGACATATTACTGTGAATGTTTACCTTTCATTGGTGGTAAAAAAAAAAAAAGAAACTTTAGCTATCTCTTTAAACTGTTGCGCATCCTTTGCGCTGGTTCTTTCTTCATTCTTCTGCCTTTGGTGTGTGTGTGTGGGGGGGGGGGGGTTGGAGAAGTTATCCTCTTCATTCAGAGGGTTCAGTTAAGGGCTACAGAATTTTAGTTTTATATTGAATTGCTAATATGGTTACTTATGTGTTGCCCCTTTGAGTCTGCTTTATCAATAGGTCACTGGAAGCTGGTGGGAGGTGCCACCGGTATATGTGCCAAAATTATGACATGCCCAGTCTCCATGCTGCGAGAGGAGGTGCACTACCCAGCGGTGAGGGACTTGACTAGAGTTCCTTAAGGAACAACAATTAGCAGGTAAGTCTAATTTCTCTATTTCTGCTTCCCAAGTGCATGACACTGCACTTCTTCACATTAAATCTTAACTGCCAAGCATTAGACCATTCTTCCAGCTTTTGTAGATCTTTCCTCATGTTATCCACTCCCTCAGGGGAGTCCACTCTGTTGTAAATGCTCGTGTCATCTGCAAAAAAGACAGACTTTTCCATTCAGCCCTTCGGCAATATCACTCATGAATATATTAAACAGTACTGCTTCCAGGACCAAACCCTGGGGCACACCGCTAATCATCTTCCTTTCATCCAAGTGAGTTCCGTTTACCGTCACCTTCTGTCATCTGTCAGTCAACCAATTTCTGATCCAGTTCACCATCTTGGGACCCATTCCCAAGCTGTTGAGTTTATTGATAAGCCTCCTATAAGGAACAGTATCAAAGGCTTTGCTGAAATCTAGGTAGATCATATCCATCACATGTCCTTGATGTAGTTCTCTGATCACCCAAAGAACTCAATCAGATTTGTTTGGCAAGATTGTCCTTTGGTAAAAACCATGTTGCCTCAGATCATGCAACCTGATGGTTTTGAGGAAGTCCACTATTTGATTTTTCAGGAAAGCCTCCATTACTTTTCCTGTCACTGAGGTAAGGCTTACCGGCCTGTAGTTTGTCACTTCTTCCCTGTCACCACTTTTTTGGAGAGGTACCACATCAGAGAACCAGCAAACTAGATGAGTTTAGCCCACTGCATTTCCACTTCCCTTATCCCCTTGCACCCTGCCAACTCCTCCTTCAGATACTTGGCCATTTTACTGAAGTCAGCGTTTTTGAAGTCTAAGACTGAGATTGCTGTGATTGGATTCCACCTTGGCTTTTATCTCATACCACACCATGGATGATCGCTGCTGTTCACATGGGCACCCGCCTGGATATTCGACACACTATCTCCATTGGGGAGCACTAAATCCAGCCTGGAGCTCTCTCTGGTCAGTTCCATCACCATTTAAGTAACGCATCTTGGAAGGCATCCATAATTTTTTTACTTCTTTCCAGATTTGCAGAAGGAACACTCCAATCCACATCGGGTAGATTAAAGTCACCCAATATGATCACTTCCCCCTTCATGGCTATTTTTGCAATTTCAACAATCAAGTCTCTATCCATTTCTTTGATTTGAGTTGGAGGCCTGTAGACCACACCAGTATAGATGACAGTGCCATCTCCTCTTTCCAACACAATCCACAGCGCTTCGTCTTTCCCCACGTCCCCTGCATTTTAGCAGCTTTAATATTGCTTTTTACATATAGGGCTCCTCCTTCTCCTTTTCTACTCTTCTATCTCTTCTAAATAGATTATAACCAGGTCTGGCTATATCCCATTCTAAATGCTACTAGGCATACTCTACAGTCAAATGCAAAAGACAGTCTATGCTCGTCAGAATTTATAATCTAATCAAGACAGACAGCACAAGTGGGTACTAGGGTAAATATAATTACTACAGCTATAGAGAAGACATTTATTTGTTATCATATTTATTGAGCAGCTGCCTAGTACAATTCAGAGAATAGACGTTTGAGGCTGTAGGTTATCACTGTATCTTCTGTTGCCCCAGGAATTTGCTAAGATTGCAAGCTCTTTGGCGCAGGGACTTATCGTACCTGACTACCTACCATCATTGCACTGCGTTGTGGATGCTCGACCATGCTGCAAAATGAGAGGCAGCGACATCTCAGCCCAGGAGAGTTACTGAGATAATCAGAGCAGGTGAAATGCCTCTTCCAGGATGCCAGAATTAGAAGAGAGCACAGCACAGCTCTAATTTTAGCTGCCTGCTTCACAGCCAAGGAGTGAGGCTTGAAAGTGCAATGAACACCTCCTGGTGAGAAATTCCGCTTCCAGAAAAACAGAGCTTTGCAGAATTTGCTCCACACTAAATCCACCCAAAATAAACAGGGAAGGAAGCGTGCAGCCTAATCTGGAGAGCAGATCAGAGCTAGCTCTACATTTCAAGGCTTGTCTGATTATATCAAGTACAGCTGATGTGCAGTTAGTGTCACTACATGAGCTCCGCAAAGTGTGTCAGCTCATGATGCAGTAATTCGGATTTAGTAAGAGAAAAAAAATCTTCCTAGCTTTGTAAAGAACAAACTGGAGGAAAATTTGGAATAAAAAGAACAAATAACCTTACAGTTAGAATGTTGGCACAACGTGTTCAAACCCCATCTTTTAGCCAAGAACTTAATATCCTGCAAATGCTGGAAGGGAGTAATGCCCACACAAAATAAATTCAAAGCAAATCACTTCAGCAAACTGTTCTGAGACTTTGCCTGTTTCAAGAAGATTTTGCACAGAATTCTGTCTGCCTATTTTTTTCCTGAAATGCTCTGAAAATGTCTGAGCAAAGGGGCCATTAAGTGAGATGAAAAATTAACAGCAGTATTAGGGCTTCTGTAATTGCAAGAGGAGCAACAGGATTGAAGACAGGCACACAGGCTTGGGAGAGGAAAGGATGGGGGGGTGGGGAAGAGACAGACACAGGGAGGAGGAAAGGAGGGATGGACGAAGGAAGTTCGGATGACAAAGAAGAGGAAGAGTGAATGACGGATGGTCGAAGAGAAGAGGGAGATGGAAGGGTCGAAGAGGAAGGTGATGAGCTGAAGAATAAGAGAAGGGAACATGTAGGTAAAAAGCGGGTAAGAGTCACGAAAAAAAGGGAGATGAAGGGAAGAAAGAGACCAGACAACCAAGTGATTGTGAAGAGTGATACATTAGAGGGAGAGGGAAGACGGATTGCAGGGAACCATAAGAGGAAGATGGATTGGAAGGAGATGGAGGATGGTGAGGGTCGGAAGATGGATGGAGGGGGAGAGGCACTGGAGAGAGACTAGTGTGTGATGGACTGAAGGGAGATGGAGGATTGTGAAGGATGGAAGATGGAGGGGGAGAGGCATTGAAAAGAAATGGAGGTGTATTGGATTAAATGGACATGGAGGATGGTGAGTGTTGAAAGACGGAGGAGAGGCACTGGAGAGAGATGGGGTGTGATGGATTGGAGGGAGAGGGAGGGAGAGGGAGGAGAGAGGCACTGGAGAGAGAGGGGGGTGAGGGACTGAGGAGGGTTGGAGGGTTGTGAAGGATGGAAGCCGGAGCGTGAGAGGCACTGGAGAGAGATGGGGGTGATGGATTGGAGGGAGAGGGAGGGAGAGGGAGGAGAGAGGCACTGGAGAGAGATGGGGGTGATGGACTGAAGAGAGATGGAGGATTGTGAAGGATGGAAGACGGAGCGAGAGAGGCACTGGAGAGAGATGGGGGTGATGGATTGGAGGGAGAGGGAGGGAGAGGGAGGAGAGAGGCACTGGAGAGAGATGGGGGTGATGGACTGAAGAGAGATGGAGGATTGTGAAGGATGGAAGATGGAGCGAGAGAGGCACTGGAGAGAGATGGGGGGTGATGGACTGAAGAGAGATGGAGGATTGTGAAGGATGGAAGACGGAGCGAGAGAGGCACTGGAGAGAGATGGGGAGTGATGGATTGGAGGGAGAGGGAGGGAGAGGGAGGAGAGAGGCACTGGAGAGAGATGGGGGGTGATGGATTGGAGGGAGATGGAGGGAGAGGGAGGAGAGAGGCACTGGAGAGAGACTAGGGTGTGATGGACTGAAGGGAGATGGAGGATTGTGAAGGATGGAAGACGGAGGGAAAGAGGCACTGGAGAGAGATGGGGGTGATGGACTGAAGAGAGATAGAGGATTGTGAAGGATGGAAGACAGAGGGAGAGAGAGGCACTGGCGAGAGATGGGGGTGATGGACTGAAGAGAGATCGAGGATTGTGAAGGATGGAAGACGGAGGGAGAGAGGCACTGGAGAGAGATGGGGGGTGATGGATTGGAGGGAGATGGAGGGAGAGGGAGGAGAGAGGCACTGGAGAGAGATGGGGGTGATGGACTGAAGAGAGATGGAGGATTGTGAAGGATGGAAGACGGAGGGAGAGAGGCACTGGGGAGAGATGGGGGATGATGGACTGAAGAGAGATGGAGGATTGTGAAGGATGGAAGACGGAGGGAGAGAGGCACTGGAGAGAGATTGGGGTGATGGATTGGAGGGAGATGGAGGGAGAGGGAGGAGAGAGGCACTGGAGAGAGACTAGGGTGTGATGGACTGAAGGGAGATGGAGGATTGTGAAGGATGGAAGACGGAGGGAGAGAGGCACTGGAGAGAGATGGGGTGTGATGGACTGAAGGGAGATGGAGGATTGTGAAGGATGGAAGACGGAGGGAGAGAGGCACTGGAGAGAGATGGGGGTGACAGATTGGAGGGAGATAGGAGGATTGTGAAGGATGGAAGACGGAGGGAGAGAGGCACTGGAGAGAGATGGGGGTGATGGATTGCAGGGAGATGGAGGGAGAGGGAGGAGAGAGGCACTGGAGAGAGATAGGGGATGATGGACTGAAGAGAGATGGAAGATTGTGAAGGATGGAAGACGGAGGGAGGGAGGCACTGGAGAGAGATGGGGGGTGATGGATTGGAGGGAGATGGAGGGAGAGGGAGGAGAGAGGCACTGGAGAGAGATGGGGTGTGATGGACTGAAGAGAGATGGAGGATTGTGAAGGATGGAAGACGGAGGGAGAGAGGCACTGGAGAGAGATGGGGGGTGATGGACTGAAGAGAGATGGAGGATTGTGAAGGATGGAAGACGGAGGGAGGGAGGCACTGGAGAGAGATGGGGGGTGATGGACTGAAGAGAGATGGAGGATTGTGAAGGATGGAAGACGGAGGGAGGGAGGCACTGGAGAGAGATGGGGGGTGATGGATTGGAGGGAGATGGAGGGAGAGGGAGGAGAGAGGCACTGGAGAGAGATGTGGGGTGACGGACTGAAGAGAGATGGAGGATTGTGAAGGATGGAAGACGGAGGGAGAGAGGCACTGGAGAGAGATGGGGTGTGATGGACTGAAGAGAGTTGGAGGATTGTGAAGGATGGAAGATGGAGGGGGAAAGGCATTGAAAAGAAATGGAGGTGTATTGGATTAAATGGACATGGAAGATGGTGAGTGTTGAAAGGCTTAGTATTAGGACTAGGGCTGTTAGAATCCATTCCAAGGTGAGGATCTTAGACTTTAGGAAGACTAACTTTGCGAAGATGGGCCAATACCTCAGGGAGTCGTTAGTGGGATGGGAACAGCTGGGGGATGTAGAAAAACAGTGGGCAAAACTGAAAGGGGGTATTTTAAGGGCAACCAACCTTTTTGTTAAAATGGTAAATAAAGGCAAAAGGAACAGGAGACCGCTATGGTTTTCGAAGGAAGTAGCTGAAAAAGTGAAGAAAAAGAGGGAGGCCTTCATGAAATACAAGAGATCACAGAGAGCAGAAGACAAGCATCTGTATTTGGAAAAACTTAGAGAAGCTAGCAAAGTAGTCAAGAAGGCAAAGATTCAAAAGGAGGAGGAAATAGCCAATGCAATAAAATGGGGGGATAAGACATTTTTCAGATATATTAGTGAGAAGAGGAAGAGCAAAAGTGGTATTGTCAGACTCAAGGGTGCAGGGGGGGAATATGTAGAAGCTGATAAGGATAAAGCGGAATTGCTTAACAAATATTTTTGTTCTGTGTTCACAGATGAAGAACCAGGAGCAGGACCTCAGAAAACACCCACAAATAAGAACAGAAGCGAGGGACATCTTGAACTATTTTCAGAAGACTGTGTTCGTGAGAAACTAGCTCAACTTAAAGTAGACAAAGCGATGGGACCGGATGGGATACACCCTAGAATATTGAGGGAACTTGGGGACGTTCTAGCAGCTCCACTGACTGACCTTTTCAATGCCTCGTTGGAGTCAGGAGTGGTGCCAAAGGACTGGAGAGAGGCTCATGTGGTGCCTTTACACAAAAGCGGAAGTAAGGATGTGGTTGAAAACTACAGGCCGGTTAGTTTAACTTCGGTGGTGAGTAAATTATTGGAAACGCTGCTGAAAGAGAAAATAGTGAGGTTTCTGGAGTCCAGCGGATTACAGGATCCGAGGCAGCATGGATTCACCAGAGGCAGGTCTTGTCAGACAAATCTGATTGATTTTTTTGACTGGGTGACCAGGGAGTTGGACCGAGGGAGAGCTCTAGATGTGGTGTATTTAGATTTCCGTAAAGCCTTTGACACTGTTCCTCACAGGCGACTTATAAACAAACTGAGCACCCTAGGGATGGACCCTAAAGTTACTGCTTGGGTTAGAAATTGGTTGGGTGGGAGGCGACAAAGAGTACAAGTAAATGGAGCTCACTCTGAGGAGAAGGATGTTACCAGTGGTGTGCCCCAGGGATCTGTCCTTGGTCCAATTCTTTTTAACATCTTTGTTAGTGATATAGCGGAAGGGCTGTCGGGTAAGGTTTGCCTCTTTGCGGATGATACCAAAATCTGCAATAGAGTAGACACCCAGGAAGGGGTAGATAACATGAGGAGGGATCTAGCTAAGCTTGAAGAATGGTCTAGAATTTGGCAGCTGGGATTTAATGTTAAAAAATGTAAGGTCATGCATTTGGGCTGCAGCAATCCAAGGGAGCAATACAGTATAGGAGGTGAAGTACTTTTGTCCACTAAAGAAGAGCGGGACCTAGGCGTGGTTGTGTCTGATGATCTTAAAGTAGCTAAACAGGTGGAAAAGGCGACAGCAAAAGCTAGAAGGATGCTTGGGTGCATACGGAGAGGAATGGCTAGCAGAAAAAAGGAGGTGATAATGCCTCTGTATAAGTCTTTGGTGCGACCTCATTTGGAGTATGGTGTGCAATTCTGGAGACCGCACCTTCAAAAGGATGTGAACAGGATAGAGTCGGTGCAGAGGGTTGCTACCAAAATGATTAATGGGCTTCATTATAAAGCATATGAGGACAGACTTAAGGATCTTAATATGTACACCTTAGAGGAAAGGCGGGATAGAGGTGATATGATTGAGATGTTTAAATACCTCCGTGGCATAAATGCTCAGGGAGAGAGCCTCTTTCAATTGAAAGCAAGTTCTGCTACGAGGGGACATGGGATGAGGGTGAAGGGAGATAGATTCAGGAGTGATATGCGGAAATATTTCTTTACGGAAAGAGTAGTGGATCCGTGGAATAGTCTCCCAGTGGAGGTGGTAGAGATGAGGACAGTAACTGAATTCAAGAAAGCATGGGACCAACACAGAGGATCTCTAAAGGCAAAAAGTGGACTGTTGTAGTTGTTATGGAAGGACAGACTAGATAGGCCATGTGGTCTTTTTCTGTCGTCATATTTCTATGTTTCTATGTTTCTATGTTTCTATGAAAGACGGAGGAGAGGCACTGGAGAGAGATGAGGTGTGATGGACTGAAGGGAGATGGAGGATTGTGAAGGATGGAAGACGGAAGGAGAGAGGCACTGGAGAGAGATGGGGTGTGATGGACGGAAGAGAGTTGGAGGATTGTGAAGGATGGAAGACGGAGGGGGAGAGGCATTGAAAAGAAATGAGGGTGACGGATTGGAGGGAGATAGGAGGATTGTGAAGGATGGAAGACGGAGGGAGGGAGGCACTGGAGAGAGATGGGGTGTGATGGACTGAAGAGAGATGGAGGATTGTGAAGGATGGAAGACGGAGGGAGGGAGGCACTGGAGAGAGATGGGGGTGATGGATTGGAGGGAGATAGGAGGATTGTGAAGGATGGAAGACGGAGGGAGAGAGGCACTGGAGAGAGATGGGGGGTGATGGATGGAAGAAAGATGGAGGATTGTGAAGGATGGAAGACGGAGGGAGAGAGGCACTGGAGAGAGATGGGGGGTGACGGACTGAAGAGAGATGGAGGATTGTGAAGGATGGAAGACGGAGGGAGGGAGGCACTGGAGAGAGATGGGGGTGACGGATTGGAGGGAGATAGGAGGATTGTGAAGGATGGAAGACGGAGGGAGAGAGGCACTGGAGAGAGATGGGGGTGATGGATTGCAGGGAGATGGATGGAGAGGGAGTAGAGAGGCACTGGAGAGAGATGGGGGGTGATGGATTGGAGGGAGATGGAGGGAGAGGGAGGAGAGAGGCACTGGAGAGAGATAGGGGGTGATGGACTGAAGAGAGATGGAAGATTGTGAAGGATGGAAGACGGAGGGAGGGAGGCACTGGAGAGAGATGGGGGGTGATGGATTGGAGGGAGATGGAGGGAGAGGGAGGAGAGAGGCACTGGAGAGAGATGGGGTGTGATGGACTGAAGAGAGATGGAGGATTGTGAAGGATGGAAGATGGAGGGAGAGAGGCACTGGAGAGAGATGGGGTGTGATGGATTGGAGGGAGATGGCGGGAGAGGGAGGGAGAGAGGCACTGGAGAGAGATGGGGGTGATGGATTGGAGGTAGGGAGGGAGAGGGAGGAGAGAGGCACTGGAGAGAGATGGGGTGTGATGGACTGAAGAGAGATGGAGGATTGTGAAGGATTGAAGACGGAGGGAGAGAGGCACTGGAGAGAGATGGGGGTGATGGACTGAAGAGAGATGGAGGATTGTGAAGGAAGGAAGACGAAGGGAGGGAGGCACTGGAGAGAGATGGGGGGTGATGGACTGAAGAGAGATGGAGGATTGTGAAGGATGGAAGACGGAGGGAGAGAGGCACTGGAGAGAGTTGGGGGTGACGGTTTGGAGGGAGATAGGATGAGTGTGTTTGATGGAAGACGGAGGGAGGGAGGCACTGGAGAGAGATGGTGGGTGATGGATTGGAGGGAGATGGAGAGAGGCACTGGAGAGAGATGGGGGTGACGGATTGGAGGGAGATAGGAGGATTGTGAAGGATGGAAGATGGAGGGGGAGAGGCACTGGAGAGAGATGGGGGGTGATGGATTGCAGGGAGATGGAGGGAGAGGGAGGAGAGAGGCACTGGAGAGAGATGTGGGGTGACGGACTGAAGAGAGATGGAGGATTGTGAAGGATGGAAGACGGAGGGAGGGAGGCACTGGAGAGAGATGGGGGGTGATGGATTGGAGGGAGATGGAGGGAGAAGGAGGGGAGAGGCACTGGAGAGAGATGTGGGGTGACGGACTGAAGAGAGATGGAGGATTGTAAAGGATGGAAGACGGAGGGAGAGAGGCACTGGAGAGAGATGGGGTTTGATGGACTGAAGAGAGTTGGAGGATTGTGAAGGATGGAAGACGGAGGGGGAGAGGCATTGAAAAGAAATGGAGGTGTATTGGATTAAATGGACATGGAGGATGGTGAGTGTTGAAAGACGGAGGAGAGGCAGTGGAGAGATATGGGGTGTGATGGACTGAAGGGAGATGGAGGATTGTGAAGGATGGAAGACGGAGGGAGAGAGGCATTGAAAAGAAATGGAGGTGTATTGGATTAAATGGACATGGAGGATGGTGAGTGTTGAAAGACGGAGGAGAGGCACTGGAGAGAGATGGGGTGTGATGGATTGGAGGGAGAGGGAGGGAGAGGGAGGAGAGAGGCACTGGAGAGAGATGGGGGGTGATGGACTGAAGAGAGATGGAGGATTGTGAAGGATGGAAGACGGAGCGAGAGAGGCACTGGAGAAAGATGGGGGTGATGGATTGGAGGGAGAGGGAGGGAGAGGGAGGAGAGAGGCACTGGAGAGAGATGGGGGTGATGGACTGAAGAGAGATAGAGGATTGTGAAGGATGGAAGAAGGAGCTAGAGAGGCACTGGAGAGAGAGATGGGGGTGATGGAGTGGAGGGAGAGGGAGGAGAGAGGCACTGGAGAGAGATGGGGGTGATGGACTGAAGAGAGATAGAGGATTGTGAAGGATGGAAGATGGAGCGAGAGAGGCACTGGAGAGAGATGGGGGGTGATGGACTGAAGAGAGATGGAGGATTGTGAAGGATGGAAGACGGAGCGAGAGAGGCACTGGAGAGAGATGGGGAGTGATGGATTGGAGGGAGAGGGAGGGAGAGGGAGGAGAGAGGCACTGGAGAGAGATGGGGGGTGATGGATTGGAGGGAGAGGGAGGAGAGAGGCACTGGAGAGAGACTAGGGTGTGATGGACTGAAGGGAGATGGAGGATTGTGAAGGATGGAAGACGGAGGGAGAGAGGCACTGGAGAGAGATGGGGGTGATGGACTGAAGAGAGATAGAGGATTGTGAAGGATGGAAGACAGAGGGAGAGAGGCACTGGAGAGAGATGGGGGTGATGGACTGAAGAGAGATAGAGGATTCTGAAGGATGGAAGACGGAGGGAGAGGCACTGGAGAGAGATGGGGGGTGATGGATTGGAGGGAGATGGAGGGAGAGGGAGGAGAGAGGCACTGGAGAGAGATGGGGGGTGATGGACTGAAGAGAGATGGAGGATTGTGAAGGATGGAAGACGGAGGGAGAGAGGCACTGGAGAGAGAGGTGGGATTATGGACAGAAGAGATTTGGAGGATTGTGAAGGATGGAAGATGGAGGGAGAGAGGCACTGGAGAGAGATGGGGGTGAAGGATTGGAGGGAGTTGGAGGGAGAGGGAGGAGAGAGGCACTGGAGAGAGACTAGGGTGTGATGGACTGAAGGGAGATGGAGGATTGTGAAGGATGGAAGACGGAGGGAGAGAGGCACTGGAGAGAGATGGGGTGTGATGGACTGAAGGGAGATGGAGGATTGTGAAGGATGGAAGACGGAGGGAGAGAGGCACTGGAGAGAGATGGGGGTGACAGATTGGAGGGAGATAGGAGGATTGTGAAGGATGGAAGACGGAGGGAGAGAGGCACTGGAGAGAGATGGGGGTGATGGATTGGAGGGAGATGGAGGGAGAGGGAGAAGAGAGGCACTGGAGAGAGATGGGGGGTGATGGATTGCAGGGAGATGGCGGGAGAGGGAGGAGAGAGGCACTGGAGAGAGATAGGGGGTGATGGACTGAAGAGAGATGGAAGATTGTGAAGGATGGAAGACGGAGGGAGGGAGGCACTGGAGAGAGATGGGGGGGGGGGGGTGATGGATTGGAGGGAGATGGAGGGAGAGGGAGGAGAGAGAGGCACTGGAGAGAGATGGGGTGTGATGGACTGAAGAGAGATGGAGGATTGTGAAGGATGGAAGACGGAGGGAGAGAGGCACTGGAGAGAGATGGGGGGTGATGGACTGAAGAGAGATGGAGGATTGTGAAGGATGGAAGACGGAGGGAGGGAGGCACTGGAGAGAGATGGGGGGTGATGGACTGAAGAGAGATGGAGGATTGTGAAGGATGGAAGACGGAGGGAGGGAGGAACTGGAGAGAGATGGGGGGTGATGGATTGGAGGGAGATGGTGGGAGAGAGGGAGGAGAGAGGCACTGGAGAGAGATGTGGGGTGAAGGACTGAAGAGAGATGGAGGATTGTGAAGGATGGAAGACGGAGGGAGAGAGGCACTGGAGAGAGATGGGGTGTGATGGACTGAAGAGAGTTGGAGGATTGTGAAGGATGGAAAACGGAGGGGGAGAGGCATTGAAAAGAAATGGAGGTGTATTGGATTAAGTGGACATGGAAGATGGTGAGTGTTGAAAGACGGAGGAGAGGCACTGGAGAGAGATGAGGTGTGATGGACTGAAGGGAGATGGAGGATTGTGAAGGATGGAAGACGGAAGGAGAGAGGCACTGGAGAGAGATGGGGTGTGATGGACGGAAGAGAGTTGGAGGATTGTGAAGGATGGAAGACGGAGGGGGAGAGGCATTGAAAAGAAATGGAGGTGACGGATTGGAGGGAGATAGGAGGATTGTGAAGGATGGAAGACGGAGGGAGGGAGGCACTGGAGAGAGATGGGGTGTGATGGACTGAAGAGAGATGGAGGATTGTGAAGGATGGAAGACGGAGGGAGGGAGGCACTGGAGAGAGATGGGGGTGATGGATTGGAGGGAGATAGGAGGATTGTGAAGGATGGAAGACGGAGGGAGAGAGGCACTGGAGAGAGATGGGGGATGACGGACTGAAGAGAGATGGAGGATTGTGAAGGATGGAAGACGGAGGGAGGGAGGCACTGGAGAGAGATGGGGTGTGATGGACTGAAGGGAGATGGAGGATTGTGAAGGATGGAAGACGGAGGGAGAGAGGCACTGGAGAGAGATGGGGGTGACGGATTGGAGGGAGATAGGAGGATTGTGAAGGATGGAAGACGGAGGGAGAGAGGCACTGGAGAGAGATGGGGGGTGATGGATTGGAGGGAGATGGATGGAGAGGGAGTAGAGAGGCACTGGAGAGAGATGGGGGGTGATGGAATGAAGAGAGATGGAGGAATATGGAGGAGAGAGGCACTGGAGAGAGATAGGGGGTGATGGACTGAAGAGAGATGGAAGATTGTGAAGGATGGAAGACGGAGGGAGAGAGGCACTGGAGAGAGATGGGGTGTGATGGATTGGAGGGAGATGGAGGGAGAGGGAGGGAGAGAGGCACTGGAGAGAGATGGGGTGTGATGGACTGAAGAGAGATGGAGGATTGTGAAGGATGGAAGACGGAGGGAGAGAGGCACTGGAGAGAGATGGGGTTTGATGGATTGGAGGGAGATGGAGGGAGAGGGAGGGAGAGAGGCACTGGAGAGAGATGGGGGGTGATGGATTGGAGGTAGGGAGGGAGAGGGAGGAGAGAGGCACTGGAGAGAGATGGGGTGTGATGGACTGAAGAGAGATGGAGGATTGTGAAGGATTGAAGACGGAGGGAGAGAGGCACTGGAGAGAGATGGGGGGTGATGGACTGAAGAGAGATGGAGGATTGTGAAGGATGGAAGACGGAGGGAGGGAGGCACTGGAGAGAGATGGGGGGTGATGGACTGAAGAGAGATGGAGGATTGTGAAGGATGGAAGACGGAGGGAGAGAGGCACTGGAGAGAGATGGGGGTGACGGATTGGAGGGAGATAGGAGGATTGTGAAGGATGGAAGACGGAGGGAGGGAGGCACTGGAGAGAGATGGGGGGTGATGGATTGGAGGGAGATGGAGAGAGAGGGAGGAGAGAGGCACTGGAGAGAGATGGGGGTGACGGATTGGAGGGAGATAGGAGGATTGTGAAGGATGGAAGATGGAGGGAGAGAGGCACTGGAGAGAGATGGGGGGTGATGGATTGCAGGGAGATGGAGGGAGAGGGAGGGGAGGGGCACTGGAGAGAGATGTGGGGTGACGGACTGAAGAGAGATGGAGGATTGTGAAGGATGGAAGACGGAGGGAGTGAGGCACTGGAGAGAGATGGGGGGTGATGGATTGGAGGGAGATGGAGGGAGAAGGAGGGGAGAGGCACTGGAGAGAGATGTGGGGTGACGGACTGAAGATAGATGGAGGATTGTAAAGGATGGAAGACGGAGGGAGAGAGGCACTGGAGAGAGATGGGGTGTGATGGACTGAAGAGAGTTGGAGGATTGTGAAGGATGGAAGACGGAGGGGGAGAGGCATTGAAAAGAAATGGAGGTGTATTGGATTAAATGGACATGGAGGATGGTGAGTGTTGAAAGACGGAGGAGAGGCAGTGGAGAGAGATGGGGTGTGATGGACTGAAGGGAGATGGAGGATTGTGAAGGATGGAAGACGGAGGGAGAGAGGCACAGGAGAGAGATGGGGGGTGATGGACTGAAGAGAGATGGAGGATTGTGAAGGATGGAAGACGGAGGGAGAGAGGCACTGGAGAGAGATGGGGGGTGATGGACTGAAGAGAGATGGAGGATTGTGAAGTATGGAAGACGGAGGGAGGGAGGCACTGGAGAGAGATGGGGGGTGATGGACTGAAGAGAGATGGAGGATTGTGAAGGATGGAAGACGGAGGGAGGGAGGCACTGGGGAGAGATGGGGGGTGATGGACTGAAGAGAGATGGAGGATTGTGAAGGATGGAAGACGGAGGGAGAGAGGCACTGGAGAGAGAAGGGGTGTGATGGACTGAAGAGAGATGGAGGATTGTGGAGGATGGAAAATGGAGGGAGAGAGGCACTAGAGAGAGATGGGGTGTGATGGACTGAAGAGAGATGGAGGATTGTGAAGGATGGAAGACGGAGGGAGAGAGGCACTGGAGAGAGAAGGGGGGTGATGGACTGAAGAGAGATGGAGGATTTTGAAGGATGGAAGACGGAGGGGGAGAGGCACTGGAGAGAGATGGGGTGTGATGGACTGAAGAGAGATGGAGGATTGTGAAGGATGGAAGACGGAGGGAGAGAGGCACTGGAGAGAGATGGGGGGTGATGGACTGAAGAGAGATGGAGGATTGCGAAGGATGGAAGACGGAGGGAGAGAGGCACTGGAGAGAGATGGGGGGTGATGGACTGAAGAGAGATGGAGGATTGCGAAGGATGGAAGACGGAGGGAGGGAGGCACTGGAGAGAGATGGGGGGTGATGGACTGAAGAGAGATGGAGGATTGTGAAGGATGGAAGACGGAGGGAGAGAGGCACTGGAGAGAGATGGGGTGTGATGGACTGAAGAGAGATGGAGGATTGTGAAGGATGGAAGACGAAGTGGGAGAGGCACTGGAGAGAGATGTGGGGTGATGGACTGAAGGGAGATGGAGGATTGTGAAGGATGGAAGACGGAGGGAGAGAGGCACTGGAGAGAGATGGGGGTGACGGATTGGAGGGAGATAGGAGGATTGTGAAGGATGGCAGACGGAGGGAGAGAGGCACTGGAGAGACATGGGGGTGACGGATTGGAGGGAGATAGGAGGATTGTGAAGGATGGAAGACGGAGGGAGGGAGGCACTGGAGAGAGATGGGGGGTGATGGATTGCAGGGAAATGGAGGGAGAGGGAGTAGAGAGGCACTGGAGAGACATGGGGGTGACGGATTGGAGGGAGATAGGAGGATTGTGAAGGATGGCAGACGGAGGGAGAGAGGCACTGGAGAGAGATGGAGGTGACGGATTGGAGGGAGATAGAAGGATAGATAGATAGTGTGACCAGGGACTGCACAGACCAGCAATAGAACTGGGAATTCTCTTTGTTAGTGCCCTTTCTGTATTTCGTCTGCCCTATATTCAATGGGTAATAAGTAAATACCACGGCGGTCAGCCATGGCATTTAAATATGAACTGGATATTCAGTATCCAGACAGTAGCTGATGCTCACTATCTGGTTAGTGCAGCTACTATCTGATCGAGTGCCGACCTTATCCGGACAACTGCAATTTTTAGCTGACTCATCTGGGCCAGTTTTCCAGGCAGCATGTGCTATCCAGATAAGGGTTTTAAATAATGGACTTGTAACAATTGTATTTTGCTGTTATGAGATCTATGAAGCTTTATGTCTCTTCTTTCCTTTATTTCAACCATGGACATAGCAATTTTCAAAGGCCATTTCTCTCTTTAATTGCTGATTTATCCAGGTAAAATTGAGCAACCTGTGCGTAGCTAAAGTATGACCATGCTCCCCAGTGCCTGGAATTGTCCCAGCACTGTATGTAGGAGTTCCTAGATGCGTGTGCAAGGCTGCAGTGCATGCACATCACATGTTCCAAGGGCAAGAGTAAGTGTGGCTACCACTGGGCACTTTCTCCCGACACAGTTCGGAAAGGGAACGCACGCTTGTCCTCTCCCTTTGGGAACTGGTGTAAAGTGCACAGATTTTACACCTCTGTGTGTAAATAAAATTACCTCATTATTTTATCAGCAAACTGTCTGGTCACTAATGTCTCCTGCAGAGCTGGTGCTAACCAGTAAGTGGGATAAGTGCAGCATGAGGGGTGCTGATCTCTGGGGTGCGCCTTCGCTAGCTGCCCCTACCCCCCAAGCAGAAAGACAAGTGTGTCCGGAAAAGCAGAGCCTATACGTGGGACTAGCATGTTCATGGGCATAAGACTTTGCAAGGCTGTGTTCACTGCTGAAAGAGGGCCAAGCCTTCCCTCGGGAGTAGCATGTCCTGTGGGCAGAAGGCTGTGTAAAGCTGTGATTGTTACTGAGAGACGTCTGAGGCTGCCTGCAGGAGTAGCATGTTCTGTGGGTAAGGCAGCGATCGCAGCCAAGACCGTACTTAGTCCTGTGCAAGCGATGAGGCCTCACAGGGCGCAAAGACTTAAGGGGCGCATTTTAGCTGTCTGCCATTGCCTGCCACTGCCACTTTTTCTTCTCTCAGCGGTGGCAGGCAATGACAAACAGCTAAAATGCGCCCCTTAAGCCTTCTTGCTGGCATACTAAGCAAGCTCTTGCTGGGAGGGACAGATCTGCTTAGCATGCTGGCGACATGCATATCGGGCATGCCTCTTCTCTTCTGCCGTGGGGGGGGGGGGTGGAGGGCGCGCACCCGATGTGCAAGTCACACATGCTGGTCCCGCGTTAAGGCTCTGCTTCTCCGGCCGCACTTCCTTAAAGAGCCCCTGCTGCAGGACACGCTACTCCTGTGGGGGAGACAGATGGGAGATACAGAATGCATGGGGCTGTGGGTAATAGGAAGGCAGAGGGGAAAAAACTAGAGGTGGGAGGGCTAGGGAGAAGAAGGGAGATAGTGGACATGGAAAGGGGACATAGGAAGAATGGGCACAGGATAAACAAGAAGGTGAAATGGAGTGCTAGGTTTATACACCGCTTTTCACCAGGTCAAAGCGGTTTACAGAAAACAGAACATTTTACAGAGAACATATGTTGAATCAGGTAACATGGTATTATTTAACTTTAGCATAATTAACATTTCTTTGAACATAGAACTTTAAACATAACAATTTATATAAAAAGACTGGAACCTGTTCAGAGGAAGGCGACCAAAATGATTTGGAGCCTTCGTCAGAAGCCTTATGAGAAAAGACTTGAAGACCTAAATATGTACACTTTGGAGGAGAGGAGGGACAGGGGAGATATGATTCAGACCTTTAAATACTTAAAGAGAAATAGTGAACAAACAAACCTCTTCCAAAGACGGGGAAGCTGTAAAACTAGAGGGCATAACATGAAGCTGCAAGGGGGTAAATTGAAAGGCAATGTCAGGAAATACTTTTTCACTGAAAAGGTGGTGGATGCTTGGAATGCCCTCCCGATGGAAGTGGTGGGGGCAAACACAGTGACGGAATTCAAAATGGCATGGGACAGACACAGTGGATCCCTTTACAGCAACAGGATAAAATAAACTTAACTATCTAATTTCTCAACAAACTGGGGTATCCTACACGGAGCAGTGGGTTCACCCCTAAACAAAGACATGGGGAGGGGTGGCCTGCATGGAGCGGCAGGTGCACCTACTCTTGCCATCTTACTGGGCAGACTAGATGGACCATACTGGTCTTTATCTGCTGTCATTTACTATGTTACTATGTTTTGGTTGGGTTATGAATTTGGATGGGGTTAAGTGAGGGGGCCAAAGTGTTCAGTGAAAAGGTGGGTTTTCAGGTGTTTGTGGAATGTTGTGAGGCGGGTTATATTTCTCAATGTGTAGGGGAGGGAGTTCCATAGGGCGGGGGCATAGAATTCAAACGCTCTGTGACATGTTTGTTGGTTGTATTTGTGCTTGGTTGGTGGTATGTTTAGCTTGTTGATGGGGTTATAGGGAGATTATTGGAAGATCCTGGGCATGGGTGGGGGCAGAGGGAGACAGAGGCGAGATGCTAGCACAGGGGTAATAAGGGGAGGGGAAATGCAGGACATAGGGTAGTAGGGAAAGAGGGGAGATGGAAAGAGATGCAGAGATGCTAGACATGAGAGGAATAGTCAGAGTATGGTACAGTATAGAGATGGGGAGATGCTGGACACAGAGGAATAAGAAGGGAGAGGGCAGACATGGAAGGACAGGAAGAGAGAGAGAGAGAGAGCGTGGAGAGACTAGATAGAGGGAACGAGAGAGAGAGAGACTGGATGATGTGGGCGGAGAGAGAGGGTGTGTGAGACTGGGAATGGGAGGACTGGGGTGAGGTTGAAAAGTGGTAGGTAGATGGTGTAAAAAAAAGGGGGATTGAGGACTGGATTGACCCGGAGAAAGGCAGTATATAAATAAAACTAAATAAATAGTAAGAAAGAATACTGAAATCTGAGTGGACAGAAAGAGAGAAAAATAAATGGAAGACAGCTGAAGGGAAAAGATCAATATCCAAGATGGAACAAAGTGAAGAAAACAACAGAGGAGACAAGAAATGGCAGATGGACTAGAGACCACAGAAAGAGAGCAAAGAGAAGACAGAGGAAAGCAGAAACCTCAGACTGGGACCAGCATGATCAGAGAATAAAATGGTCAGACAATAAAGGTAGAAAAAATAATTTTATTTTCAATTTTTATATTTTATACAGTACATTGAAATGCATCTCTTTCTATTTCTCTGGTGTTGCATTGTATGCTGAATCTGGCTTCTTGGGTTGCAGTTTAATTTGTATTTACATATTTTTATTTTAGGTTGTGGTCACTTATTCTGTACTTGGTGAGGGTCTGTGTTCTGAATGTGTGACCAAGACTAGGGGGTATGTTTACTAAAGCGTCTTAACGTCGCAGCGGTGGTATTATCGTGCGATAAGTGATGTTAGTGCACGATAATGTAACATTATCGCGCGATAACGTCACTTAGCGCGCGATAACGCAGCGGCGGCGTTAAGGCACACTAACGCTGTGAAATCCAGCTCTGAAGGGTGGAGTAAGGCTTCCCAGAGGGGGAGAGAAGGGGTCAATGGGTGGAGAGTGGGAGGGGAGAGGCTCCAGCACACTAACACTGTGAAATCTGGGTCTGAACACTAACACCAGTGAAACCCTCGCGTTAAGGCACATTTGCAGGAAAGAGAAACCATTTCAGTCAGCAATGTACAGCAAAGCCAGTGAAACCCAAAAACGTGATAGTAGTGATAGATGTGCACAGAACAAAAAGGCAAATGAACACAGAAAATGACCTGAACCACATTTAAAATCCCAATAACCAAGCTGGCCAAAAGTGATATTAATGATAATCATAAAGCAACACCACTGACAAAGCTCAAAAAATAAAATATCATGTTTGGAAGGGTCTATTCTCTGTCCCCCTACAAAGTGAATGATCCCACATTGAAATAGTGCTGATCAGGGTTTATTCACGTCTATATTGGGTAGGTTTGTTACGGCGTGCACATGTGCAGTAACAGCAGAGTGGGCATGTAGGAAAGGGCAACTGTACAGATGCTGGAAATGGGATATAGAGGGCTGCCGGCGGCACATGCTGTGGTCCAGCTGGGGCACAGTGCGTGTAAGGCAGATGCCTAGGTGGCACATAGGAATGCTGAAACTGTAAAGCAGCAAGACAGCAACTGACGAGGGTCCAGCATGGGCACGAGTGTGTGTCCCACAGTGTCACAGGCGAGATTATCCAGCAGGTACCCCCAAGGGCACAGAACATTGGCAGGTGGTGTGGGGGGGGGGGGAGGAAGCACGCATGTCCATGTAGGCACCCCTACCCGAGAACCCACACCACAGGCAGCTGCCTACCGGCATACTGGATGGCCTGGGACTGCGCACCACCAGCACCACCGGAATAATGGCATGGCAGCATGGTGGCGGAGGGGTGCTGGTGGTGGAGGGGGCAGTGGCATCTGCCCACAGCAGACCATGGCCTAGCCCCGTTTAGGTGGGTGCCGTGCACTGCAACAGACAGGGTCTGTCTGACGAACAGTCATGGTATCCCCAGGGAATAAACTGCCCCTGTGGCAACAATGTGGTGCAGTACACACAGCCAGTGTGTTCATGAGCAGAAGGTCACAAGTTCAAGTTCCAGCTGTGGCTCCTGCCAACCCAGTCCCCATATTTTACCCTGTACTAAACCATGGTAATAAAGACGGAACCTTTATTGCAGATAAAATAAACATGCCTGAAATGCCTATATTTTACCCTACAGAGCACAGACACCATAAACATGTGCAATACCTAGAGCAGAGTTTCCCATCTGCAGTCCTGGAGGCCCAAATACCATTCAGGTTTCTTGCTCTCTCTAATAAATATGCCTGTGCTGCATTTGTATGCGCCACCCCTATGGTATGCAAATGTATCTCATGCATATTCATTAGGGACAGCATGAAAACCCGAACCGTGTTTGGCCCACCAGGACCAGAGTTGGGAACCTCTGCTCTAAAGCAGTGGTCAACAGGAGCAGAAACACCCACACCCACAGGCTCCACTATCCAAAGCCTCATGGAGAGTGAGGCTGTTGGGCCCTGCGTGCAGCAGCATCTCCCAATACTAGCACTTGCATACCTTAGCAATGCCGCCCTAAACTTGGGAATACGTTACACATATATCAAAAGGTTGCTATGATTAATGGCAGATAGCACTTCCTAAGTTAAGCACAATTTGCTGATAGAGCTGCATCATAGCAACCTTTCTGATATCTGGGAGTGTGTTTCAGTTTTGGTTTCTGATAGTGTTTACCACCCCGGGGAGTGACCCCAACAGTATTGCGTACCATAGCCATGCCTGCACTGTGCCCAGGACTGGTGTGGTGGCCAGGGCTGCCAAAAGCCTCTGTATTTGCACAATGCTGGCATAGGTTTGGGAGTGTGTGTCTGTCTAGCCAGTGTGTTGTGGCTGCCTACACCTTACTCAGCCCACTCTGCTTGCACTGTTTCCAGTGTTAGCCTGCCAATGTGCATAATGAAGAGCAAGGTACCGTGAGTATAGCCCGGACAGGGTGGCCTGGGCAGGATGCATCTGCACAGGGCATAGGGCAATGGCTGGGACATTGTAGTGCCCGGCCACCACCTGCACAGACAGGGTGGCCACAGCATGTCCTGCTGGGAGGTCACTTTCACCCTGACTGAGCAGTAACCACGGCATGGCTAGGTTCCCCCATAGTGCTATATAGTATTTCTCTCAAGTGATATTTATGGGTTCTCTTTTCTGGGGGCCTAATCACTGACTTATCTGCTTGGTGTGTGTGTGTGCTCACATTTCCTCCAGGAACATGCACTATGGACTAGCTAGCAGACTGTCTGCAGTTAGTGTGTGTATGGCTGGAACACCTTGCAGGGTGCAGTGGCTGGAGACTCACTGTGCTCGCTGCTGGAGAATGTCAGATAGTGGTGGGGGGCAGCGGAGCATTTACAGGCCTACTGTCTGTCTGCCATTGCCTTATGGATGTGTACAGATCTGCATTGACTACCCTGTAGGGTGCCTGTTCTCCAGCAGGACTGGGGTTGATGGTCCCCTCTACTGCCACCATTGCAGGGATGTGGATCTGTTGGTGGGAGATCCTATCCCCCACCCTGAGCCCCAGAGGGCAGGTTGGGTGGTGCTTTATTATCCGCCTATGGGGTCCAAACACCCCCCTTCACTTAAATCATGTGACCATGGCACCCACACAGTATATGCACTATTCTGGGTGCATCATAGTCCACAAGGGCTAGACGTGACTGGGAAATACGGATAGACACAGGTGTATCCTAAGTGTGTCTGCAAGGACTACCTATCACACACTGGCACTGATGTCAACCTGCAGCATAGCCTATCTTAGCAAAGCCAGGTGCTGCGGACCTGGTGCTAGGTGCCCCACCTCACCCTTAGGGTGAGCACAGGACCTGCACAATGTCACGGTCTGTAGCTACTCTGTGCCAATAACACACACGGTCAGTTCTCCCTACCAGGCCGAGGTGCTATGGGGGTGCATACCCCATCTTGTGATCAGCTGTAGACTGCTGATCTGCATGTGCAGTGCATCATGGGTACGGGTGGGTTTACCCTATCCTGGTAACCACAGCAGACAGATTGTGTGGTGACATGCAGTCTTTCTGTAGCCAGCCAGTGGTGTGTTAGTAGCTATAGAGATGTAGCCCAGTGGTTACTTCACTGACTGTGGAGGCTGAGGTCATGGGTTTGATCCCACAGTAGTGTTATTTGATAGGGCTGTCTGAGGCATTTCCAGTTTAAATTAGTGCTGCCAGCAAAAACACCCTCACAGTGCTGTAACCTTAAGGCGCCTTATAAGGCGCCCTATAGGAAACATTATAAGGTGCCTTGGCGGACAGTGCACTTTATAATGTGCCCTCTGGGGTGCCTTATAGGCCGCCTTATGCGGCACCTTATGTTACGGCACTGTGAGGGTGTGTTTGCTGGCAGCACTAATTTAAATTAAA
The DNA here is from genome assembly GCA_033557465.1 of Ichthyophis bannanicus. Classification (NCBI taxonomy): domain Eukaryota; kingdom Metazoa; phylum Chordata; class Amphibia; order Gymnophiona; family Ichthyophiidae; genus Ichthyophis; species Ichthyophis bannanicus. Next base: position 345,086,915 of record CM066039.1, on the reverse strand, counting down.
AAAGAAAATGCCTCAGACAGCACTGATTTAAAGTAAAGGGCAATGCTTCAGACAGCCTTACTCATTAAGCCCTCTGGGGGATCAAACTCATGACCCCTGTTTCATCAGTCAATGTATTAACCATTGTGCTACACCTCTGTTGCTGTGTTTGTAGGTCAGCACGCCTAATTAAGGCTAACGCGCGTTAACGTGCCACGGTTCCCTCTATCGTGCGATAACGGACTTTATCGCGTGATAACCTGAAATACTACCTTAAGACCAGAACGCCCACTCATTTTATGGCATTCTTCACATAATCGCTGGAGTTAACGCCGGTAACATTAAGACGGTTTAGTAAACATACCCCTAGGTGTTCTGTTAATATGCAGTTTGAATGTAGGGATTTGTTCAGCTTTTCAAATAGGTGTCTGAATGTTCCAAGGCCCACTGTAGTATTTACACTCCTTATGTGAGTTTTGGAAGCTGGTGCTGGTATGGTATGGTAGATTTGCTCTACAGATCCTCAATAACTGTGTTGTAGGGTTTTGTATTAGTTCACAATATGCTTGATACTGGAGAATGTTTATGTTGTTAGTGACATGACCAGAATCAAACTTTTGTTTTAGATAGTGAGTTGTGTGGGTGATTATCCTAGCTCTGCTCTGCTCTGCATCCATTGACGACGGAGGGGATTCTGTGGATGCAGCATATATGTTCATAAAGAAAAAGCAAGAGCCATAACGCAGTTTATAACAACAAAATTAATTCTATAGTAATTTTATAATTTGGTGTTATAAATTGTGCTTTCGCTCTTGCTTTTTTTTCAGTTCTTGGTGTGCGAACATCTTGCATTTCCTTTGTTTTTTGCAGAATATATATTTACAGTTTCAAGTTATATTGGAGATGCCAAGCCCCTCTGGAAGTTTGTGTTTGAGTGGGAAGCCCCTCTTGTTTTTCTGAGGATGGGAAGTGCGCTGTAGGGGCCACTGAAATGCCCTTGTTTTTGTGAAGATGGAAAATGCTGTGTTGGGGCTGCCACGTCGCTCTTGTTTTTGTGGAAGTGGGACTTGCTGCTTTAGTGCTATTGAGGCCCTCTTACTGTTTGGCACATTTAGCAGAATATTTCCCGTGCTGGTAACACATGTGGGTCGCATTACCAGCACATGGCCGTAGGCTGTCTTCAAGGAGATAGTTACATCCCCCTGCAGTTATTACATTTCATCATGGAAAGACGGCTGCAGAGCAACTAAGGCCACCGACTGAGATGGCTGCACCCACACTACTTGTGCTGAGCCATTGTTACTTTTTGCTGACAGTGTAGATGCCTGGGTGTGAGAGTTCTTTCTCTCACCTCACTCCTAAGGAAAGTATAATTTTGGGAAAGAAATCCTGTAAACCTAGGAGTAATGGAAAAAGCATGGAACTTGTTCCCTGGTCCGGCTGGAAAGTGGCCATATTATTTTTGCTTTTCTTTCGTTCCAGTTTCACTTCCTACTGCCGGTACATTGTCTGCATGACTAATAGTAGGAAGTGAAGCTAGAGTGAGAGAAAGCGAGAATAACACATGCTTGATCAAGACATGAAAACACATCCTGTGATCCTGCAAGGGGACAGCATGGATTTATTGGTTTGTCATTGAAACCTGTGTAACACATGTGGTTTAAATCAGCAATATATTAATGTTGTCACTGTCTTCCTATATTGAGACTATTCTTTGCATCAGCATTATACCAATTTTGCTTAAAGTTAGTAGAAGTACATTGGCTGTATGGTTATCATGTTTTTGATTCCTACATTCTGTACAAAATCTTTCTCCTGCACATTTTTTCAGTGAGTAAAATATTTTTGAGCTGTCCGTACAGCTGAGTATTTTCTTTTGATCTATATCTAAAATTTAGCATCCTCTTGGACTATCACAGCATGTTCATATGATGCTAAGTATTTACTGCTCAGTAGTTTTTTTATTCTGGCTAAGCATTTGCCCCTTCACAGCAATTTTCTTTCAACACTGGACTTGAAGGAGAAATACTAGCATTGTGTGAAGAGCTCACAAAGGAGGTTTGGGAAAAGGGGTTTGGTGTATAGCCCACATTAATAATAATGAGGGAGTGGGGTGCCAGAAACCCTAGCACTGACCCTGGTGTCCCGGCTCTCGCTCTGCCTTCAGCACTGGGAGCAGTCAGACAGAGGTAGGAACAAGGCTGCTCGCCTCACACTGGATTAAGCTTGTGTATTTTCTTTTAGATCCTGGCTGCAGGGGCGGCTCTATCATGAGGCGAAGTGAGGCGGCTGCATCAGGCGGCGAAGTTTTAAAGGCGGCATTTTGCCCCCTAAACAGCCGCCTCACTTCGCCTTCAAACGTTAAAAAAAAAAAAAATCCAAACGCTCAAATTTCTGCCGCTGCCGAGTCCGCTTCACAGCAGCGGCAGACTCACCTCTCCTTCCTATAGCAGCCGCGGCTCCTGCTTCTTGGAACCGCAGCTGTACTAGCGTGAGATCAGCCAGCCACTGTGGAGCCTTCCCGTGCAGCAGCATCCCGCCCCTGCTTCCTTTGGAAGTGCAATTGCAGCTCGATATGGCTCTGTGTGCAAACATCTTGCATTTCCTCCATATAATCTAATCGGCTTTATGGTTTGGTTCAGTCACTGATTGTATTTCTGAAAAAGCCCCGCCCCTCTAAGGTGTGTGGGGGGGCGCCTTTTAATACTTCGCCTCAGGCAGCAGATTGCCTTGAGCCGCCCCTGCCTGGCTGCACTTGGAGATCTGAGTTTGTCTCTCTGCTTATGGCCTGACTAGACACATCAGCAGAGAGTGATGGAGAGTTTGACAAACTGCTCTGCAGCCATAGGACCTGAGGTGACCTATCTGGAGTCAGATTACTGGTTCTGCTGGTCCTATGTGTCTCTTCTCTCTATGAGGCTCAGTCCTAGGAGGGTTGTACTGCATCCATGACCGTCCTGTCTACTTCCTTGCCCCCACAACACCTCCCAGTGGATTCAAAGGGAGCGCTTCATGGGCTTCTCTCTGTTTTCAGCAACAACTCTGAGTGCCTGACCAGCACTTAATGGGAACTGATGTGGCGAAGTTGAGGTAAAGCTAGCACTTTCTGCAGGGTGAATCTAACACATTTACGCAGAAAACAATGGCAGATAAAGCCCATACGTCCTTTCCGGTCTGCCCATCCATGAGAATTATTAAGCTCTACAGTCCCTTCCTCTCCCTCACAGATCCTCTGCACTTGTCCCATGTTTCCATGAATTCAAATACAGTCCTTTTCTCCACCACCTCCACTGAGAGGCTGTTCCATACATCCATTACCCATTCTATAAAGAAATATTTCCTCAGATTACTCCTGAATCTATTTCCTTTCATCTTCATCCTATGACCCATCCTAAACGGAGGCTCTATTCATCACCAGAGATCAATCCTTCACACCACCAGCAGCACTAAAAGTAAGAGAAGCCGAACTTCAAAGCAAACCTACTATCCGCTACCTAGCTGTAACACTCGATCAACAATTGAACATGAAAACCCATATAAACAGCACCGTCAAGTCAGTATACCTCAAAATTCGCACAATCCGCCACCTACAGCCTCTACTAGAACCGGATGACTTCAGAACAATCTACCAGGCACTAATCATCCCCCATTTCAACTATGCCAATGTCATCCTACAAAGACTACCGAAAAACACGCTCATCCCACTGCAACTAGCTATGAATGCCGCAGCCAGAATTCTACACGGTGCCTCCAGGAGGGAACACATAACACCAATCCTGCAGCACCTCCACTGGCTGCCAGTCCACTGTAAAATTAACTTCAAGATCCTGCTGACGACATTCAAAGCCATCAACAGAATCACCTCCACATCCATCACAGACCTCATTATCCCTACTCCCACAAATAGAGCCAGAAGATCAGTCTCAGCAAATACCCTATGTGTCCCTAGTGAGATCACTAAATATTCTCAATCTACAAAAAAGAGGGCTTTTGTGTACTATGCCCCCTCGTGTTGGAACGCCCTCCCACCCAACATCCGGTCCATTACAGACCTTACCCTTTTCAGGAAGGCACTGAAATACCACCTCTTCCTGCAGCATTACGGTACCACACAACAACCACTCATTCCCAGTCACCTAAACAGCCACTCCATGCTACCCACCATACATGACACCAACACAGCACGATAGCTCTACCAGAATCCTAGCAGGATCATGTATATAGTAACCTAAGAATGTAAATACCCAGCCTAGAGTCTGTATATAGTTTACCCAGTTAACCCAAGTTTATCTATCCTGTTCTCTGTAAGTTCAGTGCAGGCCCCACCCGTGCCTGGACAAAACTGAAGTTATTTGTAAACCGAGCTGAATTTGAAGAGTGCGGTATAGAAAAGACTTTAAATAAATAAATAAATAAAATGACCCCTTATTCCAGAAGAGGTCCTCCTCCTGTGCATGTATACCATGGAAGTAATTAAATGTCTCTATCATATCTCCCCTCTCCCACCTTTTCTCTAGCATATATATATATATATATATATATATTGAGATACTTTACGACAAAGACCACTGTTCCTTTTAGGTCTATAATAAGTGAACAGTTCTTTGGAGCAGGGTAGGGGTGGAGGAATATCTAGTGGACTGTCCCCATGGATAATTGTAGCAATTTAGTCACAAATATGCCAAAAATACATTCTTCAAACTCTGTAAACATAAAATATCTCACGCCCTATATACAGTACAAGGTACTTAATTATGCACAAGAAAAGGTCAAAGCAGACAACAGGAAAGCCGCTGTTACCAACGTATATGTTCTATGTGGGCAACATGTCCAGCTCCTGGGTCCCCAATATATTCTCCAGCTTCCGATCTTTAGTGCCTCAAGCTTGACTGTTTCTTTTTCTTTGTTCTTTGCTCTTCTCTCTTATTCTTTTTTATCCTTCTTTGGATATTTCATGTTTCTCCAGGAACAAGCAGGAAGTCAGTCCTCACATATGGGTGACGTTGGCGCCGACGGAGCCCTCGTGCGGAGCAAATCCCCAGCTTTCAAAGAAAGCTTTTGGGACTTGCATCACGCATGCGCGGTCCCCTTCCTGCCCAAGGGTGCCATCTTGCTCAGTCTCCTATTTTCTGTGGAGCCCTTTGAACATGGTCCTTGTGCCATTATGAAAAAAGTGTTTAAAAATACTTTAAAAGTTTCCCTTTTCTTTCGGTTCGACACCGGTTCCCCTTCCCGCCTTCGGCTCGTTACGCTGGTATCAAGTCCGGTTATGTTTTTCGTTTTTTGTCCTTCGTGACTAGCGTTCGCGCTCTTTTTCTTTTTCACTTGCAGCCTGGGTCTTCGACCTCACAGGGGCCCTTTTTCCCCCGATGGCTGCCAGCCGGTTCAAAAAGTGTGATTGGTGTACAAAGTTAATGTCCCTCACCGACACACATGACTGCTGCCTCCGTTGCCTTGGGCCTGACCACGACCCAAAGGTCTGTGGCCCATGCAGGAAAATGTCCTCAAAGGCTTTGAGAAGCCACCAGCAGCAGCACGACAGGATTTTTGGTGAGTCCGTACCCTCCCAGGCCCGGACCTCATCCGAAGCCTCGACATATCTGGAGCTTTCTGAGCCTAAGCAGCATTGTGTGTCTTCGGAAAGGGGGTCTCCCTCGTGGGAACACTGGAGGAATAAAAAATCCTCGAAGGTGGCATCGTTGGATGGTTTTGAACGGCCTAGTTCCTCGCGGGATCGGTCGTGGAGCCCTGACCATCGGCCCGGATCCTCAGAGTTGGAGTGCCCCGCGAAACTTCCGGATCAGCCGAGGCAGGTAACCACTGTCCTCGTTGAGGACTCTCCTCCAGGAGAACTGGCGTCGGGCCCGATGGTGTTGGGACCCGACCCGGGGGCTGCAGAGCCTTCTGAGCTCAGTCTCAGAATGGTGGCCTTGGAGCGCAGCATGTCTGCCTTCATGGACCAGCAGCAGGAGCTGATAGCCGGTCTCATCGGTCCTTCCGCCCCGACCACTTGGTCACCGACATCCAAGTCGACCCCGGAGGCCGAGCCGATTCTCGAGACCATTCGGGACCGAGGTCGTCGATGCCGGTACCACCAGCGTCGGAGCGGTCGAGGCCGGAGCCACTCAACTCCTCCTCGGAGTCGTGCTGGGAAATGGAGGACGAGGGGTCCCTGGACACCTACAATTCCAAGTATGTCCCCTCTGACTCCCTGGTGTCTGAACCTCGGAGAAGGTACCCCCCCGGAGGACACTCGGTTCTTGGACTTCGTTAGGGATATGTCAAAGGCTTTGGCATTCCCTACCAAGTCCGAGGCAGAGCCTTGAGCCGAAGAGCTCAAGATCCTCCAGTATGACTTTCCCCTTCGGGAAGCCCTTACTGTACCAGTGCCTCCAATCCTGGAACGACTGATGCTCTGGATGTGGGAGACACCGGCATCGGTGCCGATGATCAGCAGGTGGCTTGATTCGATGTATCAAGTCCGCAAGAGCCCTGGGTTCCAAAAAGCTCAACTGCCGCACAACTCCATGGTTGTGGAATCAGCCATGCGCCGGCTCAAGAGCCAGAAGACGCACTCCTCGGTGCCTCCTGGCAGGGAGGCCCGCAACTTGGATGCCCTCGGCAGGAAGTGCTACCAGGGTCTATGCTTGCATGTCGGATCCAGGCTTACCAGCTGTACATGGGCATGTACTTGCGGGACCTGGTGAAGGAGGTCGCTGGGTTCTCAGCTGGACTCTCCAAGGGACCTTTGCAGCACTTCAAGACCTTGTGCACCAGAGTCTTTGAGTGCTCGAAGTTCATGACTCGAGCAGCCTACTACGGCTTTGAGGCTTCGGCCTGAGTGGCTGTGGCTGGCATCGGTGCACGCCGCCAATGGGTTCAGGACAAGCTGATCGATGTCCCATGCCGTGGTGAATACCTCTTTGGCAAACCCATGATCAAGAAGGCTGCTGAGATCGAGTCCGAGTACCTGACCAGGACAAGGCTCTCGAAGAAGAACATAAGAACATAAGAACATAAGAAATCCCATACTGGGTCAGACCGAGGTCCATCAAGCCCAGTATCCTGTTTCCAACAGTGGCCAATCTAGGTCATACGTACCTAGCAGTTTCCCCAAAAGACACAGGTTCTGCAGTGCTTGTACTAGGTCAAGCATTGATATCCTGGGTCCCTTTTTAATAGTGGTTTATGGACCTTTCCTCCAGGAACTTGTCCAAACCTTTTTTAAACCCAGCTATACTAACAGCCCTTACTACATCCTCCGGTAACAGATTCCAGAGTTTGATTACACGTTGAGTGAAGAAATATTTTCTCTTATTTGTCTTAAATAGTTTACCCTGTAGCTTCATTACATGTCCCCTAGTCCTTCTATATTCTGATAGCGTAAACAATTGATCCACGTTTATCCGTTCCACTCCATTCATTAATTTATAGACCTCTATCATATCTCCCCTCAGCCGTCTCTTTTCCAGGTTAAAGAGCCCTAACCTTTTTAGCCTCTCTTCATAGGAGTAGCCTTCCATCCCCTTCACCAATTTGGTGGCTCTTCTCTGTACTTTTTCTAATAACTCTATGTCCTTTTTAAGATACGGTGACCAGAATTGCACACAATATTCAAGGTGCGGTCGTACCATGGAGCGATACAGAGGCATTATAATATCCTTTGTTTTATTCTCCATCCCTTTCCTTATGATACCTAGCATTCTATTTGCTTTCTTGGCCGCCGCTGCACACTGGGCGGAGGGTTTTAACATGTTATCCACAATGACTCCTAAATCTTTTTCCTGGGTGGTGGTTTCTAATGTGGAGCCTTGCATCGTGTAACTATAGTGTGGGTTGTTCTTTCCTAGGTGCATAACTTTGCACTTGTCCACATTAAATTTCATCTGCCATTTGGATGCCCAGTCTTCCAATTTATCCAGATCCTCCTGCAGTTTTCCACAATCCTCTTGGGTTTTAACAACTTTAAACAGTTTTGTGTCATCTGCAAATTTGATAACCTCACTAGTTATTCCTTTTTCCAGGTCATTTATGAATATGTCAAAAAGTAGGGGACCCAGTACAGATCCCTGGGGTACTCCACTATTCACCTTTTTCCATTGGGAATATTGGCCATTTAGCCCTACCCTCTGCTTTCTATCTTTTAACCAGTTCCCGATCCACAATAGTACACTGCCTCCTATCCCATGACTTTTTAGCTTTGCCAAAAGTCTCTGATGGGGGACCTTGTCAAAAGCTTTCTGAAAGTCCAGATACACTATATCAACAGACTCACCTTTGTCTACCTGTTTATGCACACCTTCAAAAAAACAGATCAGATTAGTAAGACAAGATCTTCCTTGTCTAAAGCCATGTTGGCTGTCTCCCATTAGGCCATGGCTATCCACATGCTGTGTAATTTTGACTTCTGCCCCTTCTAAAAAGAAGGGCTCGGGGAAGAAGCCCTTTTTCCAGAGGAAGGGTGCTGCTTACTGAAGGCCTCCCCAGGCCTCCCCAGCTCCCCAACAGAGGCAGCAGGCCATGGGACAGGGGCACGGCCTGCGTAAGCAGAAAGCCCCAAAATCCCAGGCACCGGCTCCAGCCCAGCCTGGTAGTGGCTTTTGACTCCCAGCACATAGCCCGTCTTACCATAGGAGAAAGGCAATGCACAGGGGGAAGGCTTGCCCTGTATGCCCACAGTTGGCCAGCCATCACTACAGATACTTGGGTTCTTCAGATAGTCCATTAGGGCCATCTACTTCACTTAACCAAAGTGCCCCCCCTTACTTTACAGGAGAGCCTTTCAGGTCCCTTCACTGGGACCTTCTTCTGAAGGAATTGGCACGTCTCCTCGAGGACCAGGTGGTAGAACCGGTGCTCCACCACCTGCAGGGCAAAGGCTTCTATTCCAGGTACTTTTTAATACCAACAAGAACAGGAGGCCTATGGCCCATCCTCGACCTGTGCAACTTAAACAAATTCCTGGTGAGGGAGAAGTTCAAAATGCTTTCCCTTGGAATATTGCTGCCTTACCTCCGCCAGGGAGACTGGCTATGCTCCTTAGACCTAAAGGATGCCTATATGCACACATCCTAATTCATCTATATCACAGACAATATGTACAATTTGTGGTAGGGGGAAAACAGTACCAGTACAGTGTTTCCCTTTGGCCTAGCCTCCGCCCCCAGGGTGTTCACAAAGTGCCTGGTGGTGGTGGTGGCCTTCCTCAGAATTCAAGGAGTTTTTATCTTCCCATACCTAGACGATTGGCTCATCAGAGCCACGTCAGCCAGGGGGCTAAAGCAAGCCACAGATTGCACCATTCAGGTGCTCTAAAACCTGGGATTTGTGATCAATTTTCCAAAGTCTACCCTAGTCCCCACTCAACAACTAGAGTTCATTGGGGCCAAACTAGATACCATTCAGGCGAGAGCCTACCTGCCAGTGGACAGGACACAGAGACTCCTGGCCCTGGCACATCAAGTGAGCCACAGGTCTCAGATATCAGCAAGACATTTCCTGCGCCTCCTAGGCCACATGGCCTCCACGGTACATGTGACACCAAATGCTCGCCTCCACATGAGAACAGCTCAGTGGTGTCTCAGGGACCAGTGGACACAAGCCACAGGCAGACTCTGAGACAGAGTCAAGGTGTCCAAGAGACTGGTACAGGCCTTGGCCTGGAGGCTTCAACCAAATTACTTGGAAGCAGGGGTCTTCTTCCAAGCTCCTCAATACACGAGGATCCTAACCACGGATGCATCCTTGCTGGGCTGGGGAGCCCATTGCCAGGGACTGTGCACTCAAGGAGTGTGGTATCTGCTGGAGGCCACACAGCAGATCAATCTCCTGGAATTTCATGCCATTCACCTAGCTCTATGAGCTTTTTGCCAAACTTTGGCTTATTTATTTATTTATCTGCATTTATATGCTGCTTTTCACCGGGTCAAAGCGGTTGGGGGCTTATCAATCTGTTTTAGTACAGACAGACAACCAAGTAGCGATATTCTATGTGAACAAACAGGCGGGCACGAGGTCCCGCAGTCTGTGCCAGGAAACACTGGACCTGTGCTCCTTTGCAGTCCAGTACAACATGCATCTGAAAACAGTTTATCTGCCAGGACAGGAAAACTACTTAGCCGACAGGCTCAGCAGGATTCTCCAGCCCCACGAGTGGCAGCTGGATACGAATATGGCCCAATGGCTCTTTCACACCTGAGGACAGCCGGAACTGGACTTGTTTGCGAGCCCACACAACTACCAGTTGTCCCAGTTTTGCTCCAGACAGCCACATCCAAACAGAGTGGCTGCCGATGCCGTTCTCATCTCATGATCTGTGGGCCTCCTGTATGCGTTTCCTCCAACACCTCTGGTGGCCAAAACCCTTTTCAAAATTCTCCAGGACAGGGCCTCGGTCATTCTGGTAACTCCCAGATGGCCAAAACAACCCTGATTTCCGCTACTACTTCAACTAGCAGTGGAAGCCCCAATCCCTCTGGGATCCTATCCCAACCTTCTGTCTCAGGAGGGGGCACTCTTCTGCACCACAACCTCAGATCACTCAACCTGATGGCATGGATGCTGAAAGGGTAGTTCTCGCACCTTTTGTCCTCCCCAAAAATGTGGAAGAAGTTCTGCTGGCCTCAAGGAGTCAATCGACTAGACGGACCTATGCTTTCAAGTGGCATAGGTTTGGGGTGTGGTGCGAGAAGCAGAAAGAAGATCCTTTCTCTTGCCAGTGGCTGTGGTCTTGCAATATCTTCTTCATCTCTCGAATTTGGGCCTTAAGTCCAACTCTGTTAGAGTTCACCTCAGTGCCTTGACGGCACACCACTTCCCAGTGGAGGGAAAGCGTCTGTCTGCACATCCTTTGATGTCCAGGTTCCTAAGAGGCCTACTTCTTCTGAAGCCACCGATTCGCCCTACGGCAACCGAATGGGATTTGAATGTGGTCTTAGGGCAGCTTACTCGTCCACCATTTGAGCCTATGGCAACCTGCCATCTACGCTACCTTTCTTGGAAGGTAGTGTTCTTGGTGCCACTCACGTCAGCTCGGCGAGTGAGTCAGCTTCAGGCCCTGGTGTCCAATAGGCCTTATACAAGGTTCTATAGGAACCAGGTAGTGCTTCGCACTCACCCCAAGTTCCTTCCTAAAGTGGTCTCTTTGTTCCACCTCAATCAGGAGGTAGTACTGCCTACCTTCTTTCCCAGGCCGCATGCCAGTCGGGTAGAGACAGTTCTGCATACCCTGGACTATAAGAGGGTGCTGGCCTTCTACATTCAGTGTACGCAAGGTCATAGAAGGGCTTCGCAGCTCTTCGTATCCTATGATCCCAGTAAGCTGGGGATGGCTGTCTCCAAACGTACGCTGTCTACCTGGGTGGCAGACTGTATCGCCTGGGCATACAGGCGGCCGACCTTTCTTTGCAAGGTCATGTTATGGCCCACCGGGTCAGGGCTAAGGCGGCATCAGTGGCTCACTTGCATTCTGTTCTGCTGGCAGACATCTGCCGGACCGCCACCTGGTCTTTGGGTCAGACTTTCGCAACCCATTACTGCCTGGACAAAGAGTCCCAACGAGACAGTGCTTTCGCCCAGCATGTACTCCGTAACCTTTTCAAGGTCTAGGCAGCTCCTACCCTCCAACCCTTTGGTGTCAGGCTACCGGAGTGTTACTCTCTCAGCTAGATTCCTATTGAGGCTGCTTGTGGCTCTCATAGAGGGAGCCTAGTTTTCAGCTATGGGTTCTCTGTAGCCTATAGCTGGGGAGTCCCATATGTGAGGACTGACTTCCTGCTTGTTCCTGGAGAAAGTGTAATTACTCACCTGTAACAGGTGTTCTCCAGGGACAGCAGGAATCAGTCCTCACAACCCTCCCTCCTCCCCTTGGAGTTGCAGTCCTATTAATTTTTATTCTTTTGCCGTCTTTTTAGCTATGTCATTTGACTGAGCAAGATGGCACCCTTGGGCGGGAAGGGGGCCAGGAATGTGTGATGCAATTCCCAAAAGCTTTCTTTGAAAGCTGGGGATTTGCCCCGCACGAGGGCTCCATCAGCGCCAATGTCACCCATATGTGAGGACTCATTCCTGATGTCCCTGGAGAACACCTGTTACAGGTAACTACGCTTTCCTCTTTCTGCAGATCTCCTTTACCCGTCCCTCCTATTCCTTCTCCTCTTTCTCATATGTCACATCCTTGGTCCCCTCTCTCCCCAGTCTTCTGTTGCCACCGCTGTTCCTTCAAGGGCCCTTTCTTCCTCTCCCTCCACCCTCCATCCTCCACCTTTTTCCCTCCTCCTTTCCCCTGCCTGGGGTCCTCCTCCTCTCACCCCTCCAGGTCTCTGCACCCCTCTCTCACAACCTTGTCCTCTATTTTTCCTCACTTCTTCCCATAGTCTCACTTTCTCTGTTCCCTCTTTGCAGTCTAATCTTTGCTCTTCAGCGCAAAAAAGCTCTCCTTCCATCCTCTGTCGAAAATGAAGGAATGTGAAATGCAGACATGCAGCGGGGCCGTCCTTACCCTATGCCTGCTGCCTTGGTCTCTTCCGGTCAGTGTCGCTGCCCTCTTAGGTGCCGTACGAGAGAGAATTTTCAGCAGGAGCAATCCATCTGGGAACCATTTACTAGCACGAGGCCACTTACCTGTACTCTTTGTCGCCTCCCACCCAACCAATTTCTAACCCAAGCAGTAACTTTAGGGTCCATCCCTAGGGTGCTCAGTTTGTTTATAAGTCGCCTGTGAGGAACAGTGTCAAAGGCTTTACTGAAATCTAAATACACCACATCTAGGGCTCTCCCTCGGTCCAACTCCCTGGTCACCCAGTCAATGAAATCAATCAGATTTGTCTGACAAGACCTGCCTCTGGTGAATCCATGCTGCCTCGGATCCTGTAATCTGCTGGACTCCAGAAACCTCACTATTTTCATTTCAGCAGCGTTTCCAATAATTTACTCACCACCGAAGTTAAACTAACCAGCCTGTAGTTTTCAACCACATCCTTACTTCCGCTTTTGTGCAAAGGCACCACATGAGCCTCTCTCCAATCCTTTGGCACCACTCCCGACTCCAACGAAACATTGAAAAGGTCAGTCAGTGGAGCTGCTAGAACGTCCCCAAGTTCCTTCAGTATTCTAGGATGTATCCCATCCGGTCCCATCGCTTTATCTACTTTAAGTTGAGCTCGTTTCTCACGAACACAGTCTTCTGAAAATTGTTCAAGATGTCCCTCGCTTCTGTTCCTGTTTGTGGGTAATTTCTGAAGTCCTGCTCCTGGCTCTTCATCTGTGAACACAGAACAGAAATATTTGTTAAGCAATTCCGCTTTATCCTTATCAGCTTCTACATATTCCTCCCCTGCACCCTTGAGTCTGACAATACCACTTTTGCCCTTCCTCTTCCCACTAACATATCTGAAAAATGTCTTATCCCCCCCATTTTATTGCATTGGCTATTTCCAACTCTTTTTGAATCTTTGCTTTCCTGACTACTTTGCTAGCTTCTCTAAATTTTTCCAAATATAGATGCCGGTCTTCCTCTCTCTGTGATCTCTTGTATTTCATGAAGGCCTCCCTCTTTTTCTTCACCTTTTCAGCTACTTTTTTCTAAAGCCATAGCAGTCTCCTTTTCCTGTTACCTTTCTTTACCATTTTAACAAAAAGGATTCTTGTCCTTAAAATATCCCCTTTCAGTTTTACCCACTGTTTTTCTACATCCCCTAGCTGTTCCCATCTTGCTAACGACTCCCTGAAGTATTGGCCCATCTTGGCAAAGTTAGTCTTCCTAAAGTCTAAGACCCTAACCTTTGAATGGATTCTAACAGCCCTAGTCCTAATACTGAACCACACCATCTGGTGGTCACTGGATGCAAAATGATCTCCCACTATAACATCAGAAACACTTTCATTATTGGTAAGCACCAAGTCCAGTATGGCCCCTTCACGTGTGGGGTCTGTTACCAATTGCCTGAATAGTTCTCCCTGTAGAGAATCCAGGATCTCCTTACTTCTAGATGATACTGCAGCAGGAATGTGCCAATCAACATCTGGCATATTGAAATCTCCTATCAGTAGCACTTCCCCTTTCCTAGCAATGCTGCGTATGTCTTCAATTAACTCTCTGTCCACCCTCTTGTGAGAGAGGTCTGTATATCACGCCAATGCAAATAGATTTCTCTTTCCCTCTTTCTAGTTTAACCCACAATGCCTCCTCTCTCCCTTTTAAGCTCTGTAATTCCAAAGCTTTAATAGTATTTTTTACATAGTGGCACTCCTCCTCCCCTTCTTCCTACCTTGTCCTTTCTGAATAAAGTATAGCCAGGTATAGTTACATCCCAATCATGGTTTTCTGTGAACCATGTTTCTGTAACTGCCACTAAATCCAAGTCGGCCACTCCCACCAAAGCTTCAAAATCAGGAATCTTATTTCCCATGCTACGGGCATTTATACACACTGCTTTCCATATGTTACCCCTGTTACCCATTTCCATAAAAATATTTAATGTATCACTTACGTGGGGGCTTTCACTTACCTGGGGGCTTTCTTCACCCATCTCCAATGAATCTAGTTTAAAGCCCTCTTCAGTAGATTAGCCAGTCTACTACTGAAGATGCGTCAACCTTTCTTGGACAGATGGATGCCATCTCTGCTCTGCAACGCTTGGAACAATGTAAACAAAAAAAAAATAAACTCAACTATACAAACAATTCACGAGTCAGCCTTGCTAAATAAAAGCCTCATAACCTCTTTCTAAAATCCAACATATCCTTTCATAATCAACTTAATAGGTAAATGATTCCGTAATGTAGGACATCTACTGGAACTGTTACTCCTCTTCAATGTCTGAGAATCCAATTCCCTTGTCCTTTCTCATTTTGCTGTCCTAAGCTATGCAGACTGCTGACAATCGCTGCTTTATGGATAATTTACCGCTCCAACCACGGTTGCCCCGGAATCATCCCAATAGTGCCAAGGTGCTGAGACATGGTATTCAGTATCACCGTCTGATCTGACAATCTACTTCTGGTCACACCTTGTCAAGAAAACCCAAGTAACAGGGACAACTATCCACAGGTTTGCCAGGATTCAGCATTGAGTCAACAGCACTCAGCAACACCACCATCCAAACTGTGCATAGTACCCCAGTACTAAGCAGTCATAGCATTATCCAAGAAAAATGTAGCCCTCAGAATAAAGGTGGGTGTAATTGCTAAATGCTTCAAAAGAAGACCTCTGGCACCTTAGACCTCTTATAAATGGGAGAGTACAAGATTGAGCTTGAAGCTCAGAAAACAGATGAGGTTAATAGAGAAGCAAAAATTTGCTAATGCAGTCCATTCATAACCTTAATCAGTAGCCGTGGGTCCTCCACATCTCTCTAGCACCAATGAAAGAGTCCATGTTTCCTCAATCTGCTGCTTATTCAGTGAAGCCGAGTCTCCAGGGCAGAAAATCAATGCAGTGGCCTTAATAAAGCAGGCCGAATGGACTTAGAAAGTGGATTTTGCTAGTTGGGATTCCAGCATATAAGTAAGACAAGGAGATGGGTCTCAGTATTAACGACATTATTACTCTTTTTACTAGTCTTAAGTGGACTGTGCACTTCCTAAGAGCCTGCGGCCAGCAAGTCACATTATGAAATATTATCTACTCTGGCTGCATGCTAATCCCTTTATTCACATTGTTCAAAGGTAACTAATAGGTGAATTTGCAGCAGAAGATTGAAGCTTCTAAGTTTGACTGAAAACGGGAAAAATATAGAAAGCTAAGCAAAGGAGCCTTTTCCTAAAGCTGTTAGTGCGGATCTGGTGCACGCTAAAGGTGCGTGTTGGACACTTGTTGACAGCTAGCAGGGGCATGACAGTCAGTGCTGCTGGATTTTGGTGCTGACGGCCCAGGGAGCTTTAAGGTTAGGGGTGGAGATTGGAGGGGTGAGCACCGTGCAGTCAGCGTACCCACACTACCTGTTCAGCGGGTAAGTAGCACGGGCGCAGTCATGGCCACCTCCGTATGTGGCATTGAGTGCAACCGCGCTATTGTGTAATGGCAGGACCGCGTGCACCATGGAAACACCAGGAATGGGCACTTAATGCTGGGGTGCTGCCGTAATGTGCCATGGATTTGCGTGTTGTCAGTGCGTTAGGTGCAACACCCCAGTGCCCTTTAGTAAAAGAGCTCCTTAGTATCCTAAACATAGGAGCTCAGCTTCCGTTGACTATCAGCCCCAGACAGACTGATTCAAAAGATTTGCCATGCTAACTTTTGAAGTTACCCAGACAAATCTTTCCATTTCAACATGCCACCTCACTCCACTGAGCGCTTAATTTTATCAGGCAAAATGCATCTGGTTATGCAGAGGTGGAGTTTAAAGTGTTCCAGGGGCAGCTTAGCGCTTAGTTGAGGAGTCTGGTCCCTGGAAGAGAAGGTTCTAAATTTAACTCTATCTGGTTATATTTAACAGCTCTTTAACTGGTTAGTTGTCGCCAAATAACTGGTAAAGTTAAGTTGCTGAAAATACTGGATTCACTTTCTCTTGGTTGGTGCTAGTGAATGTTGGCTCCATACAGCCTTCAAACATCCAACTTTGAACTGATGACTTCTAGAAATAAAGTTACAAATGCACCATAAGCAGAACATTATCACAGGAATGTAAATTCTGAGTGTGATATTCAAAAGGACTGCGTGGTCAACTTCAGTAGTTAAACACTCAACTCTCGGAGTTCCTCTGCTGCTTCAAGAAATGCAGACCCCTATCATCGGATCCGTGGCTGCATTATCATTTTTGTTTTTTTTGTAATCATAGTTTTTATTAAACCAAAACAAGAATAGCAGTCAAAATGCTATGGGTACACTTGCACAGCCCTGAAGCTAGTCACACACAGCAAAAACCAATACATTTAAATTTTTTAATAACCAATCCCCCTCCCCCCAACTCCCCTTCCCCTCCCTACCTGCTCTCGCTCTGTATACTCCAACCGTCATACCCACCCAAATTGTATGTCTCCTTAAGTAGCGCCATTGAAACTTAAGCAGAGTTGTCATCTGGTCCTACAGCTATTTATGTGGCCCTGCCAACACAAAGACAAGGGGATAGCAGCTGAATATCTCTGTTGTTTGCTAATCTTTTAGCACAGTTCCACAATAACTTTCATCCCTCAAAGTAATTGTAGGAGCAGGAATAACCTGCACGGAGTAGCAGTTACAACCCAAAGTGAAAGCACCGAGAGGAGTAACCTTCAAGGATTGACAATTATAACCCTAAACATCTACTGGGCAGACTGGATGGACTGTGTTTATAACCCTAAACATCTACTGGGCAGACTGGATGGACTGTGTTGCATTTATTTACTATGGAGGTCATTCCAGAAATTGAATAAGGGTTTGTACATGTGCCGGGGAGTTTATCTGCTGAAACATCTACCAGCGTCTTCCGGTACATAGTTCCTGTGGATGTTATCTTGCTAGCACAGGGATCTTAGAATGGGCCTGGGAGGGGGCAGAACGGGGATGTGCTTTGCTGCAGAGATGTATAACGCGTATTCACAAAGGCCCATGTATGATTTGGAAGGTCCCCGCAGATGTGCCCGTTAGGAGGAGGGTCGGATAAGTCCCTGGCCTTGAAATGAAACAGAAAGCTATGGGCACACTTCACTTCTGGAGGTCCGAATGATCTCTATACAGTTTCATTTTATTTGGTTCCCTTACTGGGTATTTTTGGAGATTTGTTTTATTTATAATAGAAATTTGTTATACCGCTATATGTACCGAAACTGGCATCACAGTGGATTAGAGCACCATATGACTACAAGTACTATGTATCATTTCTGTAGTGCCACGAAGTGTACGCAGCACTATACCTGTAGAAGTAGGAGACAGTCCCTGCTTATTAGAGCTTACAATCTAATCAAGACAGACCACACAACAACTGGAACTAGGGGAATTCAAGGGGAATGATAAGTGGTAGCAGGAGAATGAGGGGACCAGGAGCCAAACGCAGCCTCGGAAAGGTGGATTTTAGCCTGGATTTGAATAGGGCCACGGAAGGAGCCTGGTGCACTAACTCAGGTAGTTTGTTCCAGGCATATGGAGCAGTGAGATGGAATGAGCGAAGTCTGGAGTTGGCAGTGGCAGAGAAGGGCACAGATAAAAGGGATCTGCCAGAGGAGCGGAGTTCCCAAGGAGGGGTGTAAGGAGTGGAGCTGCAGAATGAATACACTTATTAAGTCAGGAGGAGACATTTGAACTGGATGTGGAAACGGATAGGAAGCTAATGAAGTGGCTTGAGAAGAGGAGTTATGTGAGTACAGAGAGACTAGCAGAAGATTAGCCATGCGATTGAGTTTTGAACAGACTGAAGGGAAGAGAGATGATTCTGAGGGAGATCAGAAAGTAGCAGGTTGTAAGGGTCTAGACGGGAGCTGACGAGAGTGGATAAGGTCTTAATAGTGTGTTTAGAAAGGAAAGGACGAAGTCTGCTGATGTTATAGAGTAAGAAATGGCAGGTTTTAGTTATCTGTTGGATGTGCTCAGAGGACAGAGAAGATTCAAAGATCACCCCAAGGTTGCGGGCTGAGGAAACAGGGAGAAGCAGAGTGATATCCACAGAGATAGAGAAAGGAGGAAGGGGGGAGGTGGCTTTAGGGGAAAAGATAAGGAACTCTGTTTTAGCCATGTTCATTTTCAGATGGTGGTGGGACATCCAGGCAGCAATGTCAGATAAGCAGGCTGAGATACGGGCCTGGATTCCTAGAGAGATTCCAGGTATAGAGAGGTAAATTTGAGAGTCGTCAGCATAAAGGTGATACTGAAAACCATGGGAGGAGATGAGGGCACCAAGGCACTGAGTGTAGTGAGAAAAGGAGAGGTCCCAAGACAGAGCTCTGAGGTACCCCAATTGAGAGTGGGACAGGGGATCCACCAGAATATACACTAAAGGCGCGATGGAAGAGATAAGAAGAAAACCAGGCCACAACAGGATCCCTAAAACCAAGGGAGAACAAGGTATCAAGGAGAAGGTTGTGATTGACACTATCAAAAGCAACAAAAAGGCAAAGAAGGATGAGAATCAAGAAAAGACCCATGGATTTGGAGAGGAACAGGTCATTAGAGACTTTGACAAGAGCACTTTCTGTAGAAGGTAGAGGGTGGAAGTCAGATTGCAGTGGATCCAGAAGGCCTTTAGAGGACAGAAAATTCAGATAATGGCGCTGAATTGCCTGTATGAGGAGTTTAGAAGCAAAGGGGAGGAAGAATAGGGGCCACTAATTAGAAAGACAGATGGGCTCTAGTGAAGGTTTTAGAGGAGGGATGTGAGCACAGCATATTTAAAGGCTTCAGGAACAGTTGCACTGGAAAGCGATAGGCTGAGGATAGGACAACACTTTCCTGACCACATTTGCGTTCACCCCCTCTACCCAACCCCTTCCTCCAATTAATCTAACCCCTGTTTCCTCCCCCATGACAAAAACATTCTTCTATTGTCCTACAGTTTATTGTTCTATTGTTCCTATTGTCCTACAGTCCTGACAATCATTAAGGACGCCGGCTATCACTATATTATGATATATGTGGATAACTGACGTGTAAATAGTTTCATTGTATCATAGTTCAACATGTTCTTTGTAACTGAGTTACTTGTTTGATGTAAACCGCCCTTGATCGTTGTAAAGGGCGATATATAAAAACTGTTCAAATAAATAAAAAATAAAAATAAAATGACAGAGAAAGAGATAGAACTTAATAGACATGTGGGAATGAGATCAGAGGAAAAGGAAAAGGAAAAAAGAGTGACAGAGGCTGAGGTAAGGATTTGAGAGTGCAGGAGAAGAAGAGGGGGTGGAGGTGACCCTGTGGAGAACTCAAGACTAATCTTGTGGACTTTACTATGGAAATAATCAGCCAGAATCTGGGTGGAAAAGGAAGGAGGGATTGAAGGTGGAAGCCCTTGAGAAGAAAGTTGAATATAGCAAAGAGGTGGTGAGGACTGGAGGAAAGTGAATTAGTCAGGTGAATACAGTACTCTTGCTTGGAAAGAGCTATGGCTGACTGGAATAAGGCTAGCATGAATTGGAAATGCAGGAAGTCAGAGTATACAGGATTTAAGCCAGGAGCAGGCACAGGAACAAAGGTAACGGGTTTTAGAGGATAGCCAGGGTTGAGGTACAGAACACCTCACAGGACAAGGAAGAGGAGGAGCGAGTGGCATTGAGTCAGAAAAGATTATAGTTTTGCAGGAAACCAAATTTGCTGTAGAATCTCTATGGATTGAAATTCCATGTAAGAAGGGTAAAGTGATGGCAGTGGGGGTGTACTATCGAAAGCCTGGCCAGAATGAACAAATGGATTATGAAATGCTCAAAGAAATCAAGGAAGTTAACAAACGTTACAGCACAGTAATAATAATGGGTGATTTCAATTACCCCGGTATCGACTGGGTCAGTGTCACGGCAGGACATGCTAGGGAGATAAAGTTCCTTGATGAAATAAATGACTGCTTCTTGGAGCAGCTGGTTCATGAACCGACAAGAGGGGAAGCCATATTAGACCTAGTCCTTAGTGGAACACCAGATCTGGTGCAAGAGATAAGGGTGTTGGGGCCACTTGGCAATAGTGATCATAGCATGATCGCCTTTGATTTAATTAGTGGAGGAGGGATAGTAAGGAAATCCACAGTACTACCTTTTAAGTTTCGAAAGGGACACTATGATAAAATGAGGAAAACAGTTAAGACAAAACTAAAAGGAGCAGTTGCAAAGGTTAAAGACTTACATCAGGCTTGGGTGTTGTTGAAAAATACTATCTTGGAAGCCAAGACCAGCTGTATTCCATGCTTTAAGAAAAGTGGAAGGAAGTCCAAAAAACTGCCAGCATGGTTTAAAGGTGAGGTCAGAGAGGCTGTTGTTGCCAAAAAACATCTTTCAGGAAATGGAGAAAAGATCCAAATGACGAAAACTGGAAACAGCACAAGCACTGGCAAGTTAAATGCAAGGCATTGATAAGGCAGGCAAAGAGAGAATTTAAGAAGAAACTTGCTGCGGAAGCAAAAATGCACAATAAAGACTTTTTCAAGTACATTTGTAGTAAAAAAAATTGTGAGAGAGTCAGTTGAACCATTAGATGATAGAGGGGTAAAAGGGGCAGTAATGAATTCTTTGCTTCAATCTTTACTGAGGAAGATGTAGGGATGTTACCCATGACTGAAGTGGTATTTAAATGTGATACTGTAGAGGAATTGAATGAAATATCACTACACCGGGAAGATGTATTACAACTATTTGATAAACTAAAGAGTAGCAAATCACCTGGACCAGATGGTATACATCCAAGGGTGTTGAAAGAACTGAAATATGAGATTGCAGATCTGCTATAATCTGTGAACTATCATTAAAATCATCTGTAATACCTGAAAATTGCAGGTTCGCCAATGTAACACCAATTTTTAAAAAGGGTTCCAGGGGTGATCCAGGGAACTACAGACTGGTGAGACTGACGTCAGTACTGGGAAAAACGGTAGAAACCATCATAATGAAGAAAATTACTCAGCATGTAGATAGTCATGGCCTAATGGGAGACAGCCAACATGGTTTTAGACAAGGAAGATCTTGCCTTACTAATCTGTTATGTTTTTTTGAAGGTGTGAATAAACAGGTAGACAAAGGTGAGTCAGTTAATATAGTGTATCTGGAATTTCAGAAAGCATTTGACAAGGTCTCTTATCAGAGACTTTTGGCAAAACTAAAAAGTCATGGGATAGGAGGTAGTGTACTATTGTGGATCAGGAACTAGTTAAAAGATAGAAAGCAGAGGGTAGGGCTAAATGGCCATTTTTCCCAATGGAAAAAGGTGAATAGTGCAATACCCCAGGGATCTGTGCTGGGTCCGCTGCTTTTTGACATATTCATAAATGACCTGGAAAAGGGAATAACGAGTGAGGTTATCAAATTTGCAGATGACACAAAACTATTTAAAGTTGTTAAAACCCAAGAGGATTGTGGAAAATTACAAGAGGATCTTGATAAATTGGAAGACTGGGCATCCAAATGGCAGATGAAATTTAATGTGGACAAGTGCAAGGTTATGCACCTAGGGAAGAACAACCCAAACTATGGTTACACAATGCAAGGTTCCACATTGGGAACCACCACCCAGGAAAAAGATTTAGGCGTCATCGTGGATAACACGTTGAAACCCTCCACCCAGTGTGCAGCGGCAGCCAAGAAAGCAAATAGAATGCTAGGTATCATAAGGAAAGGAATGGAAAATAAAACAAAGGATATTATAATGCCTCTGTATCGTTCCATGGTGCGACCGCACCTTGAGTATTGTGTACAGTTCTGATCGCCGTATCTTAAAAAGGATATAGCGTTATTAGAAAAGGTACAGAGAAGAGCTACCAAAATGGTAAAGGGGATGGAAGGATACTCCTTTGAAGAGAGGCTGAGGGGAGATATGATAGAGGTCTATAAATTAATGAGCGGAGTGGAACGGGTAAACGTAGATCGATTGTTTATGTTATCGGAATATAGAAATGTTAATTAGTGCTAATTGCCGCATTAACGGTGATCATGCGCTAATTTGCTCTCCACACCCACACCCTGCCCCTAATCCACCTGCTCCTTACATTAATGAGCTCCATCTAATGGGCATTTTGGCAGTCACTAGCTGACACGTTACTGAACACTGATTAGTGACGCTAAATGAAAGAGCCCCTTGGTGTCTTTTAGAAAACTGATCGGGGTTTGGGAGTACCCAGCCCAAGACAGACAGAAAAAAGAAGAGAAGAAGGTACAAGGAGGGGCTGATAAGTCTCTGGCTTTGTAATGAAACAGAAAGCTACGGGCACCTGTTTTATTTGGTACACGAAACCGCAGAGAGATCATTCAGACCTTTGGAACTGAAGTGTGTCTGTAGCTTTCTGTTTCATTACAAGGCCAGAGACTTATCAGCCCCATCTCATATTTACCTTTGTGAATAATTTAACTAGAATTGTTGACATTTTAAACTGGCTGTACCAGTCTTTTAGTTGGTTACAAAGATGAAGAAATGATATGATACCTCTTTAACATATATACAATTGTGGTTAACATTATTGGCACCCTTGCAGTTGCACTGGAGTGGAGGAGTAGCCTAGTGGTTAGAGCACTGGCTTGAGAACCAAGAGGGAACCACAAAAGAGAGCCAAAGCCCCCGCAGCACATAGACTCAGAAAGACGCATAGGGGTTTTTTAAGCAATAAAGGCCCTTGTCACCTCCATGTACGCCACTCGCTTGTTGTGTCCTTGAGAACCAAGAGACCAGGGTTCGATTCCCACTAGCACTCCTTGTGGCCTTGGGCAAGTCACTTAACCCTCCATTGCTCAGAAAAATCCAAGTTATCAATGTCCCTGTTTAATGTACATTACCAAGTTTAAGTTGCTATGTAAACCGCTTTGATTGAAATGATAAAGCAGTATAAACCCCCCCCCCCCTGTTAAATAAATAAATAAATAAAATCTCCTAAAAAAAAGTGACCAGTGAAATGGCTTTGGACTATATGCACACATATTTGACACATAAAAGAATGAAATAAAACAAGACCAATTAAAAAAAGGAAATAGTATAAAAACAGGGACATTGTGGTTGCCATTCACAAGCTAAGTCTCTGCATTCAAAAGCAAAGTTGCAAGATTGTAAAGCTTTGCTTGTGTGTGTTACGTTTGTGGGTTTAACATATATTTGGTGATTTGTTCACTTATATAAAAAAGAATAAAACTGAGAGTTTGGTCACGAGAGAGGATTTTCTCCTTTCATGACAAACATGCCCATATATATTTAGAAAATGATTTTTTGTTTTTGGCGGATGTCTTTTGCTGTGTTTGGCTTGATTTTATTGTGGTTACTTTCATTTAGTGGTTAAGACCGTGGTTTCTTTTTTTTTTTTTGGGAGGACATGATTATTGGCACCCTTGTAAACAATTCAAATACATTTCAACAGAAGAACCACATTCCCACTGCAGTAAAATTAGATGCACTGTATATTTTTTATCCAGCTTGAACCATATGAGATTCCATGTTTCATCCCCTTTGGATGGAAAGTCCTCCCATGGAATGTTACCCTACATGTTGATACTTAGTGTGGTTTTCCTTCTTCTGCTTTATGACTCTATCTGTGTTCCTGGAGCTGGTGGTGATGCAGGCAGAGGCCCCCGTAACTGTCCTGGGTTCACTCCTGGCTCTAGTGTCACAGTTCACTGAAGAGCTCTGGGATTCCCCTTTTGTTTTGAGCTGGCAGCCTTAGACAGAGGTCCCCAGAACTGCTCTGCAGGTGTTCCAGGCCCAGATGTTCCTTGATCCTTGAGATGTCTCTTCTGGGAGCGTCTTCTGTGTCTGTTTGTGAGTGAATGGCTTATAGATCACTTATACAAGTGAACTTCAGTTGAGCCAGGAGGGTGCCGACTGATTTTGCAGTAACTCCTTTTTCCCTTTGCTCCCTATTCCTCTGCTCCTATGCTTGTGATTCTTCCTGAATGAGATGAAGAGTTAGGACAGATGCCTTACTCCAGAATAGTGCAGTGGCTGTGTACAAAAGACAAGGTTCTACCTTTGGGATTGGTTTCAATAGGTCTTGAATTTTCCTTCCCAGAGGAGTCTCCTCCCAGCTTGATGTAACTGGGCAGAAGGTAACCTCTCCTGTTCTGGAAAATGCTAGATACTGTCCAAACTATATTGTAGTATGCTAGTAGGGCACTGGATGGTGTTGCCGCTCAAAGCATTGACATTCAAGTAGTCTTTACAGGAGCTTTTTAGGGTTTTCTTTACTTCCTGTGCTGACATTCAAGAGGGGACTCTGGCTCCTGAGAGTAGGGGTCTCAGCTGCTGACCAAGGCCTAGACCCAAACGAAGAGAGGATGATCTGGATTTTTGCCTTACAAAAATGTTGGGAAGGTACTTGCAATTAGCCTATGGCCAATGTGGAGAGTCAATGGGGGTCAGGATATGCAGTAGTAAGTGGCTGGAAGCCTATCAGCAGAAGATGAGTGTCCTGGTGGAAAGGATGTACAGCCTGGTATGGTGAGTTGAAGCCTAAAGACCACAGGAGTGGTCCTAGGGGACAGGACTTGCAGGTAAATGGTTTTTTTAGATGCTTAATTCGTTAGGCATCGACATGTAGAAATGGTGATTTTTAGAAAGGGCTAGATTTGGATTTGGATGTCCATATGGGTGTGTATGTTCTCTGCCTTTGAGTTAATGCTGACTCCTGATGACCCAGCCCCTGGTTTTTGTGGCAAGGTGCGACCAGACGTAGATTGCCAGACCTTTCTTCTATGCAGTAAGTCTACAGCAACTGGTATTCCAAGGTGGTCTCCCAACCATCACTATCCTGGCCTGAATCCAGAAAGAAATTGCAAAGTGGCATGTCAGAGGTATGGCCAAGGCGTAATCTGTGCCAAAAATCTACATATGCATTCCTCATTTCCTACAGGGATTGCACATGCATGACCCAAACTGTCTACATTGCGATTTACAGCTGTTCCTTGGCACATAGAGGTTTTGAAAAAGTGCTCATTTCAGCCAGCCCTTTATAGGAGGGATGAAGGAGGTTTATCTTACTTAATCCTCAATTGTTTATTTCCCCCTCCAAACTGAAATTAAATAACGATAGCGGCATCTGTAATTATTGGCAGCATTTATATGTGCAGGTTTCCAAAATGGCTGACATACAGGTGCAAGTGCCTGCGTGTGAAATACCAACATACACATGTAAGCCGGTCCATTTCCTCCGTGTGTACTTCAGCCAGCCAGACCACCCTGCTCCAGGTTCTGGCCCCTGCACTACCCCTGTTTCCTTCAGCACCTTGTCCTGGGAGACTGACCACTGCTCCATTCCGAAAGTATCCCTCCTCCTCCTTTCAGCACTTGCCGTCAAGCAGCACAGGCAGAGGCGAACCTGTGTATAGACCTGGAGGAGCAGCGTCATGGTGCAAGCAGTGGGCTGTGGGCCAGGTCTGCATGCCAGCGCTGCTCCTTGTGATATTGGGTAAGTCACTTCACCCTCCATTGCCTCAGGGTATAGTAAGCCCTTTGTGAACAGCTGTACCTGAGTATAACTCATCTTGAGCTTCAGAGACAAGGCATGAGCTGAAATCCAAGGGGAGGGCAGCTCTTAAAACATATTTTTCTTCAGCTATGACATCCATGGAAACTGTCCTTACACTAACATAGCAGTTGATGGCAGAAAAACCCAATTAAGCCACACGCCTGCCGAGGTAACCCTGTCCACTGCTCTAGAAGCTTGACCCTTTATAGGACATCCACTGTGTTACCAGTTAACTTTTCAGTAGTTCCTCATAAATTATCTGCTGTCCTAGATAGAAAAACAAACAAAATCCTATTAAGGGGGGGGGGGGGCATTCCAGAATAAGAATAAGCCCTTGGACATGCAGCATAGAGGTTTTTCCAGCAAAAATGTCTACAACCATACTATGATACACCTGTGGCCCTCCACATACACGGTGCTAGTTTGGGGATCTCAGAGCATGAGCGGAAAGAGGGCATGGTCAGCAGCAGAGACGTGCAGTGCATATACAGGAAAGACCTGTGCACGTTCTGCTTGTTTCCTACGAATGTCCACGTTATACCAGTGGAAACGTGGAATAAGGCCAGGACTCAGAAACCTTTCTTCTCTGTTCTGCAATGCACCCCATAGAGATGAATGGCTGTGACAACGATGTTCTGAACTGGTGTGTCTGCAGTGTGGAAGACCACAAGATGCAGTTGTAAAGAACAGAATGCAGAGGTGGGGGAAGGTTGTATGGTTAAGGCACATTGCTAAACACCCCTACAGAAATATTCCGAGGTGCAATGGTGATTATTCCGGCTATGCTGACAATTGCTCTGTGAACTTGAGGAGGTGATCTAGGGCACCCTAACAATTCCTGTCATCTGAGAAGTGGGACTGTTGATGTTGGGATTGTATGTGGGTGGAAGGATGGATACCACTATGAAGAAAGGCTAAAAAGGTTTGGGCTCTTTATTTATTTATTTATTTATTTTACATCTTTTCTATACCGCCACTTCCAGCGATCAGTGGCGGTTTACAGGTAAACAAAGTTTAATAATAGCATGCTATTATTTTACATGGAACAGGTTCAGAACTATTTTACATAGAACAGGATTAGAACTATTTTTACAATAGAACAGGTTTTAGAACAGTGAACAGTATAACAGAGGAACTATTATATTATGTAGAATGAATTTAGAGAAATAACATTCAACTATTAAAATTACAACTCAATAATACAATGAGGAAAACTGTCTCTCCACAGTAAATCAACGGAAATTGGGTATATTACATTAATTACACTTATTCACATTAGCGACAAGTAATTGCTTTCAAAGAGAAAGTTTAACTAGGTGAGCAATGTGAATATGAGTGAAAAAGGATTTTATGTCCTGTCTAGGTAGGGTCAGTGAGTGACTGCTGATCAGTGGTTTTCTCTGAGTTAGGGTTATCATCCTTATGGAGGTTATTGTAGTGTAGAGTAAATAGGTGGGTTTTTAGATTTTTTCTAAATAGTTGAAGATCCTTTATTTCTCTGATTTCAGTTGGTAGGTTGTTCCATAACATAGGGGCAAAGTATGAGAAGGCTGTGTTGCTTGTCTTTTGACTTGTCTTTCGAATAGAATCAGGTACTTGTAGCATGTGAAGGTTAATTCTTCGTCTTGATCTGTTTTCAGGTGAGATGTTGATGAGTGTGGATATGAAGGAAGGAGCTATATTAGTAATAATTTTAAAAGTATTGATTAAGGATTTGTAGGTGATTCTGCATGATACTGGAAGCCAATGGAGAGCATAAAGAATCGGAGATATATGATCTGTTAGTTTTGCTTTGAAGATAATCCTTGCGGTGACATTTTGGGCTAGTTGAAGTGTATGAATATTTTTCTTTAACCTGGAAAAGAGACGGCTGAGGGGAGATATGATAGAAGTCTATAAATTAATGAACGGAGTGGAACGGGTAAACGTAGATTGATTGATAACGTTATTAGAATATAGAAAGACTAGGGGACATGCAATGAAGCTACAGCGTAAACTATTTAAGACTAATAAGAGAAAATATTTTTTCACTCAACGTGTAATCAAACTCTGGAATTTGTTACTGGAGGATGTAGTAAAGGCTGTTAGTGTAGCTGGGTGTAAAAAAGGTTTGGACAAGTTCCTGGAGGAAAGGTCCATAAACCATTATTAAGAAGTGACCGAAGATATCAATGCTTGAACCAATACAAGCATTGTGGAACTTGTGTCTCTTGGGGAAACTGCTAGGTACATATGACCTAGATTGGCCACTGTTGGAAACAGAATACTGGGCTTGATGGACCTTGGTCTGACCCAGTATGGCATATCGTACGTTCTTATGTTAGATGTATGTTTTGTATGACTTTCTCTGTACACTGCAGAAAACTCTAGGGAACTGGGAAATGAAACAACTGTTCTTCCAGGCTGTGTGGCCTAACTGGACTGTACCTGATCTTGTTCCCTATGGCATTGTAGGCGGTTGGTGCTGATCAGAGTCTGAAGTAACACTAGATTGTGTTTCCTTTGTCTTCTCTTTTCACCTCTCCCCTTGCCTGTGCTCTTCAGATAGAGAAGGGGGTTTGTCAGTAATCCAGCAACTCCCAATCCTTTTCCTGTTACAGTTTTAGACTGACAGTGGTTAGGGCAGATGAAGAAAGGCAAGAGGGACAAAGGACTCTGGCACAGGCTCGGTCCTAAATCTCTAATCTGGGATCTGGGGAAAAGAGAGTTGAAAGAGCCAAGATTAAAGGCCTTTCTTGAATCTAGAGCGATGAAGTTCCTGGTGCAGGTGAAAGGAAAGTAGCAGAGGTATGGACCGGAGAAGGAGAAAGCAGAGTGGCGTGAATATGAATATTCGAGACAGAGAGCTGAGAGGGACATGGGGGAGGGGGAAGAGGAGAAAAGGGAAGGAGGAGGGGTATAGGGGTAGTTAGTTGGGCCAGGTAAGGAGGGTAGCCAGAGTAGAAAGCATGATGAGGGAGGAGTGGCCTAGTGGTTGGGGCAAGGTACTTCAGGCCAGAAGGTCAGGGGTTCAAATCCTACTAGAGGACAGCAACCTTGGGCCAGAAGGACTGGGGTTTCTAGTCCCAGAGGTGCTCCTTGTGGTCTTGGGCAAGCTACTTAACCCTCCATAGCCCATGTTCCCTGTAAAATAGTTATCTCCAAGTTATAATGCCCTGTTGAATATAATTTCAGTTTGTTCAATGTAAACCCCCTTGATATCATGAAAGGCATATATAAGAAATATAAAATAAATGATGTACCCAAATGCCACATGGCCCAGCTCTGTCCTGTTCTAGCTTTCCGTGAGAGTTATTTATTTATTGTTTATTGTTTATTTCACATTTACTATACCGCCTCTCATTACACCGAGGCGGTTTACAATTAAAACAAAATAGAGGTTAAAAAGAAAGGAAATTACAATAATTAAAAGCAGAAAGGAGAGTAAAGGCAGAAGCGATACAAATAGAAAACAGAGAGAAGTCTTCAGAGGGGAAAAGCTAGTGAGAAAAGATGGGTTTTAAGAAGAGAGCGGAATTTGGGGTAGGATTCTTCTGTGCGGAGGTTAGTAGGGAGGGAATTCCAAAGAGAGGGTCCTAGGTAGTAAAATGCAGATTTTCTGGTGGATTGCAAATGGGCTTTGGAGGGTGCAGGGAGGTGCAGACAGTTAATGTGAATGGACCGGAGGCTGCGAGAGGGGTTATGATAAGTCAGTAAATCAGAAAGGTAGGCAGGAGTTGAATGATAAATGGCTTTGTGAGCTAAAGTGAGAACCTTAAATGTTATTCGATAGTCAAGTGGCAACCAGTGGAGGTGATAAAGCAGAGGGGTGATATGGTCACGTGGGGAAGCGTGGAGGATCATGCGGGCATTTATTTATGCATTTATAAACCACCCAATCACTTCAGTTCAAGGCGGTTAACAAAGAAATGTGCCTTTAGGCGCCTTCTAGAGTCCTGCAGATGCGTGGTGGTCCGAGCAGAATGCATCACTCCTTTCCTTGCCCATGGGCCACCTCTGGAGCCCTGGAACCGCGGTCCATCCCTCCTCTGGTAACCTGGAAACCAGCAGAAGAAGTGAGGGAGATTCAGCAGTGCAGAGCTGCTCTGGCTTCATTTGCATATGAAAATACCTGCTAGAGGAGAGGTTGCTATAGAAACTGCCGGCGTTCTCCATTGCAAATGAGCCGTCCTGTATAATGTGCGAACTGCAGCCACGCGGGGATGGGCTGTGTGTGTGTGTGTGTGTGTGTGTGTGGAAGTGGGGAGAGGGAGGGGGAGAGCAATAGCTTCTCTAGAAATAGAAGGAGAAGATAAAAACCTGTTATAGCTCGTTAACCCTTTACCTCCCGAGCATCCACATCAAAGGGGTTGACAGGCAGGGCTGATGCAAGGATACTCAGCGACCTGGACGAGCCTGCAGTCTAATCCCCCCCTCAAAATTTTCAGAATTAACAGTCATGATCATCACAACATCACCCTTCCCCCAAAAATCCTGTAAAACTGCATATTGTAAATATTAAACATTGCTCTGTATGTATGTGTGTGTGGGCCGCTCTCCCTGCAGGTAAAAGAAAGCGCTGGGGGCTCTTTGAGTTTGGGGCTCTCGGGATCTATGTTTTTGCTCTGTATGTATGTGTGTGTGTGTGTGTGCCGCTCTTTCTGCAGGTAAGAACATAGGAAAATAAGATATGCCATACTAGGTCAGACCAAGGTCCATCAAGCCCAGTATCCTGTTTCCAACAGTGGCCAATCTAGGTCATACGTACCTAGCAGTATCCCCAAAAGACACAGGTTCCACAATGCTTGTATTGGGTCAAGCATTCATATCCTGGGTCCCTTCTTAATAATGGTTTATGGACCTTTCCTCCAGGAACTTGTCCAAACCTTTTTTAAACCCAGCTACACTAACAGCCTTTACTACATCCTCCGGTAAAAAATTCCAGAGTTTGATTACACGTTGAGTGAAAAAATATTTTCTCTTATTTGTCTTAAATAGTTTACCCTGTAGCTTCATTGCATGTCCCCTAGTCTTTCTATATTCTGATAACGTAAACAATAGATCTACGTTTACCCGTTCCACTCCGTTCATTAATTTATAGACTTCTATCATATCTCCCCTTATAATATCCTTTGTTTTATTCTCCATTCCTTTCCTTATGATACCTAGCATTCTATTGGCCTTCTCAGCCGCCGCTGCACACTGGGCCGAGGGTTTTAATGTGTTATCCACGATGACGCCTAAATCTTTTTCCTGGGTGATGGTTCCTAATGTGGAACCTTGCAGCGTGTAACCATAGTTTGGGTCTATAAAATAATGAATGGAGTAGAATAGGTAAATATAGATTGGTTGTTTACCCCTTCAAAGAGAAGAAAAACTAGAGGACATGCAATGGAGTTACAATGTAGCACATTTAAGACCAATCAGAGAAAATATTTTTTCACTCAATGCATAATCAAGCTCTGGAATTCATTACCAGAGAACGTAGTGAAGGCTGTTAGTGTAGCTGGATTTAAAAGAGGTTTCTACATGTTTCTGGAGGAAAAGTCTATAAACCATTATTAAAGAGGACCTGGGAAATCCACCTCTTATCATAGGGACAAGCAGCATGGAATCTGTATACCTTTTGGGAACATGACAGGTACTTATGACCTGGATTGGCCACTGTTGAAAAAAAGATACTGGGCTTAATGGACCCCTGGTCTGACACAGCATGGCATATCTTACGTTCTTATGTTCTTTTATCCTGAATATATCTACAGACCACCTCAGCACTATCCAGTTGGTGCAGGATAGGGTCTGTGAGCAGAGAAGGCGTGTCAGTGCTAACCAGATAAGTGCCCTAAGTTGCTATCTGCAGAAGTCCCAGTTGAATACTGGGCTAACTTGCTATATAGGACAGTTCACCAATTAGCTTGTTGATAAAGAGAATGAATTGTGTTATTGGTTGGAAAGAAAAAGCTAGGAAGTAGATAGTTCCATATTTAGAGGCCTAGTGGTTGGGGCAAATTGCCGATGGCCAGGGGTTCAAATCCCACAGGAGGACAGCAAACTTGGGCTGGAGGGACTGGGGTTATGTACACTGCCTTGACCTGGCAAAAAGCAGTGTATAAGCATTGCTAAATAAATACATTTAGATATCAGCTATAAGTAAACAGGTTGCTATCTTAGAAGAATCTTTGATTAGGTAATTTTACAAAGGGAGCACATTAGACCGCACACCTCAGACACATGCATTAGATTTTAATAGCTTAATGTGATAAGAAACTGCTCCATATCCAAATAACTGTTTAGCAAACAAGCAGGACTATACATAGGGATCTAATACAGCTTTGTTAGAGTTCAGAAAAAAGAGACTAGTTGCTTTTTGTTTTAAGAACAGCTGAGGAACAGTTAGGGATTTAAGTAGGTCATTCTCATTTCCTTCAACAGGTACCAAAGCTCCAACAACTAAGCTATGGCTGGGAAAAATTGTGCTGCCAAAGCTGTTGCCCCTGCTAGAGCTTCTGCCTCTGTCCAGATGGCCAGCCTGATCCCAGGCGAGGGACTGTTTCCATGTGCATGATGTCTGCAAGCTGAAGCCCTCATGAAAGAAGTGGAGGAACTGAGAGAAGAGGTGATGAGGCTGAGAAGCATCCGTGACAGCAAGAAGTACATTGATGAGATGCTTCTTGAGGCATCCAAGCTCTCCAACAGAGGTGAAGATGGTAAGCCACAGAGAGAAGAGAGCTGGACGCAAGTCACCAGAGGCTGCAGAATAGATACCCTATCTCCAATTTTACCATGCTTCAAACTGAAGAACCGGTATGCAGCCCTGGAAGTGGAGGAGGCAAAAACATCCCAAGAACAGGAAGAACCAGAGCTCAAGCCCCCCAAAGTTGCAGAATCAGTGACCACAAGGAAGCAAAGGGTAGTGGTGGTTGGTGACTCTCTTCTGAGGGGTACCGAGGCATCCATCTGCTGACCAGACTTGATGTCCAAAGAGGTGTGCTGTCTGCCAGATGCCAAAATCTGAGATGTTACAGAGAGTTTGCTAAGACTCATCAAGCTTACTGACTATTATCCGATGATGCTTATCCATGTCGGCACAAATGATATTGCTAGGTATCCCCCAAGAGTATCTTTATGGCTCTTGGAGAGAGGGTGAAGCAGAGAGGTGCACATGTGGTATTCTCTTCAATCCTCCCTGTTGAGAGTAAAGGCTGAGGCTGAGAAGCACACATCTTGTAGGTAAATGTATGGCTGTGTGGTGTCTTCGAGAACGTTTTGGTTTCCTGGACCATGGGATGATCTTTCAAGGGCTACTGAGCAGAGATGATGTCCATCTGTTCAAGAAGGGTCAAAGTGTCTTCCTCAGCAGACTGGCTAACCTAATAAAGAGGGCTTTAAACCAGATTTGTTGGGGATTGGTGAAGAAAGCCCCCAGGTAAGTGAAAGCCCTCAGGTATGTAAAACATTAAATATCTCTATAGACATGGGTGAAAAGGGGCAACATCTGGAAAGTGGTGTGTATAAATGCACATAGCATGGGAAATAAGATTCTGGATGTTGAAGCTTTAATGGAAGAGGCTGTCTTGGCTTTAGTGGCTGTTATGAAGGCATGGTTCATGGAGAACAATGATTGGGATATAATTATACCAGGCTATAATTTATTCAGGAAGGACAGGCTAGGAATAAATGGAGGAGGAGTGGCACTATATGTAAAAGATAATATTAAAGTTACTGAATTACAGGGCTTACGAGAGAAGGGGGAGGCATTGTGGGTTAAAGTGGAAAGAGGAAATGGGGCATCCATATGTACAGATCTCCTTCACAGGCAGAAGAAGAGGACAGAGATTTAATTGAAGACATTTGCAGTATCGGTATGAAAGGAAAGGTACTGCTGATAGGTGATTTCAATATGCCAGATATTTATTTATTTATTTATTTAACATTTTTTATATACCGCCTTTCAGATTCTCAAGGCGGTTTACAAAGAACAGAACTTTGTTTACATAAAACACTTTTTCAGAACTATATACAAGAGGTGTTAACAATTGAGCTATTTACATAGAGTTTAAGCTCTGCAGGGTGCCTGGGGATTTCCAGGTTTATCTGGCATGATAGTCAATACATTACACGATTGGTGAGATATAAAAGTGTTCGGTAACTAGGTGAGTCTTCAAGAGCTTCCTGAAGTCAGTGACGTCTGTGGTGGCTCTCAGGAGGTGAGGGAGAGAGTTCCAAAGTGATGGGATGTAGAGTTTGAATGCTCTCCTTAGGGTATTCTGAGAGATGCCTGTATAGGTTGTGGAGCTTGCAAGGGAGTTTTGATGCTGTGTTTTTCTTGATCTGTTATTTGGATATCTTCGGATTAGGCTTTTTAGGCAGCCAGCAGATTGGTTGTGTTGAATTTTGAATGCCATCATTATGGCTTTGAATTTTATTCGGGAATTGATGGGGAGCCAATGAAGGGATTCAAGGATGGGGGTGATATGAGCATGTTTGCTGGATCTTGTGATTAGTCAGGCTGCTGCACTCTGGGCTAGTTGTAAGGCCTGGGTTGCACATTTGGGTAAGTCGTGTAGGATTAGGTTGCAATAATAGAGATGTACTGTGATTAGCGCCTGACATATGGTTCAGAAGTGGTTCTGATCAAGTAAGAGACGGAGGTTTTGCAGAAATTTCATTTTGTAATAAACCTTGGAGGTGGTCTTGCTAATGTGAGTCTGGAAATTGAGTCTCGTTTTTTACTGAGATTTATTTGCTTCCTATTGTTATGTTGTCTGGGGGTTTGAATGTGGAGTCCTTTGTGACTATAAGGGCTTCAGATTTTTTGTTGTTGATCTCGAGGTTTCGTAATGTTAACCATTCTGTTATTGCTGTCATGCAGGATGAGATGGTGGAGTAGTCGGGTTTCTTTATGTCTAGGGTGGTATATATCATTAGGTCGTCTGTGTATAGGTGGTAGTGTATGTTGCTTGTATAGGCTTGTAGTATTTTACATACTGTGTGTAAGTAAAGGTTGAAGAGTAAAGCTGAGAGAGATGATCCTTGAGGGAGACCTTGTTTTAGTGAGAAAGGTCTCGATACATTGCATTTTATCTTGACTTGAGATTTTCTGTCTGCTAGGTAGGAATGAAACCATGCCACTTACTCCTATTTCACATAGCCTGTCTAGTATTATGGGGTGGATTATTGAGTTGAAGGCAGCTGTTATATCTATAAAAATGAGGACAAAGCCTTTCTTGATGTCTTTGATTCCTTTGATTACTGTGTTCAGGAGGGATGTCAGTAAGGTTTCAACCCTGTGGTCCTCTCAGAACCCATGCTGTTGTAGGTCAAGTGGAGCGGTAGTGTCTATGTGGTCTTGGAGCTGGCGTTGTACTGTTTTCTTGATTAGCTTGGATATTAAGGGGATGCTGAATATAGGTCGATATGAGGCGGAAGAAATTGTGTCAGAAGTGTTGTTTTTTAGTAGTGGACTAATCGATGAGATTTTCAGTGGAAGAGGCATAATTCCCTGTGAGAGTGAGGAGTTAATTATCTTGCAGAGTTTGGGGCTAGTTCATGCATCATTGTCTTTATCCAGGGAGTTGGGCATGAATCAAGCGGTGAAGTGGAAGTGTTCAGAGATTTGAGTAGGTTGGTTAGCGGGATGGGAACAGCTGGGGGATGTAGAAAAACAGTGGGCAAAACTGAAAGGGGATATTTTAAGGGCAGCCAACCTTTTTGTTAAAATGGTAAATAAAGATAAAAGGAAAAGGAGACCACTATGGCTTTTGAAAGAAGTAGCTGAAAAGGTGAAGAAAAAGAGGGAGGCCTTTATGAAATACAAGAGATCACAGAGAGAGGAAGACCGGCATCTATATTTGGAAAAACTTAGAGAAGCTAGCAAAGTAGTCAGGAAAGCAAAGATTCAAAATGAGGAGGAAATAGTCAATGCAATAAAATGGGGGGATAAGACATTTTTCAGATGTGTTAGTGAGAAGGGGAAGGGCAAAAGTGGTATTATCAGACTCAAGGGTGAAGGGGAGGAATATGTAGAAGCTGATGAGGATAAAGCGGAATTGCTTAATAAATATTTATGTTCTGTGTTCATAGATGAAGAACCAGGAGCAGGACCTCAGAAAACACCCACAAACAAGAACAGAAGCGAGGGACATCTTGAACAATTTTCAGAAGACTGTGTTTGTGAGAAACTAGCTCAACTTAAAGTAGACAACGCGATGGGACCGGATGGGATACACCCTAGAATACTGAGGGAACTTGGGGACGTTCTAGCAGCTCCATTGACTGACCTTTTCAATGCCTCGTTGGAGTCGGGAGTGGTGCCAAAGGACTGGAGAGAGGCTCATGTGGTGCCTTTACACAAAAGCGGAAGTAAGGATGTGGTTGAAAACTACAGGCTGGTTAATTTAACTTCGGTGGTGAGTAAATTATTGGAAATGCTGCTGAAAGAGAAAATAGTGAGGTTTCTGGAGTCCAGCGAATTACAGGATCCAAGGCAGCATGGATTCATCAAAGGCAGGTCTTGTCAGACAAATCTGATTGATTTTTTTGACTGGGTGACCAGGGAGTTGGATTGAGGGAGAGCCCTAGATGTGGTGTATTTAGATTTCAGTAAAGCCTTTGACACTGCTCCTCACAGGTGACTTATAAACAAACTGAGCACCCTAGGGATGGACCCTAAAGTTACTGCTTGGGTTAGAAATTGGTTGGGTGGGAGGCGACAAAGAGTACAGGTAAATGGAGCTCACTCTGAGGAGAAGGAGGTTACTAGTAGTGTGCCCCAGGGATCTGTCCTTGGTCCGATTTTTTTTTAACATCTTTGTTAGTGATATAGCGGAAGGACTGTCAGGTAAGGTTTGCCTCTTTACGGATGATACCAAAATCTGCAATACAGTAGACACCCAGGAAGGTGTAGATAACATGAGGAGGGATCTAGCTAAGCTTGAACAGTGGTCTAGAATTTGGCAGCTGGGATTTAATGTTAAAAAATGTAAGGTCATGCATTTGGGCTGCAGCAATCCAAGGGAGCAATATAGTATAGGGGGTGAAGTACTTTTGTCCACTAAAGAAGAGCGGGACCTAGGCGTGGTTGTGTCTGATGACCTTAAAGTAGCTAAACAGGTAGAAAAGGCGACGGCAAAAGCTAGAAGGATGCTTGGGTGCATATGGAGAGGAATGTCTAGCAGAAAAGAGGAGGTGATATTGCCTCTGTATAAGTCTCTGGTGCAACCTCATTTGGAGTACAGTGTGCAATTCTGGAGACCACACCTTCAACAGGATATAAAGGATGGAGTCAATACAGAGGGTGGCTACTAAAATGGTTAGTGGCCTTCATTATAAAGCATATGAGGAAAGACTTAAGGATCTTAATATGTACACCTTAGAGGAAAGGCGGGATAGAGGTGATATGATTGAGATGTTTAAATACCTCCGTGGCATATATGTACAGGGGGAGAGCCTCTTTCGAATGAAAGCAAGTTCTGCTACGAGGGGACATGGGATGAGGGTGAAGGGGGATAGATTCAGAAGTGATATGCAGAAATTTTTCTTTACAGAAAGAGTGGTGGATCCGTGGAATAGTCTCCCAGTGGAGGTGGTAGAGATGAGGACAGTATCTGAATTCAAAAAAGCATGGGACGAACACAGAGGATCTCTAAAGGAAAAAAGGGGACTGTTGTAGTTGATAAGGAAGGACAAACTAGATAGGCCATGTGGTCTTTTTCTTTCATTATATTTCTATTTTTCTATGTTTCTAAAGGGCTTGTTTACAAAGCCGCGGTAGCGGTTTCCGCCCGATATCGGAGCTGCGGCCCCATTGAATTCGGGCGGAAGCTGCTACCGCGGCTTTTTGAACAAGCCCCTGTGACTGAGTAAAAAGTGGGCCAAGTGTTTGGTCGGTTTGATCGGTCTAAGATGGGGAGGCTAGATTTAGAGGAGCATGTGGACAAGATAGCTTGCAGCGGAGATAAGAAGCATAGGTCTCAGGGGTTAGAGCATCAGTGTCTTGGCTTTGTGGAGCCCTTGATAGAGTTTTCACTATGGAGAATAGTTCCCTGGGGCGATTTAAGGAGGCCATTATGATGTTTGTGTGGTGTTGCATCTTGTGGTTAAGGATTAATTTGTTATATTCTTGCTGTTTTGACGAGTATTCTTGTTGATCTGATTGTGCTTTTATTCTCCTCCATCGCCTTTCTAATCTTCTTAAGCAGATTTTTGCTTGCTTGATTTCCGGTAAGTACCATGGGGCCTTTTTTTCTCGTTTGGAAGCTCTCGGGTTCTGAGGTGCAGTGGCAGCCTGTGAGATGGTGTAGTTCCAGTTGTCTATCAGTGATAGGAGGTTTGAAGGGCTGGCCTCAAGTTTGGGGATTATTTGGTCAAGAAGAATGTCATTGTTTATTTATTTATTTTATTTAACAGTATTTCTAAACCGCCTTATCATAATAATCAAGGTGGTATCACAGCAAACAATCTGGTAGTGTGAGTGTGTTATACATGCAGTGAAGGTGAAAATTTAGTTGAGTGCGTGTTGAATTGTGTGCTAGATTTGTTTGAGCTATGTACAATGTGGGCTATATACATTGTTGAATTCTTTGAAGCATCTGTGTGAGTTTGAGTGGTGCTGTCTAGGTTGCTGGGGGCTGAGAGGAATGTTAAAGGAAATTGTGTAGTGGTCTGACCAGGTCCAAGGTGTTACCAGCACTATGTGTCTGTGTTGAGATAATCTGAGAGAGTTACAAGGAGGTTAAGGCTTCCAGGAATGCTGTGGCATGGTCTGAGATTAAGGAACTCAGGTTGAAAACACCTAAGATTATGGGTAGATTACCTTTGTTAGTATATCTGGTGGCTAACTCGATTATGGTTGAGAGGTCTTCAGGGTTGGCTGTGGGAGCTCTATAAATTATGCTTTCCATGGTTTTTGAGTTGAGGGTGGGAGTAGAGATCTTGTTGATTGACTAGGATATTGACTAGGACATCCCTGCTGCGGTGTCATCTAAGAGTAGGGAGATCCTTGATTCTTTACAGGGAGAACTATTCTGGCAACTGGTAAGAAAACGCACACATGAGGGGGCAATACTGGACCTAGTGCTAACGAATGGGATGTTACAGAGGGTGATCATCTCTCATCCAGTGATCATTGCACGGTGTGATTCAGTATTAACACTATGGCTAAGAAAGTTCAGTCAAAAAAGAAGGTCCTAGACTTTAGGAAAGCTAACTTTGCCAAGATGGGACAATATCTCAAGCAGTCATTAGCAGGATAGGAACAGCT
Organism: Ichthyophis bannanicus; assembly: GCA_033557465.1. Classification (NCBI taxonomy): domain Eukaryota; kingdom Metazoa; phylum Chordata; class Amphibia; order Gymnophiona; family Ichthyophiidae; genus Ichthyophis; species Ichthyophis bannanicus. Next base: position 345,047,645 of record CM066039.1, on the reverse strand, counting down.
GAAAGATGTAAAAAAGCACTGGGCGAAACTGAAAGGGGGTATTTTAAGGACAACAAATGTTTTTATTAGGAAAGTAAGTAAATGTAAAAGGAAAAGGAGGCCACTATTGTTCTTGAATTAAGTAGCTGAAAAAGTGAAGAAAAAGAGGGTGGCCTTCATAAAATATAAGAGATCATAGAAAGAGGAAGACAAACATAGATATTCAGAAAAACTTAGAGAAGCTAGGAAAGTAGTCAGGAAAGTAAAGAGTGAAATGGAAATAAAAATAGCCAACACAGTAAAATAGGGGGACAAAAAATGCTTCTGAAATGTTAGTGAGAAGAGGAAGTGCAAAAGTGATATTGTCAAAATGAAGGGAAAGAATATTTATTTAACAGGAATTTTTATACCACTTTATCATTTTAGTCAAAGCGATTTACATTCCAACTTAAACTTGGTAATGTATATTAAACAGGAACATTGAGATTGTGGCTTTTTCTGTGGTAACTTAGGATTAAGTAACTTGCCCAAGCCAACAAGGAGCGTTAGTGGGAGCTGAATGCTAGTCTCGTGGTTCTAAAGGTAGTGCTATAACCACTAGGCTACTGTAGCTGATAAAGATAAAGTGGAATTGCTTAACAAATATTTCTGTCCTCTGTTTACAGATGACTGGCCAGGAGCAGGACCTCTGAAAACATTGACAAATAGGAATAGATGTGAACTGGATCTTGAACGATTTTCAGAAGACTCTGTTTGCAAGGTCCCTTTACACAAAAGTGGAACTAAGGATGAGGTTGTGAACTACTGTCTGACCTCTGTGGTGAGTAAACTAATGGTAAGGCTGCTAAAACAGAGGATAGTAAGGTTTCTGGAATCCAGTACATTGCATGATTCAAGGCAGCATGGTTTTATGAGAGGGAAGATTTTGTCAGACAAATTTCATTAATTTCTTTGACTGGGTGACCAGACATTTGGATCGAGAGAGAGCTCTAGATGTGGTGTACTTAGATTTCAGTAAAGCCTTTGACCCCTCACTTGGTTTGCAGCTTGTCGTGCTGTGAGAGCTTGCGCATCAGTGATACTGAGAGCTAAACTATCAGTAGTTTAACTATTGGCAGGGTCTCCCAAGATGGACAGGTCTCAGATGAGGTGCCAGACCAAGACAAACCACCCATCTGTGCAGCAGCAGAATGGGATAGTGTTGACGGCGGAGGATCACATTTCTGTGACAACGGCAACAACACCAAACTTAAACTGCGCGGAAGAAAGTCCCGGCAATCTACTTCAGTATCTTGCCATGAAAACCCAATGGATAGTTACAACAAAACAAATTGTGCTATAGTGCTGGAAGATGAGACCCCCAGGTCGGAAGGCACTCAACTAGCTACTGGGGAAGAGCTGAAGACTTCTCAGAGTAAAGCCAGCATTTATGATGTGGTTGGATCAAAGCCCTCGGGACGTCTGACTGCTGATGTAGCTGCTCATGAAATGAGAGTCAGAAGCTGTAAAGATGTCTTACGAATTGGAACATGGAATGTACGAAGCATGAACCAAGGGAAGTTGGAGGTGGTCAAGAATGAAATGGAACGTGTACAACTTGATCTGTTGGGTGTCAGCGAACTGAAATGGACTGGCATCGGGCACTTTGCATCAGATGATCACATAGTCTACTATGCTGGAAATGAAAGACAAAGAAGAAATGGTGTTGCATTTATAATAAAGAAGAAACTTGCAAGAACTGTAATGAAATACAATGCAGTCAGCGAACGCTTAATCTCTATTCATCTACGAGGAATGCCTATCAACACAACTATAATTCAAGTATATGCCCCAACAACAGCTGCAGAAGAGAATGAAATTGAAGAGTTCTATGAACAAGTACAAGCTGAAATTGACAGAACATGCAAACAGGATATCCTGATAGTCATGGGTGACTGGAACGCAAAAGTTGGCAACAAAGAAGAAGGCAAAGTAGTTGGAAAATATGGACTTGGCAACAGAAATGAAGCTGGAGAAAGACTGATAGAATTCTGCAAGACCAACGATTTATTCATCTCAAACACCTTCTTCCAGCAACACAAGCGGCAACTGTACACATGGACTTCACCCAATGGATTGTATAAAAATCAAATTGACTACATCTGTGGAAGTCAACGATGGAAAAGTTCTATAACATCAATAAAGACAAAACCTGGAGCTGACTGTGGTACAGATCATCAACTACTAGTATGCAAACTCAAGCTAAAGTTGAAAAAGAGCAAACCACTCATTAATGCAGCAAAATATGACCTTGAGAATATACCACTGGAATTTAAAGACTGCCTGCAAAATTGATCTGCTGCTTTAGATACAAATGACAGAGCTCCAGAAGAATTATGGGATGACATCAAGAAGGTTGTGTTGGAAGAAAGCGAGAAGTCTCTACAAAAGGTGAAAAAGCAAAAACGGCCAAAATGGATGACGGAAGAAACTCTGAAAAACGCAGAAAAGCTAAAGCCAGAGGAGAAAGAAAGACAATAACAGAACTCAACAGAGATTTCCAACGTGCAGCAAGACAGGACAAGGAAAAGTACTACAATGATGCATGCAAGGAAATAGAAGCAGAAACTATTAGAGGAAGAACAAGATCGGCTTTCCTAAAGCTACGAGAGTTAAAAAAAACATTCCAGCCTCGAACTGGAATGTTACAAGATGCTCAAGGTTCTATGTTGAATGATGCTGAGAAGATCAAGAAAAGGTGGAAGGAATATACAGAGCTTTTATATGATAAAGATCAAGTGGACCAACAGCCGTTTCAACCTGTACCTTATGATCAGGAACCATTGGTGATGAAAGAAGAAGTTAAAGCAGCATTGAAAGCCTTATCAAAGAACAAAGCACCAGGCATTGATAGCATTCCCATAGAAGTATTACAGCAATCTGATTCAGCTGTTACCATACTTACAAGGCTCTGCCAAGAAATATGGAAGACAACATCATGGCCAACTGACTGGAAAAGATCTGTGTTTATACCAATACTAAAGAAAGATGATCCAACTGACTATGGAAATTATCGAACAATCGCTCTGATCCCACATGCCAGCAAGATTCTACTGAAGATTATTCAAAAGAGACTACAACCATACCTGGAACAAGAACTACCTGAAGTGCAAGCAGGGTTCAGGAAAGGGCGAGGAACGAGAGACATCATTGCAGATGTGAGATGGATCCTTGAAAAGACTAAAGAACACCAAAAGGATATCTATTTGTGCTTTATCGACTATAGCAAGGCTTTTGACTGTGTAAACCATGAGAAACTCTGGGCCACATTAAGAAGCATGGGTATACCAGAACACCTGATCGTACTCTTGCATAATCTGTACATTGATCAAGAAGCAGCAGTTCGAACGGAACAAGGAGAAACAGAATGGTTTAAAATAAGCAAAGGTGTAAGACAAGGCTGCATACTTTCCCCCTACCTGTTTAATTTATATGCAGAACAAATCATCAGAGAAGCAGGATTGTAAGAAGACAACAGAGGTGTGAAGATTGGTGGAAGACTCATCAACAACCTTCGCTATGCTGATGATACCACATTACTGGCTGAAAGTGAAGATGATCTGAAACATTTGCTTCTCACAATCAAAGAACATAGTCTCAAAATGGGCCTGCACCTTAATGTAAAGAAGACAAAGATCATGACAACTGGCATAATCAACAGGTTCATCGTTGAAGGAGAAGAAATTGAAATTGTGAACAACTTTAACCTACTTGGATCAACTATCAATAAAGAAGCAACAAGCAGTCAAGAAATCAGACGACGCATTGCTCTTGGCAGAATGGCTATGAAAGACCTAGATAAGATCCTCAAGAGCAGAGATGTCTCTCTCCATACAAAGATTAGACTTGTTCAAGCCATGGTATTTTCGATAACATCATATGGATGTGAAAGCTGGACAATGAAAAAGATAGACAGGAAGAAAATTGATGCCTTTGAATTATGGTGCTGGCAGCGAATACTGTGTATACCATGGACTGCCCGAAGAACAAACCAGTCGGTACTAGAGGAGATCAAACCTAAGCTTTCTTTAGAAGCTCAGATGACAAGACTTCGACTTTCATACTTTGGACACATCATGCGAAGAGAGAGATGATTAGAGAAGGACATCATGCTTGGCAAGATAGAAGGTCAACGCAAAAGAGGAAGGCCAGCAATGAGATGGATCAATACAATAACAGCAGCTACGGGTACCAGTCTGTCAACAATGAGCCGCCTGACTCAAGACCGAACACAATTTAGGATAGCTATCCAGAGGGTTGCCATGAGTCGACTCCGACTCGACGGCACTTAACAACAACAACAACAACAAAGCCTTTGACACTGTTCCACACAGATGACTTATAGATAAATTAAATGCCCTAGGGATGGACCCTAAACTGACTGGGTTAGAAATTGGTTGAGTGGGGGGCGACAAAGGATACAGGTAAATGGAGCTCTCTCTGATGCTACCAGTGAAGTGCCACAGGGATCTGTCCTCGGTTTGATTCTTTTTAACATTTTTGTAAGTGATATTGCAGAAGGGCTATCGGGTAAGGTTTGCCTCTTTGTGGATGATACCAAAATTGTCAATAGAATAGACAACCAAGAAGATGTAGATAATATGAGGAGGGATTTAGTAAAGCTTGAAGAATGGTTAAGAATCTGACAGCTGTGATTTAACACTAAAAAATGCATTTGGGTTGCAAATATCCAAGGGAGTGGTACAGCAGAGGGGTCAAAGAGCAGGATCTGGGTGTGATTTGTTTCTGATGATCTTAAAGTGACTGTGAAAGCCAGAAGGATGCTTGGGGCATAGGGAGGGGACTGGCCAGCAGGAAGGAGGTGATAGTGCTTCTGTATAAGTCTTTGGTGAAATCTTATTTGGAGCATTGTGTGCAATTCCGGTGACCACACCTTCACAAAGGTATAAACAGGATAGAGTTGGTGCCGAGGGTGGCTACCAAAATAGTCAGTGGGCTTCATTATAAGGCATATGGGGAAAGACTTAAACATTTCAATATGAGAGATGAGAGATACGATAGAGATGCACAGGAGGAGAGCCTCTTTCAATGAGGGGCACAGGATGAAAGTGAAAGGAGAGAGACTCAGAAATAATTTGTGGAATTATTTCTTTACGGAAAGAGTGGTAGATATGCAGAGCAGTCTCTCAGGGAAGGTAGTAGAGACCAGGACTGCATCTGAATTTAAGAAAGCATGGGACCAACACAGAGGATCTCTAAAAGAAAAAGAGGGACTATAGTAGCTGGTATGGAAGGGCAGACTGGAGAGGCCGTATGGTCTTTTTCTGCCGTCATGTTTCTATGTGTATAACTGGATAAATGATGGCACTTAAGCAGTTAGTGGATATTCAGCGGCCGCGCTTATCCGGACAGTGGCACTGAAAATGCTGCTGAGATATAAGCGCTGCAGCTGACCGCTGGGACATTTATACTATCAGCCCCTACGTTCTTATGATGAAGCTGGTGCTGCATCCAGTGGATTTGGAGCTAAAGAGTGTTGGAGGAGAGATTCCAAAAAGGGGTGCTGGGCAGTCAGGGAACCCAAAATAATCAAGAGACAGTTCTGTTACTAGAGAATGGGGAGGTGAGTGTCCCAGAGGTGAGGATCTGAACCCTTATCCTGCCTTCTGTGCATGTATACCGTGAAACTACATTAGAACTTGAACCTTTTGTTATTCTGCCCTAAAGGACAAATTATTCAGTAAAGCCTTTGAATTCTGGGACACCACCGCCATGTCTGGAAGTCATATGCCTTGAGAGGGGCTTCTTATATCATATGAGCTTTGTGGTTCATTTAGGAACTGGAATTTATTGCTGTTCATCAGAACCAAAGTTTGTGGTGCTGGAGTGGACACTGCCGTGCCCCCCCCCCCTCCACAGTGGAACAGAAAGGTCAATGCATGGGGTATGTTTAACCTACATGACAAGTCCTGGGACAGTTCCTTAGAAGAGAGCTGGTGTTCATTTTGAAATGTCTAATCAGAATTGCTATACATATTAGAAATGAAATCCATGAGTTCCTGCCTGAGCTGGACCCCACTTCACTGCTACTGCTTTTAATTAGACCTTGGATTCCCTGCTTCTGTGATACTATCATTGGGTGAACCTCTTTCTTTTCTCATTGCATCCCCGGACGGCAACTTGTGAACAGCACCGACAGAACTCAACAGAAAGTGTTTGTATGTCTATAGCATTGTCTGTCTGTCTGTCCACCCTCTGGTCTATATTTTCCATCTGTATAATGGCTCAGAGGAGTAGCCACTGCTGCTCCTTCTGTCCCAGGTAAACCTCTTAACCCTTCATTGCTGGGGACAGGAAAATACCTACCAACCAGAAGGCAGCCTGACCTGAGCTAATGCAACAGTCTCATTCGCCACCCACCTCTCCGTCGCCTGTGGTAATCGCCTCCTACCTTTAGTAAGAAAACAAGATGTGTAATGGTGAATCAGACCAAAGGTTTATCAAGTACGGACTCCTGTATGAGTCACCAGCAATGGAACTACGATGGGGCAACTGGGATGTTGATCCAGGTTCTACATTTTTCAGGGTGCTTTATGGAGAGGGGAGGGGCACCACACCCCTGCATTTTGTGCAGTGGTACCCCAGGTACCGCTGCAGCTAATCCTGGATTATGTGCCACCTTCCAAAAAGGAATTTCTGTTCCATGTAGTTCATGTCTGGACCTATGTCACAGGGGGTTTCTAAGGGGGAGGAGGGAACTGTAAAGCTCAGGAGCTGCTATGGAGGGAGAGGCCAAATAATCATTTTTTTCTGCTTCTATAGGCTAAAGACAGTAAGCTTTGCTAAGAATATACCATACTGGGTCAGACCAAGGGTCCAGGAAGTCCAGTATCCTGTTTCCAAAAGCGGCCAATCCAGGTCTCAAGTACCTGTCAGGTTTTGAAAAAGGTACACAGATTCCATGCTGCTTATTCTAGAGGAAGCAGCGGATTTCCCTAAACACAGGTCTGCGACTAAAAAGCTGTTTGATTATTTTCATCTAATTTCCATGTATTTTGGTGTGCTGAAACAAATAAAATATTGAAAAAACTCCTAGAAGTCATGATTTGCCACAACATGCAAAATTGTCTTCAAATTTATCAAATTTTTTCAAATTACTATTAATTAATTCACATAAGTGTATTTAAGATATAAAATGCCAAAAAAACCTTTATTTTATTTATTTATTTATTTACATTCTCTTATATACCGCACTATTCGGCATCAGCGCGGTTCACATAGAACAAAAAGTCTCAGTACAATAACATGCATGAGTTTACAGATAACAAGGGAAGGAACTTGGATAACAGGGGAAACTATTTACAGTCTATTTACAGATATAATACTACAGCATGGCTACAAGTTATTAGGAACAGGTGTTGTCCGAGTTATGTAAAAAAAAAATATAGCACTGTAAATCTGATGGTCAGCAATATATACATAAGCTAAGCAAGTTTTAAGTCCGTGCTTCTAATGGTAGAAGGGGTTAATCTTTCCTGAAGAATCCAGTAGGAGGGAGACACAGGGCAGATAGCAGCAGCTCCGGTCAGTGCAGGGGGGCGTGGCCAGCACTGTGACGTCTCGTGTACAGACACAGAGCTGCTCTCTCCTGCATGCCACACTTGTGCACGAATCATCATCAGGTTCTTGGTTCTAGGCTGTTCACACTTTTTCATCGCAATTCGTGTTAGCTCGTTATTCTTCAACCGTTATGTTATGGCTCCGCGAAAGTGTATTAATTCGCCAGACAGTTTCTGTTTCATCTGTGGTAAATTTACAGTGTTGAAGCAACAGCAGAATATTACAGACTTTGTGAGAAAAGTATACTTTGCATACTTTGGACTAAAAATTGGAGAACAAGATAAAGTCTGGGTGCCTCATAAAGTGTGCAAACGATGTGTTGAGGACCTCCGAAACTGGTTCAAGGGTAAGAAAAAATCTTTCCGTTATGGGATTCCTATGGTATGGCGAGAGCTAAAGAACCATAGTGACGACTGTTACTTTTGTTCATGCGATGTGAAAGGGTTTAATTCCAAATGGAAGTATTCCATTTCATACCCCAATCTTCACTCGGCAATTCGTCCCATCCCCCATGGCACAGATATACCAGTACCCAAGCACCCTGCTACCTTGGAAGAGATACCTAGCTCCGATGAACCAGATGACGAATCAAGTTCTGACTTTCAAGATGATACAAGACCAAAATTGTTTTCTCAGGAGGAGATGAATGATTTGGTAAGAGACTTGAATCTTCCCAAAGATGCCGCTGAGTTACTCGGATCAAGGCTGAAAAGCAGGAATTGATTGTTGCCAGGAGTGTCACCTTCATGGTTCAGACATCGTGAAAAGGAGTTCGTTCCTTACTTTGCCCAGGAAGACAAGTTGGTTTATTGCATCGATGTTGAAGGTCTGATGGGTCAATTTAAAATCCAATATGGTTCAGAGCAATGGTGTCTTTTTATGGATTCTTCAAAAAGAAGTCTCAAAGCAGTTTTACTCCACAACGGTTTTTATGCTTCCATACCTGTAGGTCATTCTGCATACTTGAAGGAAACCTATGGGAACTTGGAATTGGTTCTTCATAAACTTAAATATGAAGACCATGGTTGGCAAGTGTGTGGGGACTTCAAGGTCTTGTGCATGCTGCTCGGGCAACAAGCTAGCTGGGTGTACCAAATATCCTTGTTTTCTGTGTCCATGGGACAGTCGAGACCGACAAAATCACTGGACCAAGAAGAATTGGCAGCCGAGGGTGCTAACAGTCGGTGAAAAAAATGTCCTCCGAGAAACTTTGGTACCTTCCCATAAAGTTCTTCTACCACCTCTCCACATAAAATTGGGATTGATGAAGCAATTCGTAAAATCACTTCCAAGAGATGGAGAATGCTTCAAATACTTGGTCACCAAGTTTCCAGGTCTGTCGGAGGCAAAATTGAAGGAAGGTGTGTTTGTCGGACCAGACATTAGAAGGCTTATAGTTGATCAAGAGTTTGTCAATACCATGATGGATCCTCAAAAAGAAGGGTGGATTGCATTTAAAGAAGTCGTACAGAAGTTTTAGGCAATAACAAAAATCCTCACTACAAAAAGATCGTCGGACGAATGCTGAAAGCATTTCAAGCTTTAGGTTGCCTGATGAGTTTGAAAGTGCATTTCCTCCAGTCCCACCTTGACTACTTTCCTGAAAATTTGGGAGCTGTGAGTGAGGAACATGGTGAACGATTCCACCAAGACATTAAAGAGATGGAAAGGAGATACCAGGGAAAATGGAGCATTACAATGATGGCAGACTACTGTTGGATGCTTCAGAGAGACATTCCAGATGCTACTCACAAGCGTAAATGCACCAAGAGGAGCCTCACAAGGAAGAAGAATTGAGTTTAGTGCGTGTAGGCGAGCTCATTTCAGTTCAAAAAATGATTTTCATGAAAATATTGCAATAAAACTTTAATTTTATGTCTATTTCCATTTATTTTGAGGTATTGCCTTATTTAACATAGTTACCTAAATTGTCAGGAAACGTGATGTCCTATGACAAAATGGAGGTCATTTTCGGATTCAGCGCACCAAAAAACATAAAGATTACGTGGAATAACCAAAACAGCTCTCGAAAAAAATTTTTTTGCAGACCTGTGTAATAGTTTAGGGACTTTCCCACCAAGAACTAGTCCAAGCCTCTTTTAAACCCAGCTACACTAACAGCTTTTACTACATCCTCCTGTGATGAATTTCAGGGTTGAATTATGCGCTGAGTGAAAAAATATTTTCTCTGATTAATCTTAAATGTGCTACAGTGTAGCTTCATTGCGTGTCCCCTAGTCTTTCTACTTTTTGAAGGAGTAAACAACTGATCTACATTTACCTGTTCCACTCCATTCATTATTTTATAGACTTCTATTATGAAAGGCGGTATATCAAGTTTTAATAGACATAAACAATAAAGCATAGTTACTCACCTGTAACAGGTGTTCTCCAGGGACAGCAGGAACCAGTTCTCACATATGGGTGACATCAGCATCGATGGAGCCCGTGCAGAGCATTTCCCCAGCTTTTAAAGAAAGTCATTGGGACATACTACCACACATGCGTGGTCCCCTTCCCGCCCAAGGGTACCATCTTGCTCAGTCAGGTGACATAGCTAGGACGGTAGTAAAAGCATAAAACAAGGAAGGGAGGCAACTCCCAGGGGAGGAGGGAGGGTTGTGTGGACTGATTCCTGCTGTCCCTGGAGAACGCTTGTTACAGGTGAGTAATTATGCTTTCTCCAGGAACAAGCAGGAAGTCAGTCCTCACATATAGGACTCCCTAGCTCCAGGCTGCTGAGGACCAAACCATGATAGTACCAGCGGTGACCAAGTGGGTAGTCGTGAGTTGCAGAAGGTGAGTCCCCACTGAGAGATTCTGCAAGACTCTAGCATCCAGAGACACTATCACTCTGGTAGCCTGCACACAGAAGGGTCGGAGGGCAGGAGTTGCCTACACCCCGACAATATTACAGAGCACTGCCTGACCAAAGTCACTGTCCCTGCGGGACTCGCTCTCCAGGCAGTAGTGAGCTGCAAACGTATTAATTTTATTTATTTATTTATAACATTTATACCGCATTTTCCAGCAGATCAAATGCGGTTTACAAAGAACAACATATAAATTGTACAAAACAGTACATATTCAATTACATGGAACAGTTACAACTACGTACATTAACATTATAATAATCTATATTGTGATGAAGAAGATGCTAGTGAGCCTATGGAGATAGGAAAAACTAGTGAATGTACCTTTAACGAACATGACAGGTCTGCAATACACACTGCAGAGTGCAGCTAGAGGGAGTAAGCACAGAGAGGCTGAAGTTAGGTTGCCACACCCAAGCTATCCTGAGGTAGTTACAAACTTAGGGGATGATCACACACACCTTGGGGGAGTGAGAGAGACCCTGACAGAGAAGCAGCTTTATAAGCCTTGCTTAGAAGGAGAGAAGGGGAGGAAGAAGAAGAGGGAGAAGGCGACGAAGCAACACCAAGAAAAGCAGCCGGAGGGGCTGTTGTTGCAAGATAAGAGGAAGTTCCAAAGAGGCCAGCAAAAGATATTATAATGCCTCTATATCGTTCCATGGTGAGACCGCACCTTGAATATTGTGTGCAATTCTGGTCGCCGTATCTTAAAAAGGATATAGCGATTTTAGAAAAGGTTCAGAGAAGAGCCACCAAAATGGTAAAGGGGATGGAAGGTTACTCCTATGAAGAAAGGCTAAAAAGGTTGGGGCTCTTTAACCTGGAAAAGAGACGGCTGAGGGGAGATATGATAGAAGTCTATAAATTAATGAACGGAGTGGAACGGGTAAACGTAGATCGATTGTTTACCTTATCAGAATATAGAAAGACTAGGGGACATGCAATGAAGCTACAGGTTAAACTATTTAAGACTAATAAAAGAAAATATTTTTTCACTCAACGTGTAATCAAACTCTGGAATTTGTTACCGGAGGATGTAGTAAAGGCTGTTAGTGTAGCTGGGTTTAAAAAAGGTTTGGACAAGTTCCTGGAGGAAAGGTCCATAAACCATTATTAAGAAGGGACCCAGGATATCAATGCTTGAACCAATACAAGCATTGTGGAACCTGTGTCCCTTGGGGAAACTGCTAGGTACGTATGACCTAGATTGGCCACTGTTGGAAACAGAATACTGGGCTTGATGGACCTTGGTCTGACCCAGTATGGCATATCTTATGTTCTTATGTTCCAAGGTGGAGAGCTCCAAGGAGAAGCTGTCAGGAGAGGTACCAGGAAAGCGCAGCTCAGAGAGAGGGAGCATAAAAGTCTTCCCACGCCTATGCCAGACTGGAAGTCTCAAGGTGTTCAGAGGTGGGTGCCCAGGGCTCAAGCTAGGAGGCAGAAGAACCCAGCCTGGAACAGGGAGCCAGTGATTAACACCAGAGAGGAACTTAAGCAAGGAGGCCAGGAACTGTTTAACCGCAGCTGGAGAGAGGTTTGTGAACCTAGCCAGAAAGTGATAGCTCAAACCCCCGATACCTGTCTTCCATACCAGGTAGACCACTGCTGGAGGGAATTACAGAGATCCCCGAGAAAGTGTATCCTGGGAGATACGGGGAAAGCTCAGAGCTAGTTGATGTTTCTTCAGAGCAGGAAGAAATGCAGATGGATCCTAGCGAACAGGACTCCTTACTGCCTGAGTTTCCCATGGATTGCACATTATGTTTGGCTGGAAGCATGGAGTCCTTAACTGAAGAATAGCTTTCAGGATGTGTGCTTTTGGGTAACAGAGTAAAGAAGTCTGACCTTGTTGAAGGTAAGAGCTTGTTTAACCAAAGGAATATTGCCTAGCACCTGTGCTTGGTGTTACTAAAGGAAAGGATAAAAGAGAACATTTTTACTAAGCTGAATGAAGAAGCTTGTGTTTTGTTTCATCTGCTATATTTTTGGATTAAAACCCCTGAACAGAAATAGTGACTGTGAAACACATTTAACCTGAGTTTTGTAAATATCTTTGGAGATACTAACTGGAGAGAATATCCTGATGCTTTATGTTGAACCTTGTGACATTGGGGAAATACAATCTTTATCATTTACCTTCATACTGGTCTGTCACGGCTATACTTTTAAAAGGGAAACTACAACTCCCAACATGCTTCAGTGCTGAAGATAGTTTTCAACCCGTTTATGAAGGACACAATGTCCACCCTAGCTCTTTAGGCACGTTGCCAGGGGGCTGGGGTGTGACAATATACATACTGTTCCTGAGCAGACATTGGGGAATGCATTCTGGGGGTGAGGCGCACTTAGACTGGTTATGTGGTGTGGTGGACAGGCTCTGTGTTATTGATTATGTTACCAATCCAAAGTGCTGAGTAAATTGAAGACCATGTGGCGGCCTTGCAAATCTCCGTCACCGGCACTGAGCACAGGTTGGTAACCAACATGGCCATTGCTCTCACGTGTTGCACTTATTATTATTATTATTTAACATTTATTAAGCGCTACAACATACGCAGCGCTGTACAGACAAATAAATGTAATGGTCCCTGCTCATCAGAGCTTACAATCTAATCAAGACAACAAAAATACCCACAGGATAACAAAGGTTACATCAAAATACCCACAGGATAACAAAGGTTACAATACATACATACAGGCAAGTTGCGGATGATGCACTGTGATCTGGTGTTCAAGAGAGGCCAGCTCACTCGGAGGTGAGGGCAATAAAGTCCGCCACCCAAATGGACAGAGTTTGCCTCATCATGGGGAGCCTCAGTCTGCTGGGGTCATAAGATATGAAAAGCTGCAGAGCTTTTTGATAGGCCTGAGTCCACTGTAAGTAGAAGGACAAGACCTCCTTACAATCCAGCGTGTGAAATATTAGTTCCTCCTTTTTGGCGTGAGGCCGCAGGAAGAAGGTGGGGAGGACCACATCCTAGTTGAGGTGGAAAGGGGACACCACTTTCGGGAGGAATTTGGGTTGTGTGTGGGGCACCACCCTGTTCTGGTATGGGGTGGGATGGGTCTGATATGGGGTGGGGTGGGTCTGCCACCAGGGCCTGGAGTTTTCTCACCCTTCGAGTGGACATGAGGACCATCAGAAAAGCCACTTTCCAAGACTGGTACTATAGGGTGGCAAGTGGCCAGGGGCTTGAACGGTAGCCTGGTGAGCTGAGAGAGCACCACTTTGAGGTCCCACTCTGCCGAAGGTGGGCAGAGAGGGGGCTTGGATAATAGGAGGCCCCGGAGAAACCTGGAACCTGGAGGGTTTTTCCCTCGATAGGGTGGTGGCGAGATCAGATGTACCCTCACCAAGTTATATTTCAGCCTGGAGTGTGACAGGTGCAGTAGGTACTGCAGCACTAGCTGGTCCCGACATGAGAATGGGTTCTCCTCCCATTTCAGCACATCAGACTGAAAATCCTCTCCACTTGAAGGTGTAAGCCCATCTGGTGGAGGGCTTCCAAGAGGCCAGGACTTCTGCTGGGAGGTTGAAGGGGGCCATGGCTATCCATTCAGCAACCATGCTGTTAGTGTTAGCTACCCCAGGTTGGGATGCCAGAGGGAGCCCTCCTCCTGGGAGAGGAGGTCCGGGGCTCAGCTGACATGGAGAGGAGCAGAGGGAACCAAGGCTGCCTGGACCACCTGAGGGCAATAAGTATCACTGAGATCCTTTCATTCTGGACCGTGAAGAGGGTTTTGGCAACAGGGGGGTCGGTGGAAACGCATAGAGCAGGCCCTCGGACCATGAGATCAGGAAGGCATCCACTGCCACTCTCTCCGGGTGCGGTTGATGAGAGCAGAAATGAGGAAGCTGCGTGTTGTTTATTTATTTATTTACAGTCTCTTATATACCGCACTATTCAGCATCAGCGCGGTTTATATGGAACAAAAATGCTCAGTACAGTTAACATGTATGAGTTTACAGATAACAGGGCAAAAAACTTGGCTAACAGGGGTAACTATTTACAAAACTTGCTACATAGAGTCATATGAACAGGAGTTTCATGGAAACATATGCACCACTAAGGGTTATAGTATCTGTCTTGGCGTGTTGTTGGGCATCCATATATGTGCTAGCGAATTGTATCGTTGGACTTTATGGGGTGACGTTGGGCTCTATGAGGTACTTGTTGAAGAGGTGGAGTTTGAGGGCTTTCCTAAACTGAGTTAGGCTCTTAACAGCCTGGATACCTGGGGGTAATGCATTCCAGCATCTTGGCGCACTGAGACTAAAGGCCCTATTGGCTGTAGATGTAGTGCAATCAGTTAGTGCTTTTGGGACTTTTAGAGAGTTTATAGCCGTGGATCTTCTTGCTCTATTTGGAGATGTGTTATGGATGAGGGCAGTTAAGGATGCAGAGGAGAGCTTGTTAACCGCTTTAAAAGTGAGTAACAAGGTCTTGAAAACGATTCTAGCCTGGATGGGTAGCCAATGTAACTGTATCAGCAGAGGAGTCACGTTGTCACTCCTGGAGGCTCCGTGGAGGACCCTAGCTGCTGCGTTCATGGCGAGCTGCAGCAGGTTCAAGGTGGATTGGGGTAGACCTTGTAGGATGGCATTGGCATAGTCAAAATGAGGTATGATCAACGCCTGGTAGATTGTCCTGAAATCATTTGGTTCCAGCATGGATCATAAATGCCTAAGTGAGCGGATCTTGTAGTATACTGCTCTGACTGTATTTCCTATGTGGGCCTTCATGTCCAAGCGTTGATCCAAGGTGACTACCAGGTAACGTATTGAAGGTTTAGATTGTAACTCAGCGTCTTGTACTTTAATATATTGTGGTGGGGAGAAGTTAGGGTTCCTCGTAATGAAGAGTACTTCCGTTTTCTTAGGTTGTATTCGGAGGTTTTGGGAGAGAAGCCAGTCAGATATTGCATTGAAACAGCTCGTCAGTGGGGAGAGGTCCAAATGTTCAGTAGAGAAGGGTATGTAAAGCAGGACATCGTCAGCGTATAACATGCAATCAACATTGAAGGACCGGATGATCTTACAAATTGGCTGCATGTAAATTGTCCAGCGAGGTGAACAGATCCAGCCCTGGGTTGCCCCAGAGGCAGAAGAGTTGTTGAGCTATCCTGGGGTTTAAGCACCACTCGTTTGGGCGAAGGACTCTGCTTAGTCTGTCCGCTGGCAGTTGTCGTAGCCTGGGAGATACACTGCTCGCAGCAGCATGTTGTGGCATGCTACGAAGGAGAGGAGGGCCACCGCCTCCTGGAAGAGGGAGTACGAGCCCATGCCTCCCTTCTTGTTGATACAGAACATGGTGATCTGGTTGTTGGTCTGGATCAGTACAGGCCGGTGTCACAGTCAGTGGCGGAATGCTCGCAGGGCCAAGAAGATTGCCCTGAGCTCTAATAGGTTGATCTGAAGGAGGGACTCCTCCTCAGACCAGCTTCCCTGTTTGCGGTGGCTTCAACAATGTGCCCCCAATCTAGTAGGGAGGCGTCTGTGGTCAGGATCCTCTGAGGTGTGGGTGCCTGGAAGGGCATCCCTGGCTGTAGATGGCATAGCTTTTGCTACCAACTGAGGGGCTCTGCCAACTGGTGGGTAACTTTGACCCTGTCCCATAGTCTGTCCATGGCTTGAGTCCACTGCGAGTGGAGGTACCATTGGGCTGTCCACATGTGTAAGTGGGCAAAGGGTGTGATGTGGACTATCGAGGCCATGTGGACCAGTAGGGAGAGGAAGAAGTGAGCCGGCACTGACCGACTGCCCTGCACCACTTCTGCTAGTTGCCTGAGGTGCTCTGCCCTTTCTGTTGGGAGGACGGCCTTGGCCTGTAACATGCCCAACTGGGCCCCTATGAACTCCAGACTTTGGGCTGGAGAGAGGTGGGATTTGGGGTAGTTGATGACAAACCTCAGGTGCTGCAGAAGAAGGATTGCCTGGTCTGCAGCCTGGCTGGCTTCCGAGGCCGTGCTGCCTCTGATGAGCCAGTCATCCAGGTAGGGGAAGACGAAAGCCCCTTTCAGGCACAGGTGGGCGGCAAAGACCACCAGGCACTTGGCAAGGAGGCCAGGACGAAGGGCAGCACCTTGTATTGATAGTGTCCTCTTCTCATACAAACCATAGCTACTGCCTGTGGGAGGGAGGGATCAGGACGTGAGTATTCACATCTTCTAGGTCCCAGGAGCACAGCCAATCTCCCTGGCACAGGTAGGGCAGTCGTGTTCCAAGGGAGAGCATATTGAACTTCTACCTCACCAGTTTTGTAGGTCTGATATGGGCCTGAGGCCCCCAGTTCTCCTTGGGACCAGGAAATATCTGGAGTAGAAGCCCTTTCCCCATAGGTGTTTGGGAACAGGCTCTACTGCATTGTCCCTGAGTAGACCTGTAGGCTCTGAAAGCAGGAGGGTCTGGTGAAGGAGAGGTCGCACCAGCTGTCCTAGAAAAAAGCCTCGGTGGTACCTGTTACAGGTGGAGGAGATAAATTTTCTTTACCACCTGCAGTACATAAGAATATAAGATATGCCATACTGGGTCAGACCAAGGTCCATCAACCCAGTATCCTCTTTCCAACAGTGGCCAATCTAGGTCATAAGTACCTAGCAGTCTCCCCAAAAGACACAGATTCCTCAATGCTTGTATTGGGTCAAACAGTGATATCCTGTGTCCCTTTTAATAATGGTTTATGGACCTTTCCTCCAGGAACTTGACCAAAACCTTTTAAATCCCAGCTACACTAACAGCTTTTACTACATCCTCCGGAAAGAAATTCCAGAGTTTGATTACACGTTGAGTGAAAAAATATTTTCTCTTATTAGTCTTAAATAGTTTACCCTGTAGCTTCATTACATGTCCCCTATTCTTTCTATATTCTGATGATGTAAACAATCAATCTACGTTTACCCGTTCCACTCCGTTCATTAATTTATAGACCTCTATCATATCTCTCCTCAGCCGTCTCTTTTCCAGGCTGAAGAGCCCTAACGTTTTTAGCCTCTCTTCATAGGGGTATCCTTCCATCCCCTTTACCATTTTGTTGTCCCTTCTCTGTACCTTTTCTAATAATGCTATATACTTTTTAAGATACGGCAATCAGAACTGTACACAATACTCAAGGTGCGGTCGCACCATGGAACGATACAGAGGCATTATAATATCCTTTGTTTTATTTTCCATTCCTTTCCTTATGATACCTAGCATTCTATTTGCTTTCTTGGCCGCCGCTGCACTTTGGGCGGAGGTTTTTAACATTTTATCCACAATGACACCTAAATCTTTTTCCTGGGTGGTGGTTCCCAATGTGGAACCTTGCATCATGTAACCATAGTTTGGGTTGTTCTTTCCTAGGTGCATAACTTTGCACTTGTCCACTTTAAATTTCATCTGCCATTTTGATGCCCAGTCTTTATTTATTTATTTAGTGTACATTTGTATCCCGCTGCTTCCAGTGATCAGCAGCGGTAACTATACATGGTGAGGATGGCTGTACGGGCCAGTAATTAGGGATATATACATTGTGATCAGGGAGGGGGAGGTAGCACACAGCAAAAATATGGTTACAAATTTACAGTAGATTGATGTTAAGACTTCACACAGGGTACATTACATACATATTTACACATGGTACTTATATACTTATTTACACATTGCTGACTTTGGGACCTCACACTGGAGAAAACTACATATTTACACATGACTGAGGGTATTTCATGAGGTTAAATTAAAATGTGATTGGAAGAGGTGCGTCTTAAGTTTTTTTTTTTCTGAAGTCTTTCAGTCTTCTAATTTATCAAGATCCTCTTGCAATTTTTCACAATCTCATGGGTTTTAACAACTTTAAATAGTTTTGTGTCATCTGCAAAATTGATAACCTCACTTGTTATTCCCTTTTCCATGTTATTTATAAATATGTCAAAAAGCAGCGGACCCAGCACAGATCCATGGGGTACACCACTATTCACCTTTCTCCATTGGGAAAACTGGCCATTTAGCCCTACCCTCTGCTTTCTATCTTTTAACCAGTTCCTGATCCACAATAGTACACTGCCTCCTATCCCATGACATTTTAGTTTTGCCAAAAGTCTCTGAGGAACCTTGTCAAAGGATTTCTGAAAGTCCAGATACACTATATTTACTGACTCACTTTTGTCTACCTGTTTATTCACACTTTCAAAAAAACATAAGAGATTAGTAAGACAAGATCTTCCTTGTCTAAAGCCATGTTGGCTGTCTCCCATTAAGCCATGACTAACTACATGTTCACTAATTTTGTTTTTTATGATGGTTTCTAGCATTTTTCCCGATACTGACATCAGGCTTACCGGTCTGTAGTTTCCCGGATCATCCCTGGAACTGTTTTTAAAAATTGGCGTTACATTGGCGATCCTCCAATCTTCAGGTATTACAGATTATTTTAATGATAGTTCACAGATTACTAATAGCAGGTCTGCAATCTCATATTTCAGTTCTTTCAACACCCTTGGATGTATATCATTTGGTCCAGGTGATCCCAGCCCACCTGTGGGCAAAGCATGCCAGACAACCCTCTGTAGGCTGGTGAGGGTCTCCCGAGGGAGAAGAGGCCCTGCCTCGGGAGTTAAAAACTCCCCCTGTGTTGGGTGAGAGCCGGTGTCTGGGGCTTCTGCACCTTAGGATTTCGGGCTCCGTGGCCCTGGCTTTTGGGTGAGAACCCTGCTGCTGGTCCGAGAAGGACTGGTAGTAGTGATTGATGAAAGGGTCTCTTTTTCTTCGGGAATAGGGGCCTTTTCCCCAAGAGTTTCTTTCAGAGAAGGGATGAGGTCTTCTTGGAGAGCCTTTGCCGAGTCACCACATCAGCCTCTATCTCAGCCACCTTGTCAACCATGGGTTGGCCGAACAGGTTCTCCCCGGTGCAGGGGATGTTGAGCAGCTTTTCCTGGACCCATTGTTCAAGGTCCAAGGTTTGCAGCCAGGCCTGGCATTGGGCCCCGATGATTGCCGCTGCTACTCGAGCTGCTGACTCAAAGCCATCATGGGCCGCCTGGGAGAGCAACTTGGATCAATCCTTGATCCCAGTGGTCAGGGATTGGGACTGTTGGAGGGGTTCCCTCGTAAGCCCTGCTGAAAACCTGGACAACTCTTGGGTCACGGCTTTGAGATACATGCCTATGTATGGTTCATAGGCCTGTATGCAACACCCCAGCATCGAGCCTTGGTAGCACTTTCGCCTGAGGGCATCAAGGGCTCTGGCCTCTCTACCAGGGGAGACGGAAGAGTAGGTCTTCTGACTCTTCAGTTTTTGCATGGTTGATTCGACAATCATGGAGTTGCTTGTATAATAGCCTTGCATCAGCCTCTCTAAAACAACTGCAGACAGTACAAAATGTAGTCATTCAGTTGATCACCAACTGGTGAAAGTTTGATCACATTATATCACTTTTAATAGGGCACCATTGGTTGTCTTTAATTTTTGCAGTTAGGTTTAAAATTCTTGTGGTCATTTATAATGTCTGTCATACTGGTTGACCTCTCTTCCTGATGGAAGCATTGATCCCTTATATCCCTAGTAGAGTTTTCGAATCACAAGACTCTACTGTCAGCTTGACTGGGCTCCTTTCTTTAGAGGCTGAGGTGCACCTGCTCTCTCAGCCTCTCTCTAAGGGCATAATACCTGCTATATTCTACTCGGGACGTGCGTTATGTTCATTAGTATGCTTTAAAATATCTAGTAAGAGTTAATGTAGGAATGACTACACTTAAGGGGCCCTTTGACTAAATCCCGGTAAGGCTGTGCATTTAATGTATGTTTCTAATGCACGTTTATTTATTTATTTATACATTTTTTCTATACCGCCACTTCTAGAGATCAGTGGCGGTTTACAGGTAACAAAAACATTAATAATAGCATGGCAGGCTATTATTATTTACAGAGAACAATTGAAGAACATTTTTAACATATAACTCTTAACATCAAAACAGGAGGAACTAGGTACTCAATAATATGCCGTTTCATATAACTGATATAACGTTAAGTGCAAAGTCTCCGTGGGAACTGTCTGGAGAGTAATCAACGTGCTCCCAGCAGTTAAAACACAACTCTGTACGCTAATATACAGATGTACAAATGATTCTCCGGGAACAAGCAGGAAGTCAGTCCTCACATATGGGTGATGTCGGCGCCGACGGAGCCCTCATGCGGAGCAAATCCCCAGCTTTCAATGAAAGCCTTTGGGAGTTGCATCACGCATGCACGGTCCCCTTCCCGCCCAAGGGTGCCATCTTTCTCTGTCTCCTTTTTTCCGCAGAGCCCTTCGGACGTGGTCCCCGTGAAAAAAGTAAAAAATTCTTTCTTTTCTTCTACTGGCCGACACCGGTTCCTCTTCCTGCCTTCGGCTCAATACACCGGTATCAAGTCCGGCTTTATTTTTTTGTTTTTGTCCTTCATGACTGGCGTTCATGCCCTTTTTCTTTTTTACTGGAAACCCGGGTCTTTGACCTCGCAGGGGTCCTTTTTCCCCCAATGGCTGCCAGCGGGTTTAAAAAATGCCATGGGTGTGAAAAACATATGTCCCTCACCGATACGCATGACTGCTGTGCCTTGGGCCCGATTATGACCGACAGTCTGCGATCCGTGTAGGAAGATGTCCTCTAATGCCCTGAAGAGCCGCCAGCAGCAGCATGATAGGATTTTTTCTGGGTCCTTGCCTTCGAGAGCCCGGACCTCTAATAAAAGAAAATATTTTTTCACTCAACGTGTAATCAAATTCTGAAATTTGTTACCTGAGGATGTAGTAAAGGCTGTTAGTGTAGCTGGGTTTAAAAAAGGTTTGGACAAGTTCCTGGAGGAAAGGTCCATAAACCATTATTAAGAAGGGACCCAGGATATCAATGCTTGACCCAGTACAAGCATTGCGGAACCTGTGTCTTTTGGGGAAACTGCTAGGTACGTACGGCCTAGATTGGCCACTGTTGGAAACAGGATACTGGGCTTGATGGACCTTGGTCTGACCCAGTATGGCATATGAGACCTCTACGTCTCGGGGGAGCATTCCGAGCCCGAACAGCATCGAGATTCCTCGGAGAGGGGTCTTCCTCAAGGGAACACAGAAGGAAGAAAATGTCCTCGAAGGCGGCGTCGTTGGATGGCTCCGAGTGACCCAGCTCCTCCCGGGGCCTGTCGCAGAGCCCTGAGTGCCGGCCGGGATCTTCGGAGACGGAGTGCCCGGCAAAGGTTTCTCATCGGGAGATGGATCAGCTGAGGCAGGTAACAACTGTCCTCGTCAAGGACTCCCCTCTGGGGGAACCGGTGTCGGGCTCGACTGTGTTGGGACCCGTGCTGGTGGCTACGGAGCCTTCCGGACTCGAGTCCAGAATGGCGGCCTAGGAGCACAGTTTTACTGCCTTAATGGAGCAGCAACAGGCGCTGATTGTCAGTCTGTCCGGTTCTTCTGCCCCAACCATCGGGCCACTGACATCGAAGTTGACCCCAGAGGTCGTCCTCGCCCAGCCTCCCGGTATCGGGGCGGTCGGCGCTGGGGCCCTCGATGCCAGAGCCCCTTGATTTCCTCTTCGGAGGCTTCGGAGTGGGAAACGGAAGAAGAGGAGTCCCTGGACACCTGTCGGCACAGGGATGTCCCGTCCGATTCCCCGGTGTCTGAACCTCGAAGAAGGTCCCCTCTGGAGGACACGAGGTTCTTGGACTTCGTGAGGGATATGTCCAAGGCTTTGGCGTTCCCCACGGAGTCCGAGGAGAATCCTCGAGCTGACGAGCTCGAGATCCTACAGTATGAGGCCCCCCCTCAGAAGGCCCTTACTGTACCCGTGCCTCCGATCCTGGAACGACTGATGCCCCGCATGTGGGAGACACCAGCGTCGGTGCCAGTTGTCAGCAAACGGCTCATCTCGATATATCGAGTTCACTGGAGCCCTGGGTTTCAAAAGTAGCAGCTACCGCACAACTCCATGATTGTGGAATCGGCCATGCGCAGGCTGAAGAGCCAGAAGACGCACTCCTCGGTGCCTCCCAGCAGGGAGGCCCACAACTTGGATGCCCTCGGCAGAAAGTGCTTCCAGGGTTCCATGCTGACTTGTCAAATCTAGGCCTACCAGCTGTACATGGGCATGTACCTAAGAGACCTGGCAAAGGAACTCGCCGGATTCTTAGCTGGTCTCTTCGAGGGGCCTTTGCAGCGCTTCAGGAGCCTGTCTACCGCTGTCCGTGAGTGCTCAAAGTTTGTCTTGAGTGGCCTATGACAGGTTCGAGTCGGCGGCCCGGGTAGCCACGGCTGGCATCGGTGCACGCCGCCAGGCATGGCTACAGTCGTCGGACCACGAGCAATGGGTTTAGGACAAGTTGGTCAATGTCCCATGCCAAGGGGAGAGCCTCTTTGGCAAACTCATGACCGACAAGGCCACAGAACTGGAGGCCGAGTACATGACGAGGATACAACTCTCCAAGAAGGGCTTGGGTAAAAAGTCCTTTTACCTGAGGAAAGATGCTGCTTACCGAAGCTACCCCCATTTTCAGGCCTCCCCGGCTCCCCAACAGGGGCATGGCCCACGTAAGCAGAAAGCTCCCAAACCCCAGGCACCGGCTCCACTCCAGCCTGGCAGTGGCTTTTGACTCTTACAGCTTGGCCCCTCTTCCCACAGGGGACAGGCAGTGCACAGGAGGCAGGCTTGCCCTGTATGTCCACAGGTAGACAGCCATTACCACCGATGCCTGGGTCTTACAGATAGTCCAAGAGGGCTACCTCCTTCACCTAGCCCAGTAGCCTCCTCCTCACTTCCCGGGAGAGCCCCTCAGGTCTCCCCTTCACCAGGACCTTCTTTTGAAGGAGTTGGTGGGTCTTCTCGAGGATCAGGCGGTAGAACCAGTGCCCCACCACCTGCAGGGCAAGGGCTTCTACTGCAGGTACTTTCTGGTACCAAAGAGAACAGGAGGCCTCAGACCCATCCTCGCTTGCCCAATCTAAACAAGTTCCGGGTGAGGGAGAAGTTCAAAATGCTCTCCCTTGGAATATTGCTGCCTTACCTCTGCCAAGGAGACTGGCTATGCTCCTTAGAACTAAAAGATGCGTATACACACATCCTAATACACCCAGACCATAGGCAGTATCTACGCTTTGTGGTGGGAAGCAATCACTATGAGTACAGGGTACTCCCCTTTGACTTGGCCTCGGCCCCCAGGGTATTCACAAAGTGCCTGGCGGTGGTGGCTGTCTTTCTCAGACTCCAAGGGGTCTTTGTCTTCCCCTATCTAGATGACTGGCTCATCAGAGGCACTTCAGCCAGCGAGGTCCACCAGGCCACATCCTGCACTATCCAGGTGCTTCAGCATCTGGGGTTTGTAATCAACTACCCCAAGTCCAGTCTTGCTCCTACTCAGCAGCTGAAGTTCATTGGGGCCAGACTCGACACCCTTCAGCAAGGGCCTATCTGCCTGCAGACAGGGCAAGCAGGCTTCTGGCTCTGGCACGTCAGGTGAGTCGCAGGTCCGTAGTGTCAGCAAGACAATTTCTTCGCCTCCTTGGGCACATGGCTTCCACAGTCCATGTGACCCCAGACGCCCGCCTCCATATGCGGACTGTGTTCATAGGCCACAGGTTGCCTCAGGGACAAAGTTACAGTGTCCAGGCGGCTAGTATGGTCCCTGGACTGGTGGCTTCTGCCACTCCACTTGGAGGCGGGCATCCTTTTCCAGGCTCCTCTACACACGAGGATCCTGACCATGGATGTGTCCCTGCTGGGCTGGGGGGCCTATTGCCAGGGGTTCCATACTTAGGGAGTGTGGTTCCCATATGAGAGAGCACAGCAGATCAATTTCTTGGAGCTCCGTGCCATCCGCCTGGCTCTAGGAGTTTTCCGGCAGATCCTGGCCCACGAACTTGTCTTGGTGCAGACAGTCAACCAGGTGGCCATGTTCTATGCAAACAAGCAGGGTGGCAAGGGGCCCCGTCTCCTATGTCAGGAAACCCTGGATCTGTGCTAGTTTGCAGCCTGGCATGGCATTCATCTGCAGGCCGTCTACCTGCCGGGCCAAAACAGCTGGTTAGCCAATAGGCTAAGCAGGATTCTCCAGCCTCACGAGTGGCAGCTGGACTGTGGGGTAGCCAATTGGCTTTTCCACACCTGGGGACGGCCAGTGATGGATTTGTTTGCCAGTCCAGTCAATCACCAGTTGCCCCGGTTCTGCTCCAGGCAGCTGCACCCGCAGAGGGTGGCTGCTGATGCCTTTCTAATATCATGGTCTGTGGGCCTCGTGTATGCGTTTTCTCCAACACCTCTGGTGGCCAAGACTTTATTCAAGATCCTCCAAAACAAGGCCTCGGTCATCCTGGTAGCCCCGAGGTGGCCAAGGCAACCCTGGTTTCCACTTCTACTTCAGCTAGCGGTGGAGACCCTCATTCCCCTGGGGTCCTCCCCAAGCCTCCTGTCCCAGGAGGGGGGCACTCTCCTGCACCCCAACCACAACTCCCTCAACCTAATGGCATGGCTGCTGAAAGGGTGATGCTTTCTCCGCTCCTCCTCCCAAAAGATGTTGAGGAGGTCTCGCTGGCCTCAAGAAGGCCG
The DNA here is from genome assembly GCA_033557465.1 of Ichthyophis bannanicus. Lineage (NCBI taxonomy): Eukaryota > Metazoa > Chordata > Amphibia > Gymnophiona > Ichthyophiidae > Ichthyophis > Ichthyophis bannanicus. The sequence continues at coordinate 345,022,628 of CM066039.1, read as the reverse complement.
TCGACTAGATGGGCCTATGCCTTGAAGTGGCATAGGTTTGTGACTTGGTGCTAGGGGTAGAGCGTGGATCCTTTCTCCTGCCAGGTTGGGGTGGTTTTACAGGACCTTCTCCACCTCTTGAATTTGGGCCTCAAGTCCAACTCTGTCAGAGTGCACCTCAGTGCCCTTGCAGCAAACCACTTCCCGGTGGAGGAGAAGCCCCTCTCTGCCCATCCCTTGGTTTCTCCATTTTTGAGAGGCCTGCATCTTTTGAAGCCTCTGGTTCACCCTCCGGCAACCGAGTGGGATCTGAATGTGGTTTTGGGGTAGCTTACTCGGCCGCCCTTTGAGCCGATGGCGACCTGCCATCTCCACTACGTTTCTTGGAAGGTGGTTTTCTTGGTGCCACTCACGTCGGCTCAGCGGGTAAGTGAGCTTCAGGCCCTAGTGTCAGAAAGGCCTTACACCAGGTTCTATAGGAACCGGGTGGTGCTTCGCACGCACCCCAAGTTCCTTCCGAAAGTGGTCTCCTCATTCCACCTCAACCAGCAGGTGGTGCTGCCTACCTTTTTTCCCAGGCCACATGCCAGTCAGGCAGAGACAGTACTGCATATCCTGGACTGTAAGAGGGTGTTGGCCTTCTATATTCAGCGTATGCAAGCCCATAGAAGGGCTTCTCAGCTCTTCATAGCCTATGACCCCAGCAAGCTAGGGATGGCTGTTTCCAAGCGTACGCTGTCCACCTGCGTAGCGGACTGTATTGCCTGGGCATACAGGGCAGCCGAGCTTCCGTTGGAGGGTCGTGTCACGGCTCATCGGGACAGGGCCATGGCGGCATCAGTGGCTCATTTCCGCTCTGTTCCACTGGCAGACATCTGCTGGGCCGCCACCTGGTCTTCGGGCCAGACTTTCGCATCCCATTACTGCCTGGATAGGGAGTCCCGATGGGACAGTGATTTCGGCCAGGCTGTACTCTGTAAACTTTTCGAGATCTAGGCAACTCCTGCCCTCCGACCCTTCTGTGTCAGGCTACAGGAGTTCTATTCTCTTAGTTCACTACCTCACTACCTCTTCCTCATGTACTACCCGGTAGACAGTGCAACAATAGCACCATCCACGATCTAGCCGGGGCTGTACAATTGAATCCAACCCTACAAGACACCCAGGACTACGATTAGCGAAATACGACTTCCCATGACGCCTAGATGTAAATAGTTACTCCAGTTATCCAAGTTTTAGTACCTGTTCCTTATAAGCACAGATCAGCCAATGCAATGTGTACGTTTTATGTTTCATGTAAACCGCACTGATGTTGAATAGCGCAGTATAAAAGAAAATGTAAATAAATAAATAAATAGTTAAATTCCTATTGTGGCTGCTTGCTGCTCTCATAGAGGGAGCCTATTTTTCAGCTGTGGGTTCTCGGTAGCCTATAGCTGGGGAGTCCCATATGTGAGGACTGACTTCCTGCTTGTTCCCAGAGAAAGCATAGTTGCTCACCTGTAACAGGTGTTCTCTGTGGACAGCAGGAATCAGTTCTCATGACCCTCCCTCCTCCCCTTGGAGTTGCAGTCCTATTATTATTATTAGAACATAAGAACATAAGATATGCCATACTGGGTCAGACCAAGGTCCATCAAGCCCAGTATTCTGTTTCCAACAGTGGCCAGTCTAGGTCATATGTACCTAGCAGTTTCCCCAAGGGACACAGGTTCCCCAATGCTTGTATTGGTTCAAGCATTGATATCCTTGGTCCCTTCTTAATAATGGTTTATGGACCTTTCCTCCAGGAACTTGTCCAAACCTTTTTTAAACCCAGCTACACTAACAGCCTTTACTACATCCTCCGGTAACAAATTCCAGAGTTTGATTACATTTTGAGTGAAAAAATGTTTTCTTTTATTAGTCTTAAATAGTTTACCCTGTAGCTTCATTGCATGTCCCCTAGTCTTTCTATATTCTGATAAGGTAAACAATCGATCTACGTTTACCCGTTCCACTCCGTTCATTAATTTATAGACTTCTATCATATCTCCCCTTAGCCTTCTCTTTTCCAGGTTAAAGAGCCCTAACCTTTTTAGCCTTTCTTCATAGGAGTATCCTTCCATCCCCTTTACCATTTTGGTGGCTCTTCTCTGAACCTTTTCTAAAATCGCTATATCCTTTTTAAGATACGGCGACCAGAATCACACACAATATTCAAGGTGCGGTCTCACCATGGAACGATATAGAGGCATTATAATATCTTTTGTTTTATTTTCCATTCCTTTCCTTATCATACCTAGCATTCTATTTGCTCTCTTGGCCGCTGCTGCACACTGGGCCGGGTTTTAACATGGTATCCACAATGACGCCTAAATCTTTTTCCTGGGTGGTGGTTCCTAATGTGGAACCTTGCATCGTGTAACCATAGTTTGGGTTGTTCTTCCCTAGGTGCATATTATTTTTGTTCTTTTTGCCGTCTTTATAGCTATGTCATTTGACTGAGCAAGATGGCACCCTTGGATGGGAAGGGGACCACGCATGCGTGATGCAACTTTCAAAGGCTTTCTCTGAAAGCTGGGGATTTGCTCCGCACGAGGGCTCCATCGGCGCCGACGTCACCCATATGTGAGGACTGATTCCTGCTGTCCCCGGAGAACACCTGTTACAGGTGACTAACTACGCTTACTCACTAAGGTATTTGTTAGGCGCACCCATGCTAATAATTATTATTATTATTTAATATTTATAGAGTGCTATTTGCCACACAGATGTACAAACACAGATGAAGACAGGCCCTGCAAATCAGAACTTACAATCTAATCAAGACAAAGACGACAAAGGGGGAATAGGGGAGGGAAACAAACAACAAAGGAGACACAAGGAACAGAGGATTAGGAACCAAAGACAGCCTTAAAGAGGCGAGCATTTAGCAGAGATGTGAAGAGGGGGAGTGATGAAGCCTGACGAACAGTTTCAGAAAAAGTTCCAAGCATAAGGAGCTGCAAGGTGAAAGGAACAACGTCTGGAATTAGCAGAAGAAGAAAAGGGCAAAGATAGGAGCAGGCTTGAGGAAGAAGGAAGCTCACGAGGAGGGGAGAGGAGAGGAGAGAGATAGAGCAGCAGAAGGAATGCATTTAAAAGTCAAAAGGAGGCGTTTGAATTAAATACTCTGCCCTCAACTGCCCACTCTCCACATTACTGTGCAAGCATCATGTAAAGTGCATTTTGGCAGTCGGTAACTGGCATGCCCACACACTAGCTTTCGCCGTGCCATTTACCGCATGTTATAATGCATGATTTCAGAAAGCCGCTGTTTCCATGTTTAGATATCCCAGGATGCAGGGATTTCAAAAGGAGGTGCTTTAGGCAGGCTGAAAAATTGGACGTGCAGTTCCCATTTTACAATGCAAATCCATGTATGTTTAAAAACGTAATGTGCTGCCTGTTGTATCTGCTCTCAGGCACGAGCAAGTTCTAGCCACCTGCTTGTTCGGAACTGGGTGTCCACCGCTCACTGCGGGAGCAGTGGTGCTCATCTCTGTGATGTCTGCCACCTCCTCAAAAATTCATTAAAAGGAATGATTTCACTTGACTGCTTAACTGGCTTCACTTGAATATGTTGTTTTGTAAAATTTGGCACATACACGAGTTGTGACCGGCAGATACATGTGAATATTGTCAGATAAACACCTACATGTGGAGATAGTGACACATACACATGCGGAGTGGAGAAGTAGCCTAATGGTTAGAGAACTTGCTTGAGAACCAAGCGGGTCATCCAATTGGAAAAAACAAACCTCATAGCAGCTGGAATAAAGATTGCTAGAAACATGTAAAGAGGGTCACCATGTAATTTGGACTGGTACTGAAGAAGGTCTTTTGCACTTTCATCAATGGCTGAATCAACGTGCATATACAGTTTTCCATAACTTATGATAAATTTGCTATATCTTTTTTGGATGTATGGATTATGAAGGGTGCTTCCGATTTCCAAACATTGGTGTGTAAGAAGACCACCAATAGGGTTGCATTTTTGCACTATGACTGTGCCCACCCTACTTCCCTTAAGAACGGTCTCCCATTCTCCCAGTTCTTATGTTATCGTAGGAACTGTAGTTCATTGTCTGAGTTTAAGAAACAATCTGACAAATTGGCCTTGGCTTTGCGAGAATGGGGTTATCTCAAACATATTATTAACAAGGCATGCAAAAGAGGAGCATACTATGATAGAAGTTGGCTTCTATCTTCTTCATTGTGAGATGATTCACACACTTACATTTTAATACCAGGCATGCTCCCTTTGTTGTTGTTGTTGTTAAGTGCCGTTGAGTCGGAGTCGACTCATGGCGACCCTCTGGATAGCTATTCTAAATTGTGTTCGGTCTTGAGTCAGGCGGCTCATTGTTGACAGACTGGTACCTGTAGCTACTGTTATTGTATCGATCCATCTCATTGCTGGCCTTCCTCTTTTGCGCTGACTTTCTATCTTGCCAAGCATGATGTCTTTCTCTAATGATCTCTCGCTTCACATGATGTGTCCAAAGTATGAAAGTTGAAGTCTTGTCATCTGAGCTTCTAAAGAAAGAAATGCTCCCTTTAGTAGATCTTTATTTATTTAACCAGTTTTCTATACCACCTTATCCTTCAATCAAAGCGGTTTACATTTTATGTAATTACTACAAACAGGTACTGGATATATTCCCTTGTCCCCAAAGGGCTCACAATCTATGTGTACCTGAGGCAACGGAGGATTAAGTGGCTTGCCCAAGGCCACAAGGAGCGCCTATAGGACCAGAAACTCCAGTACCTCCGGCCTGAGATTACATTATATTGCCACTTATATTTTGAGTGTGCTTTTGCGTGATTGTGCACTGGTCTTGCTTGTTCCCCTGACAAGGACTTTCTTCTGATTGGCTATTTACTGTAGATGCATGACATTGGTGTTTCCTTGGGAGGTCCGTTTGTTTGAACTGGTTTATAGCGTATGCATGGCAGTTTTTGCCAGTTGAATTTCTGCACGGGTGCTTTGGTCACCACAATTTTCTGGGTTTGCAGTGGTTGCTGTTCTGTGAGCATGGTTGTTTTGTGGGTTTATTATTCAGTTTTGAATAGCAACTTTGGGTACTATTGGATCTAGTTCTTTATTGTGTTATTTTGTGGGCACGTCGGACTATGTGAGTTGCCTCATTTCTGTAATTTTTGTTGTAGTGGCTCAACATTATTGGGTAGTGTCCATGTCCCTGATGCAGCTCTGGTGAAACACCCGGCTTTGGAGCCAAGACGATGTTATAGCCCATGTCGCAGCTAAGTATTGTTTGTTGAGTTAACAGTGCCTAGGTATCTACATGTCCGCAGTGCTAGCTATTGCTGGTGATGTTTCCTGATAATAGAATTCTTTGAATTATTGATGATTTATTAATCATGTGGAGGTTTTTTTGACACATGATGGTGTGTTTGTATAACCTCCTGTGAGTCAGTTTCTAGTCTGTTTGACTTTTTGCATAGAGTTGATGCGTCGGCTTGGTGGAATCTTTCACTGAGGTCTTTTTTCTCCACTGTGAATGTGTTCTACACACCAGTAGTTTCAGTGCCTTTTGTTTATTGATTTTTTCATTAGCACTGGTTTTGCATGTTTTTACCAGTCTTGAGAACCAAGAGACCAGGGTTGGATTCCCACTAGCACTCCTTATGGCCATGGGCAAGTCACTTAATCCTCCATTGCCTCAGAAAAATCAAAGTTATCAATGTCCCTGTTTAATGTACAGTAGTACCAAGTTTAAGTTCCAATGTAATCCGCTTTTGCTGAAATGATAAAGCGGTATAAAAAAACATGTATAGCCCCAAGTGACGGGTGAGGCCACTCTCTCTCTCCATGAGTAGGGTTTACACTGGATACCCTTGCACGGCTGACCCACAGGCATTTGATGCCTTAGATAAACCTTCAGCTGTGCACCCCCCCCATGCCCCCCATCCTCCACCATCTACTCCCATCCCCCACCATCCACTCCCATCCTCCACCATCTACTCCCATACCCTCCTATCCCCCACCATCCACTCCCATCCCCCACCATCCACTCCCATCCCCCACCATCTACTCCCATTCATTTCTGAAAATTGATACAAATAAAAACTCTGCATTTATAACAGCTACTACTGCTTCTAATCATTTCTATAGCACTACAAGGCATACGTAGTGATGTACATATAAATGTAAGACACAGTCCCTGCTCATCAAAACTTACAATCTAAGCAAGACAAAACATATAGCAAAACTGGGGACTAGAGTATGGTAAGATACACATAAGTAGTGGACAAGAGTGAGGAACATCAAGATCCAAAAGCGGCTTCAAAGAGGTGGGTTTTTAGCCTGGATTTGAAGAAGGCTAGAGAAGGAGCCAACACACAGATTCGGGTAATTTGTTCCAGGAATATGGAGCAGCAAGGTGGAATGGACAAAGTCTGGAGTTGGCAATGGCAGAGGAGGGCACAGATAAAAGGGATCTTCCAGAGGATCGGAGTTCCCGAGGAGGGTGTAGAGTGAGATAAGAGAGGAAAGGTAGTGAGGAGCTGCAGAGTGAATGCACTTGTAGGTCAGTAGGAGACGTTTGAACTGGATGCAGAAACTGATAGGGAGCCAGTGAAGTGACTTGAGAAGACGGGTTACATGAGCATAGCGACAATGGTGGAAGATAAGCTGTGCAGCATTTGAAGGGGAGAGAGATGATTCAGAGTGTAATCAGCGAGGAGCAGGTTACAATAATCAAGGTGGGAGGTGACAAGTGGATAAAAGTCTTTGTAGTGTAGGTAGAAAGGAATGGATTAATTTTGCTGATGTTATAAAGAAGGGGCAGGTTTTAGCTATCTGTTGGATGTGTGCAGAGAAAGAGAGAGTGGAGTCGACCCCAAGGTTGAGAGCTGAGGAAACTGGGGGTGGGGGGGAGTGTAGTGTCATCCACAGAAATAGAGAAGGGAGGAAAGAGGGAGGTGGGTTTAGGGGGAAAGATAAGCTCAATTTTGACCATGTTCAATTTCAGACAGCAGTGAGACATCCAGAAAGCATTGTCGGATAAGCAGGCAGAGATCCGGGAGAGATTTCAGGTGCAGAGAGGTAGATCTGAGTGCCGTCAGCATAAAGATGATACTGAAAACCATGAGAGAAAATAAGTGCAGAAAATAAAAGGTCCCAAGACGGATCCCGGAGGTACACCAACCGAAAGCAGGATGGCAGTAGAAGAGGAATCACACACTAAAAGTGCGATGGGAAAGAGAAAAAACCCAGGACAGATCAGAGCCCTTAAATCCAAGCGAGGACAGGGTATCGAGGAGAAAGTGGTGATCAACAGTGCCAAAGGCAGCAGAAAGATCAAGAAGAATGAGGATCATGTAAGGATCCTTGGATTTGGTGAGGAACAAGTCACTGGAGACTTTGGCAAGAGCCGTTTCTGTGGAATGTAGAGGACAAAAGACAGACTGCAGTAGATGTAGAAGGACTTGAGAGGAAAGAAAGTCAAGATAGTGGTGGTGAACTGCTCATTCAAGTAATTCTGAAGCAAAGGGGAGGAGAGAAATAGGCCAATAGCTGGAAGGACAGGTAAGGTCTAGTGAGGGATTTTTGGGGAGAGCTGTGACCAGAGCATTTTTGAAGGCCACAGGAACAGTTGCAGTGGAAAGGAGGGGGGGGGGGGGGGGAGGATGAACCTATGGCAGAATTCAAGGCTAATCTTTTGTACTTTGTCATGGAAATAGTCAGTAAAGATCTGGGCAGAAAGTGAAGGACTGTTTGGGGAGGAGGGACATTAAGGAGAGAGATGAGCGTAGCAAAGACACTGTGAGGGTCAGAGGCAAGAGAGTTAGTCAGATGGACATAGTACTCTTGTTTGGTGAGTGCTACAGTATAGCTGACTGGAAAAAGGTTAGCATGAGTTTGAAATGTAGTTAGTCAGCAAAGGTACGTGATTTAAGTCAAAGGCGCTCAGCTGAGCAGGAACAGGAAAATAGGTAGTGGGTCACTGAGGACAGCCAGGGTTGAGGTACGGTACGCTATGCTACGCCTCACAGAGCATGGAATGGGAGAAGCCAGTGCATCCAGAGCAGAAGAGAGTATAGTGTTATAAGAAGATACTGCCTCATCAACAGACTCGGATGGAGGAGGAAAGTGGCAATAACACAGCAGTGGAGAGAGCTGAATGATCAATAGTGTAAAGATTCCTAAACAAGTTGGTGGAGATCGGGTGAGACCAGGATGAGGAGTGGTTAAAACTGAAGGTTAGCAGGTTATCGACCCTCTGACAAGTCCACCTCTACCTTTCTCACTGACTTTGACTCATGGCCTTCCTTCTTTCTGGACTCATCTTCCCCCTTCCTTATTCTTGGGGATTTTAACATTCATGTGGATAATGTCTCTGACCCTTATGCTTTAAAGTTCCTTTCCCTTACCTCTTCATTCAACCTCCAGCTTTGCTCTACTGCCCCCACTCACTGGCACGGCCATTGCCTCAACCTTGTCTTCTTCTCTAATTGCTTACCCTCAAACGTCTGTACCTCACATCTTCCCTTATCAGACTATCATCTGCTAAGCTTCATTCTTCATCACCCCCAGCCTCAACCTTGCCCAGTCTCCTCCAACCTCTTTAGAAATCTTCATGCTATTGACCCAGGCTCTCTCCACTACTGTCTCACCATCTCGTTCCTCCACTATATCATCTGAGTCTGTTGATGAGGCAGTAGCTTCCAATAACAGTGCATTCTCCTCTGCTCTGGATACTCTCACAACGCCAATGCCACGTCCTGTGAGGCATACTGTGCCTCAACCCTGGCTGTCTTCTACTGCCCACTATCTATGTTCCTGCGCCTTCTCAGCTGAGTGCACTTGGCTCAAATACCACACCCTTGCGGATTTTCTACACTTCACATTCATACTTGACTTCTTCCAGTCAATCATAGCATGTTCCAAACAAGCCTATGTCCATCTGACTAACTCTCTCGCCTCTGACCCTCTCTGTTTCTTAAAAACTCTCAACTCTCTCCTCAAGGTGCCTCTGCCTCTGACTCCCTCCTTCCCTTTCTGCCCAAACCTTGGCCATTTCCATGACAAAATCCACAAGATCACACTCCAATTCCCCATGATGTTAGCTACTTCCCCTCCTCCCCTTCTTCACTCCCAAATTTCCCCCCACCTCTGCTACCCTTTCTTCCTTTTCTATGATCTCTGAAGCGAAAACCACACACTTTTCCTCCTGCAAACTCACTACTGCTCCTTTGACCCTATTCCCACCTGTCTCCTAAGCCCCATCTCCTCCACTGTTGTCCCTTCCATCTTTCATATTCTCAACCTATTGCTCTCCACTGCAACCTGTGGAGTGGAGGAGTGGCCTAGTGGTTGGGGCAAGGTACTTCAGGCCGGAAGGTCGGGGGTTCAAATCCCACTAGAGGACAGCAACCTTGGGCCGGAAGGACTGGGGTTTCTAGTCCCACAGGTGCTCCTTGTGGTCTTGGGCAAGCCACTTAACCCTCCATAGCCCATGTTCCCTGTAAAATAGTTATCTCCAAGTTATAATGCCCTGTTCAATGTAATTTCAGTTTGTTCAATGTAAACCGCACTGATGCAGAATAGCGCGGTATATAAGAGAATGTAAATAAATAAATAACCTGCAGCTTTCAAGCATGCTGTGGTTACACCTCTCCTTAAGAAATCCTCACTTGATCCTACCTGTCCTTCTAACTATCAGCCCATATCCCTCCTCCCCTTCATCTCTAAACTACTTGACCATGCGGCTCACCGCCATTGCCTTGACTTTCTCTCCTCTAAAGCCCTTCTGGATCCCTTGCAATTTGGCTTTCATCCCTTCAAGTATACTGAAACAGCTCTTGCCAAAGTCTCTAGTGACCTGTTCATGGCAAAATCCAAGGGCCTTTACTCCATCCTCCAGTCCCAGTTCCCCATCCCCAAGCTATTTCCAGTCCTAATCCCCAATACCAGTCCTCCTTCAGTCCCTCCCAGCATCAGCTCCCTTTCAATCTCCCAGCATCAGTCCATTTCCAGTCCTAACCTCCCAATATCCGTTCCCGTCCAGTCCCTCCCCCATCCCCACACCATTTCCAGTCCTATCCCCCCAGTATTAGTCCTCCTCCAGTCCTTCCCAGGATCTGCTCCCTTCCAGTCCCATTCCTCCATCCCCCAATATCAGTCCATTTCCAGGCCTGAGCTCCCCCCATTCCCATTCTAGCCCCTAGTTCCCTCCCCCATTCCATTCTAGCCCCCCATTCTCGTTTTAGCCCCCAGTCCCCCTGTTGCCATTCCCATTCTAGTCCCCAGTCCCCCCCCCTAAACCACACACCAAAAGGGGCCCCGCACCTCATCGGCTCCAGCTGACCTCTGAACAACCACGGGAGTAAGGAGTGGGGTTTGCCTTCTCTACCGTGGCTGTGATAAAAAGGAGTCTGCCGGCATGCTGAGTGCTGGGAGGTCAAACAGGGGCTTCAGTCCTCCCTAGCTCCCTCTGTAGCTGGTCAGGGGCCATGTGTGGGCAACATTCCCACACAATAGATGGACCTGCCCTGGCTGAAATTTGCAGGACCGAGAGAGTAGAAAACCAACACTGCCACCACGGCCAATGGGCCAAGGTGTATGGGAAAATAGGTAGCTTCAATGACAGAGGGAAGAGAAACAAACCTTTAAATAAGGACTAATGGAGAGAACTAGCAGCCAAGTAGTTAGGTAACCAGGAAACCAGAGTTCGATTCTCATCGGCACTCTTTGTGGCCCTGGGCAAGTCACTTAATCCTCCATTAGCTCATAAGAAAGGACCAGCAATCTACGTCTGGTCACACTGCCAAGAAAACCAAGGAGCTGCTTGGTCACCAGGCCACCAGCACTGACTTGAGGGTATAATTTGCATACTGGGAAATACTGATTTTACTCACATAAATACTTAATAACACCAAAATAAATTCTCACATTATAAAATCCAATGACTTAATAAATAAATCCCAACAAAGCTCGTAGAACTCGATTCATAAAAATTTAACAAAGAAGCCAGGTAGCAACTGGGTGGCTGTATTTCTTCCAGCACACCTCAGCTCACTCCTTCCTTGGACACCAATATCTCTCCCAGCATTCCTCATGCTTTCTCCCCTCAGCTCATTCCCCAACGGATGGCAGTATCTTTCCAAGTACTCCTCATGCTTCGGCCCCATCAACTCACTCTCCACTTGGGCAGTAGTATCTCTCCCAGCATTCCTCATATCCTCCCACCTCTACTCACTCCTCACTTGGGCATCAGTAACTCTCCCAGCATTCCTCATATCCTCCCCCCTCTACTCACTCCCCACTTGGGCAACAGTATCTCTCCCAGCATTCCTCATATCCTCCTCGCTCTACTCACTCCCCACTTGGGCACCAGTATCTCTCCCAGCATTCCTCATATCCTCCCCCCTCTTCTCACTCCCCACTTGGGAAACCAGTAACTCTCCCGGAATTCCTCATACCTTCTCTCCTCTACTGACTCCCCACTTGGGCAGCAGTATCTCTCCCAGCATTTCTTATACCTTCACCCCTCTACTCACTCCCCACTTGGGCAGCAGTATCTCTCACAGCATTCCTCTTACCTTCTCCCCTCTACTCACTCCCCACTTGGGCAGCAGTATCTCTTGCAACAGTCCTCATACCTTCTCCCCTCTACTCACTCCCCACTTGGGCAGCAGTATCTCTCACAGCATTTCTCATACCTTCTCCCCTCTGCTCACTCCCCACTTGGGCAGCAGTATCTCTCACAGCATTTCTCATACCTTCTCCCCTCTACTCATTCCCCACTTGGGCAGCAGTATTTCTCACAGCATTTCTCATACATTCTCCCTTCTGCTCACTCCCCACTTGGGCAGCAGTATCTCTCACAGCATTCCTCTTACCTTCTCCCCTCTACTCACTCCCCACTTGGGCAGCAGTATCTCTCACAGCATTCCTCTTACCTTCTCCCCTCTACTCAATCCCCACTTGGGCAGCAGTATCTCTCGCAACAGTCCTCATACCTTCTCCCCTCTACTCACTCCCCACTTGGGCAGCAGTATCTCTCGCAGCATTTCTCATACCCTCTCCCCTCTACTCACTCCCCACTTGGGCAGCAGTATCTCTCCCAGAATTCCTCATACCTTCTCCCATCTACTCACTCCCCACTTGGCCACCAGAATCTCTCCAAGCATTTCTTATACCTTCTCCCCTCTACTCACTCCCCACTTGGGCAGCAGTATCTCTCCCAGCATTCCTCATACCGTCTCCCCTCTACTCACTCCCCACTTGGGAGGCAGTATCTATCGCAGCAGTCCTCATACCATTTCCCATCTACTCACTCCCCACTTAGGCACCAGTATCTCTCCCAGCATTCCACATATCCTCCCCCCTCTTCTCACCCCACCATGGGTGCCAGTATCTCTCCCAGCATTTCTTATACCCTCTCCCCTCTACTCACACCCCACTTGGGCGCCAGTATCTCTACCAGCATTCCTCATACCTTCTCTCCTCTTCTAACTCCCCACTTGGCCGCCAGAATCTCTCCCAGCATATCTTATACCTTCTCCCCTCTACTCACTCCCCACTTGGGCAGCAGTATCTCTCGCAGCATTCCTCTTACCTTCTCCCCTCTACTCACTCCCCACTTGGGCAGCAGTATCTCTCGCAGCAGTTCTCATACCTTCTCCCCTCTACTCACTCCCCACTTGGGCAGCAGTATCTCTCGCGGTATTTCTCGTATCCTCCCCCCTCTTCTCACTCTTCTCTTGGGCAGCAGTATCTATTGCAGCATTCCTCATACCTTCACCCTCTACTCACTCCCCACTTGGGCAGCAGTATCTCTTGCAGCATTTCTCATACCCTCTCCCCTCTACTCACTTCTCACATGGGCAGCAGTATCTCTCGCAGCATTCCTCATACCTTCTCCCCTCTACTCACTCTCCACTTGGGCAGCAGTATCTCTTCCAGCATTCCTCATACCTTCTCCCTTCTACTAACTCCCCACTTGTGCACCAGTATCTCTCCCAGCATTCCTCATATCCTCCCCCCTCTTCTCACTCCCCAATCGGGCAGCAGTATCTCTCCCAGCATTCCTCATACCTTCTCCCCTCTACTAACGCCCCACTTGGGCAGCAGTATCTCTCCCAGCATTCGTCATACCTTCTCCTTGCTACTCACTCCCGACTTGGGCACCAGTATCTCTCCCAACATTCCTCATATCTTCCCCCCTCTTCTCACTGCCCACTTGGGCACCAGTATCTCTCCCAGCATTTCTGATACCCTCTCCCCTCTACTCACTCCCCACTTGGGTGCCAGTATCTCTCCCAGCATTCCTCATTCCTTCTCCCCTATACCCACTCCCCACTTGGGTGCCAGTATCTCTCCCAGCATTCCTCATACCTTCTCCCCTCTTCTCACTCCCCACTTGAGCACCAGAATCTCTCCCAGCATTCCTCATATCCTCCCCCTCTTCGTACTCCCCACTTGGGCAGCGGTATCTCTCGCAGCATTTCTCATACCCTCTCCCCTCTACTCACTCCCCACTTGGGCAGAAGTATCTCTCGCAGCATTCCTCATATCTTCCCCCTCTTCTCACTCCCCACTTGGGCAGCAGTATCTCTCCCAGCATTCCTCATACCTTCTCCCCTCTACTCACTCCCCACTTGGGCACTAGTATCTCTCCCAGCATTCCTCATATCCTCCTCCCTCTTCTCACTCCCCACTTGGGCACCAGTATCTCTCCCAGCATTTATTATACCCTCTCCCCTCTTCTCACTCCCCACTTGTGTGCCAGTATTTCTCCCAGCATTCCTCATATCTTCTCCCGTCTTCTCACTCCCCACTTGGGCAGCAGTATCACTCCCAGCATTCCTCATACCTTCTCCCCTCTACTCACTCTGCCCACTTTGGCTGCAGTATCTCTCCCAGCATTCCTCATACCTTCTCCCCTCTACTCACTCCCCTCTTGGGCAGCAGTATCTCTCCCAGCATTCCTCATACCTTCTCCCCTCTTCTCACTCCCCACTTGGGCAGCAGTATCTCTTGCAGCATTCCTCATAGCTTCTACCCTCGACTCAATCCTCACTTGGGCACCAGAATCTCTCCCAGCATTCCTCATATCCTCCCTCCTCTACTCACCTCCCCCACTTTGGCAGCAGTATCTCTCCCAGCATTCCTCATAACTTCTCCCCTCTACTCACTCCACACTTGGGCACCAGTATCCCTCTCCCAGCATTTCCCTCATACCATCATCTCCCCTCTACTCAACTACCCACTTGTGTGTGCAGTATTCTCTCCCAGCATTCCCTCAATACCATCTCCCTGCAGTGCTTTCCCCACTTGGGCAGCAGCATCTCAGTATCTCTCCCTGCATTCCTCATGCTCCACTTCTTCACTCACCTCGAACCTCCCCCACTTCTCTGCAGTGGTATCTCTCTCAGCATTCCTCATGGTCCTTTTTCCCCATCAGCTCACATTCCACTTGGGCACCAGTAAGTCTCTGAGCATTCCTCATACCTTCTCCCCTCTACTCACTCCCCACTTGGGCAGCAGTATCTCTTCCAGCATTCCTCATACCTTCTCCCTTCTACTCACTCCCCACTTGTGCACCAGTATCTCTCCCAGCATTACTCATATCCTCCCCCCTCTTCTCACTCCCCAAACGGACAGCAGTATCTCTCCCAGCATTCCTCATACCTTCTCCCCTCTACTCACTCCCCACTTGGGCACCAGTATCTCTCCCAGCATTCCTCATACCTTCTCCCCTCTACTCACTCCCCACTTGGGCACCAGTATCTCTCCCAGCATTCCTCATATCCTCCCCCCTCTTCTCACTGCCCTCTTGGGCACCAGTATCTCTCCCAGCATTTCTGATACCCTCTCCCCTCTACTCACTCCCCACTTGGGCGCCAGTATATCTCCCAGCATTCCTCGTACCTTCTCCCCTCTACTCACTCCCCACTTGGGCGCCAGTATCTCTCCCAGCATTCCTCATTCCTTCTCCCCTATACTCACTCCCCACTTGGGTGCCAGTATCTCTCCCAGCATTCCTCATACCTTCTCCCATCTTCCTCACTCCCCACTTGAGCACCAGAATCTCTCTCCCAGCATTTCCTCATATCCTCCCCTCTTCGTTACTCCCCCCCACTTGGGCAGCGGTATCTCTCGCAGCATTTCTCATACCCTCTCCCCTCTACTCACTCCCCACTTGGGCAGAAGTATCTCTCGCAGCATTCCTCATATCTTCCCCCTCTTCTCACTCCCCACTTGGGCAGCAGTATCTCTCCCAGCATTCCTCATACCTTCTCCCCTCTACTCACTCCCCACTTGGGCACTAGTATCTCTCCCAGCATTCCTCATATCCTCCTCCCTCTTCTCACTCCCCAGTTGGGCACCAGTATCTCTCCCAGCATTTCTTATACCCTCTCCCCTCTACTCACTCCCCACTTGGGCACCAGTATCTCTCCAAGCATTCCTCATATCTTCTCCCCTCTTCTCACTCCCCACTTGTGTGCCAGTATTTCTCCCAGCATTCCTCATATCTTCTCCCGTCTTCTCACTCCCCAATTGGGCAGCAGTATCACTCCCAGCATTCCTCATACCTTCTCCCCTCTACTCACTCTGCCCACTTTGGCTGCAGTATCTCTCCCAGCATTCCTCATACCTTCTCCCCTCTACTCACTCCCCTCTTGGGCAGCAGTATCTCTCCCAGCATTCCTCATACCTTCTCCCCTCTTCTCACTCCCCACTTGGGCAGCAGTATCTCTTGCAGCATTCCTCATATCTTCTACCCTCTACTCAATCCTCACTTGGGCACCAGAATCTCTCCCAGCATTCCTCATATCCTCCCCCCTCTACTCACTCCCCACTTGGCAGCAGTATCTTTCCCAGCATTCCTCATACCTTCTCCCCTCTACTCACTCCACACTTGGGCACCAGTATCTCTCCCAGCATTTCTCATACCATCTCCCCTCTACTCACTGCCCACTTGTGTGCCAGTATTTCTCCCAGCATTCCTCATACCATCTCCCTGAAGTGCTTTCCCACTTGGGCAGCAGCATCTCAGTATCTCTCCCTACATTCCTCATGCTCACTCACCTCAACTCACTCCCCCACTTCTGCAGTGGTATCTCTCTCAGCATTCCTCATGGTCTTTCCCATCAGCTCACATTCCACTTGGGCACCAGTAAGTCTCTGAGCATTCCTCATACCTTCTCCCCTCTACTCACTCCCCACTTGGGCAGCAGTATCTCTTCCAGCATTCCTCATACCTTCTCCCTTCTACTCACTCCCCACTTGTGCACCAGTATCTCTCCCAGCATTACTCATATCCTCCCCCCTCTTCTCACTCCCCAAACGGACAGCAGTATCTCTCCCAGCATTCCTCATACCTTCTCCCCTCTACTCACTCCCCACTTGGGCAGCAGTATCTCTCCCAGCATTCCTCATACCTTCTCCCCTCTACTCACTCCCCACTTGGGCACCAGTATCTCTCCCAGCATTCCTCATATCCTCCCCCCTCTTCTCACTGCCCTCTTGGGCACCAGTATCTCTCCCAGCATTTCTGATACCCTCTCCCCTCTACTCACTCCCCACTTGGGCGCCAATATATCTCCCAGCATTCCTTGTACCTTCTCCCCTCTACTCACTCCCCACTTGGGCGCCAGTATCTCTCCCTGCATTCCTCATACCTTCTCCCCTCTTCTCACTCCCCACTTGGGCACCAGAATCTCTCCCAGCATTACTCATATCCTCCCCCTCTTCGCACTCTCTACTTGGGCAGCAGTATCTCTCACAGCAGTCCTTATACCTTCTCCCCTCTACTCACTCCCCACTTGGGCAGCGGTATCTCTCACAGCATTTCTCATAACCTCTCCCCTCTACTCACTCCTCACTTGGGCAGAAGTATCTCTTGCAGCATTCCACATATCTTCCCCCTCTTCTCACTCCCCACTTGGGAAGCAGTATCTCTCCCAGCATTCCTCATATCCTCCCCCCTCTTCTCACTCCCCACTTGGGCAGCAGTATCTCTCCCAGCATTTCTTATACCATCTCCCCTCTACTCACTCCCCACTTGGGCCCCAGTATCTCTCCCAGCATTCCTCATATCCTCTGCCCTCTTCTCACTCCCCACTTGTGTGCCAGTATCTCTCCCAGCATTCCTCATACCTTCTCCCCTCTACTCACTCACCACTTGCGTAGCAGTATCTCTCACAGCATTTCTCATACCCTCTCCCCTCTACTCACTCCCCACTTGGGCAGAAGCATCTCTCGCAGCATTCCTCATATCTTCCCCCTCTTCTCACTCCCCACTTGGGCAGCAGTATCTCTCCAAACATTCCTCATACCTTCTCCCCTCTTCTCACTCTGCCCACTTTGGGTGCAGTATCTCTCCCAGCATTCCTCAAAACTTCTCACCTCTACTCACTCCCCTCTTGGGCAGCAGTATCTCTCCCAGCATTCCTCATATCTTCTACCATCTTCTCACTCCCAACTTGGGCAGCAGTATCTCTTGCAGCATTACTCATATCTTCTACCCTCTACTCACTCCTCACTTGCGCACCAGAATCTCTCCCAGCATTCCTCATATCCTCCCCCTCTACTCACTCCCCACTTGGCAGCAATATCTCTCCCAGCATTCCTCATACCTTCTCCCCTCTACTCACTCCACACTTGGACAGCAGTATCTCTCCCAGCATTCCTCATACCTTCTAATCACTCCCCACTTTGGCAGCATTATCTCTTGCTGCATTCCTCATACCTTCTCCCCTCTACTCACTCCCCACTTGGGCACCAGAATCTCTCCCAGCATTCCTCATATCCTCCCCCCTCTACTCACTCCCCACTTGGCAGCAGTATCTCTCCCAGCATTCCTCATACCTTCTAATCACTCCCCACTTTGGCAGCATTATCTCTTGCTGCATTCCTCATACCTTCTCCCCTCTACTCACTCCCCACTTGGGCACCAGAATCTCTCCCAGCATTCCTCATATCCTCCCTCTTCTTCTCACTCCCCACTTGGGCAGCAGTATCTCTCGCAGCATTTCTCATACCCTGTCCCCTCTACTCACTCCCCACTTGGGCAGCAGTATCTCTCTCAGCATTCTTATATCTTCCCCCTCTTCTCACTCCCCACTTGGGCAGCAGTATCTCTCCCAGCATTTATCATACCTTCTCCCCTCTACTCACTCCACACTTGGGCACCAGTATCTCTCCCAGCATTTCTCATACCCTCTCCCCTCTAGTCACTCCCCACTTGGGTGCCAGCATTTCTCCCAGCATTCGTCATACCCTCTCCCCAACGTGTTTTCCCCCTTGGGGAGCAGCATCTCAGTGTCTCTCTCAGCATTCCTCATACCCTTTCCCCGCAGTGCTTTTCCCTCTTGCGCAGCAGCATCTCAGTATCTCTCCCAGCATTCCTCATGCTCACTCACCTCAACTCAGTACTCCACATGTGCAGTGGTATCTCTCTCAGCATTCCTCATGGTCTTACCCATCGGCTGACATTCCACTTGGG
Source organism: Ichthyophis bannanicus (assembly GCA_033557465.1). Classification (NCBI taxonomy): domain Eukaryota; kingdom Metazoa; phylum Chordata; class Amphibia; order Gymnophiona; family Ichthyophiidae; genus Ichthyophis; species Ichthyophis bannanicus. The sequence continues at coordinate 345,004,143 of CM066039.1, read as the reverse complement.
CACCAATAACTCTCTGATTAATTCCTCATACCCTCTCTCCTCTACTGACTCCCCACTTGGGCACCAGTATCTTTCCCAGCACTCCTCATATCCTCCCCCCTCTTCTCACACCCCACTTGGGCTGCAGTATCTCTCCCAGCATTCCTCATACCCTCCCCCCTCTTTTCACTCCCCACTTGGGCACCAGTATCTCTCGCAGCATTCCTCATACCTTCTCCCCTCTACTCACTCCCCACTTGGGCAGCAGTATCTCTCCCAGCATTCCTCATATCCTCCCCCCTCTTCTAACTCTTCACTTGGGTAGCAGTATCTATTGCAGCATTCCTCATACCTTCTTCACTCTATTCACTCCCTGCTTGGGCACCAGTATCTCTCCCAGCATTCCTCATACCTTCTCCCCTCTATTCACTCCCCAGTTGTGCACCAGTATCTCTCCCAGCATTCCTCATATTCTCCCCCCTCTTCTCACTCCCCACTTGGGCAGCAGTATCTCTCCCAGCATTCCTCATACCTTCTCCCCTCTACTCACTCCCCACTTGGGCAGCAGTATTTCTCCCAGCATTCCTCATATCCTCCCCCCTCTTCTAACTCTTCACTTGGGTAGCAGTATCTATTGCCGCATTCCTCATACCTACTCCACTCTACTCACTCCCCGCTTGGGCACCAGTATCTCTCCCAGCATTCCTCATACCTTCTCCCCTCTATTCACTCCCCAGTTGTGCACCAGTATCTCTCCCAGCATTCCTCATATTCTCTCCCCTCTACTCATTCCCCACTTGGGCACCAGTATCTCTCGCAGCATTCCTCATACCTTCTCCACTCTACTCACTCCCCGCTTGGGCACCAGTATCTCTCCCAGCATTCCTCATACCTTCTCCCCTCTATTCACTCCCCAGTTGTGCAACAGTATCTCTCCCAGCATTCCTCATATTCTCTCCCCTCTACTCATTCCCCACTTGGGCACCAGTATCTCTCGCAGCATTCCTCATACCTTCTCCCCTCTACTCACTCCCCACTTGGGCACCAGTATCTCTCCCAGCATTTCTCATATCCTCCCTCTCTTCTCAATCCCCACTTGGACAGCAGTATCTCTCCCAGCATTCCTCATACCTTCTCCTCACTCCCCACTTTGGCAGCATTTTCTCTTGCTGCATTCCTCATACCTTCTCCCCTCTACTCACTCCCCCCTTGGGCACCAGAATCTCTCCCAGCATTCCTCATATTCACCCTCTTCTTCTCACTGCCCACTTGGCAGCAGTATCTCTCCCAGCATTTATCATACCTTCTCCCCTCTACTCACTCCATACTTGGGCACCAGTATCTCTCCCAGCATTTCTCATACCCTCTCCCCTCTACTCACTCCCCACTTGGGCGCCAGCATTTCTCACAGCATTCGTCATACCCTCTCCCCAAAGTGCTTTCCCCCTTGGGGAGCAGCATCTCAGTGTCTCTCCCAGCATTCCTCATACCCTTTCCCCACAGTGCTTTTCCCTCTTGCGCAGCAACATCTCAGTATCTCTCCCAGCATTCCTCATGCTCACTCACCTCAACTCACTCCCCCACTTGTGCAGTGGTATCTCTCTCAGCATTCCTCATGGTCTTTCCCATCAGCTCACATTCCACTTGGGCGGCAGCATCTCTCCCAGTATTCCTCATGTTCTCTCCCCTCAGCTCCCTTTGGGAGGCAGTATCTTTCCCAGCAGTCCTTATGATCTCTCCCCCCAGCTCTGCCCAATGGCGAGCTCTCAGCTGTCTGAGTGCTCCAAATCTATGATCAGTCAGTCACACATGGTCACCATCTGCTAGCTGCTTCACTATCCCTGTCTAGTGGCTGTTGGGAGGAGTGGCCTAGTGGTTAGGACAAGTTACTGTAGGGCCAGAGATTCAGTTCCCACTCAGGGACAGCACCTGCAGGCTGGAGGGACTGGGGTCTCTAGGTGCTCCTTATGGCTTGAACAAGCCACTTAATCCTCCACTGTCTCAGGTATGAATGTAGATTGTGACCTCTTTGGAGTTGAGGGAATATATACAGTAGCTGATTGTAAACCACCTTAAATGTGTTATCACAGATGGGCGGTATATAAATGCCTCAACTAAATACAATTTGTTTCTTGTCCAGTATCCTGTCCTTCCTCTCCCCCACCTTACATACGATCCGCCTCATCTCCCCCATAACTTGGAGCCACTGCATCTGCTGTTAGCTCCAGGACCCCCCCCCCTTCAGCTTCCGCAGCCTTCTCTGTCTTCAAGGTCCTTCTCCACCCATCCTCATTCTCAGAAGCCCCCTTTTCCCATCCCAGCCCCCTCTTTTCCCCTACAGACCCAGCATCTCCCTCTCTCTTGCCCCACCGTACCTCACAGTCCCAGAAGCTCTGTCAAACATCTTTCTACCTCAGATCTTTCTCTCAGCCCTCAGCCTTATCAAACCCTCAGGCCCAACTAGCTGGCATAAGCCCAGCCTGTTAATCTTGACCCCCTTTCAGTCCCTCTTAGTATCTCTAGTACAGCCTGAACCTGTAGGGAATCTTTCTCCCAGTCCGTCCTATTCGGTGGGCGTATCCTGAGTGAGCTGCTTGCTTTCTCTTTAAATTCTGCAGCAGGAATGCCTGTGCAACTTGGTGCTAGACCAGCCTAAGCCCCTGCCCGATGCCCTGACCTGTTGAGGACTGAGTGGGATCACCCCTGGTTGCTGCTGGGTCATTGTGCTGCATAGTGGTGGTTTTCAAGCCGTAGCTATGCACTGAATTTGTGATCAGTCAGTCACACATGGACGGCATGCGCCGGCTGCTTCATTATCCTCGTCATGATGTCACTTCCTGCTGTTTGCCATTGTGGGAGACGGAGAGGTCACGTGCTCCTAGCTTGCAAGTTTAGTGGGTGATGGAGGATTGCGTTGTGTCACATCAGGGACAGGGCACTGCTCTGTTCATCCTCAAAATTGTGCTGTCCTAGGTGGATGCCTTATCCACCTGGAGCAGTGGGCAGCTGAGATGTTTGGCAAATACACATGTATACCTGCATGTCCTTATATATATTTTACAAAAGGCTCTGCGTTATCAAGGAAAGATCATCTTAACCTTAACGTCCACTTTCTCACATAGAGCCCTAAGGCAAAATGGGACTTCATGCGTTAGGACCCCTGAGGCTATGATCACACCTCCCTAACACTGCCCCACCCTTTACTCCAATACAGGGGATAAAGAAATCCCCGTTGTTCTCCTTGTATCAATGCAAAGTTTATCTCAGTAACTACAGCAGTTGGAACTGAGGGCTGGAACCCCAGGAAAGTGGGGCAATGCTCAGATGAAGAGGGGCAGCGACTCTGGAAGATGGTGGGTAGCAACTCCATGACTGTGGGTAGTCACTCTGGGAAGTGTGAACTATGATCCAGGCGTGGAGGACTAGCCTAATGCTTAGAGCAGCAGCCTGGTGACTAAAGAGATCAGGGTTAAAATCCCACTTAACTCTTCATTGCCTCAGGTGCAAACTTAGATTGTTAGGCTTCCAGTGACAGGGTAATATCTACCATATCTGAATGTAATTCACCTTGGGCTATTTGAAAGTAAGGTTACCAGATATCCCTGTGATATATTTTATTTATTTATTTATTTATCTGCATTTATATCCCGCTTTTCACCGGGTCAAAGCGGTTGGGGGATACATTTAACACGAGGGGATATGAGACACATACACTAATACTTACAGGGAACATGGGCAATGGAGGGTTTAAGTGGCTTGCCCAAGACCACAAGGAGCACCTGTGGGACTAGAAACCCCAGTCCTTCCGGCCCAAGGTTGCTGTCCTCTAGTGGGATTTGAACCACCGACCTTCCGGCCTGTAGTACCTTGCCCCAACCACTAGGCCACTCCTCCTTTATGAGCAAGGGCTCATAAAATATTACTCCGACTGTGCAGGGCCAAACAAAACTACTTTTCAGCTTACACTGCATTCACCCTCCAACTTGTTGCTTTCACAGGCTGGGTTCTCAGTGCCCTTTCTCCATCCCACAAATCAAAGTCAGAATTTAATTAATTTCAAAGTCCAGGCAGTTACTTGGGCTTTGGTATTTATTAATATGGCTTCCAGTTCCTAAACCACCTACCATACAGCTGAACTCCTCTCCCAGCCCTGCTTGGAAAGAGCTTTCTGTCTCCATGGGCCTCTCTCCTATCTTGTGCACACAGGTTTGTCTGCATCACACCCTCCCAGTCCTGAGTTCTGAGCTTTAAACTCTTTTAAGGTAGACTGCTGATCATTTCCTTGGAGAGGGATGGGTAACTTCCTATATACCCCATCTCAGGCCACAATTTTGAAGTAGTGTCCCATACTCTATGCAGTATATCCACCTCTTGTCCCTGATTGTAGTGGGACAGAGACAAAGGCATTTGCTTCTCCTGCCTATCCCTCTAATGACCTCTTCTCTATCCTAGTAGGAGAAGATGCAAAATTAAGTCACTTTTCTGAAAAAATTGGAGGGCTCGATATTCAATGGGATTAATCCCTTTGACCACAATATTCAGTGGCACTAATAGGTTAGCATTTAGGGTGTTCCGGGGGCAGAGTTGGGGCGTCACCTAGTGATAACTGGGCAACAGCAATATTTATTTTATTAATTTATTTATTTATTTAGCAATCATTTATAACCCGCATCTTCCAGAGTTCAGTTGCGGTTCACAATAAAACAATCCAACAAAGCAAAAGCTTAGTTTTACATCGAACTAGTTTTACATTAAACTTAGTTTTACATGGAACATTTTGTAACAATAAAGAATAATGGTTAACAGCATGAACTAATGCATAACAGCACAAGGCTAGCTTGTAAACTATGTACAATAACTATATACAAATACAAGTTGTGGGTACTTTAGGGTTGAATCATAGCCGCTGCCCAGTTATTGCTAAGCGGCGAAAGTCTGATGCAGTAAAGGCCAGCCTAAACCTTGCCGCTGAAGCAGCTGAATATCCCTGCCGCTTGGTCAGCTTCATCGCTATCTGGTAACTTGGATATTCAGTGCTGGGATGGGAAATGGCCCTGGCATTGAATATATGGCTCTAATGTTCAGTGGCGGTATGTAGCCACCTTATCGGGCCTCTAAGCATTTATGTATGTGTTCGTGCTTACAACTCAAGAAAAGATGTCCAAGAAGAAAGGACCCCGACATTCCCAGCACAACGCAGCCTGCCCAGGTGTCCCAGGTTTGCTGTCCAAAATTTCAGTACCCTTATTGGAAAGGCATGAGCTAAATACTGCTAAATAAGTAAGTACAGAGGTTGGTTGTGGGCACTCTCCCCTAGGCCCCTCTGCATTCCTGCCTGTTTCTCTAGTGCTTGGAGCTGGTTTCATGGTTCCTGGTAATCCCTCTGGCTTTCTGTAGGTGGCGTCACTGCACTTCAGTTGCTGGTGAGTACAACGGCCTTCACCGTCTCTGGGCTGTCACAGCAGAGGGAGAAAGCCATGGAGGATGGCAGCAGTCCTGAATTCAGCCTCCGACTAAAGACAACATCTTTGAGCCATCTTGGAAAGCTGAATTTCTGCCATGAAATTGTAGCTGAGCTTTTGCATGCTGGAATTTCTTCAAGCACTAAAGCATCCTTGTGCTTTATGCAGCCCGGTCCTCACTCTTCAGCTCTTTAATTCTCCAGGAGGTCTTTTGACACCTGTTCTAAACAATACATGCTATGATTTAACTGTTTTGCGAAGGAACTTAGGGAAAGCTGAAATTGTTCAGCACACAGAAGAGCAGGAAAACAGAAGAGACCCTAAAACTGCAGCAGTGACATTGTCACTATGAGGTATGACGAGAAGCCACCTCTGTTCACCAGAAAGACACACCAGAAATACTGAGCTCTCCAGGGTACAGCACGGGAAGCAGGCTGGGCCCTGGACGATCAGGCAGAACGCATGAAGGAGATATGACAACACACACAGACACACACAGATGCACCTGCAATGAATCACTCCCGTCTTTTCATTTTTAGTTAAATCTAAGATCAGCTAACCCTCCCCCTATGTGTTTCTGATTTATTTCATTTCTGCTTTGCATCCAGATGTGTTCACGTGTCCCAGCTCACACAATATCTAGGACCCACTAATGTCTGTTTTTTCAGCGTCCGGGACAGAGGATCTAATCGGCAGACTAAGCAGCTGCCTAGCAGGGCGGCCACACTATCATGGGAAGTCTGCAGCATTACAGGCCTTATTTTAGGCTGGTGAAACCAACTGATGAAACATCGGCAGAGGGCATGATCTCACCAATCTGCTCAGCAGTTTTGAGGGGGCAACCCCAAGGCCAGGGTGGGGGCAGTCGGTAGGGTTGCCAACGTTTTGAAAGAGAAAAAACACCACCTGTGGCCACTCACACCCCTCCCCCCTCCCACCTTTTGTCCAACCCCCAACAAATAACTGCCGAGAGGGTAGCAGTGCAGGTTTTTGTATCTGCGTCCATATCGAAGGGAGGGGGGAGTACAAGAGGCTGAATTCTTTCGCATCCATTCCACCACAGCCCCCTCCTCAGACTCTCCCATATGGGATTAAATCCAAATATATATTCTGCATTCACAGACTCCCCCCAATCTGTGCAGAGCAGAGCTAGGTCACTGTCTTTCCCATACCAACTACCATGGGTCAAAGGGGTGTGCAGCAATTGTTGAACACTGCATCTCTTAGAAAGAGAGAATAATGTTCCCTCCTCAAGTCTTTCTGAGTACCTTCACGTGGTGACCCCATTCTCTACCACATATACCAAATCTCAGCAAGTATGGTAGAAACGAAAAAGAAAAATACACACTGGGCGACTAGCGCTAACAATGGTGGTTGTGATAACGCAAGTGCTGTAGATGTAGATAACATCCCTGCCACAGATAAAGGCCATGGTGAGCCTCTTCATGGACCCACTGTTGCAGGAGATAAACCACAGAAATTCATGAAAACGTTTAGAGGATGAACTACAGTTAAGTGGAATTCTGCAGATAGAGGAGATAACGTACTGCTATTTTTATGCTACAGACCCTATATTTAAATCAAGAGGGTATACAAAGAGGATCTGCCAAAAACTGGAAGAGGAAAATTGCCACAAGAAATACTGCAAAAGCAACAGATGCAAATTTAAGATCTTTAATTTTAAAGATCAGAGAAAAGAAGTACGTGAATGATTCATCCTGAAGCAACAGGGATTCCGTGGACAGAGAAATACAGGGAGGAGGGGACCTAGGTGAGAATCCCAGAAGAAAGGACGACACAGGAAAGGAAAGAGAGGTTGAGGGGGAGATGGAGCTGAGAGATCTGGAACTGCAGGAGCATGAGCTGAATAAAGGAAGGGTCAACAAATTAAATGAAGAGGAGGAAGAAAAGGAGGAAGAAGAAAGTGAGAATAGACTCAGAGGTGGAGGAATTCAAGATCGAACTCCTAGTCCACGTGGAAAGAGATGAACATGCTCAGTTCCAGGCAAGGGAAAGATTACCCAAGCTAAATTTAACACCTAAGGTTAGAAGTATGATAATTAAGATGAATAAGGCCATATCCAGTATAAAGGGACCATTTATTGACATCACCAAAATTAATCTTCGTGGTCTTTCTGCTATTGTTTGGCTGTGTGTCTATTCTCTAGCCCACGTGGTCTCGCCGCTTCTATTGTAGGCTCTTCCCTGTTTCTGCTCACCTTGTTAGGATTGCAATCTCCCTCTCTGCCCGGGAACCTACCCATGACTGCTATTTCAGTCCATTGGGGCTGGCTCCCCAGCCCCCTTTCTTCTCCCGTCCCTCCTCTTCTGTCTCGGGTTGCCTCTAACCTTGTACCCTGTCGGCCTCCATGTCACGTTAGCCCCTCGCTGTCCCCATCTTCTTCTTAGTTTGGCTCTTCTCAATTGTCAGTCCCTCCGGTCCAACTCTCCCCTGGTACATGACTTGGTGCAGGAACACTAGCTAGATGCCTTATTCTTAACAGAAACGTGGCTCCAAGAGGAAGAAGAGCCTCTTCTCACCCGGTGTTTGCCACCTAGCTATTCAGCCTTTTTTGTACCCTGTCTAGGGCGCTCCGGAGGTGGCATGGCTATTCTTCACCGTTCTATGCGCCATTGTCAGGTTCTTCAGTCCCCTACCGTGAATCTCTCCTCCTCCTCCTGGACTCCTCTCTTCACCTTCACTGTCTCTTCATTTATGCCCCTCCTTCTATTTGACCCCAGACTGGGACAATCTCCCTCTAACTATCTTGGAGATTTCCTTGTCTTTCCCCAATTTCTGGCTTTTAGGGGACTTTAACCTTCACCTTGACCCCCCCACCCCCTTCAGCCTAAAGATAGGGCATTCTCCTCACTCTTGGATGACTTGTCCCTCCTGCAGCATATTCCCTTCCCTACACGTTCTGCCGGATACACCCTCGACCTTCTCATGACCCCTGCTTCTTCCCCTATTCTTCCTTTATCCCCCTCCTCTCTCAATCTACCCTGGACCGACCACTTCTGTCTTTTCTTTTCCCTTCAGATCCCTTCCCCCACCCATCCCTCCCCAACTGTTCCTGCCCCCCTTCAGTCCTGTTGGCACCTCTCGCCGCTCTCCCTCCAGAATTTTCCCTCGGCCGACCAAATCCTTCCAGCTAACTTTTCTCTTCTCTCCCCTGATTCCCAGGTGCAGCTTTGGACTGTGTGGCTCCTCCCCTTCCCACCTCAGTATCACGCCACCCCTCCTGTCACCCCTGGTTTTTGCCAGAACTGCATATACATCGCTCACACATCCGTCATGCCATGCATCGTTGGCGCTCTCACCCCTCTCCTCTGAATCTGCACATCTATCACCAACGCCACCGAGAATACTGCTCACTGTTGCACTCCGTGAAGTGAGACTACTTTTCCAACCTGACTCTCCAGTCCTCAAATTCCTCCAGACAGCTATACTCTGTTCTTCAGTCCCTGCTTCCTCAACTGCCTCTTCTCCTGCTCCTGCCCTATGTCCTTCACCCACCAGTCTGGCTAGCTTCTTTTCTAACTAGGTCCTCTCTGTTCACTCTGGTTTTCCATCCTGTCCTGCACCTCTCTCCCCCCTGCCTTCCCTTTCCTCCCCTTTGTCCCCCATTTCCCCTCTACCTCCCTTTGCTCACACCTGGCGTGTTTCCAGCCAGTCACTGCTACCGAGCTGGTGCTAGCCATCTCAGCTACTCAGAAGACCAATTGTCCACTGCATCCCATCCCCTCCATATGGCTCCCTGAACCCTCCCTTGCCCTTCTGCCACCATTACTCTCTATGCTTAATTCCAGTCTTTCAATTGGTCATTTTCCTTCTCCCTGGAAGCATGCACTGGTCCGCCCAATTCTCAAAAAGCCATTCCTGGACCCTGCTGTCCTAGCTAACTGGCGCCCTATTTCAAATCTTCCTTTTCTTTCTAAGCTCCTTGAGCGCTTTGTGTTTTCTCAGATTTCCTCTTACCTTGATTCTACCAACGCTCTCCACCCCATCAGTCTGGCTTTCGTTCTGGCCACAGCACCGAATCCATCCTCCTTTCACTGCTGAGCGAGCTGCATGTTACTCACGAGCAAGGTGATGTCACAATTCTCATTTCTTTGGATCTCTCTGCTGCTTTTGACCTGATCAACCACCACACCCTTCTTCAACGTCTTTCTGACCTCAGTGTCTCAGGCACCCCCTGGAGATGGCTTTGCTCTTTTCTTACTGGTCGCACTTCCTCTGTCCTGTACATTCCTCTGTCCTGTACATCAACAGCTTTATTCTGTCCTTCGCTCTTTCTCCGCCTCTCATTCCTTCACCTCCCCGGCCCCTTCCCCAGTATCCCCTGATCCTGCTCTCCTGGCCTCATACTTTGCCACTAAAATCCAAAATCTTCGGTCACTTTTTCCCTCCTGCCCTCCCCCTCTTTCTCCCTCTCCCCTTCCTCCTAACTCCCCCCTTCCTCCCCCTCTTCCCATTTCCCTTCCTTTTCCCATAAATAGTCCTCTTTTCAACCTGTGACTATGCCAGACCTCTCCAGGGTATACTCTTCAATTCGAAAGACCACCTGCATCTCAGATCCCATCCCCTCCCAATGGCTTCTGGACACCTCTTTGGCCCTCTCTCCCTTCATACTCTCCATTATCAACACTAGCTTATCCTCTGTTTTTTTCCCCACTGTCTGAAAGCACGCTATTATCCATCCCATCCTAAAAAAGGACTCTCTTGACCCGTCCTCCCTAGCAAACTGGTGCCCTGTCTCAAATCTTCCCTTCCTTTCCAAGCTCCTCGAGAAACTGGTCTATGCACAACTTTCCTCTCATCTTGAGGCCACCTTGACACTTCACCCCCGCCAATCCAGTTTTCGTCCCAATCACAGCACTGAGTCTATTTTGCTTTCCTTTCTCAATGAAGTCCGTATCTCTATTGCCGTTTCCTTAGATTTATCTGCTGCTTTTGGCCTTGTAGGTCACCCTTCTCTCCTGACCCGCTTACACGCTATTGGGCTCTCTGGCTCTGTTCTTTCTTGGTTTCACTCATTCCTCTCCCACCGAACCTTTTCTGTCTCCACAGGTTCTTCCTCCTCTCTTCCCACCCCTCTCCCATGTGGTGTCCCCCAGGGTTCTGTCCTTGCCCCTCTTCTGTTTGACGTCTTTTTGGCCCCCCTCGCGCTCCTGGTTCGGCGGCGTAGCATTTCGGCCCACTATTATGCGGACGGTATTGTTCTTCTCCGCCGCACGGGCCCTTCTGCCCCGGATCTTGTCCCCCTTAACTCTTGCCTGGCTTCGGTGTCTTCCTGGGTTCTCCACTAATTTGTTACACGTGAATCTCTCAAAATTATTTGCCATTTGGTTTACCTCTGGTGCCCCAATTCTCCCTCTTGCCCCTACCTTGTCCTGTGCCCCATTGCCGGTAGTCTCCTCCCTACATTATCTAGGAGTTACCCTAGACTCTGCCTTATCCTTTAAAGAACATATTTCCTCTGTTGTACAGCGGTCCTTTCACGCCTTGCGTCAACTCTGTGCCATCCGTCCTTTTATATCAGTCTCCTCCCTGACTACACTATTACTGTCCCTGGTGGTATCCCGCCTGGACTACTGCAATGTTGTCCTCGCCGGTCTCCCTCAAACCCAACTGCGAAGATTACAACTAGTCCAGCATACAGCTGCACGCATTCTCACTCACGCTTCCCGCTTCGACCACATCACCCCCATCCTGATTCACCTACACTGGCTTCCCCTTGTTTACCGTGTACAGTTCAAAATCCTTATATATGTGCACAAAACCATCCATACCGGTATTCCCCTCTACCTTGCCAATTCAATACATCTTCATTCGTCTCACCGCTCCCTTAGATCGGTTCACTTGAACTGCATGTCCCTTCCCTCCCCCTCACAGGTTCATCTTGAGTCCACCCGCTCCTCAGCATTTTTCTTTTTGGGCCCGCGACTCTGGAACTCGCTTCCCGTCGCTCTCCGTTTAGAACCCTCCTATAAAACATTTAAGGCTAGGCTGAAGACCCACCTTTTCTGCACCGCTTTTAACCTTTCTCCTCCACCTGCTCCCCTTTCTCCCCCACCCCGCTGAACCTGAATGTATTTAGTTCTCTGTCTCGTCTCCCGTTGCATTACCTGTTGCTTTACTCTATCTCTCCACCCTATCCTGTCTCTTAAATTTTTTGGCGTTCCTTTTCCTTTTCAGCAGCCTATATATTTTATTATTGTACACCGCTCTGGTGCCATCGGTAAAGAGTGGTATATTAAATGTGAAAATAAAGATAAAGATAAAGATTGGCCTCCATTTCTTCTCTTTTGCCCCTGTCCTGTGGTATTCCTCAGGGCTCTGTTTTGTCCCCCCTTCTCTTCAATGTTTTCCTGATCCCACTCACACTCCTAGTTCAACAGTCCAGTATTTCTGTGTACGATTATGTGGACAACATTATCCTTGGGTATCGTACCAGTTCGTCCTTCCCTGACATTGCCCCACTCAATGCTTGCCTGACACTCATTCACGACTGGATGTCCTCTAATTTCTTACACTTGAACCCCTCTAAGTCCTCTGTCACCTGGATCACTTTTGGGGCACCTCCCCCTTCTCTGACCCTTTCTTGCACCTCCACCCCTATTCCCGCGGTGTCCTCCTTCAAATACTTAGGAGTTACACTTGACTCTGACCTCTCATTCTCTGACCACATCTCCTCGGTTTCCTGTCGGGCATTTTACCATCTTCGGCAGGTTCGTGCAGTTTGCCCCTTTCCGTCCCCCACCTCACTGACTACCCTCTTTCTCTCTTTTGTTATTTCCAGACTGGACTATTGCAATATCTCCTTCGCCAGGCTCCCACAATACTTCAGAATACTGCCCCTCGTCTCCTCACCTTTTCATCCAGTTATGACCATATTTCTCCTCTCCTTGCTGGCCTCCATTGGTTACCTGTACACGTTCAGATCCAGTTCAAAATACTCTTGTTTGTTCATCAGGTAATTCATTCAGCCACACCCCAGTATCTTGCCGATCTCCTCCATTATCACAACCCCCACCGCCTCCTCCGCTCTATTCACAATTTCTGCCTGGTCCTTCCCTCCCCCTCCCAAGTCCATCTAGAATGTACTCGTTCCTCTGCTTTCTTCTTCCTTGGTCCCTCCCTGTGGAACTCCCTGCCTCTTTCCCTCCGTCCTGAATCTTCCTATGCTAGGTTCAAAACTGCTTTAAAGACTCATGTTTTCCACCTGGCCTTTGACCCTACTGCTATTGCCCTCTGACTCTTTCCTCATTCTACCTTTCTCTTCTTTCTTTCCTGCTGTCTTCCTCTTCCCTATCATTTATTGGCGTTCCTTTCTGTTTCCGAGTAGCCTTGTTGTACACTACTTATTGCCTCGGCTAAGCGGTATATCAAATTTCCAAATAAAGATAAAGATAATGAAATACAATATTGTGCAGCTAAACTTATTACTGCAAGAATACTACCAACTAAAGCACAGGGCCAGAAGAAAAAGAGAACAGCAACAGTTCTTCCTTGGAAAAACACAATCATTGCATGCAGAAGTATCCATGATAGATGGGTACCTAAAAGGATTAAGATCATCAAAGATATTATGGAAGATCCAAGACATCAAGCTGAAGCATTCTGCATAAACAGAAGAAGACCTGAAATTTATATGGTAGAAATTAGTGGTATATAAGCCTAGTTAAATAAATAAAATAAATATGTTCCAACAATAAATTGAAAATAGCAGCAGAAGCGCAAAAACTTCAAATATGAAGAAAACAGGAGAGAAAGATATCAAAATAAGCTATTTAGAGAGAACCAAAAACAATTCTCCAGGGAATTGGGAAAGAGCATCAATACGGTAAAAGCACCATCAACCATAGCTGAAACAGAAACCTTCTGAAGAAAGCTATATGAGGACCCTATAAAGCACAATCCAGAAGCAGAATGGTTACCCTGCATACAGGAGCATTTAGAAAAATCAAAATCAAACCTATGGAATGGCCTGCAGTAACAAAGAAAGAATTGGAAAGCAGATTAAAATGAGCCCCAACCTGGAAAAGCCCTGGAGTAACCAACTTTTGGCTCAGACAGTTAACATCACTCCACCAAGACCTGACAAACTGCAAAAATCAATTATTTTATTTATTTATTTATTTTATTTAAAGTCTCTTATATACCGCGCTATTTATCATCAGCGCGGTTTACATAGAACAGAACAATCTCAGTACATTTGAAATACGTATGAGTTACAGATAACAGGGCAGAAAACTTGGTCAACAAGGGTAACTATCTACAATACAATAATGATTGACTGTTTGTATAAAACAACTAACAGAGCAGAGAATATAGTGTACAGCTGTAATTAAATCCAAAATTTCTTAATTCTAGGGTGTAGTGTTTATGCTTCTGGCTATTAGACTGTCTTTTGATATATTAGATAGCATTACGGTGGCTGGAAGTATTCAGTGAAGAGGTAGTGCTTGATAGCTTTTCTGAACTGCTTCATGTCACGTATTGCTCTAATTTCTGGCTGAAGTTTATTCCAACCTCTAGGCGCATAGAATTTGAATGCTCTGTTGATCGATGATTGGGACCAATTTGTGGAATCACTCGGAATGATTAGGGTGTTTTCGGCAAATGGTCTCCTAGATCTTGTATTGGGAGTTAGACTGATGAGATCTGAAGTCGTTGCTGGTGATAATTTGTTGAAGGCCTTGAATGTAATGAGGAGAGCTTTATATCTAATTCTACATTCTATAGGGAGCCAGTGAAGGTCCCTAAGGATTGGTGTAATATGGTCTTTCTTTGATGCTCCAACTAGGATGCGAGCCGCAGCATTCATTGCTAGTTGCAGGGGGTTTATAGTGTTCTTTGGAAGACCATGTAATACAATATTCGCATAGTCAAAGTGAGGGGTGACTATTGCTTGGAATATTGAGCGGAAATCATTGTATTCTAGCATGGGTCTTAGGTGGCGTAATGTTTTTATCTTGAAGTAAATCTTTTTTACTGTATTTTTTATGTGGGAGGTAAAATCCAGTCGTTGATCAAGGATCACACCTAGGTAACGAATTGTATTCTTGATTGGGAGCTCAGCGTCCCGTACCTTAAGATATGCAGGGGGGGAGAAGAGCTTGTTTCTAGTGACCAATAAAACTTCCGTCTTTTTGAAATTGATTCGCATGTTTTTGATCTAAGAGCCAATCCGCTATTGCATTGAAACAGTTGGTTAGGTTAGTGTAATTTGGACTTGTTATATCAAACGGGGTGTAGATAAGCACGTCGTCTGCGTAAATAAGGCAGGAGACATTAAAGGATTTGGTGATTTGGCAAATAGGCTGCATATATATGTTGAAGAGGAGTGCCGATAAGGAGGAGCCTTGTGGAACCCCTTGCGTTTGGAGGAATGGTTCGGATGTTCTGGAGTCAATGCGAACATGTTGCCAACGATCTTCAAGGTATGTTTTGCACCAGTTCCATGCTAGGCCTTGTATACCCTTTTCGTAGAGTCGTGCTAGTAGTATGTTATGGTCTACTGAGTCAAACGCCGCGGATATGTCAAGGAAGATCATGGCGACGCCAGACCTTATGTTGTTGATCCCACAGATGAGCGTGTTGATTAAGGAGGTCATGAGAGTCTCGACTCTCCCTAAATCCATGTTGGCACGGATCAAGAGGGGAGGATGTCTCAATATATTGCTGAATTTGGCGTTGAGTCTCTTTCTCCAGTATTTTGGCAAGCAGCGGGATGCTGGAGATTGGACGGTATGATTCTTCCTTCTTCGGGTCGATCTGGTTGTTCTTTAATAGGGGACTTATTCGAGCAGTTGGACTTAACAACACAATGGCTTACTATAGGAAGAACGTTTCTCCTTCCAAAGGGAGACCCGAGTAACATTCCTAAAAATTATAGACCAATAACCTGTTTACCTACAATCCATAAGCTGTTCACCGCGATAGATGTAGGCAGAATATATGATCACATTGAGCTCAATAACATCATGGTGATAGAGCAAAAGGGCAATAAAAGGAGAGCATATGGAACCAAAGACCAGTTAATGTTGAATAAGGCCATGATGGCCAGTGCTAAGAAAGGCAGAAATCTCAATATAGCATAGATTGATTATAAGAAAGCTTTTTACAGCATCTCACACTCTTGGATTGCCTTGAACTGTATAAAATAAACCCTGGCTTGATAGAGTACATTACGTTTACTATGACATTGTTTTTGAGATATGAAGATGGTCAGTACATCATGCCTGACAGTAAGATCCAGCTAGGAATGTTTCAGGGAGATTCCCTGTCGTCACTTCTATTTTGTTTGGCGCTTAATCCAATGAGTGCTCTCATCAGCTCTTTGGGATATGGATTTAGCCTGAATTCTAAAGAAGGTAACAACCCAGAAGTAACTTCCCATCTACTATTTATAGATGATCTGAAGCACTACAGTTCCAGCGACCAACAATTAACAGAGCAACTTCGTGTAGTGAAAAGTTTTGCTGATGACATCGGGATGATTTTTGGCCTTGACAAGAGCGCTAAGGCAACCTTTTTCAGAGAAAAATTGAGCAAAACTGAAAACATCTCCCTTGCTGAGGGCTGTGACATCAAGGACCTTGAACAGGAAGGTGTATATAAGTATCTTGGAATAGAGGAAGGAATGACACTTGACCAGAAACTATTGAGAGAGAAGATAAAGTAAAGAATATTGCAGGAGAATAAAATTGTTATTGAAAAGTGCTTTAACATCACAGAATAAGATACAAGCCATCAATCAGCTGGCAATTCCTGTACTCTCATAAAGCTTTGGGATTGTGGACTGGCTTCATAAATATCTTGAAAAACTGGATGTGCGAACAAGAAAACTCCTCCATGCTCATGAGGTAATTTATAACAATCAGTGTATGCCAAGACTGTACATTCCTAGAGCTGAAGGAGGTCTAGGACTTATAGAGATTGATTACACCTACAGAGCTACTATCATAGGCCTCCAGGCCTAGTTGACAGCATCATCGGATCCACATATGCAAAAAATGTTGAAATATGAAAGTAAGCGTCCAGAATCTGTCTCCATCGTTAAACTTTGACAAGCAATCTGATGATTAGAAGGAATGAGTGAGAATTCACAAGCATGCATGGGAAAGGACGTAACAGAATTTGCAAAACAAGAGAAAAAAACTCTTCAAAGAATTGGATCAGCAGGCGAGGAAAAACAAATGGCAAATGTACAAATACAGTGGAAAATACAGAGTGTTACTCAAAGAACCTTTTGTCGATCAAGAACGGACACATGAATGATTAAGGAGAGGTGAACTGAAACTGAAGGATGAAAAAATAATTGCAGCTCAGGACAGCGGATTATAGACGAGAGGGTTTATGGCGAGTATTGAAAAAACTGGCAAAACAGATATATGTCAATTCTGTAAGAAAGAGCTGGAAACAGTGACTCACCTTATAGCAGACTGTGAAGTTCTGATGGTGGAAAATTTCTGTACAGAAAGGCACAACAAAGTAGCACGCCTCATCCACTGGAAACTCTGTAAACACTACAACATCACTGTCCATGACAAGCACTGGGATCATGACCCTAAAAGAATAACAGAGAATGAAGAAGTTATGACCAGCTGGGACAGCCCCATTCCGACAGATAAGAAACTGGATGCCAAGAAATCTGACATAGTGGTAAAGGAGAAGAATACCATAATGGCCCTGATAATAGAAGTGTCGGTACTGAGTGATTATTCTATGAATCGTGTGGAGAGGCAGAAGATCCTGAAGTACCAAGAAATGCAGTCAGAGATTAAGAAAATGTTGCAGAAAGACACAGAAATATTTCCCATTGTATTGGGTGTGACAGGCTTGATAAAAAAGAATTTCCAAGCACATCTTGACAAAGTACCCACACCTGTTACATCTTACGAACTCCAGCAGGAGGCTCTTTGGCATGATGCAAGTATTACACTGAGCATTAGCAGTAAATTTGAGAGACTAAGATCATACTGCACATACCCTGGCTTAGAAGTGAAGTTCACAACTGCCCTGAGTCTAATCAAGATCTCAGTAACGTCAATACAAACCCTCCGAGTACCAGG
Organism: Ichthyophis bannanicus; assembly: GCA_033557465.1. NCBI lineage: Eukaryota > Metazoa > Chordata > Amphibia > Gymnophiona > Ichthyophiidae > Ichthyophis > Ichthyophis bannanicus. Next base: position 344,986,621 of record CM066039.1, on the reverse strand, counting down.
TCTATTGGAAATGAATACAAAAAAAATCCAATATAACACAAAACTCACTCCAATTAAAACAAAACTTGTTTCTTGATGTCAAAACCACAAATATGATTGTTTCCCAAAATGAAAATGAAAAATTAACAGCAATAGTGGAATGAAAAACCCTCAAATGTGGCCAGCAAGGTCCCAGCTTTCCATGGGCAATGGCAAATATTATCAAGACAAACGTCTAGATATTGCCACTTAACTTAAGCCCGATAACATCAAGGACCTGCTGCCACCACCTTCCACATATACAAAAACTCTTCCACATCCACTCTTCCACACCTTCCACATATAAAGAACAAAATTACGCAGCATGTAGATAGTCATGGCCTAATGGGAGACAGCCAACATGGCTTTAGACAAGGAAGATCTTGTCTTACTAATCTGATATGTTTTTTTGAAGGTGTGCATAAACAGGTAGACAAAGGTGAGTCGGTTGATATAGTGTATCTGGATTTTCAGAAAGCTTTTGACAAGGTCCCCCATCAGAGACTTTTGGCAAAGCTAAAAAGTCATGGGATAGGAGGCAGTGTACTATTGTGGATCGGGAACTGGTTAAAAGATAGAAAGCAGAGAGTAGGGCTAAATGGCCAATATTCCCAATGGAAAAAGGTGAATAGTGGAGTACCCCAGGGATCTGTACTGGGTCCGCTGCTTTTTGACATATTCATAAATGACCTGGAAAAGGGAATAACGAGTGAGGTTATCAAATTTGCAGATGACACAAAACTGTTTAAAGCTGTTAAAACCCAAGAGGAAAGTGGAAAACTGCAGGAGGACCTGGATAAATTGGAAGACTGGGCATCCAAATGGCAAATGAAATTTAATGTGGACAAGTGCAAAGTCATGCACCTAGGAAAGAACAACCCACACTATAGTTACTCGATGCAAGGCTCCACATTAGAAGCCACCACCCAGGAAAAAGATTTAGGAGTCATCGTGGATAACATGTTAAAACCCTCCACCCAGTGTGCAGCGGCGGCCAAGAAAGCAAACAGAATGCTAGGTATCATAAGGAAAGGGATGGAGAATAAAACAAAGGATATTATAATGCCTCTGTATCGCTCCATGGTACGACCGCACCTTGAATATTGTGTGCAATTCTGGTCACCGTATCTTAAAAAGGACATAGCGTTATTAGAAAAAGTACAGAGAAGAGCCACCAAATTGGTGAAGGGGATGGAAGGCTACTCCTATGAAGAGAGGCTAAAAAGGTTAGGGCTCTTTAGCCTGGAAAAGAGACGGCTGAGGGGAGATATGATAGAGGTCTATAAATTAATGAATGGAGTGGAACAGATAAACGTGGATCAATTGTTTACGCTATCAGAATATAGAAAGACTAGGGGACATGTAATGAAGCTACAGGGTAAACTATTTAAGACAAATAAGAGAAAATATTTTTTCACTCAACGTGTAATCAAACTCTGGAATCTGTTACCGGAGGATGTGGTAAGGGCTGATAGTATAGCTGGGTTTAAAAAAGGTTTGGAGAAGTTCCTGGAGGAAAGGTCCATAAACCACTATTAAAAAGGGACCCAGGATATCAATGCTTGACCCAGTACAAGCATTGTGGAACTTGTGTCTTTTGGGGAAACTGCTAGGTACGTATGACCTAGATTGGCCACTGTTGGAAACAGGATACTGGGCTTGATGGACCTCGGTCTGACCCAGTATGGCATGTCTTATGTTCTTATGTTCTTATGTTCTCTTCAACAAAATGAATGATAAACAAGCAACCGTATCAGCCCCCAAAAAAACACTTAGCTTTTAACATGAAAGAAGGGCAGGAGTTGATGACAAGCTGCTACCTCGACGTAACTGGTGAGTTCTTGTACGTTTCGCGAGCAAACTCACTGCATCAGGGGAAAATACTGTAAAGACAAGAAACAAACATACAACCCAACTAAAATTACTAAAATACCGAAACAAAAACAGCTCCCATTCCCACCCAACAATAAGAACCACGAAGATGTAACTCGCATTCAGACAGCAGCCAAACTAGCACCTCAAAAAAAATCCTTCAGAGCCAAGAGCAAATCTGCAATGCCAGCACTAACTTCCAAAACTCACCCAAGGACTCTATAAGGAAAAGGCGGCGCTGTAAATATTGCAGTGGGCTCTCGAACATCAGTACATCTATTAGGAAAGCTGAACAAGTCAGATTACTATACATTCTTAAACAGAAATTACATGCTAACAGAAAAACAAGCCTTGGTTGCACATGCAGAACGCAGATGGACCTTCACCAAATAAAAAATAAGTTACCAAAATGTGAAAATAGAAATATTTACATAAAAGTGAAACTGTAACTTCAAAAAGCTAGAGCCTGCACGCAATGCAACACAACAGCAGAGAAACAGATAGAGATGCCTCCCCCTGTACTCTACAAAACAAAGGATAGCAGGTGTCAGGACTGGCTGGCGTTAGGAGGAATTCAACCCGGGCAATTGCTCTGGACCCCCAAGACAGACTGATGCTGGAGAAGGAACAGTTTGCTAGTAGAGTTTAGGATCCCTGAACTGGACCCCAGCCATGTCTAACACCAGCCCTGGCAGACGTACATTCCAAAAACTGATATATTCAATTACTAAATAGAAAATATAACTTTTTTCTACCTTTGATGTCAGGCCATTTTCTTTTTTAAAATTGTTTTTGGTCCCTGCTCTGGTGTCTGTTTTCCTCTGTCTTCTCTTACCTCTCCTTTCATTGTCTCCTATTCATTTGCCAAATCTTCTCTCTCCTCCTGTTTTCACTTCCTCGGTCCCTAGCACCAATTTCTTCTTTTCAGTTTTCCTTGGATTAATTTTCTTCTCTTTCCAGATTTCACTCCCTCTTCTTACCAACCACTTCTCAATTTTATTTTATTTTTTACTGTATTTAGCTGCAGCTTTTCATCTTCTCTCCACCCTCCCATTCCCTCTCTCTCTTTCTCTCCTTCCCCAGCCTCCAGTCTCCCCCCCCCCCATATCCAGCATCTCTCCTCTATGCCTATCCTCCCCTGTCGATCATCTCCCTTCTGTTTCCTGTCGTTATCCTTCTTCCTCCATGTCCAGCACTTTCCCTATATGACCCTATCTTCCCCTGTCCAAAATCTCCTCTGTGTCCCTTTCTCCTCCCCATCTGCCCTATGCCCAACACTTGCCCTCCATACCCCTGTGTCCTGCATCTGCCCTTTCTCCCCTTTGCCCCCCATCATGTCCAGATCTGCCCTTTTCCCCACATCCACCCACTATCTGACCTTTCACCCCATTTCCCTCATGCCCAGCATCTGCCTTCCATGCCCCCATGTCTCCTCTATTCCCCCATCAGGCCCAGTATCTGCCCTTTTTCCCAAATGTCCCCCCTCTCCCCATGCCTCGTATCTGCTCTCCATCCTTCCTGTGGCAACCTTCTGCCCACTGTCCCCTCTTTGCATAGCCAGCATCTGCCCTCTGCATCCCCCCTGCAGCCACCATCTGCCCTCCTTCCCCTCTGGCCAGCATCTGTCCCTGTGCCATTCTCCCACGTCCAGCGGCTTTCCCCTGACCTGCTGTCACTGCCGCTTTTCCTGGGTCTGCATGTGGCAGCATAAATCGCCCCCCAGCTGACAACAAGCAGCGGCGGCGGCTTCGAAAAAGTGCGGGGTCTGATTCCAGTGTGCTTGTAAGACTCTGTTGGTCCCACCTCCTTCTGATGCATACAATACTTCCGTGTCAGAAGGGGCAGGACCAGCGAAGACTTACAAGTGTGCTGGAATTGGGACTGCGTGCTTTTCCATGTTGTTTTGTTAAAATTCCCTTTTTAAGCTGCCACTGCCGCCAATGTTGAGAGAGGCAGTGACAGCTTAAAGCAGGAAATGAAAAACAGATGCAAAAGCTTGTCTCTGCTGCTCCTGTCCCCTTCGGATGCATACTTCTGTGTCAGGGGGACCGAGACCGGCGGAGAGTTACAAGCGCGCTGCAGCTGGACCTCGTGCATTTACTAAGCCATTGCCGCTGCTTGTTGTTGGCTGAGGGGGGGGAGGGGGTGATTTATGCTGCTGCGTGCAGACCCAGGAGAAGCGGCAGTGATGACTGCTCAAGGCAAAGTGAAGCCACTGTGGCTGGGCTGTTTTTGGGGCATTTTTTGCCGCATGGGTGGCTGCCTCACTCTGCTGACTCCCTCAGAAAAACAGCTATTGCATGCTGGTTTTGGCTGTCTTCCGGCAGCTGGCCTGGCCATATAAAAACTGGCTAGGCCGGCCGAAAACCGGCCAAGTGGCAACCCTAGTGGTCAGCTATCCCACTGCTTAGAGGCAGCCAAACAAATAATGACAAACAAGAAGCAAACCTGTATAAAGAGACATAAGATCTGCCATACTGGGTCAGACCAAGAGTCCATCAAGCCCACTATCCTGTTTCCAACAGCAGCCAGTTCCAGTCACGAGTACCTGTAAGGATCTCAAAAACGTCCACAGAATTTATTTTTTATTTATTTAGCAAGCATTTGTAGCCCGCTCCTTCCAGCGATCAGAAGCGGGTAGGATTACTATTGTGAAACTGCCGAATCAAGGCAGGTACAAATTTTGTTTACATACAGATTGTCAGAAAAGCACATCATACAGAGTTAACACTTCTTAGCTATGGGGGAGTTCATTTACATATATACATAAATACATATATACAGGAGAATCCATGCTGCTTGTCCCAGGGCTAAACAGTGGATTTGGATTTCCCTGGCCCGCTTTAAGAATGCTTTATGGACTTTTCCTCTAGATCTTTTCCAAACCTTTTTTAAACCTAGATACACTAACAGCTTTCACTAAATCCTCTGGTAACAAATTCCAGAGTTTGATTACGTGTTGAGTGAAAAAATATTTTCTCTTATTAGTCTTAAATAGGTTAGACTGTAGCTTCATTGTCTGTCCCCTAGTCATTTTACTTTTTCAAGGAGTAAACGACTGATTCATGATTCAGAGGAAGGCAACCAAGATGATTTGGGACCTGCGCCAGAAGGAATATGAGAAAAGACTCGAAGACCTAAATATGTATATCCTAGAAGACAGGGGAGATACGATACAGACCTTTAAATACTTAAAGGGTATTAAGGAACAAACAACCTTTTTCAAAGATGAGGAAGTAAACTTAAAAGAAACATCAGGAAATACTTTTTTATGGAAAGGGTGGTGGATGCCTGGAATGCCCTCTCGAAAGAGGTGGTCGGAACAAAAACAGCGGTGGAATTCTGAAAGGCCTGGAACAGACATCGAGGATGGAATCAAAGCAAACATAAATAACTTCTAAATGGAAAGGGGTAGTCTTGCTGGGGTGGCACGTACAACTCTACAACTCTGGCACCTTACTGGGCAGACTGGATGGACCATGCTGGGCTTTATCTGCCATCACTTACTATGATTTACTTTTATCCGTTCCACTCCATTCATTATTTTATAGACCTAATCTCCTCTCAGCCGTCTCTTTTCCAGGTTGAAGAGCCCTAATCTTATCAGCCTTTCCTTGTAGGGTCCCTTCCATCCCCTTTATCATTTTGGGGGCTCTTCTCTCCATCTTTTCTAATTCCTCTATTTCCTTTCCAAGATACGGTGACCAGAATTGCACATAATATCCAAGGTGCGGTCGCACCGTGGAACAATACAGAGGCATTATAATATTCTGTTTTATTTTTTATTCCTTTCCTTATAATTCCTAGTGTGCAAGTCCAGTCTCCCAATTTTTCAAGGTCCTTGAAGGACCACAAAAAGGAACTGTTACTTCTGGAGAGAGATCTACAATTATTAAGTATTTTCATCTGGGAATTTTTCTAAATCTTGGTGAAAAAGGAATTCTTTATATTAAAGCTGATTAATCTGTGAATCCAGTGTATTTGTTAAATCAGTCAAGACCTAGTATTAGCAAATAACTTTTAGTTAAATTAAAAACTCAACAGGTAGCTTTCAGTTTAAGTTTAGAACCCAGGAGAGCACTTTTAGTTTACATTTAATACTCAGTCAGGACCTAGTAGAAGCAAAGAGCTTTCAGTTTAAATTTAAAACACAGCAGAGAGTCTTCTGGTTAAATTTAGAACCCAAGACACTTTCAATCCAAGCAAGGGCTGTGTGAATCACCCAGGAAATTGCTCACAGATTACCTTAGAAGCACAGGAGAGGGTACTGTGTAGCAGCCAGTTTTTAATAAGTCTTCTTTCCCTCCCTCCCTCCCTGATGCCCTTCACCCCGGATAATCGTAGCTTTATAGATGCTTAAATCTCTTAAAGGAAAAGAGGTGCCATATTCATTCTCATGTGTAGCTGTTTATTGTCATCAGGCATACATTAAGGACCTGAGGTTAAGCTTCAGGTGAACAAAGTACATTAAACACATTAGGTATAGTTTTATTAGTATAAGTATCCCTAGCAACCCTTAGTAAGTAAAGAACTTAAATACCTAAACAAAATCTTAAAACTAAGATGCAGACAGCAGTCCAGCAGTAAAATGGGGGTTTTCCAGTCTTTGCATCGAGTGTCACATGTATGATTTTCTCCTAGCTGGTGAGAGGTCTTACGTGTGCAAAAAGTGCAAGGAGCTCTTTGCTCTCAGGGAACAAGTCCGATCTCTGGAGGCTAGAGTAGCAGACTTGGAGGACATAAGGAAGACAGAGAGGTACATAGACAAGACCTATAGGGCTATAGTGCTTAAGTCCCACCTCCAGTCTGGCAGCATCCCTGTTGCCATGGACGAGAGTGGTCACGTGACAGGACAGCATCACCCTGGTGCAGCAGAAAGTGATCCTGTATTTAGGACTGTCTTCCAGGTGATGTAAAACCCTCTCACACCAAGGAGGTTTCTCCAGGGACATGTGCCCATGAGGGAAGGGTTAGGACAGCTGTTATAGTTGGTGATTTGATCATTAGGTATGTAGATAGCTGGGTGGCTGGTGGACGTGAGGATCGCCTAATAACATGCCTGCCTGGTGCGAAGATATGGACCTCACTCGTCACCTAGATAAGGTCTTAGATATTGCTGGGGAGGAGTCTGCTGTCTTGGTACATGTTGGTACCAATGACATAGGAAAGTATGGTAGGGAGGTTCTGGATGCTAAATTTAGGCTTTTGGGTAGGAAATTGAAATCCAGAACTTCCAGGGTAGCTTTCTCTGAAATGCTTCACGTTCCATGCGCAGGACACAAAAAGCAGGCAGAGCTCCGGAGTCTCAATGTGTGTATGAGACAAAGATATAAGGATGAGGGTATTGGATTTGTTAGGAACTGTGTAACATCCTGGGGAAAGGAGGGGCTCTTCCAAAGGTATGGGCTCCACCTTAACCAGAGTGGAACCAGGCTGCTGGCATTAACCTTTAAAAAGGAGATAGATAGCAGCTTTTGAACTAGATAATAGAGGAAAGCCGACAGTCGCCCAAGAGTGCATGGTTCGGAACAATGTATCCCTGAAGGATATTAGCAAAAGATTGAAGTTAGGGCATATCAGTAGAGAGGTTCCAATGAAGACAAAAGTAGCCCAACTGCTCTTGAGTACAGAGCAGACAGAGCTTAAAGATTCCAAATTAGCCCCTGCCTACTGATAACCAGATTAATATGAATAAAATACAGCCTCTAAAAAGCTTGTATGCAAATGTTAGAAGTCTAAAAAATAAGATGGGAGAGTTAGAATATATAGCACTAAATGAGAGGTTAGATATGATTGGTATCTCAGAGACACGGTGGAAGGAGGACAACCAATGGGACACTGTGATACCTGGGTACAAACTGTATCGTACTGATACAGTTGATCAAATTGGTGGAGGGGTTGCACTCTGTTAGATAAGGCATTGAGTCACAAAGTATTAAAGTTTTGCAGAAAACAAAATTCACTGTAGAATCTCTATGGATTGAAATTCCATGTAAAAAGGGGAAAGGGGAAGGCAATGGCAGTGGGGGTGTACTATCGACCGCCTGGCCAGAATGAACAAATCGATGATGAAATGCTCAAAGAAATCTGGGAAGCTAACAAAAGGTACAACACAGTAATAATAATGGGTGATTTCAATTACCCCAGTATCGACTGGGTCAGTGTCATGGCAGGACATGCTAGGGAGATAAAGTTTCTAGATGAAATAAATGACTGCTTCATGGAGCAGTTATTTCATGAACCGACCAGATTGGAAGCCATTTTGGACCTAGTCCTTAGTGGAACACAAGATCTGGTGCAAGAGATAAGGGTGCTGGGGGTCACTTCGCAATAGTGATCATAGCATGATTGCGTTTGATTTAATTAATGGAGGAGGGATGGTAAGGAAATCCACAATACTATCTTTTAACTTTCGAAAGGAAGACTATGATAAAATGAGGAAAATGTTGTTGTTGTTGTTAAGTGCCATCGAGTCGGAGTCGACTCATGACGACCCTCTGGATAGCTATCCTAAATTGTGTTCGGTCTTCAGTCAGGCAGCTCATTGTTGACAGACTGGTACCTGTAGCTGCTGTTATTGTATCGATCCATCTCATTGCTGGCCTTCCTCTTTTGCGCTGACCTTCTATCTTGCCAAGCATGATGTCTTTTTCTAATGATCTCTCTCTTCGCATGATGTGTCCAAAGTATGAAAGTCGAAGTCTTGTCATCTGAGCTTCAAAAGAAAGCTTAGGTTTGATCTCCTCTAGTACCGACTGGTTTGTTCTTCGGGCAGTCCATGGTATACACAGTATTCACCACCAGCACCATAATTCAAAGGCATCAATTTTCTTCCTGTCTGTCTTTTTCACTGTCCAGCTTTCACATCCATATGATGTTATTGAAAATACCATGGCTTGAACAAGTCGAATCTTTGTATGGAGAGAGACATCTCTGCTCTTGAGAATCTTATCTAGGTCTTTCATAGCCATTCTGCCAAGAGCAATGCGTCATCTGATTTCTTGACTGCTTGTTGTTTCTTTATTGATAGTTGATCCAAGTAGGTTAAAGTTGTTTACAATTTCAATTTCTTCTTCTTCAGCGATGAACCTGTTGATTATGCCAGTTGTCATGATCTTTGTCTTCTTTACATTAAGGTGCAGGCCCATTTTGAGACTATGTTCTTTACGAATACTAAAGAAAGGTGATCCAACTGACTGTGGAAATTATCGCACAATCACTCTGATCCCACATGCCAGCAAGATTCTGCTGAAGATTATTCAAAAGAGACTACAACCATACCTGGAACAAGAACTACCTGAAGTGCAAGCAGGGTTCAGGAAAGGGCGAGGAACGAGAGACATCATTGCGGATGTGAGATGGATCCTTGAAAAGACTAAAGAATACCAAAAGGATATCTATTTGTGCTTTATCGATGAGAAACTCTGGACCACATTAAGAAGCATGGGTATACCAGAACACCTGATCGTTCTCTTGCACAATCTGTACATTGATCAAGAAGCAACAGTTCGAATGGAACAAGGAGAAACAGAATTGTTTAAAATAAGCAAAGATGTAAGACAAGGCTGCATACTTTCCGCCTACCTGTTTAATTTATATGCAGAACAAATAATCAGAGAAGCAGGATTGTATGAAGACAACAGAGGTGTGAAGATTGGTGGAAAATGAGGAAAATAGTTTAGAAAAAACTAAAAGGAGCAGTTGCAAAGGTTAAAGATTTACATCAAGCTTGGGTGTTGTTTAAAAATACTATCTTGGAAGCCCAGACCAGCTAGCTGTATTCTACACTTTAAGAAAAGTGGAAGGAAGTCAAAAAAACTGCCAGCATGGTTTAAAGGTGAGGTCATAGAGGCTCTTGTTGCCAAAAAAGTATCTTTCAGAAAATGGAAAAAGGAGCCAAATGATGAAAAACTGTAAACAACACAATCATTGGCAAGTTATATTCAAGGCATTGATAAGGCAGTGAAAGAGAGAATTTGAGAAGAAGCTTACTGTGGAAGCAAATACACATAATAAGGAATTCAAGTACATTCATAGCAAAAAACCTGTGAGAGAGTCAGTTGGACCATTAGATGATAGAGGGGTAAAAGGGGTACTAAGAGGGGACAAGGCCATAGCGGAGAGACTGAATGAATTCTTTGCTTCGGTCTTTACTGAAGAAGAAATAGGAATGTTACCCATGACTGAAATGGTATTTAAAGAAGATGCTGCTGAAGAATTAAAAGAAATATCGATACTCCGGGAAGATATATTACAACTATTTGATAAGCTGAACAGTAGCAAATCACCTGGACTGGATGGTATACATCCAAAGGTGTTAAAAGAACTGAAATATGAGATTGCAGACCTGATATTAGTAATCTGTGAACTATCAGTAAAATCATCTGTATTACCTGAAGATTGGAGGATGGCCAATGTAACGCCAATTTTTAAAAAGGGTTCCAGGGGTGATCTGGGAAACTACAGACTGGAGAGCCTGACAGTGAGTGGGTCCTTCCACTATTGAGGTTGCCCTCTCTGTGCCAGTGCAGAGACATCTGATGAAAGTCCCTTCTGTTAGAGTAGCATTGAGCAGGCAGTCCATGTCGATGTCAGGGCTAGTGAGTACCTCCTACACACCACTAGAATCAATCCCTTTTCCATTTTCCTAAAGATGCTTTTTTGGTTAAAACAGTCTCTCTGACTTCACTTATAAAACATGCCGGCAGTCATTTGGGCTTCCTTTCACATTTTCTTAGAGCATTGGATACATCTTGTCTGGGCTTCCAAGATAGTATTTTTAAATAACGCCCAAGCTCGATGTAAACCTTTAACCTTTTGCAGCTGTTCATTTTAGTTTTTTTTCTTAACCATTTCCCTCATTTTATCATAGTCTCCCTTTTGAAAATTAAAAGCTATTTCCATGGATTTCCTTGCTGTCTTCCCTCCATTTATTAAATTAAATGTGATCATGTTATGGTCACTACTGCCAAGTGGCCCCCAACACTGTTATCTCTCACACTAGATCCTGCGCTTAACTAAGGACTAGGTTTAAAATGGCTTCATTTTGTGTCAGTTCTTGAACCAGATGCTCCAGGAAACCGTCATTTATTTCATCTGGAAACTTGTTTCCCTTTCATGTCGCAATGTGATATTGACCCAGTCAATACTGGGGTAATTGAAATCATCCATTATTACTGTGTTCTAACTTTTGTTAGCTTCCCTGATTTCTTTGAGCATTTTGTCATCCATTTGTTTATTCTGGCCAGGCGGTCAATAGTACACCCCCACCGCCATTGCCTTCCCCTTCCTATTTTTACATGGAATATCAATCCATAGAGATTCTATAGTGTATTTTGTTGCTGTAAAACTTTAATCCTGTGTGACTCAATGCCCTCTCTAGCATACAGTGCAATCCTTCCACCAATTTGATCTACTCTGTCATTGTGATATAGTTTGTACCCAGGTATCACAGTGTCCCATAGGTTGTCCTCCTTCCACTAGGCTTCTGAGATACCCATCATATCTAACCTTTCAGTTAGTGCTACTGTACATATTCTAGCTCTCCCTTCTTATTTTTTTAGACTTCCAGCATCTGCATACGGGCATTTCAACGTTTGTTTTTTGTTCATATGGACCATCTGGTTATCAGTTGACGGAGGTAATTTGGAATCCTTCAGCTTTGTCTGCTGTTTACTTGAAGGCAGCTGGGTTACTTTTACCGTTGAAACCTGTCGAGATGCCCTAACTTCCCTGTTGTGCTAGTATCCTTCACAGATACATCATTCTGAATCATGCGCTCTTGGGCAACGTTTTGGCTTTCCCCCTTCTTGTACTTTAAACATAATAAAGGCCTGAGCTAACTGGGTTTGGGAAAAGTCCCGTGCGAGGCTATGTACAAACACGCAACCGAGTCAGCACCCCAGGTGAATTCAAACACACACGCAAGGACACAACAGACAGAGCTCTCTCCATGGCTGCTCCAACAATATGGAACAAACTACCAGACGACTTGAGGGCAACTACAGACCTCAAAGACTTTAGAAAACAGCTAAAAACCATGCTGTTCATAGAACACTATGGACACATCACATAACCTAAGAGAATGTATAACAGCACATATTACCGTCTGTATAGATAATGTTTTACAGCACCACTGTATATAGCCCACACTGTACATAGCTCAAACCATTCTAGCACGCAACACGCCACACCTTGTACATAGCTCACCCCAATCTAGCACACGATACAACACACACTCAACTAAGTTTCACCCTCACTGCATGATTAACACACTCACTTTACCCGATTGTTTGCTGTGATACCACCTTGATTAATAAGATAAGGCGGTTTAAAAATACTGTTAAATAAATAAATAAAATAAATAAATGTACAGCAGAGGCCGACCAGCTTCCTTTTCCCCTGAAAAATCCTCCCTTCCCTCTGTTTACTTTTGCCTTTTATTGTTCAGTCAATACTTCTGCTATACCTGCCAATGGCAGTAAATTCAGACACCTTTATTTTCAGCTGAGTTCCTTTTATTATCTCCTTGTTACTTCTTAATGATCCGTAGGATAGAATCAACAGCATTGAGGTTGCAGAGCGGCGGCCGTAAGCTGCATGTAGTAACAGGGCCTGCTTCAGTGCTTCACCGGATGGGACATAAAGCTGCAATTAACCTTATTATCATGGCGGGCAAGGACTCAGCTCTTTGCATCTTGTAATCAGCACAGCAGTATAAGTGCCATCAAATAGCCAGTTATTGAGTTTCTGACAATATGGAGGGGGCGACTTGTGTTCCTTGATGAATTAACAGGTATTGTCCACTCTGCCCTGTTCAAAGGGAGTTTACTGAATGGACCTCAGCAGATGGGCTCTTAACCAGAAGAGATGAAGAGAAAAGCTGTGTGCCACTTCTAACATAGAAACATAGAAACATGATGACAGAAAAAGACCACATGGCCTATCTAGTCTGTCCTTCCATATCAACAACTACAACAGTCCCCTTTTTACCTTTATAGAAACATAGAAATATGATGGCCTGAATGGAATTGGCCTCTAACATAGAAACATAGAGGCCAATTCCATTCAGGCCATCCAGCCCCCTGTGCGGCCAGTCAGAATTGGGACGCACAAAGGTAGACCTGATTCTGATCCTGCGGGGACTAGATGTGCCCATGAGATCAGAATTGGGTCTATGGCCTGGATTCTGATCAGCCTGCACACCCAGCCACATGCCCGGTTACCTCAGCCAGGCTTCTCAGTAGAGCCCCAGTGCATTGGCAGCCCATCGCCATGGCACCGCGGATCCATTCAGGAGCTGTGATCCCCTGCCACGGAAAACAAACCTCTGTCCCCACAGTCCGCAGCCAGATTCCCAATCCAGCCTTCCATGGCTAGGGTCGAGCTGCGGGGAATCCCCTGTGCCCCCTCACCTGCTTCCAGCAGCCCAGCTTAGCGATCCCACGATGTCCAGGGGGTCTTATTCCACCTTTAGGGTGGAATAAGTCCGCTGTCTAGATCCGAGGCCCCAGACATAAAGGGTTGACCTCTGAATCGGTTCTCTATGTCCGGGGTCGTGGCCCTCCCATGCCCCGCCCTCGCTCCGCCTCCAGAATACCCCCTCCTGCCCCTTCAGGGCCTCCCTGTACAAAACCACTGTTCGTATGGGAAGGCTTTTGCCAGGGTCACCAGGGGGCAAATAGCAGGGATGGATGTCTAAACGGGATGTCCATCCCTGCTATTCGCGGGCAGAATGAGCCCCATAGTAAATGACAGTCTATAAATGTCAGTCAAATTTAAATAAAGACCAGCATGGCCCATCTAGTCTGCCTTGTACAGTGGTTAGTGTAGTGACTGCTGCCCCGCGCAGGTTACCCCCTCTCTCTGAAACGTGAAAGTCATTCAGGTTTGGTTTTGAGTGGAACTAGAGGTCTGCTGTGCTTACTCCATGCCTTTTTGAATTCTGCCATTGGTTTTGTCCCCATTATTGGGAGGACATTTGAAGAATCTACCATCCTTTCTGCGAAAAAATAAATCCCAATGTTGATCCTTTGCAATTTAATATTCATTGAGTTTACTTAATTACAAGTCAAACAAAAATTACAGTACTTAAAAGATTTAAGCAAATAAAGAAAAGACCATGTAGCAAATTAAACCAATCACCCATTTTAAACATATACACCTATCTATCATGGTCTGCTAAGAAGAATACATGAAAGAAGAAGGTTAATTATTAAAACATAATGGGCCCAATCCAGTGACAAGACTTTCAGCCCCCCAAGCCGTCCTGCCCATTCCCCCTCAGGCCCTCCCCACACAGCTAGAGCGGAAGTAAGGGAAGAGCCTGCGGGTTGCGGGAGGGGGCAGAGTCTGGGTGGAGCTTGGGCAAACTGAGGCAGCAGGATGTACAGGGCCGATTCCGGTCACAGCCCTGTACGTTATTTATTTATTTTATTTGACTGTTCTTTTAGACCGCTTTTCACCAGGGCAAAGCGGTGTACATTACGACGCGTTATTATTAAGTTTAAACAAACTGTTACTGATGACCTTTTGTGTATAGTTTTTGTAAATAGTTGCAAATAGTTATATTACTGTTCCATGTAGTTGTGCTGTACATAGTTTAAACACCGTTCCATGTAAAGTATACCCATGTATACATAATTGTTACTTGTTCAATGTAAACCGCCCTTGATCTCTGGAAGGGGCGGTATAGAAGAAACTGATAAATAAATAAAATAAATAAAATAAAAATTATACATAGAGCTATGGAACTTATTTATAGAGTAGTTAACATATGCTATCTATATTACATAGAACAGTGAAACTTATATACATTATACTACCTTAGTGGGATAACTTATATACATTGAAGTTCTTGTCAGAAGTGGTAAATATGTTGCAAACAGGTCAATTGTTTATTATGGGAGGGTACTGTGGAGGGGGGTTTATGTGGTGTGACCAAAATGTTCATTAAATAGACGTGTTTTGAGTAATTTTCTGAATGTGGATGTCATTTGTTGAGCAGATGGTTCCAGGGAGGGAGTTCCAAAGGGATGGCGCATATGGATCATATACTCTGTTGCAGGCGTACTGGGTGTTTCTTTTTAAATATATTTTTATTGGTTATATAAACTGCACATTACAATGTATACAATCAACAGTGTAATACAAGATCCAAGAAAAACAGGAAAAACAAGAGAAACTGAAATCGCATCTCACATAGCCATCCCTTTCCCAACTTCTATTTTCCCCTCCCTTCCCCCCCTGAGTCGGACCATCTCAAACATTTTGAATCACTGAACCGCCTTGAGACCCAATGTTTGATGGGGAACATTTCGCCTTTGCCACAAAATCGTCAAGGCATTTCCATTTATTGAATTCTAAATCCCCATTTAAATTAACAGTGAGGCACCTTTGCAATTTACCTCTCAGGCCCCTTTGAGTTAAAGCCCGCTCTTGTGCTTTCTCATACTTAGCGTACAGACACACCAAGTTCCACCAGTAGTACCCTTCAAGTTTAGAGAAGTCCTTCCATGATGCCCAAATTAGCTTCAGTGCAATGGCCATCATAAAATTGAATAGGAAAGACTTCTCCTTGGGCAGATCTATTCCGCCCTCAGATGAGCGGAGAATGACTGTTTTCCATGTCAAAGGGGCCTGAAACCGTAAAACCACTTTAATCTTGTCCCACACCTGACACCAATATCTCTGAACATAAGGGCAATCGTATAGCATATGCTTCAGAGT
Source organism: Ichthyophis bannanicus (assembly GCA_033557465.1). Classification (NCBI taxonomy): domain Eukaryota; kingdom Metazoa; phylum Chordata; class Amphibia; order Gymnophiona; family Ichthyophiidae; genus Ichthyophis; species Ichthyophis bannanicus. Next base: position 344,971,003 of record CM066039.1, on the reverse strand, counting down.
ACCTGGGCTACCTGAACAAGTCCAGCATCTATTATGAGTCTTGGGGTCCCATTTTGTGACCCTAACCGGCATGAAAAACACCCTGTGTATTAAGAAGAATAAAGACTGAGTAAGGGCAGCCGCTTTGGAAGCTTTATTGACCTGCCCCCAAATTTGACACCAGGATTGTGCAGAAATAGAGGAACCCAAATCCATCTCCCAAGCTTTCCCTAGCCCGGTCAAAGGAGGCACAGAACCATTACAGCATAAAACTTGGAGGCTGTACCTTTCAAACTATGACAAATTTCCACCATTTTCATCAAGCCCCACCCGTCAGAGAGTTTCTGCAGGTCTCCTATACTACCCGCAATACAATGTTTAAGCTGGGCCCATTGATACCGCAAGTCAGTGGCAGAACAAACTCCTGCTGCAACTCATCATAAGTCTTCCACTTATTCCGCTTAATTACCTGACCAACATTCCATATTCCTTTCGCTTGCCAATTTTTCCATGCGTACTGAAAAATACACCCCAGAAAAATCAATCCCAACTGTCCAAAAATATACTTTGATTTCAAATACAGCCCATATTTATCGGAACTATACCCCTACCTATTTCCCAAAAAATACCATACACTCTAGTATGTGAATTTAAATCCTATACCTTATTACCAATTTTTGTCGGATCACTCACCGTGAACAGGAACTTTCCTGCTCTCGAAGTGAGCCCTCCTTTTTATTCAATTTAAAATGACCAAAGGCCTTAAAAACAGAACCGGCAGCACCATTCAGCTGTCTACTCTGTATATGATAACTCAACAGTCCCAACCGACACCACATCCATTCCACTTAACTTAATTAGGAAAATTCTTCCGTGGTTAGTAGAAATTAGATCTTCCTTTTGTAGTGCAAGATAATCTTTTCACTCCAAAGACACGGTCAGGAATCAATCCAACGCAAAGTCCACGCTACACCAATCAGTGTTTCAAGCCATGTGGCTTCTCAGCTCTTCCTCAGGCGAATTTTTCCATGCAGCAACCTTACGGCCAATCTTGAATTTCGGGTTGTACCAAAGCGGGAGTAGGGTAGAACAGCACTCCTCCTTTCCTAAGACTCCCCCAAGAAAAATAAAAGCCTCTTGCGTTGCCTGAATGATTTGGAGGCTCTTAAAGGAGTCTGGGAACCTCATCCCTGCCCACGTCGATAAAGGAAACGGAACAACCAACCTTTCCTCTAAGTCTAACCATACTTGCCTCTGCCCTTCTTCCTTGGGGAAACACCACTCCGCACCCTGTTTTAGGAGGAAGGTCATATGGTGCTATCGTAAATCAGGAAAATGGATTCCCCGCTTGAGTTTATTTGCCTTTAATTTGGATGTTGCAATCCTAGGGGATTTCCCTTGCCATAGAAAATCCACTAATAATCTTTCCATTTTTTTATATGAGTTAATGCGTAAAGCCACTGGAAGCATTTCCAGAACGTAATTTACCTTGGGCACCAATACCATTTTTATAGATTCTAGCTTACCCCATCATGATAAATGGAGGTGCGATCACTTCAAAGTAAAGGAGTGGATCATTTCAATTAGCCCATTAACATTGATCTGTTTTGTTTCTTCTACAGAGAAAGCGTATTTCACCCCTAAGTACTCTATAGCTGTAGCCTCCCATTGAAAGGGAAATTGAGAGAGCATAGATGAGAAGGTCATCTTATTCAATGTAAAAGCAACTGATTTACTCCAGTTTATCTTATAACCTGACATAGTAGAATATAAACCCATTATCCTCAATACCTCTCCAACATCATGGGGCTGAATAAACAGCAAAAGGTCGTCCGCATACGCTGACAGTTTGATTTGTTTGTCTCCGATGGAGATTCCCTGGATCTTGTCTGAATGTCTAAGCAGCAGGGTAAGTGGTTCTAGCGCGATATTGAACAGAAGGGGGGACAGAGGGCATCCCGCTTTTCTACTAACCACGGGGGTGTACTCCTGTTCTATGTAAAACCAAACAGCTTGTTGTTATGGTCATTGTGTTATAATGTAAACCGCGCTGATACCGAATAGTGCGGTATATAAGAAATTGTAATAAATAAATAATAAATAAATAAATCCCTGTCGCGTTCCCCTTTTCAACAAAAAGGAGGGAGAGAGCAGCCCATTTGCTAGGATGCGGGTAGAAGGATTAGTATACAACAAATTAATGAGATGCATAAATTTTTCCCCAAAACCAAACCAAGCTAGAACTTGCTCCAGAAAGGCCCATTCCAGCCTATCAAAAGCCTTTTCTGCATCATCCGAGAGTCCCACCACCGGGAAGCTCAAGTGTTCAGAGACTGCCATAAGGTTCATGAATAGGCGCGCGTTATCCACAGAAGACCAACCGGCCATAAAGCCACATTGGTCCGGGTGAATTATATGAGAGACTACTTTTTTTATTCTCTGAGCAAGAATGGCTGCAAAGAGCTTGTAGTCAGCGTTTAATAAGGATATAGGTCGATAGTTTTCCACTCTCTGAGGGTCCCTACCTGTTTTTTTCAGAACTATGATTGTTGCATCACTGAAGGAGCCAGTGGCCAGAGCTTGCGTGCTTAACAACTGGAAATACTGTTTCAAAAAGGGGAGGAGATCCTCAGAGAAAAGTTGAAAGAATTCAGTGGGAATTCCATCTGGCCCGGCTGCTTTACCCCTAGCCTGCCCCTGCAAAACCTCACTAATCTATCCTATAATAATAGGACTCTCCAGCCCCTCCCTCTGTGAGGGAGATAAAGAAGGATGAGGTAACTGATCAAAGAGCTCTTGAAATGCAACGGGGTCAACTGCCGATTCGGAGGAATATAATTCAGAGTAGAATAATCTAAAAGCTTCAGCAATTTCATCTGCCCTTGTAATCAAGACCTGGTTATCATATCGAAGGGCCTCAATTCTCCTTTTTGGTGGCCTTGGTCTAAGAGTATGTGCAAGTTGGGTCCCTGCCTTGTTATTTATTTTATTTACGTTCTCTTATATACTGTGCTATTCTGCATCAGTGTGGTTTACATTGAACAAGGCATTATAACTTGGAGATAACTATTTTACAGGGAACATGGGCTATGGAGGGTTAAGTGGCTTGCCCAAAACCACAAGGAGCACCTGTGGGACTAGAAACCCCAGTCCTTCCAGCCCAAGGTTGCTGTCCTCTAGTGGGATTTGAACCCCTGACCTTCTGGCCTGAAGTACCTTGCCCCCAACCACTAGGCCACTCCTCCACTCCTATGTTGTTAGACTCAACATAGTATTTCCCCTGCTGAGCTAGTGATATCTTTGCAGCTTCCGCAGCAATAGTACTATTGAATTGGTAACGCAATTTCTGCAAACGCAGAAGAACCATTGGATCGGTCCTGTTCCTCAGTAATCTCTCCCCCACTCATATTTGGGTCTCCAACCCTACTAAGTCTACTTCCTTTTGCCACCCTAGCCTAATTTTATAACTCGTACATTCAGCTCGAATACACGCCTTGAAAGCTTCCCACCATGCCCATCCGGCTGTATCCTCTGGGAGATTGATTTTGAAATATCCTTTAATAGTCGCCTTGATGGTCTCATAAAAACCTCGGTCATCCAGTAACTCTCTTGGGAAGAACCAGGTGGGACTCTTTGGGTCTGAGTCATCAACCTGTAGAATAAAAGTTACTGCGGCATGATCAGAGATGTGGGTTCCACATATATCTACTTTTGTGACCGAGGGCACCAGGGATTTGGATATTAAAAAGAAGTCTATGCGGGAGTGTGAACCGTGGGGCAAAGAATAGAAAGTAAATTCTTTATCGTTTGGATGCCACAATCGCCAAATATCCGATAGTTCACATGCCTGAATTATAGAGTGCACAACCGCAGATGCTCTGGATCGTGTTTGGAGCCTGTAGGGTTGCCGATCGAGCAGAGGATCTAACGTTAGATTAAAATCTCCCCCCATAACGGTGGGATACGCTGCCCACTCTTGCGCCTCCTCTGCAAGAGCCCTGCAGAAGACTACATCGTCATAGGGCCGTAGACATTTATGATGGCAATTTTTTGATTTCCAATCCGCAATAGTGTTTTGGCCTACCTGCCCTCCAGATCCACTCTGGTCTGCACAATTGCTGGTGCCAACGCTTTAAGAACTAAGATGGCAATGCCAATTTTCTTTTTTTAGCCTCTGAATGACCCACCAAAGTCTAGTGCCCCATCCCTAGTTTAGCTGTCTCAGTTGACGTGAGATGGGTCTCCTGCAATAGGACCACATCCGCTCTTTCTTTCTTGCAATAGAACAAAATCTTTTTCCACTTTGCCGGGTTCATAATGCCCTTTACATTCAGAGACATGAAATTAAGTGGTTTCACTGGGTACCTTCCAAGTATTGCAGCCTCTGCAGTCCAGTTCCCAACTGCTACCCCTATTTAAGAAATCTGACCCTTTCCAGCATATCCCAACCAAAACACCCCAATTAACAAAAACAGCCTCCCACAAAACAAGTTCTTCTGGGTAAGCCAGTGCCTGAGAAAAACTACCCCGCCCCGCCAATCCAAATATTGAGAGAATCCTCCTCCCCTACCACCCACAATCTTTTCAGGTTACCCCCTTCCAATTTTTTTTTAAATTTATTTATTTTTATTTTATCTTATCTCCCCTTTCCCCCGATTTATTATTTTTATTTACATTATTTTCATTATTTTCCTCCTCTCCTTTAATTACATTGCCTTCCCCTCCCTGCTCACAAGGATGTCCCAATCTCAGGCCTGAACAAGAAGCAGAAACCTTCTCCTCTTTCTTTAATTCTTCTAGTAGCATCTTTTATTTCCCTGGCCTTACAACAAAAATTGTAGCATATCCTAGACATTAAAACATCTATGTTCAAAGACCAGGTCTCCATATTAAAATAGAAACATTAAGTTGAAACATTCAAATATTTTGTTTATTTATTTAACATTTCTTATATACTGCCTTTCATGATATCAAGGTGGTTTACATTGAACAAACTGAAATTACATTGAACAGGGCATTATAACTTGAAGATAACTATTTTACAGGGAACATGGGCAATGGAGGGTTAAGTGGCTTGCCCAAGACCATAAGGAGCACCTGTGGGACTAGAAACCCCAGTCCTTCTGGCCCAAGGTTATTGTCCTCTAGTGGGGTTTGAACCCCTGACCTTCTGGCCTGAGGTAATTTGCCCCAACCATAGGTCACTCCTCCCTCCCTGCTATGAAATGGTGTTCATTACCCCTGAAATCATGGAGTGAGCACTCCATCAGGACCTTATTGCGGTAAAATATTCAACTATGTAGCTAGTCAGCACATTACTTTTGCTTCCTTCTCCTCCAAAAAGGATTGCAGAGCCGACGGGTCCTCAAAGGATCTAGTTTGATTGTGAATCGTCACTCTCATCCTTGCCGGAAAAAAAAGGCCATATCTGGCCTGAAGGTTTTGCAGTCGAGGTCTGAAAGACAGGAGTTGTTTGCGCCTCTCTACTGTCGGTTTGATGAAATCCAGATAGAACGCCAGCGTATGATATTCAAATTTCACCGGCGAGCCAGCTTTAGCTGCAGACATAATTTGTACCACATGTGAGTAGCGTAGAACCCGCATTATAATTGGGTGTGGATGACGGGCGTGAGGGAGCACCTGAGTCGGGACTCTATGCGCTCTGTCAATTTCAAGAGGTTGACTGAGATTTAGCCGAAGGATCTTTGGAATTGTTTTTTCTATAAAAGCCACAGCATTTACACCTTACGCACCCTCTGGAACTCCCACCACCTGAATATTATTCCTTTGGGATCTATTATTGAGGTCTTCCAGGCTGCGTTCCAGGGCCTTGATTCTCATCCCATGCTTTGTCACTTGTTTTAAACACTCTTCGTGCACATTTACTTTGGCTTCAACCTCCTGCATTCTGTTCGTAATACGCGTCAGTTGCTCTTTAAGCTCTTTCAATTCGAGAACATCAGCTTGCACTCCTGCTAGGGTCTCCCCATTCGCAGCTACCATTTCCTGCACTGCTCTTATCTCTTGCAGCAGTTCTTGTAGGCCCTCCGGGTTTTCACGGGAGTTCGCCATCTTGAGAGGGGACGTGGGATTAGGCTTAGATCTTTTTGCCCCAGGATTTGACCCGGTCCTGAACTCTAATCTTGTCTGTTTGCTACCTGCCATCACTGTGGCTCCTTGGTACTGCCTGTAGGGGCAATAAATTTCGCAACTATGATGGGAGGATAGGATTTGACCAGGATTCAGCAGAGAGCTAAGAGACTACACGGCCATCTTCCTCGGTAGCTGGCTCTGCCCCCCCCCCCCCCCGTACTGGGTGCTTTCATTTTTTTCTTGTGGTATTTGTAGCATGTTTGTGTTGTTTTGCTTCTTTGATCTGGAAAAGCTGGTGGTCTTCAGGAGGGATTGTAGGTAGTGGGATGATTGGTCATTGATGATCTTAAATGTTAGGAGATGGACTTTCTGGAGTAAGCAGCTTTTTAGTGGCAACCAATGGAGTTGTTTGAGGATAGAAGTTATGTGCTCATACTTTGATGCATCTTGAATTGTGTGTGCAGCAGTGTGCAATGCAGAGATGAGGGGGAGCAGAGTGGATTTTGGTAGCCCTTGGTAAATTGAATTGAAGTGTGAAGTTATTATAGCCTGGAAAGCTATGTGGAAGTTGGATAGGTCCAGCAGTGGGCAGAGGGTTATAATTTTGAAGTATATTTGTTTTGTTATATTACTTATGTGAGCTTTATTTATTTACATTCTCTTATATACTGTGCTTTCTGCATCAGTGCAGTTTACATTGAACAAACTGAAATTACATTGAACAGGGCATTATAACTTGGAGATAACTATTTTACAGGGAACATGGGCTATGGAGGGTTAAGTGGCTTGCCCAAGACCACAAGGAGCACCTGTGGGACTGGACACCCCAGTCCTTCCAGCCCAAGGTTGCTGTCCTCTAGTGGGATTTGAACCCCCAACCTTCCAGCCTGAAGTATGTTGCCCCAACCACTAGGCCACTCCTCCACTCCAGTTTTAAAGTTGAATTGCTGGTCCAGAGTAATTCTCAGATACCTGACCTTTATTTGTATTTGCATGTTTATATCATTTAGGGTTATGGATGTTGGTGGTTGGAATTTGGTGTCTTTTGCTATGAATAGTGTTTCCATCTTCTTGTAGTTTATTTTAGTGAGTTGTTAGATAACCATTGGGTTATTTCTGAGAAGCATTGTTTTATTCCGTCATATGTTGGTGTGCTGGTGTTGATTGAAACATTTATCATTATGTCATCTGCATAAATTTGGAATTGAATGTTATGTGTGTGGATAATTGTACATAGATGCTGAATAAGAGGGATGATAGGGAGGACCCTTGAGGGACACCCTGGGTTTGCCGGTAGGGGAGGAGGCGATGGATCCCATTATGACTTGTTGCTGATGATCACTAAAATATGATTGATTCCGATGGATTGGAGTCTGTGTAGGAGGATGCTGTGGTTGATGGTATCAAAGGCGACCAAGATATCTAGGAATATTAGTATGTAACCTTGGTTTGGTTTCTGGGTTCCTTTTTTTAGGGTATTTAGGAGAGAAGTTAGCAAGGTTTCAATGCCATGGTTTGGCTTGAAGCCATGTTGTTGAGGGTCAAGGGGAACATGGCGGTCAAGGTGATCCTGGAGTTGTTGCTGAATGTTTTTTTTCAATTATCTTCGACAAGAAAGGTAGGCTTGCTATGGGTCTGTATGCAGATTGATCATTGGGGTGAGGTTGGCGTTCTTCAAGATGGTAAACCAATCTTACAAAAATAACTATTATTCTATATCAAATATACCCAAAGCAAAAATAGAGTAGACCTGAAAAAAGTGAGCAAACGTGTGTATAAGTGTGTTAATGTCAGAAGATATGACATGAGGATACAACTACCTCTTGAGGCTAAACTTCCATTTTACTCAAATTAAAAAGCCACAATCAGAGCTTTCAAAACATAGGCAAAAACACCATAAATTAGTGAGACCTACACCATAATGTATTAAAAAATCTTACTTCCCCTTGTATTCCATGTTTAATGACGAGATCCAAGCAGAAAGACTGTCAAAAAGCCACTTATCTTGTCTGTTGTCCCGACGACTCTGAGTCTTGATAATTTTCAAACTCAGATTTAACCCACTGGAGCCAGCAACTTTTAACCTAAACTCACAGGAATCCAGCAGCAGTTTTTTGAAGACACAGCACTGCGTTTCGGGCAAATAAAATCGTGATGCCCTGTTTCAACGCTCAATTCTACTGCAAGCAAATATTTGGGAAGTAAGATTTTTTAATACATTATGGTGTAGGTCTCACTGTTCCTGAGCTGAAGTTCAATTCACAGGATGGGTACTAGGCTGAGACCACCCTGCGATATTTTATTAAAGTTCTGTGCTGAATAAAAGGAAACAGAACGCATATTTTTTGTGTACTTGTTGTTTTGGATGGATTGAGTAGTGACATGGTTGAGTTTAATGTTGTGATGGTGAATTCTATGTTTTCTTTGCTGATTGAACTGAAGGTAGACCAGGGGTTGCAGGTGTTGATTGATGGTGGGGTTTGTGGTGGAGGCTGGAATATGGTGTTCTTTTGGTAGTGCATTGCAAAGGTTTGAGGATCAGGGAGGATTTCCAAAGTGATTGTGTTTGAGGGCTGGGTTAGATTCTTTACTATATGGAAAGCTGTTTTGGTCAGTTGAGTGATTTGTTTATGATTTTTGTATGGAAAGTTCTCTTACAGTTGTCAGTTTCCTGACGGTATTCGAGCAGTAGAAGCAGTAGGAGTTTTTGTCTTCTGTTGACTTTTTCTTTCTCCATTTTCATTCCATTTCTTGGAGCTGCCTCGCCAGATGTGGGTAGGTCCCTGCCACCCGGTCCAGGCCCTGGTTGCCCAGCCATGGGTTGGGTGGTGGAGAAACAGAGGGTCAGCGCCATGGGAGCCAGGGGAGCTTGCAGGGAGGACGTCCCCATAAGCATGCAGGGGCATGCCGAGCCATCCTTGGGCCCGATTCCGTATGCCACGGGAACATTTTGCTCCCGTGGTACAGAATCGGATCCTAACAAGCTCGTCCTGCTCAGGCCGTCTGGACAGTCCAGATGTACTCCTTTCAGAATCGGGCTGCACATGTTTCTATGTTTCTATGTTTCAGTGGAGTGAGATCAGGGGCCACCAGGGAAGTGTGATGCCGAATAATATCACTGTCGGCATAGTAATATGCCGACAAGCCAGACTGTTGAATCTGTAGGCTGAGGGGGGCCAGAAAGACATTGAAAAGAAAGCGTGCAAGCACGGATCTCTGGGGGACAACACAGGTAAGAGGCAGTGAAGTTGAAGATGCAGGACCTAAGAAAACAGAGAAGGACCAAGAAGAAAGAAAAGAATGAAATCATTGCCGGACTGTCCCGGATATGCCAGCCACATGGAGACGAGAAAGAAAAGTAAAGTAATTGACCAAATCAAAAACAGATCAAGAGAGACAGCAATTGATACATCACTCCGGACATGGGAAATATGGAGCTTGTTAAGAAGTGGTAGCAGAATCGACTCGTGCAGTGCCCAGATCTAAAACCAGATTGATGGGGGTGCAGGTAGTGAATCGAGTCGAGATGCTGAGTGAGCTGTGTGAAAACAAATTGTTCTAAAATTTTAGACAGAAAAGGGAGATTAGAAACTGGCTGGTAATGAGACAAAACAGAGGACTCAAGAGAGGGCTTTTTAGGCAGCAGATGGACCAGAGCTTGTTTCCAGGGTGTGGGAAAAAAAACGGAAGTGAGGCTGGTATTCAAAATAAGCTGAATTAATGGGAGAAGGGCAAGTGAGGGCTCTGAGAGCCAGGCCGATGGAATGGGGTAGTTTTCCTGGCTTCTCCTTCCCATTGCTGTTCACTAATACTTTTCAAGTCTTAAAGCATCCGTATCATATCTCCCCTGGCCCTCCTTTCCTAGGGCATACATATTCAGTCTTAGGGATATGCATTTGTTTCATACAACATGAGACATGAAAGCAGCACTTCCCATGTCATTTTTAACCTGAAATGCCCGAAAATAAATCTCAAGAACATGATATTTCTTTTACAAGGAAATACTGCAAGTGTCAGCAAGGCCCAAAGTAATGGAACTGCCCAGCACTTCAGACATCTGTCTCCTCCACTAAGATATTTTGGTTTTATTTACTCTGTACAGTCTCTCTTCCTACATCAGAGTTTAAATATTGCACCAGGAAGTGTCTGCAAGTGTGTGCTTCCCACCTGTCGCACGCTTCACTTTCAACAGAACAGTGTTTTACACAGCCAGCTGACAAATGGTACCTGGCATGAATGCACAGCCTACGCTCGGAGCTGCTGACCCTGAGCTGGGGTGTGAGATGCCAACACTCCTGGAGCATCCTGGAATTGGAGCAGCAGGTGTGCGCCCCTTCCCATCTGGCTGAACCTTTCTTCCAGACATCCAGAAACTAGATCCCCCTTCTTTGTTTATCCGGCTCCTGATTAGTTTCTCACCCTAACATTCTGCAAGTCTTCTCACCCCTTTCTGCTTTATGCCATAAAAGGTATCTTATAATGAGCCGCGTAAATGAATGTGCCACCCATGCATGTCACTCATGTACTTTCCATGACTGACACGTGTAGACAGGCAGGGGTGGCCCAAGGGGGGTGTGGGGCCATGTGCGGAGACTCGGTGCGGGGCCTCATTTGCATAAGTGGCCTTATTTGCATAAATATTTGCATAATGTTACCATACACTAACGTTTAGTAAACATGTCTCTTAATGAGTGTATGGATAAAGAAAGACTAAAAGATTTCTACATTACTATAATCCAGTGCCAACCGCCAGGCACATTAGGAACTACTACAAACACTGCCCATTTAGAACCCATAGCAAACCCACCGTATCCTGACAGCACTACCAGGACTCACAAAGCACCATACCCTACCTATCAAAAGGCAACACTGCAAATATTAAACCAATACATTTCAGAGAATACTGGGGAAAGAGAACAAGTGGCAATGTCAAATAGGAATTACATAAATAGAATACCTCAGCTCAGTTACACATGCAGAACATAGACCATCACCAAACAAGGAATCACAATTTAGAAACAGGAAGGCAATAATTAAACTGGGAATCCCAAAAGCCAAACTTGGAATGTACAACAACACTGTAGAAATAAAACTATAAATTAATTTCCTCTTGTACCAAACAAAGCGCAGACGTTAATGATGCACATTTCCCAGAGCTTTCATATTCCAGTTAATAAATTCAAAATAAAGAGATATCTTTCTACCTTTTGTGCATTTTTTCAGTTGGAATTGCTCCAGCCACTTTCTTCTGGTTTCTTCATGTTTTCTGCTAACTGTCCATCGTCTGCTGTCCATTTGTTCTTTCTTCTCTCTTCTAGGTTTTTTTTTTCCATTCTCTCTCTCTACAACTGCTTTGACATACTAATCTTTCTCCATTTGCTCTTTCCTCATTCCTATTTCATCCACACAAATTTTACCCCTCCATCCTCAATCCCCACTTACTCTCCCAATACCCGGCCAATTGTAGATTTTTCATCCCTCCCACACAAAATATTTTTCCCCTCTCCAATTTACACTCCCAGCCCCATCCCATTCTAATCCTCCCCCAACATCAGCTCCCTTCTAGTTCCATTCTCACCCAGCATCCATTCCCTTCTAGTCCCTGCATCAGCCCATTTCCAGTCCTAGCCCCCCATCCACCCATTTCCAGTCCTAGCTCCCCCATCCATTTTCAGTCTGAGTCCCTTCATCAGCTCATTTCCAATCCTAGCCCCCATCAGCCCATTTCTAGTCATTTCCTAGCCCCACCATCAGCCCATGTCAAATCCTAGCTCCCCTCCACTCAGCCCAATTCCAGTCCAAGCCCCCCATGAGCCTACTTCCAGTTCTAGCCCCTCCATGAGTCCATTTCAATTCAAGCCCCCATCACAGCCCATTTCCAATCTTAGCTCCCCCCAACAGCCCATTTCCAGTCCTATCCTAGCTGCTCCATCAGCCCATTTTCAGTCCTAGCTCCCTTCCCTCACAGCCCATTTCCATTCCAAGCTCCCTCCCCATCAGCTATTTGCAGTTCAAGCCTCCCCTTCCACTCAGCCCATTTCCAGTCATAGCAACCCCCCAACCAATTACCAGTCCTAGCCCCCCCATCAACCCATTTCCAGTCCTAACCCCCCATCACCCCATTTTCAGTTTAAGCCCCCCCTATAACCCATTACCAGTCCTAACCCCCATCAGCCCACTTCCAGTCTTAACCCCATCAGCCCATTTCCAGTCAGCCCCCCATAGCTCATTGCCAGTCCTAACCCCCCCTCCATCAGCCCACAGCCCATTACCAGTCCTAACCACATCAGCCCTCCTCAAGTCCTAACCCCTCCCCATCAGCCCATTTCCTGTCCTAGCCCCCCACAGCCCATCAGTCCTAACCCCCCATAGCCCATTAGCAGTCCTAACCCCCCATCACCTCATTTCCAGACAGCCCCCATCAGCCCACAGCCCATTACCAGTCTTCACCCCCCATTGCACATTTCCAGTCCTAACCCCCACCATCAGCCCACAGCCCATTACCAGTCCTAACCCCTCCCCATCAGCCCATTTCCTGTCCTAGCCCCCCCATAGCCCATTATCAGTCCTAACCCCCCCATAGCCCATTACCAGTCCTAACCCCCCCCCATAGCCCATTACCAGTCCTAACCCCCATCACCCCATTTCCAGACAGCCCCCATCAGCCCACAGCCCATTACCAGTCTTAACACCCCCCCTATAGCCCATTACCAGTCCTAACCCCCCCAACATCCCACTAACAGTCCTAACCCCCCCCCAACAGCCCACAGCCCATTACCAGTCCTGACCCCTCCCCATCAGCCCATTTCCTGTCCTAGACCCCCCATAGCCCTTTATCTGTCCTAACCCCCGATCTCCCCATTTCCAGTCAGCCCCCATCAGCCCACATCCCATTGCCAGTCTTAACCCCCCCCAGCCCATTACCAGTCCTAAACCCCCCCCCCCCATCGGCTTATGGCAAAATTTAAAAAAAAAAAAAAAGCTGGCTCTGGCTGCTGCCGCTGCCGCCGTCGCGGCAGCGGCAGAATGAAGTGTCCCGCGGGGCCGCCTCTGCTCGCTGAGCCACTCTGCAAGGGCTTTCAGATTCGCGAAGGGAGAGTGTCTCCCTCGTGTCTCTGTTAAGCCCCCAGGGGCTAATGGGAAATTTCCCATCTACCCCTTTAGACGCGAGGGGCTGATGGGAAATTTCCCATTAGCCCCTGCGGGCTTAACAGAGACGCGAGGGAGACACTCTCCCTTCGCGAATTTGAAAGCCCTTGCAGAGGGGCTCAGCGAGCAGAGGAGGCCCCACGGGACACTTCATTCTGCCGCTGCCGGGGCGGCAGCGGCAACGGTAGCAGCCAGAGCCAGCTGTTTTTTTTTAATGTAATTTTTAAAAAAGCAGAATGTTCTTTGCGCGGGGCCCCCTGAAACGCAGGGCCCTGTGCAAAAAACATTCTTGCTCAATGGACGGGCCGGCCCTGTAGAGAGGCACCTCTATGGACGCTTAGGCAATCACTATTCTTTTGCTATCCACATCAGGCCAATGGCGCATGCTTTCGGAGTGGGAGAGCACAGGGGCAATGCAAAGGTAGAGCCTACATTTATGCCCATAAGTCATAAAATACTATAACTTCCAGACATTCTTTACAAATCTAGGTGTGCACATTTACACCAAGTCTACAGCTGGTGTGAGTATACACCCCTAGGTTTGCCATGTCTATCTACAACTTATGCCCCTTTGCGTGCAGTGAAACACACATTTAATTATTTATTTAACTGGTTTTCTATATTGCCTTTCGACACGTCAAGGCGGTTTACATTGAACAGTAACTTAACATGGGATACATAGAGTGGAGGAGTGGCCTAGTGGTTGGGGCAAGGTACTTCAGGCCAGAAGGTCAGGGGTTCAAATCCCACTAGAGGACAGCAACCTTGGGCTGGAAGGACTGGGGTTTCTAGTCCCACAGGTGCTCCTTGTGGTCTTGGACAAGACACTTGACCCTCCATAGCCCATGTTCCCTGTAAAATAGTTATCTCCAAGTTATAATTCCCTGTTCAATGTAATTTCAATTTGTTCAATGTAAACCACACTGATGCAGAATAACACAGTATATAAGAGAATGTAAATAAATAAAATAGAATCTTAATTGTTACACATAGAACCTTAATTGCCAATGAGTAACTTAAATAGCTATATATTTATTTGAACATTTTTCTATACCGCCCCTTCTAGAGATCAGGGACAGTTTACAGATAACAAAATGATAACAATAATGAAATTATTATTATTATTTACAATGAATGGTTTTGTACAGTGAACATTTTGAACAAATTAACTAAAATTTTAGTACAAATTAACTAAGGGCAAAAACAAGTGAATCTGGAACTATTCATAAAACATTATTTTATAATTAGTAATAGTAACCTATTTACCAAGGTGAGTAAATGAGTCCAATTGCAATGTATACTTTGATGAATTTGTGATAGAGATATACTTGTATCAGTAATTGTCTATGTAGGGTCAGAGTATGGTTGCTGGTCAGCACTAATCTGTGACTTCTGGTCATCATTGTGCTGTAGGTTGTGAAAGTACTGGATAAAGAGATGGGTTTTTAGATCCCTTCTAAATGATTGCAGATCCTTTATCTCCCTTAGTGAAACTGGGAGGTTGTTCCATAACGTGGGTGCAAAGAACGAGAAGGCAGTATTGCTAGTCTTCTGCTTTGCTTTTCGAATGGAATCAGGTACTAGTAACATATGGAGGTTCACTCTTCTTCTTGACCTGCTTTTCTGGGGGGGTTTGAATGAGAGATAAGATAAGATGGGGCTATATTATTAATGAGCTTGAACGTGGTAACAATTGCTTTGTAGAGGATTCTGCATGACCCCGGAAGCCAGTGCAGTGTGTAAAGAATGGGTGTTATGTGATCTGATAATTTTGCTTTGTAGATAATCCTTGCAACAACATTTTGAGCCAGTTATAAGTGTGCAAATTTTTCTTCGAAGTACCTTGAAGAATGCCATTGCAATAATCTAAATGTGGTCTTTATCTTTATTCATTGCTAGATATACCGCCCAAGCATGTGCGTCAGGGCGGTGTACAATATAATCAATAAAAGCAGGAAAGGAAAAGAACACCATTATTTAGACAGGACAGGAAGAGGTGGAGAAAGACGAGTGAGCAAGAGAGAGATAGAATAGGAGAGATACCAGTGGGGAAACCGGTTTTAAAGGCCTGCTGAAAGAGATGAGTTTTGAGTGAGCATTTAAATTTTTGATAGGATAACTTGGTGCAGAGGGCAAACGGAAGTGAGTTCCAGAGGGCTGGGGCCAGAAGGTAAAATGCAGAATGGCGTGTCGTTTCTAGGTGAGCTGAGGATGGGGCAGGGAGATAGAGACGATGACCATGTGCCGAACGAAGAAGACGGGGGGAAGGCTGTAGATGGATGGAATCGGCTAAATACCGAGGAGAACCGGTGTGCAATGCTTTGTGGACGAGTATAAGAATTTTGTAATGGAAACAGAAATTAAGTGGGAGCCAGTGGAAACGGAGAAGGAGGGGAGTGATGTGATCACGGGGGGAAGAATCGGTGAGCAAACGTGCAGCCGTATTCTGGACCAGTTGGAGGCGTCGAAGCTGATATTGTGGAAGACCTGCTAAAATGGTATTGCAATAATCCAACCTGGAGAGTACTAGAGAAATGACTAAAGAGGTAAGAGAGGAGGGAGGGAGAAAAGGGCGGACAGCTCGGATCTGACACAGAAAAAAGAAGGAATAAGAACATAAGATCATAAGATATGCCATACTGGGTCAGACCAAGGTCCATCAAGCCCAGTATCCTGTTTCCAACAGTGGCCAATCTAGGACATACGTACCTAGCAATTTCCCCAAAAGACACAGGTTCCGCAATGACGGATAAGTGACGAAATATGATGGTGAAATGAGAGGGAGACATCAAGGATGACTCCAAGATAGCGGAGGGAAGAGACAAAAGGAATAGGAGTAGAGAGAAAGAGAGGAGAACAGGTAGGGTGGAATGTGGAGTGGAGTGGAGGAGTGGCCTAGTGGTTGGGGCAAGGTACTTCAGGCCAGAAGGTCGGGGATTCAAATCCCACTAGAGGACAGCAACCTTGGGCCGGATGGACTGGGGTTTCTAGTCCCACAGGTGCTCCTTGTGGTCTTGGGCAAGCCACTTAACCCTCCATAGCCCATGTTCCCTGTAAAATAGTTATCTCCAAGTTATAATGCCCTGTTCAATGTAAACCTCACTGATGCAGAATAGCACAGTATATAAGAGAATGTAAATAAAATAAATGTGTTAAAGGAGAGCCAAAGTGTGACCCCTTTGGAAGGGTTAACATGAAGAAAGTTATTGTTGATCCATGTGGCAATACAGGTGAGACAGAGGTTAAGGGTATTGTCTTGAAGGACTAGAAAGGGGGACTGTTACTTCTGGAGAGAAATCTGCAACTGTGACTATATACTTCTGGTAATTTTCTAAAAAGAATTCTTTGTATTAAAGCTACTTAATCTGTGAACCCACTGTTTTTTGTTGGATCAGTTAGGGCCTAGTAGCAGCAATTAAAGTTTGAATTTAAAACACAGAGGAGAGCTTTCTGGTAACATTTCATACCCAGCAGAGAGCTTGTAGTTTAAATTTAATAGTCACTCAGGGCCAAGTAACAGCAAAGTACTTTTAGTTTAAATTTAACACACAGAAGAGAGCTTTCTGGTTAAATTTAGTACCCAGCAGAGAGCTTGTAGTTTAAATTTCAGAAGTTAGAGCCTAGCAGCAGCTAAGAGCTATCATAGCTTTATAGGTACTTACACATCTTAAAAGACAGGAGGTGCTTTCAGGTGAAGCTCATTACCCAAATCAGTCATTCACTAAGGACCTGAGATTAATTAAGCTTCTGGTGAACAAGGTATATTAAATGTATTAGGTACAGTTTTATTGGTATAAATACCCATAGCAACCCCTAGTAAGTAAGAACTTAAAGATCTAGACACAAACTTAAAACTAAGATGCAGACAGCAGTCCAGCAGCGGGATGGGGGCTTTCCAGTCTTTTGCATTGAGTGTCACATGTATGATTATCTCCCAGTTGGTGAGAGGTCTTACGTGTGCACTAGGTGCAAGGAGCTCTTTGCTCTCAGGGAACAAGTCCGTTCTCTAGAGGCTAAAGTAGCAGACTTGGAAAGCATAAGACAGACAGAGAGGTACATAGACGAGACCTACAGGGATATAGTCCTGAAGTCCCACCTCCAGTCTGGCAGCACCCCTGTTGCCATGGAGGAGAGAGGTCACGTGACAGGAGAGCATCACCCTGGATTGGCAGGAAGTGATCCTGTAACTAGGACCTGTCCTCCAGGTGATGTAAAACCCTCTCGCACCGAGGACGTTTCTCCAGGGCCATGTGCCCATGAGGGAAGGGTTAGGACAGCCGTTATAGTTGGTGATTCGATCATTAGGCATGTAGATAGCTGGGTGGCTGGTGGACGTGAGGATTGTCTGGTAACATGCCTGCCTGGTGCGAAGGTAGCGGACCTCACGCGCCACCTAGATAAGGTCTTAGATAGTGCTGGGGAGGAGTCTGCTGTCTTGGTACATGTCGGTACCAATGACATAGGAAAATGTGGTAGGGAGGTTCTGGAGGCAAAATTTAGGCTTTTAGGTAGGAAGTTGAAATCCAGAACTTCCAGGGTAGCATTCTCCGAAATGCTTCCTGTTCCACGTGCAGGACCCAAAAGGCAGGCAGAGCTCCGGAGTCTCAATGCGTGGATGAGACAATGGTGCAGAGATGAGGGTTTTGGATTTGTTAGGAACTGGGGAACATTCTGGGGAAAGGAGGGGCTCTTCCAAAGGGATGGGCTTCACCTTAACTGGGATGGAACCAGGCTGCTGGCATTAACCTTTAAAAAGGAGATAGAGCAGCTTTTAAACTAGATATTAGGGGAAAGCCGACAGTCGCCCAAGAGCGGATGGTTCGTAAGAATGTATCCTTTAAGGATACTACCAAAAGCAGAGAGGTTCCACAAAAGAGTAAAGTAGCCCAAATGCCCTCAAGTATGGAGAAGACAGAGCTTAAAGATCCCAATTTACCCATGTCTAACAATAGCCAAATTAATATGAATAAAATACATTCTCTAAAATGCTTGTATGCAAATGCTAGAAGTCTAAAGAATAAGATGGGAGAGTTAGAATATATAGCACTAAATGAAAGGTTAGATATGATTGGAATATCAGAGACATGGTGGAAGGAGGACAACCAGTGGGACACTGTGATACCTGGGTACAAACTATATCGTAATGATAGAGCTGATCAAATTGGTGGAGGGGTTGCGCTCTATGTTAGAGAGGGCATTGACTCAGAAAGGATTAAAGTTTTGCAGGGAACAAAATCTACTGTAGAATCTATATGGATTGAAATTCCATATAAAAGGGGGAAGGCGATGGTAGTGGGGGTGTACTATCGAGCACCTGGTGAGAATGACAAAATGGATGATGAAATGCTCAAAGAAATCAAGGAAGCTAACAAAAGTTACAGCGCAGTAATAATAATGAGTGATTTCAATTACCCCGGTATCGACTGGGTCAGTGTCACGTCAGGACATGCTAGGGAGATAAAGTTCCTAGTTGGAATAAATGACTGCTTCTTGGAGCAGCTGGTTCATGAACCAACCAGAGGGGAAGCCATATTAGACCTAGTCCTTAGTGGAACACCAGATCTAGTGCAAGAGATAAGGGTGTTGGGACAACTTGGCAATAGTGATCATAACATGATCGCCTTTGATTTAATTAGTGGAGGAGGGAAAGTAAGGAAATCCACAGTACTACCTTTTAACTTTCGAAAGGAAGACTATGATAAAATGAGGAAAACAGTTAAGAAAAAACTAAAAGGAGCAGTTGCGAAGGTTAAAGACGTACATCAAGCTTGGGTGTTGTTGAAAAATACTATCTTGGAAGCCAAGACCAGCTGTATTCCACGCTTTAAGAAAAGTAGAAGGAAGTCCAAAAAACTGCCAGCATGGTTTAAAGGTGAGGTCAGAGAGGCTGTTGTTGCCAAAAAAGCATCTTTTAGGAAATGGAAAAAAGAGCCAAACGACGAAACCTGGAAACAGCACAAGCACTGGCAAGTCAAATGCAAGGCATTGATAAGGCAGGCAAAGAGAGAATTTGAGAAGAAGCTTGCTGCGGAAGCAAAAACGCGAAATAAAGACCTTTTCAAGTACATTCGTAGCAAAAAACCTGTGAGAGAGTCAGTTGGTCCATTAGATGATAAAGGGGTTAAAGGAGCACTAAGAGGCGACAAGGCGATAGCTGAGAGACTGAATGAATTCTTTGCTTCGGTCTTTACTGAGGAAGATGTAGGGATGTTACCCATGACTGAAGTGGTATTTAAAGGTGCGGAAGAATTGAAGGAAATATCGATACATCGGGAAGATGTCTTACAACTATTAGATAAACTGAAGAGTAGCAAATCACCTGGGCCGGATGGTATACATCCAAGGGTATTGAAAGAACTGAAATATGAGATTGCAGAACTGCTATCAGTAATCTGTGAACTATCATTAAAATCATCTCTAATACCTGAAGATTGGAGGATCGCCAATGTAACACCAATTTTTAAAAAGGGTTCCAGGGGTGATCCGGGAAACTACAGACCGGTGAGCCTGATGTCAGTACCGGGAAAAATGGTAGAAACCATCATAAAGAATAAAATTACTCAGCATGTAGATAGTCACAACCTAATGGGAGACAGCCAACATGGCTTTAGACAAGGAAGATCTTGTCTTACTAATCTGTATGTTTTTTTGAAGGAGTGAATAAACAGGTGGACAAAGGTGAGTCGGTTGATATTGTGTATCTGGACTTTCAGAAAGCCTTTGACAAGGTCCCTCATCAGAGACTTTTGGCAAAACTAAAGAGTCATGGGATAGGAGGCAGTGTACTATTGTGGATCAGGAACTGGTTAAAAGATAGAAAGCAGAGGGTAGGGCTAAATGGCCAATTTTCCCAATGGAGAAAGGTGAATAGTGGTGTACCCCAGGGATCTGTGCTGGGTCCGCTGCTTTTTGACATATTCATAAATGACCTGGAAAGTGGAATAACGAGTGAGGTTATCAAATTTGCAGATGACACAAAACTATTTAAAGTTGTTAAAACCCAAGAGGATTGTGAAAAATTGCAAGAGGATCTTGATAAATTGGAAGACTGGGCATCAAAATGGCAGATGAAATTTAATGTGGACAAGTGCAAGGTTATGCACCTAGGGAAGAACAACCCAAACTATGGTTACACGATGCAAGGTTCCACATTAGGAACCACCACCCAGGAAAAAGATTTAGGCGTCATTGTGGATACCATGTTAAAACCCTCGGCCCAGTGTGCAGCGGCAGCCAAGAGAGCAAATAGAATGCTAGGTATGATAAGGAAAGGAATGGAAAATAAAACAAAAGATATTATAATGCCTCTATATCTTTCCATGGTGAGACCGCACCTTGAATATTGTGTGCAATTCTGGTCGCCGTATCTTAAAAAGGATATAGCGATTTTAGAAAAGGTTCAGAGAAGAGCCACCAAAATGGTAAAGGGGATGGAAAGATACTCCTATGAAGAAAGGCTAAAAAGGTTAGGGCTCTTTAACCTGGAAAAGAGACGACTGAGGGGAGATATGATAGAAGTCTATAAATTAATGAACGGAGTGGAACGGGTAAACGTAGATCGAGTGTTTACCTTATCAGAATATAGAAAGACTAGGGGACATGCAATGAAGCTACAGGGTAAACTATTTAAGACTTAATAAAAGAAAATATTTTTTCACTCAACGTGTAATCAAACTCTGGAATTTGTTACCGGAGGATGTAGTAAAGGCTGTTAGTGTAGCTGGGTTTAAAAAAGGTTTGGACAAGTTCCTGGAGGAAAGGTCCATAAACCATTATTAAGAAATGACCGAAGATATCAATGCTTGACCCAGTACAAGCATTGTGGAACCTGTGTCTCTTGGGGAAACTTCTAGGTACGTATGTCCTAGATTGGCCACTGTTGGAAACAGGATACTGGGCTTGATGGACCTTGGTCTGACCCAGTATGGCATATCTTATGATCTTATGAGCTCTGGTAGGATGAGGGTAGTGGAGAGAAAATCGTATCATAAAATGATCAGACCAGGGGACTTGAGTTATAGAAGGTGGGTTGTATTGTAGTGGTTCGGTATACTGAATTGGGAGAAATATTAAGTCGAGAATGTTGGGTGATTAATTGTTTGCTTAAAACCCATTTCCTCCATTGCATCAAAGAATGATGCCTCTTGATTACTAGGAAGGGAAGGAAGGTTAAAGTCACCTAACATAATGAGGGTTTTTTTTGCAGTGGAGCTGCAGGCAGATTCTAGAATGGTGCTTAAGTGCTGATTATTTTCAGAAGGGGGCCGATATATAAGACATATAGCAATGTCTTTATTTTCCAACTTGAGGATATTCATATCATCTTGGTTCTTGCAAATGGTGGGTTATAGGTTGAGACTAGATTTTGCTAAAATTAGAGCACCCCCTCCTTTTGTGCGATCCCTGGAGCAGTTGAAAATGGAGTATACCTGTACTTTTATCTGGTTTAGAAGAACTGAATCAGCTTTGGTTAACCAAGTCTCAGTAACACATAGGAGGTATGGGCTTTCTTCCCTTACCAGGTCAGTTAGGAGTGGGATCACATCACCCCCATACTGTACCACCTACACTGGCTCCTAATCAGCTCTAGAATTCAATTCAAAGTACTTCTACACATATTCAAAATAATACACAACCTATCAGCAGACGGCCTATGTCCCCTCATAAACACTGATGACAACAGGAGACCAAGAAGAAAAGGAACCTCAGACACCATCAGAACACCAAAAGAATGTGCTAAAACAAGGCTGGCCACATCAAGGAGGGCACTCTCCCTGGCAGCACCCGCTATATGGAACTCTCTCCCAGATCACATAAGATCAACCAAGAACATCAAGGAATTCAGAAAACTTCTTAAGACTAATCTATTTACAGAACATTTCAAGGACCTCACATAAATTTTCTACCTTCAAGACATTTACAGGATCATGACCCTACCTCCAAGACATTACAGAATCTCAATCCAAGCATGCCTCTCAAAAGGCCCCATTTTGTATATATGTATATAGCTCATTATGTAAATAGTTCACCGATATAATCGAACACACTGCTCCACACACTACACTTTTCAGTTCTCCCACTGCATGCTACAAACCACACTTTATTATTGATTTTGATTGATATGCCACACCGCCTTGATTTAACGATAAGGCAGTATACTAAATCCTTCTAAATAAATAAAATTTTATTTCTAATTGACCTGGCATTGATTAGGATGAAATTAATTAGGGTAGGGAAGTTATATATCCTTTTTAAGATATGGTGACCAGAATTGCACACAATATTCAAAGTGCGGTCGCACCATGGAACGATACAGAGGCATTATAATATCCTTTGTTTTATTCTCCATTCCTTTTCTTATGATACCTAACATTCTATTTGCAAAGTTAAGCTAGCCTTTTATGTGTCTAACCTTAGCCGGTTTATGTTAACCGTCCAGTATCTGAATATCACCGCTGACTGGTTAACTTGAGTGCTGCCCTTGGAATGCTCCCGGAATGGCCGATGCAGCGCTGTTAGGGGGGATATTCAGCTGCTCCAGATGGCTATATGCTAACTATGTCTGCCAACCATATCTGCCAACCATGTCTGCCAACCATGTCTGCTAACCATGTTAATCCCTTTGAATATGCCCCTATAGAAAATAAAGGCAGATAAAGACCATATGGTCTATAAGAGCTATTAGTTAAGAAAAAACTATAAGGAGAAACTCAAAAGCTTAAGAGAGTTGTTTTGGAAGTCCTATTAATTGATATTTTATCTTTGAGTTTGGTAAGTTCTTGTACATGTTTTCTGTGGTTTCCTTTATATTTAGTTTTCATATTTATGTTTTTATAAATGCATTTGAATTATTTTTAGATCCCTGATGAAGGCTGTTCAACCGAAACTTGTACAAGTTGGGTCATTCCAACAAAGAACAAAAATGCAATGTGCGCCTTTGAGCCAATATCGACTCTTGGCAACTCAGCAGCTGCTGGATTTTCTTGGCAATGTGACATGAAATAGATTGCAATGGAGAACTAAGTGACTTACCTAAGTCCACAAGGAGTATCGGCAGGAATCAAATGCTGGTCTTTTGGTTACCAATTCAATGTGCTAACCATTAGGCCAAGACAATTGCACAATCCATCTGTAGTCTGCAAGCCATGGTCTGCCTCCGCTCCTTGTATGCTACCTGAATCTACCTGTGAAGTTCATATCTTGTGTTTGTTTTGCCTTTGTCTTCCCCTAAAGGCAACGTGTAGAAGCAGGAGGGGAGGGAGTGAGTTTGGAGCACAGAGAGCAAGGAATAGTTTCCTAATCCATATCTCCTCTCCTGTGCCTGAAGCATAGGAAGCAATTGGTATGACTTGACTTGGGCAAAGAAGAACAGTGACTCCAGCTAGTCCAGCCCTTTATGATCTGTCCTAGAGTCAAAATGCAGCAGGGGGGGGGGGGGGAGTGAGGAACCAGAAAGTAGGAGAAGCAGTCTAGTTAGGGGGAGATGGACAGCTGTGAAGATCAAGTATTGCAACAGGGAGAACTGGAGGAAGAGTGACAGTAAAGGAGAAGAGATGTGAGATCCAGTTACGATTCCATAATTGCTCATGTCTTTCCAGTAAGGTACATTGCATTCAGGTACTGAGGCATTTCCCTATCTCCAGAGGGTTGATAACTTAAGTTTGTACCTGAAAGTTAAGTGGCTTGCCCAAGGTCAAAAGGAGTACCTGTGAGATTTAAACCATGTTTTTTCTGGTCCTAAGCTACTGTCCTAACCACTAGGCCACTACCAGTGTGTAGCAGTGGCTAAGAGAGCAAATAGAATGCTAGGAATCATAAGGAAAGGAATGGAGTATAAAACAAAGGATATTATAACGCCTCTGTATCAGTCCATGGTGCAACCACACCTTGAATAGTGTGTGCAATACTGGTCGGCAAATCTTAAAAAGAATATAGCATTATTAGAAAAGGTACAGAGAAGAGACACCAAAATGGTAAAGGGGATGGAAGGATACCCCTATGAAGAAAGGCTTAAAAGGTTAGGACTCTTCATCCTGGAAAAAAGACGGCTGAGGGGAGATATGGTAGAGGTCTATAAATAACAAATGGATAAATTTAGATTGGTTGTTTACTCCTTCAAAAAGTAGAAAGACTAGGGGTCATGCAATGAAGCTACAATGTGGCACATTTAAGACGTGTACTGTTGGGAAAAGGATGTTTATAGATATGTGCATTTGGAAAAAAATATTTTTTCACTCAAAAAAGTAATCAAACCCTGGAATTCGTTACCAGAGGATGTAGTAAAAGCTGTTAGTGTAGCTGGGTTCAAAACTGGTTTGGATGAGTCCCTGGAAGAAAAGTCCATAGATCATTATTAAAGAGGACTGGGGAAGTCCACAGCTTACCCCTGAGATAAGCGACATGATATTTGTATACCTTTGGGAACCCGACAGGCACTTGATACCTGTAATGACCACTGTTGGAAACAGGATACTGGGCTTGATAGACATTTGGTCTGACCCACAATGGTATTTCTTATGTTCCTTTACTCCACCTAGAGTCTGAGGAGATGTAAGAGAGAGGATTAGAGGTACACAAAAATTAAAAAGTGGAAAATGAGATAAAAAGAAGAGATTAGTGTCAGAGGGAGGGATAAGGGAGAAAGTGATGAAGACAAATAAGCAGAAAGGTAAAATGGAAAGAGAGTCTGGAGAAGGAATTAGGAGAAAAGACAACAAGGAAAGCAAAATAAGACTGGGACAAGCATGATTAATGAAAAAAACATCCAAACAATAAGGGTAGAAATAATTTTTTTCCAGTATACTGATTAAAATATGTAACACGGTGATCTAGTAGCTGTATAACTCCAGAAGTAAACTGGATATACCAACTAGTTGAAAATCTTCAACCTGGATGTAACTCCAACATAGAACTTACATAGAAGTTCCATTCGACACCTCAAATCCGTCACTTCAACCACTGATTGCTTCTCAGAAATTATGAAATGGCTAGAGAATCACAACCTATATATAAACATTTCAAAAACAGACGCCATGTATGTGACCAGAAACCAGAACTTCACCCCTCCTAATTCAATCCTGGTCAATGACATGAATATTGTAGTCAAGAATCAAGTGAAATACCTAGGTGTAATCATTGCTCGCAAACTCAGCATGACATACCACATAACCCAAACAACTAAAATGATTTTTTATAAGCTCAAACTCCTAAAGCAACTCCGTCCGCTTTGCCACCAACACGACCTTAAGTCAGTAATCCATGCAATGATTACACTCCACACTGACTTCTCCAACTCCATTCTACACAGCATCACAAAACAGGAATTAAGACGACTTTAACTAGCCCAGAATGTAGCTGCAAGAATAATAATGAACATCAGCTTAATAGGACACATCTCACCTACTCTGTATGAACTCCACTGGCTTTCCATTCAAAGCTGTATAACCTACAAAATACTTGTAACTATCTTCAAGCTTATCAACAACATTGCTCCCTCCCACTTATCCACACTCATCTCAAAAGATAATAACGATCGTACCCAGTGCATCCAGAATAAGAAAAAACTTGCGATTCCAATAAACGTTAGGAAATCTAAAAAGATAACAAATAACAGATCATTCTCTCACTCTGCCCCTTACCTCTGGAACACTCTCCCTGACAATATTATATATCACTTATATTGTTTTCCTTGTTCCTTGTAAACAGTTGCAATATACTGTATTATAATGTTTCATGTGAACCGTCTTGACTTGTAGAAAGACGGTATATAAAAACTGTTAAATAAATAAATACATAAATATTAGAGAACTAACAAACCTCCAAACTTTCAGAAAGAATCTTAAAACCCATCTGTTTATCCTCCATTATGGCAATCAAGACCTACATAATACACTGAATTCAAGGTCACCTTCTCCTCAAACATAACCCAGTGCCCGCTACCTCTCCACACACAAAGAATTTTATGCAGATATTTCCTAACCAACCCATCTTTGAATGCTCCCTAACTTGTTCATGTATATAGTTAAATGTCTATTATACCGTATATGTAGATAGTTAATTGCATATTATACCATTGTAAATAGTTCTACATTGTTCATTGTAAATGAGTATATAACTGTTCTGTATTACTCAATTTGTTGTTACCTGTAAACCGTGATTGATCGTCTGGAAATCGCGATATAGAAATTTTAATAAAATAAATAAAATTAAGTAAATATAGGATGTGCTTGGAGGATTTTGGCTACTTCAGAGTGGAGGAATAGCCTAATGGTTAAGAACACTGGTTTAGGCTCCCAAAGACAAGGGTTCAATTCCCACTAGCACTCCTTGTGGCCTTGGGCAAGTCACTTAACCCTCCATTGCCTCAGAAAAATCCAAGTTATCAATGTCCCTGTTTAATGCACATTGCCAAGTTTAAGTTTGAATGTAAACCACTTTGATTGAAATGATAAAGCGGTATGTAAAATCTGTTAAATAAATTTTTTTTTTTTTTTTGGTGCATGTATTATATTTATTTATTTATTTAGCAGCCTTTTGATACTGCTGCATCTACCAGTCAAAGCAGTGTACAGGGAGCAAGAAGAACATTACATGGAACATGAGTAAATGAATTAAATTTTAACAGGAAGCTAGTGGATATAATATGTGAACAGAAATAACGTGATAGTAGGGATGGGCATTATTAACATTTAACAAAGCAGGCAATAGTTAGAGCAAGTTGTGATATATAATTCAAATCTAGGGGTAACAGTGAGGGGAGTGGGGAACATAGTGAGAACTCTGGAGGCAGGAAAGGATTGGTCAGGAGCTAAGTGTCAGATCCAAAATGTTCCAGGAAGAGGTAAGTTTTTAGTTTGCGTCGAAGCTCCCCAATGTCCATCAGGGATCATATTTGTGGCGTGAGGGAGTTCCAGATAGCGGGAGCCTAGAAGGAGAAACTCTGCTGGAGGTGGAGAGGTTGGAGCGAGAGACTGATGCTGAGACTGATGAAAGGTACTGGCTGGCTTTTATTTCCCTTTTAGGCAAGATGTAATAAAATGTAAATATAATTTGAGAGTAGACTACAATTTTCCATGGAATCAGGCTACTATAC
Organism: Ichthyophis bannanicus; assembly: GCA_033557465.1. Classification (NCBI taxonomy): domain Eukaryota; kingdom Metazoa; phylum Chordata; class Amphibia; order Gymnophiona; family Ichthyophiidae; genus Ichthyophis; species Ichthyophis bannanicus. The sequence continues at coordinate 344,943,690 of CM066039.1, read as the reverse complement.
AGTCCCCCCCTCTCTCCCCCCAAAAAGAACGGTTTACCTACTTCTGGCTCTATAGGCAAGAAGACAGAGATTCGCCCATCAGAAAACTGGTAATCTCGCCTTGCACTGGCGGCCAGAGAGCTGTACTTTCTATGTGTGTGAGACGCTTCTTCTAGCATCTTTCAGACATCCCAGCACAGGGTTCTGTCATCTTACCGAACCCACTGGCCTCATATGTTCAAGCATCAGATTTAAAGCCAGAAGAATGAGACCCACAGGTGAAAAATGCCGCTGTTCTCCTACTGTTGGAGGGAGTGGGGATAAGGTCACACATAATGTGGTTTGCTTTGCCATGAGGCTTGAACGAGCTCAAAATCATGCCACAAAATAAGAAAAGGTTGCAAATTACTGATCTAGAGAACACTCAACGCGCTCAGCAAGTGTGGTCCTTTAATTATGCAGTGGGGGGTGAGCAAAGATATGAAAGGAAATGTATGTAGCACACAGAAAGACAGTGACGAAGGAATAAACGGTCAGACACTATTCTTAGACACCGTTAACGCAAGTCTCCCTTGCTGTTCTGTTTCCATGGTAAACGTGATCTGCAAGCACCATCTGCTATTCTGTAAACTAGGAAGGCCGTAACCCTCCCCAGACTAACATTTGTTAAAAGAAAGCCAGGAACAGCTTAGTTGGGCAGAGATGAGGCTTTTTGTAGGCTGACATTAAAACATTTATGTGATACACAATTAAAAACAAATTACTCCCCCCCCCTCTTTTCAGTCCAGAATTTGAGATGGTTGTGATGTAAAAGAGGTGTGAGGAGAGGCAGAGCACTGAGGAGATCGTAAAGAGGCCAATAAAAGCAGTGACTCAATTCGAAGGCACTACGGGACTCTTATTGTCCTGCTGAAGGGCAGAAGGGTGGATGCTGAGATCCGGCGGAAGGAGTTTTATGCAATGCGCCTGACTGCGGAGTTACATGATGACAGAAAAAGACGAGATGGACTGTTCAGACTGCCCAGTCGCACCAATCCCTTTTTGCGTTGTAAATGCAGCAGTGGGGATAGACAGCATGAAGCACCATTTGCAACCCGAAACGATGAAGGTACCACTCTGCATTAGGCATGTATATGGGAATTTATACATGTCCTGCCCAAAGTGGACTGCACAGGCCATTTTGGTCTTTATCTGTCACCGTATACTATGGGGAGGCGGGATAATCAACATGATTAACGCAGTTAGCTAACTTGCTCACTGGGAGATTCAGCGATTTTAGTGCTGCTGAAAATCCCCAGCGACTTCCATTGCCACCCTCATGCCGGTGAGCTAGCATCAGAGCAGAGCGGAGGTGGCACTGAGCGATAACCGGGCAATAGTGATATTCAGCTGCTGCCCGATTACCCAAACTGGCTAAAGTTAGCCCCGGCAACGAGCAGCTGCTTTAACAAGCTTGCTACCATCACTGAAATTCCCTGCCTAGCTTTCTATATCCCTCCAGCTTAGAGATCCTCTGTGCTTGCTTCAGATACTGACCTTGTCTCTATCACCTCCACTGGGAGGCTCTTTCGTATTTCCACCACTCTTTCCGGAAAGAAATATTTACACATATTACTCCTGAGTCTATCCCCTTTCACCCTCATCTGATGTCCCGTCATAGCAGAGCTTGCTTTCAAATGAAAGAGGCTAATGTTTAGCTACTTTAAGATTGTCAGACACATTCACACCCAGATCCTGCTTTTCTTTTGTGGACAAGAGTACTTCACCTCATGCACTGTACCGCTCCCTTGAATTTTTGCAGCCCAAATGCATGACCCTGCATTTTTTAGCATTAAATCTCAGCTGCCAAATCCTCGACCATTCTTCAAGCTTAGCTAGCTCCCTCCTCAGGTTATCTACTCCTTCCTGGGTGTCTACTCTATTGCAGATTTTGGTATCATCCGTAAAGAGGCAAACCTTACCCGACAGCCCTTTTGGAATATCACCAACAAAGATGTTAAAAGGATCAAACCAAGGACAGATCCCTGGGGCACACCACTGGTAACCACCTTCTCCTCAGAGTGAGCTCCATTTACCTGTACCCTTTGTCGCCTCCCACTCAACCAATTTCTAACCCAATCTGTAATTTTAGGGTCCATCCCTAGGGTGCTCAGTTTGTTTATAAGGTGCCTGTGTAGAATGGTATCAAAAGGTTTACTAAAATCTAAGTACACCACATATAGGGCTCTCCCTGTCAAAGAAATCATTCATATTTGTCTGACAAGACCTGCTTGTGGTGACTCCATGCTGCCTCGGATCCTGCAAGCCATTGGGCTCCAGAAACCTCACTATTCTCTCTTTTAGCAGCGTTTCCAATAATGGATTCCCTTGATGACACAATGCCTGGAAAAAATGACAGTCGGGTTAACCCAAAACAACCTAAATATCAATTACAAGAAGACCAAAGCCCTCCTTGCCATACATATTTCAGGATTTACCTCCCCCCCCCCCCCCCCACATAAACCAAGTTCAAGAACATCACCATTCCCATTAAAACTGAAGTAAAATACCTTTGAGTCACCATGGACAGCAATCTCACATCAATAAAACAGTCAAAAATGCCTATTAGGACAGGGTACCTCAGGCTGGATTGCCAGGGGTTCAAGTGCCACCTGGGGACAGCAATCTCAGGCTGGAAGAACTGGGGTTTCTAGTCCTATAGGCAACTCCTTGTGGCCTTGGGCAAGCCACTTAACCTTCCATTGCCTTAGGTACACAGATTGTGAGCCCTTTGGGGACAAGGGAATGTATCTAGTACATGTTTGTAGTGATTACATAATGTAAACTGCTTTGATTGAAGGATAAGGCAGTATAGAAAGCTGGTTAAATAAATAATAATCACAAAATGCGTGTTCTCAGACAGCTCAAAGCTCTACTCAACTACAAACACTTCCGCACTGTCTTCCAGATGATAATCACTCCCATCTTGAACTACTGCAACCCCATTTACCTCAGTTTACCAAAACTAGCACTCCATCCCCTTCAGATGGTACAGAACACTGCTGCCCGCACCATAACTGGCTCATCAAAACATGATCACATCACCCCCCTCTTGAACCAGCTCCACTGGCTCCCCATCAGCTCCTGCATCAAGTACAAGACTGTGTTGAACATCTTCAAAATCAAGCAAAACACTTCTGCTAACATACTGAAAACCCTTATCACTATGGATAGAAGCAAAAGACATAGACGACGTACTATCCCACACACTATCACCGCACCCAGCACCTACGCCAAATCCAAGCAAGCTACATCTCGAAGAACTATCTTGTTGGCTGCACCTGCCCTGTGGAATGCCCTCCCCGACCAACTCAGAACCACCTCAGACTCCAAGGACTTCAGGAAGAAGCTAAAAAGCACCCTCTACACTGAACACTTTGGGGACATTACCTAAAATGTACCACTCCATAATACAATACACAGATTAGAAACATAGAAACATGACGACAGAAAAAGACCACATGGCCTATCTAGTTTGTCCTTCCATATCAACCGATTTTTGAATCTTTGCTTTCCTGACTACTTTACTTGCTTCTCTAAGTTTTTCCAAATATAGATGCCTGTCTTTTTCTCTCTGTGACCTCTTGTATTTCCTGAAGGCCTCCCTCTTTTTCACCTTTTTCAGCTACTTCTTTTAAGAACCACAGCAGCCCACTTTTCCTTTTACATTTATTTACCTTTCTAACAAAAACATTTGTTGCCCTTAAAATATCCCCTTTCAGTTTTGACCACTTTTTTCTACATCCCCCAGCTGTTCCCATCCTGCTAATGACACCTTGAGATATTGTTCCATCTTGACAAAGTTAGTTTTTCTAAAGTCTAAGACTCTCTTTTGAATGGATTTTATCAGCCTTAGTCCTAATACTGAACCACAACATCTGGTGATCACTGGATGCAAGATGATCTCCCATTATAACATCAGAAACACTTTCCCCATTAGTAAGCACTAAGTCCAATATGGCCCCTTCACGTGTGGGGTCTGTTACCAGTTGCCTGAATAGTTCTCCCTGTAGAGAGTCCAGGATCTCCTTACTTCTAGATGATACTGCAGCAGGAATGTGCCAATCAACATACGGAAAATTTAGATCACCTATCAGTAGCACTTCTCCTTTCATGGCAATGCTGCGTATTTCTTCTATTAAATCTCCATCTACTCTTCTCCCTGTGAGGTGAGGGGGGGGGGGCCTCTTTATATCACGCCAATGCAGATGGATTCCCCTTTTCCTCTTTCTAGTTTAACCCACAGTGCCTCCTCTCTCTCTTTTAAGCTCTGTAGTACCAAAGCTTTAATATTATTTTTTACATATAGTGCCACTCCTCCTCCCCTTCTTCCTACCCTGCTCTTCCTGAATAAAGTATAGCCTGGTATAATTACATCCCAGTCATGGTTGTCTGTGAATCATGTTTCCGTAACCACCACTTAATACAAGTCAGCCTCTTCCATTAAAGTCTCAACATCTGGGATCTTATTTCCCATGCTACGGGCATTTATACACACCACTTTCCAGATGTTGCTCCTTTTACCCATTTATACAGAGCTATTTAATCTTTCACTTGTCTGGGGGCTTTCTTCACCCAGCCCCAATGAATCTAGTTGAAAGCTCTCTTCAGTAGGTTAGCCAGTCTGCTGAGGAAGACACTGCTAAAGCTACAGTGAGACCCCACAGTAAGTGGGGTAAATTTTCAAAAGCTTCTTCAGGATTTGGGTGCATAAGGCAGGTGGTTGCAGGGGGAGCTCAGCTCTTTGTAGTATGCATGTTCCACAGAGAAACAAACCGCTAAAACTCCTTTAGTGCATCAGGCCTTCAATGTGGATTTTGAATCACCTAACAGGAGTGGAGGAGTGGCCTAGTGGTTGGGGCAAGGTACTTCAGGCCTAAAGGTTGTGGGTTCAAATCCCACTAGAGGACAGCAACCTTGGGCCGGAAGGACTGGGGTTTCTAGTCCCACAGGTGCTCCTTGTGGTCTTGAGCAAGCCACTTAACCCTCCATAGCCCATGTTCCCTGTAAACTAGTTATCTCCAAGTTATAATGCCCTGTTCAATGTAATTTCAGTTTGTTCAGTGTAAACCACACTGATGCAGAATAGCACAGTATATAAGAGAATGTAAATAATAATAATATGTCCATCTATAAATGTATATAAACATGCACCACATGCCCAGAATCCAGCCTCCCCCAGCTCTATTGCTGGCCCCACCTGTTCAGCTGCTTCTGTTTCTGGCCTGTGCAGCCACCTCCGATCTCTCCCTCACAGCTGCTGCTCCTTCAGGCCTCCATGGTTTCTACTAGGATCCCTGCAGCCTCCAGATTCTGCCTCCACGGATTACAGCAGCATAAAAAGATTTTTTTTCTCTTTCGTGTCCTGCAATGGTCTCACGGACTCCCAGGGGGTCCCAGAATGCAGGTTGGGAAGCACTGGTCTAGATTTTAGCAGCTGAGATTTAATGCGAAAACATCCCAATGTACAAAAGAAGAGCGGGTCCTGGAGGTGATCATACTGGATGTTCTTAAAGCGGCCAAACAAGTAGAAAAGGCGACAGCAAAAGCTAGAAGGATGCTTGGGTGCATAGGGAGAGGAATGGCCATTAGAAAATAGGAGGTGATAGTGCCTCTGGGTAAGTCTTTGGTGCGACCTCATTTGGAGTATTGTGTGCAATTCTGCAGACCGCACCTTCAAAAGGACATAAATAAAATGGAGTCGGTGCAGAGGATGGTTTCTAAAATGGTTAGTGGTCTTCATTATGAAGCATATGAGGACAGACTTAAAGATATTACTATGTCATTGAGGGAGGAGTGGCCTAGTGGTTGGGGCAAGTTACTTCATACTAGAGGACCAGGGGTTTGAATCCCACTAGAGGACAACAACCTTGGGCTAGAAGGACTGGGGTTTCTAGTCCCACAGGTGCACCTTTGTCAAGCCACTTAACCTTCTGATGCCTCAGGTGCAAAAAGATAGATTGTGAGCCCTTTGGGGACAAGGGAAAAATATATACACAGTACCTGAATGTCTGGGAGAAAAGTGGTATATAAGCCTAGTAAGAGGAAAGGCGGGATAGAGGAGATATGATAAAGATGTTTAACTATGTCTGTGGCACAGGGGGAGAGCCTCTTTCGATTGAAAGCAAGCTCTGCTACAAGGGGACATGGGATGAGGATGAAGGGAGATAGATTCAGGAGTGATATGCGGAAATATTTCTTTACGGAAAGAGTAGTGGATCTGTGGAATAGTCTCCCAGTGGAGGTGGTAGAGATGAGGACAGTAACTGAATTCAAAAAAGCATGGGACAAACACAGGATCTCTAAAGGTAAAAAGGGGACTGTTGTAGTTGTTGATATGGAAGGCAGACTAGATAGGCCATGTGGTCTTTCTCTGCCATCGTGTTTCTACGTTTCGATGTTTCTATTTAGGTCAAAACGTGTTTCAAAATGAAAGAAGGGAAAGAGAAAGATATAGTTAAATATTCATATATCATTCTCTCTATACCACTACTACTACTACTACTACTGAGCATTTATATAGCGCTATAAGACGTAGGCAGCGCTCCACAGACATGTAAAAGATGATCCCTGTTCATCAGAGCTTACAATCTAGTCAAGACAGACAACAAAGTAGCTGTAGAGACGGGATACATCTAGGGGGAATAATAAGGAATCACTAGGCAGATCAGGATCCAAAAGCCGCCTTGAAGAGGTGAGTTTTCAGCCTGGATTTGAAAAGGGTCAGAGAAGGCGCCTGACGTACAGACTGAAGTAGTTTGTTCCAGGCATAAGGAGCGACACGGTGAAAGGAGAGAAGTCTGGAGTTAGCAATAGAAGAGAAGGGCACAGATAGAACTGATTTGCCAGAAGAGCGGAGATCCCGAGGAGTGGTGTATTTATTTAGCTGTGCTTATATACCGCTTTTCACCTGGTCAAAGTGCTTTAGGGAGAAATAAGAGAGGAAAGGTAGTGAGGAGCTGCAGAGTGAATGCACTTATAGGTCAGCAGGAGAAGTTTGAAATGGATGCGGAAACAGAGAGGGAGCCAATGAAGTGACTTGAGAAGAGGGGTAATATGGGCATGACGAGGCTGGCAGAAGATTATTTATTTATTTATTTGTTTATTTATTTGCAAAACTTTTATATACCGCCAATTCCCAGGATCAGTGGCAGTTTACATCGAACAATGTTAAAGTACATAGAACAATGTGCAACTATATAACATACATGGAACTGTAGATAACTATGTACAAGAAGTAAAAACTATAAAACATACTTGGAACTGTAGATAATTATATACAAGAAGTAAAAATAGATTTAGAACTATTTACAATTTGCTACATAGATTTACATATAATTATGTTTAAAGAATCGTCTTATTTTCAGAGGTCAAAACCGTAGTGAATCAATTTGAAAGAGTGTATCCAAGTCGAGTTACGGAGGTTGGGAGGCCAAACCCATGTCACAAATTGTGTTGGAGTAGTGTTGGGTGAATAGATATGTTTTTAGGTCCTTTCGGAATTTTTGTAGATCTTTTATCTCTCTTAATTGATCCGGGAGGTTGTTCCATAGGGTTGGTGCTACAAATGAGAAGGCACTGTTGCTTGTTGTATGTTTTGTCTTCCTTATTGTGTCAGGTACTATGATGGTATTAAGGTTCCTTCTTCGTCTTATTCTGTTTTCAGGAGGGTTGTGAATAAGTGTGGTTAGGTATGATGGGGCAATTTTATTAATTAATTTGAAGGTGGTCAACAGTATTTTATACTGAATCCTGCTGGAGATAGGTAGCCAATGTAGAGAGAATAAAATCAGGGTAATGAGATCAGTTAATTTGGCTTTGAATATTACTCTTGCGGTAACATTTTGGGTCATTTGAAGGATTTTTAGATTCTTCTTTGTTATGCCATGTAGTATACCATTACAAAAGTCAAAGTGTGGGGTTATTAAGGCTTGTGTGATAGTTCTAAAATCATCATTTTCCAAGAGCGGCCTCAATTGTTGTATGGAACGAAGCTTGTAATAAATTGTTTTTGTCATTTTCTTAATGTGCGTTGTGAAACTAAGGGGGATGTTTACTAAAGTGCGGTAAACGTAACTAACGCATGTTATACGACGTTAACGACCGTAAGTGCCGTATAACGCGTGTACCGACGCGCTAACGACCGTTAACGCCATACTACGCGCGTTAACCGTAGTTAACGATCGTAAAGCTCCGCGGTGCGTTAAAACAGCGCAGAAGGTGGAGAGTGGGCGGAGAGAAGGGGTCAATGGGCGGAGAGTGGGTGGGGAGAGGCTCCCCTCATACTAACGCGCTGAATTTCAGAGCTGAATTCCAACGCGAATGAAAACCTGTCATTAAAGGCATTTAAAGGGAAGAGAAACCATTTCCGTCAGCAATGTACAGAAAAACCGGGGAAACCCACAAAACGTGAGCAGTGTGATACATGTGCACAGAACAAAATTTCACATAAAACGTTAAAAATGACCACAAGAAACATTTTAAAAAGCATAATTCAGCTGGGCAACAGTGATAGCAATGGGCAACAAGGAACAACACTCCCTGGAAAGCACCAAAATAAAAATAAATGATGTGTGCAAGGGTCTACGCTCCGCAGACCCTTTCAAAGAGCAGTACATTGTAATGGAGCTGTCCTGGGCGTGTGGTGTAATGTTTCCCAATGATATCATTGTTGCCCAGCTTGGTTATGGGTGTGTGCCCCTTTTGTGAGGTCTTTTCTGAGGTTTATGTGCACCTTTGTCTGCATACAAGGTAAATGAGGCCACAGTAAACCTGCTGCAGAGCAGGGTTTCTGACTCGTCAGGCCAGTTTTCCTATCTCCAGGGACTGCATTGTCTCTGTGGCCACAGTGTGGTGCAACGGACACAGCCAGTGCCTATAAGACCAGAGGGTCACAGATTCAAATCCCAGCTGGGGCTCCTGCCAACCCAGTCCCCATAGTTTTACCCACCACTAAACAGTGATAGTAAAGACACTCCTTTATTGCAGAGAACATACGCAAGGCCTATATTTTACCACACCAAACACAGACACCAGAAACAGGCACATTACCTAAAGCAGAGTCCCGCAAATGCAGTCCTGGAGGGCCCCACACCATTCCGGCTTCATGCTGCCTCTAATAAAGATGCCTGTGCTGCATAGCTATGCACCACCCCCATGGTATGCAGATGTAGCTCATGCATATTTATGAGGGACAGCATGAAAACCCGAACAGTGTTTGGAACACCAGGACTGGAGTTGGGGAACTCTGCCGTAAAGCAGCAGCCAACAGTGCCACACACACCCACAGGCCCCATTGGCCAATGCCTCCTGGAGAGGCAAGACATTGGGCCCTGCCTGTATCTCCCAATACTAGCAGTTGCATACCTTAGCAATGCCACCCTACACCTGGGTATATGGTACACATCTATCAAACGTTCCCTATGATAACTGGCAGATATCAATTCCTACGTTAAGCACAGTTTGCTCATTGAGCTCCACCATAACAATCATTCTGATGTCTGTGGTGTTTGCTGCAGGTCTGGTCTCTGACAAGGTTCACCACCCTGGGGAGTGACCCCCCAAAAGCCTTGTGTACCATATCCATGCCTGTACTATGCCCATGACTGGTGTGGTGGGTATGGCTGCTGACCACCTCTATAGTAGCACAATGCTGGCATAGGTGTGGGGGTGGCTGTCTGTCTATCCAGCAATGTTGCCAGTATTGGGCTGTCAATGTGCATAATGAGGAGCAAGGTACCATGGGTATAGGCCGGACAGGGTGGCCTGGCCAGGGTGCATCTGCACAGGGCATAGGGCAGTGACAGGCACATTGTAGTGCCCGGCCACCACCCACACAGACAGGGTGACCTCAGTATATCCTGCTGAGAGATCACTCTCACCCTGACTGTGCAGTGACCACAGCATGGCTAGGCACTCCCATAGTGCTATCTAGTATTTTTCTTATGTGATAAATATGGGTTTCCTTTTGGGGCCCAGTCACTGATGTATCTGCTTGCTGTGTATGCTGACATCCCAGTTCTGGGTGCAGGCATCTCCACTGGGCACTAGCAGACTGTTTGCAGCTGGTAGGTGTTGTGATGGAGTGGCTTGCAGGGTGCAGTGGCTGATGGCTTGCACCAGGGGAATATCAGATAGTGGTGGGGTGCAGCATACCATATCCAGGCCTAATGTCTGTCTGCTATTGTGTTATGGCTGTGTACAGAGCTGCATTGACTGCCCTGTGGGGTGTCTGTTCCTCAGCAGGACTAGGGTTAATGTTCCCCTCTACTGCCACCTTTGCAGGGAGGTAGACTGTGGATCTTTTGATAGGAGACCCTGTTTGCCACTCTCGGCCGAGGGGGAAGGGGGTGGTGGTAGTGCATGGGGGCTACACCTGACTGAAACAGACAGAGATGTCCAATGTGCTCCTGCATAAACTACCTAATCTCACACAGTAACCCTGCTTTGGACCTGCGCCATGGCCTCTTTCAGCCATGGCCGGTGCTGTGGACCAGGTGCTGGGCGCCTCACTACACCCTCAGGGTGAGCACAGTACCCGCACAATGTGACGGTGTGTAGCTACTCTGTGCCAGTACAACACACTGTCAGTACCCCCTACCAGGCCGAGGTGCTGTGGGGGTGCTCATGGTCAGTTCCCCCTACCAGGCCGAGGTGCTGTGGGGGTGCATTCCCCATGGTGTGTATCTGTGGACAGCTGATTTGCATGTGCAGTGCATCATGGCTGTGACTGGCACAATCCAACCCTGTGAAACCCCAGCACCTGCTCACAGGCTCTGATAAACCATAGGCCATCACACGTACATCTGCTAGCATAATGCATAGGTGCAAGACACCCTACAGAGTCTGTAAAATAAGATGCCCACACTGGAAAAAACACACGTACCCACGCACGTAAAAACACACGTACCCACGCACGTAAAAACACACGTACCCACGCATGATTGTACGCGCGCAGCTACGCACGGGGCTACGCACGTTCCAATGCACGCAACCTCGCACGCACCAACGTACGTGGCTAGGCACACTCCGAGGGTGTTTTTCTGACACCAATACTCAGCGTAACGAAAAACATGCCTCCTCTTTCCCTCTGTAATGTACAGGGTGATGCCTGGGACAGCCTTCTGCGTTAGGCACACTGGGGACTCGAACCCATGCTGCCTGTAACAGCGGTCAGTACCGTAACCATTGTGCTACAGCTCTGTTTCAGTGCTTTGTGTCTGTACGTCTTCTTACGTTTAACGCGCAGTGATGCGCCACGGCGCCCGGTAACGCTCGTTAATTTTTTTAACGCGCGTTAGTGGTGACGATGTACCGCCCATGTCCTTATTTGGGGTTTCTGTTACTACCGCGGCTCCTAACGCGAATTGCACTAACGCAGTTTAGTAAACATACCCCTAAGGGTCTTGAGGGTGACTCCTAGGTATTTAATCTCTTCTTTAACTGGGAGAGTAAAGTTCAGAAGTTTGATGTCAGTTGGTGGGATAAAGTTTGTGTTTCTTGTTGTAAATAGAACTTTGTTTTTTTAAAGTTAAATTTCAAGTTGTTTGATCGGAGACATTTTTCAGCTTCAGTAAGGCAGGTTGTTAATTTATTGTAGTTGGGATCAAGTATATTGATTGAGGAGAACAACATAATGTCATCCGCATATATGTGATAGCTTATCTTATATTTTTGGAATATGGTGCATATTGGCTGTAGATAGAGGTTAAATAGGAGGGCAGATAGTGCGGATCCTTGAGGTATTCCTTGATCTTGAGGAAATGGGGTGAAGAAGTTTGGTTAAGTTGTACATATTGAGATCTATCAGATACGTATGATTTAAACCAATCTAGTGTAGTTGTCTGTAGTCCGATTTGGTTGAGTCTTGAAATGAGTATATTATGATTTACACTGTCGAATGCAGCGGATATATCAAGGAATACCAGGATGAATGCTTGTTTTGTATTGTCTAAGCCCTTAATGAGGGTATCAAGAAGAGCAAACAGTAGGGTTTCAACACCGTGAAATGGGCGGAACCCGTATTGATGATCATCAAGGGGGGCGGATGTGTCTATATAATCTTGGAGTTGGAGTTGAACAGCTTTTTTGATGATTTTGGTCAGGAAAGGAATACTGGCAATCGGGTGATATGATGATGGGTCATTTTCATTTAGGGCTTTATTTTTTAAAATTGGATGGATTGCAGAGTATTTGAGCTCTTTAGGCAGTACACCTTGCTGAAGGGATTGGTTTACTATGTCTAGGATAAAGGGGACAAGTACTTGTTTTGTTGTCTTAATCCAAAAAACTGGGCAGGGATCAAGCAAGGATGTGGTTGTGTTGATTGTGGAAATTATATTGAGTAATTGCTTTTTGTCAATAAGCTGAAATAAGTGCCATGCTTTGTTATTGTTTGTTGAGTTTGTGGAGTCAGGTATTGGTATTGAAGATAGTTTAAGTTTGCTAGCGAAATAGTTTGCTATATCCTGTATGTTGATAGGGACTAGTTGATGGTTATCAGTAGGGGCTTTGGATAGAGATTTTACAATTTCAAACAGTTCCCTTGGACAGTTAATATGTTTATGTTTATGTTTATGCAATTTTTGATATACCGCCCAGGCTGAAGGGCATCAGAGCGGTTTACAATCACTATAAGCAGGTACTGAATACATTCCCTCGTCCCCAAAGGGCTCACAATCTATGTGTACCTGAGGCAATGGAGGGTTAAGTAGCCTTAGATAGTATTGTTGTATGATATTGTTTTTTGGCATTGTTGGTTGCTGATCTGTAGGCATTAAGAGTTGAGGAGTATAGATCCCGGAGTTCTGGTGTTTTTCTTGATCGCCATTTATTTTCTATTTTTCTGAGGGTTTTTTTAATTGAAGCTAATTCCTGTGTGTACCATTTTTCCGATGTTCTTTTATGGAGCTTTTTGGTTTTGGTATATAAAGGATTGGAAGCTGATTTTATTACCGAGTTCCAGTTAGCAATAGCTTTGTCAAGGTTGTTTGTGTCTGTAGTAAGCTGAGGTACTATTGTATCAAGGAAGTCTTCTGATACAAATGGGCGGAATCTAGGCCCTTGGTGTGTTTTAGGGTGATGAGGAGAGGAGGTGGAAGGGATAGGAAGGGTAAATTGAATCATAAAATGGTCAGACCATGGGATTTGTGTTATGGTGGGGGGAGTGTATTGAGGTATTTTGATCATATGGTCAGGAAGGAAGACTAAATCAAGAGTATTTCCTCTGATGTGTGTAGGGTGTCTGATTATTTGCGTGAAGCCCATATCTTCCATTGATTCTAGTAAGATTGAGGGCTGATTCTTATTGCCATTTGTTAAATTAAAATCTCCCAGGATGATATGGGGCTTGTTTGTTTAAGCTTTGCATGCTGTTTCTAGAATGGTTGTTACGTTTTGAATGTTTGGTGTAGGGCAGGGGTCTGCAACCTTTAAGACATAAAGAGCCACTTGGACCCGTTTCCGAAGGGAAAAAAAAAACTGGGAGCCGCAAAACCATTGCGACATTTAAAACAAATCTAACACTGCATATATTGTTTCTTACCTTAATGCTATATACGACCCCCTACTTTTCCTGTTAAAATATAGGTGTTTGGCCTATACTCGCCGTATAAGACTACCCCTCTTCCTTCGCACACCAAAAAAAATACGCCAGAAAATATAACAACAAGAAGTAACAATATTTGATTTCAAAATTATGATGATTTTGTAGTCAAATCACTAATATGAAATAAAATTATTTTTTCTACCTTTGTTGTCTGACCAATTTATTCTTTGATCATGCTGGTCCCGATCTGAGGCTTCTGCTTTCCTGTCTTCTCTTAGCTCTCTTTCTGTGGTCTATGGTCCATCTGCCAGTTCTTATCTCTTCTTTCGTTTTCTTCACTTCTTTCCATCAGCCTATTTCCAGTCCCAGTAACCCTCCCCAATATCAGCCCCTTTCCAGTCCTCACTCCCAGTACCTTCCAATGTCAACTTGCATTCCCATGATTGCCACTGGTGTCCATTTCCTTCCAGTCCCCCTCCTTCCCCACTGACCAGTCCCTTCTAGTACAAATACCATGGCAGCCCCTCTCAGATCCAGTTCCATTCTCCCATCCCCTCATATCAGCCCATTTGTAGCCTTAGCCCCCAGTTATCTTCCAGGGCCAGCAGCTCTATCCTCCCCTCCCCATAATCAGCCCATGCCCAGTCAAAGCCCCCCAATCAGCTCGCTTCCAGTGCTAATCCCCCCTCAACCCCATTACCAGTGCTAGCCTCCCCTAATCAGCCCAATACCAGTCCTACCCCCCATCAGCTCATTACCAGTCCTAGCCTCCCCTAATCAGCTCATTTCCAGTGCTCGTCCCCTCAACCCCATTACCAGTGCTCCATCCCTCCATGTCAGCCCCCTCCCTCCCTCCATCCATATCAGCTCCCTCCCTCCATGTCAGCCCGCCTCCCCAATCCCTCCATGTCAGCCCCCTCCATGTCAGCCCCCCTCCCTCCATGTCAGCCCCCTCCATCCCAGCCCCCCTCCCTCCATCCATATCAGCTCCCTCCCTCCATGTCAACCCCCCTCCCTCCCTCCATCCATACAAATCAGCTCCCTCCCTCCATGTCAGCCCCCCTCCCTCCATGTCAGCCCCCCTCCCTCCATCCATTCATATCTGCTCCCTCCCTCCATGTCAGCTCCCCTCCCTCCATGTCAGCCCCCTCCATCCCTCCATGTCAGCCTCCCTCCCTCCCTCCATCCATTCATATCAGCTCCCTCCCTCCATGTCAGCCCCCATCCCTCCATCCATTCATATCTGCTCCCTCCCTCCATGTCAGCTCCCTCCATCCCTCCATGTCAGCCCCCCTCGATCCATCCCTCCATGTCAGCCCCCCTCCCTCCATGTCAGCCCCCTCCATCCCTCCATGTCAGCCCCCTCCCTCCATTCATTCATATCTGCTCCCTCCCTCCATGTCAGCCCCCTCCATCCCTCCATGTCAGCCCCCCTCGATCCATCCCTCCATGTCAGTCCCCCTCCCTCCATGTCAGCCCCCCTCCCTCCATTCATTCATATCTGCTCCCTCCCTCCATGTCAGCCCCCCTCCCTCCATGTCAGCCCCCTCCATCCCTCCATGTCAGCCCCCCTCCCTCCATCCATTCACTTCTGCTCCCACCCTCCATGTCAGCCCCCTCCATCCCTCCATGTCAGCCCCCCTCCCTCCATGTCAGCCCCCCTCTCTCCATCCATTCATATCTGCTCCCTCCCTCCATGTCAGCCCCCCCATCCCTCCATCCCTCCCCCCATATCTGCTCCCTCCCTCCATGTCAGCTCCCCTCCCTTCTTCTGCAGCTGCGGCTCCCTGCCTCTTACGGAACCGCGGCTGTGCTTTTAAAATCATCTCGGAGCCCTTCCTGTCTTGACGGGCTCCGTGCAGCATTGTCCCGCCTCCAAACTTCCTTTAGAGGCGGGACAATGCTGCACGGAGCCCGTCAAGACAGGAAGGGCTCCGAGATGATTTTAAAAGCACAGCCGCGGTTCCCTAAGAGACAGGGAACCGCGGCTGCAGAAGAAGGGAGGGAGCCCATAACGCGACGTTTAAAGCGGGCAGTGTGCTCCGGAGCCGCGGCAAAGGTGAGAAAGAGCCGCATGCGGCTCCGGAGCCGCGGGTTGCCGACCCCTGGTGTAGGGGGTCTATATAAGAGGCAGATGGCTACGTTTTTGTTCTCTATTTTTAATATATCTATATTTTCTTTAGTTTCGCAGATGGTGGTGGAACAGTTCAAACTTGATTTTGCTAATATGAGTACTCCACCACCTTTTTTTTGGTTGCGGTTACAATTGTATAATGCGTATCCTTTTGTTTTTATTTGGTTTAATGGGACTGTGTCAGAATTGGTTAGCCATGTCTCAGTTAGACAGAGATAATCTGGTTTCTCATCAGTGATAAGGTCTGTAATGAGTGGGATTTTATTTCTAACAGATCTTACATTGATAAGAATAATTTTTAGGTTTTGAGTGTGAGCAGTTAGTTTTTTAATTTCAATTTCTGGCTTTACTTTTATATGGATTAATCTTCTTGTCCGCATATCTGGGTACCTAGGTGGGTAGATGTTATATGAGTATGAGTTGTAATTATTAAGATATTTTTGATTATGGTGGTAGGGAATGATATGTATGTGAGCCATTCCAACATGATTAAGGGGTGGATATGGTGATTGAAGACATGCTGGATGAGATTAGAAGACACATAGAAATACTTAAGGCATATAGGAATTGCACGATAATGTGTACAGGATTCATTTTGTCTCAGTTATGATATTATAAATAGAATGATAATTATGTCAAGACAATGCAAGGTTTATATGTTATTACCTTGATGATAGCAGTGAAAAACTAAATACTAATGTTCCAAGTAGTGGCAGATTGAATGTTAAGTTTTGAATTTTAGATTCTGCTCTACTTGGTGCAGCAGATCAGCTAGTTTGCAGCAGATGCTTTGTAACAGTTACTTTGCAACAGTTATTTTGCAACGGTTACTTTGCAACAGTCACTTTGCAGCAGATGCTTTGTAACAGCTACTTTGCAACAGTTACTTTGCAATGGTCACTTTGCAGCAGTCACTTTGCAACAGTCACTTTGCCACTGCTATTTTGCAACAGTTATTTTGCAACCAGATATTTTTGACCAGCAATTTTAGTTATGGCAGGTAGGTAGTGAGGATAGTTAGACTTGTACTGCTGGCAGATGAGGTTAGTTGCTACAATTTGTTTAGAACTGGGGTCACCAACCTCCAGAGGGCCGCGGGCCGCACAGCCGACTACCGGGAGCCTCGCGGGCCGCACCCCCCTTCTCCCCGCCCCCGCGAAAAAAAACAACAAACGCAAAATTATGAAAACAATGGCTGATCACCTTTATTGAATTTAATGAGATGGCTGATGATTCATGCTAGCAGACAAACGGTTAAAGTCCGGCTTCACAGATGACACTGACAGGAGAAGGGACGCTTGCAGGTGGTCGTTGGTGAGCTGTGAGCGCGTGGATGACTTTATCAATTTCATTCGGCTGAACAGCTGTTCGCAGCAGTAGGTTGAGCCGAAGAGAGCAGCGACCTTGCGTGCGTTGGCGGCCATGGACGGGTGGGTGGCCGCCTGTGTCTTCCAAAATGCGACAGGGCCCATAGCCATGAAGCGCGACTTCTGTGTGTTGTCACACTGCAGTTCGATCAAGTCCATTTGAAGGTCAGAGGGCACATCGGTGGGGTTCATCTCGAAGGGGGCACTGAAGAGGGCAAAGTCTTGCGAGAGCTTGGTGAAGTCTTGGAAACGAGCCTCAAACTCCGTCTTGAGATGACGGATGGTGGATGCGTAACGGCGAGCAGCAGCAGCCGAAGGCGTCAGTGCAGCGAGCTGCGCAAAGTGTGCGAAGTTGCGTGCTTGCAGCTGCTTTTCCCACAGCATTAGCTTCACTTGAAAGGCCTTGACCTTGGCGACCATGTCTGAGACGAGGAGTTCTTTGCCTTGCAGTTGGGTGTTGAGCTGATTCATGTGAGCTGACAGGTCGACAAGGAACGCTAAATCCTGGCACCACTGAGGATCGCGCAGCTGTGGGAAGTCGAATCCCTTGGCTTCGAGGAAAGACGCCAGCTCCTCTCTCAGCTCGTAGGCACGCTGAAGCATCTTCCCACGGCTGAGCCAATGCACCTCGCAGTAGTACAGCAGATCGCCATACTGTGCGTCAGCCTCTGCGAGCAAGTCCTTGAACTGGCGATGATTCAATGCGTGCGACAGCACCAAGTTCACAGCCTTCACAATGACCGACATGACCTCAGCGATGGTTGCAGACTTGGCACAAAGGGCTTCTTGGTGGACGATGCAGTGCAATGTCTTGATATCCTGTTTGTGGCCGAGGTCGCGCACGTGCTTCACAAGAAGCGAGGCAAAGCCGTTATTCTTCCCCAACATGGTAGGGGCGCCGTCAGTGGTGACACCACACAGACGCGACAAGTCAAGTTCAAAGTCCTTGATCCAGGAGAGCACAGCTGCCAACACATCAGCGCCAGTGGTGGCTCCGCTCATCGGCACAAGCTGAGCGAACTCCTCGATGACGTCGAAGGAGTCTGTGATGCCATGGAAGTAGATCGCCAGCTGAGCGATATCCTTCACATCTGTCGACTCATCCAAGGCAATCGCGAAGTGCTGACAGTCACGGAAGCGCTGCTTCAAGGTGCCCAAGACATCGTCCTTCATATCTTCGACGCGGCGAGTGAGGGTCGGAGCAGACAGGCTGACCTTCTTGAAGACCGCCTTCTTCTCAGGGCACACTTCGTCGGCGATGGCGAGTACACAGTCCTTTACGAATTCGCCGTCGGTGAAGGGCTTGAGACGAGTTGCGGCGAGGTAGGCAACGCGGTAGCTAGCTGTGGTGTTGCTGGCGGCTGCAGTCTGGGCGGCTGTCACGCTCTTCACAAAGAGAGCGGACTGGCATTGGAGCGCAGATGACACGCGGGTAAACTCCTGCTTCTTCTTGACTGCATCCATCTTGGCGTACTCTGGGTGGACGGACTCGAAGTGGCGCTTCACATTGTAGTCCTTCAGAACGCCAACGGTCTTCTGACAGATGACACACAGCGCACGATCCTTGTGCAGCGTGAAGAAGAGCTTGTTCCACTCAGGGTTGAAGCCGCGGTTCTCATCACTGAGCTTGCACTTCTTGTTCATGGGGGAAGCCAAGGGGAAAAAAGAGAACAGGAATTCTATCGATAGCTGCAAAAACAGAATCAAAGTTTAAGCCTTATTGCTGATTGGTCCTCTAATTTATTTATTTATTTTATTTATTTATTTAATTTATTTAACTGTATTTATATCCCGCTTTTCACCGGGTCAAAGCGGTGTAACACATAACAAGGGAGGGGGGATCAAGGGGGGGGGCCATCACCGGTGTCGTGGTCTGTTAGCCAGGTTTCCGTTACACAGAGGATGTCAATCTTATCTGTTGTGATCAGGTCCTGGAGCATGTGATATTTATTCCTAACTGAGCGGGCGTTTATGAGTGAAATGGAGAGGTGGTGGTGGTTTGTGGGGTCAGTGGTGCAGGTTGGTGTGCAAGGTGAGTGTGTGTGCTTGTGTGCATGGTTGTGTGCATGATTGTGGGTGCTCGTGGGTTGAGCTGTTGTGGTGTCTGGGCAGAGGGGGTTGCAGGGTTTGGCTGAGTGGGGGTGGAGGATTAGGAGGGGTGTTAGGAGATAGATGGGGGCTAGGAGTGGTGGCATGCTGTGTGGGAGTACCTGGGTTCTCCAAGCGGTGTGGTCGTTTTCTTTGCGGGGTGCGCCAACGAGCGGTCGAGATGATCTTTAACCATGAAGGAAGGCTGCGCACAACGAGAAGGGAAAAGGGCAGCGCAAGTAACTCACTCAAACCTCTGCCTGTAATGTCAGGAGCGCGGGGCCGCGGGAAGTCGGAGGGAGCCAGTTACTCGCCGGCCGCTGTGAGGGTCCCAGATGCAGGAGGAGGGGGGTGAAATTGAGGGAAGAAAAATCTACCTGCAAACGCTGCTGAAAAGAGCAAAGGGGGGAGGCGTCTTTCAGGCACTGACAACCGCCCACACCAGCGACTTTCCTAATGCAGTGGGGCATTATCCCACGTTCCCCTCTTGCTCCGTCTTCATATCCTTCGTTCCCCACCCTCCGCTACCATCCAGAATGGAGAGGCTGCCAGTTCTAGAGCATCCTGGAAGAATGACCAATCAGAAGGCGCCTGGCGTCAACGAGCTGCCTCCATAGGTCCAATCGGCACGGTTTGCCCCGCCTTTCTCGGTAGCTCTCCACCTGCAGGCAGGTCCTTAAAATAGGTTGGTGCAGCTGGTGGAAAAAAAGTGCAGTGTGTGGCATTGCGGAGATGCTGCAGTTGTGTACTTTTCAAAAATAGGCTATTGGTCGCGTTGTAAAAGTTCCTAAATGCAGATATTTTGTGCACAAAGTGCACTTTTGCAAAGTCACTTCACAGTCATGCCGCGGGCCGCAGATACAATGACGGGAATCCTTGGCGGGCCGCACGTAATGTTAACCGGGGTAGAGCCTCGCGGGCCGCACGAAGGGACCTCGTGGGCCGCATGCGGCCCGCGGGCCACAGGTTGGTGACCCCTGGTTTAGAACATATCACATTACAGGTAAATTCATGTAAACTTACAGTCTCTGTTGAGGTGCTTAAGTAGGCTTAGTGGGACAAGTTGGCTTAGATTTTTCCGAGAATTTCTTACGTTCTGCTGGTTTAGCAGGTGGTAGCATTCAGCCTGCTTTCTCGGTTCGTGCCTTGCTGACGAGGGGGGAGGACAGTTCTAGGTTGGTCACGTGTTAGGTCAGCTGGAGAGCGTACTTCTTAGTGGAATCGAGGTGGAGGGCTGATGCACAATTTTGATAGTGCTCACTGGTGAGTTTGCTGTAGTGATCTGTGTGGAATGTCCTGAAGCTGAAGCCTGGGTGCAGACGATTCTGGCTGTGTCTTTGTTTTGTGCTGTTGCCTACACATTCGGGCTTGTGCCTAAGGGCTGAGCCAAAGGGCCCTCTGGCGAGGCCCTCAGGCGCAGGCCCGCCAGGTGCGGGCGTGCCCGATGGCACGCCTACTTTTCAAATGCCTTCCAGCTGCCCCGATTGGCCATGCAGCTGAGTTTTGAAGAGATTGACGGGGAGAGAGATGATTCAGAGGCAGACCAGCAAGGAGGAGGTTGCAATATTTAATATTTTTAATTTATATTTAATATATAGATTTAATTTTCCTGTTTAATGTATACCCAAGTTATTATACCTGTTTCACTGTAAGCACAAATCACGAAATTGAGATGTGCAACTCTTATGTTCATTGTAAACCACACTGATGTCGAATAGCGTGGTATAAAAGAGACTGCAAATAAATAAATAAATAAATCATCTCTAGGATTCAGCTAGAGAAGGCCTGTCCCCACAGGTGAGCAGTGTAGGGCAAGACGTATATACTATAAGACACATTGTAGATAGTACTGTATATGGAGAGGTCTGGATGTACTCATTTCCTCCAGAATTTTAGAGAATGCTCTGTGAACCATGGAGGCTTTATGTAAAATATGTGAAAGGATATGTAGGAGTCATGTATAAGGGTTACCATTCTATTCTATTAAGGCATTTACATACCGCCCATCTGCAAACATATTCTAGGTAGTTTACAAGCAGGTACTGTATATATTCCTTCGTCTCTGAAGGGCTCACAATCTACATGTGTACCTGCAGGTTCAGATTTGGGAGGCAGTATTATCTTTGTGTCATTCAAAATTTAAGATTTAGGCACTTGACATACTGTCATTCACCCTAATCAATAATTAGAGTCCAGGGTCACTTGTAAACAACTTTAACTTTGAAGAGCTTACAAACGTATAAATCAACTGAACTACAGTAGAGAAGTTTTTTCAGGTAATGTATGGAGTGTGGTTTACCCCATTTCCTCCACAATCTCCATTCTTCAAAATATATTTAACTGTTTTCTAGCCTATCTTCAATTTATCAGCCAGCTTAACAATATTTACTGACTTATTCTTCTGTCCTCTCTTCCCTCTACCATACAATGCACTCGGGCTTAGGGTTGTTTGCTTTCAGTTCCCAGTATTGTAAGGATTCACGTCCCTTCACTTATGTAGGTACCTTTCTCTTTCTTCTTATTCAGTGTTGCTTTCTGTGCAGGTCAACAGGGTTACTTACCTGTAACAGAGTTCTCCGTGGACAGCAGGATAAGTCAGCCACACCTGGTGACGTCATCCGATGGCGCCATGATGGAAGTGCTCTCTATAGCTCAGAAGCTTCTGAGCATGTGTGAGGCCCACCCCTAGCCAGGTCAGTGAGTGACTAGCTATGCCCTTGCAGCTAGGGCGCGGGCCACGCAGGCCACCCTCATGCAGGGGAGGTGGGTGGAATCATGTGGCTGACTTATCCTGCTGTCCACGGAGAACTCTGTTACAGGTAAGTAACCCTGTTTTCTCCTAGGACAAGCAGGATGTGTCAGCCACACCTGGTGTCTCCCAAGCTATGCGGTGAACGCTGTGGAGAATGAGGGAGGCATGCGACAGAACAACTATACCGCCTGAAGAGGCAGGTGTTTATTGTGAAACACAACAGACATACAGTGTAATGTGCAACAATCTCAGGCAACGTGCAAAGAGGTAGAATAAACATCAACTGTGCAAAAAACAAGCAGCACAGAGGAGCGTGTCAAGCAGGCAATGATCACAGCAGCCACACAGATATGCGTTCCAGCTGTGCCCCAACTTCTTTTCCCACCCTCGGATCTACATAGCACTGCGTTCCAGCATGCGTTCCACCCGAGCCTGTCAGCAATGGTGACCCCTCCGAAATTCACAAATTACCTCCGATTCAGCTGGAAATGCCCAGAGAGACAGCCTTCGATATTCGGCAGACGCTGGGCAGACAAAGTATAAGGATGTAAAGGCAAGAAATGCACAGCTGTTGAAGATGCTACAGGAAGGTGAAATGAAAGATAAAGCAGACATACTTCTGCAGGTTGATGAACTTCTGACAATCAAGAATGAGCTAACCTTGCAGGAGCTAGATATGACCTTGATGGAGGAAAGTAACCAGGTTTTAACCCACACAGCCCGAGCTGACCAATCCGGGCCATCCGACCCAGCGCTTAAAGCAGCGCTGCAACGCTGAACTATCTCTGTGCCTTCCAGCTCTCCGGCGTCCCTCTGCTCTCCTCCGGCGCGAGGATCGAGCACGCCGGACCCTCCAGGACCTCCCACACAGCCCGAGCTGACCAATCCGGGCCATCGGACCCAGCGCTTAAAGCAGCACTGCAACGCTAAACTATCTCTGTGCCTTCCAGCTCTCCGGCGTCCCTCTGCTCTCCTCCGGCGCGAGGATCGAGCACGCCGGACCCTCCAGGACCTCCCACACAGCCCGAGCTGACCAATCCGGGCCATCCGACCCAGCGCTTAAAGCAGCGCTGCCCAGGCGCACCCGCGCCTGTCGAGCCCGCGCCTGAGGGCCTCGCCAGAGGGCCCTTTGGCGTGGCCCTTAGGCAGTGGCCTCTACAACCCTACGGCTGACAAAATCCTGCACTCTCTCATCTTTCCAGCAACCTGAGCTCCCCTTTGATCGAGCTCGCTCACCAAGCTACAAAGACCTGAAGCAACAGAGTTCTCCAAACGACTTTTCCCTCCTGCTGCCTTGCAAGTATAACCCACAACTTCACTGCTACATTGTTACTACACTACTGCCAGTAATCTTAGTAGTATGTTACTCTGACGAAGTTTACTATTGCCACTATCTTGCTAGTCTGTGAATTTATAAACTGCTTGTCTATGCTTTATCAGGGACAATAGATTTTCATCCCATACCCTGTCTATACCTAGATTAATAGGAATTGCAAGTCTCAAAGCCAGTGGGAACCAGACCTGATCGAATTCTCACAAATCTCCCTCAATCACTGTTAACATCTTACAATCTCTGTGATTACTTTCAGAGAGGGCAAAATGGGTCCCTCCACCACCTTAACTGGTTGCTACCTACTCCTCTCTGTCTGCCTCTCATTCTCCCAAGCTCTATCCCTTGAAGCTAACAGGATACCTATTTTATACGGCCAAGGGAAGAGATGGTCAGATATACCCAAATTCAGTTACAATTGGAACCCACATCCACATCACAAGCATCTGATTCACATTCCACTCCAACATACGATGAGAGCCAAACTGGATGAAAGCCTCCATGCACATGCACATAGTTTAAAATGCGCCCTTATCAACGCCCGCTCAATTCGTAAGAAATGGCCGGTGATCGCAGACATAATATCCCTCCACAACCTTGACATCCTTATGATTACTGAAACATGGTTGTCCACAGAAGACAATGTACTACTCAACCAGCTCCTTCCACCGAATTTTTCAGTGTTTACTAGTCACAGACAGAACAAGCGCGGAGGAGGTGTGCTCATACTCTCCAGATCAGACCTTCAGTTCCAACTGATAAATGCCCCAAGCACGGACCACCTAGAGTTAGTCTCTATCTCCAACAAGATATGCGCTATAAACCTCCTATACCGAGCACCCTCAGCCGCCCCAGATGCCCTTCCAGACATTATAGACCTAGCCTCCAACACACAGAACCCTAATACTCCAGTTTGGATTGTTGGTGATTTCAACTTGCCAGCCCTCCAAGATAGCCACTCAACTGCATTCCTCGAAGCCCTCGAATCCCTTGGATATCAACAATTAGTACGTGAACCTACACATGTGAAGGGGAACACCCTTGACCTTATATTCGCACCACAGACTTTACATGACCAATCACACAATTCGGTGATATCGATATCTGATGTACCGTGGTCAGATCATAGACTCATTACATTCCAGATCCCTACTCATCTCAGACACTCAAAGACCAACATTGCTCCAAATAACAACTCTAAATCGCTGACCAGGAGCTTTCTTCCATTCAACAGAGAGCGCATCCTTGCTGCAACCTGCTCACTTCATAACGAAGCCACTCTAGAGATAGAAGACCTAATCGCATGCTGGAACAACAGTCTTAATACAACTGCACTGCGACCACCCCTCAATAGACCGACTAGGAAAAGAGCTTCTGCACCATGGTACACTGATGATCTGAGACTATCACTATCCCAATTACGGAGCCTCGAGAAGCGCTGGCGTCGGTCACACTCCTCCGTAGACCGGGCAGCCTACCTCAACCAGCTATCCATCCACCGCAAAGCCATCTCTGATAAGATGAAGCAGTACCACACGGACACCCTGAAGCGGGCCTTAAATAAGCCCCACGATTTGTTTAACATAGTCAAGACTCTATCAAAGGAACCAACCCCTGAAAAGCAATGTGAGATCCATCCCCAAGATTTTGCGGTCTACCTGCAGTCCAAGCTTACACAAACAAGTAAACCCCCCTCAGAATTTACCCCCACTGTCCATAACTGCCCAACAGCTCTAAGCATTTTCACTATGCCGGATAAGAAGCGAATTGAAGATCTGATCATGTCTCTCAACTCCACCACTGCTCAGACAGACCCCTGTCCAGCTTTTTGGATAAAGGAACTTCGTTGCGAATTCAGCCCAATAATAAATAAAATCATAAACCTGTCCTTCAAGTCTGGTACGTTTCCCTCTGCCCTCAAACAAACGTCCATCAGACCATTGTTAAAAAACTGTAAGTTAGATCCTCAAAAGGCAGAATCCTACAGACCCATTTCTAGTATTCCTTTTCTGGCGAAATTAATAGAAAAGGAGGTCCAATGCCAATTGCAAGACCATATTGATACCACGGCTCCTCTGGACCCTTGCCAACATAGCTTCAGAGAGTCACACGGAGTAGAAACGCTCCTTACATCTCTCCTCAACAACATAATTTCCGGTATCAACAACGTCCGACAAGGTTTCGCACTTGTGTTCCTGGACATAGCCGCGGCCTTTGACTCGGTGAGCCATGACCTCCTTCTAATACGTCTAAAAGAGAAAGGTGTTGGCGGAACTGCCCTTGAATGGTGCAGATCGTACTTGTCTGAAAGATGGCAACACGTTCGGTCTGGTGGAATGATGTCTGATCCATTTCACCAAGGACAGGGAGTCCCGCAAGGTTCCTCCCTTTCTGCCTTACTGTTCAATATTTATATGCAACCTATTTGCAAGATCATCAGGTCCTTCAATGTGAGTTGCATGATATATGCGGACGATGTCCTGCTTTATATGCCTTTCAACATAGACAAATTGGACCTATCCCCACTAAGTAACTGCTTTGATGCTATATCGCAATGGCTCTTGTCACAAAACCTAAAGATTCAACACAAGAAGACTGAGGTGCTCTTCATGTCAAGGAACCCGAGCTTCAGCCCCCCACAGTTCCTGAAGGTGAAGGATGCTGAGCTACAATCAAAACCCAACATAAGATATCTGGGCGTTACACTCGACCAGAACCTTGACATGAAAGCACATATAGCCAACACTGTAAGAATCATATACTACAAAATCCGGTCACTAAGACATCTTCGCCCCCTGCTCGAACCTGAGGATTTTCGCACTATCTACCAGGCTCTGATCATGCCTCACTTTGACTATGCTAATGTCATTTTACTAGGCCTCCCTCAATCCACCCTGAACCCCCTACAGCTCGCAATGAATAGCGCTGCGAGGATTCTCTATGGGGCATCTAGATGTGAGCATGTGTCACCCCTGCTAATGCAGTTACACTGGCTTCCTATACATGCCAGGATCATTTTCAAAACATTACTACTCACATTCAAAGCAGTAAATAGTCTCTCCCCCACATCATTAACTGAACTCATCAAACCCATAGCCCCGAATAGATCAAGGAGATCTACTGCAGTAAATTCGCTAATGGTTCCCCGCGAACTTACTAGAAGCACCTCAGCTACAGCAAACCGGGCTTTCAGCCTTCGTGCCCCTAGACTCTGGAATGCACTACCGCCAGATATCAGAGCAATCAACAGCCTACTGCAATTTAGAAAAGCCCTCAAACACTACCTATTCCTTAAATACTTCTCAGTGAGTGCAGAGGCACGACCCCTCTCTGTGAATCATGGACACACCGATTCACCTATTGAACCAGAATTCCCCACATAGAAAGGTTCCACAGACCTTTGGTAGAAGGTTCTATGTGCCTGTCTTCTATCTCATCTGCGCTATTTTTTAAGATGTTAATAGTTCACTGTTATATTTCCGTTATTCTTAATCACATTGCTAACCAGGTTGTATGACTCCATTTACTGATTTTACCCTGTTATCCAAGTTTTATTCCCCTGTTTACTGTAACTCAGACGCTTGCTTATGGTGCTGAATTTTTGTTCGATGTAAACCGCGCTGATGACAAAGAGTGCGGTATATAAGAGATGTAAAATAAATAAATAAATAAAATAAATAAACAAGCAGTGCAAAACATCAACTGTGCAAACTAGCAGAATACAAGCCCATGTAGGCTCGCAACAGGCAGTCAATTCCCAATGTTCAGCATTGGGGCAGAGAGACCTGAGTAGCTGGCCCGTGAGGGCTGGAGCTGGTCGGCTGGTCTGGCTGGGGTCCAACGGTTGTAGTTGTTGTGGCCGCAGAAAGGACTGCCCGGCCAAAGGAGCTGTCGGCCTCCGCATGGAGGTCAAGGCAGTAGTGCTTTTGAAAGGTGAGTTGATAGGACCAGGTGGTGGCTTTGCAGATCTCGCTCACTGGGATCTCCTGCGAGCTGGCGAGAGAGGTGGCTAGAGCGCGGAGCTGGTGTCCACTCGCCTTGTTCTCTGGGAGGGTGCCCACCCTTTGTAGGCAGTAGGCGATGCAGTCTGATATCCAATGGGAGGGTGTGTGCTTGGTGACGGGTCGCCTGGGTTTGTTAGGGTCAAATGACACGAAGAGCTGGGTCCCCAGCCTAACGGCGGACGTCCTGTCAATGTAGATGCGCAGGGCCCAGACGCAATTCAGTGAGTGAAGTCGCTGCTCCTCAGGTGAGGAGTATGGAGCTGGAAAGAAGGAAGGCAGCTCCACGGACTGGTTGATGTGAAAGGCAGAGGCGACCTTAGGTACAAACTTAGGATGGGTCCGGAGGGATGCCCGGTTATGGTAGATCTTTGTGTATGGTGTGTAAGCCACTAGGGCCTGTAGCTCGCTAACCCTCCTCGCTGAGGTGATGGCGATGAGGAAGAGCGTCTTCCAGGACAGGTATTTTACACCCGCCATTAGCAAGGGCTCGAACGGCTCCTACGTAAGCTGCTGTAGGATGATATTGAGGTCCCAAGACGGTATCGGTTTCTGGACAGGGGGTTGCAAATTCCTGAGACCTCTCATGAAGCGCGTCACAATGGGAAGGTCAGCGAGGGAGCCTCTGACCGAGTCGCTTCGGTGATCGTGCAGGGACGCAATGGCCGCGAGGTGAACCTTGATGGATTGTGGTTTTAAGCCAAGGTTGAAGAGAAAAGAGAGGTACTGCAGGACTTTGGGCATGGGGCAAGAGGCTGGTTGGACTCCGTGGCCTGCACACCATATGCTGAAACGTCTCCACTTAAGGCTGTATGACTTTCTCGTGGACGGTCTTCTGGAAACCAGGACAACATGCTGCACCTCCGTGGTTAGGTGGAGGTCATTGAGGCTTACCCTTTCAACCTCCAAGCTGTCAAGGCTAGTGTCTGGAGGCTGGGATGCCAGGTCCTGCCGTCATTCTGGGTGAGCAGATCTGGTCTCGATGGTAATCGGATCGGTGGTTCCTGGGCGAGCTGCAGCAGAAGGGAGAACCACATCTGCCGTGGCCAGTAGGGGGTGATCAGAATGATGTGCACCTTGTCCTTGATGATTCGTTGTACCATCGCTGTCATGAGAGGGGTTGGAGGAAAGGTGTATGCCAATTCCCAACCCACCCAGGGTACGGCAAATGCATCCGAAGCCACTCTCTGGCATGACAGGCGCATGGAGCAGAACAACGGGCACCTTGTGTTGACTTCGGTCGCAAAGAGGTCGATCTGGGGAGCTCCCCAACGCTGGAAGATGTTGCCAGCCACCTCCTCATCAAGCGTCCACTTGTGGGGTTGGATCTGCCTGCTCAGTCTGTCCGCTAAGGCGTTCTGGTCCCCGGGAAGGTAGGTCACCTGCAGAAAGCAGTTGTTGGCTAGAGCTAAGGACCAGGTCTCGAGGGCCTCCTTGCATAGAGAACGTGATCCCGTGCCCCCTTGCTTGTTGATGTAGAACATGGTCACCTGGTTGTCTGTCTGTACCAGGACTGACTTTCCTGCCAGTTGAGACCTGAATGTCTGCACGGCATACTTGACTGCCCGAAGCTCGAGAACGTTGATGTGGAGGGCTTGTTCCACTCCGGACCAGGCTCCTTGTGTGCTGAGATGCAGCAGGTGAGCCCCCCACCCCGTGGAGGAGGCATCCGTGGTAAGGATGAGTTGATAGTCGCGGGGTTGTAGATCTTTGCCCACTGAGAGCTTGGCTGGGTTTGCCCTCCAACGCAGACTCTGGACAACCTTGGGTTTGGTCAGGATGCGGGTGGAGAATGGTTGAGAGAACTGCTTACGGTGGGTCCAGAGGTGCCACTGAAGAGTGCGCATGTGCAGCCTCACCAAGGGCAGGACTGAGGTCGTCACTGCCATGTGACCCAGGAGGCATAGGATGTCGTGGGCCATGGTCTGTCTTGCTTTTGACACCTTCTTGGCCAGGTGACTGATGATCTTCACCCGCTGCTCAGGAAGGAAGGCTTTGGAGGCACAGGTGTCGATTATCGCCCCAATGAATTCTGTATGCTGAATAGGGTCCAATCGGGACTTCTCCTTGTTGAGAAGGAAGCCCAGTCTGGCTAGTAGGGCTGTCGTCCTTCACACTGCGTTCCTGAGTTCGGGGGCAGAGGGCGCCAAGAGCAGCCAGTCATCCATGTAGGGAAATATGACGACGCCTTATCTGCGCAGGTGTGCAGCGGCCACTGCCACGCACTTCGTGAAGACTCTGGGTGCCGGGGAGAGCCCGAAGGGAAGGACACGATATTGGTAGTGGCACCCCAGTGCTATGAATCTCAGGAATTTCCTGTGTGAGGCGTGGACTGGAATGTGAGAGTAAGCATCCTGCAGGTCCAGAATAGCCATCCAGTCCCCCGCCCTGATGAGCGGTAGAATGGAGTTTAGCGAGTACATTCTGAACTTCTCCTTCGTGATGAAGTTGTTCAGCTTGCAGAGGTCCAGAATTAGGCGGAGGCCACCGGACTTCTTGGGAATAAGAAAGTATCGGGAGTAGAAGCCAGTGTTGATTTCGCTGGGGGGCACCCGTTCTATCATCCGGGCCATGAGAAGTTGTTGTAGAAGGTCCGAAAACGAAGCTTCCAGGTGCAGTGGGGGCTGGCTGGTGGGCTGCGTGCGCTGCCAAGGTGGGGAGGAGAAGCGTAAGCAGTAGCCCGACTTGATGATCTGGAGGACCCACTTGTCCGTGGTGATCTCCTGCCAGGCCAACAGGAACATGGACAAGCGACCCACCACAGGTAGAGCTGTCGGGACACTCAGCACAGGGCCCAGCCGAGTTGAATTGTCAGAAGGAGGAGGTGTTCTTACCGGACTGCTGGGGGTTCGGCTGCTTCTGTTTGTGCTCCCTCAGCTGCTGTCTCTGAAAGGACGATTTATTGTAGGCCTGTTTGAATTTCGGTGCTTGCCACTGCCAGTTGGAGCCATAGTATCGCTTGGAAGAGGAAAATGGTTTGCGGTAGTAGCTCCCTTTTTGCGACCAGGACTGGCGTTCGAGTCCGTCCGCCGCTAGCATCTTCAAAGTGGTGCAGTCCTCTTTAAGACCGGGTGAAGTCCTCTTTAAGACCGTTCACTGTGTCCGCGACCTGGTCTCCAAAAAGTGATTCACCTGAGCAGGGCGCATTAGCGATCCTGTCATGGGTATCGTCCGTGAGACCAGACGCATGCAGCCATGCCCAGCTGTGGGCCGATATGGCCGTGCCCGCCGTCCGGATGGCAGTGTTAAAGGCATCAAAGGCTGTGCTCATCAGGTGCTTGCTGCATTCGGCCAGCTCCTGCATTGTGGATGAAGCTGCCGGCTGTGAGTCCTTGGGAAGGGCAGCCAGCTGGCCCTTGAGGTTAGCCAGGAGGGTGTCCTGGAATAGGATGTGCTGGAACTGATGTGCTGCTATCTTGGCGCTGAGCATCGCCCCTTGAAAAACTTTCCTCCCCACATCGTCGAGGAGCTTTGGGTCTCGGCCTGGTGGGCGGTTAGCCTGCGTGCGTGAAGACTTAGTCCTTTTTAGTGCCGAAGCCACCACAATCGACTGGTGAGGCAGTTGAGACTTGTTGAATCCTGGTGCCATGTGGAGGAGGTATTTGCTGTCTAGGCATCTGGCACAGGCCTGGCCGGAGGCCGGAGACTGCCATAGGGTTGACTGCTTGTCTTTTAGTTTCCGGTGGAGGGGCAGAGCCAGCGCTGGTCTAGGACCGTTGAGGTATTTCATGACCTCCGGATCCTTCTCGTCAGAGGCCTCCTCTGTGGTTAGGCCCAGCTTGGTCACTACCTTCCTCAGGAATTTGGGGTAGGTAAGGTCTTCAGGTACCTGTTTAGGTGGCTCCTCAGGTTCATTTGGCGTGTTCTTGGAGGTGGACGAACCTGGCCCCATCCCTTCCTCGTCGCTCCCTCCTGAATCAAGGGCATGTTCCAGAGAAGGAGTCCGCACTCTGGGAGGTGTTTGGTATGGTGACCGCGGGGAGAGCGACTGACTAGGCAGAGCTACTGATGATGGTGGTGTGTCCTTAGAGTCTACACGCTCGTGGTCCAGACGCGGAGGTGCCGTCTGATCCACAAGGTGAGTCAGCAATTGCAGGATGGCCGCAGAGGTGCTAGATTCTGCAGAGTGGCTGCTCCTGTGTCCTCTGTGGAAGCTGGAGCCGGAACTGGATCGCCGTCTGCTCCTCTTGTGGCCACGGGAAGAGCCGCTCCCAGCACTCCTCCCGCTGGAGTAGGATTGCCTGTCCCTGTGTCTCCGGTGACTGACTGCGGTCTCCTTATCATGCCTCTTGCTTTTTTTATGCTTGCTGGTACTTCTGCTGCTGCCGTGCTGGTCAGAGGCTTCCTGGCTGTTAGAGTGGCATTTGTGTCTGCCGCGCTGGTGCGGTGATCTCCTTTGGCGTGGTCTTCCACAGCGTTGGACTGAGGAGAGGGCTGTCAGCGCTGAGCTGGAGCGCCAGCATTGGTGCAGCTGGAGGAAGAGCTGCTCTGACCAATCCAGGCAGAGTGGGTGGATCTGGAGGCGGAGCTAGACGGGGCCACATGCGCAGCGCCATCTTGGCCTGATCTGGGGGAGCCGCATGGCCGAGGAAAAGGTCCAGTGATGTTTTCCGCGATCGGGGAGCTTACCCTGGGCACCGCAGAAGCTTCAGGGAAGGTCGGGTTCTCTCTGGATGGTGATGCGCTGGCTCCCAAGCTTGGGCGATCGAGAATGGAGGCCTTGTGAGGCGCATCCCGTGCTGCTGCCCTTTGCCACTCCAAAGTCCCGGTTTGTGCAGGAGATGCTCGGGCAGACTCCGACGATGCCAGATAGTCCTTTAATGAGTGGCCTCTGTGTTTCCTTGCCCTGGGGGACATTCGGGCGCAGCTGGAACAGTCCTCGACATCGTGTGAAGCTCCGAGGCATCTGAAGCAATGCTGGTGAGTGTCTGTAGCGTTCATTTTGCGATTGCACTGTAGGCATTTTTTAAAACCCAGTTTGGGCATTACTGTAACTGTAAGTGTAACTGAGAGCTGAAAATCCGTCTTGAGGCAGAGGCGGAAGAAGAAAGACTGACCTGGCTAGGGGCGGGCCGGGGAGGTGGGACCACCTCACACATGCTCAGAAGCTTCTGAGCTATAGAGAACACTTCCATCATGGCTCCGTCAGATGACGTCACCAGGTGTGGCTGACACATCCTGCTTGTCCTAGGAGAATCTGCAGGAACCCACATCTTCAGGCTAACCACTCCCACCCCCTGTACTTGTGCAGTGGCTGAAAATCTCTTACTTCTTTTTGTTGGTTAGGGTGGTTAGGGCAGATATTTCTTTTGCTGGTTGCTAGTCTCTGGCTGCGTGACAGAGGCACCTTCCCCTAAGGACAAACACCCACTCAGATGTGCATGGTGCAATAGCTTATGAGCTAAAGATAGGAAACTGCTTTAGATGCAGTTTTTGTAGAAAGTGGGCTTTCCCTCCTTAAGAGAGTCTCCTCCCATCCTAAAGTGAATGGCAGGGGGAACCTCCCAGGATTCTGGAAAGTACCAGTCCTATTCTATACAATTCTTGCAATTCTTAGTAGGGATATTGGATGGTGCTGCTGATCCTAGCTTCCAAACCCAAGTAGTCTCTACACGCATCTTTAAATTAACTGTGTATTTATACGTAAAATGAATGCAGTGCCAAACACACTTCTAAGAAACCCAACAGTAGGAGCAGTTGGACAATTAGAAATGATTGTTTTTAAGAGTTTAATTTGTGATCCTTAAAGATAATTCTAGTAGCAGACTAGAAGTGGTTGCAGTACCTCTATGCAGCACTGAAGTAAGCCAAGCAGGCTGTCCTCAACCTTGTCCTTGTCCTTAAAGATGTGTTTGTCTAATATGCAGCAGAGTTTGTCTAGCATGAAGGTAAAGGTGTTTTATCCTAAAGCTTGCCCGAGGCACATACCAATGACTTGCCTGTGATTCTTTGAAGGTCACAGTTTCTCAAAGGTCAAATGACCTGCATAGCAGGGGCTGGAAAAGCTTCTATCATACGTTTGTAGATATGAAGAGTTCATTTTAGCTGTCACTTCTTCTTTGAACCAAAGAGGACTTTGGCATGCGAAAAGGTCCCAGAGGAATGCAACTGTATGAAAAGAAAACGAAACACCTCACCATGGCGAAAAAGTTATAGAAAAAGTTTAAATTCCTTAAGCCTTAAGTTGCTCCCTGAGCAAATCCACAGAGTTGAAAGCTAATTTTAAATCCCCCTAGTGAGCCTATAGCCATCTGATGGGCGATTGATTTAAGCTTAGGTATTCTTCATTCTTGCAATAGTGAGGATTAGAGAAATATGACAGAGTTTGCCCCTGAAAAGAGAAAACTTTCCATAAGTTAACAAGACAAAAATGTAGAGGACAAAACAGAAGAGAGTTAGCAAGGCTAAGAGAGGTTTGCAATGTCTCATGTGAGTAGCCTCATATACCCAAGGAAATGACACGTGGACGTGGATGTTTCCGAGGGTTTTGCCACTCACTATAGACTCTGCAGGCTATAACCAAAGCTGCCCGTATGGATTCAGACTCTGCACAGTTTTACCTGTGGAATTTTCACAGACATGAAATGAAATGTTTGAGTACACTTACGTTCGATTATTGAATATTCTGTCTGACCATCTTGGCACTAGAGAGCTTTCTTCTGGAGTTCATAAGACATGTAATATGTGCAGGTACTTTGTCAAGATGTGACTGGAAGTTTGTTATCAGACCTGTAACTCCCAATACAATGGGAAATATTTCTGTATCTTTCTGCCACATTTTCTTGGGGGTATGTTTTCAAAGCAGCAGTAACGGCCTCTGTGCGATATCGGAGCCGTGGCCCCAGTGCTGCTTTGTAAACATACCCCTTGGCCTCTGACTGAACTTCTTGGTATTTCATGATCTTCTCCCTCTCCACATGATTCACAAAATAATTGCTTGGAACCGACACCTCTATTATTATCAATGCCATCCTGGTGTTTTTCTCTTTTACCACTATGTCGGGTTTCCTCACATCCAGTTTCTTATCTATTGGAATGGGAATGTCCCAAGTTATCATAACTTCTTCATTATCTGTTATTCTCTTAGGGTCATGATCCCAGGGCTTTTCTGGTGAAGAGATGTTGTAGCACTTACAAAGTTTCCAATGGATGAGGCGTGCTACATTGTTGTGCCTTTCTGTATAGAAATTTTCTACCATCAGAACTTCGCAACCAGCTATGAAAAGAGTAACCGTTTCCAGTTCTTTCTTACAGAATCTGCATATGACTGTTTTATCCGTCTTCTCTGTGCTTGTTGGGAACCATCACATCCATACTCCACTGTCCTGGGCTCTCATCCTTAGGTTTCAGTTCATCTCTCCTTAACCGCTCGTGTGTCCTTGTTTGACCCACAAATGGCTCCTGGAGTAATGCTTTGTATTCCCACTGTGTTTATGTATTTGCCACTTCTTGTTCCTCGTTTGCTGATCTAATCCTTTAAAGAGTTTTTTTCTCTTGTTTTACAAATTCTGTTGCTTCCTTCCCTGTGTATACTGGTGGTTTCTCACCCATTCCTTCTGTTGGTTAGATGCCTGGCATAGTTTAATAATGGTAATGGATTCTGGATGTTCACTTTCATACTGTAACACTTTTCGTACATTTGTATCTGTTGATGCTGTTAAGTAGGCCTGGTGCCTATGATAGTCACTCTATATGTATAATAGATTTCTATAAGGCCCATTCCTCCTTCGACTCTAGAGATGTACAGTCTCGGTATACACTGATTCTTATAAACATCTCCTAGGCATGGAGGAGTTTTCCTGTTCATTCATCTAGTTTTTCAAGATATTTCAGAGGCCAGTCTACAGAGGGGTTGCAAGCTGACTGATGGTTCATATCTTCTTCTCCTCCATGTGCACATGTGCCTGGTTCCTTAGACGAGGATCAGGTATGGTTCTCACCTTTTAAGGCTTAGGTGCAGATGCTGCTGACCCCAAGGAAGACATGAGATGGAAGAAATAGGTCGGTGAGTTATGGTCAGGGGTTTTCTGGGTGACATAGTTATCTCCAAGTTATAATGCCCTGTTCAATGTAATTTCAGTTTGTTCAATGTAAACCGCACTGATGCAGAATAGCACGGTATATAAGAGAATGTAAATAAATAAATAAATAAATAATAGACAGAGGCAGTCCTCTCTCTAGTTCTGGGCTCCTGAGAAGGTGTGGGGTAGGGGAGGTAAGCATGTCTCTTCCATTCTTACTGGCTGCATCTGCTGCCCTGGAAGATGCTGCACAAGGCATTTGTGGCTACACCTTTCCCCAGGACAGGGCCTGTTTGCCAGTGTGCTGTGGTTCCTTTTCTGTGCTGGAATTTATTTATTTTTTATTTACATTCTCTTATATACCATGCTATTCTGCATCAGTGCAGTTTACATTGAACAGGGCATTATAACTTGGAGATAACTATTTTACAGGGAACATGGGCTATGGAGGGTTAAGTGGCTTGCCCAAGACCACAAGGAGCACCTGTGGGACTAGAAACCCCAGTCCTTCTGGCCCAAGGTTGCTGTCCTCTAGTGGGATTTGAACCCCTGACCTTCCGGCCTGAAGTACCTTGCCCCAACCACTAGGCCACTCCTCCACTCCATTGCTGATGAGTCTGCTACCTCTTGCTGAACAGTTGTAAGACAGCGGAGGTCTGCCATCCAACCACTGAATCCAGTCCTTGTTCTCTTTAGCTTATTTTCCGCCTTCCTTGAAATCAGGAAGGACAAGGTTAATTTCATCTATTTAATAATAACAGCGACCTACAGGACTTTAGGAGAAAACTAAAGACCCACCTCTTCCAGGATCATTACAACTTAACATAAACAATCCAGAATGAACATAACCTCGCAACCCAAATGAACAAAAGTATTAAGAACCAATTTGTTGTAACCAAAATGTATATATTGCAACCACTGAAACAAAACTGTACATGGCCCATACT
The DNA here is from genome assembly GCA_033557465.1 of Ichthyophis bannanicus. Lineage (NCBI taxonomy): Eukaryota > Metazoa > Chordata > Amphibia > Gymnophiona > Ichthyophiidae > Ichthyophis > Ichthyophis bannanicus. The sequence goes on along the minus strand of CM066039.1, from coordinate 344,907,486 downwards.
GTTTAAATACTATATAGATGCCTTACACTGTATAAATGAAAATAAAATTTCAATATTCAAATCTGTAAAAAAGCAAGCAAAACAATATAAAATGTAAATATGTATAAATGTACAGTCAAGTACACCTCAATGAAAATGTAAATTGTTGATTCTTACCATATGTAACTAATGTTTCATGTGTAGAGTAAACTGCTTCTGATCGCTGGAAGTAGCAGGATACAAATGAAACCAAATAAATAAAATAAATAAATTAAACCTCAGTCTTGTGTCACTGCTCTGATTAAGGCCATGAGTGTAATTGTTCCATTTCACTGTACCAACTAGTCGATATCTGAACCTGGGTTACATTGGTGTAGCTGGATTTCTAAGAGGTTTGGACAAATAAACCATTAAGGTAGACCCAAGGAAAGCCACTGCTTATCCCTAGGTGTAAGTACAATGGAATGTAGCTACTTGTGATCTGGACTGGCCACTGCTGGTAACAGGATATTTGGCTTGATGGCCTTTTTGGTCTGACCCGGTGTAGCACATCTTATGTTTTTATGTTAAAAGACGGTTCTGTTTCCAGAGCACAGCCCTTGGAGACCGATACATATAAAACCTTAAAAAGATAATTTGCCTTCATCAGTCCCACCGACCAGGTAATCCACTTCCATTGTTTCTGCAGTACCCGGCTATCTCTTTCCGGCATTCACGTGGTCCCAGTTAACCCCCTCCAGCATTCTCCCCGGTAATGCGCCACCAGAAAACCCACTGGATACTCCATGCCCATCACGTCAATGGCGCTCATATATCTTTGGTTTGAACAAATTAGACCATTTATGTTCCCTCTAAAATGGGGCTGAGATCTACAATTGTGGTCTGATAAAGATTCAATTGATTATTTGACAGGAACACCCAGATATTGTAGTTTGCCACCGTGCAGAATAACTCCTCCTGGCATGAGTTATGGCTGCGCAGGGGGCATCTATTGGGTTTACTGCATGTATTGCTTGGGCACTGGGCAACATCCGTTTCCATACAGCTCACACCTTCCTCTGCTTCCTTGAGCTTTGGTCCAGCTACAGTCAATAAACAATGCACCCCAGAGATGCCGACCTCTTGCAAGTGCTGCGGGACTTTAGCATTCATCCAGGCTCTGTGACTGACAGCAGAAAACTTAATAGGGTCCCTGAGAGAAATCCTTCTGCACAGCACCCTCGCCCCTCTCTGCTTGTGTGAACTTTTTGCACTTTCTGTTATGCTGGCTTAAATACAATTTACCTCTTGAAAGAGTTCAAACAGAAGCATGTATTCAAGCAGAATGTAAGCAAGGCGCTGGGCCCAGCTGGGGCTCACCCAGAAACTCTCAGTGACCTTTGTGATGCACTTTTCAATTCATGTGGTGAGTCACCGAGAAATCTCTCAGAGGAGGCACGCTGTGCCAGAGGACTAGTGCAGGACAGCTAGTACCCACAGACGGCACAGAGGAAGATCCCATGCAAAACCAAAAAGTGATCAATCACCTACCAAGCACTTCACAGTCAGTGGAGTCAACAGAGATTATTCAAACTTCCCTTGGGCCAGAGTTACCTGCTGAGGCTCTTTGAGGGCAATAGAAAAACCAACAGGCTAAAGGCACAAGGTTAACTTCGTTTTCTGAGGGTAATAATCAAAGTCCTTTTCATAAGAAAAACAGCATTTTGCCAGCAGATGTCAGGGCATTGATTATTGTGCAACATGTCTGTGGATAAAAGTAGGAACATTTTTCATCAACGCTCAGCAAAATGATGGTGTGGGGGTGGAGCATGGCAGAGATGAAAGGTATGAGTGTAGTTTGGGAGAAAAAGTTGCGCATTCATTTTATGATGGCAGAATTACGTTCAGAAAACGAAGGAGCAATTGCTGCTCATAATTTTTCTAGGAAACAATAATAAAGACCAAAGCCTGTGCAAACTTCATAGATAAAAGGACCTGTTCAATTTGCACCAGTGTGAGTAGTTTTGATATCGTCCCCTTTGTGATTTTGGAAAATAAATTAGTATAGTGCCTGCCACATGATATTCTATGACAGGAAACATGACAACTGGAAATATAGCTTTTAAATGGATAAAAAGGTCTGGTGGTGTCAGTAGTGGGATACTACACATTCAAGTCCTCAGTTCATTAATTTGGAATCTGTGTGTGACCTTCATCCCAAATGTATGATCTTTAGATTCAGCATCTAAGTGTCCCTAACCTTTACCTCTATTTAACCTCTGTATATACTGGTTCAGGGTATTATTTTGTTAAGCAGTAGGCATTGTATAAAGGACTTGTGCCCTTAAGCTATGTTGATGTAATCAGTGATCAGTCATGAGTATAAAGGATGATACTTGACAGTGAGCATAAGGTGCTCTTTCTGCCTTGTTTTGCTCTTGCCTTTTGGATAGAGGAGAAACCTTAGTAACTGCCGATGCTGTGACAGGCGCAGCTTTTCTCATGGAGGGAGAGAACTCATAATTTTTCTTCTATGACTGTGGTGACTGTGGCCCATCAAGCTTTCTGAAGGAACCCCTAGAAGGAATAGGAGGATGCTGGGAAGGAAAGACTCATCGTTTAACTCGCTGTGACAGAGAGGACAGTGGTGACTTGTCAGACTATGGATTCAGCATGAAAAGCGGTGTTTTCTTTTTTTCTGCTAATATTGTTCTGTTGATTGTGGGCTCTTTTGTGGAGCCTTTGAGTTTTGGGGGCTGTCTATCTTTCTCTATGGGTGTCCCACCAGGTGTAGAAGGTATACATGGGTCTCTCTTATTTTATTTATTTATGTTGTTTAACATTTTTTCTATACCACCTTTCTACAATTCAAAGTGGTTTACATAGGACAAGTAATGTGTACAGCGGGTGGGTATGAGATCTGTTTTACACTGCAAGATAACGTAACATATATATTATGGCACTGTGACATCTCCAACTGGAGAGCATTGTGGAAGTGGGTTTGGCTCACGCCTTTCTCAGACTTCAAGGTGAGTTGCATTCGGATACAGTAGCTATTTTCCTGTTCCCAAAAGACTCACCATTTTTTGCACCTGAGGTAATGGAAGGTTAAGTGACTTGCCCAAGGTCATAAGGAGCAGTAGTGGGATATGAAATGGACTTTGCTGGTTTTTAGTCCACTGCTGTAACTCCTCCATTGTGTTTTCCCCTTGCACAGAGGCTTGAGAGTATCTCATAGGTCTTGTTTCCATCTGAATACATACGGGAGCATGACAGATTCTTATCTACCATATTCCTATTAACGGAGCAAAGATTTTTCTGTAAAATGTTCTGCATATGTCCAGGCCTGTAACATGCAACTAGGGCCAGCCCAACCATTAGACAAGACTAGGTGGTTGCCTGGGGCGGCAGCTCTGAGAGATGGGAAAGAGCAGCAGCAGGTCCTGAGAGCCCGACACACTCAAAGAGCCGTGAGCAGCTTCCTTTACCTGCAGGGAGAGTAGCACATATACATACAAAGATTAGGGGGCATGGCAGGCATCCAGTGCAGTGTATCCATGATGGGACAGAGGAGAGGCAGGCCCTAGAAACATCCCTCCACATCCAGAGTCGGAGCATTGCAGAAATCTTTGGTTGGTCTGATAGATAACTTCTTGCAATGGGGTGCAGAGACATCTTCCATGGTTGAGTCCTTGTACATGGGAGCAGGTGGTTTGGAGCCCTCACTCATTATTTGAGTCACTTTCTCCCAAGGAGTGTGCCCCTGTACTGCTAGCATTTCGGAAAGAGGTTTTGCTGGCTGGATCAGTGATACCTGGGAAAGAGGAGGTTGCAAGCATGCCGAAGGGCGTGCAGGACACTGGGGCTGAAAACTTTACAGGTCATGTGGATGATGGAGCCTGAGAGGAGCCGCAGCTTGTGGACTCGGGTTTTGCTACTGTGAGTTTGTCTGGAAAAGCAGAGTTAAGTAGCATAGTCTCCCATTTTCAGTTTTGAAACATTATTGGTGGAGATTCAGTTTTTACAATAGTCACTTTCCAGACAAATTTTATCCTTACAACTGTCTCAGATGTTGACTGACTTTACTCAAATTAACAAGAGGTGCTTAAGTTGGTGAAAAGTGTGTTACAATTTGAAGAGAAAGTCACAAAGACAGAGACTAATGAATCTATCTTAGTTAAGGAGAACCTGAAGCTGCATTGGAAGATGAATCCATGATTCACAATAAGACTCTGCAGAGTGGAGGACTGGCCTAGTGGTTAGAGTACTGGCCTGCTGACCAAAACACCAATGCTCCTTGTGGCTTCAGGTGAGTCACTAAACTCTCCATTACCTGGGGAGAAAGGTCTGGCAATCTAACTGGTCACACTGCCAGGAAAACCCAGGAGCTGTGGGGTTGACAAGAATCAGCAACAACTTGAGGACACACATTGCATTGCAAGTCATTAATTTTCCTAACATTCTTACAGTTTCTGTCTAGGAAATGTTGAAAATACCCAAGGCCAATTTCTAAAATTTACTATTCACCTCAATTAAAGAGGCCTGGAGGATTTTCAGTCATAAGAACATAACGTCTGCCATTTTCAGTCGGAACAAGGGTCCACCAAACCCAGTATCCTGTTTCCAACAGCGGTCAATCCAGGTCACAAGTACCTGGCAGTTTTCCAAAAAGGTATACAGATTTCACGTTGCTTATCCAGAGGTAAGCAGTGAATTTCCCTGGTCTTCTTTAACATTGATTTATGAAGTTTTCCTCCAAGACCTTGTCCAAACTATTTTAAACCTACACTAACAGCTTTTATTTACATCCTCCGGTAACGAATTCCAGAGTTTGATTACATGTTGAGTGAAAAATTATTTTTTCTTGTTAGTCTTAAATGTGCTGTACTGTAGCTTCATTTTGGGTCCCCTAATCTTTCTACATTTTGAAGGGGTAAACAATCGATCTACATTTACCCGTTCTACTTCATTCATTATTTTATAGACTTCTATCTATCTCCCCTCAGCTGTCTCTTCCAAGTTGAAGAGCCCTAATCCCACATGCCAGCAAGATTCTACTGAAGATTATTCAAAAGAGACTACAACCATACCTGGAACAAGAACTACCTGAAGTGCAAGCAGGGTTCAGGAAAGGGCGAGGAATGAGAGACATCATTGCAGATGTGAGATGGATCCTTGAAAAGACTAAAGAATACCAAAAGGATATCTATTTGTGCTTTATCGACTATAGCAAGGCTTTTGACTATGTAAACCATGAGAAACTCTGGACCACATTAAGAAGCATGGGCATATCAGAACACCTGATCGTTCTCCTGCACAATCTATACATTGATCAAGAAGCAACAGTTCGAATGGAACAAGGAGAAACAGAATGGTTTAAAATAAGCAAAGGTGTAATACAAGGCTGCATACTTTCCCCCTACCTGTTTAATTTATATGCAGAACAAATCATCAGAGAAGCAGGATTGTATGAAGACAACAGAGGTGTGAAGATTGGTGGAAGACTCATCAACAACCTTCGCTATGCTGATGATACCACATTACTGGCTGAAAGTGAAGATGATCTGAAACATTTGCTTCTCACAATCAAAGAACATAGTCTCAAAATGGGCCTGCACCTTAATGTAAAGAAGACAAAGATCATGATAACTGGCATAATCAACAGGTTCATTGTTGAAGGAGAAGAAATTGAAATTGTGAACAAGTTTAACCTACTTGGATCAACTATCAATAAAGAAGCAACAAGCAGTCAAGAAATCAGACGACACATTGCTCTTGTCAGAATGGCTATGAAAGACCTAGATAAGATTCTCAAAAGCAGAGATGTCTCTCTCCATACAAAGATTCGACTTGTTCAAGCCATGGTATTTTCAATAACATCATATGGATGTGAAAGCTGGACAGTGAAAAAGACAGACAGGAAGAAAATTGATGCCTTTGAATTATGGTGTTGGCGGCGAATACTGTGTATACCATGGACTGCCCGAAGAACAAACCAGTCGGTACTAGAGGAGATCAAACCTAAGCTTTCTTTAGAAGCTCAGATGACAAGACTTCGACTTTCATACTTTGGACACATCATGCGAAGAGAGAAATCATTAGAGAAAGACATTATGCTTGGCAAGATAGAAGGTCAACACAAAAGAGGAAGGCCAGCAATGAGATGGATCGATACAATAACAGCAGCTACGGGTACCAGTTTGTCAACAATGAGCCGCCTGACTGAAGACCGAACACAATTTAGGATAGCTATCCAGAGGGTCGCCATGAGTCGACTCCGACTCGACAGCACTTAACAACAACAATCTTTTAAGCCTTTCCTTTTAGGGGTATCCTTCCATTCCCTTAATCATTTTGGTAGCTCTTCTCTGTACCCTTTCTAATTCTACTATATCCTTTTTAAGATATGGTAACCAGAATTGCACACAATATTCAAGGTGCGGTCGCACCATGGAACGATACAGAGGCATTATAATAGCCTTTGTTTTATTCTCCATTCCTTTCCTTATGATACCTAGCATTCTATTTGCTTTCTTGGCTGCCGCTGTACAATGGATGAAGGGTTTCAACATATTATCCATGATGTTGCCTAGATCCTTTTCCTGGAGGTGGTTCCTAATGTGGAACCTGCATTGTGCAGCCATAGTTTGTTTTTTTTTCCCTTAAGTGCATAACTTTGCATTTGTCCACATAATATTTCATCTGCCATTTGGGTGCCTAGTCTCCCAATTTTGTAAGGTCCTCCTGCAATTTTTCACAATCGACCTTGCAATTTAACAACCTTGAATAATTGTGTGTCATCTGCATATTTGATCACCTCACTCGTTGATGCCATTTCCACGTCATTTATAAATATATTAAAAAGCAGTGGGTTCTGCACAGACACCTGGGGTACTCCACTATTCACCTTTCTCTATTAGGAAAATTGGCCATTTAGCCCAACCCTCTGCTTTCTATCTTTTAACAGTTCCTGATCCACAGTAGTACACTGCCTCCTATCTCATGGCTTTTTAATTTCCTGAAGAGTCTCTCATGAGGGACTTTGTCAAAGGTTTTTGGAAAATCTTGATACACTGTATCAACTCTCTTTGTGTGTGTTAGGTGCTGTGCAGAGTCTGGGTTCTGCCTTTAACATTTGGGGGCCATGGGTCAACTTTAGCTAGCAATGGAAAAGGTGCCAGTACCCCTGAAACGGCTCTTTATTTAACCGGATGTATCTCTGACTGTGTGAACACTGGTCAAAATTAAACGAAGTGTGCAGTGATCTTATGGGCAAATAGTTCACACAATTATTCCAGTTCTTAATTAATAAAATGATTGTTTGAAATGTAAATAGTTCTCAGATTACTCTGGTTAGTAGATGCAGCAACTGAACTCCTTATCTTTTCCCCTAAGCTCACCTCCTCCGTTCCTCGTTTCTCGATTTCTATGGACAACTCTACTCCTCCCTCTTTCCTCATCTTTGACCCCTCCCTCTCCTTCTCCACATACATTCAATATATAGCTAAAACAGCCACTTGTTTCTCTATAACTTTGGCAAAATTTGTTCCTTCCTTTCTGAACACGCTATTAAGACCCCTATCCATTCTCTAGTCATCTGCCGTCTAGACTGTTGCAACCTCCCCTTCACTGCTCTGCCTCTGGATCCCCACTTCAATTTATTCAAAACTCAGCTGTATGGCTAATCTTCCGCCAACATTGCTATGCTCATATTACCCCTCTTCTCAAGTTACTTCATTGGCTCCCTATCCGTATCCACATCCAGTTCAAACTTCTACTGCTGACCTATAAGTATCTTCACTCAGCTGCTCCTCACTACCTTTCCTCTCTTATCTCTCCCTACACCCCCCCTCGGGAACTCCGCTCCTCTGGCAGATCCCTTCTATCTGTGCCCTTCTCTTCCACTGCCAACTCCAGACTTCGCTCTTTCTCCCTCGCTGCTCCTTATGCCTGGACAGCACTACCTGAGTCAGTGCACAAGGCCCCATCTGTGGCCCTGTTCAAATCCAGGCTAAAAATTCGCCTCTTTGAGACGGCTTTTGGATCCTCATCCCCCTCGTCTCCTGTTCACTTTCTATGTGTTTCCTTACCATTGCACTAGATATATCCTCACCCCCAGTTGTGTTGTCTTAGGATCAGGGACTGTCCCTTACATGTTGCTGTACAGTGTTGCGTATGCCTTGTAGTGCTATATGCATATGTCGTAGCACTAGCAATAGCAGATGTAGCAGGGAGGCGAGAAGGCAGAGGAAAGGGAGCCTGACATCAGAACACTTTAGTGGCTCTAGGAAAGGAGCGATTTTCGGGAGAGAAGAGGCAGACATCCAGGCTCATGTCTAGTCACACACCTGCTTTGCTCTCTTTGCATCTAGGGTTTCATAGTCCCACTTTCTCAATAATTGATACAATGAGATAAAATCCCGTTAATTATGCAGTCAGCAAGGCTCTATCTTCATGCATGAGAACATGACGAGGACTTAATGTTAACTTAGTGTGAGCTCGCTTCCCCTGGGTGCAGCCAGCCTCCATTAAGGCTGAATCAATAAACACTCAGAGGATCCACAGGCCATTAGTTAAGGGAGGATCCAGCTGTGGCCTGGCAGCGTCTGCACCTGCTTTGCATTTATAAACTGTTTCCCGGGACACATGGGTGGCTTAGCCCAGAGAAGTCTGATAGTGACAGCCATAGGCCTGGGAGGAAGGAGAGCAGGAGACCTCTGTATACTCTACACTTAGAGATGCCAGCAATCTGTTCATGGCTGAGCTACTACACATCGCTCTTCTGAATGTTGCACTGCACAGGAGAGCATCTGCAAGGCTTCTCTTAGGAATTCATGACCAGTCAGACGTGCTCTGGTGCTGAGAAGATTTACTACTACTGAGAAGTGTGGCTCTACTAAGTAGACTGGTGCACAAGCGATGGATGGTAATGTGAGCAGAGGTGAATCTGGAGGTATTTTCCTTCTGCACCACTACTGTGTGACTTTCTGAAAGTCACTAATTCCTCTCTGCACTGTATGTTGTCAGCTTTTTGAGGAAGAGACATTATGACCAGTTAAATTTTATAATATACTGCATTGTATGCTGATACGAAGTAAATGACGGCAGATAAAGACCAGTGTGGTCATCTCGTCTGCCCAGTAAGGTCACTACAGTTGTAGAGTTGTACCTGCCGCTCTGTGCAAGTTACTCCACCTCTACAACTTTGCTTAAGGTTGAACCTGCCACTCCAGACAAGTTATCCTTCTCTATTTAAATATGCAATACAAAATAGCTTTTGGCAGCGTTCCCTGTAAGATGCTCAGGGATCCATTACTTGCATTTCTACTGTGAGGCTTCTCAATCGTGTGGATAGGCAGGCCCCTGAAAGTTCTGCACAGCTTGCCTGCTCCTTGTGATTGCAACTATATTGCTGCACCAAGCCAAACATTAGGAGGTTGACTCTTGGGCATTTTGTAGGGAGCTCTGGTTGTGGAGGAATAGCTGGGGTTCAAATCCAACTGATGTTCCTTGTGATCTTAAGAACATAAGAACATAAGATATGCCATACTGGGTCAGACCAAGGTCCATCCAGCCCAGTATCCTGTTTCCAACAGTGGCCAATCTAGGTCATACGTACCTAGCAGTCTCCCCAAAAGACACAGGTTCCGCAATGCTTGTACTGGGTCAAGCATTGATATCCTGGGTCCCTTCTTAATAATGGTTTATGGACCTTTCCTCCAGGAACTTGTCCAAACCTTTTTTAAACCCAGCTATGCTAACAGCAAATATTTGAATTATAGTTGTGTTGATAGGCAATCCTCGTAGACGAATAGAGATTAAGCGTTCCCTGACTGCATTGTATTTCATTACAGTTCTTGCAAGTTTCTTCTTTATTATAAATGCAACACCATTTCTTCATTATCTTTCATTTCTAGCACAGTAGACCATGTGATCATCTGACAAACAATTCAGATTTTCCCAGATGTTTCCAGGGTCATGCAGGGGCGTCGTAAGGCCTTTTTGGAGGTCTGTCCCTGTGTCTTGGCTCTTGGGGCTTTATATTACTTAAAATTTCCTTGTAAATGTCTTATAATTTATCAGGGTAAACAATATGTTTTCTTTGAGGTAGATCAATTATTAGAATTTTTAAAAGGTAAGACCTAGTTTAGTTAATCATTTATCGACTGGATAATTTTCTTTTTCTCTTGGCTTAATTAATGGAGCTTGTTATTATTATTTAACCGGTAGCCTATCAGGGTTTCTTTTTTACCTTGTTTGTACTGAGCGTCTCCTTGCGTCTATAAATAAATTTTTTTTAAAAAATGCACAGAGAAACATAAATTCATGCATTATACAAATGCTCAAAAATTCATTCACAGACGCACACTCTCACATACATAAGTACCCAGACTGCCACCTCCAGTACCAAACATTCACAGACATACATCCAGACATAACATACTGACACAAACTCTTCTACGTGCACCTACACACACACACACCTTGGGAATGAACGTATGTGGGTGGTGGGAGTCCTGCCTAAAGGATCTGTATGTGGTTTATTTGCTCTACACCTCCTTGAATGCTTCAGCACATGTCCAGTTAAGAGATGCTTTAACATAAAATCAAACCTCTCCTGCTGCCTTCCCCCAATATCTCTGCCTCTTCCGGGAATCAGCCAGTTGCCTTGGCATCAGGAGATTCAAGACCAGCAGTGAACGACAGACATTTGTTTGCTTCCAGCTGTCCTGTGGCCGCTGATTTCCTAGTCATATGCAAGGACAGTCATTGAAATCAATCTCTCAGAGCTCCAGAGCCTGGCGCCCCAAGGGGTTTTCACGTCATCTGTAGGGTTTTTGGCAGTGGCGATGGCTTCTGTTGGTCCTGTGTAGGACTGGAGACTGCATAGGTTTTTCCGGAAGCACAGAAATCTCCAGAGTCTGTGCACAAGAACAGCCGTAGAGTCCAGTGCCAGCACAATTATAAGAGAAATCATG